>CM076681.1:138280295-139537795 GCA_038501925.1 Xenopus petersii
CATTTAGCTGATCTTTAGTGACTGCCCACTAAGGGTGGTGACACATGTGCCCAGAGAATCTCATTTTTGACTAATCTCCCCAAAATTTGCAGGAATGTGAATCGCCGGTGGGATGGCATAAGGATCGATTAGTTTCCGAAGTTGCCTTACGAGGAAACTTCTGTCGACTTTGTAAAACCGAAGCGATCCTTATGCCATCCCGACAGTGATTCACATTCTTGCCAGCGGAAGGCATTTCGGGAAGATTAATTGCCCGAAAAAGAGGAGACATTCCTTTTTCTAGTTGGGAAATGACTTCCCTGATTTTATTATTCCATAGGACCCTGGATCAGTAAATTGAGCCTACAATAACCAATTAATGAGGCTTTCCTTCTAAGTACTTTTTATTTTTTCACTGATTCAGGTTTACCGTCGGAAATGTACTGTGTCTGCTTGGATGTCAATATGAAAGTTTTTTTTAATGGAGAAAAAAATGAATCTGGCTAGAAACGCTGTATAAATGTTGCACTTAAAGTACCATCCCAGTAACAGTAATAATCCAGGCCATCAAAGTTGCCTCCAGCAGCTCCCATCTTGGATCTTGTTAGGCATCTTTTGTGTGTCAGTGGCACTGCACATGCTCAGTGGGCTCTGGGCTGCTGGTGGGAAGATAAGCTTAAAGGAGAAGGAAACCCCCAGGGCGCTAAACCCCTCCCCCCTCCCCTGTGCTGCCCCCCTCCCTCCTCCCCCCTGGCCTACCTGTCCCCCTGGGCAAATGCCCCTAACTTTTTACTCACCCCTCTGCGCAGGTCCTGTCCACGGAGTTCGCAGTCGCCATCTTCTCCCACGCGCGTCTTCTTCCTGCTCTGACCGGCGTCTTCTGGCGCATGCGCAGTAGGAACAGGTACCGGTACGGCTCTACTGCGCATGCGCCGAATGTCACGAAGTTTTCCGATTTCACTTCGTGACATTCGGCGCATGCGCAGTAGAGCCGTACCGGTACCTGTTCCTACTGCGCATGCGCCAGAAGACGCCGTCAGAGCAGGAAGAAGACGTGCGTGGGAGAAGATGGCGACTGCGAACTCCGTGGACAGGACCTGCGCAGAGGGGTGAGTAAAAAGTTAGGGGCATTTGCCCAGGGGGACAGGTAGGCCAGGGGGGAGGAGGGAGGGGGGCAGCACAGGGGAGGGGTTTAGCGCCCTGGGGATTTCCTTCTCCTTTAAGAGCAGAGACACACGGGTGGGTTTGGGGAGATTAGTCACCCGGCGACAAAAATTTAGTTTAAAAAAAAAAAAAAAAAACATTGACACCAGGGCCCCCCCCCTGTAAAAGTTAAAAAAAAAATTGGTGGCCATGCCCCCCCTTACAAGTTAAAAGGAAACATAGTTGGTCAGGAGCTCCATAGAATATTTAAAAAACAACATTGGTGGCCAGGGGCTTATATAATGTTAAAACAATACATTGGTGGCCAGGGGTTTAATAAAATTAAAAAAAAAAAACACTTGTTCAGTGGGCCTTACCTTAGGTTCCTTTCGCAGCTTTGAGTCTTTTCATGGCTTTGGCTCCGTTCACGACAACATTAGGACAAGATGGTTAGAGTTAGGCAAGGTGGTGAAAGTAGAGCTAATTGGGGAGGGTAGGGTAAGATGAAGGCAGATGGACAAAATGTGACACTTGAATAGGATGGAGACCATAGGACATGTTTGAAAAGAGGAATATGGTAGGACAACATGGTGACAGTTACGCAAGATGGAGACAATAGGGTGGAATAGAGACAAGTGGGACAAGATGGAGATAGAGCATGGAGACAGTAGACCAAGATGGCAAGTGGTAACAGTCGGGTGATGGTAGGGTAAGATAAAGACCAATGGAGACACTTGAACAAGATGAAAGACTAAGAAAAGATGATGACAGAAGGGCAAGTTGAAGACAGTAACACAAATGGTGACGTCTGAACAAGAAGAAGACAATAAGACAAGATAATGACAAGAATGTGATGGGAGGGTAGAATTAAGAAAGATGGAGATGATGGTCACAGTTGGATAAGAGGGCTACAGTAGAGCAATGTAGTGACAATAAGACAAGCACGACAAGATGGTGAGAGTTGTTTATGAAAGCAGAAAAATGTGATTTCCTTAAAAATGATCTACACAGGAAGCATGAGATGCTGCATTTATCAAATATGAAATAACAGGACAGTTTGGCTCATGGTTTACAATATGGCTGCTGGAGGACCCACACTACACAAGCTGATGCCCAAATAACAACGCTAGAGTGTAAAGGGAAAGTCACTTATTTGAAAAGGAGGAAAAATAACTCAGTCAGTTCCCATTAACGAGGCTTGGGGCAGTAAGTACAAACAGTGACATTCGGGACACAACTGCAACGTCATAGTAACCAACACCAACCATAAATCTCTGCCGACATCTGCTGTGCTGCTAAGGAGCCTTTGGATCTGGATTAAGCCAGGCAGATGTTTATATATGCGCATAGTAATGAGTCCCCACTATGAATAGTAATTAACCTCATTACATGGTCTTTAATTTATTAATCGGGAGAACCTGTGAGTCTCTTGCTTTGCACAGATAGGCTGAGATATAAAATGATTCCAGGCCTGGCTTCTGATTCATTCTTCACATTGTGGTTTTCCACTCCATCTCTACTAAGCTGCTATTTATTTGCATTGAATCACTGCCTTCGTATGGGAAGAGATGCCCTAAGATAACACAAACCCAAATGAAAGCCAGCTGCTCACAAAGATCTGATCATCATTCTGTGATCAAACTCTGGATTGAAATGTTTCAGAACAAGTTAAAAATAAAAGTAGGGAAAAGAGCATGGTGTGTTATACCCAGGGGTAGATGGGGAACCATTTCTGATGGTGGATTGTTGAGGCAATAATGGAAGTGATTAAGGACATTTAGAACTGTCTAGGAAAAACATTAAGACTAACCGAAGGCCTTCAGCTCTTGTTGATCTACAAATCTCATACCCCAGGGGCAACCGCCTAGAACAAGGCACATTGTGTGTCACATGTCACATGTCAACAATTGTTGGTAGAAAGAATGTAGGGACAGAAGTTATAGAAGGGCGAGATGGAACCAGTGGGAGAGGGTTCAGACAGTAGGTCTAGGTAGAGACAGTAGGACAAGATGGTGGCATTATGTCAACAAGGAGGCGATAGGGCAAAATAGATACACTAAGACAGAAAGAGGACAGAAGGATAAGAGGGAGACAGTAGGACAAGAAGGAGAGACTGGGGAAAATTGCGACAGAAGATCTAGAAGGAGACAATAGGGAAAATGGAGACAGTAGGGTGAAATAGAGGACGTAGGGGAAGACAATAGGACAAAAACGAGACAGTGTACAATGTGGGGAAAATATGCCAAGAAGGGGACAATAGGGCAAAAGAGAGACAGTAGGACAGAACATATACAGTGAGACACGATGGAAACAGCAGGTCAAGAAGGAGAACAAAATTTGACCTTTACGCAGCACAATGATCCCTAACACAATCTGGCCAATCCTCTTCTGGCCAAGTAACGGAAGCCTCAAGAACAAGAAGGTGAATGTTTTTCAATGTCCCAACCACATGCTTGATCTCAATCCAACTGAAAATCAGTGGCCTCATCTGACCAGCCTGGAGCAAATCTTCCTCTAGGGCTGGAACCCACTCGCACCAATAGCCTTCAACCCACGGCAATCTGAAAAAAAGGTATCAACTTGGGCTGGGGGCGTGTTATGTAACCAATTAATTCTCATCTTGTGTCACAATAGTTGCAACTTCAAAGTATTAAGTTGTGTAAAAATATAGTAATAATCCAACTGTATCCAGTTATATTCTAGGCTGTTACCCTACAGTCTGAAATAGTAAGTAGGGGTGAATAGAAGAAAACTGTTCTTTCTTCTATTGTAAGGGGGATATAATAACTATATATATATATATATATTGTAAATATATATGGGGCAGTAAATAAATAGAGAAAGTACAGAGAAGAGCAACTAAGCTGATAAAGGGAATGGAAGGGATCAGTTATGGGGAAAGGCAAGTTGGGATTGGTAACATTGCTAATGCTTAATTTACCAATATATCCTCACAGCAGGAGCCAATCAGATTAGAAGGAATGAGGTTCCATGTTGAGGAAGGAGAAGGGGTTGTTATAGGGAGAGCTGGGAAGTAGTGGGATTCTCTCCCTGGCAGATAAATAGGTACAAGGAAGGGTCAGATGCCTTTTTACAGGGTAGAAAATACAGGATAACTTATAAATAAAGTTAAAAAAGTTTAAAGGTGAATAACTTTAAAACATAATTACATTGTGCGTTTGTAATGCTCGTGTTTAATACCCTGTCATATATTTTCAGTGCAGAGAGACTTTATTTCAGTAGGAAGTTAGTGCACACGCTGCTCATTGGCGCAATCTATTTTCTGGGGGCGGGATAAGGCTGCTACATAGTTCCGTGCGGTCTATATTCAGCCACTAGATGGCAATGTGATATAGAGATTTATCATGGAGCAGAAGGTTCCCTTAGGAGGTGGCCCTCTAGTGTCAGGGAGAGGTAAATACCCTGCGAAAGTTATAGAGCAGTGGTCCCCAACCAGTATCTCGTGAGTAACATGTTTATCCCTGTGGCCTCAAAGCAGATGATTATCTTTGGATTCCAGACTTGGAGGCAAGTTTTGGTTGTATAAAAACCAGATGTACTAAACAGAGTCTCAATGTAGGATGACAATCCACATGGGGCTACTAAATAGCCAATCACAGCACTTATTTGGCACAATTTTTCATGCTTGTGTTGCTCCTCAACTCCTTTTACTTCTGAATGTTGCTCACAGATTCTAAAAGTCGGGAATCCCTGTTATAGAAGGAGAATTCAACTGAGGTTTAGGGGTAACTTATGAAGCCCAAAGATACCAATCCCTGAGGGAAAGTGCCTCAAATCCGGTCAGACATCAGTTGGATGGGCCGTCGGACTCCATACAGGGGCCAATGAACTGCTGAATTGGTCTAAAGGGCCAGAATTGGTAGATTAAATTGACCTTTAGGAAGAAGACTCCAAGGAGTTCACGGGGGTCAGAACCCTGTTGGGCACTCCGCCAGTTCAGGGGCCACAGTATCTGGTGAGGGCTGGCAAGACCCTTAGAATCATTGTAGGGGAGACCCTTGGTGTGCCGATAGAGCGGGGAGAGACATATATGTAGTTAGGGGTGCAGGGCCGCCATCGGGTGGGGGCAATTTTTTTAAACTTTTTTGCACTACAAATAAGATATGGGTTTCTTTTCCCGCATGGACCCGCCGTGCCGCAGAATTCCCACAATTCATACTGGAGCCGCCACACGTCTCTCTCAATAGCACCAACGAGAAAACTAATTGGGGCACAGTCTGCCCAATAATGTGGGGTCTCCGGGATGATCAGGGCAATTGTATGTGATGGATCTGCCCAAAACTGAATGAAACACTGGGGGTCATTTATAAAGTTTGTGCAGCGCATATTTTTCGCAAATGGTTGTATTGTGCATGTTTTTTGCTGAGCGCTAATATATTGCACTGCTCTGCCCGTCTTTCTGGTTTTTGCGAATTCGCAGTGTGAAAAATTTTTCGCAAATGGCGCGCAAATGAGAAAGGAGTTTGCGCGAGCGCACCCAATGTGCGAGGTTGTTGTGCACGAAAATAGCGTTAAATTCGCAGTTTGCAAAACTGTTTTGCGAATATTTTTATCCGCCACCAAAGTTGTGGCGTAATTGAGTCGCAGAGTGTGCGCATAAAGATTCGCAATTTGCGAATTGTGACATATTTATAAAGACCCTTTAGACATTCGCATTGTGAATAAAAAATTCGCAATTCTGTATGCACCCTCTTATTCAGCTTTATAAATATAACCATGCGCAGGGCAAATATATTCACTTTGCGAACCAATCTGCCCTGCGCGAACTTTATAAATGACCCCCACTGTGTCCATCTCAGAAAAGATACAAGGGGGCAAATTCACTAACCTCCGAAAACAACAACACTTTGCCAGGACAAAGCTTATTCACCAAAATGCGAAGTTGCATCCAGGGTGCCTCTAGCGTTAATTCGACAAGCAAAGCGAAATTGCGCTAGCGTTGGCTAATTTGCATACGGCGAGAAGTTGAATTTAAATGGACGTATATGTTGCAGCAAATACATTACACTACACAAGTCCAGGGAACCTTAATAAAATAAAATAAAGTTGTTATATTGCCCTACACATGAGCCCACTGTATAGTTTGAGGTGGTGGAGGCAAGTCTGGCGCAAGAGGTAACGTTCAGTAAAATCCGCATCTTAGTGAATTTGTGGAGTTACGTCCAATCGCCAGAGCAAAAATTCACCTGACGTTAGAGTGCGAAGTACCGCTAGAGTCTATCTCCTTCGCTAGCAAATTTATGCCAGTGCCTGTTAGTAAATCGGCGAAGTACCGAAATGACGTAACGCAAATTTTTGCCAGCTTTAGTCACTGCGCCCTAGTGAATTTGCCCCAAGCGGTGACATATATATATAATCAAAATAGAAAGGGACCGATTATGATACAGGGGTAGAACTGGGAGGGAGAATGTCCCTCAATCAATGCCCTTTAGTGCTTTTGGTTTGTACCTGGAGTCAGGGCTGGAACTAGGGGTCGGCAGAAGAGGCACAAAGGTAGAGGGGTGTCAGGCACGTTCCTCTCCTGATACCTTTCCCTAGTTCGGACCCTTGTTCCTCACCAACTGCATCTGCAGTGCAATCTTCTGTGCATCGTGTGGGTCTGCTCTTCCACGAATGTGCCCGCGTCTCCTTTTCCACGCACTTGTGCTTATTGGGGGGTAGGGCAGCCATCAGGGGGGAGAGTTGTAGGGGGCCCCGAGGGTAAGGGGGGCCCCAGCAACGCCACACTTACTTGATTAGCCGGGCCCCCCATCTTTCTGAGAGCTGTTGACTTTGGGAAGGCATGGACGTTTAAGGGGCCTGGCCACCAATTTTTTTATAATGTGGGGGGGGAGCCTGGCCACCAATTTTTTTTTCTCATGTGGGGTCCTAGCCACCAATATTTCTTAATGGGGGGGCCACAAATGTTTTTTTATGGGGGCCCGACCACCAATATCTTTTTATTTTTTATTAACATATGGGAACCCTAGCCACCAATATTTTTTTTATTTTTTTACTGTGTTGTGGGGAGGGCGGACCTGTAGGTGGGCGCAGCTCAGGGGGCCCAGGAAATTTTGTCGTACAGGGCCCTGCGATTTCTGATGGCAGTCCTGTTGGGGGGCATGGCACTAGCAGGGGAGGCATGGTCGGCCATGTTGCCTAAGGCTCCCGACCGACTTGGCCCGGAACTGGCTGGAGTTATAACATATGGCCCCTAACAACTTCACGTATAATGAGTACATTTCCAGGTGGTAAAGCCCAAAGCAACTCATATCTTCCATCCAACCCTCTCTTAGTACCTGCAATGTGCAGAGAATTCTATGAATGAGACTCACACACAGAATGAGGGAAATATATTTAATATTCCTTGTATCATTCAATTCTAATAAAAAGGTGCAAATAGAAAGAACACTATGAATTTTATTTAATAAAATGTATATTTTACACTGACCAATATCCTAATAGCATTACACCAATAAATAACCACCAACCCCTGGTGCCATGTGAGCAAACTTAGGGACTGTTCCTGCTGAATTGTGCTTAGTACAGGGAATACCTATGTGCCATAGTTTTATGGGATCTCTCTGTACAGACTATGAGCAAACTTAGGGGGCTGTTCCTGCTGAATTGTGCTTAGTACAGGGAATACCTATGCTGCCATAGTTTTATGGGATCTCTCTGTACAGACTATGAGCAAACTTAGGGACTGTTCCTGCTGAATTGTGCTTAGTACAGAGGAATACCTATGCTGCCATAGTTTTATGGGATCTCTCTGTACAGACTATGAGCAAACTTAGGGGACTGTTCCTGCTGAATTGTGCTTAGTACAGGGGAATATCTAAGACACTGGGATCTTAGACAAGACTGAAACTGTAAGCAGATTATTAACTCTCTCATAAAAGCTAGCAGAAAGTTAAGCCAAAATGACATCTCTTAAAGGGAAACTCCATTTTTCCACATTTCCATTCATTCCATTAACTCCATATTTCCATTTTAAAATCTTGAGTTAAGTTGCCCTTCAATTTAGGCCAGACAGAGTAAACCAATCAGACACTGACGGAGGATTCTGAGAGTTGCTGGTGGTATTTGTGGGGGTTGACACATTTTTTCAGGTTTGCCAGCTGGAGAAAGAAAAAAAACAGATAATGACCCCCCCATAATGATATCGATTCACCCCTACTCGGTGGCCTTTCAGCCGACAGTTAGAAAACACCGACACTGATATTTCGTTAAATAGACATGAATGATTTATTTGTAGCCATAACATCAGAATCTCTCTATTTATTAACATTTAGCCCTTTGTTATTAGACATTATTATTGTATTAATCACCAAGAGAAGGTCCATAGAGAGTATTTACAGCCCCAATACAGTCCCAGCCACCTGCAGTTCCCCCCGTCGTATCCCAGAGAGGATACAGCTCCTCCCCACACTTATATCCAGCCAATCATGTCGTCCCCTTAAAAGATGGGGAGACCAAAAATTAAAGGGGAGTCAAAGCCAAATGTAAAATGTTTCAGAATGAAAATGTAACTCTAAGCAGCCCCCCAATATCCATTCACTCCTCATTCTCACTGTGCAACTGTCATCGTGTCTGTCTACCTGACAGTTGCAGAGAATATCAATGGCCATGACAGTGACAGACACAATGACAGTTACACAGTGAGAATGAGGAGTGAATGGATATTGGGGGGCTGCTTAGAGTTACATTTTCATTCTGAAACATTTTACGTTTGGGTTTACTTGCCCTTTACGTACAATTCGCTATACAAACGTCATATACTGTACATACAAACATTGGGTCAATGGAACTTATTACAAACGACTAGTGATGGGCAAATAAATTCGGCAGGTGCGAATTCGCCACGACTAATAAATTCGTGAAACTCCCGTTAAAAAAATTGGACACGCGACGGAAAAGTTGCTAGTGTCAAAACCGTTGCGCTGCAACACTGTTCAGACCCCCATTGACTTTAACAACGGCATCAAAATTGACGTGGATTGACGCGGGCGTCAAAATTCGAGTTTCACACATTTTCTGCCGATTTGCGAATTTCGCAGGAAATTCGCAAATTTTTTGGCAAATCAGGAGAAATTGGCCCATCACTACAAACCACATCAGGACTTTGTTGTCAATCAGTCACATTCTGAGTTAAAAAAAGGTATTTTTGGGGGTGTAATAAGATCTCATTCCTGTACAAGTCACATGGAAACGCTGCGATTTCTCTCCGTTTCTTTCCCGCAGGTACAAAAATATCTCAAGGTTTTGATGTGAAATTGCTATTAAAGGGGAGGTTCAACTTTAAGTAAATTTTTAGTATGTAATAGAATGACTTTTCCATTGGTTTTCATGATTTTTTTTTTTTATAGTTTTAGAATTATTTGCCTCTTTCCAGCTTTCAAATGGGAGTCGCTGACCCCATCTAAAAAGCAAATGCTCTGTAAGTCTACAAATGTTTTGTATAGGAATGCACCGAATCCACTATTTTGGATTCGGCCGAACCCCTGAATCCTAAGCAAAGGATTCGGCCGAATACCGAACCGAATCCGAACCACGGGAAGGGGAAATTTTTTTTACTTCTTTGTTTTGTGACAAAAAGTCACACGATTACCCTCTCCACCCCTAATTTGCATATGCAAATTAGGATTAGGATTCGGTTCGACCAGGCACAAGGATTCGGCCGAATCCTGTTGAAAAAGGCCGAATCCTGGCCGAATCCCGAACCGAATCCTGGATTCGGTGCATCCTTAGTTTTGTAAGTGCTAAATTTTATTTCTCATCTTTCTCGTAAGGTCCTCTCCCCTTCACATTCCAGGTCTTATTCAAATCAATGTTGCTAGGGAAATTTGGACCCTAGTTACCAGATTATTTATAATGGAAACTGCAGAGCTGCTGAATAAAAAGCTAAATAAGTCAAAAACCCACAAATATTATATAATGAAAAGCAATCGGAAATTGTCTCAGAAGATCCCTCTCTACATCCTACTAAACGTTATCTCAAAGGTGAACAACCCCTTTAAAGGGCCATTTGCAGATTAACAGGGGAATAAATATTTAAGGGCAACTCAGTGGTAACGATTTCCCACAGGTTTAACCCTTGATACAGGCAGTATCTGCCCAGTTGTATTCCGAACAGGGATGGGCGGATACATTTGCCTGTAATTTCCACGTTTCACAATTAATTCTTAAAACAATTCGTAAAAAGATTGACGCGCGTCAAAATGATTCGGACACCCATTGACTTTAATGCATTTGGACCAAATAGTTGCGCGTACAAAAATTGTCGATCGCGTCCGAATTATTTTGACGCCCATTGACTTCAATGCGTTTCGCTCATTTTTTGCCGTTTCGTGGACGGCACAGATTCACCATCACCAATTTTGAATTCTGCAGCTGCCCAGTCACATTTGTTGATGTTGATCCGACAGACATTTACAAGTCTTGGATAAAGAAAAAAATGGGTCTCAGTGAATCTGTGGGACCACCTGTAAAGAAAGAAGTGATTTTGCTTTGTGTTCAGGGTAACCACTAAATGTTTATGAGATTTCCCTGTTGTTCCAAGTGCCAAAGGCAAATCCTTACTGTGTCATGTTGGGGCAACACCTTGGCCGCCATGGTTTGTTCTCCAGCAGAGCAGAGTTAATAAATAACCGCTGGATTTTGGCCCGAGATCCTACAATTCCAGGAATATTACACACAACAGGGGAATTCTGGTTTGGGGGAACTTCCTCCAAAGGGATATTAAGAACATGGCTATAAATATAGCAGAGCTCTGAAATATTGCACCCCGGGGGGCTCACATGAGCACATGGTTTTAAAAAAAGTTAAAAATGTGCCCACATATCAGAGAAGGAATTAGAGGGAACATTGAACTAGAGTCCTGCGTGGAACCAATTTCTAGGACCCGGCCCGAACCGCAACCCCCATATTTACCCACTTTGATCCGCTACCCGACCCGGACCCGCAAGTGTTACTTTCTCCTTCTTCTATGTGGTTGTGATAATCTGTTCATGGCTGGTAAATACCCAACTGAAATAAACAGTGTCGGACTGGGACACCAGGGGCCCACCCAAAAACCTTTGACTAGGGGCCCACCATTTAATCTTAGACCAGGGGCCCACTCTTAGTAATATTATTCTTCCTCTCCTCACTCAACCTCTATTCTCCTAGTCTCTTTTCTTTACATACTATAATACTATAACATGTTATTCCATCTATTTAGCCACTTTGTTCTCATAAAAATAGGGAATGACCATGAAATAGGCCAAATATTTAGCAGCATGAGGGGCCACTGACACCTGGGCCCACCGGGACTTTTCCTGGTATCCCTGTGGGCCAGTCCGACACTGGAAATAAAGTGCAATGGGTAACCTATGACTGGACATCGTAGAATGTGTTTGGTACCAGTAGGACATTCCAGTACAATGAGAACATATTCAGATTGTTGTACTTTCCCTTCCTCCTTAGTTCAAGGGAGTTATCCACCATACCCAACACACTGGATCAGCCCCAGAGATCTCTCAGAGATCAGTTCTCAATGCTGGCATTCAAGTATAAACCCCCTGATCTGATGCCCAACTGCCACCCAAAGGGTCAGTCCGCAGTTCCTTGGTTTCCTCACTGCTCCAGTGTCTTTTCTGCAAACAGTGGGAACTTAACATTAATCCTTCTACGACATGTAGTTAATAACAAGTATTCAGCCTTGGACACACTTGTGTTTAGTACTGATATATGCACAAATAAGGTGCAAGGTTCAAAGATCTCCCAACAAATAGAAACTGGGTTTTGGGTTTTTTAGGTTGACTCTTAAGGGCAGAGACACACGTGGAGATTCAGCCACCCGACGACAAATCGCCTCTTCTTCAGCCGACTAATCTCCGCTGGCTAGAATCGAAATCACAGACGAAATGGCACTCGGAGCGCTTTGTTTTCTGAGGTTGCCTCACGAGGAAACTTCGGACGACTTTGGAAAACTAACTCTGCCCTAAGAAGTCTCCCTCATATATACAGTATATATATATATATATATATATATAGCCTCTATGGAAGGGATCCCATATATACCCAATAACTTAAAGGGATTCTGTCAAGATTTTCATGATGTTGTTTTTATTTCTAAATGACACTGTTTACACTGCAAATAATTCCCTCTACAATATAAAATGTCATTCAAGAACCAGCAAGTGTATTTTTTTTAGTTGTAATATTGGGGTGTAGGTGCATCTCAGGTCATTTTGCCTGGTCATGTGCTTTCAGAAAGAGCCAGCACTTTAGGATGGAACTGCTTTCTGGCAGGCTGTTGTTTCTCCTACTCAATGTAACTGAATGTGTCTCAGTGGGACCTGGATTTTACTAATGAGTGCTGTTCTTAGATCTACCAGGCAGCTGTTATCTTGTGTTAGGGAGCTGCTATCTGGTTACTTTCCCATTGTTCTGTTGTTTGGCTGCTGGGGGGAAAGGGAGGGGGGTGATATCACTCTAACTTGCAGTACAGCAGTAAAGAGTGACTGAAGTTTATCAGAGCACAAGTCACATGACTGGGGGCAGCTGGGAAACTAACAATATGTCCAGCCCCATGTCAGATTTCAAAATTAAATATAAATAAATATGTTTGCTCTTTTGAGAAACATATTTTAGTGCAGAATTCTGCTGGAGCAGCACTATTAACTGATGTGTTTGAAAAAAACATTTTTTCCCATTACAGTATCCCTTTAAGCCTGGTTTCTACAGGCTAAAGACGAATGTTGGGGACTTGAGTTGATTGTGATAAGACATCTAAGAGAACCTTGAGAAGCAATGTTCCATCAAAGCAAACCTATTAAAATGTCAAGATAAACAAAATTGTAGCCACACCTGATTCAGGAATTTACAGGTGACTACACATTCCCATCCCTTCTTGGGAGGCCGTAAATTTCCAAAATGTCCAAAATTTGGGACAAGGGGTTAGTTGGTCGGACAGGTCAACGTGTGACATAAAAACTAGGCACCATCTAAACTACAACTCCCAGAATCCTCCAAGCTGCTGCTGGAACTGCCGAGTATCAGACTCTGAGGTTTAGGGATAACTCCATGTTTGAGCCAATGTAACAAGGATGGGCATTTTATTGTACGGTAATTATTATTATTAGCTGGACGTGCTACAATATCAGTCATTTCAGTTGCAATTCTTTCTAGAAAAACATTAAATATATATATATATATATTCCATTAGTTACAAATCTGCATTTATCCCCTAAATAACATTAACAGCTCCCCCACACAATAAAAGTGTTCTCCTGGGCCAACCTTCTGGCATCTTACCAGTGGGCTCCTGTTTTCCTCTCAAGGGTGTAGAGTAGGATGACATTTCCCAACGTCAGGATCCCTATGGCGGATTCAAGGTGCATATATACAAAAATATTTACCCTCCATATGGCTTTTATATCTCCTGGTTTTTTTTAAAAAATTTTGTTTAAAAAAGACCTTTGGATTATTACTCTGCAATTCTCAATATCTTTCAAGAGGTCCCATAAAAACTGTACATGAATAACTACTGTATCCATATTCCCTATGCATTACATGACCCCCCCCCCACAGGACAAATCAAATGAAAGATGGTGGCCAGTACTTATTTACTGTCATAGATATCCCAAAAGATTGGGCTAGTATGACCAAAACCCCATCATAATGAAAGGGAGTGTTAATTGTGCTTCTTACAGGGGAATATCCTCAATTATATGTAAACACAGGGATGGACAGTGACCAATTTGGCTTCTTTAGTCCGGCTACACCACAAAAGTGATGTCCATGCCCATGGACTTCTGGGTCATGCCCTGGGTTGAGTGTTTTTCAGAAAGGTCCAGAGCTACAGCTCCAACTTCTCCTAAGGTACAGTGCAAGATCCTCTGGAAGCATATAGTCATTATCTACTACACCAGGGGTTCCCAACCTTTTTTGACTTGTGATCCACATTTAAATGTAAAGAGAGTTGGGAAGCAACACAAGCATGAAACTAATTCCTGAGGTCTGAGGATGACAAATAAGGGCTGTGATTGGCTACTTGATAGCATTTATGTGAACTCGCAGCCTACAGGAGGTTCTGTTTGGCAGGACACCTGGTTTTCATAGAACAAAAAATTGCCCCCAAGCTAGGAATTCAAAAATAAGCACCTGTGGCCACTGAGAGTAACATCCAAGGGGTTGGAGAGTAACATGTTGCTCACAAGCCACTGGTTGGGGATCACGGTACTACACATACTGAATTATTTTTCTAGCGCAGCTCTTAGCCCTTAGGGGGCAACCAACATTTGATTCCCCAAAATAACATCTATATATTAGAATAACAGTGGCCCCTGAAGAGCCTATCCTGGTAGGTTTCTCATTAGCATTACCAACCCAATATCAAATGAACAAACCCAGACATAGAGCTAAAAAGGAAAGTGGACATGACATATAGAGCTTTGACTTGTGAAGCACATGTGATGCTCTTTAACACTGAACAAGAGAAAATACTTCCCTACATCCCTTTAACTCAATTGTGCAATTCCAATGATGTCTGCTAGAATTTGAATGAATGGGGCGGGGGAAGAGATGCTGACAGATACTGTCTTAAAAGCAAACTTGCCCTAAGGGAAACATGAGGGAACATACAATGGCAAGACCACCTGGGTGCCATAATCACTCCCCTATAGTTATGCTGGTGGCATCTTAATTTTATACACGAGTCCCATCCCAAGAGCAGCTTCTGTTATTGTGGTGCACAGTCCTCCCATGAAAGACCCCACAATCCCCCCCATCTGCCCACAAAGGCTTAGGACACAGAATTGTAGACACTGGCATTTAATCCAATGTTCTTGGGTTCCCATAGGAGGGTTCTCATTTATTCTCAATCAAATTGTTTTTCACTTATGAAATGTAGTTCTATGGGAAATAAAATTTGGCACGTGCCCATGATAGGATTTAGGCCACAAATCTGATGATTCCTCTGTTTCCGTTTCTCCTCTGTTACATTTTGTGCTTTTCTTTGGCCCGCCAGAAGGGTTTGCACGCTGACCCCAGGAAAAAAGCATCTGCTGAGCCAGTTTTAAACATGGCAGCATTATGAAAGGGTGAAAAGTGCGACCCATTTTGGAATCACACAGTGGTTTATATGTTTAGCTTTTAGAAACTGGAGGGAGTCCTGGAATTCTCAAAAAAACTGTGTTTGTGACATTCTACAAGACTTATAGTTGGACGAAGGTCAGTTTATAGCGCTTGCAGCGGGAGCCACTCTATACCCTTTGGAGGTTGGAGTATCCAGCAAGAGTGTTGTGCATAAAGTTGACAGCAGTGTGAGGCATGTTCAAGTCTCAAGCCTGACCCTTTCTGGTGCAGAACCACAAAATCGCTCTATAATTATTTTTATTTCAGTCTGTGACGATGGAATCTGGCCAGTCTTTATGCGGGAAGGCAGTTGACTTGGCTAAATAAGTCTACGTGTTATTATTATTTCTGAAATGTTGCAAATGAGTGCAAATAATTATTTGGCACTTTATAAAGCATGATTGCAGTGAGTCCGATACACATTCCCACCTTATCTGCTTCTTATCTGGCAGTTCTTCACTTTCCTGGAACCGACAGACTCCTTGTAGGTGATTCCTTCACAAGCCAATAAAGTTTGTCACCCCACAAGAACCCCACTCGCTGGTGACCCTGAGGCAGTAGCCCTTTGTTGTCTCCTGTGCTGGTTCTTTGAAACCTCTTCCTTAGTAATTTAGCTTTGTCACGGCTCGCTCTCTACTACTGTCCAATATCGGATTCCCTGAACGCTTGCGGTTCCTCTTGAGTTTGGATAAGTCCTTGTCAAACACTTCGCCAGACCTCAAGGCAGACACAAGGTCATCAAACTCTCCAATCTCTTCTGAGGTGCTGTCCGCTTTGGCCTTCTTTAGTCGTCTTTCTTTCTCGCGTTGTTCCTTCAGCTGTTTAAAAACAAAATATTGCTTTAATTCTTGCTACAGAACTTTATGTAATGACAAAATTGATAACTGACTTCAGACAAACAATATATTGACTCTTTCACACAGGTGTAGAGCTAAAACTGGGATCTGGGCATATCCTTCCAAAACACTGACTGTAGGGGTCATATATGAAGAGCCCAGACAGAATGCAGGCAGCACTGTATCAATGGGGGGGCGCAGAGACCCTTATAACCCATTGCCTTTTATAGAATAGAAATGGGACTACTGAATCTCCCAACGCCAACAGCTACACCTTATGAAAGTACTTAATGAAAGGTGGGTTCCTTTCCAATATTCTCTTTGGGGAGAACTAAAACAGGGACACAAAAGGGTTGGGATTAAGGTCGGACAGGGCTGGTGGGACACCGGGAAAAAACCCGGCAATATTTACTTAAATATATATTCCAGTTTGGTAAGATTCTTTATTATGCCACTTAATTTGATATAAACTATCTGTTGCTCAAGTATTCATTTTGGGGTATAGTTTTCCTTAAAAAATCAAGGCGTATACAAAATGAAGATCAAAGGGCAAAGTTGTACCTGATATGACCTTAAGTATTGGGATCCAGAACAGCTTGTGTCCCTGTTACATTTTCCCTGTACCCCCCTCCCCATAATATAAGTTCTATAGTTCCTTAAAATGCGACTGCCAATATCATTCTAAATGTCAATTTAAGGTGAATTTATTCCTTAAAAAGTCCAAAATAAAATCCCCATATTTTAAATGGTTTCTCCGCAGTTTAAGGCATTAGCCACAAATAATCTCCATTAAGATTATTACTCTCCTAAGGGCAGAGACACACGTGGAAATTTGGGGAGATTAGTTGCCCGAAGTTGCCTCATGAGGAAACTTTGGCCGACTTCTGAAAATGAATCCCACCAGCGATTTAGATTCTAGCCGGCGGGAAGGCAGTTTGGGGAGATTAGTCGTCCGAAGAAGAGGTAATTTGTTACCGGGCGACTAAATCTCCCCAAATCTCCACGTGTCTCATCATTTCAGGCTCCTTCATTAAGATAAGGCTTATTTATTTAATCCCATAATTGTCCTATAGTAGCCATTCCTAATCAATGTCCTGCAGGGGCACAGGCAGGAGGAGAGAGTAGCTGCTCATTTTCTCTCTGATTATGAATAACATGGGAGAATCAAGTCCTTTCTGGAAATAAAGTCATCTCTAAAGATCAAATAAGTTCTAATTGCCCTTGAAGAACTGCGGCAAGATCCAAAAACATTTTAACAAAGACTTTCTATCTGTCTATGACTTGGCCCTGTTCCCTGTAAGATCCCTGAATGGGTTGCTCTGCCAGAGAAAGGGTTAAGTAATGGGAGGATATTTATGAAGTGGTAACAAATCAGCTCAATGCTTGGCCTTTGTGAAAACATGAAGTATGTAGGGAAGCCAATTCCCATGAACCCCAGGGGGAGTGCAAAGAAATAGCTCCATCAATCCTTCAGCTTCTCTCACCCATCCCTGCAAGGAGCCCAACTGCCATATTAGTGACAGAATAATGCTGAAATTGCAAGCAGGCCTATTAAGGGACTACCCTACTACTATACAGTGCATGTCCTTCAGTCTGTCTGCACAAAACGGTGTAAAATGAAATGTGTAAAAACATAGGACAATTTTACTGCAGCCACAGTTGGTAACAAAGAAAAAGAAGACAATCACCCAGATGCACTTAATGTATATAGTATTCAACCAAAGTAGAATGGGCTTATGTCCTGCTTTCTTCATATTGTCCTATGGTCACAATCTCACCCTACTGTCTCCATCTTGCTATACTTTATCTATCTTGCCCTGCTGCCTCCATCTTACCCTACCTCCATCTTGTCCTGCTCTCTCCATCTTGCCCTACTGTCTCCATCCTGTCCTACCTCAATCTTGTCCTGCTGCCTCCACCTTGCCCTACTTTATCTATCTTGTCCTGCTGCCTCTATCTAACTTCACCTCCATCTTGTCCTGCTGTCTCCATTTTTCCCTGCTGTCTCCATCTTACCCTACCTCCATCTTGTCCTGCTGTCTCCATCTTGCCCTACTGTTTCCATCTTGCCCTACTGTCTCCATCTTGTCCTACCTCAATCTTGTCCTGCTGCCTCTATCTTACTTCACCTCCATCTTGTCCTGCTGTCTCCATTTTGCCATGCTGTCTCCATCTTGCCCTACCTCAATCTTGTCCTGCTGTCTCCATTTTGTCCTACAGTATCTATCTTGTCCTGTTGTCTCCATCTTACCATACCTCCATCTTGACCTGCTGTCTCCATCTTGATCTACTGTCTCTGTCTTTGTCCTACCTTCTTCATCTTGCCCTACTGCTTCATTCTTGCCCAAATATTTCCATGTTCTCCTACTGTTGCCTCCTCACACTAAATCTCTATTTTGTCCTTTTACCATCTCATGCTAGCATCTTGCCTAGATGTTAACTACCACTACCAACTACCACTATATCATATACTGCAATGGCAGTTGCAGTGGTCCTATCGGAGGTTCTCCCAGTTACCCAACATCATGCAGGTGCCAGCAAGGGAGTCCTGATCGCTTTAAGAAGGTCAGGAGTAATGATTACCAAAAAGCATCTCACCATAGCTTCCATGCGAGCTCTACGCTCCTCTTCCTCCTTTTTCTTCCTCATGTTCTCCAGGTCTTGTTTGGCCTCTGCAAATGACTGCAGGAAGGTGTCAAAGATTCCAAAGAACTCATCCGGCTGCATTTTGCCCTCTACTTCTCCGAAATGCTTCATCGCCTTGGTGTACTATCAATTAGAGTAGAATATAAGGGAGTCCATTACAAAAAAATATTAACACATTGGCATATTGTCATATGCATCTCTTTGTTCCTTGTTATTTTCTGCACTGCTGTTTCCGACTGTTGAAACAATGTGGCAGAAACCAGCTGGAAACTGTTGATCTTTAAGAATATCCGAGTAATATGAAATCTGTACCTCTGATGTGACTGAAAAAATATTCAAAGCTTATAAATAATAAATGGACCATTATGAAAAGGTTGGGGTTCTGTGAAAACAGTAACTCTAAAAGGCCCCAAATCCATTGTAATAAATCATAATGTAACTTTTTCATATTCAAGGAGCAGAAGCATTTCAGCAGTTTCCAGCGTAAAGAGGCTTCACATAAACAGCCAATCTGAATCATTTTATTTATAGGGTCTATTTCCAGCCAGAGACCATAAATCAGAGAAGGCTAGTGGACTGGAATCAGACATTGGATTAATCTCAGGCTCATTAGCAGTAAAAATAAATATATAGAAAGATACTGTATGGGGCCAAACATATTTGGCATTACATGGAGCCTTTAATGTTTAGATAGGATAGCAGCCAATAAACCTTGTGATAATTACTGTGGGTATAAAGCCTGTTGCCCAAGTGCCAGGTAAGGAGCATTTACAGAGAATGGAGCTGGAGGATTTCTAATGACTAATAAAGTAAAGTCATATTGATATGTGGGTGTAGTTGACTTTACTAGTATCCCACTTATCCCGACAGAGCTGCTGCTATACCATATATAGCCAGATGATGGCGGTATAGCTATATTAGCATTGGTAAAACTGCAGCTTTGCCTCTAATTAAAGGGGAACTGCACAAAAACATAACTTCAGCTTTTTGAAAAGTAAACATAATTTCAAGCAACTTTGCAATATACATCAATTAAAAAATATGCAGACTTTTCATGATTTTTAATGGTTTCTGACAGTTCCCTAAGCCCAGCCCCCTGCTCTCCTGCTGATCTGTCTGACTACTTTGCTGAGCTGTCTGACTACTGTTACTTTGTATCAACAGCAATCAATAAGCTGTGGAGAAGTTGTTACAATTTGTAAGATAAGTGTTTAGTCCCTCCTTCAGGATTTCAAATGATACAGAAAGAGAAGAACTGTTAAAACAGCTGGATTTCAGCATAGAAAATGGTATTTATTCATACTTTTTGAAGAAACAGGCAACTGTTATGGGTATATTAGGGGTTTATGTTATGCTGGGCCTCTTTATCAAATTTTGGTTTTGAAGCTGGAGTTCCCCTTTAAGGGGAACTTCAGGATGCAGGGGAATCAATGGGGGGCTCTGTAGTGAATATTAGTCAGAAGCATTAGTGTTATCAGTCTCTGGGAAGCACAGAAGCTCAATGGAAGGAAACTCCAGCTGCCCCCCTGCCCTTATATTAACTGCTGGAAAAGCTTCTGCAGACTATAAGGCTTCCAAGCTGCTCTACAGCCCAATCTGAAAGCTGCTCTGACTGTTTTATGACACCGCTCAGAGCATTTCTCACACCTCTAAGTGCACCGACTCCTTCCCTTGTGTTCCATGGTAAATATTTTACTGAAATCCATAGCCTTGGCCAAGGGCTTGTTTAACTTATCTCTGGTATTAGTAATGGCAGCTCACACATGCTGAAATCCGTATCACACGTCTAGTCGAATGGCTCCATGGAGCAAGCAGCACAACATTATAAGGAATTAGGTCAGTCCCTTTATAATCCAATAATAACCAGACTCAGAGTTGTCTGTAGGGGAGTATTAATGGAATGACCAACCTGGCTGATGCTCAGTAGCAGTTGTAGCCTGATCTAAACATTTGCTCTAATGTCTCCAGCTTCCCCTACTGTCACTATCTTGCCCTACTATATCCATTGTGTTTCACTGGCTCCAGCCTGTCTTTGTCCATCTTACCTTACTTTCTCACTATTGTCCAAACGTCGTCATATTCTCCTACCAACAACATCTTACACTGCCATCTCCAACTTGTCCTACTGTCTCCATTTTCTCTCTGATTTCATCTTTTTCTACTGTTTTCATTTTGTCCTTATTTCACCATTTTGCCTTACTGTCACCAGCTTGAGTCACTGTTGCCATTTTACCTTACTATTTCTTTCTTTGCCCTGCTTCTGCCATACTGTCACCGTTTTTTCCTATTGCCTCCATCTTGTTCTATTTCTATACTGCCCAACTGGCACTACTGTATCTTGCCCTGTTACCTCCATTGTATTTTACAGTCCCATCTTTCCCTACTGTCACCAACTTGTCTTACTGTCTCTAACATACCCTACTGTCTCCATTTTTCCTACTGTAAGTTTTCCTACTTACCCTACTATCTCACACCATCTTGGCCTATTGTCTCTATCTTAGCCTACTGTCGCCATCTCTCCCTACTGGCTATATCTTGCCCTAGAGTTTTCATCTTGTCCTACTGTTTCCATCTTGCCTACTGTCTCCATCTTGTCCTTCTGTCTCCATATTGCCCTACTGTCTCCATCTGGCCCTACTGTGTCCATCTTGCCGTACTGTCTCCATCTTGCCCTACTGTTTCCATCATCCCCAACTGTCTCTATCTTGTTCTTCTGTCGCCATTTTGCCCTACTGTCTCCATCTTGTTCTTCTGTCTCCATCTGGCCCTACTGTCTCCATCTTATTCTTCTGTCTCCATCTGGCCCTACTGTGTCCATCTTGACCTACTGTCTTCATCTTGCCCTATACCACTTCATATAGGGGTTATGTTTTTGTAACTCTCTTAAAGGGCATATAAAGTCTAAAATAGAATAAGGTTATAAATGCTGTATTTTGTATACTAAATATAAACATGAACTTACTGCACCACAAGCCTAATCAAACTAGTAATTTATGCTTTTAAAGTTGGCTACAGGGTGTCACCATCTTGTAACTTTGTTATACATCTTTGCAAGACCAAGAC
Organism: Xenopus petersii; assembly: GCA_038501925.1. NCBI lineage: Eukaryota > Metazoa > Chordata > Amphibia > Anura > Pipidae > Xenopus > Xenopus petersii. The sequence continues at coordinate 138,302,084 of CM076681.1, forward strand.
TGTGCACATGCTCAGTGTGGTCTGGGCTGCTTAGGGATCGTCATAAACAAAGCTGCTTGAGTTCTGCATGGCTGGGAAGAAAGGTGGGGGCTCCCCCTGCTGTTCATAAGTAAGATTGTTTCCCTGCAGAGCAGTTAGGGACCGTCTGACAATTCCTATCCATAGCAGTAAAGGAAGGGAGAATTTCACTGCATACAGTCAGGTTTCTTATAAAAACGGTACACATTTTTTAATTAAAGTATATTGGAGATAGGTTTCTTTTTCATTAAAGATTAAGTAAAAATTAGATTTAATTTTTTTGCCTTTACATGTCCTTTAAAGATGTCTATGAGGTTTATAGCCACAAATAACTAATATAGTGGCTGTGAAAATTCACAACTGGTCTGTGTTTGGATTTTTATCTAATGGCTCTTGAATTATAATGTAAAATATAATAAAATCATGGCCAACTACAAAGTTGCTAAGATTACTTTCATTTACAGTATAATATGCCAAAGATAAACATTCCCTATAAAAGCCAGGCATAACAGTATGAATTGAAGCATAAGAAGATCCTAAATACACAGTTTTTTTCCTTCATCTTTTGCATCTCCCCTGGGGCCCTTTTCACTACTTAAATACACTTTGTAAGTTTGTAAAAATACCTAAAAACTGCCAAGAGAGTTATTTTATTAAATTTCTGCAGCGTTAAAATTCTCTTTAAAAAGCAAAAAGTTTGGTAAATTGTAATTGCTCGTTTGTTCAGCTTATGTGGCCCAATTTCTAAATATAAAGCTCTGAGCAAATAAAAATGCTGCCTGTTCTTTTATAAGCCTGCCGCTGTGTGATTGGCTGACATTAAGACCAACAACATCCCCATTGGCTCCAGCCTGTGCTTGTGAAGTGCTTTTTTATGAGCCTTAGACTTCCTGATTGGCCAGACCTCTAGGATTCCTGTGTGAAGCTGGTAATTGCATGCACGTCTGTAGCATTTAGATCATTATATTACATATTTTAGAGGTTTGACCATTTTTGCAATACACTCAATTGACATTTTCACCTGCCAGAACAAATGTCAATTCCTAATGTTAGTTGACTGTAATACAGATAAGTACTACTATAGTTTATATAAAGAAGCTGCTGTGTAGCCATGGGGGCAGTCATTCAAGCACAGGATACACAGTAGATAACAGATAAGTACTACTATAGTTTATATAAACAAGCTGCTGTATAGCCATGGGGGCAGACATTCAAGCACAGGATACACAGTAGATAACAGATAAGTACTACTATAGTTTATATAAACAAGCTGCTGTGTAACCATGGGGGCAGCCATTCAAGCACAGGATACACAGTAGATAACAGATAAGTACTACTATAGTTTATATAAACAAGCTGCTGTGTAGCCATGGGGGCAGTCATTCAAGCACAGGATACACAGTAGATAACAGATAAGTACTACTATAGTTTATATAAACAAGCTGCTGTATAGCCATGGGGGCAGCTATTCAAGCACAGGATACACAGTAGATAACAGATAAGTACTACTATAGTTTATATAAACAAGCTGCTGTGTAGCCATGGGGGCAGCCATTCAAGCACAGGATACACAGTAGATAACAGATAAGTACTACTATAGTTTATATAAACAAGCTGCTGTGTAGCCATGGGGGCAGCCATTCAAGCACAGGATACACAGTAGATAACAGATAAGTACTACTATAGTTTATATAAACAAGCTGCTGTGTAGCCATGGGGGCAGCCATTCAAGCACAGGATACACAGTAGATAACAGATAAGTACTACTATAGTTTATATAAACAAGCTGCTGTGTAGCCATGGGGGCAGCCATTCAAGCACAGGATACACAGTAGATAACAGATAAGTACTACTATAGTTTATATAGACAAGCTGCTGTGTAGCCATGGGGGCAGCCATTCAAGCACAGGATACACAGTAGATAACAGATAAGTACTACTATAGTTTATATAAACAAGCTGCTGTGTAGCCATGGGGGCAGCCATTCAAGCACAGGATACACAGTAGATAAAAGTTAAGTTCTGAAGAATCCCATTGTTTACTAAAGAGCTTATCTGATATATAATGTGTCCCATGTGCTTTTTATCCCTTTTCAGCTTTGAATGGCTGCCCTTATGGCTACTCAGCAGCTTGTTTATATAAACGACAATAGTAATTCTAAAGTAAGCACAGTTTTACCAGAGCGGGGGAACAGTACATTATATTGTTATTCCTTTATAACACTTTCATGTTTGGTGTTACTGTTCCTTTAAGGTGACCAACCATCTTAGTGGGTCAGAGAGAAGGAACCCTATGAATTAGGTTAACTCTCATATTTTGACAGGGCATCTTCCAACTCCCCAAGTGATAAGTGTAGGGATCACAGATGGAAAAAAGCATGAACCCCTGTACACCTGCTTATTCTTTCCGCTACGCTCTCACTTCTGTTGTACTCAGGAGGCATTTAAGTTACTTTGGGTTAATAAACTCTGTTGCTGAATTATTCTTACACGTCGTATATTTGTTGAGAGTTACAGTTCAGCTGCATCAAACACTTTGCAGGTACATGACTGAGAGAGGGGTGTAATGTAACAAACCAGTGTTTTATTAGTCTGCTGCTGTTATACAGGAGGGATTTCATTGGATCCCAAGGCCTCTGCAGGATTTTTGGATGTGGGTATTGGTTCCAGTCACCAGGTGTGAAAGTCACAACATGAGCTTCTTTTTATTCATTTTTTACTTTCTTGTCCACCCTCCACACCTTAGGTCAACACAACCATTGTGTCCTTACCTCTAGGTTATGGGGACTTTACTTCCAGTTTTATGGTGGCCAGTGGGTGAGACTGGTTGAAGATAAAACAGTTGAAGGCTGGATAGTCTGACATCTGGGTTTGGGACTACCTGACTCAGAGATGCCAACCCAAATCTTGCCCAAATCTGTCCCAGCCCCATTCTGCACTGGCTCCAAGTGAACCACTTGATAAAGGCTATTGAACCCAAAACTTGTTGTGTTTACCACTGGCAGGAATAAAAGGTTGTTTGCAGTAACACTGCTGGAGTTCCTTTTCCTTCTTTTAGACTTGGACCCCTCACTCACAAGTTATAAAAAGCCATTGGTGGTCATGGCCCCCTTATAATTGAAAAAAAAAATTGGCGGCCAGGGTCCCACGTAAAAGTTTTTAAAAAAACATTGGTGGTCAGGGCCTCCCTACAAGTTTACAAAAAAAAAATTGGTGGCAGGGGCCTATAGAGTATTAAAATGATACATTGGTGGCCAGGGGTTTAAAAATAATATAAATAAAAACAACACCCATTGGTGTTCAGTAGAATTCAACTTGTGGCTTCAGGACTTCAACTTTTTTTTCGTCTATTTTCGTGGCTTCGGGTCTTTTTGCTGCTTCGGGACTTCGGCTTCTCGACGGTTCAGGACTTCGGAAGAGATATAACGGCTTTGGTGATGTCAAGGGGGCCCGGCTCTTTCGAAAAGTGCAGCACAGCCGGGCCCCCCTTGTACCGTGTACCCCATATGCCCCCTGATGGCGCCCCTGAGGGAACATAAATTAGGGTGACACCCTAATATATGGGTGACATGTCTCTAACCTCTTGTATGTATCAACTTACCACCAGGCCGCCCTATTAGAAGCTATTTAGAAATTATCTCTTCCCTGTTACACTTCATTCTATATTTCAATGCCAAATAAAATCTCCCCCTCCCAGATTCTTACTAAACCCACGGCTCGGATCAGCGCTGTTTGTTTGGAATTCTTTAAAGACGAAAGTCCAAACAGGTGGAATGTGCGTCAGTTTCTACTAACTGCTTTGAAGATCCTGTTACTTAGCAACACGGGAGTTTGTAGGCAATATCACATGAGGGGTCAGCAGTTCTCCAAGTTCTTACATGGGTGGAAAATAAATTAAGGATAAACGACACTTTTGCCAGTGCAAATAGAGCAGGGACCAGAAAGTCTCCCACATGAAGTACGAGGCCAAGTTTCTACATTCTGCTGTTCAAAGGCCCCTTATGCGCGTAAGACACAACTTGTACAACATTACAAACATCCGTCTAAATAAAGCAATAAAGTGTATTTTGGGCCTTATTTTGTCATGATTAGTGATGGGCAAATTTGACCAGTTTTACTTTGCTGAAAATTTGCCGAAATGGGTCTATGGGGCAAAGTGACGTCATTTCGGGACTTTGCCGATTTACTAACTGGCACTGGCATAAATTCGCTAGCGAATGAGATAGACTCTAACGCTACTTCACACTCTAATTCCAGGCGAATTTGCACTACACAAATTCACTAAGATGTGGATTTTACTGAATGTTACCTCTTGCGCAGACTTGCCTTCTCCACCTCAGACCAGGGTAAAGTGCAATAGAGTAGATAGGACTTCCTCAAAAAATTTTTCCCGAAAAACTCTGGCGACTTTTCAGTTTTTTAGGGTGATATGCTGCAAAAGATCGTAATTTTTTTTAGGGGTACCCGGCTTCCCCCCTACATTTCCTAACATATGGCACATAAACTATACACTGGGCTCATAGTAAGGCAAAATAACAACTCTATTTTATTTCATTGAAGGGCATGTAAAGTCAAAAAAATATAATCCCGTTTTTACTCTCTTTAATGAAGAAGAAACCTATCTCTAATATACTTTAATTAAAAAATATGTTCTGTTTTTATAAGAAACCTGACTGTATGCAGTGAAATTCTCCCTTCATTTACTGCTGTGCATAGGAATTGTCAGACGGTCCCTAACTGCTCTGCAGGGAAACAATCATACTTATGAACAGTAGGGGGAGCCCCTGCCTTACTTTCCAGCCAAGCAGGACTCAAGCAGCTTTGTTTATGACGATCCCTAAGCAGCCCAGACCAAATTAACGCTAGCGAAACTTCACCATCGTTCGCGCTCTGGACACAACTTTGCATTTTAGTGAATTCGAGTTGAACTGGCGAATTTTGCCTGGTGAAGTGGCGATGTGAGCGAAGCCATCGCTAACGAATTTTCGGAGATTAGTTAATTTGCCCCTATGGGCGGCGAAATTTTTTCGTGCGACAAATTTTTTCACTCAGAGTCAATGGATGTAATTTTCACTACAGAACTTGGCGAAAAATTTCCTTCATCACTACCCATGATTGAGTAATGTAAAGTATTTAAAAAATGTCAGTTATGCATTCCCTGTAAGCTTTCGTCAGTATTCTAGTCCCACCCAATTCTTGAGTTACAGACTTCCTGCCCCTCCTACTGTAAGCTTCCGTCAGAGTATTCTACTCCCACCCACTTCTTGAGTTACAGACTTCATGTACCTCCCCCAGTAAGCTTCCGTCAGAGTATTCTAGCCCCACCCACTTCTTGAGTTACAGACTTCCTGCCCTTCCTACTGTAAGCTTCCGTCAGAGTATTCTAGTCCCACCCACTTCTTGAGTTACAGACTTCCTGGCCCTCCTACTGTAAGCTTCCGTCAGAGTATTCAGTCCCACCCACTTCTTGAGTTACAGACTTCGTGCCCCTCCTACTGTAAGCTTCCATCAGAGAATTCTAGTCCCACCCACTTCTTGAGTTAGACTTCCTGCCCCTCCCCCAGTAAGCTTCCGTCAGAGTATTCTAGTCCCACCCACTTCTTGAGTTACAGACTTCCTGGCCCTTCTACTGTAAGCTTCCGTCAGAGTATTCTAGTCCCACCTACTTCTTGAGTTACAGACTTCCTGCCCCTCCTACTGTAAGCTTCCGTCAGAGTATTCAGTCCCACCCACTTCTTGAGTTACAGACTTCCTGCCCCTCCTACTGTAAGCTTCCGTCAGAGTATTCAGTCCCACCCACTTCTTGAGTTACAGACTTCCTGCCCCTCCTACTGTAAGCTTCCGTCAGAGTATTCAGTCCCACCCACTTCTTGAGTTACAAACTTCCTGCCCCTCCTACTGTAAGCTTCCGTCAGAGTATTCAGTCCCACCCACTTCTTGAGTTACAGACTTCCTGCCCCTCCTACTGTAAGCTTCCGTCAGAGTATTCTAGTCCCATCCTCTGTTTGAGTTACAGACTTCCTACATTAGAGAGTTCCAGTTCAGCTCAATGTTTGAGCTGGACTGTTGTTATACTGCTAATTCCTCTATTTGGGTCCCTCCCTGATGTCCTTATTTATAAAATGAGAGCAAAATATCCACAGACACAAGTCTCTTTGAGAAACTTTAGACAGAGACAAGCACAGTCCTGCTATTGTGGGTGTGGGAAGAAAATTGCTTGCTAAGCATTTTGGGATTTCCTTCAGCAAATTAAAAGAAATTGGAATCAATGCAATTAGCTGAGCTCAGATAGCACCCGCTTATTCTGTTCCTTTAGCTAAGGCGGCTGAGCTCTATTCTATAAGGCTGTGGAACTGCTAAAAAAAAATTGATTTAGTCTTTTTTTCTCCAGTTTCTCTAAATAAATTTTCTTTCTTTTTTTTTTGAAAAGTAAAAATTACAAAGCCAAACTATTTATTTCAATAGGTTAAGGGGAACAAAATATTCTCACTTTTTAAGCATTTACACTCCTTCTTATTCCCCCATCCAAAGCTACATGAAAGTGACTTCCAAAAACATTCCTGTTCCCATATGAGTGATGGGGGTTGACTGCAACCATGTTTGGCTCCATCACTTCTGGTCCTGTGCTTATTGCAGATCCGGGGCATGGGCACGAGGGCTTATGCTCCAGCTCAATGATCAGCTCAGAAGTAGCTTTGCTGCCTTGGTCACCACCAACCCACCTAAGAAGCACTTTGAATACCAGGAAGCCAGGAGACCACAACATGTTGTCAACATACTCTCCAATGGCTTTGATGTGCCACCAACTGAAGGTCAATTTCATAATATCTACATTTCAACATTACCCTTCAAAAGTATCCACATTGCTAAAACCCATACCTTGTGTTTAGCGTTGCCTTGAAATCATTGGTGACTTGAAGCCCCTTTTATCGTCCTCATTTCTACATATGTATTGCTATTCTCTGCTTTTATTTCACAGCACTGTGATATGTTGGTCTACACCACCAGTTGACCACTGAAGATGCTCCAATCAAGCTAATATCTAAGTTTGTGTAGACAATTAGGTACCAGTGTGTTGTTGGCGTAATACTGCTCTTATATAGGAGATGAAACCCACATGTTGGAATTCTCAGAAATGGACTTAAACTGTTCTTAAATCAGGCTCTCCTACCTTATCTCGTGCTTCACTAAGCAAATCTTCTAGTTCGGAAACGCTGAAGCTGGCCACGGTGATAAAGTCGCTCATGACTGGTACAAAGTGGTCATCTGGCTCTCTGTACTGGCGCTTCTGATATTCAAGTTCCTAGAGGGATGAGATACGTAACATGACCTCACAATAACACAAGCTCAACATGAACATGGAGATATTAGCTGAACCATTTTGGATCTGTGGCACATTCTCTGTCAAACCATAAACCTTCATACTAGGCCGAGCTGGTATGAAATACGTCTGTTTCACTTTACGAGTATGTTGTCTACAGTATGAACCTGCCATATCACATACATTCTGCTCTTGCTCTAGTAGTAATCAGTGAACATTATAGTGAAAACAAAGGACCACTGACCCCTTTATCCATAAGAAATTTGACAAAAGGAACTTTGGATAGGGTATAAGCCAGTAAGAACCTTGAGGTTGGGTAAAGCCTGACATTTCCCTTTATTTTTGGAGTTTTTAATAAGTTAACTGTGTTAGACAGTGAGGGTTGGTGCTCTAATAGGTAGTAGGTAGTGTGTGCCCATATATTATATTGTGTTCATATTCCAAGTGGGACCCCTGTAGAACTTATTTTTAAATTACATTTAGAAGCAAGGAAATTGTTTCTCATCTTAAACGCGTTGACTGACTTGGGTGTCGTCACGGCCGGCTTTGATTAAAGGGGATATGAAAAACTTGCCCGTACGCCCAACAGCTTGGTATGACTCGCTTTAATTGAACAATCACACATCACAAATTACAAGAAATGTAATGTAAATGTACAAGCTGCAGAAGAAATCCAGATTGGAAAAAGGAACTGAGAATGTCAAGCCCCACCATTGCAGAGCCAATGTCTGACAGTTACACAAACCTCCGAAACACCATATTTCATTTAACACGTATTTAACAATATCTAAAGCGGTCTGAGTTCCAATGATACGATGACAGCAACATGGCTCCAAACCACAACTTCAAACCCTATTACGTTATTTACGCATAGAGGTATCAACTACCTCTTGTTGACTTTTCATACCACTTTTGCCTTTCAGCCACCACGTCCTCCATATTGTTTTAATTAAAATGAAATTATAGCCAAGCTAAGGCTTCCTGGTAATTATAATGACATCATAACGCGGGGGTTTTGCAGCAGATGGAATAACAGCTTGCGGTTTACCTTGCTTAATGAACATTCAAGTACAATTTAATTAAATTAAATTCAGAATTGAAATCTCTTGCACAGAGACGATAGATGCGATTTCTTCAACGTGGATTCGACAAAGCGCCTGGATATCAGCAATAAGGTGGATATTCGCAAGTAATTTTGAATAGAATGGATTTAAATGGGGTACAACTTTGTGATCATTCAAGGAACACTTCTCTCTGGGGTCTGCACTGTGCACTTAATACCGAATAAGAAATCTGGTGTAAGGTGCAGGGTATAATTTTGGGGAACACAAGCCAGGCCTGCCATAGAAAAGATGGTAAATACCGGTCTCATCGGTACAGGGCCTGCATCAAATTCCACTAAATGATTCACAAGTTAGGGCCCAAAATCCATTCCTCCCGACCCTCATGAATACAACACTGCTGACCACTGTATTCATGGATCACACACAGGACTTTGGCCTCCAAAATAGAGCACAGAGACCACAGATTCTTCTACCTGTAAGGCAGGGGGCCTAAAATAGGGGGACCTATTTTAAGCAATTTAACACAACCATTGAGAACTATACCCAGTACTGCAGTTGCTAGTGACAACAAGACCACATTTAAGGGTTTTACCTATCATCCCATATATTTATTCAAAGGAGACAGTTGTAGAGAGCACATGGGTAAGTATTTATTGGCTGTTCACTATGCAGTGGTGCCATGGTCTGATAATTGTAGTAATGGAACTGATAAGATGTCAAAACGGAACATGCGTCCTTCGTTCTGGTATAAACGGAGATACAGTAGTGGAGATCTGATACTGAAAACCAGAGCTATGTAGAAATATAGGCACAATATTTTCCTGGTCTATGAACCTATGGCAACCAACTAGCTAATAGATAAAGCAGCAAGAAACATGACAGCAAAGATCTGATTTTTCCTGGACTAATCTTGCCTTTGTTCTTACACCATAGAATGGAATTAGAGATGTGGGGGGTCCCTGTCATTGCTGGGGTGCTATTAACACACTGTAAAGCCAAAATAACAAAGTTTGGGGTCCGAGTAGCAACACTCCAGATGAAAATATCAATAATTGTTACACATGTCTTCTGTGTCTTTAATTTATCAACATCGTTCCCATAATGGGCCCTTGCAATGCTGGGAGCGGAGGACACTAGGCGAGATCTTGGGAATAGTTATCAAATGGTGAAAATAATAATAATATAATAATAATAATATAAGGACAGCACAAAACTATGTGCTTGTTTCCTCTTCCATTTCCCACTGAATGTGTTACAGAGTGAACTTCCTAATAGCCCCTTAATTGGTCTGGTGCCTGCGGAGATCAGACCCTCTAAATGAAACCATTCATTTCTTTTCCCTAATGCGGAGAGAATAGACTGTGACCAGCCGTTAAAATTCAATTAATGTAGTCAGTACTTCACTTTTCATTCATTCTCAATATTGTGATTATTACAGTATGTCTGTGAGCCTCCTTCAGCTGAATCTGTGGCCATAATTATAACCTCATTCCATGTTGTCTGTCTCAGAGAGACTTGAGTTAAATAGTCATAGTATTAAGTCATTTCCAAGCTGTTTTGCCTCTATGTCCTAACAAAGAATTGAGGAGAGCAAGCAGAAGGGACGGGTGAATAGGGAGAGAACATGGAGTCTAAAAACTCACATGAACTTCTAATATCCTTACAACCGACATTATCCCTTGTATTATTAAATAAGTGATAATTAGAGTTCTCTTGTGCCTTTATATGGTCACAGCACCCCTCAGTGACTTCTAATATCCTTATCATTTACAGTAGGGGGTACATTATCCCTTATAATACATGAGTGATACTCAGAGTTCCCTGTATAACTCAGCCTGCAGCCTTGTGCCTTTATATGGTCACAGAACAACCCCTCAGTGACTTCTAATATCCTTATCATTTACAGTAGGGGGTACATTATCCCTTATAATACATGAGTGATACTCAGAGTTCCCTGTATAACTCAGCCTGCAGCCTTGTGCCTTTATATGGTCACAGAACAACCCCTCAGTGACTTTTAATATCCTTATCATTTACAGTAGGGGGTACATTATCCCTTATAATACATGAGTGATACTCAGAGTTACTTGACCTTGTATTTTAGTCAGCCTCCATGAGCAGATGTTCCAAGTCCAGTTTATTACATACAGAAATGGCCCAATAAGGTACAGAACACGAGAGTTTCACACTGACTTGTCTACATCTGGAATAAGAGGAAAGAATGGACTCGCTGTGTGGGCTTATGGAGAGAGCTACCTCTTTTTTTCCCTTCATATTAAGACTTCAGGTTTAGCAGCAAGATACCAAGTAACATAAAACAGACCCAGCTATTACTGGCAGCAGACACAGGGAACAATTTAAGAAAGCAGCTCTGCAAAATGATTACCGTCATTTCTGAGGGGACTGGCCCAAAGGCAAAATTCCTCACTCCTGAGCTGAGTTTTAATTCTCTTACCTATTTCTCTGACTTCTCCTTTGCCTTTCTCATATATAATAGCATTTCTCCTTTAAAGAACAACAGCAACCAGATTGTGAAAGAGAATTGAATTTTATGATGATAATGACCCCTTGAAATACAATTCTGTTCCAAACATAAGTTTGCCAGTTGATGTGAATATCTGCAGAATTGAAACATCTTTTTATACTTTGGTTGATCAGAACAACTATTTTCATTTGGCCGGAGGTTATTGAGTGCGATAACCCAATAGGAATAAAATATGTCCATAAGGGTTAATGACCGGGAACTAACTTTGCCAGCTGGGTTACCCCAAGTGCACATTTTGTTTCCTCTGGATTTAATGGGCTTTTCACATAGACGGTAAAAATTTGCACTGTGGGTTCTACCCTGGGGTGCCAATAATCTCAGATAACAGAACTTGGGGTCAGCTGTGGGATTTATTTTATATACAGTAAATTAATGTACCAGAACTCGAGCCCTCGATCAGACTTGTTCCCAATCAGTCAATATGTGAATTGATAGGGGTCTCAAAGGCAAGTGAAGTAGGTGATAAAGTGGCCAAGTTTTCCTTTTACCAAGTGAGGAATGGATGTGATGGGAGCTCAATTTGCAGATGTTTTCACAGCTTTGGTTTTTGATTTAGAGACTTGCCCAAAGCTGTGTGGATGCAAATCCTACCTGCACCCACAGCAACAATTTTATTTACAACACAACCTTCTACTCTGATCCTGATTGGTGGAAGTAAGATCATTAAACCAGAATGCTCTACCCACAGACATGCACAGTGACCCACAGAAGAGAATTTGGAGGGTCCAAACAACTGTCCACTACAATCTCAGATCCATCATTATTTATACCATTAAAGGGATACTGTCATGGGAAAACATTTTTTTTTTTTCAAAATGAATCAGTTAATAGTGCTGCTCCAGCAGAATTCTGCACTGAAATCCATTTCTCAAATGAGCAAACAGATTTTTTTATATTCAATTTTAAAATCTGATATGGGGGTAGACATTTTGTCAATTTCCCAGCTGCCCCCAGTCATGTGACTTGTGCCTGCACCTTAGGAGAGAAATGCTTTCTGGCAGGCTGCTGTTTTTCCTTCTCAATTACTATTGAGTGCTGTTCTTAGATCTACCAGGCAGCTGTTATCTTGTGTTAGGGAGCTGCTATCTGGTTACCTTCCCATTGTTCTTTTGTTTGGCTCCTGGGGGGGAAAGGGAGGGGGGTGAAATCACTCCAACTTGCAGTACAGCAGTAAAGAGTGATTGAAGTTTATCAGAGCACAAGTCACATGACTGGGGGCAGCTGGGAAATTGACAAAATGTCTAGCCCCATGTCAGATTTTAAAATTGAATATAAAAAAAATCTGTTTGCTCTTTTGAGAAATGGATTTCAGTGCAGAATTCTGCCGGAGCAGCACTATTAACTGATTCATTTTTAAAAAAATTTCCCATGACAGTATCCCTTTAAAGCTGAAAGCTAATTGAAACCATACTTACTGACTCTACAGCTCTCAGTCCTTTCTTGATATTCCCAACTTCTTTTTCCAGTTCCACCAAGCTGATAATGAGAGAGAGAGCAATGGGTAAAGTACTGTATAAGGATAGTATAATTAATATTCTTGGCCACTAGGGACTCAAGAGAGGGCATTCCCATTCAGTGTGTAAAGTGCAAAAAAAGCCACAATCTGACATTTTTTGCACTTTGCACACTGCGGGGCATTAGCTACAGGCCACTGCACTCCCTTCCCTGGTGCACAGATCTGATCTTAGAATAGAAAAGGCCTGCGTTAGGCCTATGATTATGTGTCAGTGGGGGACAAGAAATGCGTCAGGCTTTTATCTTTTATACATAATGTAAAATAAAGGTTTTTTGTACTACTTAAAATTTGGGCTCCTGCATTCTACTGACTGATTTTGGCGTTCCGGCGTGGTGCCTGACCACTATTCAAGTTGTGTGCGTTAGGCTATGGTAGATTCTAAAGATGGAGGGATTTTTTTTTTGTTTATTAGATTAATACAAATCACAGATTAAAACAAGCATTAAAAGAAAATAACAGATTTAACCTACTAAATGCAGAACACATGCACAGACATCATGAAGAGCAATTACAAGTGTTAAATAAACCCAAAGCCAATTTGCTATTTTATCTCATATAATAGAAAACAAAAAAATATTCGCTATACAGTTACTGTGCTTTGTGCTTTCCCAGTGATTTCTCACATCACATGGACCTTAAATGCTGATTAATTACCCAACATTAGGAGGGCCAGCACCTCTGACTTTCTGAGGCTTTAAGGGATTTGCCCTCAACATCTTCCCCTTCCCCATTGTATCTCTTCACTTGGATCCCTCTAATTTCCTGAAAACCCTCCATCTTTCTTCCAGGAAAAGAAGTTCATTTCCTTTCAGCTCTCCCTGCTCCATCTCTGTGGACATTTTCCCCTTTCTCTTCTTGCCCTGATCTTCAGTTATTTACCCTTCTTGGGGTTCTGGATTGTTGGCATAACTTTCCTTTATTTTCCCTTTAACTTCTTGTTGCTCCAGATCTTCCTTCCTTTTCTCCCTTTCTTCCACCTTTTCTTTTGCATTTTGCCTTTCCTGTTCCTCCCTTTCCATCCTTCTAATCTCCTCCTCCTCTTGCTCTGCCACTTCCCCCAACTCTTACCCTGGGGGCAGATGGAGGGAGGCATGTTGGTGTCTTCCTCACCTGCCCACAACTTGTGTTCATTCAGTTAGTGAGTGGGAGGAGGCACAAACAGGTGATAAAGACAGGGCTGGGCTTCAACCTGGTGCTCCATGCAGAGAGCAACAACCCAAGGGCACAAATGCTGCTAAATGAGCACTTAGAGTTGCGTTACCCCTGGGGTTGTAAATGACTCCTAAGATTTTAGGATTGCACAGACAATGCAACATTTCATTGCCAAAAAGAAACTTAACAAATGTTACTGCAGCAAAACAGTTAGAAAATGTCTTTAATTGTAGTGGTAAATGGCAAGAACTAAGTTCAAGACTGAGACTGTAAGGTATAATAGAGATAGTAGGGAAAGAAAACAACGGTATGGCAGGATGGATACAGTTGGATAAGGTGAAAATTGTAGAGAAAGAGAGTAGGGCCATATAGAGATAGTAGGACAAGATGAAGACAGTAGAGAAATGTAGAGACAGTAGGCCAAGACAAAGACAGTAGGACAAGATGAAGACAGTAGAGAAATGTAGAGACAGTAGGAGAAGATGAAGACAGTAGAGAAATGTAGAGACAGTAGGAGAAGATGAAAACAGTAGGACAAGATGAAGACAGTAGAGAAATGTAGAGACAGTAGGACAAGATGAAGACAGTAGAGAAATGTAGAGACAGTAGGAGAAGATGAAAACAGTAGGACAAGATGAAGACAGTAGAGAAATGTAGAGACAGTAGGAGAAGATGAAAACAGTAGGACAAGATGAAGACAGTAGAGAAATGTAGAGACAGTAGGACAAGACAAAGACAGTAGAGAAATGTAGAGACAGTACGAGAAGATGAAGACAGTAAAGAAATGTTGAGACAGTAGGACATGATGGAGACAAGACGAAGACAGGAGGGCAAGAGGGTGGCAGTAACACTTTAGCTCCTTTGTTTCATCTCTCTTTGCTTGTCAACATACAACAAGTGCTCTGGTCTAAACATAACATCTATGCACCAAACTCTTTATTTAGCTCGTGACTTACTTGACTTTAGCTGCATCTGTAAGATGCTGAAGCTCAGTCTGGATGTTCAGTATATCTGGGTATGTCCTCTCAAATATCATAATTAAATAGTGCAACAGGGTTATGTTCCTGCAACAGAAGAACATATAAATACATTAAGGGGCAAATTCGTAATTGCGCCAGCGTCCACTTCGCCAGGCGTATTTTGCCAGCGCTACGCAAATTCACTAAAATCCGAAGTTGCGCTCAGGGGAAGCGTAAGGTTGCGACGTTGCGCTAACATTAATTCACAAAGTGAAACTACGCCAGCGATGCTTAATTTGCATACGGCGCCAAATTGAAGTGACAATGGAGGTATATGTAGCATCACTACACAAGCCTGGGAAACCTTCAAAACAGCAAATAAAATTTTTATTTTGCCCTACACATGTGCCCACTGTATAGTTAAGGTGCCATGAGTTAGGAAATGTATGGGGGAAGGAGGGGAGCCCCAAAAATTTTTTCTATCTTTTTCAGCCTATCACCCATAAAAAAGAAAAAACGCCAGCGTTTTGTGGGACTTAGAAAAATGTTAAACTTTTTTTGAAGCAATCCCTATCTACTCTGTTGTACTTCGCCTGGTCTGAGGTGGCGAAGGAAGCCTGGCGTAAAAGTTAGCGTTCAGTACAATTCGCGCATCAGTGAAATTGCGTAGTTACATCCGTTGCGCAAATTCACCAGGCGTAATGGTGCGAAGTAACACTAGCGAATTTACGCCAGCGTCCGTGAATCGGCGAATTAGCAAAAATGCGCTACGCTAGCGAATTAACGCTAGCGTTAGGCGCTTTAGTGAATTTGCCCCATAGTAAATGAAGTAATCCTTACTGTAAAATATAAGGATATTATAAGTCATCAAAGAGTTCCATGACCATACAAAAGCACTTTTATACAGGTCATAGAACTCCAAGGAGACTTCCATCATCCTCATATTTTCCAACAGGGAGTATTCCATTTACAGCATTATAATACACATGTTTTAGTGAGTCGTGACAGAAATGACATCACTAAGCAAAGCTTATGATGACATCACTAAGTATAAAAGGTTAACTACAGGTTATTGGGCTGAAGGAAATTGTCCATTATACTGTTATCATCCACATGCAGATGGCAGCAATCTTTTTGTTTGTGGCATCACTCAGATATGATTTCTGCTCTGTTTAAAGTTAGGTTCTTCCCAGTCATAGAAAAAGCACATTCAGTAAAAACTCGTACCTATCTATGCTGGATTTGGTGTCTATTATCTTGTTTAAGCTTGCAACTTTGAATCCTAATGCATTGCCTCTTTGACCTTTGTTCATGTAATTTCCAAATGCCAAGACCACCTCGAACAGTTGCTTTAGCCGCTTGCTTCGCATCAGCTCCTTGCAGGCCAGCAGTAAGGCTTAAAAGGTTAAGAAAAGAGATAGAGGAGTTAGAGTCAGGGTAACTGAATAGATAGGTAAGGAGGTTCTGAATATTACTCATGTATAATAAGGGATAATGTACCCCCTACTGTAAATGCTAAGGATATTAGAAGTCACTGAGGAGTTTGGTGACCATATAAAGGCACAAGGCTGCAGGCTGTGTTATACAGGGAACTCTGAGTATCACTCATGTATTATAAGGGATAATGTACCCCCTACTGTAAATGATAAGGATATTAGAAGTCACTGAGGGGTTGTTCTGTGACCATATAAAGGCACAAGGCTGCAGGCTGAGTTATACAGGGAACTCTGAGTATCACTCATGTATTATAAGGGATAATGTACCCCCTACTGTAAATGATAAGGATATTAGAAGTCACTGAGGGGTTGTTCTGTGACCATATAAAGGCACAAGGCTGCAGGCTGAGTTATACAGGGAACTCTGAGTATCACTCATGAATTATAAGGGATAATGTACCCCCTACTGTAAATGATAAGGATATTAGAAGTCACTGAGGGGTTCTGTGACCATATAAAGGCACAAGGCTGCAGGCTGAGTTATACAGGGAACTCTGAGTATCACTCATGTATTATAAGGGATAATGTACACCCTACTGTAAATGATAAGGATATTAGAAGTCACTGAGGGGTTGTTCTGTGACCATATAAAGACACAAGGCTGCAGGCTGAGTTATACAGGGAACTCTGAGTATCACTCATGAATTATAAGGGATAATGTACCCCCTACTGTAAATGATAAGGATATTAGAAGTCACTGAGGGGTTCTGTGACCATATAAAGGCACAAGGCTGCAGGCTGAGTTATACAGGGAACTCTGAGTATCACTCATGTATTATAAGGGATAATGTACACCCTACTGTAAATGATAAGGATATTAGAAGTCACTGAGGGGTTGTTCTGTGACCATATAAAGACACAAGGCTGCAGGCTGAGTTATACAGGGAACTCTGAGTATCACTCATGTATTATAAGGGATAATGTACCCCCTACTGTAAATGATAAGGATATTAGAAGTCACTGAGGGGTTGTTCTGTGACCATATAAAGGCACAAGGCTGCAGGCTGAGTTATACAGGGAACTCTGAGTATCACTCATGTATTATAAGGGATAATGTACCAACTGCTATAAATTATAGTGTGAGTCACTAAGGAGTTCTGAGATACATGGCTATTTAGACAAGTCATGGGAGTCCCAGGAGGCTCCTAATACCCTTAAAAATGTTACAACATGGTTATATACAATACAAGAGTCATCATTGATTGTAACCAACGACATCACTTGGCACAGTTTACAAGAATAGATATTTTACAGGCTACTTTTGTGTATTATCAAATTACAATCACTGAAGCCTTCGAACTGATTACAATCTCACCTTCAACTTTGGGTTTGGTTTCTGCAAATCTTTCTGGCAGCTTCTTCTTAAAAAACAAAGCTTGAAGTCGCTGCTGATAGTGATCAATCCTAAGGAAACAGAAGATCAATAAAATACATTCAGTTTGCATACATCTATATAGGTAACAAAATATGCAGATAATGGGGGCCTATAATTGGTAGAATGGCCCAGTCACAGAATATCTGGAACAATAACCTGTGGAGCATGACATATGATTGGGGGGAGAACGTCAAAAGGACAGCCTCCCAGAATAATATTTCTGTGGTTTGGCCAGATATCAGTTGGAATGGCTGGAAAGGGCATGAAACGTTTTAGGCAGTGGTTTGGTTGGTCTTCCAATGGGCCTGGATCAGACCAATGTAGCCCATCACATATGTGGCCAGAATAGACCTGATTGACCTTTATATCAGTATTGCAGTTCAGAGCTTTGGACTCCTCACCCCCGGTATAATGGGGAAACTTGCAGCACTTGATCAAGGAGGTTTGATCATTCTGGGCTTGGGGTTGGTAAGAAAATGATTGACGGTAGCCCAGGACTCTGGCCTAGAAATCTAATTTCTGTATGTTGGGGAGACTGGGGATACAGTGGTCAGATCCAAAGCTTGTACCTGCTCATTTCATACAGGAATCGGTCTGCCCGAGCCATTCGGTCTATTTCATGCTTGTGCTCTTCCAAGAGGTCAACGTCACTCTTCTCAGGAACGAATTTCAGTAGCTGAAGGATTCACATAATAAAGTCATACTTTAAAGCATGTAAAATATACAGCGCATGTGATAAATTGCCTTTCCTCATACAGTGTAGTGTCCTTGTGTCAACATTCACCAAAGACCCTTTCAAAGCAAATTAAATTGATGATGGAATTTTTAGGGCAGATGATAAACATCAAAGAAGACAACTTAATTAATGGAAGATGAATATGGAAGTATATTATAAGGGTTCCAAGAATGGATTCAACACAGGGTATTAGAATGTACACTTGCACAGCGTTAATAGGGAAGATCAGCCACTTTAGGGTCAATGGGGAAGTTAAATGGAAATCTCTCACTAACAGGAACAGACAATGACCCCCTAGTTCACAGAATGGCACAACAGAGATACAGTGTATCAGATAAGGCCCCAGGCCAGAGGATCATTCATCTCACCATAAAAGCTTTCTGCCCTGTCAGGATATTTTTGGTGCCCCTTCTTTCTAAGAAACCCAATCCTATAAGCCGATTCTTTTCTGCTCATCATTTGTGACATAATGGGGCATTCATCTGAAAGGCAGACTGCTCAAATAGTAACTATCACTCCAGTCAAGGCTAACAGCAGATAGGTCAGACCGTTAAATTGCATGATGTGACCTACAGACAGTGTTTGTCTTTCTTTAAATAGGCGCATACAGCATAATGCGTAACACTACATTTGGAATGCAGAGAAGGCATTTGTCTGGTCAACATTCTTCTCTTTAAATGACGAATGATTATTAATATCACTTTTATCCTATAGTGTCCATCTTGTCTTACCGAATCAAGCCTACTGTATCCATCATGCCCTTCTATCATAATAATGCCCTGCAGTCATCATCTTTTCATATAGTCTTCATCTTGGTTTACTCAATCAATCCTGCCCTTCAGTCAGTCTCCATCTTGCCCTACTATCACAATCTTGTCCTCCTGTCTCTATTTTGTCTTACTGTCCATCAAGTTCTAGAATCAATCATTTTAATATGGAACAAGGTGAGGGAGGATTTGATAGGGAAAATATCCCTGTGAGTCAGAGGCAAAAACTATCATGGTTTCCTCTCAATCTGAACAATTATCATGTGATGAAAAATGTGATGAAGCTCTAAAGGGAATGGAAATGATATAACTATAGTATCTGTTTAAACGGGAACTTTACCATTAATAATATAAATGCAAATCTATGGAAAACAAAAGATCTGATAGAATCATTAGAAGGTGAGTGAATAATGTCAGTGAGAAGATTGTTGAGAAAAGGGTAAGACAAGTAACCTCAAGATCTGCACTTGGGCTGTATCTGACAGGAGCATAATGTTATATTACTTTCTGTAAAATCTCCCTCTGACAAAAAAAAATTAGGAAATTGAGGTGGAGTTTCTTTAAAAACAATTGCAAATCAGATTATCCAGATGCTTTGCTGGCTGCCTGGGTCAGGGAAAGAGATAAGAGGATAAGCCACAAGATTCCCGGCCTGGGACAAATCAGGTTATGGATTCTACTGATTCTACTGAGCCTTGTCATCCTTTACAACTGTTTTCAATTAAATAAGCACAGGCCTAATACATTTAAAGGGGCGGTAACAGCTGTGCAGTGTTGTTGACTTATATGATGTATGTTTATTCTGTCTCTCTAGGGAAAGAAGCTGCCATATTGTTTGATGATTTTAGCAGCAGTGCCTAAACCATTCTTACATAATACCTGAAGTTGACAGACACATACTCATCCCCCATCAGTTGAAACATCACAGTAGATGTATTAATTATGATAACAGAAGCCAATTTAGTCAGAAGAGAGAGCAATCAATTCCTCTCTGATCAGATTTCTCCCCTGATCACCAGACACAAATCTGACTAAAAATGTCTTAAAGGACAAGGAAAGTCTAAAGTAGAATAAGGCTAGAAATGCTGTATTTTGTATACTAAATATAAACATGAACTTACTGCACCACAAGCCTAATCAAACAAATGATTTATGCTTTCAAAGTTGGCCACAGGGGGCTGTCATCTTGTAACTTTGTTAAACATCTTGGCCTGACCCTGACCCTGCACATGCTCAGTGTGGTCTGGACTGTTTAGGGATCGTCGTAAACAAAGCTGCTTGAGTTCTGCATGGCTGGGAAGTTAGATGAGGGCTCCCCCTGCTGTTCATAAGTATAATTGTTCCCCATAGCAGTTAGGGACCATCTGACAATTTCTATCCACAGCAGTAAATGAAGGGAGAATTTCACTGCATACAGTCAGGTTTCTTATAAAAACGGTAGACATTTTTTAATTAAAGAATATTGGACAAAGGTTTCTTTTTCACTAAAGAAAGTAAAAATGGGATTTTATTTTGTTGCCTTTCCTTGTCCTTTAAATGAATCTATTGAATCAGCCACCATAATGCATCAGGAATTTCTTACCTACTGCATAGGAACCCTTCCTTTGCTGATGCTCAATCCCTAATTCCTTTAATGCACAAAGAATGGGCTTCATGCCACAGGCTCAATCTGTACTTACAACTGAAGGTATCCTAATGCAGGGGCGTTGGGAGTTGAAATTCAATGATAGATAGAGTGCCACCAGGTGGGCATTTCCCAAGTATCTGCTCAGTACAAAATGACTCTTGTAGGCCTACCTGTTCCAACATGTCTTTTGGGAGGTCTTCCTGCTCATCCATTTCCATAATGGCTCTCTTGATTTCTTCATTTGACAACTTGAGTCTGAAAGTGAATAAAATACTGTTACTGCACGTGAACTGATCAGTTTCCAATGGGCACATGGCTTGCATTCCCATTATAAGCAAGTCATTGTCAGGCTGTGGGTTGTAAGTTAAAGGTACACACATAACTGTTATAGGTACTTTAAGACTATAAAATGGTGCTTAAAAGACCTAAACATGCCATTACCCATACACATCGCCAGCTGTCCATGAGGGTCAAGTGTGGTGCAGACAAAAGGGATGAAAAGAGAGATGTAGTGTATGAGAAGTGTAAGTTAGCAGTATGCAGCTAAAGGGCTGTTCATCTTTAGATTTCAAAGGGGTGCAGTTAACTGCTCCAATGAGCACTCATTTAGGTTAATACGAGCTAATACAGAAGAGAAGTAAAACCCCTCATGCGGCATGGATCCCAAGGCAAAGATTCAGTCATTACAGTAGGCCTTGAGACCTAAGGGGAACTGATAATTACAGTAGATATTTAGCCCTTGCAGAAACATATGCTGTAGAGTTGAAGGTGCCAGTTCACACAGGGATGGAATGATGTTTGGAAAGAAGATAGTGGGGTTGGGCATAATAAACTAGTGACCACAAAGACTCAAGGATATCGGGGCAATAAGTGGTGAACCCTGTTTTAAAGACCCAAGGGCATCTCTGGGCCCCTCTACTGGTATGTGAAAGTGGCAGTAGAAGCTGTCTGAAGGGTAAGTCTTCACTAAACTGGTTTGGGGCTTATCAGAGTGCACACAGACTTCTCAGGGCAGTTATTTAGTTGCAGACAGTGCTTGTTTTTATGTTGCAGCCAATATAAACTTCCAGGGTTCTCCTAGAAATTGCAAAATAGATTATACAAGAGAGATTAAGATATCTGCCAAGGTTCTAAGGTTCCTCCAGGGAAAGCAGCTGAAGATCAGTTGAGGGGGGGGGGTGGTTGGGAGGTAGTTAAGGGTTTTTAAACAAACAGGAGTTCTGAGCAGCCTCTAATTGCCAAACATGCAAATAATTGCTCAAATTATTCATTATATGTATGCTTCAGAATGTTCCAAAAAAACATGCTACATTAGGGGCTAAAAATAGGATTGGGAAGTTTCTGATCTTAGTTTCATGTGTGTATCTTGGGTTTGGGTGTCACAGAAAGAGCAAGTCCATCAAAACTAATTTAAATCCCACAGCATGTGAACTACTGTATATAGTGATGAGCGAATTTTTTCGCCAGCCATGGATTTACGGCAAAATCCCACATTTAGCCATGTGGAAAAAAAAAATTCAGATACGCTCATCGCTAACTGTATATATAGATATATTTATACTGAAAATATCGTGAAACACAGAAACAAAAGTAAAATGGAAGCCACGTTCCCAATCTGAGTAGAAGAAACTAAGACACGAGAACCAAACCAAAATGCATCAAAGAATAATGTTCCCCAATGTATATCTTGACTGTAGACACAGTTACTCATGCCAAATATTTCAATTGTTGGTTAGGAGGTACTGTAGGACTAGCTTCTAGTTGGAGCTAGAGCCATGGAGACAACAAACCATGATGGCAAAGCAGGAGCATTGGTTATTTTATTTTAATCTTCCTCATGTTAATGTTGGAAGATAGGGCTTACAGTATGTAATAAAAAAACCTATTATCTAAAAATTGTCACTACCACCCAGGGCCAGGCCAGCCTGGCGCCCTAGGCAACCTGGCCGGAAACCTCGCTCCCCATATTATGGGGATGGGGGTGGAGAGATCAGGAAGCAGGCAAGCCTGAGGGACTCAAGGGCCATGACTAGGGGTATGCAGGCAAGAGGTACATGCCAGTACCACCCAGCGTTGCACCCTAGGCACATGTCTCTTCTGCCCACCCCTAGTAACACCAGAGGTGCAGGCTAACAAAGCCCATACTTAGATGGGTAAACAATCTAAGAAAAGACCCCTGTTGTAGATAAGGGTAACAGAAAGCCCTTGATATTTCTTTGAAGTACAACCAGAACCTACTATGAACCTTCAGTAGGATGTTTGTTAGATGGGGTTGAATGTGATATAGTCTATTGGCTAACTGATATACGTAAGAATGCAAGCTTTTGAGAAAAGATTACATTTTTTTGTCAGGCATGATGTTACACATTACCACAAAAAGTACTTATTCCTTCTTCTGAATTATGGCTAACATGGTACAACACTCTGTTATTGGGTTGGGATTGTCACACACCTCCATAAAACTAGCTACATGCTTAATAAAGATCTTAGTAGCAAGTAGTGATGGGTGAATTTGTCGCGCTTCACGAAAATTAGCGAAACGGGAGTATTGATGCCAGAGTCAATTCGCGGGCGTCAAAATCGACGCCAGCGTCAATTTGATACGCGCCTATGTAATCCAATTGCATTAAAGTCAATGGGCGTGCGGTAAATTGTCACCGGTGTCAAAAAAAAAACTTTTCATGTCAACTATAGTTAAAAGCTATAGCAGGAATTTTCACGGCAATTTTACGAATTTATTCGCCGGCTGCAAAACATGGAAATGCGTCAGAATTCACGCCAGGCAAATAAATTCGCCCATCACTAGTAGCAAGCATGGAAAATGTGCACCATAAAGAATAGGTAAAGTGCCAATCCACTGGATTTACCTCACAAAGACCCCAATCCATTCAACAAAAGAAGCCAAGGGATTGTGCATTCCAAAAATACAAACATTCACTAAACGGCGAAAATTCACGAAATGTACCGAAGTCAATGGGTATCAAAATAATTTTTGGGCGTCTGAATAATTTTTCACTAGCGAATTTTTACCACTGCGAATTCATGCCTGCCGAATTTATTCGCCCATCACTGATGACGATATAGAGAGTAGTGGGGAACCAATGACATTTTCATGTTGGACATGAGAAACCAAGATCAAATAGAACAAAGGAGGAGAAAGAGCACAAAGACCCCATTCTCAGTGAAGGTGTTATATGAGATATTATTACACCCCAACATTTCACACCTTGTGTATATGAATAAAAAACCCCTAATGAACGGAAAATGTTATTTCGCAAAAAAAACGTGTCAGAGTCGTGTAAATAGATGGGGGGAAGTAACTGCAAAGATCTGTGCAAAGTTCATGGAAATTGGAAACAGCTGCTGAAGAACAATTAGAAACAGTCTCTGGCATGTAATGGCCTGGTAAAAGGTTTAACATATGCACCATCTTATTAGTCTTACATTGTATAATTCATTTGTGTTTCCTTTGGGGTATATAATTCAGTTAAGTGGCTCTGGAAGGAGCGTTCCGATAAAATGAATAAAATTGTTCAACATATGGCCTTCCCTAGTGTACCAAAGATGCTCCACGGTTGGCCTTTAAACCACCTCACATTTAAAATGAAGACAACGTTTGGCATGTTGAATTCTGTACTCAAAGGCCATGCACCGGGAAACACTTATAGACGGCACATTCACAATGCCCCACGCAGTAAGCAAAATGCAACTGGCCATCTTTATGCACTTTGCCAATGTGTGGGTCATTGTGCAAATATAGCACCGTGCCTACAATCGAATATGGTCTGTATAAAGCTGTACTTATACTCACACACATACACACACAAGTGTGCACTTATATATACAACTTTACTTTTCCTTTTCTCTTCACAATCACATTTTTTTTTTTTTTTTTTAAATGGGCGTTGGTCTGGGCAGTCTCCTCTTCAAAAGCCGCATATGCAGGTGGCGGGGGAGGATCTAGTCCAGATTGAAACCAAGGTTTTAAATTTTGATCACAGGTAAACAGGTTAGGGACCGCCGTATGGGGTTTACCTTGACGTGGTATGGCGGCTTACCAATTTTATGATCATAACTTTGTAACAAAAAACCCTGTTTTTCTTTTTTTAGACAGGGGATTATTGTATTTATATATTTTTTTATATGGCCTTAGGAGTGCACCCACAACCCCCCTCTTGTACCTGTATAAAGCTGGCCATAGCAGATTTTAGCCTTGTATCCAATGAACGATCATAAATCGCAATCTTTCGACCTGCCACTAACCGTTCACATTAAATAAAGTAGTAAAAGAACAAATCAGACCATGTTCTATCCGTGACAGCAATCGTAAGAAAGTTATGTCTGACAAATAGTAGTGATAGTCACTTACTGGCATGCTCTTGCTCTCTTTAGGGCAGAGACACACACTCAAATTCTGGGAGATTTGGTCGTCTAGCAATAAATCTATTCTTCTTCGGGGCACCTAATCACCTCGAACTGCCTCCCGTCGGCTAGAATCTAAATCGCAGACGGGATGGCACTCTGAGCGCTTCGTTTTTCAAAGTCGCCCGAAGTTTCCTTGTGAGGCAACTTTGGCGGCCTTCAGAAAAAAAAAAGCGAACCGATTGCCACCACGCTGGCGATTTACATTCTAGCCGACAGGAAGCAGTTTGGGGAGATTATTCGCCCCAAAGAAGAGGAGATTTGTCGATGGGCAACGAATCTCCCCGAATCTGAGCGTGTGTCTTGTGCCCCCTAGGGTGGTAAAGGCTGCTATAGTGTTTCTTACAAACCGTAGAAAATATGAAGGTGTGGGACACATCCAAGGCAGCAACTAGACTGCAATAGTTTCTTTATTAGGGATAGAGATACAGTGTATCTCTATCCCTAATAAAGAAACTATTGCAGTCTAGTTGCTGCCTTGGATGTGTCCCACACCTTCATATTTTCTACAGTTTGACTAAACTGGGATATCAAGCACAGGATATCCCGTGGGAAAATCCGACCAAGAAACTAGGTGAGCTCCACGAGTATTCTCATTTGCAGTGTTTCTTACAACACATTGTTGTCGGCTCAGCTATTGCCCACCCTTACTGCTGAATATTAAATCAAAAGTCAAGGCCTCCAAAGAGGAGAATCGCCCACAGTTAGTAAGGTTGTGCAACTTATGATTATAGCCAATAAAGGGACATATTCTATTCCGTCCAGCAGAATAGGCAGATGTTTATATTGAAGTCTGTACTTCTGATGAGACACTCACTTAGAGAGGAGGATGACACAATTTTGTGCTCTTCGTCCATCAATGACTGACAATTCCTTGACTTTGCGCGTGGAGACGTAAAGATCCTCCATTGAGTCCTTTTCTTTCTGCAAAAAAAAAAAAAAAAAACAACATAGGGACATCGCATGAAACAGCTTTTAGTAAATAGCCTCAGCCCTGAGATGAGAGTTGCAGTACTGCAGCAGTTTAAGACTTGATCAGATATTGATCATACTAGATGAAAAAATTTATCTGATTGTTGACCTACCATCTGGGACAGATTTGCTAATTTTGCAATGTCACCAACATCTGAAACTTAACCTGTATGGCCACCTTTAATCGCTGAGCCCACTAACAGAACAGTATTTTAAATTTCAAATTTGAGAGAGGTTCTATGAAAAGACTAATTGAACTCCCCGCCCTTCCAAACAGCAGCCTAACAGCAGGGCAGCTTATATTCATAGGTCATCTTTCCAACTGCTGGATTTATGTCTGAGGTGACTATTATGCTGGGCAGCTGAACAGGAGTTACTTTCTAAGCCACTGAGATGAAGAATGAGGGTCTAATGGGTAGCCTGTAGCTACTCGGCAAGGGAGGATGCCAGTAACATAGGAGCATAACCTGCTCTTTCAATAAAATATGGACAGAATTGTTGAATGTTTCAGATCCTGGCTCACTCAGAGATTATTTTAGCCTACTGCATACAGTCCCTGGGCCAAGTTCTCTTAGTAGTATCCAACTGACAAACAAGGAACTCACTAACAAGCCAATGAATCACATCGGAGCTGCGGGACGTGACAGCCAAATAACAGTCACTTTTGAATGTCATTCAGTTTCCAGCCCTGTCCTAAATGGTTAAAGGGGAACTATCGCAAAAATGAAAGTTTAATATTCTGAAGTGAGAAACTTCCTAAATCATATGAAAAGTATGGAGGGGAGTGTGTATGGATGCTGGGTTTTCATTCGGAGCGGTTGAACTTGATGTCCGATTTAACTATTTAACTAAGGGGCAGATTCCAGGGCAAAGTGAGTAACGCTATCGAAAAATTGCAAGGGTGACGTCATTTCGTAACTACGCTGATTCCCTAACAGGCCCAGGCATCACTTCGCTAGTGAAGGAAATAGACGCTAGCGTTGCTTCACTTCGAATTTTCACTCTGGCGAACTGACGTAACTGCGTAAATTCAGTAAGAAGCAGATTTTACTGAACGTTACCTCTTGCGCCAGACTTGCCTTCGCCACCTCAGACCAGGGGAAGTGCAATGGAGTGGATAGGACTTCCTCAAAAAACACTGGCGTTTTTATTTTCAGGGTGTTAGACTGCAAAAATTTTTTTGGGTACCCAGGTTCCCCCCTACATTTCCTAACATATGGCACATAAACTATACAGTGGGCTCATGTGTAGGGCAATATAACAACTTTATTTTATTTTATTAAGGTTCCCTGGACTTGTGTAATGTTATGTATTTGCTGCAACATATACGTCCATTGAACTTTCACTTCCCGCTGTATGCAAATTAGCCAACGCTAGGGCAACTTCACTTTGCTTGGCGAAGTAATGATAGCGCAACTTGTCCAACTTTCGGTGCCCTGGACACAGCTTCACAGTTTAAGGAATTAGCGTTGTCCTTGTGAAATATATATATATATATGTATATAAGATATATATATATCATTTGTATTAAATTTTAATTTTCGCTATAGTTCCCCTTTAAAAAAATCAATTCCATGAAGAACTAGAATGGAGCTGCATCACAATCTTGTCTCCCTGGTTGGTGAGCATACACAACAGAGTAAAAGATCAGATATTACCCTTTGTGCTCTGCAGAAACCTGTTGGCTCCAGACTGCAACATGGAAGTACGAGGAAGGTACCAGTTTGTTCAATGACCCTATGCACGTACCAAATCTGGTCCTTGAATTGAATCGTTTTTCTTTTTGGCAGCTCAGTTGTGCCACAATTACACCAGAAATTGACTAAATAAAAACTGTGGCATGGGGCCCATATATG
The DNA here is from genome assembly GCA_038501925.1 of Xenopus petersii. Taxonomy (NCBI): domain Eukaryota; kingdom Metazoa; phylum Chordata; class Amphibia; order Anura; family Pipidae; genus Xenopus; species Xenopus petersii. The sequence continues at coordinate 138,329,909 of CM076681.1, forward strand.
CTTAGAATTTTTGGACTTCCACCTTTAAGGCTCAACGTTTGCCCATCACACCCACTAACAAAGTTATAAACATATACAAATATTGCTGTATCAGTCAGTCATGCATGTGTGCCAAATCTAAGACTGACTACCAGATTTGACCTCCAGGACAATACAATGACATTCTATCAATATCTACCCCCCTAACTGACCTTCAGGCTAGGCCACCCCCTATCCAAAGCACTGAGTTTCCCTGGGAGGGGCAGCCCAAATTCATGGAAACCAATTTTGAGGATTTAAGTGGCGTGATTTGATTAGCTTGGGATGCTACTCTTCTGTAAAAGCTCCCAATTGTTGTAAATAATACTGAGATCTGTGGTATATATGGAATGGATTCTTAAAAGAGCCATTGACTCAATAAAACTTTTTTTTTTCTACCTCTACAGGTAATTGTTTACACTTTATACAATACCATGATCCCTGGAGGCATTCTATCATTGGCCAAGCACCTATACCAGCACCGTGCCTGTCCTATTAGTTTGTTACATCTTTATTACTGTTTAAAGGAGAAGGAATCTCTTCGTGGTGCTCACTGGTATAACCCCGGGCTGGTTTCAGGTAAGTATACACAATCACTTGGGGGTGCCTACCATTTGGCACCCCAAGTGTACAAAGCCTTTCCTTCTCCTTTAATAGGATCAAACCAAACATTCAACAGTTACATGTGCAGAGCATGCTTATGCAATTGCAATTAAGCTTGGGCCACCTCAGGAGTGTGGGAGAGAGCAGGGGTAATAGTTTTATGGAGGGTTTGCATCACCTTTAATCCTGGAATACTAAAAATATGGATATATATGTATGGTGTCAAATTTATTTGAACACATTTGACATTTACACATTCTTTTGGAATAGCCACTCATACTCACCTGCTTGAGAGTGGTGTTATTTAGCAGATCCTGCGGAGGCAGCCATGTGGAAAACAAGAAGAAAGCATGTAATACTTAATAAAACAAAAATATAAAACACAGTACAAGATGTTGAAAGCAATATCCCAAAGTAGACTACATTGATAAAGGGAACATGGGGTTTCTGCATATATACATGCACTGTATGCAAGCTTCTTCCATTTGTAACTTCCCCTACAATGACCATCTTGACCTATTGTTTCCATCATGACTTACTGTCTCCATCTTGCTCCACTGTCTCCAACTTCTCCTCCTGTCTCTATTATCTCCTACTGTCTCAATCTTATCCTACTGTAGCCATCTAACCTTATGTATGCAATTTTATCCTACCTTCTTCATCTTGCCCAATTTTCATCATCTTTTCCTACTGTCTCTATTGTGCCATACCGTAACCGTCTAGCTTTTATAAAGCAACATTGCGCTACCTTCTTTATCTCTTTCCTTTTATCTCCATCTTTCCCCCACGGTACCAATCTTGCCTTACTGTCACCATCTGTACCATGTAGAGTGTATCAAATGAAAGGGAATTGGACATTCTCTCTTATTTACACCCCCCAAAAGACATCTCTGCAAACAAAAATGCAACTCCTACTCATATCTGAATACATTACTCTGATACATTCCTGCTTATTAAATACACGTGGCTCAAAGAGCACCTTCACATTCTGCTTCTGACTTCTGAGCTAACTAGAAACAGAGATAGGAATGACAGCAGTTTATGATTATCCTCGTGGAACTCCTTTGCATAAAGTAAAATCTACCCATCATTCCGGCCAAGAGCATTACGCTATGATCTCAGCATCAGGGCATGAACATTTTGATTTTCTCACTGTCTGTAGTTGCAACTGTATGCCAGTCCCGCATCTAATTTTTAAAGAGGATGTCCATCCAAAAAAGTTTTTTTCCTTTTGTGCAGTGGGAGAAAATGTACTTTTAACCAACATGGAGAAAATAAAAATTAAATTGATCTTTGTAGGCTTTTTATCATAACAGACTGAGAAGGAAATGCACTCATGAACAAACTGTTATACGACTTCAGTGCATACATTCTGTAATTGCTCGCAAACAATCTAACAACTACATTTTGGGTTTTTACGACTGCAACGCTGAGATTTTCTCACAAAACAAGAGTTTTAAGGAGTCCATACAATGTGCAGCCAAACAGCAGATTCCTGCAAGCAAACGTAAGGTTCATACAATTCTGGGGAGGGGGGATAATTCAGCTACCGCGGCGAGACAACGGAATGGAGAAAAGACTCATTCCAGCACCGCAGATCTGCATTCCCAATGATACCTCCTCTTATAATCGAATCATCTACTATGACCTGAATGTGAATTCCTCTCTCCAATTAGAATAAATTATAGAAAGTCAGTCTTGGCTCATGTAACCCCCTGGGGCCTCTTAAATTCTGCAGGTAAGTTAGCAAAAACTGTGACGACTAGGCAATTGGGTTATTGACCCAAAGGGCCCAGTGAGACCTGTAATTAGCTTCTTACAGCCAATAACTACAGAAGTGCTTGGACTTTTTCAGTTCAACTTCCCTTGGAGGTCCAACCTTTTGTCAGGGCCCCCATTAGATCATAACAAGGTTAGATATGAGAAATATAATTGTATCAGCCAATCAGCCATAGCTTCAAGTATATCTAGGACAGTAAATAAGTCTTCACCTCAAATCTCACAATAATTGACCTTCAAGTTGGCCTTTCAGATTTATCTACAAGAGAAACTAGGCATTCTCCTTAAATCTGACTCTGTCTGACCTTCAACTACCACCACACAGGGCAGCCATGGAAACAATGTCCCATTTATTTTTAAGATATTTAAATTTAAACAAATGTCCCATTTTCTTTTTTTCAACATATTTGCAATGCCCAAGCTTATATTTTATTTTTTTTTTTATTACACACACGCTTTTCTGGAACTATGCACAGTAACAATAGGCAAGTATACAGCCATTAGAGGGCAGTGTCCACTCTAAAGACAATCTTTCTGTTTAACATTTGGATGAATAAAGTTAATTATCACATTCAACTCCCTGGTTTTGGGGGAGCATAAATTATACAGTAGTTGAAGGTTTGAATCCATGATTTTTTGGTTTGAGGGAACCAATGTTTTTTGGGTGCACTAGGATGTCTTTGGCAATTTGTGATGATGGTGGAATAAACATACAGTTGTACTTGTGTTACACATTGTAGTCTTCAATGCTGCGATGTGTTAGTGAAAGTTTTCATTATTTGTAGATTTTGGAGTGCTCAAAAGTTGAAGTTACAAACAAGAAAAATGCCCATTGACTTTAATGCATTTGGAATGAGAAAAAATGTTGACGATCATTGGCTTTTTTGCTATTCTGCAAATTCTTTCAGTTTTCTCAAATTTTTCAGCAAAGCGAAATAGGACAGATTCGCTCTTCACTATATGGGAGGTGATTCCCTTTTTTATATGCAGTTAATTTAATTTAATTGTATCCTACATCCTACACCAAAAAATTAACATTCTGGAGCAGGGGTATTTGGACCATGGTCTTTAGCTCCCTAAGCTGCCCACAAATAGCCATATCCACCTCTTCAACCTAATGGTCAAAAGGGTTGTTATTCCGTTTAGTCAGCATGTGAAGTGGGGTGATACATTTTCCAAAAAGATTGATTCAGTCCATTACATAGTTAAGCACATCTACTGGAACAGTTTTGTTAAAGTTCTACAAAATGATAAGCTGTATGTGCCAGTGGGTAACTATCTTGGCTGAAATGCTTTGGATTTTAATGGGGGATTTGCTTCAGGGATAACAGGCAGAAAAGGACCAAGTGAGGGTCACATATAAGCAAAGATAGCTTTTTTTGGTATTTGTGTATTATGTAGTAATATTCTGTTTTCTGTTATGGGTTTCCAAAAAATCAATTGTGACAATGAGAGCCCATATTAGGATTGCCACCTGTCCAGTCTTGACCTGGACAGCTGGTTGTTTGATTGGCTGCCCGGGTCAAAACTGCCTGTCTGGTTTTCCAAATTAGAAAAACCGGGCAGGATTCCCTATCATTGTCTCAGCGATCGGCCAATCACCAATTGCCACATCATAGCCTCGTCCCTGACATCATAACCCACCCCCCACAGCATCACAGCCCCACCCCTATTGCATCACAGCCCCTCCCCCTGCCTGGATTCAAACAGGCTAAAGCTGGCCATAGATCGAGGATTCATACGATTTTTGACATACGAGTCCCGTCATTTTTCGTCCGGCGGAGATCGGTCGTTTGGTCGATCGGACAGGTTAAAAGATTTCTGTTGGCTGCCGATAATATCTCTGCATGTATTGCCGATCGTACGATTTTCAGAGGGAGACTGTCACCAGCTTTTGTCTGATATACTGTAACTTTCGTACAATTGCTGTCAGGGGCAGAACATCGGCTGATCTGTACTTTTGTACTTTATTTGATCTGAATGGTTAGTGGCAGGTCGGGAGATGGGAAAGTCCGATCGTACTATGATTCGTACGATCGGATCTTTGCATCTATGGCCAGCTTAAAAGGTGGCAACCCTAGCCCTTATAGCCAAACTCTATAAATAATTGCACATCAGGTGCCAATTTAATCACATTTGCAAGACATACCTGGTGCCGTTGGTAAGCTGAAAACATTCTTTCAAACTCATCCAAGTCCAACATCTTGAAAGCATGGATGTCATCAACTTCATTCCAGATGGTTCCATTGATTTTATCCTGTAAGCCCAAGAGAAACACTGGTTCTTGTAACAAAATGACATTATTATTATTATTATTATTATGCATATGTCTTTCTAGTCACTCGCAGCCAATTGGAACACTTACAGGGCTAGAGAATATAGCCAATCAAATCATTTTAATATTGACAGGACTAGGATCTGTGACTAGCTTGAGGAGAATGCTTATAACTATGCTAACTCCAACAGTGACAGCAACCAACTGGGAAAGCTCATCTATATACTGTAGGTGAAATTTCATTAAATGTGTCATCATTAAGTAAAGGGCTGATTATCGTGGTACTCAATACATGGAGAAGCAGATTGGAATGAGTTAAAGCCTTTGGAAAGGGGAGGTCCATCCCAGGTTAGCTTCACATTTTCTCCTGGTTTCTATTTAATGGTCGCTTCCTAGGAAAGCTTGCATTTATAGGAATGACATTCTGTTCTGTGCTACATTGTGAAAGAACGATTGAAGCTTTAAAATACTGAGCAAATATATATTTGGCTCCAATTTACGGCTCCTTTGTGGTCTTCAGTGCTTTTTCACACCAGAACAGCAGAAGGTGTGAGATTTGGCCTCTTGGTTGGTTTTCTCCCAAACTGCATTCCCTCTCAAGCATTTAATGAAAGCACAGGAAATGGGTACAACATTGTGGTGTAAATATTCTGCTCTGCAATAATGTTAATTTTGGAAATGTTATGTAAAAATCTGCTATTTTGGGAAGGCCCTTAAGCAAATGGGCTGAGTGTGTGATTTCTTCATTCTCCTGCAACCCCTTGTGACTTTGGTTTTAACAACTAGACTCAATGGCATTCTGTTCAAAGGAAACAATTTATTAAAGGGACTGTCAACATAAAAGAGTATATAAATAAATATGAACCAAAAATGTGTGTTTTATGGCTTGTTTTGGCAGTAAATACAGCAAGGTACTAGGTGCATCCTCCTTCAGGTAATATGTTCTAATGTACTTTATTGTAATTCTATCTGGAAGTGATCATTTGACTTTTTCTCACTTTATTAAAAGAAAATCCGACCAAACTCCCAAACCTGAATCCCCTTAATGTAGCAATGAAACTTCTCAAAAAAATTGGTGCTACAAAAAGTCACGACAAAAGAGTGAGTCAACTCGAATCGTGCAACTTTTTTGAATCGTCGCTCTGAAAACTTGACTCTTTTGAATTATAGCCCTGAAAACTCGAATTTATTGGATTATCAAATGAAAACCAGAACAAACAGGCCAAAACTATCAAGAATCCCGAAGGTAAAAAACATGTTCCAATTGTTAAAGGGACCATCTGCCATTGACTTCTACATAGTTTTGAAAATGTAAGGGTTTTTTTCCTCTAAAAATTTGAGTTTTTACCCTTTAAAACTAGAAAAATTCAAGATTTAATAAATAGGCCTCTCAACCTATGTTATCTTTTAGGCGCATGGCATGGGAAGGAGCTACACCACTGTTCCTCCTAAGTTTATCACCTAGTGTGCTATCTGCCATGGTTGCACTCAACCTGTAACCTGCCCACAAAGCCTATATTATGACAGCATTGGCTCACTCAAGTATGGCCAACATTAACAGGTTTATACCAGGCTAAAAAGCTGTAATAGATGGTCCTGATTACAATGGATTTCTCAATGGGTGAAGCAGGTTATTGCAATAGCAAGCCTGACCTGGTCAACCTTTCAGTACCCCTTACTTGTTGATAACAGAGAGGGGGCATGCATCTACACAGCCAGTGAAGGGAAATGAAAGAAGAAAAATAAGGAGCAAGAGGGCTTCAGTCAGCCATTTTTATCTGCTCTTGAAGATATTGAAAAGTTTCCAAAAAAGGGTTCTACTGTTTGTTTTTGCAGATTAATATCCTTAGAGCAAAATATCTTTGAGGCTGTTGTATTTGTTGTATAATGTTGTATTTTTGGCCTGCAGTTGGCGATGGTTATTATGAAATGTTTTCTACCATCTGAGGCAGTATACCCTCTTAATGCAGTTGGCTTTCTTTGAAAGCCATCAGCGTCGCATGAGTTATCCATCCTTTTTTTTTGTGCTCTTTTTCCATAATTTCTTTTTTTGAAATGTAGCCTCCCAGCCTGTTTACCATTCAGTTATCAACATCCCCTGCATTTATATTATACTCTACAAGTTTGGAATTAGCTTATCATAGACCGTCAACAACCCTGACTTAGTTGTTATTATGTTTTGTTGACTTTGTTTAAATACAGTCCTTTTCAAATACTCCCCTATAGAAAGTCTTCAAAAAGTTCCCCATGGCTAATTGAAAACATATTGGTCTGTAATTAACAGGTGTCAGTTCCTTCTAGGGGTGCCCTGAATCCACTAATTTGGATTTGGCCGAATCCTTTGCAAAACATTTGGCCAAATACCAAACTGAATCCGAATCCTAATTTGCAAATGCAAATTAAGGGTGGGAAGGGGAAACATTTTTTTCTTCCTTGTTTTGTGGCAAAAAAAGATTTGCAAATTAAGATTCGGATTCAGTTCGGCCGGGCAGGCAGATTCAGCCGAATCCAAATCCTGCTGAAAAAGGCCAAATCCTGGCTGAATCCTGAACCGAATCCTGGATTCGGTTCATCCTTAGTTCCTTCCCATCCCACAGCAATGGTATTCAAGACATTGACTCCTCTTAGAGAAACTTACTGCAATAAAAAACTATTTGATTTGAGCAAAAACAAAATCTTGGCCTATGACATAGAAGCCACTTTTCTCTTATGACACTCCAGGGTCACCATTTGATGTACAAAAGGCTGTGGCGAGCTGTTAAGGGTATTTTGGTCACCTTCATTGTCCTTGACAATACCCTACCTTGTGTCATTAAGGAACTACATCTTTCTACTCTACAAAACAAATACATTTTCCAATGTTATATATCACAATGTGCCTAGTTCCTTGCTTTCATGCATTTTCTGTTTGGCAACATGACCTATGGGAGAAAGGAATTTACCAAAAAAATGTATTAGCCAAGGCCTGAATAATTCCTGGTATGAGTAGAGTTATAATGGTCTTTAAACAATAACAAATAATTGTTTCCAGAAGCTTCCGGTAAACTTGTGAATTCTGCAGATACAAATGCACATAGCTTACTATCTGATTAAAAATAGTCTAAATAATACAAAGAGAAAAGCACATTTTTCTGGCAGCCTTTCTGTCCCAGCACACTAATGCTTTTTATGAGGCCCCATGTGAGTGAAGTTGAAGATGCTGGAGGCAGCTATTGTTATTGGAGAAGAACAATAGAGTTGGGGGGGAGAAGGAATCTTCAAGACACTCTTGGAAAGGAGCCGTTTGCTGTTTATGAAACAGACAATGTTGGGAAAAAAAACTTTAACTATGAAGTCATTCGGCGCCAGGCATCACAATTTCCAAGCAGAAAAATGCTGCAGAACTGTTAGAAACAAGTATACAATTCAGTGAAGTGATATCATGATTTGTTTTGCCAAGAAGCCTGTGTATTTGGTGTTTTCCCCAAAGAACTGCAATCCATAAGAATACTATGGTGGCAAAATCACTTTATAGGATTTCCATAATGGACAAGATTGGTTCAATGTTAAGAGCTCATAATGGCCTAAATATTGCTTTCTAGCTTTCTAATGTTCTTCAGGGAGAATCCATGGGACGTGTTAGGCAAAGGGAGAAGAGAAATTCTGCTAGACATCTATTTGGTCATATTTAGGTCAAGTGATGTTGGATTATCTATGATTAGTGGATGAACTGACACTCCAAGCAAACAAACATAACAACAACTAAGGCAGAATGACTCAAATTTATAACATAAACATGGTCCTACACACATGAGATTATTACTAATTTAAAGCTTCAAAAGGCGCGTCATACATTATATGGGGGGTCTCTGGGACAATACTATGGTTGTTCCATTTTGCACAGTTTCTTAATTGGTTTTCTTGGCAATTTGCCTTTTAAATTCAACAATGAAATATACCTTGTGATGCCATTCAATACCATCACACCATGATTCATTTGCTTGTTGGGTATTCCATATCATGTCAGAAAAACCTTTTATTTATTCAAGGAACATAAAGAAAGTCACATGTTTTTCTCTACCACTTTGAAAATTTTGAAGAAGAACATTGATATGTGACAAGGACAAGGCTCATCATGGTTGTAAGTTAAGCTGTAAGCACTGTACCTCATTCAGCTTGGACCAGTTGAAGGACTTCAGTGGATGGGAAGGCTGAGGAATGGATTTCTTTCTCAAACCTGTGCCACAGTTAAAAGTGGTGAGAGGAGGGGCTTGCATACCCATGCTGAAAAAGGGAGGAGCTCCTGGGGGAGGAGGTGGTCCTCCTGGTGGTGGTGGAGGAGGTGGTGGTGGTGGTGGGAAAGAAGGGAAGTACAGAGGAGGTGGTGGGGGTGGCAAGTTCTCAGGTAAAGGTGGAGGAAGAATGAATGGTCCACCAGGTGGTGGGGGAGGTGGAGGGGAGAATGTATGGGTTCCCCGATTCTGAAAAGAAAAAAATATATAGAATTATACAATAATATAATACAATATAATACAAATTAAACGGCCTGTGCTAACACACAAATAGATTAACTTATCTTAGCTTCTCAACAACTTGAAGGGGGGCAACATGGGACATAGTTGAGTGTTCACTCTTCACTGCTTTTGGTCCTTAGCACAAGGTCATATTCAAAAGCAAACTGTTCTGTTCCATATGGCCCCTTTTTTTACTCATTCACTCCAGCCTTTAGAAATTGCATTTTTGTCCAACTACCTAAGAAACATTTTTTATTTTGCCCGATTTAATTTTTACACTAAACAATTCAATTCATCTTAATTCTATAAATATCAGTTATAGGAATTCGAACCCCAAAACTATTCCTTTGCTTAATTGTGCTAGTACGCATTTAGCCATTAGCCTATACCCCAAAGCATTCTTTAAAAATCTGGCTTGCTTTACATTTTTTAAAAGTTATTCAAAAGTAAAACTCTGCACAATAATATTCCAAGAATACTGTATCTAAAATGATTGGCTTTTGTCCCATAGAGAAATTGCAGATAGATAGCAGCATATGTTTTATAGTTCCCTGGAAGACACATAAGGGCAAATTCACTAAGCGCCGAACGCTAGCGTTACGTCGCTAGCGTTTGGCATTTTCGTTACTGCGCAAATTCACTAACGAACGCTGGAATAAATTCGCTAGTGTTACTTTGCACCCTTACGCCTGGCGAAGTTTCGCTAGCGACGTAACTACGCAAATTCACTAATGCGCACAGTGTACTGAACGCTACCTTTTACGCTAGACTTCCTTCGCCACCTCAGACCAGGCGAAGCGCAATAGAGTAGATAGGGATTGCTTCAAAAAAAGTCAAAATTTTTTCTAAGTCCCAAAAAACGCTGGCGTGTTTTCTACATTATGGGTGATAGGCTGAAAAAGCTCGAAAATATTTTTGGGGCTCCCCTCCTTCCCCCCTACATTTCCTGACTCATGGCAACTTACCTAGACAGTGGGCACATGTGTAGGGCAAAATAAAATTTTTATTTGATGTTTTGAAGCTTTTCTAGCCATTTGTAGTGCTGATACGTGTTCCTCCATTGAAATTTGAATTTGGCGCCGTATGCAAATTAGCCTTCGCTAGCGTAACTTCGCTTTACTTAGCGAATCAACGCTAGCGCAACTTCGCAACCTTACGCTACCCCTGAGCGCAACTTCGGATTTTAGTGAATTTGCGAAGCGCTGGTGAAACAACGCCTGGCAAAGTGTGGCGAAGTTACGCCTGGCGCAACTACGAATCTTAGTGAATTTGCCCCATAGGCTATTATGCCTCCACCAAAAGAAATTTCAAGTCTGGAATATTTAGCAGCTATTGGTCTGTATGATATAAAGTGAGTCTAAGACTCATTTGGGAAAACTAGGGGATGAGGAGAAGAATAGAGCAAAGACAATTGCTCACTATACTAAGGTAGAAACTACGTGAACCTAAACTGGTGCAGGGTAAAGCCCTATATTTCATATAATGCTCACAAGATCAATTACATAGATAAAAATAGAGTAAAAATGATTAGTGTGCACATGAGTTTGTCTCTAGAATCAGTATATGTGTTTAAATGGCATGTAAAGGCAAAAAAATAAAATCCCATTTTTACTTTCTTTAATGAAAAATAAACTTATCTCCAATATAGGTTAAAAAACCTGACTGTATGGAGTGAAATTCTCCCTTCATGTACTGCTGTGTATAGGAATTGTCAGACGGTCTCTGCAGGGAAACAATCATACTTATGAGCAGCAGGGGGAGCCCTCGTCTTACTTCCCGGCCATGCAGAACTCAAGCAGCTTTGTTTGTTTCCCTGTAGAGCAGTCGGAGACTGTGTAGAGATTTGTATTGGATTTTATTTTGGCTTTACTTCCCCTTTACTGTTTCCAACTCCAGCTGCAGGGACAAAGATCATGGAGCCAGATTTAAACAGATAAACTGGAATTCTATTTGGAGGATTATTTTGCTGCAGCCACTGGTTCTGCAGAGTTGGAGAAAGTTTATATTAAACAATACAAAAACTATAAAATCCACTTTAGATTACATGACAACACAGGACCCAGTGCAGTCTGTATATTTTGATAGTCTTGCTGTATCGGCTTCTGCCAGATATTATTTGACTTGTGCTATTTGATAATTAGGATGACAATCCCTAAGCAGCCCAGACCACACTGAGCATGTGCACAGTCTTGGTTTTGCAAAGATGTATAACAAAGTTACAAGTTGGTGACCCCCCGTGGACAACTTTGAAAGCATAAATCATTTGTTTAATTAGGCTTGTGGTGCAGTAAGTTCATGTTTATGTTTAGTAAACAAAATACAGCATTTCTAACCTTGTTCAATTTTAGACTTTACTTGCCCTTTAACCATAGAAACATAGAAATATTACCTACCGAGAGTTCATTAAGCTGGGACATGAGATCAGTCATATGATCCCGTGCCTGCCGTAGCTCTGATGATTCCTTCTGCAATTTGTCTTTCATCTTATTTAATGTCTTCATCATCTCTTCCTTCTCTTGTGTCTTTATCTCACACTCCCTCTCTTTTTTCTCCAACCTGCCATTCAGCTCTGTGTGCTCTAGGGATCAGGAATAGGGAATTCATATTTTTAGTATGATTGTAAATGGCAGATCAAGACAATTTCATCTAGGAAGACTGCCTTGTAGCAGAGATGAATCTTTATCGCGTTACTTCACTGTAGTGGCTTGATATACTAAGGTCCATGTGTCTATTATAGACTCCAAGGTTTTATTATATGTGAAAAAAAAATTGGCCCACGACATGCCAAAAGTTAATACAGGTATTCCAGAATGCTCAAGAGGACCTGAGGTTTTCATGTAAACATTAAATAAACCCAATAGGCTGGTTTTGCTTCCAATAAGGATTAATTATATTTTAGTTGGATCAAGTACAAGGTACTGTTTTATTACTACAGAGAATTTATTATTGGATTATTTTGGACAGGGCCGCCATCAGGGGGGCAAAGGGGGTACCAGGCCTGGGCCTGTAAGGGGGCCCGGCAGTGCTGAACATTTCAAAAAGAGCCTGGCCCCCCCTTGACAACGCCAAAGCTGTGCCGCCTCCTTCCGAAGTCCCAAACAGACGAAGTCTTGAAGCGGCAAAAAGACCCGAAGCCACCAAAATAGCCGAAGTCCCGAAGCGGTGAAAAGACCCAAAGTCATGAAAACAGCTGTAATTGAAGTCCTGAAGTGGCGAAAAGACCCAATGTCACGAAAACAGCCAGAATTGAAGTCCTGAAGCGGCTAAAAGACCCAAAGTTATAAAATCAGCCGAAATGTAAGTTCTGAAGCCGCAAAGACCCCAAGTCAAGAAAGGAGGCGAAGTTGAAGTCCTGAAGCCACAAGTTCAATCCCTCTGAACACCAATGTGTGTTTTTTTTTTTTTTTCTTAATCCCCTGGCCACCAATGTATTATTTTAATACTCTATAGGCCCCTGCCACCAATGTGTTTTTAAAAAACATTCTTTGGGGCCCCAATGTTTTTTTAAATTGTAAGGGGGCCCTGGTGCCAATGTTTTTTTTAAAAAAACATTCTTTGGGGCCCCAATTTTTTTTAACATGTTGTGGGGGACCTGGTGCCAATGTTTTTTTTAAAAAATATTCTTTGGGGGCCCAATTTTTTTTACTTGTATGAATGCTTTTTTTAAAAAAAAACTTTTATGGGGGGCCCTGGCACCAATGTTTTGGTCCCCAGTAACGTGTGTGTGTGTGTGGGGGGGAGGGTTACCTTTTTTAGAGCTGATGTCTGTGTTGTCTTTTAACTGTGACGTGGAGTGGGCGGGATCTGGGGTGGGGCTTGGAGGCGGATTGGGCGGGGCCAAAGGGGCCCCAAAAATTTTGTTGTACGGGGCCCTGTGATTTCTAACAGCGGCCCTGATTTTGGATAAAATGGGAGATGGCTATTCCATAATTCGGATCTTTCTGGATAACGGGTTTCCAGATAATGGATCCCTTACTTGTACCGGTAATTGTTCTACTAAAAGGCAACATCCTTATAGCAGAAAAGTGACCAGAATTAATTAACACTGAAATAGACTACAGTGTAACCTAAATTCCAGGTCAATAAACTGGACAACAGGACTAGAATATATTCAACTTTAAACTATGATTTACCTCCATGTATGTATATTGTTTTTCCAATAAAATGTATACTTGATCCAGAACCTGTACCTGGCTGCAGCGATGAGATCATGGGAGCGGCCCTCTGTATTTACTTAGTCATGGGAAACACTTTGTGAAATGACTCGCGAAGAAGGAAACAATGGAAAATAATTGGAAACATGACCCACCTTTCCTGAACTTCTCTGCTTGTTCTCTCCACTGTTTCACTTCATTTTCATTCACCAACCTGCGAGATTAAGGATATCACAGCAATCAAGCAAAACCATCCCCAGCGTTTTAATCTTAATATTGAAATATTTCTTCTATTGCTGCCTTCCCGCTAGATGGTTTTATGACTATTCGTCTTTTTTTTAATGCAATTTATACAGAAAAAAACCTTGAAAATTAAAAATCAAAATTACTCCACCTAAAACCTGCTGAGACACCACAGAAATCATTGAAAAGTTTATGTACAGCATTCGAGCAAGTTGATAATTATGTTCTTTTTCCAGCAGAAATCCAATAATTGCTAGCAACAGTTTCTGTTCACATATAGGGTTCAGATTTTTCCCCAGGAACTAAACTTGTAGTTTATAAATAATATATAAATAAACACCATTATCTATCAAAATTATACCTTCATTGGAGCTGCCCTTAAAGAGATACTGACACCATAAATTAAACCTTTTATTATATAAGAATATTATCTTTGCATGCTATTTATAATTTTGACATAAAAGTATTTGCCCAATGCTTTTAGATTACCTATCCCAATGTTCCTCTATGAGGGGGCTGCCATATTTGTGTCCTCTCGGTCTGTACTTAAGAATATATGAGTTCATTGTTTTCTCCTCTCCTTTTATAGTAGAAAAATTGAATGACTTTCAATTCATCCTTTATTCTTCTTCCACAATTTTTCTCCAATTTACTTCTCTAAATTCCTTTCTTTTCTCATCTGTTTTTTTTTTCTCCATTACTTTTCTTTTTTAATTTTTACTTTTCTGTCTTTATTCAGCTCTTTACCTAAAACTTGTCTTTACTTACCATTATTCTTTTCTCCCACACATTTTCTCTCCTTCTTTCCTCTTTTCCCCCTAGTTCCATGGCAGCGCACTCCGGTATCTTTTTTACAGAATCGCTTCTTCCCAAGCCATGGGTAAAAGTAACAGTCTTTATTAACACATCCCGTTTATAGATAAAATAGCGTCTGAGGTCTGACGCATTTCGTGTTTGCACACATCTTTACTTGTCTCTGAGGAAGTGTGCAAACATGAAATGCGTCAGACCTCAGACGCTGTTTTATCCGTAAATCGGAAGTGTTTATAAAGACTGTTATTTTTACCTATGACTTGGGAAGAAGTGATTCTGAAAATAAGATACAATAATCGTTGTGTGCCTAATACGTTCCCCTTAGTGTTGGACTTGGCATCAGCACCCGGGTCGCATCGCCAAACGGGTAAGATCCTTTCTCATCTAAACAAATTTTGAACGTGTGGGGTGGTCAGATAAAGTGGAATTGTAGGGAGTTATTTACTAAACTCCGAATGCAAAAATCACCCGGGACATAAGACTTTAACCGTGAGTGGGGTTAAAAGGATTTGATTAGACTCCAAGTGTGAGTGTATAGGATGCAGAATCAATAAGGGAACCCTGGGTTTAGTGCTGGACATTTATGTTTCTTTGCTTTCCCCAGGTAAGTTCCTAGTTTGCTGCATCTTAGTGACTCCAACAACTTGCAATCATGGAGAGCTGCCCAAAAAATAACCAGAGCACTAATAAAAATCAGTATTTTTGTATAGAGTTAATGGGATCCTGTCATGGGAAAACATGTTTTTTTCAAAACGCATCAGTTAATAGTGCTACTCCAGCAGAATTCTGCACTGAAATTTCTCAAAAGAGCAACAGATTTTTTTATATCCAATTTTGAAATCTGACATGGGGCTAGACTTTTTGTCAATTTCCCAGCTGCCCCCAGTCATGTGACTTGTGCCTGCACTTTAGAAGAGAAATGCTTTCTGGCACACTTCTCAGTGTAACTGACTGTGTCTCAGTGGGACATGAGTTTTTACTATTTTGTGTTGTTCTTAGATCTACCAGGCATCTGTTATCTTGTATTAGGGAGCTGCTATCTGGTTACCTTCCCATTGTTCTTTTGTTTGGCTGCGGGGGGGAAAAGGGAGGGGTGATATCACTCTAACTTGCAGTACAGCAGTAAAGAGTGATTGAAATTTATCAGAGCACAAGTCACATGACTTGGGGCAGCTGGGAAATTGACAATATGTCAAGCCCCATGTCAGATTTCAAAATTGAATATCAAAAAATCTGTTTGCTCGTTTGAGAAATGGATTTCAGTGCTGAATTCTGGAGCAGCACTATTAAGGGGCCGATTCACTAAATTCGGGTGAAGGGTTAGAATAAAAAAAACTTAGAATTTCGAAGTTTTTTTGGGCTACTTCGACCATCGAATGGGCTACTTCGACCTTCGACTACGACCTTCGAATCGAACGTTTCGAACTAAAAATCGTTCGACTATTCGACCATTCGATAGTCGAAGTACTGTCCCTTTAAAAAAAACTTCGACCCCCTACTTCGGCAGCTAAAAGCTACCGAAGTCAATGTTAGCCTATGGGGAAGGTCCCCATAGGCTTGCCAGTGATTTTTTGATCGAAGGATTTTCCTTCGATCGTTGGATTAAAATCCTTCGAATCGTTCGATTCGAAGGATTTAATCGTTCGATCGAACGAAAAATCCTTCGATCGTTCGATCGCAGGATTTGCGCTAAATCGTTCGACTTCAATATTCGAAGTCGTACGATTTTAGTTCACAGTCGAATATCGAGGGTTAATTAACCCTCGATATTCGACCCATAGTGAATCGGCCTCTAACTGATTCATTTTGAAAAAAAAAATTTTTCCCATGACAGTATCCCTTTAACTAAACAAATGGATTAAACATAGACCGCCTAGAGAGAGAGATAGAGAAAGAGTTCCACAAAAACAAAACATATTTTGAGACAGGATAAAATCGTCTAACTTACATCTTAATGATGTTTTTGACATTGAAGTTTTCAAGTGGTGCAACATCGGGATCTTCTCCTTTCTCATCCTGTAGAACAATTTGTTGCAATATTCTATCTAGAAGTTGCCAGTGTTGGATAGTGCTACCATTCCACTTATCTGTGTAATAATAGATAAATATATCAAATAAACGAAATTCCTTGTTACTGATGCTGATATTAGAGTTACAATACAATAAATGGGTTGGGACCATCATCCCTAGTAACATGCTAAGAGACTATATAGTCTTAGTTTAACAACAAATAAAGGACATCACTTAATTACTTATTTTCCCCTAATAACATGTCCCAAAGCCTTTTCTGCAATGAATTATATCAAAAAGTAATTTTGTTTTCACCTGGTCTCATAACCCTTAGCAACCAATCAAATGATTGTTTTTAAAAATGTAACCAATACATGGTCCAGATCAGTCACTTAGTTCCTACAGACGAATATCCGGGGGCCAATTTTGCTCCTTATATTATGCCATGTGGAAATTTATAATGTTTTAACTTACATGGCATCTGTAAACAGTGCTGGAGTATAGATAACAAGTAGGGGTAGGAATCTGTATGTTTCATTTTCTTCTTAACAAGTTCAAACATCTGTGTGGCACTTTTGGTGTCTATGTGGATCTGTGGGCAAAGAGATGAGCATCAGTGAGATGTCATGCGAACAAAGAACCACATACAAAAAAAATCACTTGCACTTGTACATACATGGAGGGAAGAGACAATTGTGAATTTAAACATTTTCATGTTTTTTTAGTATGGAATACATGTGGCACCTCAAATTATGTCAAAATGAGAATTTGTGGATACATTAACTGTGTTAGGAATCCTAAGAAATCGCCAAAGAGACAGCCTGACCTAGGGTATTGCTGTAGAATATTCATGTCATAATTAAAGGGAATCTGTCGTCATTTAAAAAAAATTTTTTTTTTGCATTTTTATAAAAAACACACATCCATAAACACTGTCTGGCAAATAAAATGTTAATCCACAAATGCATGCATAAGTTATTTTAGTTTGTAATTTGTCATGGGGGCTTCCATTTCTGCTCATTACACATTCATCCTGTGCTGCTCTAACAGCAGGCACAGCATTACCTGTGTGCTTGGAGGCAGCCACTCTGTAATGAAAAGCCAGGTCGCACCACGACATGAGAATCTAGCTGTACCCTCCCCCTCCGATCTCTGCCCATGTGTGTGATGTTTGGAGGAGAGAGGTCACATGGTTTGCAGGGAAGCAATTACTTTCACTTTCCTACGTCCTGCTCTACAGCTGCACTAGCAGCCCCTCCTCCCACAGACACTATCAAAGCTCCTCCCCTTCTGTAAGTTTGTTCTCTGCTTTCCTTTGGAGGGGGGAACTTTCTCTCCTTGCTGCCTTCCTAGTTAGTTTTACTGGTTACTAGATGAGGTAAAGGAGCTGTGAGTTCCCTCTGCTATCCACCTCACACACACTGCGCTCCTTTCCTGCCTGCAATACTTCTTTTTACATTAACTACTTACTGCCTCCTTTTCATGAGCTATTTTAACCCTTCCTAGACTTCCTCTTAAATTTTCCTGGTTTTCAAGTATGTCCTTATTTTATCCTTTTTTTTCTATTCCCTGTCATCAGTCCTGGGAGTGTACTCCTGTGTTTCTGCCATTCATTTTTGTATAATAAACTATCTATATAAAATATTTTTTCCAGTGTCCAAAATGAATTGTGTGTGTGTGTATATATATATATATATTTATTTTTGAAACGTAAGTGGGGGCAGTGATCACAGGACTATCTTATTTCAGTCCTTCTGAAGTGGTGTCAGTGGGAGCTTATCTTGATTCCTGCCTATTGTTCAATTGACAGGCTCAGCAGACAAGGCTCTATTTACATTACAGCAGCTTGTAGGAGGGAGAGGTAATGACATCACTCCAACTTGCAGTGCAGCAGTAAAGTGTGACTGAAGTTTATCAGAGCACAAGTCACATGACCTGAGGGCAGCTGGGAAATGTCAAAATGTCTAGCCCCATAGCAAATTTTAAAATTAGATATAAAAAAATCCATTTCTTGTTTTGAAAAACGGATTTCAATGCAGGATTCTGCTGTAGTAGCACTATTAACTGATACATTTTGTAAAAAACATGTTTTTCCACGACAGTATCCCTTTAAGGACCTGGTTTAAGTCTTCTTAAAGGGCATGTATAGTCTAAACTAGCATAAGGCTAAAAATGCTGAATTTTGTATACTAAATATAAACATGAACTTACTGCACCACAAGCCTAATCAAACAAATAATTTATGCTTTCAAAGCTGGCTACAGGGGGTCGCTATCTTGAAACTTTGTTAAACATCTGTGCAAGACTAAGACTGTGCACATGCTCAGTGTGGTCTGGGCTGCTTAGGGATCGTCATAAACAAAGCTGCTTGAGTTCTGCATGGCTGGGAAGTAAGGCGGGGGCTCCCTCTGCTGTTCATAAGTATGATTGTTTCCCTGCAGAGCAGTTAGGGACCGTCTGACAATTTCTATCCACAGCAGTAAATGAAGGAAGAATTTCACTGCATACAGTCAGGTTTCTTATAAAAAAATGGTACACATTTTTTCAAGTATATTGGAGATAGTTTTGTTTTTCATTAAAGAAAGTAAAAATGGGATTTTATTTTTTTGCCTTTACATGGCCTTTAATGTGGCTTCCTAGCTATTGGGTTGAACAGATCACCTGTTCATCAGACACAAGCACATGTACCTGGACCCATTTTTAATAAGAGAGGAATAACCATTCCCAGTTTCTGATTAGCTGTCTACATGTCAACATGTCTAATGGGTTTTATGAATCAGAAACATTTTGCAGAAAATGCTACTTTTTGAGAAAATGCCACCAGACCTGACTCTGCTCCAGACTTAGTCCAGATGACGGATTCTTGCTCAGTACCAGTCCCTTTTACTGCAGAGGGAGTAATCCAATCTTTAGCATAAAACAACTATGTGGAGGAATTGGTGCTGGCCTCTTCCCTCACCAGTGATTGTAGCAATGAATATAAAGTATTCCCAGTTTATTGTGGTGCTCCAGACACATAGGTTAGGATCAAACATTTTGGGACAACAATATGCCTTTCCTCAAGTGATAACTCACCAAAGAGTTTCACATCGCTTATATAGCATTAATTAGAGACACCTAGTGTAGCAACCCCATAGTGCAAACAGTGATTCATGTTCTGTAATATTCAATAATAGTCCAATCACATGCGACATTGGGCCACGCAGATCGCGAATGTGTTTTATTTATTAAAATGTCCGTGTGGTTTAGCCTACAGTGTGTAGGCAAAACCGAAGGAATGATTAGGCTAAGACTCAACGAACATAGAAGTGATACGCAATGTCAAAACTAAACCAACATCCATAAGTCGACATTTGGAGTGTAATCATTCTATTTCCCAATTACGTTGCATGGGATTGGAGGAGGTTTTCACTAAATGAGGTAATTCAGATCAGAAAGTCCTCCAAAGGGAGACTTACTGCATATGGAGGCTTAACACTTTAGGTCTAAATTGAATATGAATTATACTTGTTTTCTGTGAACTAATGCCTACCTTTTGCTTTTGTTACAGTGAGGAGAAGGAGAATAACATTGAAAATACCAGATACAACCATTTCTTGCCCACAGTTATTAAGTAACATGATACATTATTACTAATAATGTATAGGGATGGGCGAATTTTATTTAGCTTTCTTCTATTGGACTATTATTGAATATTACAGAACTTGAATCACTTTTTGCACTATGGGGTTGCTACACTAGGGTAATTTATCAAGCGCCGAATATCCAAAACCAAAAATCAGATTTTTCAGACCAAAAAAAAATCCAAATTTTTCAGGGTTTTATTAAAGTACGATGGTCTGAAAAACCTGAAAACCTGTCATCTCAAAGCTCTCGTGGTCCTATAATAAGTCAATAGGGAAAGTCCCAGTGTCTATGCTGCTGTCCATACTGATATCCAATGATTTCGGGGATTTTAGACCGAAAAGTCGGAAAAATTTGTGTTTTTTGCGGAAAAGTCCAAAAAATCCTGACTTTTTAGGTACAGGTCCGGAGTTTTCGGCTTTTTGGCCGAACCTATTTTTATTTTAGAAATACTGAGATAAATTCAGAGCTTGATAAATAACCCCCTAGGTGTCTCTAATTAATGCTATATAAGCAATGTGAATCTCTTTGGTGGGTTATCACTTGAGGAAGGGCATATTGTTGTCCCGAAACGTTTGATCCTAACCTGTCTGTCTGTCTGTCTGGAGCACCACAATAAAACTGGGAACACCCCGCGTTTGAACTGCAGGTATTGGTATCTCTTTCTAGTCATCTAATCTTGCCTGTCATATGGACTACCTTGGGATCTACCATAAAGGATATAGATCATAGGCAAAGTCACCCTAAACACTCTCGTTGTCCACACCTCAGATACAAATCCTTTGTGCAGGTAGGTTATCTGTTACTTTACTATCTAGGAGTCACCAACAGATATTCAGAGCTCCAGCACAGATCTGCCTTGCTGCTCAGCTGCACTAAGTTCTCCTGCTATGCTTACCCTAAGGATACACTCGCTCTGCAAATAGTTTCATTCCTCGACTTACTCTCCAGATCTAGGGATGACTATATTAGGAGATATATTAGATATTTTTCATCATGAAAATATGACTTTCAGGACAAAAATACTCCCTGCACCCTTATAACACAAATAACTTCCAAAAGCCTCTTTTTTTTATAAGGAGAGTCTTAAGGAGTAGGCCCCTTTAAGAAAGCGGAAGCCAATAGGGTCACTGTGGAAATGGAGCACTGGCTAGAAAGAAAGAGCATATCCAAAAATATGCAAAATGCATTATATTGGCAGTTAAAGCATTACTGAAACACATACAAAAGGAGTGAACTTTGTCTGGGCACCAAACATTATAAAGTGTCACAACATGTACCCGAGTATAAGCCGAGTTTTTCAGCATCCAAAATGTGCTGAAAAAGTCTACCTCGGCTTATACTCGGGTCATCGGTACCCAACCCGAGTAGCTGAGATTGCAGTCACTTTTAATCATTCCTATACCAACAGTACACTTGGGGAGAGACTGCAATATCCCACAATGCCCTCTGTTGGTTATATGAAAGAATAGCAGTGCGCCCTCTGTTGGTTATATGAAAGAATAACAGTGACTGCAATATCACACAGCGCCATCTGTTGGTTATATGAAAGAATAGCAGTGACTGCAATATCACACAGCGCCATCTGTTGGTTGTATGAAAGAATAACAGTGCGCCCTCTGTTGGTTATATGAAAGATTAACAGTGACTGCAATATCACACAGCGCCCTCTGTTGGTTATACGAAAGATTAACAGTGATGGCAATATCACACAGCACCCTCTGCACATGGTAGTGGGACAGTGGGACAATGCACACAGTAATCCGTTTGGCAATTCTCTGTCACCATCAACTTTGCAAAGAAGTCCGGTTGATCGCTGGGGGGGTCGCTTTGGCAGAATGTGCGCTGCTGGGAGACAGGGCTGTAGTTGTGTCTAGGCTTATACTAGAGTCAATAAGTTTTCCCAGTTTTCGTAGGTAAAATTAGGTACCTCGGCTTATACTCGGGTCGGCTTATACTCGAGTATATACGGTATTTCAAATATCATGATCTATTAAATGTAGCAACATGGTGGTGCATGGTGGGGCATCTAAGCCAAAAATGTTCGGTAAATTTTGCTCCATCTGAAAATGTGCTAAAGAAATCTCTCTGTATAAGACCCACTGTTATAGAACGTCACTAAACCAACATTTATAAAAAGTTTTGGTGACTTCATAAATCTGGTGCTTCACCACGGAAACTGCATTGCATTAAACACATCTTGGAACCGCTCACAAGAAGTTAAATTCATTCACAGCTTAATAAATTCTCAACATCATTTCACCATATGTTTCTCATATTCCAACACCTGAGGATACAGTTGCCCAGGGCACAATAAAAGAAGGCTGTTTTGTGGGATTGACTGTCGACAATAAAAGCCAAGACATACTTTAAACAGGATTATAATATTATACTGCAGCAATCATTTGTCAAGCAATTAAGCTAATTACTGAGAGATCTGAAAAGCTGAATCAGGAATATATATTTTCATATATTGTGATTATATTCAGTAGATTTGTTATCCTTCTGCAGCCTATGTGAAATCCAATGGAATGATAGGCTCTAGGTACCTTTTTTATAGCTTCACAATAAAAAAAACATTTGGACAAATATTTAAGGGGCACATTTACTTAGCTCGAGTGAAGGATTAGAATAAAAAATACTTCGAATTTCGAAGGTTTTTTTTGGCTACTTCGACCATCAAATTGGCTACTTTGACCTTCGATTACGACTTCAACTTCGAATTGAATGATTCAATCTAAAAATCGTTCGACTATTCGACCATTCGATAGTCGAAGTACTGTCTCTTTAAAAAAAACTTCGACCACCTACTTCTCCACCTAAAACCTACCGAGCACCAATGTTGGCCTATGGGGGAAGGTCCCCATAGGCTTTCCTAGCTTTTTTTGATCGAAGGACATCGTTCGATCGATGAATTAAAATCCTTTGAATCGTTCGAACGATTTTTCCTTTGATCGTTCGATCAAAGGAAATGCGGTAAATCCTTCGACTTCGAGATTCGAAGTCGAAGGATTTTACTTCGACCAATAGTAAATGTACCCCTAAGACGTTTTAGAAACATTATATAAGAACATAGAGAAGGTTTATGACAGTAAGCAGGCCCAGACTGGCAATCTGCGGGTTCTGGCAAATGCCAGAGGGGCTGCTATAAGGTGCCATAGAAAGTCAGTATTTAGTGGGCTGGTGTGGGCTGATTGGGCCTCTGTGTACCTGAAATGCCAGGGCCTATTTTAATTCTCAGTCCGGACCTGACAGTAAGCTTGCAACTCCAACACTAAAGACTTGATAGAACATGTAAAACCCCTAACAGAGTTTACCTAGGAGCAACACATGTATATTGGACACTAACTGTAAAAAAACCCTTTCCCAATATTTATATGGAACCTCGCTTACCAGTAAATAACCATTAAAGAGTTTCCTGGATGGCTTTTTAGCAAGTGAGGGAATACAGGGTTATGGGAGATAGCTCATAGTAAGTTGATCCAGGGACTGGTCCCATTGCCATTTTGGAGTCAGGAAGGAATTTTTTCCCCCTCTGAGGCAAATTGGAGAGGCTTCAAATGGGGTGTTTTGCCTTCCTCTGGATCAACTAGCAGTTGGGCAAGTTAAAATAGAGTTCAAAGGTTGAACTTGATGGATGTCAACCTAGCTTACTGTGTTACTATATGTTCCCCTTATATATTCATTCATAGTTATAATACTCTATTCTTCAGCATAAATCACCCAACTATGAAGTCTTTCTTCATTACGGAGACTTTCCTTACCCTTTACCAGCTTAGTTGCCCTTCTTTGGACTCTCAAATTCTATAATGTCCTGTTTCAGCAATGAAGACCCATACTGCATGCCATATCCAACATGGCATTTACCAGTGCTCTGTAAATTGGAAGAATGACCTGCTCCTACTGAGAATCTACAGTATTTCCCTTTTACTATACCACAAATCCTTATTTGCCCTTGCAGTTGCTGAATGGCACAGCTTGCTGCAGCCAAGTTTATTATCTACAAGGACTCAAAGTTCCTTTTCCATTATGGATTTGCCTCTAGCCATCCTCTGCCCCAAAGCAGCATCATCATCACTGAGATGCAGACGATCACTGGTAGAGAGCCTGTAGGTGATTGAAAAATCAGCCCAGTTCAACAGAAACCCAAAGCCCTACACCCTACACCAACCTATCTCTCTATGGTGGCTTCAATTAAAAACCAAGACTATGAAAATTCCAGAGAAAAGAAACAAAAATAGCACAGGACATGAGTGAAGTAAGAGCAGCAATGCTCCAGTTGAGAGTGGTTCACTTGATCTTTAATCACAACGTTGTAAGACAGGCACTATTGGAAACAATCACATATGCATTTGTTTTTGGCCAACGCAGTGGCTACAGGTGCGGGCATATCACAAAGCAGTTAAGAGTGTAGGGGCAGATTATTGGCCTACATTTATGTGCATGCTGAGAATCCGCCTGGTGTGACACTAGCCTAAAGACCTGTCTGGATTGTAACCTTGGCCTGTGTGACAAGAAGCATTATTCTCTTCTACTGTGTTTCCTGTCATCTCCTCCAGTATTGTTAAGGTCAAACACTAGAAATGTAGTAAGGGCTTATATAAGACTTACTCTAGTTGCCACTGGTGATTGGTCATTAGCTCATTTTGAGACATAGAATGTTGCCTGGTTCTGAAGCTCCAGTATTCTTGTTCCCCTGTTTGGTTTCTGATCAATTGTCTGATTCCCAGTCACTGGGATATTGAATTATCTGCCTGTTGTGGAATCCTGCCCATTTTACTGTCTATTGTGATTCTGGTTCTGACTTTTGAATTCGAGATGCCTTTATTGCATAATTTTATAGGGCATTACAGCAACATTTCAGGCCACAATTGGCCCTTTATCTGACCTCTGGTCCATTGCCTAAACACAGCTTGCTGGCCGACCGCCTAGACCTTGGCCTATTTATTGAGTTGTGCTTGTCTGCCACCTTCTGAGACCTTGGCCTCATAGAGGACTAATCCCTTTGTCTCCAAAGTTCATCGTATGCAGTTTTTACTTTTTGCAAACTACAACTTGTCTTTGAAACCACATACTGGTGTAACCCATTATATGGGCTCCAGCCCATCTATATGCAGACCCAGATCACAATGCATGTCTATATTTCTTTACTTTGGGTTTCCTCAGAGGAACATTTCTATGTAAAATCTGTCAGGCTGAATCGTTAACTGGATTTTTTTCTAAATCATGCACTTTAGTTGGATCTTAATTCCTTACTGCTGAATCTGGTCTACAAACCTTACTGACACTAATACTCTGCTGACTTCTTATTTCCAACAAGCTGTTCTTTCCTCAATCTAACACATGTTGCAGGCATTGGTGAAGAAATATCCACTGGTTTTATATCACCCAAATGGCCACACGTTCTGATTCCCGACAGGCCTTAATAAAACAGATCCGGAGGTGGGTCCTGCCAACAGCCTTCACATTCCGTTTTACCTTCATAATATTGTATGTGTAGATATTGATTATGTGTGGGGACTTGGGACACAGCCATTGATATATTTCATTCTATTTCAACATTAGCACATCATTCATTCTTGGTGTTGTATAGGAAACCATTGTGGCACATGTTTAAGAACAAGGCTCTCATTGGCTTCCCCCGTTCCAACAGCGCCACTCTTATTAACAAGAAACCTGGTAGGTTATTAAGCGAGGGAACTGCCTTTGTTTGACAAACTTTACTACACTTCCTCTTGGTGTCTTGTCTGGCTGTGTTTTCATTCTGGGGATTTTTTGGAAAAGCAACAGAGAAGTAGTTATTGACGCTTGGAAAGGAAAGTGTTCACCCTTCTCTGGTGTGAGGATGAATATTCAACATTGTGTAATAAAGCTCTTAATCTAAATACCATTCATGTCATGTACGACACCTTCCTTTTTTGTATTGGGTAACTGCTTGTCAGAAATCTGGAGCTGCCAAGTACTGTATGTTACACTGGAGAGAAAAGCCATTCAGTAGTTTTTAAAAAGTGATATATATGAGTGCTTCATGGGCAGCAATACAAAAATGTCAGTGGCTTTCTTCATATCTTGATGTCTAATATATCTATGTATGGACATAGGAAATAACTTTATCCAAAGGTATCCAGAAACTTCATGAAAAATACCAGATCTTCACTGTTGAAATCCAATCTGCCTTTGTAAGCATTGTCAACACAGGACAGGAACAATCTGTTTAGAGTGTGGGGTAGATAGGAGATCAGAGGCAAACAAACCTAACATTACAATGTGCAATAACCAAGCATCGGCTGGGCTGGTTCCTGATCCCCTGCCTGATTCCTAGTCGTTTGGTTACTTTATTCCCTGTCTGTTGCTTAATCCTGCCTATTTTTCTGTCTACTGTGATTTCTGGTTATGACCCCTGGTCAGTTTCCTAGGCATAGCTTACCTGCCAACAGACAAAATTTAAAAAAAAAAATCAGAGGATCAGAGGCAAATAAACCTAACATTACCATGTGCAATTCAAATGTTGTCTGGAGTGGTGTAAATGGTATGTCGGACTATAGAAACACCCCCCCCCCCCGGAGACATAAATGCCATTTCACCATTTGGCAGCCTGATGAAAAGGTCTGGGTTGGGTAGATACCAGGAGAACACTACCTGCCTGAATGCATAAAGTCAACAGTAACATATGGTGGAGGAGGAATAATGGGTTGGGGCGTTTCCATGGTTTGGGCCCCTGCTTCCAGTGAAACCTTAAGTATACAGGGTACAATGACATTCCTGACAATTCCACAGTCTCTGCTTTGTGGAATATTGTTGGGAAAGCCCTTCCCCATTCCAGCACAATAATGTCCCTCATGCAGAGTGCCAGGTCCTTTCAAAATGTGTTTGCAGAGTTTAGAAGAACCTGACTGCACAGAGCCCTGGCCTCAACCTAACTGAACCCCTGTTCGATGAATTGGAACCCTGGTTGTGAGCCTGCCCTGATCCCCCAACATCATCCAACCCTACTAATGGGCTGAACTGAAGCAACTCCCAGCAACAATATCTCAACATCTAGTGAAAATCTCCCCAGTAAAGTAGGGGCAAGTATACAACCAAGGGGAGGGGCAACTTGATATTAATCCCCTTGGTTTGGGAATGTCACATACTATCTTAAATAGTGTAGGGAATGCTACAGACATTTGGGGGGGGGACTGTGTGACTATTCTCCACTTTGTTTTTTTCTGTCTTAACATATAACAGAGGAATTTGAATGGATTAGTGCAGGAATATCCTTATTTTTCTATAAGTGCTTACCGTTTCAAACCTTTTGGCCAATTCAATTTCATCTTCATTTCTCACCATTTCAAAGAAATCTAAATGCCTGTGTATGACACATGGGAAGGTCAGTGTCTAAAAATACCCCAAAATACCAACTTCTACATATAACTAAAAACATTACTTCTAAATGGCCCCAACAATTAGATACTGAAAATAGATAGATAGATAGATAGATAGATAGATAGATAGATAGATAGATAGATAGAGAGAGAGAGATAGATGATAGATAGATAGATATATAGATAGATAGATAGATAGATAGATAGATAGATAGATAGATAGATAGATGATAGATAGATAGATAGATAGATAGATAGATGGATGGATGGATGGATGGATGGATGGATAGATAGATGATAGATAGACAACTACATACAGTATGAGAGAAGGGCATAGTATACAGTATATAACTGGGAATACTGTTTTGCGGTCTATTTGGAAATACCTGTCCAACGTTGCATTCTCATGCCGCCTCAGCTTGTCAATGACAGGCTGTATTCCCAACATCAAGAACTCGTATCGAAGATGTAACCGGAATTCTAAATTATCCTGCAAATGAAATAGAAACACATGACATCCAGCCTGCCTAGCAGCAGTTCCCCACACTTTGGTGGCTCTGACTCCCCACAACCTTTATTATTATTTTTTTTTTTCTACCATAAGTCCCCTGTCAAGCTGGGGGCCCAAATCCAAAATGCCCCTTCTGTCCTACCCCAGCACCATACGTCCCTAGGAAAATAGCAGCTTCTTCAGCAGAATTAGATCCAGTGCCGGATTTACATAGACCCCTAGACCCGCTGCCATTCATCACCTCTGTCCCTTCCTCTCTATCCATGTACATGCACAAATTTTCATCATCAGGCCAGGAGAACTGGGGATTGGTGTAAAATAAAAAAAACTATTTTATCTCATGAGCAGCACTAGAGCTTCCAAACCAATGTGGATGTGGTTTGGCAGCATGCCGCCACCCTAAAATCCTGCTGCCCTAGACCCGGACCTTGGTGGCTTTTCCACAAATCTGGGCCTAATTAGATTCTAACTACTACACTGCCCCTCTTCCACCACCTACCCTGTAACACTTCAGTTATTCTATATTTATACAGAACTACAGCAGGAAAATCTGCCCTAGGCTTTATATTTATATTATATTTACTTTAATTATGATAGAGATCCTATCCCAAAATATTCCCAGATTTAATGCTGCAGGTTTCCGAGCCACATTAATCCTACAGAAGGGAAAAACTGCAGTTTGGGGAGAAGGCATAAACTATCCTGTAACACTGAAATGCAAGACCTAGATTGTTCCTGTCAGGATGCAAAAGGCGCCGCACCTCTTGTTTAGGAAGTGTCTTTAGGCTCTGGTGTGTGATATAAAACAGGCCATATTTTGACTGAGCACCAGTAATGGGAATCATTAACTGTAGGGACTAAGCCTGTAAAACCCACAGCCAGTTCCCTGTTCTGCAATGGATAATCCCAAGATTTCACTCCAAATCGACTTGAGAACAACCAGGCTTTATCCAACTGATCCACAGTGACTGAAAAGCGTAGAGTGAATATTTATGTAAAAATATATTTACCACTAACAATAAGGCAGGCTACACTTGGACGAAAATGTTGAACTTGATGGATGTGTATCTTTTATCCGCCTCAGTCAAAAGCTGTAGAACTATGTATACTTTCTAGTAACTGTCCAAAAAGTGGATGAGGCGTCCCTTTCCCTTGTAATACTCACCTCTCCGGCGCCTGCGTTCAGAACAGCATTGATAAAGGACATTATTGCAGTTTTGAGGTTGACTTCATCCCGGTATTTGCCCATACTCCTGTCCAACTCATTCAGCAGGGTCTACAGGTAAAATCAAAAACACACAATATCAGTTGTCTAGTCAGGAGAAGTCACTACATGTGGGAATTGTTTCTTTTTTAAAAGTCAGTACCAACTTAACCGATCTACAGGTCTTCCAAATACATATCATAAAATAATAAGTGATGCATAAAATGGTGTTAGTTTCAAAAAAATGTTAAATAATGAATAATGTGTGAACCATATTTTGGTTTTAAAAAATCCATCAAATGTGATATAATTGTTGACATTTCAAACTGTATTGTATTGCAGATCACTACTAACGGTGCCATATATACAGGGTGCAGTTGGACAGTAGGGCAGGATGGAGACAGAAGGGCATGATGGAGTCACTTCTGAAAGATGTAAACAGTAGGGTAAGATTGTGACAGTAGGATAAGATGGAGACAATAGGACATGGAAACATGATGGAGACAGCAGGGCAAGGTGGTGAAAGTCAGGGCTGTAACTAGGGGTAGGCAAAAGAGGCATGTGCCTAGGGTGCAACAATGTCTGCTTGGGGTGCTAGGTATGTACCTCTTCTGTTTGCGTACCTATTCTGTCTACACGCCTTGTGCCTCATCCACCTACCACTAGTTCAGGTTGTTGTAACATTTGCGGTGGTGGGCAGGTTGACTGGCCAGGTTGCCAAAGGGCACCTGTCTGATTTGGCCCAGCACTGGTGATAGTAGGGCAGGATTGTAACAATAGGATAAGATGGAGTAGGGCTCAAGATCGAGATAGTAGGGTCAGATGGAGACAGTAGGGCAAGATTGTGAAAGAAGGGCAAGGTGGAGACAGAAGGGTAAGATGGTGAAAGATGAGCAATATGGAGATATTAGGGCATGATGGAGACAATATGGCAAGAAGATGGCGATAGTATGATAAGTCAGACATAGTAGAACAAGATGGAGAGGGTAACACTTTATATAAGTGTAGCTCAATTGAAGCCCTCCACTTGATGTAGAACTCTCATGTGCCACATTCCATACAGTATATATTCTGTGAAAAGTTCACTTCACTTGCACTTGGCTGCACTAAATTCTGAGCCATTCATTGGTTTCTTATTAGATCTGAGTTAGCACAATAAGGCAAAACAGAACAAATGCTCTTTTCCACAGTTCTGGTAGCAGGCACAAGGACAGCAAGGGAAGGGGGTGATCCAGTCACTATAGTCAGTTGAGTTTAAATGCCCAAATATAAGGTTTGACCACATGTCATAAAATCCTCCAGGCACATGAGGCTGCACTGAATGTCATTGCCACCAAGAAACCTGCAGGTGTAGAATAAGGTAATGTGTTTGGGGATTGACAAGAGAAAAGCAACTACCAGCGAGACCACTGGGAGTTTTAGTTCAACAAAACTTAAGATGGGCTGTTTTACCTACAGATTCAGTTTCAAGAACATCAAGAATAGTTTTACATTTCATTTTGATGCTCACAAAATGTTGTAGATTGCGCTACACGAAAAAGCATGGAATATTGTGCAAAAGTACAAGAGATTTATCCCAGATTTTCCTTGGCATGTTCTATTCCTTCACAGGACACAAGGAGATCGGTAGGCTCTGTTATTCTCCAAATTGCAAATAGATGAGGGCAATTTCCATTGTTGGGATGTATCTAGTTCTCATGTTAAATAAATGATGTGAAACCCATGGTTCAAGTGATGCTTGGCTCCTAGTTGAGGGGGGCGGGTGAGGAAAAGCAGATGGTTTCAATCAGAGAGACTGGAAGTCACTCAGGCCTGGAAATAGGATTCTCCATGATCATCACAAGGGGAATGTTGTATTCAGAGTTCTGTCTCTGCCGCGTCCTGTCATACTGATGCAAACTATGAAACTCATTTTTTATCAATAAAATGTTTTTTTCTTTTACAGCATAAATTATATTGTTTGTCTCCTACCTTTCTAGTTTATGTGACTCTACTTTATTTGACTTGTCTTCAATTAACCTTCTTATATCTGCCACTTCTATACTTTATTTTACTTTGCCTTGATTCCTTATTTCTTATTTGGTGCTGCACCTTAAACCACTTCCCATTGAGGGAATGGGAAACACTTTGGTTGGGAGGGTATGGACCAATCAGGGATCTATAGATAATCTAACAAGACCAAAGGCAAGATGGTAATAATGATACATTTCCTCTATGATCACATTAAGAAATGAATGGTTATGGTACATGTGACCCATTTCCCTGATTTATGAAGCATTCATTGCATCACTGACATCATAAGCATATGCTGCTCTATCTTGTCTCTATCATCTCATGGACTGAGGAATCCCCTTGTTCTGTTCTCCAGACTCCACACTAGTAGGGTCCTTCAGCTGTAGATCATGGATCGCAGCTAATAAATCTCACATTTTGAGCTGAGACTGACAAGTCTCTTTCATTAAATTTTGTCTGCACTCCATGTTGGGTCCTGTCCGTTTATCTTGCATTCCTCTCTTTTTGTGTCTTGCACATGGATATCCCCAATGGTGTAACCTTGTTTCAACTCTGCTTGCACACCCACAGACTCGACTTGTAGTTTTGTCAGGCTTAAAACCCACAACATATTCCCTTCCAAAGATGTCTGGGAACTCCTTTCCCAAAACAAGTTTCTGTTTTGGTGATTCTTCCTTGTGGAAATTGCTCTATTCTTCCAAGAAATATCAGTTTTTTGGTGTTCTCCAAACTCACATCCGGGGAAGGTCACTTTAAATTAACTTAGTATATTTAAACATCTGTAAAATTGATAGGATTTTGAATTCCTCAATTACACTGAAGAACCAAGGAGATTGGATTAAGTGTGATTGGGAAGTATGAGGGGGCTGCTAAGGGAACGTCTACAGAAGTGGGCCACAAAACAGTAGTTGTTGATAGAAAGGGTGGACATAGCAGGTATTATAGGATAAGACTGAGACATAGAGAAAGATGGCAGCATGGAGACAAGAGGGCAACATGGCAACTATCAGACATAAGGCAATATACAGATGGTTGGGAAAGAAGGAGACAGAAAGACAAGACAACGATAGTAGTTCAGTGTGGCAAAAGTAGGACAATGGAGAGAGGTGGACATGATGATTCAATGTAGAGAGATGGAGGTAGGACAAGATGACTGGGCCATGTAGAGATAGTAGGTTGAGATGGCGACATTATGGAAAGATGAGAACATTGGGGCAAGAAGAAGATAGTAAATCAAAATGTAGGCAATATAGTTACAATAGGGCAACATGGTGACAGTAGGGGAAGAAAAATACAGAAGGGAGATATGGGAACATAAGTGTTAACTTGTAGACAGAAGGGGATGACGGTGGCAGCAGGGCAAGATGGAGACAGCAGGAGAAGATGGAGCCAGTGGGGCAAGTAAAACATTTAAAAAGTGTTGCTCAACCTGCATCACTGTTTGCTGAAGGGCACTTCCAAAGTTCCCACCACCACTTGCCAGAGCCCCCACCACCACTAAAAACCGGCCGGAAGAGGAATTCTTTGTTGTAGTTCAGATAGAAGGAATGCAAGAGAAGTGACCATGTTGTGAAATGTGTTAGTGCTACTGGTTCCATCCATTAAATACACAGGGCTTGGAGAATAATCCTTCTTCCATCTGGACTGTACCAGAGCCAAGCAGTATGACTTCTCCTGAATTCCAGATGTCTTGGTACTGACTTCTAGTTCACACTTTCCATTACAAGTTGTTATGAATTGTAGCCACATATTTTCCATTCCCCCGATCATAAAGCACTTGTTTCGCTGCACCTTCCGGCTGTACAGCTTGTGTTTGATTATTGGGAGCCGGCCGCAACCATCGTCTGATGTTTCTCCTTAATGCAAATGAGCAACGCAGGCATTCTCAGTTTCCTAACACAAGCCATGGGATATTTCAGGCTGGTTTCAGGCTGATGGCTTTTATTTGAGAGCAACGAATGACAGAACAATAAATTCCTCTCCAAATGGCTACAATGTAACGACAGAGGAAGCAGGTGTATGAAAGGGGATCCATGGAGATGTTCAAATTACTGTTCACCCCTGGGTAGCAAGGTATGACAAAATAAAACCTCCAGTTTATGTAGAGAGACCCCTATTTGGAGAAAAATTATCTGTTAAAACATCATCTGCCTGTAACAAGGGGCTTTCAGGGAGTGCTGGGAGTTGGACTTCAACAGAATCTAGAGGGCTGCAGTAATGCTAATATTAATAATACCTACCAGTTATTACAAAGTCCAGTACTATATCATTTGCACTATAGATGGGGACATATCGATTTTAAAAAAAATCACATTTCCCTTTTTTTTTTTTGGTTCATTCCATTTGGGATTTTAATTTGAAGCCTTTAGACCAACAACAGTTTAAAAGGTCCTACACTCTCTCCCACACCCTAACTAAGGACCACCCCCTATGCTTGTACATCTCATATTTACTACAAGGGTACTTAAAGTGGACCTGTCTACTACACATAAAAAGCTGCATAATGAAAGTCCTTTGCAAATTAAATATGGAGCCCCAAAATTTATTTTCATTAAAACATTTATACCTGTTATAAAGGTGTTTACATATCTAAACTGTCAATCAAATATTAACTGCCCCACCTCTATGCCCGTGGCATAGAGGAGGGGCAGTCAATTACTTTCACTTTCCATTCAGCACTTCCTTTATGTCACTGGTCTCCCCACATTCCCCCTTCCCTCCTCAGGCTCTATAATTGTGTAGGGCACTGCACATGGACATTAGGTCCCCCATTCTGGTGAATACACAAGATTTTGGGGTGATACACAATTTCCCTTCATGACCGTGTCCACAAAATGGCAGCTGCCTGCTTGCTGTGATTGTATAATTCCAAGGCAGAAGGAAACAAAATGTAAATAATAAATACAGTGTAACTAAAGTTTTGAATTTGAATTTGAAATTATTTCTTAGGGTGACAGGTCCCCTTTAATGGGCCCCAAGCAACCACAGGGCTTATTCCCTAAATTAATAACATTGCTGATAACATGACATTTTGCCACTGTTGGACTTCACCATACTGCAAGCTGTGAAAAATGCATTACGTGGAACATAAAACGTGGGTGCAGACATAGACGCACTGAGCACCTTGCAGAGAGTTATAATAAGAAGACCTGAACACAAAAAATATCCAAAGATATATAAAATAGCTTTGTGATTGTTCTGACTTCCCACCTTAGCACCGAAAAAGATTAAAATGTTCTACTATTGAGAGAGGAGGGATAGGACAAATGGTTAAGGAACACTGAAAAATAAAATAGGGCTCCTCCAGATGTTTAAGGGCATATTTTATATCGTAAAACTGCAACCCCAAAAAATGAGCAGGTATATATCTTCAGATTTTTCTCATGCACCAGACTCTGCGTAGACATTAATGCGGCTGCCGTTCCTCCCACAGGAATTCACACTTTCACTGATGTGGATTTGGGATGAGGACAAAAAATTGGTCCGGTCTGAACAACTGTGCAATTATAAACTTTATTTAAAATAACGAGCTGTCTTGTACGTCAGTTTCAGCGCACCATAAATTTCTGGCTCTGACAGTTGTGGTGTAACGTGACCCTCAGACTCAGATGCAGAGGTAAAATTACTATTGTGTTACTGACTGTCAACAAGGGAAAGTATTGAGTTGTTTGCTTGGGAGGTTTGCAGAGTAGAACTTCCCACACTGTGGAGTCTACCCTCCTTAGGGTTCCAGAGTTCTCTGATTTTTTGAGACCTTTGGCCTACCCTTCCCAGAACCATCAAGACAATGCCCTGCAGTAAAAGGATTATAGTCTTATATGAGAAGAGTGGCTCTACTTTAGAAACTACAGTAAGGCCCAATCTACAATGCACAATGCAAAGTTTATAGAATACAAAAGTAAAAAAAAAATGCAAGAATGAGCAATTTAGCTAATTAAGGGAATAAAAGATCTCAGTTACAGGCATAGGTCTACCACAAATTATCTGGGCAAAAGTCTGTACTTGATAGACATAAGACATTTTTTTCAATCAAGTATTTGGTCTCTAAACCCATGCAGTACCTGGAATCGCGTTCGTTCCGAAGCATAGACTTGGTAATGTAACATGGCTTGAAGCACCTTCTTGTGCCCATCTGGGACTAAGCACACAGCT
Organism: Xenopus petersii; assembly: GCA_038501925.1. NCBI lineage: Eukaryota > Metazoa > Chordata > Amphibia > Anura > Pipidae > Xenopus > Xenopus petersii. The sequence goes on from CM076681.1 coordinate 138,365,165, forward strand.
CCTAGAATCTCAAGGACAGCGATCTTGGTCTTGAAGTTCTCTGTCCGTAAGCTCTGAGATATGATGTTGATGCTCTCAGGATGGGCCAAAACATGGGTGCGTCCCTGGGAATTATTCATAAGTGCCTTGATACATCCTATAACGGATGTGTGTATTCGGCTCTCTGAGGTTTCATAGTCCATACTCTTCAGGAAGTTCAACAGACAGGTCAGGCCATCTAACTCAATAAACCTTGTTACAAACCTACAGCAGAAGAAGAAATAAAACAATTCAGATTTGCAAATAATTCAGTTGGTGCCATATAGTGCACTTACACATTCATTTACTAGCTGGAGGGCCCTAAAACTTAGATTGTAGTGTCAGCCCCTAAGCTGGGAAATATTTCTGCAGATGGAGAACAGCCGGCAAATGCCAGGCTCCACGTACAGATATTCAACTGAACAGGGCAGTTTGTGTTCGTGACTACCAGTATTTTAAGAATGATAGATACAATGAAGGTCAATTGGAACAGCTTAAAACTGGTGGGAATGCAATACTGCAATGAGTGAACAAGTCCTTGATATCATTGTGCAAGTGCAATAACTTTTTAATACTCTCCAATACCTTATTTAAACTTAATTTAAGCTGCAGTGGACCAAAGGTAAACAATGGAAACCCTCAGAATTTCTAGACTTAAACCGTTACAGTAATGTTTATTTTACAGGACTATCGTGGGGTAAAGAGTATGTTTTTATCACCATAATATAATATATCTATGCTGACAGGTGCTAATTCTCAACATCCAACAGTGGATGCCCAGGCATCTGGATAGAATGCCTATTTCCTCTTTTAGATACTCTTGAAATCCATCTTGGAGTTTAGTTAAATCTTTTTTGATGTCCATGATAGTCTTGAAGCTGTAGCTGAAAGGTTAATTCAGTGCCATACTGTCAAGACCGCCGGGAGCATGAAGAGACGCGTCTGCTCCCGGCGGCGAAGAATCCAAAATGGCGGCGCCCAGTCGGCCCACGTGGACGCTATCGCCGCAACGCCGATGCATGCGTAAAACACACATGTGCAAACACGCCGGCGCAAGCACGATGGCGTAAGGACGCCAGTGACGTCACTATGGCGCCAAATTCAGCTATAAAAGGGTGCCCAGGACTCCAGAAGGGCGCCCAAGAATAGGTTCTGCAACCCTGAACCTGGGTTTCTATTATCCTGTTATCCTGTTATCCTGATTCCTGCTCCTGCCTTGGTTTTGACCCCTTGCCTGGACTCTTGTTATTTGATCCTGCCATTGAACTCTTGCCTGGACTTTGACCTTGTATTTTGCTTAACCCTTTGGATACCGCGACCTTGCACCCTCAAGAGGGCTTCCTCCTTGATTCTGACTACCTCCCTGGAGGGAGCTCCTGGCTCCCTGACACATACATCATGTTTAGATATGTTTGTTATGAGCCAAGTGGCCATTTCGGGCCCCAAATATGGGCTTGAACACAATCAATCTAAAAAACAAGTAAGCAAGAAGTTAGCAACAGTTAAAGGGTCCTGTATACCAGATGTTTGTGGACTAATATCATAGGGAAGTAACCAACCCGGGAATGTCCAGTAATGATTGGATCGTAGGCTGTACAATCCCCTGTTTTATTAAAATCAATACAGATGATATCATCTTGGGTTCCCTTTTACTGTTGCATTGGCAGATAAAACAGTTGGATATTTTTCTTCTCAGCTAATGAATGCACTATGTTTCAATCTTCTCCCTAACAGAAGTGGCAGTAATAGAATTATGAGCCTTATTCTGGATATAACAGCTTTACGGAGATGAAATAATATTCATCAGTGCCGTTAACGTTATAAGGGACTTGAGCCAAGACTCATACACCGCTTCAAAACACAAACACTGGAGCAGACTCTCCCTAGTGACTTGTTGGGCAGAGCGAGCAACTGCAGAAATTTAACTTATTTTATAGGAAAGGGAGGAATGTCTAGGTTTTTGCTGATTTTCAATAGAATGTAATGTACTTCTGCGGGTTTGTGTTGGGCATGCTCCAAGAATAACCTGTTCCTTATATCAGTGTTTAATATAAAAATAATGGAGGCCAACCAAGCTTCGTGTCACCGGCCTTCCTCTCAGAGGAATGAAACCTTTGCTTATGTATGCCTAATTCAGGCGTTATTAGCCTTTGTTCCTGGGGAATGAAGCCCATAGTCATGGTCATCCTAGTCAGGTGTCACTAGTCTTTCTTCCTATATTTGCTTTAGCTGTTGTTGAGCTACAACTTGCATTATTCCCAAATAGCCTCCCGCAGGTGAATGGTGGTTCCTGGGAGCTGTATTTCATGAACAATTTAAGAACCAAATTTAAACAATCATAAAAGTGGCAATTTTATTCTACTAATGCCATCTAGCCTCACTAACTCTGCTGATCCACCCCACTCTTTAGCAGGTCCAACTCTATAGGTGTCAGAGAAACAGTTTCTCTTTAGACCCTCTAAAACAGTTATGACCATGGTCCACAGTATCCATTGCAGAAAGAGTTTTAGCAACAGACAATTAGATTTACATAGAAACTAAGGCCGGGAAAAGATACATGCCCATCTAATCAAATATGCAACAACCCTATATACAGAATATATACTAATAATATTCTTAGTACAAAGTGGATACAGATCTTGTTTTAATTGCCTGTGAATCAGCTTGGGTTAGGCAGGATCTGACTGAAGGGTTGAACTGATGGGGGTGGTGGTATTTTCCCATTCTCAGCATCAGTGTTACTAAGTCAGACATATACTGAAAACTTAATACAGTAATTGCCAAAGATAAAAAGCTAATGAGACAAAAATAATCTGGCTCCATTCCCTGACATCAAATGACCTATAGAGGAGGCACATTGGAGTGGCTTTGGCCCCTGTCCATGACTGGCATTCCAGGCTAATTAAGCTCAGGAAAAGCCAATCTTCCTTTTCATAATATTCAGAGCAGGAAAGCTGACATCCCTAAATATGAACTTGCATGGGGGGAGGTCTCTCTCTCGGCATGTACAGAGGGTGAGTGGGTTTGTAGAATCCCCAGCTAAACTTCTTCCATTCGCCATGAAACATCTGTCCAGCAGTTTGATCTGACAAGAGCTAATAAAAGTAAAGTGGGACTAAATCTTGTAGCACCGAGATAACAAAACAGCTCATTTCCATGGGAACAAGAACAATATCTGCATGCACAGTCAGTGGGAAGTATTTTCTAGCATTACATTCAATTAAAAAATAAAATCAGCAAAAGCCTTAAACTCCCCTTCTTGCTGCTATACCGTTTGCAATTCACAGCAGCCATTATCGTGAGAGATAGAGGATCTACAGTTTTAGCTGAATGTGATTTATATACATGTTAAATCCACGTTCATTGCTAATGCAATTGCTGCTAAAATTAGTATCTTGTATGTAGTTTGTTTAAATTCTTTAGCACCTGAAACAATGTACCGACATCCAGCTGGATATTATAACTGTTCCCTTTAATTATAAGCATGTGGTTGTAGAGATAAGGAGCCTGCAGGCTAGTTAGGAAATGTATGTCTGTGCATGACATGTCCTGAGCTCTATTAAACATGCCATGCTCATCTACATTGATTTCCATTTGGGTTTTTTTCTAGGAATTTGGCCCATGTCCACCCACTGGCCCTGTGCCCATTTGGCAGCCGAGTTGAGTCTCTGGAAATTAGTTGAGACACAGGGCTTTAACTAAAAACTTGGCTGCTTCCACCTATTAAAAGGGTTTAACTCAGTGCCAAGAAGCTTGAAAGAAGAGTTTAGCTGAGAGTGGAGCGCGGGACATTGCGCTGCTGAGCTGATATTCCCCTGATTATTAACAGATGAGCTGATTTCATTTCATCAAACAAACGCAGCTGCGCGAGATTCGGCCCCCAAAAATCAGTGTGTGTGCAGTTTAGCTGCAGTTGCTCGTCATGTTCTGTTATCAGGATCTACTCTGGGTGAGCTTGTTGGTTTATAGGCCCTTCAGAATATCTGGCGTTTGCAGGTGGTAAATTAAAATGCACCTTGATAAATTTTCTGTTTATTTTACACAGGTTTTTTTTTTTTACACCGTTTTTCTGGGAATTTAATTTTACGCAGCATGATAAATAGACCCCCTAAGGCAAGACTAAGCAGCGCTAAGCCTATATAAAGGCAAAGTCATTTTTTAATTATATGACTATGAAGATTTTCATTCATCCAGGTCATAGTATATCTAGTATAGGTCAATCTAAAAACAACTGGACTTGCTGAGTAATCAATGAAGACGTTTCACTACTCATCCGAGCAGCTTCTTCAGTTCAACTGACTGGTGTGGGAAGTTCTCGGCATATAAACTCTTCCACTAATCCATGGAAGAGGCGATTCATGTCAAGGTGGAGAGACCATCTCTGAACAGAGGTGGGGGCCTTCGACACATTGGATAATCCTATCACAACTACACAGAATCAACACCTCTGTGAGTTTCTTCAGATGTCACCTCTTTGAAGAGTTACAATATGCCATTGTAAATGGATTAGTGGAAGAGTTTATGTGCCGAGAACTTCCCACACCAGTCAGTTGAACTGAAGAAGCTGCTCGGATGAGTAGTGAAACGTCTTCATTGATTACTCAGCAAGTCCAGTTGTTTTTTAGATTGACCTATACTTTTTAATTATATATTTGTTTATATTTTGGGATCATGTCATATCTTATGCATGCACAACTATTTCTTCATCCAACAAGAAACAATATGGCAGCTCCTGTCTATGGATATCTAAATACAAGGGCAATGAATGTTGGAACTCTTGATCTGCTGTCTCCACCTTGTCCTGATGTCTCCATTGTAAATATAGATTTCATTTTCAAAGATATTTGGCAAGTATTTATATTTCTTAAAATGCAGATTCCCCCACAAAAAAATTTGGGTGAAAACCAAACTTAATCCAAAACCCAAGATTTCCATGTGAACTATGAACAAAATACAGAATACAAATGGTGGAGACTTACTTGGTGCATCTGGCACACATAGAAGCAACCCCCTATTTCAATACCCTATTTCTGACTAATGGAAATTACAAGGCTATAGCATTCTCCGCTAGTTTTGTGTTCCGTGCTTTCTATCATGTGTGACAGACTCTGCTTGCAGTTTCAGCCTTACCTAAGTCTCCATAATCCACAGGGGAGCTGACCTGATATTAATACCAATAGTAGACACATGTACAACAGCATATTATGTAATATGTTTTAGATACTTTATATAAGATTTGGGGAGATTTAGTTGCTGAAAACAAATCACCTCTTCTTTGGGCGACTAATCTCCTCCTAATGCCTCACGAGAAAAATTCAGGCGACTTCAGAAAACAAAGTGCTCTGAGTGCATCCCGCCAGCAATTTAGATTCTAGCCAGCATGGAGGCAGTTTGGGGAGATTAGTCGCCCGAAGAAGAGGCGATTTGTCGCCAGGTGACTAATCTCCCTGAATCTCCACATGTTTCTCTGCCCTTAGAGAAAGTTTACCGTCTACTGTGGTGGCACTGGTCAGGTGGCCCCAACTTCCACATGGAATTTTGGTCCCTCTTGTCTGTTATCAGTCCTACGTAGCTCCAACCACACCCCTTTGAGGTGAGCCGAGGACAGCAGGAAAACATACCAATGACTAACTGGTTCCAACAGGTGGCAGGCTGCTTATATACAGTCTATATAAAGATAATATGTAGAAAAAAATTCTAGTTTTTATTAGTATCACCAAATTGGCAGCCTGGGAAATTATATTCATATTTAGCAATAATTATAACTGTAGTCATTATTTTATGGGAGAAAGTCAGGCACTCTGTCTGGAGGAAGCTACTGAGCACATGTACGTTGATATGATCCTTGCACGGAACTTTGTTTACTTCTACTGGAGCCATTAACTCATCAGGAAGAAGACAATTACTGCCTTGACAAATTGCTTCACACCAGTTCCTAAAGACTTACATGATATCATCATTACCCCTCTTGAACTTGCAGAGAAACCAGAGCTCAAACCTCTTTTTGTTTAATTATGACTGACACACTTTCAGCAGTCACAGAGATACGTGGGACGTACAGGATTAATAGTATATTGTGTACTGTAATGCTTGTTAGATATTGTTAGTAAATACACCGAGTATGTCCAACCTGCAACCCTCCAACTCAACTACAGTTCTCAGAATCCCTTCTACAAAACATTTGATGGAATGACATGATGTCACATGATGCGTGGCCTACTGTGTCCATCTTGATCTACTGGCTCCATGTTGTCTTACAGTCAATATGTGGTTCTACTGCTGGCATCTTGTTGTACTGTCTCCATTTAGCCCTGGTGTCACAATCTTGCCCTACTGTTGCCATCTTGTCCTGCTGTCTCCATCTTGCCCTACTGTAACAATCTTATCCTACTGTCTCCATCTTGCCCTGCTGTCACCATCTTGCTCTACTGTCTCCATCTTGTCCTACTGTCTCCATCTTGTCTTACTGTCTCAATCTTGTCCTACTGTCTCCATCTTGCCCTACTGTCACAGGCTAGCGCTACTGTTTCAATCTTGTCTCAATCTTGTCCTTCTGTCTTCATGATGTTTTACTGTTACTGTGTTGTCCTTCTGTCTCCATCTAGCCCTTTAGTGCTAATCGTACCTTACTGTCTCCATATTGCCCTTCTGCCTATCTTATCCTACTGTCTCCATCTTTTCCTACTGTCTCCATCTTGTCCTACTCACTCCATCTTGCCCTGCTGTCCCGTGGTTTGCCATACTGTCATCATATTTAGTCCTAATGTCATGATCTTGGCCTAGAATCACAACCTTGCCATGCAGAAATGCCCCTGAGAAATGATTCTCCTCTGAAGTATAATAAAAGATGGTGCCTGCTGGAATGTGGGCCAGGAATGGTAGATTTCAGCAAGCATGCTGGCAGAAGGGCAGCTGAGCACCAAAATATATTGAAAAAATATTTCCCGCAGTTAAAACATAGGTAAAGCATGCATGCTTTCTTGTATAAAGAGTTTTAATGTGCCAAAATAATTTGGATTGATTGGAGTGATTTCTATAAAGGGCCCTTAAAGTAAAATGCTATTCAGTGTGATGTATCTGATTTTGTATTTACTGTAATCACAGTGCCATTATTATAATATTTACAGAGATATGCTGATGACTAGCACAGATCGCATCACATTCAGAAGTACAGTTATACCTCATTGGCTGGGTCCTTAATGCCGTCTTTAAGTCCTCTACTATTTTATTCCTCATTTCTGTATCCTCTTCATCAAAGGCATACAGTGTCTGCATCTGTTGGCAAAGGTGAGAAACTAGTTAGAAGGTTCAGTCAAGCACAAATCCACAAAGCTGTAATAATAAGCAATATTAAGTGTTCTCTAAGGGAACAAATATGGCAAACTTTATAGTTTTATAAAGTCCAGCCTTAGACAGTCAGAAGGTACAGGGAGCTATAGAGTAATAACAGCCCAAAGGCTAAACATGTTGGACTGTCCTACACAAAGTCTATCTTGACTGGGGCCCCATCACCACTGAGAGGTCACAGGTTTTCATAGAGGCATTGAACTTTGCATATGCTTTGAATTCACAACTGGGTTAAATTTTTTTATTGTGTTGTGATATAAATGAGCAATAAACATTCATTATAGCTGATAACATCCCAATGTACCATTTATAAGGCTCTTGTTTATTATAATTACTGATACTTTGGGTGTTGGGTAATACTGACATCTATATAGCATGCTCCCTGATTTTAACTTGGGGAGAAAGAGGTTGCACGCATTTGTTCTTAAAAGTGAAACGTAGAGAAAATGCCACCCTTTTTCTTAAATCTTGCAACCCAATGTAGCCTTTTTCTTCCATTAATTAATTATCTTGGTTTCCAGAATAAGTCCAGAATGTTTCTGTAACTTTCCGACCTGTCTCCCTGACACAGAAGATGTCAGAGGTCACTAGGCGTATCTGCAGTGACTTATGAGCGAATGATGAATGGGGAATTTTTCCTTAGCAGGAAGAAGAAAGAATGTCCCATCGTTGAACATAAAAATTGGGGCCCTGTGCTCCTTATTATGAAGACAAATGATTTGGATTAAACATATGTGTAACAAGGTAGCAACACCATCAATCTCTCCTGGAAGAACAGGAATGACAAACGGCAGACATGGTAGATCAGTTACGCAACTGAAATCACACATGTTTCTCTAGAATTGAGTCTTCCTCTTGATTAATGATGCAAAGGCAGGAAGTGAACTAAGGAAATGTGTTTGGCGTCACTCAGTTACTGTAGGTGCAACAAAGTCTCAATTATTGTCTCAAAACTCAGGCAGCTAACAAGATAGGACTGGGCCTATTAATAAACTGTCTGAACAGCAAAATTGGTCCCATTTGGTCAAAATATTCTATATGTTGAATCACTGTACACTGATAAAACTGTTCTATTGTCAACATATGAAAATATTTCTTTCTTTCATAACACTATACCACTTTCCTTAATTTTTAGTAAAATGTTCTTCCCCTTAAAGACTGTTCCCAACTCACTTCTCTAATTAATCTCCTCTGATCTGTGCCCCCACTCTTCTGCTCCCTACAAGATTCCAAGATTCTAGAACAGGGTTTCTTAACTTTTTTCCATGGCAACCCTGAATAAGTCTGGGACTTGGCTTCTAGACCAATATAACGGTTTAGAATCTACTGTCAACCTTATTGTACTTGTTTCATTTTTTTACCTTTTTAAAGAGGATCATGGAAACCAAACCTAATCAACATGGTAACCTAATCTTGGATCCTTTCCCATAAGTTATGAATTACTGTTCTAGAATCAGGTTGAAACTTCTTTCACTGAATTTTTTCTTCTCATTCACATATTGAAGACTTTCCCTGGGGTTGCCCTGTTTAGATATGAAAACAAAACCTGGATTCCTATGTATTTGCCCAGAAGGATAATGAGTCTGGAAATTGTTCCGTGTCCCATTAAATCTAAATTACATGGCATATGTGAATTTTCTAGGAATTCCAGTTATATTACATGCAATCTGGAACTTAATGGTTCCTATTATATATGTGCATTTGGTATATCAATTATCCTAAAACCTTGGAAAGGCCCAGAGCTGTGCCAAACAAACCTGTCCTTTCATGGCTGCTAAGAGAAGATTTGGCTTGATGGCTGGCTAATAACAACGTGGTTATTACATGTGCCATTTGCAAAGTAATGATCCGTAGAACTCAATGATTTCTGCTGAACATCTGGCAAAAGGCAGGGGATAAAGAGTTTTGTTTTTTTGCTGAGAAACACTGGAAAGCCTCTGTAGATAATAAACTTGCATAGAGCACAGGGGCCCCAAAAATAGACGCATCTCACAAGTGTGGCCTTGCCTTACCTTACTTATCATTTCTGCTGGGAGAGCAGAAATGATAAGAGAGAGAGAGGTGAGGCCTTATCAGGGACCCATAAAAAGGCACCCTATTTTGATCAACAATCGATCATGACAACCAACCAATCGGAACAGAAAAAAATAAATGCCCCAAGACAATCCTAGCCTTAATGGGTTTTCCACACTGCCCAATAGATATATATCTAAACCCAAACCAATATGAGGTTGTAATATTATCAGATATGTATTGTGTATTGTAATTGTATATGTATTTTTGTTTGGCCCCATACTCTGGCCCAACTCAGTTTGAGGTGTCCAAGTTAACAACGAAACCCAACTTGCCTGATGGGGCCCTATGTGAATGGGGACTGCCATGTTACACTGAGCATAAAATACATATTCCCACATAATGGAAGTGCCTTACCGCCGCCATGGAGTTGATGCGATCAATGTAATAATCAGGCCAGCTGGTCGCGAGCTTGTTTGGGTCCTCCTGTTCCTACAATAGCAAAAAATGAAGGAAGAAGTTGATACCTGCTCCACGAATACAAAAAAACTTTATTGTCATAGATATGCAATTATAACTGTAAATACAGGGCAGAGTAAGGTATTTAATTAAATAAATGTACAATAGTGGGAAATTAAGTCTGATGATTTATTCATTTGCACCAGCGCTGCTACTCAAAACAACTATTTGGTTCTTTGTTGATTGGCTGCTAAGGGGCAATTTTAGTGCCTGTTAAGCAATGCTTATTGTGGTCTCATGCACAATGCTGATTTATTGGGCTGCCTTTAAACCCTAAACAAAGGCAAATCTATATTATACAGTCAGGGCCGGATTTACATGGTGGGCGCCCCTAGGCCCACTCCCGTTCGTCACCCCTGTCGCCTCCAGGGTGACAGGAGCAATGGGGATTGGCGCACGGGAAATTAAAAAAATATTGTCTCTCCAGCGCATCCCCAGTGTTTTTGAACAAATGTGGGTGTGGTTGGGCAGCATGCCGCCCCCCTAAAATCCTGCCGCCCTAGGCCCGGGCCTAGGTGGCCTTCCCACAAATCCGGGCCTGTATACAGTACATATTTATTAGCAGTGGATCAAACTCACTATTTAGGAATTTAGCCAAACCCCCGAATTATTTGTGAAAAATTAGGCCGACTGCCTAACCAAATCCTAAATTGGACATGTAAATGGAACCGTGCATGTAGCAATCCTTGTTTGTGTGACAAAAAGTCACATGAGTTTAAGGAATCGCATTTGGTTTGGTCAGGCACTTGGATTCATCCAAATCCAAATCCTGCTGACAAAAGCCTAATCCCGAACTGAATCCTAGATTCAGTATATCCCTAATATTTAGGCCTGTAGCCAAGACATATATAAAGGTGGTCCAGGGCAAAACAAAACCTTGCTTAATGGCACACAGTGAGACTAGTTTTTATACAATGTCCAACTTTGCATCCTGGCAGTAACCAATCCATAACAAGAAATCAGATTTTTCTTTTACTGTTTCCCTGATAAGTGCCATGGTGAAATCTGCAACTTTGCGGGTTTGTACGGCAAACTTTAAAATAAATGTCTTTTACAGCACACACAGTTTCCTAGCATCTAATTCTGAACTACATCTCCCTGTATCCTTTCCAATTATAGTTGTAGTTACCCCACAGCGGACAAGCCACACGACTGGAATCTCTGTAAAAACATTTAACAATCAAAATTACAGCCCAGCAAGGCGCACCCTGGGCTTTCTAGTCTATTAGAAAGTGTTAGAGTATCAGCAGTTTTACACAGATGCTTATTCCATATGTCGTCCTGGCTCCATCAAGGGCTCAGGATTAAGTCAGCAGAATTCCGCCCGCCATACTGGCGACTTTGGCAAGTTCACTTCTGATTTGGTTACATCATTATCACTGAACACTCCAGGGTCATCCTACACAATAATATATCTGTTCCTCTCTATCCACCATCCCCACGCACTTTCATGTCTCCAGCCCCGCCTGTGGATTTGTCATTATATATTACAGTAAAATCCCACATTGCGCTAAAATGGCAAAAAGATTTATACAGAGGCACCGCAGAGTTTTATGGCCCTTCCTATGTCCAAACACAAGAATGTCCACATGATGAACTCCCATTCAGCCTGCCTGCAGATAGTGAGGATGTACAGTGACATTATAGCTTCTTCCATAGGCAGGAGACATTATACAACTGCTTTTAAAATGTGAAGTTATACTGTCAGCACATGACTGCTCATCTATATAACTGAGTTTATTCCTATAGATAAGCATTAAAGGGCACCTATCACAGCCAAAATCAAACACATATTAACAATCTGACCAGTACAAGCTAAACACGTTTAATCAAACTACATAAATAGTTTTTTGAAAAAACTGCAGGTTTTAAAAAAAATCCTTTACTTTGTCAAATGGGTTCTTTCACTGAGGGAGGCCATATTGAGACTCTAACAGAGACTCTAATGTGCAAATTTCAGGAGCATGCTCAGATTGTAACACTGCTTTGAGTATTCTACCCAGAATGCCTTGTTTTAGTAAACTCCTCCACTAGAGGTGCTGCCACCTGCTAACTTCCAGCAGGGGGCAGCACTACTGTACAGCAGCTAACACACAGGTTTGGCTGATTTGAAAATAGCTTAGAAGGGTTGATAAGCAAACAAGGAATTTGAACTGAGCATGTGCGAGATTTCAGAGCTACAGTTGGCTGGGAAGATATAGGTGGGAGGAGCCAGTGAAATCCAAGATGGCTGCCTCAGCTAGAACTGCAGGGGAGATAGTGGAGATCTTGCAGAAGGAATAGTGAGCTGATCATTTACATTATACAAACAATTCTAACTGTTTTAAAAATCGGATTTCTTGAACTTTCACATAGTGTATTTACTTAGTAAATGATTTTGGTCATGATTGGTGCCTTTAAGAGGACATTTTTAGCTTAATAAGGCAAAGAACTTTCAAGGCAGCATAGATTCCCCCATAGAAACACAAAAATGAAAAAAATGTATTTAACTGCATGTGTGTTTATTCTGATGAACGTAAGCTGCCATATTGGTTACCCTTCTGTTATTTACTTCCTAAGAATATATTAAAGGAACAGTAACGTCAAAAAATAAAAGTGTTTTAAATTAATGAAAATATGATGGTGTTGCCCTGCACTGGTAAAACTGTGGTGTTTGCTTAACAAACACTACTATTGTTTATATAAATAAGCTGCTGTGTAGCAGTGGGGGCAGCCATTCAAAGGAGAAAAAGTTCAAGTTACACAGCAGATAGCAGATAAGCTCTGTCTGTCTTATGGTGTTATCTGTTATCCATTAGTTAACCTGTGCCATATAGCCGTTTTTCAATTTCCACCATTGCTCCACAGCAGCTTGTTTATATGAACTATAGTAGTGTTTCTGAAGCAAACAGATCTTTTTTATCAGTGCAGGGCAACACCACATGATATTTCCATTACTTTAAAACACTTACATTTTTTAGTGTTACTGTTCCTTTAAGCCCTTTCCACCTTCCTTCTTTTCTGGTTTTTCTTCGCCCACTTTTGGTTAGTGTAATTGTTGACTATTCTAAATAAAAGTAATTGCAAAATTCAAAGCATTGTTAATTTCACTTAACCCTGACTTTGCAATATTTCCCAGTGTGGTTTTAATCTAGAAACAAAGAGCTTGGAAGGCACACAACCTAAAGGTACAAACACTACTACATACAAGTATTAGTTACATGGTATATTGATGACAGTCAGGATGATTGAATGCATCTCTAAATGCTTCCACTCCCAATGGTTGAAGGCAAGTTGTTGACCTTCTCTTAAAATCAATGAAGGTTTGATGATTACCTTCATATAAAAAATAATTGAGGAGGATGCGCCATGCCATTCCAGTCCCAATGATTTAAGATATGTTGATGAACTTTCAGTCCTAATGGCTGAAGGCATCTTCTTGACATTACAGTTCTGGTAGCAGAAGTCATTGACCCTCCAATACATATAATTGAGGGCATATCAGTGAGCTTCCAGTCTAAGTAACTGAGTAATTGCCATTGACACATTTTCAGCTCCATGTGAATCCAGTTATTTTCCTAGACTAATGTCAAATTCCAAGTGTCTTTGATTAAAGCTGTATAAACTCAATAGTTTCTGAACCACCAAGATTCTGTCCCTGTGTATCAACTTTGATTCGGGCTGGGATACATAATACTGTTGAAGATACATAATACTGTAGCGATAGAGAAGTTGCTATAAGACTTTCTTTTTGTCATAATGGTCATGATTAATGTCACTGCCTGTGTCTGACCCACAATCTACTAATGAACCCTGATTCCCGTCTCTGTTATGAGTTGTCATACCTTGACACCTGGCCCTACACCATTTTCAGCCCTTAAACTTTGCTCTGGTTGATACTCTGCCCACACACCTGACTCTTTACCATACTTAGTCCTTCCACCTAGATCTGCACACTACTCAGCCCTTTAACAAACTCAGTTCAAACACTTTGCTCTGCACCATATACTCAGCCTTTATACCAAGCTCTGCACCATTCTCAGCTCTCACTCTTGGCTCTATACCAGTGATCCCCAACCAGTAGCTCGTGAGTAACATGTTGCTCTTCAACCCCTTGGATGTTGGTCCCAGTGGCCTCAAAGCAGGTGCTTATTTTTGAATTCCAGGCTTGGGGGGCAAGTTTTGGTTGTATAAAAACCAGGTGCACTGCCAAACAGAGCCTCCTGTAGGTTGACAATCCAGGGGCTACCAAATGGCCAATCACAGAACTTATTTGGCACCCCAAGAACATTTTTCATGCTTGTGTTGCTCCCGAACTCCTTTTTCTTCTGAATGTTGCTCACAGGTTAAAAAGGTTGGGGATCCCTGCTCTATACCATACTGTCATCACACCTAGCTTTGCACCAAACTTAGCCTTCACACCTAGCTCTGCACCATAGTCAGTCCTTATATCTAGCTCTGTACCATACATAGTCCTCACATAGTCCTCATATCTGGCTTTGCCCCATACCAATAAGCAAAACAATTATAAAAGCAAGTTCTGTCTGGCCTGGATACTTCATGCCTAGTATCCTGTATATAGTTACTAATTGATTTTTAAGAGGCAGCGTTTTTTTACTTGTTATTTGCCCTTTTGTACAAATACCTAAATAACCCCTAAGGATTTTATTTTGGAAATATTTTCTATTATTTGCTATTAAATTTGCTGGCATAAACTGGAATATGCTCAGTGTGTCCAGATTCCAGCTCCCTTTCCCTAGAGTACCATTTATCTTGATTAGGCTTTTAGTTGCATTTTTATGTCCACCTTACATGACCCTCATTTTTTATATGAATCCTGTCCAAATTTCCAGGCTATATTTCATAATATAGAAAGCAACTGCTTTCCATGTGAGTTTTGTCAGGGCACATCATATAATATTCTGGCAATTTCGATGCTAAAGTTCTGTATTGCATGTAATAATAAAGGGTTGCAGAGTCTTTTCCAGCTGAACAAGATGTGGGTGCTGTGATCAAACATGATTGTCTTTATAATCTGACTGTGATGCTGTTCTGTTGCAGATTTATTAAAATACTGGGCATTGGTCAAAAGTGGAGAGATGTGGTACTGCAACACATATATAGGCATAGATTTCAGTTAATTTTATTTGCATCTCTTTAAAATAACATAACTCTTGTTTTAATCTGCTGGACAAGCATCACAATATGTCAGTTTTAAGGGGAAACAATAGTATTTTTATTACAGACCAACAATATAAATCCAGTGCAAGGGTGGGTAGAACTATGCAAATAAGTTTCTTAGTGCACTTGTGGCTAATTCTGGGAGTTGTGTAACATGAATACAAAGAATTGATACACAGTGGGATAACAAGCTACATTTGGATTTCCCAAGATGGGGGTCCAGGGCCCTAATTCTAAGCTATATTCTTTGGTTGCTTTGCTTTCTGTTCCTACAGTAGAACAAGGAAAGACAAATGTCAAGGAGATAGTTTTGTTGGTTTGATGGATGTGGGGGATTAGACTCTGGGTTAATTTGTTACAGAATTCAGCACCATCATCAGGCAGGGGGGGATTGTGTGTGTGACTTGGCCTTGAATTTTTATATCTCAATCAGTTCACAGGGGAAACAATCCATGGGGTTTTAAAGAAAATATGTCATGAAAAAATAAGACTTTCAAAGAAGCCATCTGCTGGGGTGTCCAGACTGTGAGGTCTGCTGTACATAAATCCCACCTTCACAGACAGTTTTATGCGTAAATGATTTGGAAGAGTGGGCGAAGGGCTTCTGTGCATGCCGGGCCACTATCCTTGCTTCATTTTCTATTAACTGGTATAACCAGTAGTTAGCACAAGTCAGTTGCCCTGAAAGACTGTTAGTATGGGTTAGAATATGGCTAGGGTTTCACTAGCAATTACATTATAAATAGCTTGACAATGTTAAATTTACGTCAATTGGAAAGTTGCTTAGAATTATTATTTTTTCATTATGCAGAAAAAAAGGCTTTGGGTAAAATTCCACTTTAAAAGCCAAGTAGGGTTATTTAATTAAAGGCACTAAGTTTGCCCAGGTGCAGTAACCTATAGCAACCAATCAGCAGGTAGCATTTACTGGTCACCTTATAGCAAACGTCTTATTGGTTGCTATTTGTTGTTGCTCCTGGGCAAACTTACTGCCTTTATATTACATATGGGGGTAGGTCTTTTTTCCGGTGCTTTGTGGAAATATCTCCCAGCAATGATGTAGACACTGTCAAATAGAGATGCTGTAGGTGCAATATTAGGGTTGCCACCTTTTCCAGAAAGAAATACCGGCCTTCCTATATATTTATCTTTTTCCCCTATTAATAACATTGGGATCAACCATCATTTTTACCAGCCGTGCCGGTAAAATAGCAGCCAGGTGGCAACCCTATGCAATATAGACCCAGAGTATATTCTGAGAATAAGGGGGTGGCATTTGTAAGCTGCATGTGTCATGCACTGACACAATACGATTGAGAAATTCATTATCCACTTATGAGTGAACCTTGAGCAACTTAGACTAAATGTATGTATATCCTGTAGAGTCAGAGCAGAGGCAGTTATCCTGCAGTTTCCTCTATAAATTATCCACAATGTTTCCAAAAGAAGAAGCTTCTTTTAAATATTTATTGTCTAGAGCCACAATCAATCATCTAATGGAACACAGGGACTGTATATTTGCATCATGTTATGTTCCCAACCATTTACAGATCTAAAGTGGTGCATCACTAGTAAAGAGGTTAATGTGAATACTGCCTATAGCCCAGTCCTACAGCATAGTGCCCCGAGGCTAATGCAGTGAACAACTTCACTGGGGGGTACAAACAACCGCTGGTCCTGCAACTGCAACCTTCACTGGGGAAGATATGGCACTTAGTTCACTCTCTCAGTAAGGTCAAGAGGGCAGCAGCACAGAGCATGATAGACATTAGATGATGATGGGAGGAAGAGAAGGTGAAAGTAAGACAAGATGGTGACAATAGGGCAAGAGAGTAACAGTAGGAAAATAAGACAGTAGTACAAGATGGCAGAGGTAAGACTGATGGAGGCAGGGGCTTAACAAGAGTGAGCCGGGCCCATCAGCCAGAAAATTTTTCAGAGGGAACAACTGTCCGCAAGTCCCCTTCAGTGCTGGGCCAAGTCAACTGGTTGCCCTTCGCGACACTACTGGGAGAGAGGCAGGAGAGAGCGCTGGAGGGGAGGCAGGCAGGAGAGGGCACAGGAGGGGAGGGAGGCAGGAGAAAGAGCCAGAGGGGAGGGAGGCAGGAGAAAGAGCCGGAGGGGAGGGAGGCAGGAGAGAGACAAGAGAGAGGGCACAGGAGGGGATGAAGAGAGAGGCAGGAAAGAGTGCATGAGGGGAGGCAGGAGAGAGAGCAGGGTCAGACTGGGGGGCTTGAGGCCCACCGGGGCTACTGCCCCAGGGCCCAGCTCCAGCCCCCGCTGCCGCTCCGGTGTGCTTCATTGGGCTAGTGTGGGCATGCCCAGTCCGACACTGAGAGAGAGTGCCGGAGGGGATGGAGGCAGGAAAAAGCGCCGGACGGGAGGGAGGCAGGAGAGAGCTTCGGAGGGGAGCAGGAGAGAACACCTGAGGGGAGGGGAGGGAGGCAGGAGAGAGCGCCGGAGGGGAGGGAGCACCGGAGGGGAGGGAAGCAGGGGAGAGCAGTAAACATGGACTGGGAGTAGGCAGAAGACAGGTACCAGCCCAGCGCCCGCCTTTAGTTGTGCCCTAAGCACAAGATGACAGCAGTAGGGCAAGATGGCTTACTATTTTGTGTTTGTATACCAAACATAAATATGGGTGAGCCGGACAGCTGAAATCTGTCCTTTTGCACCTCTGGAAAATGTGCATTATGTCCCCCTCAAAAAGTACATTCCAAGAAAGCGTTTTTTCCTTATTTTGCCTCATCTTTCCAAGGATTTGCTGTTCTATGTGACCCCGAGCAGCTTCCCAGAATACTTCTGAACACTGGCTGCTAGAACATTGCGCTGTCCCCTTCACCTTCCAGAGCTGTGTTCCATCAAACTCCCCAGAAAGGCAGAACCATGACATGACACACCATCATTTCCAAGGGCCCCTTCCCCTGACCTTTTTAATAACTCTAAGAATATTTGGGAGCAGAAAGGGAATATATCACAGGGTATGCATCCAAGCACATATTTTGCTCTGTGTTTATGAACATTCCTGCAAGGATAATATTTATGAATGTGGCGTGATGTCAGGATTTAATCATCGGTCTAGTGGAAAGAAGACTGTCTTATCTGTGCAACTCACTTTTGCATGGAACTTGCTCCTCTCCTTTGAATGACATGTACTGAGCCTCATTCCGCAGTCACATGCAAGAGCAAACAATCATCTGATTTATATATCTCATCAACCCTAACAACCAACGTCCAAAAAATATAAATTTGTGTATTGAATTCGACAGGGTGGAAAGTTTTTTCTAAGAGCACTAACCTTTTTTCAAATTCCCAAAAATATGAAAGAGGATGCACGGACCTATATATACAGTATTTTTGGTGAACATCAGTGCATTAAATAAGAGTCGTGTGGAAAACAAGCTTGGACTACTATTGAGCACTAATGGATGATGGCTCTTTTTACCTGTACTCACCCCAATTCTCTCCCCCAGTAATTACGAGAGTTTTTAAAATAGAAATAATGAGCACTGTATAAACAAACACCTCCCTTCTCCCAGCCACAATCTATAACATTCTTTTAGATACTGTACAACAGATGGATTATCTTTGGACTGAAATTGGATTAATCACCTTGTCCTTCTCCCACAGATGCTAGCAAGTAGTCAAGCAGGTCTTTACCCTGTTTAGTGAAAGAACAGTCAATGCTATTTCACTTGGTTGCCAAAGTGTTAGGCCCCTTGTCAGCGGTCCTATAAGCTGAAAATTGTTTTTGGTTGGTACAATACCTTGAGCACCGTGCCACCATCTCTGCTGATGTCTCAAAGATCATCTGGCTGTCCTGAATAGTGCAGATAAAAAGTAAAAATCCAAACTTTTACTTAATTACACATGAGGGTTGGCCGGGACACTAAAAGGGATTGTGGTAACATCAGCAATAGATAGTACCCCATGCAGGAGCACCGACCCGTAGTAAGTAAGTAGTAATTTTCTGAGGGGTGTCTAACACATTGGCACTCCCCAGTACTATTCAGTTGACTTGTCCTTGAAAGATTGATTTGATATAAAGAACAGGCAAAGCTTTATTTATTGAACCTGTAAACAAGGAGGTATGCAGTTCTTGCAAAGTAATGCCTAGACCTAGTAGAATCCTCCTGTCTGCATCTTGTTTCAATAGATGAACGCAATAGTGGTGTGGTGTGGTTTATAGCAATTACAATGACTAGTTGCAGGGAAATAGAAACGTTTCAGCCACGCACAGGCTGCCAGTTGGACAGACCTGTCCCAGACCATTGCCGGACAATCAGAGAGTGTTATTCTCCTAGCATGGCCACCACCAGAAACTGAATTTAGGGCCCTATACCAGGAGGACAACATAAGTCACGTGACCTAATGAATAGGTCCAAAGTGAGGTAAGAATTCCAGAAATGATGGACTCTTTACAGTAATACCCGCTAGAAACCTTTTATGGCTGCTTAGCTCCAGAGGAATGCATATAGGCTTGGTAGTGTGGGCAAACATGAAAAAAAGAGAGTAGTTCGGAAGTTGAAAGAGTGAGTGATTAAGGTCCAACAGTTAGAGAGAACAGAAAAGGAAAGAAGATGAGAAACGCAAAGAGGAGGCTAAAAAGGGAGAAGCGGCAGCAAAAAATTGAACAGGAGAAAAGCTTTCCCGGGGTCCTCCCTCCATCTCTTCAAACTGACACCCTACCTAATGAATCACCTGGACTTCTTTCTCCCCTAGAGAGATAGAACAGGTCATTTCCATGTTCCCACATTTCCACACAATAACAGTGTCTACATATTCTCCTTGCTATTCAGCTTTTGGCCCCAGCTCCATTCCCTGCAATGTCGGAAATACATTTAAATTTCACATCAATGTTCACAAGTTAATTAACAATGACAGGCCCAACCAAAATGAGAATAGCAGGTGGCCCTGAGGATGTTTTGCTTAATTAAGTCTGTGATAAACCGCACTGGAAGGATGTGGAATCACAAGAAGGCACTTGGTGCGATTCCAAAACCGCATCTCGTAATTGAGACAGGGTTCTGTACACTAGTGAGAATGGGCCATGACACCGGGGTTTTAGTGAAACAAATAAAATGTTGTATTCATAAGTGTATATATATGCAGGCTGTAAATGTACTCATGTATAAAACATTTTATTTGTTTCACTAAAATCCCGGTGTTGCTGATATTTTTGAATGCTACATGTTTTTTTACCATGCACCTGGGTAGTAAATAGACAAGCTGTGTGCCACCCTATGGACTATATAGACAATATATATATATATATATATATATATATATATATATATATATATATATATATATATATATATTTGTAGATGGGTGCACACCAGGAACGTTTAACGCCAAGTTACTTAAAACATACTTTATTGAAAAAATTTATAAAAACAAATTTTTTCAATAAAGTATGTTTTAAGTAACTTGCCGTTAAACGTTCCTGGTGTGCACCCATCTACAAATATATTTATTCATTTCATTTATGGGTAGCACCTGGGTCATTTACTTCTATTTGGAGTGCGGAGAAAACACAAGGACTTTATATATATATATATATAATACCAAGGGAAGCCGGCACTCTCGAATAGAAAGTTCATATGCCTGGGTGCAGTATTCATAATTTTATCCACAAAAAATCCAAGAAGATCCGCACTCACAGGTCTTACTACTTAAATAAAAATGTTTTTATTGCAGAGCTTACAGCCTAACATTTTGGCCTCATCAAGAAACATGAGACCTGTGAGTGCGGATCTTCTTGGATTTCTTGTATATATATATATATATATATATATATATATATATATATATATATATATATATATATATATATCAGGACAAATGGACCCGCACTCCAAGAAACTTTGTGAAAATAGTGTTTTGTTTCATTCAAAGATGCATATCCAACGTTTCAGTCCCCATTGGGACCTTTCTCAAGGATAAATGGCATGTGTACAAGCCAGTGCTTAAATCCCTTTGAAATTTATTTTCACAAAGTTTCTTGGAGTGCGGGTCCATTTGTCCTGATGTATTAATCTTTTGACCAACGCACCCACTTTCATCAAATCCGGTAAGAGTGCATTCACCTATATGGACTATATATATATATATATATATATATATATATATATATATATATATATATATATATATATATATATATATAGATATATATATAGATATATATAGATATATATATATATAGATATATATATAGATATATATATATATATATATATATATATATATATATATATATATATATATATATATATATATATATATAATGAAACTGCACTCACCATTCCCTTAGTTATTCGCTGGGTGCTAACCAAATTTATCAACAATAGTCCAGAGAAAGCACTCACGGCCATGACCATCAGCTGTATATCAAAATATATTTATTCGTGCATGGTGCATCAAGGCGTTTCGGCTCACATGGAGCCGTCGTCAGGATGAAGACAGGAAGTGAGACAAATCATTAAATAACCATCGTGTCCAATCAGCATGTCAATATGTAAAACACTACTTAAAGTGCATTAAAAAGTAACACCTATTCACATTCACTATTCCAAATTTTCATCTGATTCATTAAGAATTCTATTGCTTCATTATACATTTTACAAAGGGACTAAGTTTTACCTGCAACTCACTAGCTGCTTTCAAAGTAAAACTCCCAAACTTGGCTAATAAAAGGGCAGCCACGTTTGGGAGTTTTACTTTGAAAGCAGCAAGTAAGTTGCAGGTAAAACTTAGTCCCTTTTGTAAAATGTATAATGAAGCAATTGAATTCTTAATGAATCAGATGAAAATTAAGCGTAGGACTGGCCAGATATGGGATGACTTTGACGTAGTTGTTCAGCTTAAATATATTGCAATATATGGACAAACAATCCCTGTTTTGTTTAAAGGGTAAGGCATTTTTCAGTAGCAGTAGCACAAAATGTCTCTGTCTTAAATATATTGATAATGGGTTGAGTGCAGAGGACTCTTGTATTTATATATATGTATTTTATGGTCACAGCCTCATTGCACCCCCGCCTAATGGTTTTAAAAATTAGTGGTGAGCACAACTTTCCCTTGTTTGGGAAAAAACGAAAGGGTGATCACGATCGCCTGGGTGCTCTGATTTGTATGTGGGGGAAACCAAACAACAGTTACACCAGTGTATGATGCAGCACAGAACAGCCAGCTCCTCTGGTCAGAACTCAACATCTATGCTGTTTTGGCACCTCTCCCTGGAAGGTTTAATAACACATCAAAGCTCCAATATTGCTCATAAAATCAACACCTAACTTAATGACATCATTGTGGAGTATGATAAACAGATTATGCTGATCGGAGCAACATTCCAGAGGATATAAAGTGAAGCAAGATCCTAAGTACAAGTTATTCTGAATTGAGAAAGCCAGTTGGATGACTGGTGAAACGTCTTCAAGAAAAAACACAGCAAGTCCAGTTGATTTGACTGACTTCTATAGATAAACCATGACCTGGATGGATGAGAACTTTCACAAAAATTCAGCTAGAATGGCTAGAAGGGTTTTTTTTTTCTCTGAATGGGCACTGGCTACCATAGAAGGTTTCTCTGCTCAGTTCCAGTCAAGTGCAGCCCTCTTTGCACACATGGAATAATAAGAGTGGATCACTTTGGATCTGATCCAAGCAATGATAGCAGGGAGTCCTGTATATGACAGGAAAGCATAATAAGTGTGTCAAGTAGAGGGTGTAGGGGAAGGTGGGAATTTTCATCAGCACATCAAGGTCCTTTTATTTGGCCACGAGCCTAGGATAGAAAGTGTTGATGGCTGGTGTCATGTCCCAAGAGAAAGGTCCTTTCCTGATATGTAAGATATCTCACTTTTCAGAAAACTAGAAATCGCTGAGCTGTATGTAATAGCTATTAAGCTGCAAGGTGTGTATTTCCTACCCGTCCCAATCTGGGGATGTAGAGACACATCATACTGTACATCTATTTGTAGACTGTAAAGGATACAACGTGAAAACAATTCATCAACACCAATTGGACTGTTAATCAGAGAGCCAAGTTGTTTTAGACTTTTCACTACTAGATATATGTACCAAAGCTACTCTACTCCCTAGACTGCTTATTTTATAGCTGGTGTATGCCCATGATTGTAAACTCTTTTGGGCAGGGCTCTCTATACCTCATGTATCAGTTATTGGGTTTTTTTTTGTATATAATCTGTATGTTTATGTATTGTACCCATTTATTGTACAGCGCTGTAGACTGTGCTGAAGCTTTATAAATACGTGTTAATAATAATTTTAAAATGGAATTCCACAAAACCATAACTTAAGCTTTTTGAAAAGTAAACATAATTCCAAGCAACTTTGCAATATACTTCAATTAAAAAATATGCAGACTTTTCATGATTTTTAATGTTTTCTGACAGTTCCCTAAGCCCAGCCCCCTGGTCTCCTGCTGATCTGTCTGACTACTTTGCTGAGCTGTCTGACTACTGTTACTTTGTATCAACAGCCATCTGTCCTCAGCCTGCATCCTCCAAACCCCACAATTCCCTGCACATGTAATTTCAATAAGGAAAGGAACATCACAGTGCAATGCATTGTGGGTTATGTAGTTCCTGCATGCTGTCTGTAAGCTGTGGAGAAGTTTTTACAGTTTGTAACATCAGTGTTTATTCCCTCCTTCCCTGCCAGGATTTCAAATGATGCAGAAAGAGATCAAATGTTAAACAGCTGGATTTCAGCATAGAAAATGCAGTTTATTCATACTTTTTGAAGAAATAGCTCTTCATCAAATTTTGGTTTGGAAGCCGGAGTTCCCCTTGAAGGCATCAGTAAGGATTTTCTGTTAGACAGAGTAATTATTTATGACTGTCTCTTGTTTCAGGAGCACTAAATCATAGACCAACCAATAGGGTTTAGGCCTCCCACGATACTGGAACCAAAGGGGTTAATACTGTGGGTGCAATGATCAGTAGACCACCCAGAAAGCTAACTATTATAATGAAGCTAAATGCCCAACGGACTTACCTTCTTCTTGCTGCAGTAGATTTGCCATTTTTTCTCTGGGGGAAGCGCAAACATGGCCTCTCTGTTTTTTTCTGTGAGATCCAGTTCATCCTGTTTATTTAGAAAAAAAAAAGGGATTAGACGTTGCCACAAACTCCTCTCCCCTCACTTATATGCAACACATTAGGCAAAGATCTGGAAAATAATGGAAAACTCAGAAAGAAATATTTCTAGTGGTTGTCACTGGGCCCCCAATTTTCTCAAGATTAAGTCAATTCTGCCCCTTTTCCATGGAAGATTCAAGATATCAATAAGTAGGGTGTACATTGGCTTCTCTATCATTGTTTATTTAAACTGTATTAAAATCACAAACTATCAGAACAGAAAGATGGGCAATTTAGGTCACACCCATCACTCTCCTGTGTTCATCAGAAACCCCATCCACTTTACAACAATCCCCACCTTTAGGGGTCTGTAATTTGGGATTGCCCCTCTAACATCAAGACTATGAATACAGTTTAGCTGTGTGGGCCATATTTGCTTAGAATATACAAATATTTCCCAAGATACTACTATTAAATCAAATGGAGGAAATTTCCCCAAAAAGGGCCCAAAGGACACTATTAGCTAGTCTTTGTATGTACGCGAAAAGCCGTAGCACTAAAATGGAAATCTAGAGGTGGGCCAACGGCACAGGGTTGGGAACAATTAATAGACAAAGCACTTCCATTATATAAATTAACATACATGAGATGGGGATGCCCGGAGAAATTTCATAAAGTCTGGGCACCTTGGACTGAGGAAGACCCAGACATAGGCTAAATATTGACTCTCAGGAGGCGACCTCCAAGCCAATATCTCACTAGGCCAAATGGTAATAAGACGCATCTAAAACGGAAATAAGAGGGTACAAATTGCAAATCTGGAATAAATCTGTGTTGTCCTGCAAATAGAACTTGAATTTCATGATGACACCACTCTGGTTATGTTTGTCAAGTTTTTGTTTTATTGGGAAAAAATGCAACTCAACAATGTCATGAAAAGTATTATGATTGCATCGATACAGTTGCACAATAACAAAAATTGTTAAAATAAAAAGAAGAATATACAAATATAACCTTGGCTCATGCCAAATACTTTACGTAGTGTCTTTATAATCTACCTCCAGCAATAATAAACCTTTCCACAACCCCACCTCAAACATATGGTCGTTCCGTTAACACTTAACTCTTAACTGCCAACCAACCAGCAGCCAAGGAGATAATATGGCGGACAAGAACATACAGTTCACCCTAAAGACTAACATACTCCAATGCTAGATAGTTGCCCTGTCAGGGCCACTAATAAGATATGAAATAGCTCAACATATTTATAAGGTATAGTGGTGCATTAGATCTATTAAATATGAAATTTGTTTGGACTTGTCATTGCAGTTCCAGTTCCTTTTTAATAAAAGCCTATACATATAATTATAGACAGAATATTATTTTGGGGAACATAATCCCCACAAAGACACAAGCAACATAACAAGGAAAAAGGCATTTTGGAAGATGTTATCCGAGAGCTGAGCTGTGGCCGAGGAGATGAACATATGGAAATGTTTATTGCCTGAATATCCAAGCTCATGGAGCAGGCGAGAGAAACGAGAGGCTTTGCCATGTTACATACGATTACAGCGCCCGCAGTGAGATTCTATATCTATAAATAAAGCCAAAGAATTCTGTCTGAGGTCAGGATGGAAGCTTGTAAAACGGATGTGCTCAAAACATGGAGGGAACGGGGAGGAGGGATAAGCCACTGTGCTGTTGTGTTTGTTGATGTGCAGGTTTGGGCTACTGGTTGGGTCAGGAAGGGACTTTTACAGTGTGAGAATGTCTTGGGCCAAATAACCAGAAGGTGGAGATATTAAACCAGCAGCAAGGGGCATTTCTGAAATATGGCGAGGTGAGATCCTTGTCTCAGGTGACATTTTAGCAGAGACAGCAAGAAGCCTCCTTTGGCAACTTTAGGAACACAAGTCAAATATGATTCAAAATGTCTGCATCATTCCAAGAAAGTATCATTTGATCTCAGGGGTGGTTCACCTTTAGATTAACTTTTAGTATGTTACGGAATGGCTAATTCTAAGCAACTTTTCAATTGGTCTTTATTATTTATTTTTTATAGCTCTTAAATTATTTGCCTTCTTCTTCTGAC
Organism: Xenopus petersii; assembly: GCA_038501925.1. Classification (NCBI taxonomy): domain Eukaryota; kingdom Metazoa; phylum Chordata; class Amphibia; order Anura; family Pipidae; genus Xenopus; species Xenopus petersii. Next base: position 138,391,418 of record CM076681.1, read on the forward strand.
TCTTTCCCAGTTTTCAAATGGGGCCCCGTCTAAAAACAAATGCTCTGTAAGGGCTACAAATGTATTGTTATTGCTACTTTTTAGTACTCATCTTTCTATTCATGCCCTCCACCATTCATAGTCCAGCCTCTTATGCAAATCAATGGTATGGTAATTTGGACCCGAGCAACCAGATTGCTGAAACTGCAAACTGGAGAGCTGCTGAATATAAAGCTAAACAACTCAAAAACCAAAGATAATAAAAAATGAAAACAAATGGCAAATTGTCTCAGAATATCACTCTCTACATCAGTGATTCCCAACCAGTAGCTCGCGAGCAACATGTTGCTCTCCATCCCCTTGGATGTTGCTCTCAGTGGCCTCAAAGCAGGTGCTTATTTTTGAATTCCAGGCTTGGAAGCAAGTTTTATTTGCATAAAAACTAAGTATAGTGCCAAGTGAAGCCTCTTGTAGACTGCTAGTACACATAAGGGCTACCAAATAACCAATTATAGGCCTTATTTGGCACCCAATGGACTTTTTCATGCTTGTGTTGCTCCTCAACTCTTTTTCCATTTGAATGTGGCTCCCGGTTAAAATAGGTTGGGGACCCCTGCTCTACATCATGCTGAAAGTTTATTTAAAGGTGAACAACCCCTTAAAAATGTAGTCTCAATTTAGAGGGCTTGTGTGGAAGTTCCTAAAGATACATGGATTGTCCCCAACCAAACTACAGGCAGGATATTATCTAAAGAGAAAGCCCAGCCAGTACAGGGCATAAACAGCCACATCCCTAGGAAATGATTCTCAATTACTTCTACTTATTCAATTCACAGCTCTCTTCATTAATGATGGGCGAATAAATCAATCTGTCACAAATTTCTGCGTTTCGCGCCAGGCAAATAAATTTGCGAAAATTCGCCGGCGTCAAAAAAAAATTGGTCGCGCTTCAGAAAAGTCACGCGTCAAAATCGCAGCGCATCAGTACGATTCGGACGCCCATTGACTTTAACGCCGGCGTCAAAATTGGCGTGAGCGACTTTCTGAAAGTGTGTCCAAAATTGAGACGGGTGTAAATTTTCGAGTTTCACAATTTTTTTGCTAATTTTTTGTCGTTTCGCAGGAAATGTGCAATTTTTTTGGCGAAACGTGAGAAATTCGCCTATCACTACTCTTCATGTCATTCTAGAAATAAAGCTCTCAGTAACCAAGCCCTTCTTTAATAACTTATATGGCACAGGATCTGCTCAACGGTCTAAATACAGATAACTGCTCAGTAGTAATGGTGACAGCAAAGTTCTGTATTAATTCTATACTGTATAGATGGGCTGTAGCCCATAATATAGGACTGCCTTTGTTGTTGAGGTGCACCCAATAACAGACAATGCTACCCACTTGCAATTACTCCCAGTTTGATTTTCCTAGTTCAGTTAGCAATGATCACAAATACTCGGATTGTCATGTCTCCATGAGCTGTCATCATGCTGCTACATTTCATCTCTCACTTGTAGCAAACTCCCTCCGCTGGATGCTTGCTGTAATTACGCAAGGCCATTTCATATATTTATTCTACACCTCTACATGGCTGATGGCAGAACTGCACTTGGACTTATTTGGCTACCGTAGTTCTACCATGTGACCCAGCACAGTGCCTTGTGCGAACTAAAGGTGGCCATACACGGTCAGATAAAAGCTGCCGACAGACCAAGTCGGCAGCTTATTGGCCCGTGTATGGGGGCCCCCCGACGGGCTTCCCCGATCGAGATAAAAAATCCCATCGGATCGTGGCCGCATCTGTTCGTTGATGTGGTCCCGCGATCCGACCCCATTTCCCATGCGTTAGGATCTGATTGTTGGGCCCTAGGGCCCACGATCGGATCATCGCGATATTGCCCACCTCAAGGTGGGCATATCGGAGAGAGAGATCCGCTCGGTTGGCGACATCGCCAAATGAGCGGATCTCTCCGTGTATAGCGACCTTAAGACTCCATGTTATAATCCATGCTGTGAAAGAAGCACATAGTTTTCCACTCTCCCTATCTGCTCCACTTGCCTTTCCAGTAAAATCTACAGACTCCAAGCTCAGTCTCTTTATTGTATTTTGGGGGAGGTTTAGCTGCAGGTCGAACTACACACTGCCCCAGGGTAATACATAGAGAGGACAGAACACTGATTTTGTCCTATCATAGTTCCACAACTGCAAATGAATGGCCATACTAATACAGTTGTGTCACTTCTGACACTTTTCTTGTGCAAATCTCTGCTCTATAAATCAGAAAAGATGTTCAGTAAAAAATAACACCTCGTCCTCACACTCTGATACTTTCTCACTTGCCTGAGAGGGTGCCGGGTGCTTGTTTTGTAGGTGTCATCTTTTTGAGTCAAACAGCCTGGCTCATCACCAACATCTGGTGATATTTAGCAAGTCAATAACCTGTGTATAATGCCAGCAACCCTACTTGTTAGTTACTCTGCATGTTACCAGCACCCATTTAACGAGATACTTTTCTTGCAAATGATCTTGTCTTTTGGGGCAATTACCAGGAAAAAAATTATGAAGGCATTTTTGAGCAATTATGCAAATTGAGTGTTTTAGCAGAGACAATTCTCGGTATTGTTTACGGCAGGGTATTTTTTAGCCTCTACAAAATTCGGGCAAAAAATAGTACTGTGACCCTTAAGCACATATGGCAACTACTGCTGAGCTAGATGTACAGTTCTAAGCTGGCTATAGATGTTGAGATTTTTAAAAGATCAGATCCTGATCGTGAGACCACGATCTTCTCAGAACGATCGTACGATCGTACAAATTTACCATCAATTAAAAAGACCAATTTACCAGGAAAACAAAGGGGAGCTGCCTGCTTGGCCCTGCAAACATAGATAGATTGCACTGGGACCGACAAAGATTTTTTGACCTGGCCGATCAATTTCCCGACAGATGTCGACCGAAAAATCGTAAGATGTACGATCGTTCGAATACCACTAACCGCACGATAATTTCGAAGGATTGGTCGGGCTTCCCTAAAATCGGTCGTTCGACAAGAAGAATCGTCGCGTCTATGGGGAGCTCTACACATGCCTTTTTAGATGAATTTGGGCAGCTGTATTGTCTTAAGGTGGCCATAGACGTGTTGCCAAATGAACGGATCTCTGCCCGATATGCCCAAATAGAAGTGGGCGATATCAGGCTGATCTGATCGTGGGCCCTAGGGCCCAATGATTGGATCAGAATGGATTCGATACAGGCGGTCAGATCGCGGGACCGCATAGACGCACAGATTTTAACCTGCCCGATCGAGATCTGGCCAACTTTCGGGCAGATATCGATCTGGTAAGCCCGTCGGATGGCCCCACACCTGGGCCAATAAGCTTTTTTTTGGGCCTTTATTTAACTGGTTAAAAAATATGTGTTAAGCAATAAACTTGCTTTATGTTGATCATTAGCAGTTAACCCTTGATCTATGCTTAGGTTATGCAGAAGGGTCATTTCATCCTCACACAGCACAGACGGATGCAACTCCCAGCAGGGATGTATCTGGCAGAGAGTTGGCAGGGATCCTCCGTTCCTGTTCTTGCCCCTCCTTACAGCATAAATTTGTCATCACATCAGTTAAAATAAAGTTAATAAAAGACTAATCCCTCAGAGAGATTGCGGGCAGTAACAGGATGAAACAGCAAAGCCTTGGAAAGCCTTCCAGTTACTGTGTGGCACAGCCTTAAGGCAACACTGAAATTGTCTCTTTATTAAAAAGGCCTGAGACTGGCCCCTGGCTGTGCAGGTGTGGGCAGCACCAGGGAATTCTCAGCCACAATTTGCCCAGCGTCGGCATCTCAGCACCAAACAGCCCAGGAATTCTAGCCATTAATCATAAGCCATTGGGAGAGGGGCAGAGGTTCACATGAACTACACTGAACATTGGCTGATGTCCCTCTGGCTCTGTATCTCTTTGTTGTCAGAGTTTATTAGTGCTGCTGGCAGGAGGGATAAAGCGACAGTCAGTGAATGCGATAACAATGCACTTTTGTGTCATTTAAAGGAGAAATATATTTTATATAGAAAATAAGGTTGGCACCCCCTCCCTAAGTAGATGATAAATCGCTACACATACCACTATGTTGGGAATAGGAAAAAGAAAGGGCTTCTTAGGGCAGTCAGGTTATGGGATTCTCTACCAAGAGAGGGGGGAATGGGTGATTCATTGAAGGGGAGGAAAGGAGATTTCACCATCAGCACAAGAAGGGGTTCTTTACTGTAAGGGCAGTCAGGTTATGGGATTCCTTACCAAGAGAGGGGGAATGTGTGATTCATTGAAGGGGAGGAAAAGAGATTTCACCTTTAGCACAAGAAGGGTTTCTTTACTTTAAGGGCAGTCAGGTTATGGGATTCCTTACCAAGAGAGGGGCAATGGGTGATTCATTGAAGGGGAGGAAAGGTGATTTTACCATCAGCACAAAAAGGGTTTATTTACTGTAAGGGCAGTCAGGTTATGGGATTCCTTACCAAGAGAGGGGCAATGGGTGATTCATTGAAGGGGAGGAAAGGTGATTTCACCATCAGCACAAGAAGGGGTTCTTTACTGTAAGGGCAGTCAGGTTATGGGATTCCTTACCAAGAGAGGGGCAATGGGTGATTCATTGAAGGGGAGGAAAGGTGATTTTACCATCAGCACAAAAAGGGTTTCTTTACTATAAGGACAGTCAGGTTATGGGATTCTTTACCAAGAGAGTGGGAATGGGTGATTCATTGGTGGGGAGGCAAGGAGATTTCACCAACAGCACAGGAAGGGTTTCTTTACTGTAAGGGCACTTCAGTTATGGGATTCCCTACCAAGATAGTGGGAATGCATTATTCATTGGTGGGCAGGCAAGGAGATTTCACCAATAGCACAGAGAATGCCACAGGAATCATTGCCCCTCTGCTTCCTAAGTAACTCAATACCTGTATAAACAATAAAACAAGGACATGCCACACAGAGGAGACATTTCTCAGTGGACTGTACACTTTAACTCTGTTTAGTGCAATTAATACAGAGCCAGAAAGGTATGAAACAGCCAAACACTCTGCAGAGCATCTCCCAGTGATTCTAAAGGGCTTTTCTCCACAGTTGAACACACTGAAACCAAGTGGGCTGGTTCTGGCCAAATAAAACCTCAGAACTCAGCGTTATTCCCAAAATTAGATTCACAGCCATTTTCCAAGCTCTGTGCTGCTCAATTGCTTCTCCCATGTTTATTTGGATCTCCTGGTTGCCTACCAACGAGGCCTGGGTGTGGATTGACACTTCCCGTCACAGAATCTTATCCCTGCTGTCCATGTTCCCTGGCCAACGAGTGACTGAGCTTCCCGGACATCGTTACGGCAGATTTTCAGCTAATGATCATGGGTGCCAAGAGGTGCACTTCAACACTGAACTGAATAAAAAGCTGAAGAATCGCTCATACACACAGCAGAAAGAACAGAAATTTGTTATAAGTAGTGATTTCTCCCTGTGTGAAAATTATTTCTCGTTGTGAATTTCCCAGGAGCCCCCACTGGGAGATATTTCTTCATGTATTTTCTCGTGGGTCCACTTAATTATTTTTGTTCATAGGTTATAATAGGCCATCTCAGACCTGACAAAAGATTTTGTTGAGGATACAAATGGGGAATGTGAGCAATACTCAAGCCAAAATATTTAACTAAAAAAAACAGACATTTAAAAACAAACAAAATGTATCAGCTTTTTCCAGCAGGAAGACCTTCAGGGGATAAAAATCTTTCTCTATATGTGCTACTACTGTGATCTGTCCATTTGTTGTCATTTGTCCTACTGTTCCTGTCTTGTCTTTCTCTCTCCATCTTGCCCAACACTCTCCATCTTGTTCTACTCTCTCCATATTGCCCTTCTCTCTCCATCTTTTCCTACTCTGTCCATTTTGTCCAACTCTCTCCATCTTCTACTGTGATCTGTCCATTTGTTGTCATTTGTCCTACCGTTCCTGTCTTGTCTTTCTCTCTCCGTCTTGTCCAACACTCTCCATCTTGTCCTACTCTCTCCATCTTGCCCTTCTCTCTCCATCTTGTCTAACTCTCTCCATCTTGTCCAACTCTCTCCATCTTGTCCAACTCTCTCCATCTTGTCCTACTCTCTCCAACTTGTCCTACTCTCTCCATCTTGCCCTTCTCTTCATCTTGCCCTTCTCTCTCCATCTTGTCCTACTCTCTCCATCTTGCCCTTCTCTCTCCATCTTGTCCTTCTTTCTCCATCTTGTCCTACTATCTCCATTTTGCCATTCTCTCTCCATCTTGACCTACTCTCTCCATCTTGCTCTTCTCTCTCCATCTTGCTCTTCTCTCTCCATCTTGTCCAACTCTCTCCATCTTGCCCTTCTCTCTCCATCTTGCTCTTCTCTCTCCATCTTGTCCAACTCTCTCGATCTTGTCCTACTCTCTCGATCTTGTCCTACTCTCTCCATCTTGCCCTTCTGACTCCATCTTGTCCTTCTCTCTCCATTGTGCCCTTCTCTCTCCATCTTGTCCGACTCTCTCCATCTTGTCCTACTCTCTCCATCTTGTCCTTCTCTCTCCATCTTGTCCTACTCCCTTCACCTTGCTCTTCTCTCTCTCCATCTTGTCCTACTCTCTCATGTTTACCTGCTGTATCTGCTATCTCACACTTTATCCCACATTATATAAAAATATATCAATTTACCTTCTGGGTTGAGCCACATTTTGCAACGTTAAATCTGATGTGATTGGCTTGTGCCCAGTCTGGAAAAGTGGCAGTTGTGGCAGGGTTGCATGGTGTCATTATCCATACAGTACATGACAAATGATTCCTTTGCGTATCTCACAGAATAACTCACGGCAGCTTCAGCAGGAATTTTCCCTCAGTTAACATGAGGGATTTTGGGAATATGATCCATATGAAAGGTCTTTGTGTTCCTTAATCACTTTGCATTTACCTTTACCAGTTACAGAAATTACACTGACACAGTGGCTCATTGTACTGCTCGACTGCCCTCGCTGGTGAACAGCAGCACGGGTTGAAAACAACTTACTGGAATAATAATGTAAAATAATGAATTTTAAAGTTTTACTTTAATTAAATCCAAATTGAAGCTTAAAAAAAGTGTTGCCTCTTTTTCCTTTTTTTTGCTCCTCTTCTACTTAATTCTGTTAAGGCCTCAGCAGGCTACAGCTGTGTAAATGCAAACAGTGGGCTCTTATCCCAAGTCTTCAGCACACACATCTGGGGGTCCAAGAGGTGCAGAACTTTTGTCTTTTGGCAGTATTTAAGGTCCCATGGTTCTAGTTGGTTCTAATTTGGGGAAAATCCCTATCAGTCCTTTCTGAGTAATATACCTGACTAATGGTACCCTCTATGTATCAGGATGCCCTCCTGTTAAAGGGAAACAGCATTTGTGAATGACTGACCCTTGGCAGAGTTAGCACAAGATTTCCAGAAGGGGGTAACATTTAGGTCTGATTAGGAAGTGTGGTGTAGGAAAGGTTAATAGGAAAGTGCTAAGCTTACTGCTCCCCTTCACTTCCCTGCCATCCCCACACCCTGGAAGGCACAGCTCTGCACTAGAACAGAAGTCTGCAAAGCGTTTGTTTTCTTTTTTTTTCCCCTGCAGAAGTCATTTACAGGGGCAACCCTGCCAAAATACACAGGCGTCTACCTCTCTGATAACTTCCTGCTCAAACACAGCGCACAATGCAGCCTCGGCCAAGTGTTTGCCTGCTTGTGTGGATATAGGGACATAATGCCCTTATAGCAGACTAAAATTACAATTGTTGATGATGAAATACAATTCCCAGCATCCCCTGCAAGAGAATGTAATGATCAATCTATGAACACTAGGTACAACATTCAAAGCAAGAAGTCACCATTATGGCTGCAAATCCAAGGATAATGATTTGCATGTGTGTTTGCACTATGGTCTATAAAATAACCCCATGTTGAAGAGGTGGAATTCATTTGCTCTTTAGATCGTCATAGGGCTAATCTGCGTTTAGGGGCATTTTATTACCGTATATACTCGAGTATAAGCCGTCCCGAGTATAAGCCGAGGTACCTAATTTTACCTCCAAAAACTGGGAAAGCTTATTGACTCGAGCATAAGCCGAGGGTGAGAAATGCAGCAGCTTCTGGTAAGTTTCAATCAAAAAATTGAGGGTTTCTGCTCCCATTGGATGTGCCGGCGTCTTGTTTTTGGATGCCGGCGACCATTCTTGGACGCCGGCGAATATTCTTGGAGACTATTCTTGGACGCCGGCGACTATTCTTGGACGCCGGCGTCTATTCTTAGGCGACGGCAACCTTTTTTGCGCTTGACCCGAGTATAAGCCGAGGTAGAGTTTTTCAGCATATTTTGGGGGCTGAAAAACTCGGCTTATACTCGAGTATATACGGTATGTCATTTCCCCTACATCACCAGCCATAAACTATAACATAAACTATAACAATTTAATTTTTACCCACTTTTTCATTATGCAACTTCTGCTGGAACTTACTGTACTGACAAAAGCCTGAAGCCAGTAGCGTAATTAGAGGGGGCGGGCCCTGGTGCGTGACGGACAGCCGGGCCACGCCCCCTCCCTACTGCCCGCATTTTCAGTTGTGTGGGCTCTTGGGGGGCCCTGAGGGGGTGCGGACCCTAGCCCGCTCGCACCGCCTGCTCCCCCGGTAGTTCCACCACTGCCTGAAGAAGTGTAAAATAATGGCAGCAAATCTGGCATTCGCACGGCAAAAAATAAAACACACCTTGATAAATTCACCATTCATTTTACACAGTTTTTTACACTGTTTTTTCGGCAAATTTAGTTTTACGCAGCATAATAAATAGGCCCCTTATTCAATTCATTATTTGACATGTTTTGAAAATATCATGTGGCAACTGCATCGTTTGCCCACAACTAGAAATCACAGCAGTTAGTACTCATCGCAGTCACGGAAGATGAAGTCATGAAAAACAATATCTGATTGGTTACTATGGATTACTAGAATTAGGCAAACTCCACCCATGTTACTACATAACTTCAGGTTTATACACCTTTCACCCAGTCGATATTGATGCTCTGTATGCGACATATCCATCTTGTAGTGCTTCACACGTTGCTAAACTACAATAACAAATGTTATTCAACAAAACTGGTCTAGTGAGTGTAGGAAGTAGTTATACAGCCCCGTTGATGTGCTGGCATATGGAGGGATTTCTAAATACTTGCTACCATTGAAATTTTAAAATATATTAAGGCCCCTCTATATAAACACACTTTACAAAAACATGGGATCCTGTAACGGGGAGGGATTGACACGCGTCCACGAGGATCATGATGGATTTTTCCATTCTCCCGCGCCAGGGATTTCAAGTACAAAGGGATGATTTTGACAGGGGCCCAAGGCAAATATTTGCCAATAACTCTGCCTTGAATCCACATGCCCTTTACCTTCGAGAGGCGGATTAATGAATACTGTAGAAAATCAACACTTTCCTTGTTATTCCAGCCATTGGGCTGCATGTTCCAGGGTGTCGGAATTAGCAGAAAATCTCAGATAATCAGGGCAACATTAAAAGAAAATAATGGGGCCCTTAATGATATTAACCCCTTCCTGACATAGATGCGCTCATACTTCTGCCCACATTTCATCTGCATGTGTAAAGGGTAACAAGATCTAATTCAAATGCATATGTACTGCACAACAAGATCTCATCCAAACATACACAGAATGGGCAAAAAGATCTTATCCAAATACATATGGACTGGGCAACAAGATCTCATCCAACCAGGGGTGGATTAATGCACAGGCATGGACCCCCCGCCGGCCCAGACCCGCTCCCATGATCTGCGCTGCCATTCGCACATGCGTGGGGGGGCCGCCGGACGTTTGGAACCCAGTGGGCCCCCAGTTCTCCAATCTGACCCTGCGGAAGCAGACCCAGACCCTGCCCCAGGGGGGCCTGGAAGGAACAGGGGCCCCATGTGCCCCTAATTCATATACAGTTTCAATTAGGTATGCACCGAATCCACCATTTTGGATTCGCCCCAACCCCCGAATCCTTCACGAAAGATCCGGGTGAATACTGAACTGAATCAGAACCCTAATTTGCATATGCAAATTATGTGTGGGAAGGGGGAAAAATTTTACTTCCTTGTTTTGTGACAAGACAAGTCACGTGATTTCCTCCACACCTCTAATTTGCATAAGCAAATTATGATTCAGATTCAGTTTAGCCTGGGCAGAAGGATTCAGCCGAATCGAATCCTGCTGAAAAAGGCCGAATCCCGAACCGAATCCTGCATTCGGTGCATCCCTAGTTTCAATAAATTTTGGTAAAGCAAGTCTAAACATTTTGAAAAATAATTTGCTGTAGGGCCCAGTGGTATCTAGTTACACCACTGGCCACATATAATTAATCTGCCACTGTATGCCACTGTCGAAATACACACGAATTGGGCAACAAGATCTCAGGCAACTGCACATTGACTGGGCAATGAAAGAATAAAGGTTATTAAATTATGTAGCATTTATGATTTTTTTCTGGGAGCTGCCATGGTGTTACGTGTAGTGTACACCTGTTAAAGGATAGTCCTTAGTTCACTGAAAATATTCCTTCTTTGTATATTTAGGGGTGAGATATTTCATACTGTTTCTCTTAGACTGTACAGTATGAATGTACCACTGGCACAGAATATTTCTTTCTGTATATTTGTATCAGGGTGGAAGTTGCCATGTTTCTCTTCAATAGTACAGCATGAGCTTATTGTAGGCACAGAACATTCCTTCTTTGTATAGTTCTATTTAAACATGTGCGTCAGAGCTGCTGTTAAACTAAATGTGCCATTAAACAGACTGTACATTTTCAGACAGGACTGGCCAATTTTCCAAATAAATTTCCAGGACTGAACAGAAACCTGTGAGTTATAAATTAGACATTTCAGGTCCTACAATCAAGTCCAAGTACAAGGAGAGAGGGTGCGGAGCTTCTTGCAACCAGTGTGAGCTCTTGTGTTCCCAGAAAGTGATTAATTAGCAACAGTGTTTCAGTGGGTCGTAATATCAACTCGTTAAATCTATTTATTACCGAGAAATTGTGTTATTGTCTATCATTAGCGGCTTTCAGTTGGACGCGGCACATAGGGAATTATTGCTGCTAAAGTTTATATTGCTACATACAATGTCTAGACTCAGAGCAATGCTAAGGAGCATTAAATATTAATAACTGGGATTAAATCTATAGATTCCAGCAAAAAAAAATACTTCGCACCCCAGCTGTCCGAGTTCATTAGCAAAATAATAATAGTTATTCTTAATACAATCCAGCTGCTTAACATGCTCAGTGCAGCCACCAAATAAATGATCGAGTTAGCCTATGTTCCAGATAGGTGTGCTCCAGAATTCTCTCACTTACACAATGATGTCTGTATGTACGTTGATTATTTTATAGCATTACTTGGCTAGTCAGGTGCAGGTTATAGGGCTTAGTTACACAGTCACTAACCACAGTGGCTTTTTCCAGACTTCATGGGCCTGAGGCACAGGGGTAAATTGGACACAGAAAGATAGAGGTCTCGCCCTAATATACCTGCTATCCCACAGCCATACTCCCTTCCAAGAAACTATTATCCCACTGTTACTATAGACACCATCTCTCCCTACTATACCTGCTATCCCACAGTCACACTCCCTTCCCAGAGACTATTATCCACTGTTACTATAGACACCATCTCTCCCTACTATACCTGCTATCCCACAGTCACACTCCCTTCCCAGAGACTATTATCCACTGTTACTATAGACACCATCTCTCCTACTATACCTGCTATCCCACAGTCACACTCCCTTCCCAGAGACTATTATCCACTGTTACTATAGGTACCATCTCTCCCTACTATACCTGCTATCCCACAGTCACACTCCCTTCCCAGAGACTATTATCCACTGTTACTATAGGCACCATCTCTCCCTACTATACCTGCTATCCCACAGTCACACTCCCTTCCAAGAAACTATTATCCCACTGTTACTATAGACACCATCTCTCCCTACTATACCTGCTATCCCACAGTCACACTCCCTTCCCAGAGACTATTATCCACTGTTACTATAGACACCATCTCTCCTACTATACCTGCTATCCCACAGTCACACTCCCTTCCCAGAGACTATTATCCACTGTTACTATAGGTACCATCTCTCCCTACTATACCTGCTATCCCACAGTCACACTCCCTTCCCAGAGACTATTATCCACTGTTACTATAGGCACCATCTCTCCCTACTATACCTGCTATCCCACAGTCACACTCCCTTCCCAGAGACTATTATCCACTGTTACTATAGGCACCATCTCTCCCTACCATACCTGCTATCATACCTGCTATCCCACAGTCACACTCCCTTCCCAGAGACTATTATCCCATTCTCAGCCTCAAAACTATAGGCCAGTTAGTCTGACGTCCGTGGTAGGAAAGCTTTTCGAAGGGTTAATAAAGGATAAGATACTGGACTTCATAGCAAATCATAATACTATGAGTTTGTGCCAGCATGGTTTTATGCGTAATAGATCTTGCCAGAATAACTAAATTTCTTTTTATGAGAATGTAAGTAGACACCTCGATTCTGGGATGGCAGTGGATGTGATTTACTTAGACTTTGCTAAAGCATTTGATACAGTGTCACACAAAAGGTTACTGGTTAAATTAAGGAATGTTGGCCTGGAACATAGTATTTGTACCTGGATAGAGAACTGGCTAAAAGATAGTCTACAAAGAGTGGTGGTAAATGGAACATTTTCTAATTGGACCAGTGTTGTTAGTGGAGTACCGCAGGGCTCTGTACTAGGTCCCTTGCTTTTCAACTTGTTTATTAATGACCTGGAGGTGGGCATTGAAAGTACTGTTTCTATTTTTGCAGATGATACTAAATTGTGCAGAACTATAGGTTCAATGCAGGATGCTGCCACTTTGCAGAGTGATTTGTCTAAACTGGAAAACTGGGCAGAAAACTGGAAAATGAGGTTCAATGTTGATAAATGTAAGGTTATGCACTTTGGCAAAAATAATATAAATGCAAGTTATACACTAAATGGCAGTGTGTTGGGAGTTTCCTTAAATGAGAAGGATCTAGGGGTCTTTGTAGATAACACGTTGTCTAATTCTGGGCAGTGTCATTCTGTGGCTACTAAAGCAAATAAAGTTCTGTCTTGCATAAAAAAGGGCATTAACTCAAGGGATGAAAACATAATTATGCCTCTTTATAGGTCCCTGGTGAGGCCTCATCTGGAGTATGGGGGCAGTTTTGGACTCCAGTCCTTAAGAGGGATATAAATGAGCTGGAGAGAGTGCAGAGACGTGCAACTAAATTGGTTAGAGGGATGGAAGACTTAAATTATGAGGGTAGACTGTCAAGGTTGGGGTTGTTTTCTCTGGAAAAAAGGCGCTTGCGAGGGGACATGATTACACTTTACAAGTACATTAGAGGACATTATAGACAAATGGCAGGGGACCTTTTTACCCATAAAGTAGATCACCGTACCAGAGGCCTCCCCTTCAGACTAGAAGAAAAGAACTTTCATTTGAAGCAACGTAGGGGGTTCATCACAGTCAGGACAGTGAGGTTGGGGAATGCACTGCCGGGTGATGTTGTGATGCTGATTCAGTTAATGCCTTTAAGAATGGCTTGGATGATTTTTTGGACAGACATAATATCAAAGGCTATTGTGATACTAAGCTCTATAGTTAGTATGGGTATATAGAATTTAATTAAAAGTAGAGAGGGGTGTATGTATGGATGCTGGGTTTTCATTTGGAGGGGTTGAACTTGATGGACTTTGTCTTTTTTCAACCCAATTTAACTATGTAACTATGTAACTATGTAACTATAGGCACCATCTCTCCCTACTATACCTGCTATCCCACAGTCACACTCCCTTCCCAGAGACTATTATCCCACTGTTACTATAGGCACCATCTCTCCCTACTATACCTGCTATCCCACAGTCACACTCCCTTCCCAGAGACTATTATCCCACTGTTACTATAGGCACCATCTCTCCCTACTATACCTGCTATCCCACAGTCACACTCCCTTCCCAGAGACTATTATCCCACTGTTACTATAGGCACCATCTCTCCCTACTATACCTGCTATCCCACAGTCACACTCCCTTCCCAGAGACTATTATCCCACTGTTACTATAGGCACCATCTCTCCCTACTATACCTGCTATCCCACAGTCACACTCCCTTCCCAGAGACTATTATCCCACTGTTACTATAGGCACCATCTCTCCCTACTATACCTGCTATCCCACATCCATCCTTCCCAGAGACTATTATCTCACTGCTGCTATAGGCACCATTTCTCCCTGTTGTTCCACAATCACACTGATATATTTTTGTGGATAAAAAAAAAAAATAGAGATTTGTGGTGTTTTTGCACCTAGCTTTTCTTGCTGTTATGTAGGGCCCTTCTATATGCAGGTAACTACAGTCCCCCCATCTTAATAAAAACATCTTTGTCCAGAAAAAAAGGAAAATAAACATGTATTTGAGCTGAAAATGAAATAAGCCATAAATCTGGCACTAATTCCCATGCTGGTTGACCAGAGAGTTTCCCACTAGCAGGAAGGAGTCAGAAAGATATGCCAGCAGCGTGGAAAGATGGAAATTGGATCTGACAGGGAGGAATAAATCTTCTAATCAGTCAACTAAATGCAGCCAGGCACAAATAATGATTTTTCCAGAATGGTGGGTCTGTGGGGAGATCTGATTCATTACAAAACTGCTGGACCATAACATAAACAGGGAAGCAATGGCAATTTCATAAAGAAAATGACAAGATGACTTAATTTATTTTTTTGTCTATTTCTACATTCGTTGTTAAATGCTCAGAGCTGTCTTTCAAGGAGCCCAAACAGTGGAGGCTGTTGTGACCCTACAGGGAAGCAAAATAGGAGGTGTGAAGTGTTAGGGATAGAAGGGATAGTAAGCCAAGTAGGCAAGTTGGCAGGAGTAGAAAAAGGTAGTGACAGTAGGACAAGACATAAGTGCAAGATGGAGATAATGGAGACAACAGAACAATATAGTGATGTATGTCAAGTTGATGAAGTAGGACAAAATAGTGAAATTAGTGCAAAATGGAGACAGTAGAATAAGATCAATAGGACAAAATGGAGATAGTAGAATAAGATGTAGACATTGGGGTAAGATGGAGACAGTAAGACAAGATGGAGACAGTAGGACAAGATGGAGACAGTAGGACAAGATGGAGACAGAAGGGAAGATGCTGACAGTAGAACAAGATAAAGATTGTAGGGCAAGATGGGAAAACCATCTAATAATAACAGCAGTACAATATGGAGACATTGGGGTAAGATGGAGACAAGACAAGATGATAACAGTAGGACAAAACAGAGATTGTAAGGCCAAGGTGGCAACAAAAAAGTAAATGGTAACGGTAGTACAAGACAGATACTGTAGGACAAGATGGAGACAGTAGGACAAGTTCAGTGGTGTAACTAGATATTACTGGGCCCCAAAGCAAATTATTTTTTAGGCCCCCAAAATGTCTAGAGGTTGACATGTTTTATCAATATTTACTGCAATTGTATATTAATTAGAATCTCATGGTGCCCCTGTACCTCCTGGGCCCCAATGCAGCAGCAGGGTCTACTTCCAGTAGTCCAACCAGTGCTCCAGGCCAACCCTGGTTGATCGGAAAGGTTAGAAGATTTCAGTAGGCTAACGATAATTTCTCTGCATGGATTGATCTGACGATCTCAATGGGTCAATGTCACCAGTACGTACGATATACCTTTCGTGCGATTACTGTCACAGCCAGAACATCGAGGCTAAAATCTGCATGTCTATGGTGAGCTTTACACCAGATGTTTATTTTCATACATATATAGCCTGGTGCTGAAAAGATATTCTGTCTGTCCGACTGCCCTGGGGTTTGTCTGAATGACACGAGGGAGTATAGGGGGCAGACAAAGCATTGTTTAAGGATAGGGTTGCCACCTTTTCTGGAAAAAAATACCGGCCTTCCTATATATTTATATTTTTTCCCTATTAATAACATTGGGATCAAACATCATTTTTACCGGCCAGGCTGGTAATAGGGTTGCCACCGCTTTTCAGAAGGGCTATCCGGGAGGAAACTGCCTGCCCGGATTTCTGAATTCTGGACGGGGCTTTTAAATTAATTACGCGGCAATCAGCCAATCAATCCTGACTTCAAGGGGCACACCTCCAGGCCATCACCCACCCCAGCCACTGACATCATACACCCTCCCCCGACATCACCACAACAGCCCCTGCCCAGTCTGCTTAGGGGCAGAAAGTGGCAACCATAGGTTAAAAGGTAAAGTGAGAATATAGCCAGTGATTGGTTTAAGACTCAGTTTGTAATTAATGTTAGTCTTGACATTAGGGGGAGTCCCAGTGTAAATGATCTTGGTGCTGCTGCTGGAACTATCTTTCCTCTCAGCCACATTTGGCTGTTGTTATTATTATAATAATATTATAAGCCTTTTTGATTTTTGTTAATTTTTTGTGCCCCTGATGAAGACCCTTAAGGTCGAAACGCGTTGGGCTCATTATGTTTTTGTTTTGTAAATTATTTTTTGTTAGATTTTTTTCTTTTGTATAATTAATTAATTTTGGTTTTTCAAATAGGGTGTGCTATCCATTCTTTTCAGCAGTTATATATTACATGGAGACCCTTATGGGGAGTCACCTATGGATTAGCACCCTGTAATTTACTTCAAAAGGGTGTGCGCCTTCTCTTTTTATTTTTTATGTTATTATGATAACATGCAGAAATAAATCAGAAAAAAATTCTCTGCTGCCTGAAAGAGAACTTTTTCCTCATTTCATGTCATGTGCATCTTTCAAACCAGTATTTCATCTTTAAGCTAATTTTTAGTATGTTCAAGCATGGCTAATTCTAAGCAACTTTTCAATTGGCCTTTTTTTTTATTTTCTATAGTTTTTGAATTGTTTGCTTTCTCCTTCTGACTCTTTCCAGATTTCCAATGGGGGGGTCACTGACCCCATCTAAAAAAACAAATGCTCTGTAAGGCTCCATATGTATTGTTATTGCTACTTTTTATTACTCATGTTTCTATTCAGTCCCTCTACTATTCAAATTCCAAATCAGTGTATGGTTGCTAGGGTAATTTGGACCCTGGCGACCAGAATGGTGAAATTGCAAACTGGAGAGCTGCTCTATAACTAAAAACCACAAATAATAAAAAAAATGAAAACCAATGGTAAATTACCTCAGAATATCACTCTCTACACCATACTTAAAGCTCATTTAAAGGTGAACAACCCCTTTAATGACCATTCATGTCACCCTTCCCGGGTACTATTCATCACCTGCTGTACCTCAAAACTTCTACCGGGGATGGAGCCCTCTTTATCTCAATGTTGGGGCACTAGACTGCCCATCTGTTATTCACTGGTACTGGGAGATTTTATACATACGAACCTTCCAATAGCTGATCCTGTGTAACTAATGTTCATGTGTCTACTCGTCCCCTCAGGTGGCAGCCATCTTGCCAAAGAGAAAGTCACTTATGTATGTTCTGGACTGAACCATTCCAGTCAGTAGTTACAGTATAATATTAATATCCCTTCACTTACCCATCCTGGGTACTACGAAGAGATACTGATTACCCCCTGATGCCTGGGACCTTTCTATCACGGGCTCCAGAAACACTATCTTCCCCAAACTTCCACTTTAGGGTTTTTCCTGAGGTACTGACCCTTCTATACTGCCATTCTGAGGCACAGGACTGCCCATGCATTGCTGTCTGACTCTGGCCTGTCTGTTTCTCACTAGTGCTCAGAGATTTAACACATATAAACGCCTTACAAGCTGGCCCTGTCACTTTACTTGTTTCTACTGGACCAAAAGACGCAGGCTCCTGGCATCTTCCTCTGGTGACATCCCACTGGTCAAGCAGGGGGTGAGGTGACATAACTCTTTTGTATAACTTTCTAAAATAAACCATTCCTGTCAGAACAACAGAAGCGCTGACAGAGGCTCCCTCCTGGGATCAAACCATTTACCTCACACTGAATCAACTTTGCCCTTGTCCTCCCTGTCACATGACTGACTGGCTCCAGCTTCCAGGAAGGGGATAAAGTCACCTCACTGCTGTAACCTGGGGTTTCAGGGAGTGTCAGCTCGGAAATACAGGGCTAGGAAGTCTCCCAACAGGGAAATGCCAACTTGGCTCCTTCCCTCCCACGCACATGGAAACACACACACACACATAAAACACGAGGCCGAAGGCCAAGTGTTTTTATACAGGTCATGGAACTCCGAGGTAACTTCTAATATCCTCATATTTTACAACTGGGGGTACTTTATTTATTATAATACAAAAGTTTTAGTGGGTCATGTGACAGAAATGACATCAGAACTCACCGTTTATAACTGATGACATCAGAACTCACCGTTTATAAGGATATATAGTAATTTACAAGATATTCATGGCTTTTGTGTATTATATATATATAAAATGGGGAGTAGTCAATGGTAATACCGTTTGGATAACAGTCCCTGTCTGAATAAAAAAAGTGATAAATATCAGACCCAAGGGCAAGTATAAACCACTCACCCCTCCTGCCCTGTGTGTGCAGCCAATATAATCCCAAACAGAGATTCCCCATCCCATTAGCCACAACACCAGCTGGATGTGTGATGAGGAGACAAAGCTTCACGGTTCTGTCTGGTACCGGCAAACAACAGGGCCATTGTTAGCCCATTTGAGATGAACTGACAATAGCTACTCTATCCTATTCCTAGTGGTAGTGTATGCACAGCATTGTACGGCAGGAGGGTCTGGGATATTCTGCATTAGTGATGGGACCTCCAATGTAGAAGGGCAGAATATGAAGAGAGATAAATGATGAAAACGTCTTTGTGAATCTGTGGGACAACAACCATACATATTTGTTTTAACTTGTCTGTCCCCAACAATTTGGCTCTCCAATTTTTTTAGCTCCACCATATAATTGGGTTGGTCAATTAAAAAAGTAGCCAAACCTAGGGGTAGATTTACTAAAGAGCGAAATTGGATAACGATTGCTACCTGCAGGGACAATTTACTAACAGGCGCCAATTCGCTAGCGAAACAGACCGTCGCTAGGGATCATTCGCACTCTTTTAGCTCTGGCGAATGGAGGCTACTCCGCAAATTCACTAAAATGCCTTCGCCCCCTCAGACCAGACAAAGTGCTGTAAAGCAGCTAGATCTTCCTCAATCTTCTGTCACTTACATCATATTCTGCGCGCTGAAAGTTCAAAAAACGCTGTCGTCTTTTCCTTTTTCAGCGTGATTACTTGCAAAAGTCCTAACAAACTTTTTTTTTGGGGAACCATTTTTTTCAGACATTTCATAACATATGGAAGATTAATCTTACAGTGGGCTCATGTGTAGGGCATTATATTGACTCCCTGGACTTGTGTAATATAAACCGGTAACTTAAACCATTTGCAGCAACATTTATAATAAAGACGTCCATACAACTTTAAATTACCCGCCATATGCAAATTGACCTGAGCGCAAGATCACTAGTGAATTTTCGCTCGGCAGAAATGAACGCTAGTGCATCTTCCCTTTGAAATGCTCACACTGACGAAGTAACGCTAGCGAAAAGTCACCAGCGTTCAGCGCCCAGGGTGAAACTCCATATATTAGTGAATTGATGTAGTCTGAGCGCATTTGTGCCTGGCAAAGTGTTGCGATGAGTGTGAAACGGATGCTGGCGAAAATTCACCGGTTAATGAATCTGCCCCCTAATGCCTTGGAATTGGCATATAACAGCATTGCAGTTAGCTTGGTTACAGTTGCCCTTTGGTTATTACTGTGAGGGATATATGCCATATACGGTATTCCCTGCACCTGTTACTGTTTAGTTCGTGGTCTCAATTTGATGTTTCAGGGTGGTAACTACCATGCCAACATACCACAGTCACTAGGGTAACAGCACAACAACCCATCACAATATTAACCAGGGTCACTGCTTTAGCAATTCACCATATATAGTACACCTAGAAATCAGCTCATTATGTAAACCATGGTAACTACCCTAGGAACAAATTAGCAGAGCTCTTTCCAGGACACAGTCAGAACTGAAGGCTATTTACTGTTCAAGCTGCTACTAGATTTGGGAGCTATGGATTAACAACAGCCAGAGGGCTGCTGGTTTAACCCGGCCAACCCAGATGCTGGGAGGATCTTGGCCTATCATGCCTTTTGTTTTTTGGGTGCATATAACTGGCATTGGGAGCAGGGCTGTAAGTTAGGAGTAAAAAGGAGCAAGATCGTGGAGTGGGGAGTGGGCTCAGCGCTAGGCCCAATAGTATTGCTGTGGGCACAAATACTGAGACTTTTTGCCACCCATGGTATAGTGCCGCATAAACCATAGTAAGTGCCAAACAGGAGGACTATGGGGCAAAAATATAAGTAGTAAAACGTTATAAAAAAAAAAGAAATAATATAAATTGAAATGAATGTGTGACCTTTCACTTAATAGTTTCCAGCTGGGGCAAAACAGCTTTAAAACTGCCCTTTTACTTAACACAAAGAAGGGCCCTAATGGGAATCCAGTGGCTAGGGGATGAATAGATAATGGATAATGATAGAGTTTGTTCTCCCTCCGTACAGCTCACAGTGAAACAACTCCCCACTGTATACAAAGCCGTCTCACAGGCACTTTGACCTTCACTGGCCAATCTGCCCTTTAAGCCTAAACTGAAATTCTTTATATTGGGTTTAACTGTGTCTATCAAGTGTCCAACCTGCTGGACTGAATTTCCCAGAATTCTCAGTAGGGCTGCTGTTGCTTAATACTTACCATGTATGAATCATTCTAATAAGCTTCTTAGTCCTCCATTCTCTCAGGCCGTGATATTGCAGAGGATGAGTCGATAAGTAAAAGCCCTCACACATAATTTCAATTATTCAGTTATATAGATGGGTATAGGACATTTGCCCCACTATTATAGGTGGAATGGGACTTACCACTAGTTCGGAGAACCTGGCATTGAGCTCCTCAGCCGAAGGAATTGGCCCAGCAAATTCCATGTAATGAAGCGGATTGTTGTCCTTGAGGTTGATTTCAGGGTGTTCACTGCTCCCGAAGCAGCAAAGGAACCCAAGGGCATGACGACTCCTTTTCCTGGGAGCCATGGTCATTGTGTAGGGTGCTATCTACTCATCATGATCTGCAGAGAGAGAAGGGAGGATATTCAGTAATATGTTGGTTTGCTCTGCCCCATCTCATGTCTCAACCAAGTATGGACATGAGCTTTAGATATGCCCATTTTGTTAGTATGTAGATATACAGTATACATATCATATATAGAATAGTAGCTCTTATGGTAAGGAACCAAGTTATTCTGCATAAAAAGCCTTATGTATAGTGTGTAGCTCTTATCACAAGGACAAATTATCCTGTACAAATACAATATAGATAGTTCCTTATAGCAAGCTGCACTCCCCTGCGTTCCGGTTTTATGCGTTCAGCCGCAGGGGAGCGCAAGAGTAGACACATTCAGTTTTTTTCAATGGGGCTGTACTCACACAGGTGCATGTAGGCGCTGAACCCAGGAAAAATGCAGCATGTTGCGTCTCAACCTGCGTTCGGCAACTACATGCGCCTGTGTGCGTACAGCCCCATTGAAAAAAACTGAATGCGTCTACTCCTGCGCTCCCCTGCGGCTGTAAGAGCCCTTAGGGTTTTAGGCCTTCTTTATAATGGTGCTGGGTGGGCTTTTAAGCAACACATCAGTGCAACTGAGTGAATCTCCCTTTGTGGTGAACCTGCATTTGGCGCCTACATGCGCATGTGTGCCTACAGCCCCACTGAAAAAAACTGAATGCATCTACTCCTGTGCTCCCCTGCGGCTGAACGCATAAAACCGGAACGCAGGGGAGCGCAGCTTCAAACGCTCATCTGTAAGAGCCCTTAGGGTTTTAGGCCTTCTTTATGATGATGCTGGGTGGGCTTTTAAAGTGGACCCGTCACCCAGACACAAAAATCTGTATAATAAAAGTCCTTTTCAAATTAAACATGAAATCCAATTTCTATTTTTTATTAAAGCATTCATAGCTGTTGTAAACTCATTTAAAAATCTCAGCTGTCAATCAAATATTGTCTGCCCCGCCTCTATGCCTAGGCATAGAGGCGGGGCAGACAATTAATTTCACTTTCCATTCAGCACTTCCTACATGTCACTGCTCTCCCCACATTGCCCCGTTCTCTTCACAGTTTAATTGTGTAGCCAGGACATGGGGATGGACATCAGGTCCCCCATTCTGGTGCACAAACAAGATTCTGAGATGATACAAGACTTGTCTTAATAACAGTGTCCACAAAATGGCTCCTGCCTGCTTGTTATAATTATGAGTTCCCAGACTGATGGAAACAAGATTCAAATAATTTATATAGTGTAATTAAAGTTCATTGTGCTTGAATAATGTGATAAAATAAATTATGAATAATTTTTTTCAGTGACGGGTCCACTTTAAGCAGCACATCAGTCTCCCATCATCTCCCTTTGGGGTGCACAGATATCTGCTTTGTTTTCTAGCTGAAACTGTATAGAGCAAATATGAAAAGGTTTTTATAAATAGTATGACAAAGAAACTCAGCTTAGGGCTCTTGCAGAGTTTTTAGCTGCGCACCCCTGCGTTCAGGTTTCATGCCTTCAGCCACAGGGGAGCGCAGGAGTAGACACACTAAATTCTTTTCAATGTGGCTGTACTCACACAGACGCATGAAAAGCGCTGAACGCAGGAAAAATGCAACATGCTGAGTCCCAACCTGGCGCTTACATGCGTCTGTATGAGTACAGCCCCATTGAAAAGAATTCAGTGTGTCTACTCCTGCGCTCCCCTGCAGCCGAACGCATGAAACCAGAACGTAGGGAAGCACAGCTAAAAGCGATCATCTGTAAGAGCACTTACTCAGAATTATTGAAGTGGTTGATTGGACTTGATGGCTGTGCATCTTTTTTCAGTCTCAGCTGCTAGGGAATGTGACAGTTATTGAGCTTTCACAGTTGCGAGACAGTAATGTGTGTAACTCTGCATCCTACTGGGATTACATTTAGTAGCAAGGAGCTGACAAGCTGTGGATCTGAACATATGGCGGCCAGAAATAGGCTAAGAGGATTCACCCTAATGAGTGGATGGAAAGGTCATTAGGCCAGAGCAAGTAACTAATGATCTATGTGCTTTCCCTCTTTAGCTTTCCTGTTTAGATGACTCTCCCTTACAACTGTTTATTTTATAAAAGTGAAAATCAGTATGTCCCCCTAACACTAGAAAGTTATCAGGAGCAAACAGCAGAGATCCAGATGCTTCCACTGGGGGATGGGGGGCAAGATGGTGATGGAAACTGTTGGGCATGATGGAGACAGTAGATTATGTTGGAGAAAGTAGGGCAAAAAGGAGACAGTACACAGTAAGATGGGGACAGAAGGACAAATTGGAGACTATAAGGCAAGATTTGGGCAGTAAGGCAAGATGTAAACAGTAGGGTATTTTAACACAAAAGGGCAAGATGGCAACAGAAAGACAAGATGTCAGTAGTAATGCTTATCAGTGTTGCATGAACTATAGTCATTCAGCTGTTTCTGATGTACAACAACTCCCAGCACCCAATGACAGCCAAAGATGGATCTGGGACACAGAAGTCCCTGTTAGTCGTGGAGTTGGGATGGAGTTAGTTGGGGTGGAGCAGTGGGGTTTGTGCCAGAAAAATCTCCTTATTTACCACTGAATAAAAATTGCTAAATATTTCCAGGATTTGCCTGAAAGCCTCAAATTCACTGCTGACATTTAGCGAAATGCAGTATTTAGCTAATTCTGGATAGATCACTGGACCCCTGCAGCTGATGGTGGATCAGAAATAGAGAGGGGCAAGATAAGACGTCTTATGCCACAGGGTATATCTGAGCTGATCTCAGTGCTAATGTCGAACAATCTGCTCTCTGTTCTGCTGTAGGTTCCTGTGCCAGATGAGTAGGTGGCTTTGGGTGGGGCGACATCTTGTGCACAAAGCAATTCCATTGAAAGGAATCACTTGGCGTATGAAGAGGTTAAAGTCTATGTATCCGCATCCCACCCCCCCCAAGGAGAGCATTACATGAGCTAAGACAACTCATTCCCTCCAAAAACAATAATTTCTCCTGCTCAGGAAAGTTCTCATGAAGCCCAAACTGATTTATTTGCATAATCCCCATCCCTTGCCAATTGCTGCAAATAGAACTCAGCTGAAGTGGAGAGACACATTCATGATCTGAACACGGACAGGCCAGTCTGAAGCAAGAGGGCACCTGGGAATTCATACAATGTGATTGGATGGCTTTCTCCAAACATTCGATCTCATTGGCTAGTCACATTCCCCTCTCTTGGAGTAAAAAGGAGATTTATTACATCACAATCCCTTTAGTTTATGTTACTACCTTGTAGAAGATTCCGACTCAGTAACTGGATACTCTATCACAGCAGGCAGCTATAAAACTAATGCGCCCCACACAATACACATACAGGGTGGTTATCAGTCAGCAATACATTGTCAGAGCAGAAAGCTCCTATTTAAGATTAAATTTAAGGGCTGAAAAGCACTATCCAAAGCATTTGGATAACCCTTTTTCCATTAAAGTGGCATTAACCACTTTAAAATATTGTTCACCACTGAATTAACTTTTAGTATGACGTAGAGAGTGATATTCTGAGACAATTTGCAATAGGTCTTAATAATTTATTTATTATTTGTGTTTTTTTAATTTGTTCACATGTTTTTCAAGAGCTCTACATTCTGGAATTTTAGCGGCTATATGGTTGCTAGGGTCCAAATTCCATTAGCAACCAGGCAGTGGTATAAATGAGAAACTGGAACATAAATACGGCCCTGAATAGAAAGATAAGTATCAAAAAGTAACAATAAAACTGTAGCCTGACAAAGCAATCGGTTTTTGGCTGCTGGGATCATTGATAGAGATGGCGCGAACTGTTCGCCGGCGAACTTGTTCGCGCGAACATCGGGTGTTCGCGCTCGCCGGAAGTTCGCGAACGTCGCGCGACGTTCGCCATTTTGGGTTCGCCATTGTTGGCGCTTTTTTTTGCCCTCTCACCCCAGACCAGCAGGTACATGGCAGCCAATCAGGAAGCTCTCCCCTGGACCACTCCCCTTCCCTATAAAAACCGAAGCCCTGCAGCGTTTTTTCACTCTGCCTGTGTGTGCTGAAGAGATAGTGTAGGGAGAGAGCTGCTGCCTGTTAGTGATTTCAGGGACAGTTGAAAGTTTGCTGGCTAGTAATCGTGTTGATACTGCTCTGTTATTGGAGGGACAGAAGTCTGCAGGGGTTTGAGGGACATTTAAGCTTAGGTAGCTTTGCTGGCTAGTAATCTACCTTCTACTGCAGTGCTCTGTATGTAGCTGCAGTGGGCAGCTGTCCTGCTTCTGATCTCATCTGCTGACTGCTGCAATAACAGTAGTCCTTGTAAGGACTGCTTTTATTTATTTTTTTGTTCCAATACAGAGCAGTATCAAGCAGATTACTAGCCAGCAAACTTACTATCATCTGTCCCTGAAATCACTAACAGCTCTCCCCCTACACTATCTCTTCCAAGCACACACAGGCAGATTTTTCAGATACATTTTTGCCCTTGATCCCCCTCTGGCATGCCACTGTCCAGGTCGTTGCACCCTTTAAACAACTTTAAAATCATTTTTCTGGCCAGAAATGTCTTTTTTAGATGTTAAAGTTCGCCTTCCCATTGAAGTCTATGGGGTTCGCGAACCGTTCGCGAACCGCTCGCATTTTTGCGCAAGTTCGCGAATATGTTCGCGAACTTTTTTTCCGACGTTCGCTACATCCCTAATCATTGACCCCCCATTTGAAAGCTGGAAAGAGCCAGAAATAATAATGAAAAAATATATAAAAAATGAAGACCAATTGGAAAGTTGCCTTGAATTGAATGTTCTATTACATATTAAAAGTTTATTTAAACAACCCCATTTAAAGCTCCTTGGATATTGGAGACAATTGTGTCTGGTGCATCTCCCCTTGTAGCCTAATTATGCTGGAATTGTGGGAAGAAAGCTTACACCTGATATTGTACTTTGCACACTGTCCGTGCAGTAGTAAAAGGGCCCCCTGTCATCAAAATCTGAAAGCTGCGGAGATGGCAGCACTTTAAGGCAAAATAATGTATTTAAAAAGCTGGATACAGTATAATAAAGACATAAGTACAGGGTGAGACAGATTCCTGGAGTACTGTATTTGTATTGGCATTCGAGTTTATTACTGGAGGAGAGAATTGGTGGAGCAGAAATGAGACTGATGAGGGGAGGCAGAGCATCTCCAGGATTGAAAGGATTTCTCCTTAAAAATGGCAGGGTTGTTAACCATATCGACATGTTGTGTGGTCTGCACTGGAATTGAATCCAACCTGCAGCACAGTCCAAACCCCATTTCTGCACATTCTAAAGGGGAATGCACTGATTTTGGCCCGAGATGTTTCTATTCAATTCCTCATAAAGCAGCAAGCCCCTAACATGTATGGGGGGGATGTACTTTATTAGCTAAAAAGAGTCTAAAATGCAAAAATAAATGTTCCGTTATATTGTCTCCCCGCTGGATGCCCATCTGGATTCAGGTTAATTGGATCTGTTGGTTGAAAACCAGCACCCCCACCTTTCCTTTTTATATGTATTCACTTTCTGGTATTTATGAACTGGTTATATATTAGGGAGAAAACATTATATCTTGCTCTCCACCTGCTGAACAGACGCTGCGGCAGAGAAAAAAAAAGACATTTACCCCAACAAGTTCAAAACATAGAGTTCAAACAGGAAACATACCAATTACAAACAAAGATACAACCATTAACATATTTCCAACTGGAAAGCTACATAGAATCCAGTCCCCAGTATCTACTATCATCCTAGATATTTCAGGAGAAGCTTCCTGCCTAGGACATAATTAGATGTTAGATCATTAGATGCAGACAACAGTCTGGCAATGTACCCAGTGCCTATTCCCAGGGTAGTCTATTCCTCCTTATAACATACTCAGTGTACCCAGTGCCTATTCCTAGGGAAGTCTACTCCTCCTTATAACATACTCAATGGATTTAGTGCCTATTCCCAGGGTAGTCTATTCCCCCGTATAACATACTCAATGTATCTAGTGCCTATTCCCAGGGTAGTCTATTCCTCCTTATATCATACTCAGTGTACCCAGTGCCTATTCCCAGGGTAGTCTATTCCTCCTTATAACATACTCAGTGTACCCAGTGTATATTCCTAGGGAAGTCTAATCCTCCTTATAACATACTCAATGGATTTAGTGCCTATTCCCAGGGTAGTCTATTCCCCCGTATAACATACTCAATGTATCTAGTGCCTATTCCCAGAGTAGTCTATTCCTCCTTATATCATACTCAGTGTACCCAGTGCCTATTCCCAGGGTAGTCTATTCCTCCTTATAACATACTCAGTGTACCCAGTGTATATTCCTAGGGAAGTCTACTCCTCCTTATAACATACTCAATGGATTTAGTGCCTATTCCCAGGGTAGTCTATTCCCCCGTATAACATACTCAGTGTACCCAGTGCCTATTCCCAGGGTAGTCTATTCCTCCTTATAACATACTCAGTGTACCCAGTGCCTATTCCCAGGGTAGTCTATTCCTCCTTATAACATACTCAGTGTACCCAGTGTATATTCCTTGGGAAGTCTAATCCTCCTTATAACATACTCAATGGATTTAGTGCCTATTCCCAGGGTAGTCTATTCCCCAGTATAACATACTCAATGTATCTAGTGCCTATTCCCAGGGTAGTCTATTCCTCCTTATAACATACTCAGTGTACCCAGTGTATATTCCTATGGAAGTTTACTCCTCCTTATAACATACTCAATGGATTTAGTGCCTATTCCCAGGGTAGTCTATTCCCCCGTATAACATACTCAGTGTACCCAGTGTATATTCCTAGGGAAGTTAGTGCCTATTCCCAGGGTAGTCTATTCCCCCGTATAACATACTCAATGTATCTAGAACCTATTCCCAGGGTAGTCTATTCCTCCTTATATCATACTCAGTGTACCCAGACCCAGTGCCTATTTCCAGGGTAGTATAGCCCTTCTTATATCATACTCAGTGAACTCAGTGCCTATTCCTAGGGTAGTCTATTCCTCCTTATAACATACTCAGTGAACTCAGTGCCTATTCCCAGGGTAGTCTATTCCTCCTTATATAATACTCAGTGTACCCAGTGCCTATTCCCAGGGTAGTATAGTCCTTCTTATATCATACTTAGTGTATCTAGTGCCTATTCACAGGGTAGTCTATTCCTCCTTATAACATACTCAATGTATTTAGAGCCTATTCCCAGGGTAGTCTATCCCTTCTTATATCATACCTAAGTGTATTTAGAGCCTATTCCCAGGGTAGCCTATCCCTTCTTATATCATACTCTGTGTAACAAGTGCCTATTCCCAGGGTAGCATAGCCCTTCTTATATCATACCTAGTGTATTTAGAGCCTATTCCCAGGATAGTCTATTCCTTCTTATAACACACCCCAGTGAGGGGAGGCAATGAAGAATTGCTAGGGCTACACTACACATGTATTACAGAATTCAGGATTCGGTTCGGGATTCTGTCCTTTCAGCAGTATTCAGATTTGGCCAAATCCTGGCCTGGCCAAACCTAATCCGAATCCAAAAAATCATGTGACTTTTCGTCACACAAAAAGGATTTTTTTTAACTCTTTTCGCCTCATTTCCCTAACGTACATTTGCAAGTTAAGGTGTGGATTCAGTTTGGTACTCAGTTGAATCTTTCACAAAGGATTTGGTATGTGGCCAAATACTAAAATAGTGGATTTGGTTCATTCTTACATGTATACTGACCTGGGGGATTTGGGGTCTGCCCTGGAAGATGGTAAATTGGGGGTTCCGGTAGCACTATGCCCTAATATTAAAAAAAAACAGAACATGCGTCATTGTTCTGTATCAGTGATTGCATATGTAGCAGATTTAGGCCTTAAACCCACCAATTGTTACAAAACTGTCAGACCCTGAGTTTATGGCACTTTTTGCATGGACATAGTGTAGTGCTATCTAATTACGGACCCCCAAAGCTCTGTTTAACACAATCTGTCCCCAAGGTATTGGGAGGCAAAGAGATTAAATGTGAAAATCCCAAGATCTCTGAGTGAAGAGCTCAGAGGAAAGTTTACATTTGGCCACCTAAAAACCAGTGATGGAGAGGAATTAACAGCTGAAGGGAACGGGTTCTCTTTACACTGGAATGTTGACTTTTTATGCATTAATATTCTCGGGAAGGGGCACTTTAACACCAGCTGCTATCATAAGAGGGTTATGGACTCTGATATGTGACTTCCATTCAACACGGGCCCCACGAGCATAGAAATATTAGCACAAGTGGATCCATTTGGCGTCCCATAGATTATGGAAAAATATTCCTGCAGTAGTCTTCCTCCTGGGTTAGGGGCCACTAGGGATGTATTGAACGTCGGAAAAAAAGTTCGCGAACATATTCGCGAACTTGCGCAAAAATGCGAGCGGTTCGCGAACGGTTCGCGAACCCCATAGACTTCAATGGGAAGGCGAACTTTAACATCTAAAAAAGACATTTCTGGCCAGAAAAATGATTTTAAAGTTGTTTAAAGGGTGCAACGACCTGGACAGTGGCATGCCAGAGGGGGATCAAGGGCAAAAATGTATCTGAAAAATCTGCCTGTGTGTGCTTGGAAGAGATAGTGTAGGGGGAGAGCTGTTAGTGATTTCAGGGACAGATGATAGTAAGTTTGCTGGCTAGTAATCTGCTTGATACTGCTCTGTATTGGAACAAAAAAATAAATAAAAGCAGTCCTTACAAGGACTACTGTTATTGCAGCAGTCAGCAGATGAGATCAGAAGCAGGATAGCTGCCCACTGCAGCTACATACAGAGCACTGCAGTAGAAGGTAGATTACTAGCCAGCAAAGCTACCTAAGCTTAAATGTCCCTCAAACCCCTGCAGACTTCTGTCCCTCCAATAACAGAGCAGTATCAAAACGATTACTAGCCAGCAAACTTTCAACTGTCCCTGAAATCACTAACAGGCAGCAGCTCTCTCCCTACACTATCTCTTCAGCACACACAGGCAGAGTGAAAAAAAGCTGCAGGGCTTCGGTTTTTATAGGGAAGGGGAGTGGTCCAAGGGAGAGCTTCCTGATTGGCTGCCATGTACCTGCTGGTCTGGGGTGAGAGGGCAAAAAAAAGCGCCAACAATGGCGAACCCAAAATGGCGAACGTCGCGCGACGTTCGCGAACTTCCGGCGAGCGCGAACACCCGATGTTCGCGCGAACAAGTTCGCCGGCGAACAGTTCGCGACATCTCTAGGGGCCACAATGGCTCCTCATGTGTTTCTATATGGAGCAGGGGTAGGCAGGGGAAAAGACTATGGTGTCAGTTCTGAATATCTACTGCTGCTACAGGGACTGGCTGTTGTGTGTTGCCTATTGTTCAAGTATCTGATGCTTCCTGCTTTTCAGCTCTCTAACTCTGTGTTAGTCAGTGACTATAGGGGGGCACATGGGACATAACTGTTCAGTGAGTTTGCAATTGATCCTTAACATTCAGCTCAGATTCAAAAGCAAAAGTTATGACCCATCAAGCCCCCTTCAAGTCTCTGATTGGTTACTGCCTGGTAACCAATCAGTGGAAACCAACAGAGCTGCAAAGCCGTAATTAGTGTTCTGTTCTGTTCCACATCCAGTCACTCCAGCCTTTATACATTACATTTTTGGCTAACTAACTATATTAGAAACATTTTTTATTTTCCACAGCCTATTAATTTATCTAGTTTTTATTTTTACACTAACAATTGCTTTTAGCAAATGCCCTAAACCATCTCCAGTTCTTTATAGAAATAATTGTCCAAAAGAGCAACCAACATATAGCCAATTAAAGTATAATAATACACACAAGATATGCCCATACAGCCAATCAGAGCTTGTAAATCAGAGTATTTAGATCATAAATAGGGTTGGATTGACCAGTAGCCTATGAGAGCATTAAGACTTATGGTGGTAGGTGGAGGCGGTGCTATGTACAATATGTGCAGAGACGTTTTGACTCTAATTTAACTTTAATTCTAATGTTTGCAATCACACGATCCTTATTAGGAACCTCAGAGGGAAATCTGATTGGAAACTTTGCAGTGAAATAGTCAGTTCCTGGGTTTCTAGATTTCTATCTTCTCCGACCCCCCCAAAGTGAAATCATTTTGCTTTAATATAAACTGTGTAAACGAGATCCCCTCCAACGCGACCGAAGCATTTCTACTTGGGAATTGAATGGCTGCTCTAAGTCCATGCAAACGAGGGTCCTGCGCTTTTCACAGGGAGGAAACAATTGCCAGAGTCATTGAGCGATGGGGGCACACGCCTCTGCCTTACATTGTTTCTTTTGCACTGAACCTTTTTATCTGGGCCCTACAGACTCCAAGTACCGGAGACACTTCTCCTTGATCAGATTTCTAAATATTTGAACACTGCATCACTGCAGCCCAGAGGCAGGCCACAATGGGGGAATCAGATTTCAACCAGCAATGTACTGTGTTGCTCTCACACATTGTGCTTGGCCTTCAGCTTTAGTGCTGGTGATGCCAGGGGAAGACCCTGTAGCTATTCTTGCACTACAGGTCTCAGAACCCTAGGCAGCCAACAGCCCTTCCCCGAGGCTATTATCTCTCCCTACTATACCTGCTATCCCACAGTCACACTCCCTTCCCAGAGACTATTATCCACTGTTACTATAGACACCATCTCTCCCTACTATACCTGCTATCCCACAGTCACACTCCCTTCCCAGAGACTATTATCCACTGTTACTATAGGCACCATCTCTCCCTACTATACCTGCTATCCCACAGTCACACTCCCTTCCCAGAGACTATTATCCACTGTTACTATAGGCACCATCTCTCCCTACTATACCTGCTATCCCACAGTCACACTCCCTTCCCAGAGACTATTATCCCACTGTTACTATAGACACCATCTCTCCCTACTATACCTGCTATCCCACAGTCACACTCCCTTCCCAGAGACTATTATCCCACTGTTACTATAGGCACCATCTCTCCCTACTATACCTGCTATCCCACAGTCACACTCCCTTCCCAGAGACTATTATCCACTGTTACTATAGGCACCATCTCTCCCTACTATACCTGCTATCCCACAGTCACACTCCCTTCCCAGAGACTATTATCCACTGTTACTATAGGCACCATCTCTCCCTACTATACCTGCTATCCCACAGTCACACTCCCTTCCCAGAGACTATTATCCCACTGTTACTATAGGCACCATCTCTCCCTACTATACCTGCTATCCCACAGTCACACTCCCTTCCCAGAGACTATTATCCCACTGTTACTATAGACACCATCTCTCCCTACTATACCTGCTATCCCACAGTCACACTCCCTTCCCAGAGACTATTATCCCACTGTTACTATAGGCACCATCTCTCCCTACTATACCTGCTATCCCACAGTCACACTCCCTTCCCAGAGACTATTATCCACTATTACTATAGACACCATCTCTCCCTACTATACCTACTATCCCACAGTCACACTCCCTTCCCAGAGACTATTATCCCACTGTTACTATAGGCACCATCTCTCCCTACTATACCTGCTATCCCACAGTCACACTCCCTTCCCGGGAAAACACACTATTGTTGCTGCCCAGTATTCCGAGCATACTACAGAGTATGCTGAATAATAACCAAAGCGTGATGTATATTAATGAGCCCCTGTGTGAGGCTGTATATACTGTATGAATCAGGGAGCGAGTAAGTGGGAAGAGCAGAGACCACAGTTTCTCACAAGAAATGATCCATGGGATTTCTCTCAGGGGCCCTGCCGGGTTACAGATGTTTTAGGTGAAAGAAATCAAAATGCAGTTTTAGGGAATATTCTGGTATTTGGATAAAAACAAGGCATTCTCTGATTTACATTTTCCCACAATATACAGGGTCCCATCCCTGAGTAGAGATTATTTTGTATCCACAGACTTTATATAAGGTGTGTCCATTTGTTCCCCTTGTGGTTGATCTTGTATTGCAGTTTATAGCATTCGCAGGTCTTATGTGATGCTGGGAATTGTAGTTTGTTAGCAAACGTTCCCCCCAACAGGATATTTTGTCAACAGTCACCTACATGAAAGATGCTCTTATCCTCAACTTTAAATAAAAACTGAGTTTCTGCCTCCTATTTTGGTGTAGGGCCACCCAAAGCCTGGCACTCCTCAACTCCCAAGAACAAACAACCTGTAACCACGTGAGCATTTCAGACAGAGGTCCATTGTTGGGCAGCCCATGAAAGCCTCTGGGAAACCCGTCTGTCCTCAGCCATTACTCACAGCCTTATGTCACACAAATCTGTGGCCTCATTCAGCGTGGGCTAAAGAAAGATCACTGAGCCATAGAAAGTACATAGAGAATTAAAGGATTTGCACCTTACATCATCCTGTTTAACCCTCTACAAGGACCCAGCTGGGAAGGCAAGAGGACTACATGACTTCGATGCTGAACCAAAACAACATGGCGTCACACAAGTTATGTACAGTACATACACAGCATTGGAAGGGTTACTAACTGCTTCTGTAGCACTAGATAGTTGCCGAATATATAGGGAGAAGAGGTAAGCATGGAAGGACAGAGCCTTGGCACAAGAATGCACTATATTGACTCTGTGCTGTGCATCGGATGTACTGGGGCTATGCAGAATTGATATGGAATGGGCAGCACAGGAATGGGCTCAGTCCTGGGGTGCAGGTGGGTCTTAGGACAAGAATGGAACACACAGAACTTCAGGCTGATTGTGCTACAGCTGGATTTGGGGTTGAGCCAAAAAAACCTTTTCACTCATCCCTGAACCAATTTGCACCGAGTCATCCAGGAACATTAAACGTTTACTTCTTGTTTCAACTGAAATGTCTGGCTAGAGTAGGGAATTTTCTGATGCTCTGATTGGCTGCCTGCTCTAATGACACATTCTGATTGGCTATTGGTTGGTCTGCGTCAATAAACATTCACATTTTAATTGGCTCCTCAGGTTGGTTTCCGGCCTTGGCCATTTCACATTATGAAAAAAACAGCCAGTTCAGACATTGGTAACTGTAAACAGAAATCATTGTATCCCTTAGCAGCCCACATTTAAAAACCTTTGAGGAACTCTGGGAGTAGGGATGTAGCGAACTGTTCGCCGGCGAACTTGTTCGCACGAACTTCGACCGTTCGCGTCTGCTGAATGTTCGCGAGCACCGCGCGACGTTCGCCAATTTGGGTTCGCGTTTGATTCGTTCGACCATTCGACCGCTAAAAATCAAACGATTTCCATTCGTTCGAACGATTGTAAGCATTCGTTCGAACGATTGTAAGCATTCGATCGAATGAAAAGCATTCGATCGAATGAAAAGCATTCGATCGAATGGTTTCGATCGTTCGATTCGAATGAAAATCCTTCGATCGAACGAAAATCCTTCGATCGAATGATTAAAGTCCTTCGATCGTTCGAATCGAACGATTTTAGCGGGTGTTTGAAGTTCACGAACTGTCCGCGAACGTTCGCATTTTTTGCCGGTGTTCGCAAACGGCGTTCGCGAACATCAAATCGGCAGTTCGCTACATCCCTATCTGGGAGCTGTAGTTCAGCAATATCTGCAAACCCTGCAAAGCAGGCCCACACCCTCAATCGATCATTAAACTATTTAAATCTGATATTTTTCTGCTTTTGCCTTTTCATTCTTGTTGCACTACAACTCCCAATGCTCCCATCTTTCCCTGATGAATTGTAGCCTAAACACAGGCCCCTATTTGTGGAAAGGCCTCCTAGGCCCAGGCCTAGGGTGGCAGGATTTTAGGGGGTGGCATGCTGCCCAACCACAACCACATTGGTTCAAAAACATTGGGGATGCGCTGGAAATATAATCATTTTTTAAATTTCACATGCGCCAATCCCCATTGCTCCGGTCCAGATGATGAAAATTTGCACAAATAAAGGGGAGGGTACAGGGGCGATGAACGTCAGTGGGTCTAGGGGCACCGACTATGTAAATCTGGCCATGCCTAAACAAACCTAATGAGTTTCCTTCCTGACAGAAATAAGGTTCATCCTGAAATCCCCAATGAAAAATAAAACTTATAGAGTTTCTGCTGCAATTGAGATCAGTCAATTTTTCCACTATCTCCCCAGGAATCCCATAACTCCCGGGACTTAGAGAGCAATTGTGGGCCTCCATGATGTCATGCCACTCAATAAAAGGCCATGGCGTATATTGGTCCGCCTCGTGGCTCACCTTGTTTTGGCCCCAAAGTCCGACAGGACAGAACCATGAGCTATTTTATGGACTGAGAAATTTGGGAGACTGAGGAGCCAGAGATGGCCCTGCTCCAGACCATGAGTTCTTCTCTTCCATTCCTGAAAATCGGACCGAGAATTTGGAACAGGCAATCTGTAAAATGGACTACTGCATTTTAGGGGGAGGGGATTAGTGGCTCCGACATTCCTACCCTTCTGGGGCCCATTGTATTGTCTTACATTCATTGTACTCAGCTTTACCCTAGGACTGGCCAAGTCTTTCTAAATTGAACTCCCAGAAAACTCATATTCTTCTGCCAGAGTTAAACACTGTATGTTGTAAAGAAAGAGCAATGGCTGCACCGAAATGAGGGGCTTGATACAACCCCCTCTTCCCTATTCACCTATACAAAGGGGAACACATAGCAGCCCAGCTGCATCTGGGAAACATGGAAAACTGATGGATTTCTGATAGTGGCCATTAATTCCCCAGTGTTCTGTTATCAACCCCATAAAGCCACAAGGGGCACCACTAGCCCCGATTCTCCAACTGGCTACAGTTTGGTCTAAACCCGGGAATGTTCTGATGCTTTGGCTACAGACTGGTTTAGTGTATTCTAATGCTGTGATTGGCTACAGGTTGGTATAGTCTTGTGAACATTGTAACTTTTTGATTGACTATTGGTTGGTCTAACTCTGTGAATATTGTAATGCAGTGATTGCCTACAGGTTGATCTAGCCCTGTGAATAATCTAATGTTCTGATTGGCTACAGACTGAATCTAGCCTTCCTGTCTTTGTTGAGTTGAGGACACATTGAGTGAAAAAGCAACAATCACATTGAGTGAAAAAGCAACAATCACATCCTGATAAAAATATATATAATATCTACTACACAAGTCAGGGTTCAACTACATCTGCTCAATTATATACAGTATAACTCTTTAATTAAAGGAACAGGAACGTCAAAAAATAAAAGTGTTTTAAAGTAATGAAAATATGATGAAGTGTTGTCCTGCACCGGTAAAACTGGTGTGTTTGTTTAAGAAACACTACTATTGTTTATATAAATAAGCTGCTGTATAGCACTGGGGGCAGCCATTCAAAGGAGACAAGGATCAGGTTACACAGCAGATAGCAAATAAGCTCTGTCTGTCTAATGGTGTTATCTGTTATCCATTCGTTATCCTGTGCCATATAGCCGTTTTTCAATTTCTGCCATTGCTCCACAGCAGCTTATTTATATGAACTATAGTAGTTTTTCTGAAGCAAACAGATCAGTTTTACCAGTGCAGGGCAACACTACATGATATTTTCATTACTTTAAAACACTTAAATTTTTCGGTGTTACTGTTCCTTTAATTGTAATAGTGATGGAAACAACTCAGTTCTTGCCTCTTTCTTTTGTCTGAGTGACCCCAGGAGACGGGACCCCAAGGCTTTATATAGAAGCACTGTGGTCATGATCAAACCTTCAATTGAAAAAAGGTACCAAATAATAAGAGGCAATGAGTGGCCTCTCCAGTCCATAAGATTGTGAATGGAATTTGAGCTAAATATGGGAAGCCTAGAGAAGGGGGAATCACAGGCTTTCCTATCGAACTTAAGCAGAAAATTCAGAGGCTGAGATACTAGTCAGGGTTCCAATCACCCTGTGATCGAGTGAATTTGAATGATTTCCTT
The DNA here is from genome assembly GCA_038501925.1 of Xenopus petersii. Lineage (NCBI taxonomy): Eukaryota > Metazoa > Chordata > Amphibia > Anura > Pipidae > Xenopus > Xenopus petersii. The sequence continues at coordinate 138,428,497 of CM076681.1, forward strand.
CGTAAGGGACACGGCTACGGGATTTTGTGTACTGACTCCTATTTCCACAGAAACATGGCACTGAGACAGACGTGCCACACTTCTGCCAACTTTCCCAGAGACAGCTGACAGCTATGAACTTCAGGCTGTGTGACTCTCCCTCCAATGTCAACAAAGGCTCCACTGCTCCCTGGGAAATGGCTCTGGCACTCACATATATCAGTCTGGAAATCTTGTAACAAATCGGCAGCAAAAGGAGCTCAGTCTGATAACATCCATAAGAAAACACCCTCCTGTCCCAGTGTTATACACTAATGCCTATATTTCAAAGCAAGATGGGGACAGCAGGCGGGATGGAGACATTAGGGCAACATGGGGACAATTGTGCAAAAGGGAGACAGCAGAGCAGGATGGAGAGAGTTGAGCAAGAGACATTAGGACAAGATGAAGAACTTAGGCCAAGATGGGGGCAGTAGGACAGCATGGAGACATAGGGTAATATGGATGCAGTAGAGCAAGATGTAGACAGTATGGCAAGATGGAGAAGACAGGGCAAGATGGAGACATTAGCATAAGAGACTTTAGGACAAGATAGGCCAAAATGGAGACAGTAGGCCAAAATGGAGACAGTAGGGTAAGATGGAGACAGTATGACAAGATAGGGACAGTAGGCCAAGATGGAGACAGTAAGGTAAGATGGAGACAATAAGACACGATTAGGACAGTAGGCCAAGATGGAGACAGTAGGGCAAGATGGAGACAGTAGGGCAAGATGGAGACAGTAGGGCAAGATGGAGACATTAGGATAAGACAAGGATTTTAGGAAAATATGGGGACAGTAGAGCAAGATGGAGACAGTAGAGCAAGATGGAGACAGTAGGACAAGACAAAGACTTTAGGACAAAATGGGGACAGAATGGCAAGCTGGTGACAGTATGGCCAAATTGAGACTTTATGGCAAGAAGAGACATTAAGGCAAGGTGGAGACAGCAGCACAAGAATGAGACAGTAAGGAAAGATGGGGACAGTAGGATGTGATGGTGACAATGAACCACGAAGACAACAAGATAGTAATATGGAGACAGTAAAACAAGATGTCAACAGCAGGGAAAGATGGGGGAAATTAGGCAAGTTAGTGAAATATGGCAAGATAGTGTTTCAGTACTGCTAAACATACACGACAGCTCTGTTGTTAATTAACAGCTATGGCCAGTCCTACACCACATAATACATCTACATCTATATTCAGGTCAATGATTACGGGAACTGTAGTCCATTAGGAGCCATAGGCAGTGAGGCTGTAGGTAAAAACCACTGACCTGGTAGCAGTACAGATATCACATGTTATTTAAGGGAATTTGTTACTTAAACTGATCTCCATAAGGAAGCTAACCATGCTATAACTGAGTGTATTAAATAGTGCAGAGTTGTTTTATGTTGCATGAAAGTGGTGTTTAATGACATGGCAGCTCCCGCCAGCTATACAAACAGAGGCTAATGAGTGCATGGAGTATTGTGAACAGGAAGGCAGAAATTTTAATCAAAGGAGAAATGCCAATGTGATAATATGGGGGCACATGGAGGGAGTTATTCCATGCACTTGGGTGCCGGGCACAGCTTAGAGCTGGTACTAAGTGACATGGCTTATTGCAATGGGCAGGGGAGGGAAACAATATTGTGCCCCTTAGCAGCCATACATGAAGGCAGTAGTTTCTGTATAGGTGCCCGAGGATCTATGCCAAGCTTAAGGGCACCTGTACTGAACCGAGTTATCTCATGCCAGCGTTAGTCTCAGACTGCAGAGCTCATAGACACAGGAGAGCCCTATACCTTATACCAGGCCTTGAGTTGCCTGACTTTTCACCAGTGCTGCAAATAAAGGCAGGTACAACTCCCAGAGTGGCAGGCCCATTGTGGGTCTGGCTGTTTATATACTCTGTGCTGCTGGTTCTGACTCCTGACACAATGTAGCAGAAGCCAAGTAATTACCAGGAAAAGGAGCCAATGCAATCATATGATAGAAAACTATGTAGGTGGGTTTTGCCTTCACAGATCCAATTATTCAATGTCGCACACAGCTGCTGGCATCAAGCACACGGTTTAGAGAGCAGTGCCAGTTTCTGGCAGTTTTGTGCAGAAGCAGCAAGTAGAGTGGCCAAGTGTTGGCCTTGGCTTATTCTTCAGAAAACCCAGCATTGTGCTTGAATTGGACGTAAACTCTCTACCCTGAGATTTCTCTGAAAGGCCGAGGGTACCCGTCTGGCATTTTTTTCCATGCAGCCCAAACATCTGGTTACTAGAGTTAGCGATGCTAGCAACCAAGTCACCAATTAAATGCCAGAAAGGAAGGTGGTCTTGGAGTTTTTAGGCTTTAGAGGGGCATAGTAGAAAGGACATATCTAAACTGAACCTGCCCCCACTTGCTTATAATCCAGGGACAAAAGCATTCCAGGTCCTCACCAGCTCCGAGCTGCCTCTATTCTGATGAAAACCAAGTCGACTGGATTATTATCATCAGCAACAAAAAGTTAAAGGGTGGTTCACCTTTAAGTTAACTTTGAGGGGCATGTTTACTAACATTGGAGATAAATATCTGGAGAGATTTCTGGAGATGTTGCCCATAGCAACCAATCAGATCTTTGCTTTTGTTTTCTAACTTGGCTGTGGCTGTTTAAATCTAATTGCTGATTGGTTGCCATGGGCAACATCTCCAGAAATCTCTCCAGATATTTATCTCCAATGTTAGTAAACATGCCCCTGAGTATGTTATAGAATGGCCGATTCTAAGCAACTTTTCAATAGGTCTTCATTAATTATTTTTTATAGTTTTAAACTATTTGCCTTCTTCTCCTGATTCTTTCCAGCTTTCAAATGGAGGTCACCGACCCCCATCTAAAAACAAAGGCTCTGTAAGGCTACAAATGTATTGTTATTGCTACTTTAAGTAAACTTTGAGTATGTTATAGAACGGCCGATTCTAAGCAACTTTTCATTAGATCTTCATTAATTATTTTTTATACTTTTTAATTATTTGCCTTCTTCTCGTGATTCTTTCCAGCTTTCAAATGGAGGTCACCGACCCCCATCTAAAAACAAAGGCTCTGTAAGGCTACAAATGTATTGTTATTGCTACTTTAAGTAAACTTTGAGTATGTTATAGAACGGCCGATTCTAAGCAACTTTTCATTAGATCTTCATTAATTATTTTTTATACTTTTTAATTATTTGCCTTCTTCTCGTGATTCTTTCCGGCTTTCAAATGGAGGTCACCGACCCCCATCTAAAAACAAAGGCTCTGTAAGGCTACAAATGTATTATTATTGCTACTTTTTATTCCTCGTCTTTCTATCCCGGCCTCAGATATTCATATTGCAGCCTCTTATTCAAATGAATCCATGGTTGCTAGGGTAATTTGGATCCTAGCAACCAGATCACTGAACTTGGAAACCGGAGAGCTGCTGAATAAAAAGCTAAATACAAACACAAATAATAAAAAATAAAAATCAATTGCAAATTGTCTCAGATTATCAGTCTCTCTTCATCTTCATCACACTAAAAGTTGATCAAAGGTGAACAACCCCTTTAAAGGGAAACGTTTTTAATATATTTTAGGAATGAGTTACCTTTTCATTAGTGTCCTAGTGCTCCAACTGCTCACAGGGGATTCTGGGAGCTGAAGTCCAGATTACTGCAGGACTGTCATCCTTGAGCCCCACCAACATGAGCCATTACAGGAATGCAGCCCAGCTCATAAATATCTGAATACAAACTTCCAAGCTTCAGAACTGGGAATGGTATGGGAATGGTATGGAATGTTTCTTTATCTAACAGGTGGCACAGCAGCCCCAGAGGACAACGCTGGCCAAAAATAGCCACTCCACCGAGCAACCTCAGGAAGGCTGGGGGTCTTGTCCAGTACAGGAACAGCAACACAGGAGTAGTCCCGTATTACAGGAGAGGTTTATATGACCCTTCTAGGAAATGACCCCATATGTTGGAATTAGCAGAGGGGAGAATAGAATCGTGGAGTCAGGAATGTAGGAAAATTCTGCTTCCATCAAAGGTATTACTTTTGAAAATCTTATTCTAAGTAACTTTCCAATATTAATTCATTCCTCATTCCTCATATTTATGTGCACTGAATCTCACAGGATTCATCCAAATCGGAAACCATATTTGCATATGCAAATTAGCATTGGGAGAGGTTAAAAAACCTTGAATGCACTTTCCCTTTGAGCAATATTTTTAAGGCTTTGGATTTGGTTCAGCTGGGCACTTAGATTTGCCAACATCCAAATCCTGCTATAAAAAAAAAGGCTTGGATTTGGCTGAATCCAAAACCAAATCCTGGATTTGGAGCATATTTAATTGTATGTTTGTTCCTTTTTTGCTCTGCACTGCTGGTTCTGGCTCCTGAAACAATGTAACTCTGAGCATCTTCCCGATACCCATTAGGGATACACCGAATCCAGGATTCGGTTCGGCCAGGATTCGGCCTTTTTCAGCAGGATTCGGATTCAGGCGAATCCTTCTGCCCAGCCGAACCGAATCCGAATCCTAATTTGCATATGCAAATTAGGGGTGGGGAGGGAAATTGCATGACTTTTTGTCAGAAAACAAGTAAAAAATATTTTCCCCTTCCCACCCCTAATTTGCATATGCAAATTAGGGTTCGCATTCGGTTCGGTATTCGGCCGAATCTTTCGCAAAGGATTCGGGGGTTCGGCCGAATCCAAAAGAGTGGATTCGGTGCATCCCTAATATCCATACATACCTCAATCTTGCTGGGTTTATCGTTACCTGTAACTGGCATTGCTGGCTGTAACAATGTAGCAGAAGCAGCTGATTTAGGATAGGACTACATGAACATTTTCGTGACGATCCGACTGACTGCAACGCCAAAAACGCGAATACGCCAGCGTCAAATTGCATGTGACGGAAATAATGTATTGTCGGATGCAAAACGACTGTCCGATGCAGACGCTGCACACTGCGTCTGCATCCGAAAGTCGTGTTGGATTAGCGCTGCGACTTCATCCGACATTTTCATTACTTACCTTATTTCCGTCACATGCAATTTGACGCAGCATTTTGTTGCGGATCACGCCGAAAACGTCCATGTAGTCCTACCCTAAAGGGGTTGTTCAGCTTCCAAACATTTTTTCCAGTTCAGTTGTTTTCAGATTGTTCACCGTAAACAAAGACTTTATCCAATGGTAGTGATGGGCGAATTTATTCGCCAGGCGCGAATTCACTGCGAATTTGCGTGATTCGCCGCCGGCGAATAAAATTGCCAAACGGCCGTGAAAATTCGCGGTGAAGCGAAAACGGCGCAAATTCGCCCATCACTATTCAATGGCTTTCCACCTTCTATTTTTTACCGTTCCCACAAAATTTAAAGGGGTGGTTCACCTTTAAGTTAACATTTAGTATGGTATAGAATGACTAATTCTAATCCACTTTACAATTGGTCTTCATTTTTTATAGTTTTTGAATTATTTGCCTTTTTCTAGCTTTCAAATGGGGGTCACTGACCCCATCTACAGAACGAATACTCTGTAAGGCTACACATTTATTGTTATTGCTTCTTTTTATTACTCATCTTTCTATTCAGGTCTCTCCGATTTATATTCCAGTCTCTTATTCAAATCAGTGCATGTTGATATGATAATTTGGACCCTAGCAACCAGACTGCTGAAACTGCAAACTGGAGAGCTGCTGAATAAAAAGCGAAATAACACAAAAACCACAAATAATAAAAAAATGAACGCCCACCCCCTCTCCCAGAGCTGCTTTAGAAGGTGAAAAATGAAACTTTACACTTTTAATATAAGAAAAACAGTCACACAGAAAATGGAAAGTAATTGGAAAGAGTCTTTATTTCTGGGGAACAATCTGAAACCAACTGAACTGAAAAAAGTGTTTGAAGGTGAACAACCCCTTTAACAGACCTGGAGGAGAAATGTAAAACCAGAAAACAAAAAGTGGTAAATAAATGCTGCTCAACCGGCCGGCCGTGTCCCCCCCACACACACCCCCTGAGCACATACATGAGCGTATACAATAACATAAAGTCTGGCCTTCACTCCTCTGCTCCTCACTACATTTCTTCTCTTCTCAGAGCCCCTTCTCTTCACACAATACACATCCGCTGCCACCTCTGGTCTCAAACCTTTCTATCTTGCTGCTCCTTCCCTCTGGAATTCCATCCCTGAATTCCTCCATAAGGAATCCTCTCCCAATCTCTTCAAGAAATAACAGAGTCTACCTTTTGGAGCACTAGAACATTAGCCTAGTCCTGTCCCTACTGACTATGCCTTACCTTATGCACTTTTTCATCTCCAATTTGTACCTGTATGTTAGTCTCCCATCCACTTAGACTGTAAGCTCTACAGGGCAGGGACCTCCTTCCTACTATGTCTCTTACCACACAGCACTTAAGCTCTTTGTCCTAGTGCTTTACAAATAAAGTTATACATACATACATACAAATGAGCGAAAACGTGCGCGCACATGAATGATCGGGCACTCATCCACAGGGCCGGGCCAGACTGGCCAGCGCCCCAGGCAATCTGGCCGGCTACATCGCCCCCTCCACTGGACTCGCTCGTACATGAGCGCACACATTCGCGCTGACAGTCTCGTCCAGAGCACGCCACCCTTCCCTCACATAAACACGTGCGCGCATGCCCACAAGGAACAGGACTTCAGACCGGGGTAGACAGCAGTGAAAGGTACGTGCCTGGCGCCCCCCAAGCTTTGCGCCCTAGGCACATGCCTACTTCTGCCTATCCCTAGTTCCGATCCTGTTGCTCTCTGTGCAAATTCCCTTACCTCCTGTGATGCCCCTCAGACAGCCAATGAGCCAGGCAGCGAGCCAAGCTTAATGCATTCCCACAACACAGATCCATGTCAAGCCTTTTAGGCTGAGAATTTTCAATTTGCAGGAAAAAGCTTCTTTCCAGATACAAGTTCCACAGGAGCTTGTTCCAAAGGTCCAGCTTCTCTAGTCCCAGTCCCTTCTCTGACAGTCCCCCTCCCTGGCCCTGCTGCAGGGATCTCCCAGAGGCTGAGCATTCCTCCTGAGCTGAAATACTCCTTCCCACTCTGATCTGACCCGACTTTCTACAGTATTCAGTGTCAAGGAGACAAAAGGATGGAGGGCCCTGCCCAGTAGGGCTTACAGTCTAAATGGGAGGGTCAAGTAGTGGAACTGCAGAGGAAGCAGACCCTGTCTGGGTCGTGGGTGGTTCGGCCTGGAAAAATAATCTTTCTGGGGTGGGATGGGGTCCCAAAGTTACACCACTGCTACTGCCACTGGGCGCCATAGTTTCTACAGGGGACTGGCAGCTCTAGATAGATGCCTATATATATAGGGGAAGAGACAAGGGGAAAGTGTTAGATGGGTTACTGCCTGCTCCCAGAATAAATATGGATTGCTAACAATAGATAGGTGCCTAATACATAGGGTTTTTATGGGGTTTTTTTTTTCAATTAATTGAAAACTTTACAAGAGAATATTAATATACCAGACTGACATTCCAGGCAATGATCAAACGAAATTCAGGTGCTTCTATAAAATATTTTATAGTTATACCCTTACCTGTTTCACAGTGGTTTATTCCCGCAGACAGTGAGGACATCAACTTTAGCTTTTATACACTGAACCTCCAATAAAAATCCCCCACCCCTGAGGATCCCTCCTACCTAAAAACCTCTACATGGTGCGTGAGAGTAAATTCCTGTACAGCAAATACTCATCCAGGCGTCAGATGCAGAACAAGGTGAGTGAGACCGATTAGAGCACCAGCTGCTCTCCAGATACTACATCCCGCTATCTCCATGATAGCTAAGGATATGATATATATATATAGTCCAACAGAAGAGAACCACACTCTCGGGTCCTTTATATAGTAATACTATAATACTAATGGGTGCTTGTTGGGCTCCCCAGGGGCCGGCAGAGATTTGGGTTGCCTGATATGTAGAGAATGGACATGCTAGCAATAGACGGAGGGTCACCGATTGAGCCTCTCCCCTAGGGCGACCATTAGAAATGCACAAAACTTACTAGGAACCTTTGTAAGCTCCACTGGGGCCCAGTAAAGCCAATCCTTGAATGCCAAAAAAGGGGGGGGGCCAAGAAAATAATTTCTACCCCAGGTCTAAAATTCCCCAGTCGCCTCATGGCAGTTCTGTCTCTCACCCACTGGGTCTGCGGAAAGGGGCCCCAGAGAGATCACTTATTTGCTTGGCCTTTAATAGTTTTTCATTTTTATTAACCGCCTTTTCCAAACCCCTCTTCCTCGTGATTCGTACTGCGGCAGAAGCACTCCCCACCTCCCTCTTGGCAGCTGCTGGCACAGGCACCTATTTGGGACAATATGATGGATTTTTGGCTGCTACTGGCACAGGTACATATTTGGGGGTGATTTGGTGGCTTTTTGGCTCCTGCTGGCACAGGTACATATTTGGGGGCAATATGATGGATTTTTGGCTCCTGCTGGAAAAAGTACATACTTGGGGCAGTATGGGGGATTTTTTAGATGCTGTTGGCACAGATACAGATTAGGGGCAATTTAAGGGATTGGCTGCAGCTGGCTCAGGTACATGGGGCAATATGGTGACTGCTGGCACAGGTACACAGATGTTTGGGGCAATATAATGGATTTTCACAAATTAGGGGCAATATGATGGATTTTTTGGCTGCTACTGGCATAGGTACAAATGGGCGCAATATGGTATGTGTTGGCACAGGTACACAGGGCAATATGAATGGCAAAGTAGTAAATGGTAATGCAGGACCGGGTGGGGGGGCACTGATTGAAGCCCTTGCCTAGGGTTCCAAAATACCTTGAACCGGCCCTGCTTACACATCTGATCCCCTTGTTGTAAGGGTGATGCTGAGATTTGTAGTTCAAGAGCATCTAGAGTTTCAGGCTGCACAGCCCAGGCCTGTACATATGTTATATAATCAATATCTTCTACATAGCTATGGTGCTGCCATGTACTCTGCATGGATATAGGATAACTGTGCAGCGCTGGGGTTACAATGCGACTTTAACTCAAATACCCACTTCCTTAAATGGAAAGCAGGAACATTAAGATGCATTTATGGGATTCCAGTATACGGAGCAGTGTAGTGAAGAGTCTCCCTGCATCAGGATATTTCAGGCTCTTGGATTTAAAGCGATATTGATTAACCCTTATATAATACTTCCCTATGCTGGGATCTCGCTCTGGGCCCCAAGCAATGACAAGAAAAGCAGCATTCATTAGATCAAGAAGAAAATACTGAGATCAGGAATATCAGCAAGGCTGCAACTGGGGTACCATTCCTTGATACCACATCTCTAAGAAACAGTTACTTGTCCATCAAATTGATCTAAGCAGTAAAACTGAACTAACAACATTGAGCAAAGGTCTAACCTATAGATCTTTAGCTGTAGTAGAACTAGAGCTCACAGTAATATCCAGTGACATCTGCTGCTTAATGGCTGCAGGAAGGGCAAGACTGAGTCACTGTCACTATTATCATGTACCATTTTGTCTGCCATTACTGTCTGCCATGTTGCCAAAATGCCTCCTTCTTGCTCTGCTATTTCTAACAACCTCTATTGTGCCCATCTTGCTCTACTGTCTCTATCTTGTCCTACTGTTTCCATTACTTTACTATTTCCAAATTGCCGTACTGTCTAGGGATGTAGCGAACTGTTCTGCTGCGAACGAGTTCGCGCGAACTTCGACCGTTCGCGTCCGCCGAATGTTCGCGAACGTTTGGGAACGTTCGCATTTTGAGTTTGCGTTCGATTCGAATACAAATCGTTCGACCATTCGAATTCCTTCGACCGCTAAAAATCGAACGATTTCCATTCGTTCGAACGATTGTAAGCATTCGATCGAATGAAAAGCATTCGATCGAATGGCTTCGATCGTTCGATTCGAATGAAAATCCTTCGATCGAATGATTAAAATCCTTCGATCGTTCGAATCGAACGATTTTAGCGGGTGTTCGAAGTTCGCGAACTGTCCGCGAACGTTCGCATTTTTTGCCGGCGTTCGCGAACACCAAATCGGCAGTTCGCTACATCCCTAGTACTGTCTTCATCTTGTCCTACTGTCTCTATCTTGCTCTATCTTGTCCTACTGTCTCCATATTGCTCTACTATTTACAACTTGCCCTACTGTCTACATCTTGCTCTACTGTCTCTATCTTGTCCTACTGTCTCCATTGCTTTACTATTTCCCAGCAACGTAACTAGAGGGGGGCGGGTGTGGGACGCGCACCTGGACCCCCCACCCCCCTCTGTACAACCGGAACCGCCCTGAATTTGTGGCATGCAAGCTGCCGGGGGGCCCTGAGGGGTGCGGGCCCTGGCCCAATCAAACCCCCTGCTCCCCCGGTAGTTACACAACTATTTCCAAATTGCCGTACTGTCTTCATCGTGTCCTATTGTCTCTATTTTGCTCTTCTGTCTCTATCTTGTCCTACTGTCTCCATATTGCTCTACTATTTCCAACTTGCTCTACAGTTTTCACCTTGTCCTACTGTCTCCATCTTGCTCTACTGTCTCTTTCTTGTCCAACTGTTTTCATCTTGCTCTACTATTCCCATATTGCCCTACTGTCTCTCTCTCTCTCTCTCTCTTTCTCTCTATCTATCTAGTGACTTCACTAGACCAATGACAGACACATCTATTTGTCACTGTCTCTGGCACCGACTGGCCCTGTGCTTTTTCCCTGGGGATTTGTGGCCTGCGCTGTGGCTCGGGCACCAAGTGGCTCTGTGCTGTGTGACACAGGGTAGGGCATTACAGCTTTCGGGGTTTCATTGTGTTATAAAACAACTGCTCAGCTCTTTCACTTGCTGGGATTTGCAGTTCAACAAAACTCAGAGGGTCGCATGTTTGAGGCTGAGGGTCTGCCTGCAAATTCTTTCAAATGACCCCCAAAAACATAGCAGGAAAACATCTGCTCTGGAATGACTGGGAGTCGGAGAATTCCAAGTCAACTGGCGCTTGAGATACAATAACAAGCAGAGCTGGACAGTGTGTGAGAGCGACACAGAGGGTTATTGTGAGTCAGTGAGTGCACTACAGACCCCCCCATTGGCCTGCACACCCCTGGAATGTGAACCATATTGTGTAAACACCAACGTTTGTATAAGGATCTGCTGTCTGTACTGTCTGTACCTGTCTGTGCACTCTATCACCAAGCACTAATACCATCCCACCCAGTTCCAGCATCATGTGGTTCTGAGCCCACCGGGTTTCCTCCTACTGCCCCACCGGCCCAGTCTCCCCTATGCCGTACTGTCTGCTGCAGTTTCCACCTTCTTCACTGGCTACTATGCCCCTCATTTCTACCTTTCTGCTCAGAACCAAGGGGTTTGGCTTCTAACTGAACCCCCTAAATATAGCTCTGCATTCTGTCCAAAGGTTTTTCTATAGGACACATTAATGATCAGCCTTTCAAGTACAGTTGCAGGATTAAGTCCATACTCAGTGCTGCTCAGGAACAGGGAACCACTGCCCAACTGAGTTGACAATCTATTTTCTAGTGTCTGTGGCACAGGGACATTAAATCAAGATATGAACCCAGGTCTCCATGAGTAACAGCAATTTAACCCCTGAATAATCATGTCCCTTTGTGCCAGTGTGAATGGAATGTCCCCTTCTCTAAAGGTGGCACTTCCCATTATAACCAATTCCTGAAAACAGCAACTGGGAAAGCACTGGAGCAGCCCAAATGGTCTGACCTTGAGGGGGACATGGGTTACTCTCCATTGTCTGCACTTTCACCTCTATGCTATTTAAAGGGACAATACTTTTTTTTTTAAAAAGGGGGTTATTTGCAGTTTAGAGCATGAAGTCAGGTCATATGTTGTATGAGTATTCTATCTTGTAGTCAGGACCCACGTGATGGCTGAGGAACAGTTGATTTATTTGGACTTTTTAGGGGAACCTTTTGTTCTGAAGCTCTTGCCCTACAAAGCACACAATTTAGCTGGTGCCAAAAAATGCACCTACAATCCAGCACTTAATCTAAATCTCCACACCCGGCATTATAATAGGGGGTATATAAAAGGGGCTACCCTATTGCTTATCCTGCAGTTTTGTTTTCCAGAGAAAAGTAGAGGAGGGTATCAAGACTGGAATGGCCCTACGGATAAAACTCCACAAGTGATTTTAATCAGGTTTTATGGGTCAGATTTGATCTGATCCTCCATGCAACGCTATGCAACAGCACAAGATTTACAAAATCTGATCCCCCTAGGCTACAATGTAAAGTCGGATCAGATAAGTCGGATGGCGTTTACATCCGACAGTCAATATATTTCAATGAGCAGAATACCATCCCAATACCATCCCTTTTTATCTCGTCGGATGAAGACACAGCGTTTACATCACAGTCGTGTCGTATAGTAAAATGTTACATGGAGTTTATGCATCGATTTTTCTATCAGTCTCATTATATTTTGACCCATGTGGCTACATCTGACTTGTCGGATGTGTTTTGTTGATCTTACACAATCCTACAAAAGAGCTTGTGGAGTTTAGCCCTAAGACTGGGGAGCACAGGGCTGGACTGGGGGCTCAGGGTCCACTGCCACATCGGACTGCCACATCAGGGCCCCAGCAACCCCCCAAAGGCCCCCCTCCCGAGTCGCAGAACCCTCCCCAGCAAAATCCCTCTCCTGCCCCCGTAGCAGCGCAAACCTACGGGGTGCAAGGGCAAGCCCCTTTAATGTCTACTTTGCTCTATTCTGCTCTGGGAGACAATGGGTTAGTACTTGAACTTGGGGGTGGGGATCAAGCTGTATCAATCACTAGTTGTCAGGCCAAGGCAAACTGTCAGTTAGTGCAAAATCAGACTTTCCATTCAGCTGCAGGGGGAGTGCAGGAGTAGACGCAGCCTATTATTTTGAAGGGAGCTGTAGTCACACAGACGCATGTAAGCCCCGTACGCCGGCTGGGACGCAGCATGTTGCATTTCACCTGTGTTCAGCGCATACATGCGTCTGTGTGAGTACAACCCCCTTCAAAATAATTGGCTGCATCTACTCCTGTGCTCCCCTGCGGCTGAACAGAAGAAAGCGCAATGCAGGGGAGCGCAGGTAAAAACGCCCATGTGTAAGGGCCCTTTTAAAGGGGAGGGTGACCTTAAGATTAACATTTATTAGGGATGCACCGAATCCAGGATTCGGTTCGGGATTCGGCCAGGATTCGGCCTTTTTCAGCAGGATTCGGATTCGGCCGAATCCTTCTGCCCGGCCGAACCGAATCCAAATCCTAATTTACATATGCAAATTAGGGGTGGCGAGGGAAATTGCGTGACTTTTTGTCAGAAAACAAGGAAGTAAAAAATGTTTTCCCCTTCTCACCCCTAATTTGCATATGCAAATTAGGGTTCGGATTCGGTTCGGTATTCGGCCGAATCTTTCACGAAGGATTCTGGGGTTCGGCCGAATCCAAAAAAGTGGATTCGGTGCATCCCTAACATTTATTACCATTTGATGGACAGAAATATTGGAATGGCCCAGCCTGTATCCCTTTAACTGCTGCCAAACTACAACACCCAAGCATTCCCTATTGGGCAAAGGTCATCTGGGGTCGGCAAAGCCTGCATTTCAACAAAAGCCTGACTTCATGCATGTATATATATTCCTTATCTGCCCAGGGCAGAATAAAGAGATGTGGCCTATTGAGTAAAGCAAAGATAACAGATATTCAATAGATGACGTATATATGTGCTCCCAATAGCCCTTTGGATTGTTTCTTTCTTGGGCACTGGGATAGATTTAGCTATTGTTAGTCTTTAGTACCCATAGAAGCATAGCAGCAGCTCCCCCTGTAGAGAGAAACACACACTGTACTTTAGCAGCACCCACAGGCATGACTTGGGAGACTGGAAACCACTGATCCCCAACCAGTAGCTCTTGAGTAACATGTTGCTTCCGACCCCTTGGATGTTGCTCTCAGGGTCTTCAAAGCAGGAGCTTATTTTTGAATTCCAGGCTTGGAAGCAAGTTTTAATTGCATAAAAACTAAGTATAGTGTTAAGTGGAGCCTCCTGTAGGCTGCCAGTCCACATAGGGGCTACCAAATAGCCAATCACAGCCCTTATTTGGCACCCCAAGGGACTTTTCATGCTTGTGTTGCTCCCCAACTCTTTTTACATTTGAATGTGGCTCACAGTTTAAAAAGTTTGGGGACCCCTGCTGTAAACCATCACCCCCTAACAAATATAGATCAGAGACTGATTGCTCTCCACTAGGAATAGGCTCCACCAGTCCCTATATCAAAATAACACGATATGCAAGAACCTTGTGTTGTCCCTCTATTGTACCCCAAAGATGTAGTTGTTGTTTCAATCACTCACTGAAAAGGTTAATGAAGAATTCATTATATACTCATTTCTCACGGCTGCACAGAAACCAGCGCAGCCAGCAGCATGAAGCTGGGTTTATCTAGGGATGCACCAAATCCAGGATTCGGTTAAGTATTTGGCCAGAATTCGGTCTTTTTCAGCAGAACCGAAGCCAAATCCTAATTTGCATATTCAAATTAGGGGCGGTGAGGGAAATAACGTGTCTTTTTGTCACAAAACAAGGAAGAAAAAAATGTTTCCCCTTTCCACCATAATTTGCATATGCAAATGAGGATTCGAATTCAGTTCGGTATTCGACCGAATCTTTCGCGAAGAATTCAAGGGTTCGCATACCTCCCAACTGCCTCGTTTTTAGAGGGACAGTCCCTCTTTTGACAGCTCCATCGACAGTCCCTCGTTTGTACTGGAAAGTCCCATTTTTCTCTGCACTGAACAGCCAGAAAAAGAAACAAAGTTTCTCACTTAATTGGCTTTTGGCAGAGAGCCCAGAACAGCCACAGCAGAAGATAAGATGCTTTTGTAACAATTTCTAGATAAGCAAATAAGTAATTGTAACGATATACGATAACAGATCCCTTGGGAGAAGTTCGACTCACAGCTTAAAGGGCAATTCACCTTCATTAGCAAAACTGTAATAACTGGAAGAAAAAAAACACAGAAATATGTTCAAACTTTCATAACCTGCCAAATTTTGTAAAATGAACATGGTAATTAGGGGGTGTGTCCACAAAAAATGGGTGTGGTCAAACAAATTTCACCACACTATGGGCGACAACTTTTTTGTCCCTCTTTTTATTTCCAAAATGTTGGGAGGTATGGGGGTTCTGCTGAATCCAAAATAGTAGATTAGGTGCATCCCTGGTTTTATCATTGTGGTTTGGCTATAAGTGCACCAACATATTCCATAGCATTGTACAAAAGGGAGTGATTTCCCTGCACGTGGCCCGAATGTCAGCGAGCTGTAGGTTAGTGTGAGTTCACAATTCTGCATGGCTGGTGTATTTTTCCTTGCGCTTGTCAGTAGAAAACGTGTGGCCCTTCCAAAATACACAGAATACAACAATGGGCCCCATGTATTTTGATCTGGAGATCTGCAAGAGCTGCTTCCTTGCACTTAATTTATCAGTTAAACTGGATGCCCTCTGCTTAGCTATATGGAAAGCGTTTCAGTCTGCAGCAGGCATGTAGGTGAACTGCCGATGTATCTGTGTTTGTAAAGGTGAAATGCCAATATGTTAAGGTAGCCATTTAGAAGAAGGATGAAGGGTTCATTAGTAATGAGTTTAGAGGCAGGCTATATGTAGGGTTGCCACCTTTTCTGGAAAAAAATACCGGCCTTCCTATATATTTATATTTTTCCCTATTAATAACATTGGGATCAACCATCATTTTTACCGGCCAGGCCAGGAAACTACCGGCCAGGTGGCAACCCTAGCTATATGGCATCACAACATTTCTTGCAGACTGCAGCAC
The DNA here is from genome assembly GCA_038501925.1 of Xenopus petersii. Classification (NCBI taxonomy): domain Eukaryota; kingdom Metazoa; phylum Chordata; class Amphibia; order Anura; family Pipidae; genus Xenopus; species Xenopus petersii. The sequence continues at coordinate 138,444,340 of CM076681.1, forward strand.
TTAAGGCAATAGATTGCAAGCTAGCTGTGCAAGACATGAGGTGCCCCTCAGTTAGCTGTCTATAACAGAAGTAAGAGCAGCGTGTAAGCTCCCAGCAGCTGACACAAAAACCATGTGTTCCCTTTAAATCCTTTCTCCCCCCCCCACTGCCTTCCCCTTTAACCCTTTCATATCAAACACATGAACAGCTCCTCTCACAGTGCAGCTGCTGGACCTGTGCTGCAGGGGTTAACTGTCATCTTCAGACAGTGGGCATTCGGGTAAAACCAATCCGTATATTGCACAGGGTGGCAAAGGAATATTGCGGATGCCCAGGAGTAGAGTTAGTGGCCCTCGTATTGGCTACTGAAAGGGTTAAAGTCGCATGCCAGGGCAATTGAAGGGAATGTGTAGGGCTGGTTGTGCAGCTGTAACGCTGATAACATAACTCAGGGGGCAGAAGGTGAAGGGTGCTGAGGGATTAGGGGCACACAGAACAAGGTGGCACTTACCAGAGGTCCTGTGGGTGATTACTCCGCTTGGCATGCAGTGAGGGGCACTAAAGATCTCTCTTACACTGTTTAAGGCTCACTGTTAATGCCCAGTGGCAATGACACGGGTAAAGTGCTCTGTGGTAGGTCCCTGACAGTCAGTGCCAGTCTCTCTCCTTGGCAGAGATATATGTAAGCCTCCTGAAGATAGGGTGCCCCAATCTTATGGGTCTTATCCCAGATTCAAGTCTTAGGGACCACTGACAATACTTTATTCTTTGTCCCAATGATAATGCCCTTTTCTTTGTCCTGGGCACCACTGAAAATGCCCTTCTTTCCCCCAGGCACCGAAAAGAATGTCCTTTTCCTGGGCACCAATGAAAATAGCCCTCTCCTTTCCGTGGGCAACACCCTTCAACTTACCCTTGGCACCACTGATAATGCCTTTCTCTTTGTCCAGGGGATCAGAAAAAAGCTCCGTTATCTGTGCCCTTGTGCCAGTCTTGTATGCGGATGCCCAGCTATTAATCCTGTGCAGTAAGATCAGCTTCCACTTGAATTCACTGCTTTGCGATGATGAATCTCTGCAGAGGAATGATTGCCCTACTGGCATAAAACATAGGGCCAAGTCCTAAATGATATAAGACTATGCCCAACCCTTCACTGGCGCAGAAAATATTTTTCGGTCTTGTTTTGATAAATCGTGCCCAGATCTCAGGAGAAGGTGCCGTTGCAGAAGGAAGTGCCCAAGTCTGTGCCCTGTAACAAAGAGACAGTGGCAAGTATTAGTCCTCTGGCAAAGGTGCCCAAGTCACAGTTCTCCAGCAAATGTAGAAGGTGCCCACGTCTCGGTCTTCCTGATGGTGAAGGAGAGTATCCAGCAGTTAATCGTATTGTAGTTAAGGTGCTGTGCCCTCCTCCCTGGCACCCTGGATTCCTGGGAGAGATGAGGGTGACAAGCTCTTAGGTCCAGGCATATGAATGGTGCCCGGTTTTCTTTCCCCTGGCACAGAAGAGTTTGCCCAGCAGCTATGTACATGGGAGGCTGTGCAGGAGCGGAGCAGAGAGGGTGTGAGTGCTGCTCTTTGCTCTGCGCTGGGAGTCACATCAGGAACTGTTTTTCCAGCCCAGATCTCAGGCATTGGGGCAGGGCCTTCCTGACGCTACTGTGCAGCCGCCAGGCCTTAAAGGGGCAGAGCAACACAAATACACGCTAAGCTGCACCTCACCATCTGGGCATATGCCAAGCTCTACTATAGACTCTGCCCTTATTCATGCCCATCATAAACATTCTGGTTTCTTTCTGTCTTTTCCGCTGACAATGTCGTCATTTATGCAGATTAAATGCAAGGGGAAATGGGCAGATTCCCTGACACAGAAGAAGGGGCACAGAATTGATTTTGGGGGGGGGGGGGTAAAGAGACAGACAGAGAGAGAGAAAGGGGAGAGTTGTAATTCTGTCTTCTCAACCAGGATTCTGGGACTTGTAATCGCCAAATGTAAGCGTCAAACGCAGGTGGGACGCAGCATGTTGCATTTTACCTGCGTTCATGCGTCTGTGTGAGTACAGCCCCTTCACAATAATTGAGTGCATTTACTCCTGCGCTCCCCTGCGGCTGAAAGAAAGAAAGCGCAATGCAGGGGAGCGCAGGAAAAACCGCCCGTGTGTAAGTTATAGATAACGTGGGTTCTCTCAGTGCTTTATCTGGGCTGCACTATTAAAGGAACAGTATCATCAAAAAAGTGTTTTCAAATAATAAAAATATAATGCAGTGTTGCCCTGCACTGGTAAAACTGCTGTGTTTGCTTCTGAAACACTACTATAGTTTATATAAACAAGCTGCTGTGTAGCCATGGGGGCAGCCATTCAAGCACAGGATACACAGTAGATAACAGATAAGTACTACTATAGTTTATATAAACAAGCTGCTGTGTAGCCATGGGGGCAGCCATTCAAGCACAGGATACACAGTAGATAACAGATAAGTACTACTATAGTTTATATAAATAAGCCGCTGTGTAGCCATGGGGGCAGCCATTCTAGCATAGGATACACAGTAGATAACAGATAAGTACTACTATAGTTTATATAAACAAGCTGCTGTGTAGACATGGGGGCAGCCATTCAAGCACAGGATACACAGTAGATAACAGATAAGTACTACTATAGTTTATATAAACAAGCTGTTGTGTAGCCATGAGGGCAGCCATTCAAGCACAGGATACACAGTAGATAACAGATAAGTACTACTATAGTTTATATAAACAAGCTGCTGTGTAGCCATGGGGGCAGCCATTCAAGCACAAGATACACAGTAGATAACAGATAAGTACTACTATAGTTTATATAAACAAGCTGCTGTGTAGCCACAGGGGCAGCCATTCAAGCACAGGATACACAGTAGATAACAGATAAGTACTACTATAGTTTATATAAACAAGCTGCTGTGTAGCCATGAGGGCAGCCATTCAAGCACAGGATACACAGTAGATAACAGATAAGTACTACTATAGTTTATATAAACAAGCTGCTGTGTAGCCATGAGGGCTGCCATTCAAGCACAGGATACACAGTAGATAACAGATAAGTACTACTATAGTTTATATAAATAAGCCGCTGTGTAGCCATGGGGGCAGCCATTCTAGCATAGGATACACAGTAGATAACAGATAAGTACTACTATAGTTTATATAAACAAGCTGCTGTGTAGACATGGGGGCAGCCATTCAAGCACAGGATACACAGTAGATAACAGATAAGTACTACTATAGTTTATATAAACAAGCTGTTGTGTAGCCATGAGGGCAGCCATTCAAGCACAGGATACACAGTAGATAACAGATAAGTACTACTATAGTTTATATAAACAAGCTGCTGTGTAGCCATGGGGGCAGCCATTCAAGCACAAGATACACAGTAGATAACAGATAAGTACTACTATAGTTTATATAAACAAGCTGCTGTGTAGCCACAGGGGCAGCCATTCAAGCACAGGATACACAGTAGATAACAGATAAGTACTACTATAGTTTATATAAACAAGCTGCTGTGTAGCCATGAGGGCAGCCATTCAAGCACAGGATACACAGTAGATAACAGATAAGTACTACTATAGTTTATATAAACAAGCTGCTGTGTAGCCATGAGGGCTGCCATTCAAGCACAGGATACACAGTAGATAACAGATAAGTACTACTATAGTTTATATAAACAAGCTGCTGTGTAGCCATGAGGGCAGCCATTCAAGCACAGGATACACAGTAGATAACAGATAAGTACTACTATAGTTTATATAAACAAGCTGCTGTGTAGCCATGGGGGCAGCCATTCAAGCACAAGATACACAGTAGATAACAGATAAGTACTACTTTAGTTTATATAAACAAGCTGCTGTGTAGCCACAGGGGCAGCCATTCAAGCACAGGATACACAGTAGATAACAGATAAGTACTACTATAGTTTATATAAAAAATCTGCTGTGTAGCCATGAGGGCAGCCATTCAAGCACAGGATACACAGTAGATAACAGATAAGTACTACTATAGTTTATATAAATAAGCTGCTCTGGAGCCATGGGGGCAGCCATTCAAGCACAGGATACACAGTAGATAACAGATAAGTACTACTATAGTTTATATAAACAAGCTGATGTGTAGCCACAGGGGCAGCCATTCAAGCACAGGATGCACAGTAGATAACAGATAAGTACTACTATAGTTTATATAAAAAATCTGCTGTGTAGCCATGAGGGCAGCCATTCAAGCACAGGATACACAGTAGATAACAGATAAGTACTACTATAGTTTATATAAGCAAGCTGCTGTGTAGCCATGGGGGCAGCCATTCAAGCACAAGATACACAGTAGATAACAGATAAGTACTACTATAGTTTATATAAACAAGCTGCTGTGTAGCCACAGGGGAAGCCATTCAAGCACAGGATACACAGTAGATAACAGATAAGTACTACTATAGTTTATATAAACAAGCTGCTGTGTAGCCATGGGGCAGCCATTCAAGCACAGGATACACAGTAGATAACAGATAAGTACTACTATAGTTTATATAAACAAGGTGCTGTGTAGCCATGGGGGCAGCCATTCAAGCACAAGATACACAGTAGATAACAGATAAGTACTACTATAGTTTATATAAACAAGCTGCTGTGTAGCCACAGGGGAAGCCATTCAAGCACAGGATACACAGTAGATAACAGATAAGTACTACTATAGTTTATATAAACAAGCTGCTGTGTAGCCATGGGGGCAGCCAATCAAAGGAGAAAAGGCTCAGGTTACACAGCAGATAAACTCTGTAGAACATAATAATGTTATCTATTATCCACTATTTAACCTGTGCCAAACAGACTTTTTTCAATTTCCGCCATTGCTACACAGCAGCTTGTTTATATGAACTATAGTAGAGTTTCTGAAGCAAACACACCAGTTTTACCAGTGCAGGGCAACACTACATTACTATAAAGCACTTTCATTTTTTTGGTGTTACTATTCCTGCAGATCTATTTATGCCTAATCTGAGACCCTCTGGCATTTGTTGAACTACAACTCCCAGCATCCCCTTGCTGTTTGGATATGGACATCCATGTTATAGATTACAGGTGATTAGTGGGGGGGAAAGTTGTAATGAGCGTGTTTGCAATGATAATGTCTTCAGCCAAAAGATGGAGCTCAGCACTTACGGTGCTTGCAACGCTCAATAGACAAGATGAATAGACAGACATTCTGCTGTTGAAGGAGGGCACCCTAGTACATGCAATGGATTCTAGGAGATTTCACGCCTGTAGGGGGGCACAGGGGGTACAGCAGTACCAGGCCCAGGCCTGAAGGGGGGCCCGGATGTGTTGCACTTTTCAAATTAGCCGGGCCCCCCTTAACTGCACAGAAGTTGATGCACCGCCGAAATGCTGAAGACCCAAAGTCCTGAAGCCGTGAAAAGACCCAAAGCTACAAAAGGAGCCGAAGGAAACTGAAGAAGCTGAAGAAGAACCTGAGGTTCCACTAAACACCAATGTCAATTTTTTGTTTTTTTGTCTAACAGGGTCTAGGGCCCAAGTTGAAGGGGCCCCAGTTCTGGAAAGTAGGGGCCACAGCATCAGAAATAGTGATAGGGATGTCAAGCATCTGGTCACCATCTGTTGGACTGAAACTCCCAGAACCCTGGACAGCCAGAGGCTGCACCAATCATGGCTGGTGGGGGTTGATACTTATGGGAAGCCCTTATGATGCTTTACCTGCAGGATCTTACAGCAGCTCTATAGGAGAGACCCAGTCTTCCATTTCCAGCTTAGTAGATCACAGGCTCCCCCTACTGGTCAGCACTGGTCTTCAGCCAGAAAGATCCTGGTTTAAGGGCTCTTACCAAGGCCGTTTTTGCCTGCGCTCCCCTTTCTTCAGTTCAGCCGCAGGGGAGCGCAGGAGTAAACGTACTCAATTATTTTGAAGGGGGCTGTACTCACACAGATGCGTGTATGCGCCAAACGCAGGTTAGGATGCAGCATGTTGCTGCAACGCAGGAGAGCGCAGGCAAAAACGGCCGTGTGTAAGAGCCCTAAATGCAGCCAGTGTCTTCACTACAAACTCCCACGCCCCAAATAAATTAAAGGAGACATACAATATTGTGTAAAAATGTATATACTATACTATATAGGTATAAAAGGAAAGCGCTCAAAAAAAGTCATGTTTTGGGCTGGTTTATTAAAAATTTCTGCAAAAACCTGCCTATCTGTTCCACTTGCTGCTGCCTCCATTTCCAGGCTGTACAGGGAAGCTGGCAGCTCACTGCACTCTGGGATAGGAACCAATCAGCAGCTAGGATGACCTTGTAGGGAACTGAAGTCTGGCTTTGCTTGTGTGATTGCAGGGCTGTGATTGGCTATCCCTTCTATTGTGCTTCTGGCAGGGCTTGTTAGGACACGCCCACTCCTCATTTGAAACACAGGCAGGGACCATATCAGATCTATAGAAAGCTTCAATAAAGGGGGCATTTTTAAAGATAATATCCATTTTTGTGCAAAAGTAATACCAGAACCATATATAATTCATTAGTGCCTTCAAGACTGAATGTGTTTTCAGTTATGTTATATGTTTCCTTTAAGGCCTTTTATCATTCAAGGTCCCTTAGTTTGTGTGATTGCCTGGAGGCACCTGAATATGGGTTGGTTCTGACTCACTGGAGCCGGCCTCCTGCCGAAAAAAATTCATTAACCCACTCAGTGCCAGTAAGCCTGAAGAATAGAGAGAGGGCGTTATACTGAGCAGTCATTTTTCAAATCATTGATTATATTTTCATGTTTGCTCTGCCACCTTCAATTTGGTATTTATGTTTTTAAAATCTTTTGGACCCTGTACCCCCAGTGTCTTGATAATGGAATTACCTGTCTTTGTGTTCTGCCTCCTTTCTTCGGGGGGACGGGTACCTGGCTGGTAAATCTGATGCTTGAACCTGACGTTAGTAATATAGACCAGGATTTTCTTCCAAAAAAGTTGACAACCCTACTCCTGTCCCACTCCCTTGGACCTCAGTCTTGTTATCTTGGTTGGTAGGGTCCCACGTAACCTAGCAACGAGCAGGAGGGAGGAGAACTATGGGAACGGTCTGCCCAACCTTGGAACTGATTGGGAACCCTGGGGGTCTCATAGGCACCCCCATCTATATCCAGAGAATCTTCTGTATCTCTATTTTTATAAATAAGCCTGATGGGGTTAAACCTACTCTAATGTTTAACCCTCCATCAGCCAAATGGTGTATATCACTCTGTGCCTTCACATTACACATCTAATCACATAATGAAATCAATATGGGGCTACATTAGCTTGCAGCTGGGGGGGCGTTTAGGGTGCACTAACACAAACCAGGTGTGCGAAGCGGAATGTATGTGTGTGTGTGAGCGTGTGTACAAAAATATTTATAACAGAGACAATTTTACATTTATGATATTACATTGTGTAAACGGGGGTTCGCTGCCCTGTACCCACACTTTGTTCACTGCACAAACACAACAGGACTCAGACTCTGGCCTGACTGGACTACCAGAACCAGTGCACCTCATCATTTCTGGCTGGACTACACGTCCCAGCATCCCCTGCGAGCCAATAGCTGCAGGAGAGATACCATAAAACTATGGCAGCATAGGTATTCCCCTGTACTAAGCACAATTCAGCAGGAACAGCCCCCTGAGTTTGCTCATAGTCTGTACAGAGAGATCCCATAAAACTATGGCAGCATAGTTATCTCATATTGTATCTCTCTGTACAGACTATTAACAAACTTTGGGACTGTTCCTGCTAAATTGTGCTTAGTACAGGGGAATACCTATGCTGCCATAGTTTTATGGGATCTCTCTGTACAGACTATGAGCAAACTTAGGGGACTGTTCCTGCTGAATTGTGCTTAGTACAGGGGAATACCTATGCTGCCATAGTTTTATGAGATCTCTGTATCTTGATCTTAGCATCACTAGGGTTAAAGCCGTCCATTAGTAACATGCAGTTAGGAGTGAGGAGCAATTCCAGCAGGAGCAGTTTCCCACAAGGATCCATATACAATAGATGGAATCAGTAGGGATTTCATGGTTTGTAAATGTTCCCATCAAACGAGCCAAAGTCCTGGGAATTTTATGTGACAGAATAAGACAAAATCTCCTGGCCGGTCCCAGAAACTTGAGTAGGGTCATAAAGGGGCCCCTGTTAGGGTTTGGTATAATAATGCCAGGAGGGTTACCCAACACCCAGGTCTGCTTGTTGTAAGAACTCTGGAAAGCTGGTCTGATTTCCACACAAACCTCAGCGAAGGTTCCTATGGTTGTGACAGCTAAAGGCATAAAGGGGACATTGAGCATTTAGTTCCACAAACCTAAAATCGAGTCCCTATGTGGTTTAGGTTGGGTCTTCATTATTCACTTTCAGTGACAATTCTTCCTCAAATAGAAGCAGTAATTAAGACAAGGTGCATAACAGACTACATACCTCCTAACTGTCCCAGTTTGACAGCTCAACCCGCAGTCCGGGGTTTGTTAAATGTCCCGACTTTCTCTTTGATCTCCTGCACTGAACAGCCAGAAAAAGATACAAACTTTCTAACTTATTTGGCTTTTGGCAGAGAGCCCAGAATACATGGCAGGTGCATTTGTGTAATTTAAGACAAGCAGGTCTCTTGGGGAGACTGACTTGCAGCTTAAAGGAGAAGGAAAGGCTAGAATAAAGTAAGCTTTACAAAAAAGGTCCAACTAAATATACCAGTAAACCCTCAAAGTAATGCTACTCTGAGTCGTCTGTCAAAAGAAACACCACATTTCTTTCCTTCTATTCCTTCTGTATCAGACTTCCTGTTTTCATCTTAAACTTCCAGGGCTTGGGCTTGAGCATGCTCAGTTTGCTTCTCCCCTTCCTTTTCCGCCTTACCTTCTACCCTCCCTGCTGTAATCTGAGCCCAGAGCTATGAGTGAACATGGAGAGAATCAGGCAGGAAGTGATGTCACACCAAGCTAACATGGCAGCTCCTATCCTAAATAAACAAAGAGCTTCTAGAGTTGTTATGGTAAATTATTCTGCAGAATAAATATAGTGGTATAGCTTGCACTTTTTGTGGCTAATCTATTGACATTAAACTGCTTTGGTAGCTTTCCTTCTTCTTTAAAGGGCAATTCACCTTAATTAGCAAAACAGTAATAAGCTTTATGTTTCAGTCATAACCTGCCATATTTTGAACATGGTAATTAAGGGGTGTGGCCACCAAATATGTGTGGTCAAACATGTTGCCGCACTCCGCACGACAAATCTTTTTGTCCCTCTTTCTATTTCCAAAATATTGGGAGGTATAAGACTGCAAGGTGCAAAAGCAAAAACATGGTGGACTGCACTTATTTTTTCACTTTGCTCTCTGTCCTTTGTAAAGGGCCCCAAGTGATCAGGACATGGAGTATTTCATGACTGTTCAGTGTCTGCACTCTGTAGACTTATTATTATGGGATGATGTTTTGGAGATGTTGCCATAGTTAGAGAGACGTTGGTAGGACTGGCATCAACATCCCACAGCAATAACGACTTTGGCACCAGGAATTGGAACACCAGCTCATAAGTCTCGAGGAAACACAAACGGCCAAGGATGGAATATCCCATCAGCACTGGAAACAATATAACCAAGGGAGGATCATGTGGTCAGACATATGTGGGTCGGCAGAGGGTGAGGGCGGAACATTGTCCCACATCAGACAGGCAAGGTTCCACCAATAATACCCAGTGACGTCTCCACGGGAAACTTGTCACTGACCAGAGAATCACTGGGAACAATATCCCGCAAACAGCCGGCTCCTTCAGGATCTCCAGCTCCGGAACATAAACTCACACCTCATTATCCTTTCTTCTCTTCCCTTTAAGCTGTGACAAGGGTCAGGGGTCCCCTATTAAGGCTGGGTGTAGATTTCCTGGAATGTTCTTTGGGAAATGGGTTGGTGTGGGTTGAACTGCAAGCTCTGCACAAACGGAGCGGTGCCGGTCACACAAAGGATATGGACAGTTCCACGGCAACCGGGTTTAAATAAAACCTTTTGTCCTTCCAAGAGAGATTTTATCTATGAGAAGAGCCGCCTCTCTGCTCAGATCTGAGTTACTAAGTGAGCCTATGCCTGTAACACTTACATACTAGGGACAAAGTGAGAAGACAGAAATGGGGCACAGGCAGGTCAAAGAACTTAAAAAATATCTCTATAATCCTGCTATTGATAAAAAGTAGTTTATTATATCATATTTAAAAAAAAACCATGTAGCCCAACGCGTTTCATGCTTACCCCTTAATCATAGGCAATCCCAAATAGAACACGTCTCCAAATATACATTTTCAAATAGAACCTTCAATCAGCTAAAACCAATCATAGTCAAGTAGAGCCACTGTTGCAGATATACTCCATCTCAGAGGCGGGCCACGCTGTCCAGGCACCCTAGGCAAGCCGGGCAGTAGCGGCGCCTTTGCGAACTTGCGCTCGCGTGCGCCAACCTGTGCTCGCGTGCACATGCGCAAAATGGAATCGAAAAAGAAGCGATAACAACCAGACAGTCGGGAACCGGACTGGGGGTAGGCGACAGAGGAGGTGCGTGCCTGGCACCCCCCCCAGCTTTGCGCCCTAGGCACGTGCCTACTCTTCCTACCCCTAGTTCCGGCCCTGATCAAGTTACTCCAAGCTGACCCACTCAGCTAAAAACAGTTTGGGATGCACCGAATCCAGTATTTGGTTCACGATTTGTCCAGGATTCAGCCTTTTCCAGCAGGATTCGGCCAGGATTCACCTAATCCTTGTGTGTGGCCGGACCGAATCTGAATCCTAATTTGCATATGTAAATTAGGTGTGGGAAAGGAAATTACGTGACTTTTCGTCTCAAAACATTATTTTTTCCATTCTTTCCCGCCTCTAATTTGCATATGCAAATTAGGATTCGGTTCAGTATTCGGCCGAATCTTTCACAAAGGATTCAGGGATTTGGCCGAATCCCAAATAGTGGATTCGGTGCATCCCTTCCTATCAGATCAGTGTAGGACTGGCCCGGCGGGACACCGGGAAAAAAACAGGTGGGCCCCCACCGGGCCAGACCCCCTCTAACAGTATAAAAATTTTGAAAAAGTTTCCGGCGATGCGCATGCACATCACCGCTTGCGCATGCGCATCGCCGCTTGGGAACAGGGAGCGTCGCCATGGACTAGACCAAGTCAATTCCAATTGGGGCAGAGCAGTAAAAAGTCAGGACACAAGAGGATAGTCAAGGTCACAGGTTGGGTCAAACACATGAGAAGTGAAGTACAGAATCGTGATCCAAGAGAATTGTCAGAAAAAGGCCAGGGTCAGGACAGGCAGCAACTAGGCAAGGTCAGGGACAGGCAAGGTCAAGAACAGATAAATAACATTTGGAATCACACCCAAGAACTATTGAAAATAGACCTACGTTGGGCTGCTTGTATTTGGCTGCAGCCCCTTTAAAATATTTCTTGGCACTGCACTGTGACTAGGGTTGGCAACTTTTCTGAAAAAAAAATACCGGCCTTCCTATATATTTATCTTTTTTTCCCTATTAATAACATTGGGATCAACCATAATTTTTACCGGCCAGATGGCAACCCTAACTATGACGTCAGACGCAGCACTCGCGTCAAACCCAGAAGCGGAGCGAGTGCAAGTCATTTACCAAACGGCACAGGAAGGAAGCGGACATTGTAAAATACTCCCCTATTTGGACCCCCTAATAAATGGAGTGTAATAATTGTAGCTGTACCAAACAATGTCTGTCAGAATCATGAAATGCCAGCAACATATAGTCCTGTATTAAAGGGACATATATTCTCAATAGGAGAGAGAGTCATTCTTCCCCTTCACAAATTACTGGTAATGCCCCATCTAGACTATACCGGGCACCTTTGTGCTCCAAAGCTCAAACAGGAAGTACAGAGAAGAGCAACTTAATTGATAAAGTAAATGGAAGGGATCAGTTATGGGGAAAGGTTGGCCAAGTTGGGATTGGTTACACTGGAGAAGAGGCAGTTAAGGGGGATATGATCACTATATATAAATATATAAGGGGATATGATCACTATATATAAATATACAAGGGACAGTAATGAAAGAGAAAGTACAGAGAAGAGCAACTAAGCTTATAAAGGGAATAGAAGGGATCAGTTATGGGGAAAGGCAAGTTGGGATTGGATACACTGTAGAAGAGACAGTTAAGGGGGATATGATCACTATATATAAATATATAAGGGACAGTAATGAAATAGAGAAATCACAGAGAAGAGCAACTACGGTATATACTCGAGTATAAGCCGAGTTTTTCAGCCCCCAAAATATGCTGAAAAACTCTACCTCGGCTTATACTCGGGTCAAGCGCAAAAACGGTCGCCGGCGTCTAAGAATAGTCGCCGGCGTCCAAGAATAGTCGCTGGCGTCCAAGAATAGTCTCCAAGAATATTCGCTGGCGTCCAAGAATGGTCGCCGGCATCCAAAAACGAGACTCCGGCATCTCCGATGGGAGCAGAACCCCTCAATTTTTTGATTGAAACTTACCAGAAGCTGCTGCATTTCTCACCCTCGGCTTATACTCGAGTCAATAAGCTTTCCCAGTTTTTGGAGGTAAAATTAGGTACCTCGGCTTATACTCAGGACGGCTTATACTCGAGTATATACGGTAAGCTGATAAAGGGAATGGAAGGGATCAGTGTGGCAGGCACAGCACTATACACTGCCTTGTGCTCTGTGGCATTAGAAAAATTATGAAATCTCTGTCCCTTTAGTCTAATCAGACTTTCTTTTACTCTGTAATTCCTCTAGCGCCGTTCTATGGAAGCAGTAGGTTTAAAGAACACACCAATACCTTTAAATAACTTCTTTAATAACTTCAACTTTCTTCATATAACACTGCTGCTTGTGCAGCGGATATTCCACGTACAAACAGGTGGTGAATTAAACCATAAAAGTTCAACAGTTCAGTCTTGTCAGTTAACATAAGACGGTGGATGTATTTGACTCTCATTAGGTATAGCACTTTAGTATAGCACTGTGCATTTGCTTTATATCAGCAGTAAGCAATTCACCTTTGTATTTGCATTTGGATTTGGTCTGTAATTGGCACTCGGATTGTTCTGAAATTGGTGGAACTATAAGTAAGCACATACATAGGTTCAATATACAGACCTACTCACATTATTAAACAATAGGGGAACATAAATAAGTGTATTAAATACCTTTTTGGCCTTCTCTGCTTCCATAAAACATATCTCTGACTGGAACTCTCTGAGGCAAATTCACTAAGATTCGTAGTTGCGCCAGGCGTAACTTCGCCGCACTTCACCACACTTTGCCAGGCGTAAATTTCACCAGCGCTTCGCAAATTCACTAAAATCCAAAGTTGCGCTCAGGGGTAGCATAAGGTTGCGAAGTTGCGCTAGCGTTGATTCGCTAAGTAAAGCGAAGTTACGCTAGCGAAGGCTAATTTGCATACGGCGCCAAATTCAAATTTCAATGGAGGAATACGTATCTGCACTACAAATGCCTAGAAAACCCTCAAAACATCGTTTTTTTTTCAGCCTATCACCCATAACACGCCAGCGTTTTTTGGGACTTAGAAAAAATGTTGACTTTTTTGAAGCAATCCCTATCTACTCTATTGCACTTCGCCTGGTCTGAGGTGGCGAAGGAAGTCTAGCGTAAAAGGTAGCGTTCAGTACACTGCGCACGTTAGTGAATTTGCGTAGTTACATAGCTAGCAAAACTTCGCCAGGCGTAAGGGTGCGAAGTAACACTAGAGAATCTACGCCAGTGTTCATTAGTGAATTTGTGCAGTAACGAAAATGCCAAACGCTAGCGAAGTAACGCTAGAGTTCGGCGCTTAGTGAATTTGCCCCTCTGTTTCTTCCCTTTGTCTGATAAGTAATGGCCTCAGAAAGATCTGGCATGGGGAACTCCCACACAGATCAATTGTGTAGCTGACTGGGATTGGTTGAGGCTCTTGTGCAGCGTGAGGCTGGCTATGATTGGCTTACCTATATAATGATTCTTAAAGGTACATTTTCTTTTTCTGCTTCTGCGAACACAATGCATATAAATGTTATAACATTAACATTCAGAAACATAAATTACAGCTATAACTCTGCTTTTTGTTTAAACACGTGAACATAAGAACTGTACTGAGGTTATTGGCAGGTTTTGGTGCATACATATATATTACCATAATAGTAACCTAAGACAGGTCTTAGCTGGCCAGCTACAATCAGTAATAGGGAAAGGCAAGTTGGGATTTGTTACACTGGAGAAGAGGCAGTCAAGGGGGATATGATCACTATCAGGCCCGGATTTGCCGCCTTGCCGCATTCAAGTAAGTTGTTCCCGCTTCCGCGTCACCTCTGCGGCGTCCTCCCCGTCTCCTTGCCCCTGCTGTATGTGCGCATGCACAAATCTTGAATATGCCTATATACGTGCAGGCGCAAGGAGACGGGTAGGAAAACACTGAAGGAAAGGGGAGGGGACGGGAGGATGACATGGGAGGGGAAGACAGAGGGGGATGCATAAGGGAGCGATGAGAGGAGACGGCCTAGGGGCGCCCCAGTAGGACAAGATGGAGACAGTAGGACAAGATGGAGACAGTGGGACAAGATGGAGACAGTAGGAGAAGATAGGGGCAGTAGGACAAGATGGAGACAGTGGGACAAGATGGAGACAGTAGAACAAGGTTTAGACATCAGGACAAGATTGGGATAGTAGGGCAAGATTGGAACAGTAGGGCAATATGTAGAAAGTAGAACATGGTGGAGACTGTAGGGCAAGAAAGGGACAGTAGGACAAGAATTTGACCGTAGGACAAGATGGAGTCTGTAAGGCAAGGTGGAGACAGTAGGACAAGATGGAGACAGCCGGATAAGATAGGGACAGTAAGACAAGATTGAGACAATAGGGCAAGATGGAGACAGTAGGACAAGATGGAGACAGTAGAACAAGGTGGAGACAGTAGGACAAGGTGGAGACAGTAGGACAAGGTGGAGACAGTAGAACAAGGTGGAGACAGTAGGGCAAGGTGGAGACAGTAGGACAAGGTGGAGACGGTAGGACAAGGTGGAGACGGTAGGACAAGGTGGAGACAGTAGGACAAGGTGGAGACGGTAGGGCAAGATGGAGGCTGTAAGGCAAGAGTGAGTCAGTAAAGAAAGATGAAGACATTGAGGAGATGGTTATAGTAATTTCACTACAAGTAATGGGCAATTGGTATATAAATCATGTTTTGCCCTACATATCACTAGAAATTTGGATATTTATGTAACGCTTTCTTGGCCTATTCCGCCAATTAGTGGTTAAGGGTGTCCAGCCAGTGTATGAGCATGGGTTACACTATGATACTACACTCAGGGCGGAGCCTTCGCTAAATGGAAGCTTCCCCTTTAAGATGGTGTAAAACTACAACCCACAGGCTAATAAGTGTTAAAATAGAATAATGGACGCCAGGAGGTTCTTTAGAAAACAAGTGAGATGGTTTATTGGCACACAAATATGCAAAGGCAATTGACCACAGGTTTACTCACGCAGGAGCTGTAGTAGGAGTTAGCACATCACAGAGGAGACAGGATAGCATTGATGATGATGCAGCATGTACAGATGTCACTCCTCAAGTCAAACAGTAGGAAGAATATCTCACTCCCAAAGACCAGCGACCAAATGTGAAACAGGATCGATCAAGTAGGGGTCAGGCAGTGCTCTGCTAAACTGAATTCCCTATCACTGAGTTCCCTACACTAAAGGCACCTTAGAAGCCTTTGGGAGGCTACTCCCTGCTATTCTCCTTGTTGGAGCATACAACTGCTCATATTACATAAATCTGGCTATCTCTCTCTCCTAGAGAGACTATTACAGAATCTGCCCTAATGATAGCTAATCCTCGTTCACAGGATTGCCTGGTTCCCGACTTCAGCACCAAATGTACAGGTCCCTTTGGGGTAAATGGCTTACTGGGGCCTTGGCAGTGTCGGACTGGCCCGGCGGGACACCGGGAAAATACCCGGTGGGCCCCGACCCTCATGGGCCCCCGCCGGGCCAGAACCCCTCTCTAAATATTAATATTTTAAAAAAATAAATAAAAATTATCGGCGCTGAGCAGCGCCGCCTGCGCATGCGCGCCAAGCGGCGCTGTTGCGCATGCGCACCGAGCGGCTTCCTAGCTGAGCCGGCGCGCCACAGTGGGGGGACGGGTGGCCGAAGGGGGGCCCTCGGCAACAGTCCCGGTGGGCCCCGGTCCCCCCAGTCCGACCCTGGGCCTTGGTGATCCCAGGCTCAATGGGAAACAACCAGCAGCACAGACACCAGGGGGCAAATTCACTAAGATGCGAAGTTGCGCCAGGCGCAACTTCGCCGCACTTCGCCAGGCGTATTTTCCCCAGCGCTCCGCAAATTCACTAAAATCCAAAGTTGCGCACAGGGGTAGCGTAAGTTTTCGAAGTTGCACTAGCGTTAATTCGCCAAGCGAAGCGAAGTTTTGCTAGCGATGGTTCATTTGCATACGGCGCGAAACTCAAATTTCAATGGAGGAACACATATTAGCACTACAAATGCCTAGAAAACCTTCAAATCAGCAAATAAAAATGTTATTTTGCCCTACACATGTGCCCACTGTCTAGGTCAGTTGCCATGAGTCAGGAAATGTAGGGGGGAAGGAGGGGAGCCCCAAAAATATTTTCAATCTTTTTCAGCCTATCACCCATCATGTAGAAAACACGCCAGCGTTTTTTGGGACTTAGAAAAAAAATTGACTTTTTTTGAAACAACCCCTATCTACTCTATTGCGCTTCGCCAGGTCTGAGGTGGCGAAGGAAGTCTAGCGTAAAAGGTAGCGTTCAGTACACTGCGCAAGTTAGTGAATTTGCGTAGTTACGTCGTTAGCGAAAATTCGCCTGGCTTAAGGGTGCGAAGTAACACTAGCGAATTTACGCCAGCGTTCGTTAGTGAATTTGCGAAGTACCGAAAATGCAAAACACTAGCGAATTGACGCTAGCGTTCGGCGCCCAGGAGCCAAAGAGGAAGAGGCCACTCCCTACACATCACTATATAGCAGTGTGGCAGGGGAGTGGTATTACACTCTTTGTCCAATAGGTGAGGATGTTACACTTTACCAGTTAGAAGGGCTTGGCCCAATAACAAGGGAAAAGAGAACTTAAGGAAAGGTAGGGGATTAACTCTATAGGAGCCTAATAGATCCTATAGGTCCCTACATTTATATAAAATGTTACATATGTTAATACCAGTACTATATATCGAGTACTCTTTTATTCAGTCTTCATTGTAGTTCTTAGATAAATTTTAACATTTTATATTTATTTGACTTACTAGGGAGGCACACTTTGTAGAACCCCCTGATTTTAGATTAGCACATTACCCCAAATCCTCTCTCATGCTCTACTTGAATCATTGGCACGTGGGAGGTGCTAACTACACAGCTTTTTTTTTTGTACATTTTTATACCGTTAAGTATTTTTTCTTTTCTGTTAGAAAATAAAAGTCAAATAAGAAAATAAGAGTCATGGGCACAGATGTTTTGCTGTTTAACTGCAACATTATTGAGTTGGTACTTATTTTGGCTTTTACACTGTCAAATGAAATGAATTTCAGTAATAAATGAGAAAAAGTAAATTTTCATTCCTTTGATGTGCATAGATTCTGCATGTGATGTGCTGTGGTGACAATATGTTTTCCACCTGTTTCTCAAGGAAAATAATCTTCATCTTTCCACTTTATTCTCAGCCTATTCTACATGTGGCAACCAGCAGGGCACAGATAGAATCCTAACTTACTGCAGATACTGTTTGAGAATAGGGTGAATTTGGGGCTGGAATCTTAAGAACAAGGTTACAGATATATAGAAACATTGGGGTAACAGTCACCCTGCTATAGTTCCATGGGTACCCAGGGTACAAATAAGCACTCACCCCAAATCTCCCCCTAACTGACCTTCAGGCTGGGCCCCCTTAGCTCATAACAAGGTTACAGATATATAGAAACATTGGGGTAACAGTCACCCTGCTATAGTTCCAGGGGTACCCAGGGCATAAATAAACACTCACCCCAAATCTCCCCCTAACTGGTCTTCAGACTGGGCCCCCTTAGCTCATAACAAGGTTACAGAAATATAGAAACATTGGGGTAACAGTCACCCTGCTATAGTTCCAGGGGTACCCAGGGCACAAATAAACACTCACCCCAAATCTCCCCCTAACTGGCCTTCAGACTGGGCCCCCTTAGCTCATAACAAGGTTACAGATATATAGAAACATTGGGGTGTCACCCTGCTATAGTTCCAGGGGTACCCAGGTCACAAATAAGCACTCACCCCAAATCTCCACCTAACTGGCCTTCAGGCTGGGCCCCCTTAGCTCATAACAAAGTTACAGATATATAGAAGTAGGGATGCACCGAATCCAGGATTCGGTTCGGGATTCAGCCAGGATTCGGCCTTTTTCAGCAGGATTCGGATTCGGCCGAATCCTTCTTCCTGGCCGAACCGAATCCGAATCCTAATTTGCATATGCAAATTAGGGGATGGGAGGGAAACCACTGGACTTTTTGTCACAAAACAAGGAAGTAAAAAATGTTTTCCCCTTCCCACCCCTAATTTGCATATATAAATTAGGATTCGGATTCAGTTCGGTATTCGGCCGAATCTTTCGTGAAGGATTCGGGGGTTCGGCCGAATCCAAAATAGTGGATTCGGTGCATCCCTATATAGAAGCATTGAGGTAACAGTCACCCTGCTATAGTTCCAGGGGTACCCAGGGAACAAATAAACACTCCCCCCAAATCTTACCCTAACTGACCTTCAGGCTGGGCCTCCTTAGCTCATAACAAGGTTACAGATATATAGAAACATTGGGGTAACAGTCACCCTGCTATAGTTCCAGGGGTACCCAGGGTACAAATAGGCACTCACCCCAAATCTCCCCCTAACTGGCCTTCAGACTGGGCCCCCTTAGCTCATAACAAGGCTACAGATATATAGAAACATTGGGGTAACAGTCACCCTGATATAGTTCCAGGGGTACCCAGGGTACAAATAAACACTCACCCCAAATCTCCCCCTAACTGGCCTTCAGACTGGGCCCCCTTAGCTCATAACAAGGTTACAGATATATAGAAACATTGGTGTAACAGTCACCCTGATATAGTTCCAGGGGTACCCAGGGTATAAATAAGCACTCACCCCAAATCTCCCCCTAACTGGGCTTCAGATTGGCCCCCCTTAGCTCATAACAAGGTTACAGATATATAGAAACATTGGGGTAACAGTCACCCTGCTATAGTTCCAGGGGTACCCAGGGTACAAATAAGCACTCACCCCAAATCTCCCCCTAACTGACCTTCAGATTGGCCCCCCTTAGCTCATAACAAGGTTACAGATATATAGAAACATTGGGGTAACAGTCACCCTGCTATAGTTCCAGGGGTACCCAGGGTACAAATAAGCATTCACCCCAAATCTCCCCCTAACTGGGCTTCAGGCTGGCTAAGCCTCCTAACTGGGCTTACTGCCCTGGCTATGGTTGCCACCTGGCCGTTAAAAATGATGGCCGATCCCAATAGGGAAAAAAAGAGAAATATATAGGAAGGCCGGTATTTTTTTCCAGAAATAGATGGGGCAGGTCCAGTTTGGGAACCATTGGTTTACATTCATTAATTGCCACAGTGCCATCTAATGGTAATGAATGGAACAAAATTCAAAATAGCCTACAAACATTGTTATAAAAATGGAGTAAAACTAAAAGCAGTTTTATGTGGATATCAATTGAAAGCGCTTTAAAGTGAAAGTGGAGCTGAAAAAGAAAGTGTGAATCAATAAGGAGCTGAGAGGTGCATTTCTCAGCATCCCATTAACTGTGTCACCCCCAGTGGCAGTTTGATGCTAACATTTAGCTGACAGTTGATAAACATTCACTGAACAGATCTAAACAGCTTTAAACTCCAAGTTTTGCTTTGAGCACAAGCCCATATTTCACAGGAGGACACCAGCTTCAAAGATAAAGTCTTGGAAGAGTTTAAATAGAAAGTGATGAAGTGATGACACTGTGACGTCTCTCCTCCCAGGGAAATGGCAGTCAGTTTCTCCTGACCCAAAATCTCAATAGAAATCTGTGGAAAGTCCCTTGTGAGACCTTCAACAACAAAAGCCTGATAAATTTGCAATTTGTAGCTTTAATTAGTTGAGATTTTTGTTTTTCAACAGATGATGCAACAAAGTTAAAGACTACAATGTATACAGTCCAGTTTGCCCTGTGACAGTTGAAAGTGACAGTTATGTAGAGACCAGCAATGCCCTGTTTGTACAGGAGAAACTCAAGCCCATTGCTCTACTGATCCCAGAAGATATAAAATGTGATGTAAGTTGGTATTTGACTTTAACTCAAATGTTCATTTCTGTGTTAGTTCTATACATTGACGAGAATAGAAAGTTAACATGGTGCAATTGACACTATATGGGGCAGATTGTTATGGGATATAATAATATGTTATCTTGTGTTTTACTGAGTGAGTAACTGATGATCTCCTATTGCA
Source organism: Xenopus petersii (assembly GCA_038501925.1). NCBI lineage: Eukaryota > Metazoa > Chordata > Amphibia > Anura > Pipidae > Xenopus > Xenopus petersii. Next base: position 138,464,894 of record CM076681.1, read on the forward strand.
GGGCTTGCTGTGTCCCATTCCTCCCTTAGAGAGACAGCTCAAGAGACCAGATCTAGATCTGAGCAACGTCACCATTTGGGTAAGATGAAATCATTAACCAACAATATCTTGTACTGAGATAAAATGATTAGGATGGGTTTCATTGTTTGACCCAGGGTCCAACTGGGCCAGCGGGACAAAACCCTGTTGGTCCCGGCTCTTTTGGGCGCCCCTGACCCAGACCCACTCCCTGTACCTGCTCTCCTTACCTCCCTCCCAGACCCCGGTCATCACTGACTTGCAGGAGAAAGGGGTCGTGGGGGAGGGGGTTGTGGGGGTTGGGCTTTGTGGCTAGGGGGCCCGGGGGATGGTGTTTGGGCCCCCAGGTCTGACGCTGGTTTGACCAATTACTTTCCATATGCCCAGCAATCAGACTGAAGTATAACTGACCCCTATGTCTGACCTAATTGTCTTCATGAAACCCTGTATTGTGTGGGGGTAGGGTTTTTTTTACTTTAGGGTTGAATTCTCCTTTAAGAGGGTTATTTATAAAAGTTAGAATTTTTCTGGTCAGAGTTTTAAAGGTGAAAACATAAATAAACTCAATTTGTTTATTATAACCCGTGGCTGCTAAAAGTCTGAATAAAAAAATACTTCATCTCAAACCTGTCACGGTCATGTAGAAGTCAATGGCAGATGTCCCTTTTACAACTGGAAGACATTATCTGCACTGGGGTTCGTACAATTATCCAAATAATTTGTGGTTTCGGCCATCAAATCTAGGGATGCATCGAATCCAGGATTCGGTTTGGGATTCGACCAGGATTTGGCCTTTTTCAGCAGGATTCAGCAGAATCCGTCTGCCAGGCCAAACCGAACCCTAATTTGCATATGCAAATTAGGCAACGGAAATCACGTGACTTTTTGTCAGCAAACAAGGAAGTAAAACATTTTTCCCCTTCCCACCCATAATTTGCATATGCAAATTAGGGTTCGGATTCAGTTCGGTATTCGGCCGAATCTTTCACGAAGGATTCAGGGGTTCGGCCGAATCCAAAATAGTGGATTCGGTGTATCCCTAGTCAAATCTGAAAAAAACATACCATACAGATTTTTTTTCATAATTTCATCGAGTTTGGTCGAAGTTGTTTTAATAAAATAATGAGAAAAATTTGGATTTCAACCCCCACAGAGTACAGTCCAGGACATCGGGTTTGGGGCTGAAAATCGGCATTGTCCTATGAAAAGTATAAGAGTTGGAAGGTATTGTTACTGTGCCACCTGCACTGGGTTCTGCTCTTCAAAAAAAATGCAACGGTAGGAACAGAGTTGGAGTTTTTCTTGCCTATTAGGATTTTATATTACTGATTTTTTTTAAAAAATGATTTTATTTTTAGTCCCCATTTACACGTAAATGGTACTGGAGGAAATTAAGCCTAAACAAAAAGTGGCAAGTACTCCAATGCCCAGTTGCTGAGGGGGAGATTTTGTGAGTAATTCCTGCATGGTATTTTTAGGGGTTATTCAAGGCAGAAAAAGATACAAGATTTCTGAACCTTAAATAAAATGAGGCTTTCTGACAGAGATCCCCGAACACTGAGCAGCTGCACTTCGATACATTTGTAACAATTTAAGATAAGTAAAGAAACAATTGTAATAATTTAAGATAAGCAGGTCTCTTGGGGAAACTGTGACTCATAGCTTAAAGGAGAAGGAAAGCTACAGAGGCATTTTATACCTGCGTAAAAAGCTATAGAAGCTCTCTGTTTGTTTAGGATAGCAGCTGCAGTATTAACTTGGTGTGACATCACTTCCTGCCTGAGTCTCTCCCTGCTCACTCATAGCTCTGGGCTCAGATTACAGCAGAGAAGGGGGGGGAGAGGAGCAAACTGAGCATGCTCAAGCCCTAGCCCTGGAGGTTTAAGCTGAAAACAGGAAGTCTGATACAGAAGCCCATGAGTACACAATAGAAGGAAAGAAATGTGCTGTTTCTTTTGACAGAGGACTCAGAGCAGCATTACTTTGAGGGTTTACTCGTATATTTAGGTGGACCTTTCTGATAAGGCTTACTTAGTTTTAACCTTTCCTTCTTGTATATTGGAAAGTTACATAGTATTATGTTTTCTTTTATTAGGCAAATTTTGCTGTCGGGGTTGACTTGCTCTTTAAGAAGGTAAGTGCTGCTAGTACTAGGGATGGGCGAATTTGACCTGTTTCGTTTCGACAAAAATTTGACGCCGGAGAAATGTTGCCGACACCCATTAAAGTCTACGGGCGTCAAAAAAATGTTGTCGCGCGACAAATTTTTTTGACGCATGATGCCATAAAAGTCTATGGGCGTCAATTCCGCGGCAAAATAAGTCGAAAAAAATTCACCCATCCATATGCTGCTACCAGTCGGATGTTTGTTTTATTTTATGACTTGTAGACTAATTAAACCTAATTGCTGACTGCTTGTGCCCCTATGTTCATCAATAAGCCCCAATGTACGCTGTATATAAACAATAAATTGTGTTTGAGTGGATATTTTCTCTCCACACCTGCAAAAGTTGATGTATGAGTAAAGCTGTCCGTGCACAGTGACCAGATAAGAGAATCTCTGCCCAATTTGGTCACCCGCCTGCTGGGAAAAATAAGACCAATATCTGTCAGGTTTGAAAATCCCACCTGGTTGTTTATGTAAGTTGTTGAGGTCTTCATACAGTGGGTCGCCTTGGATCCTCTGGATTAATGATGTGGGGTCCCTAGGCTTCATTCACACAGGATCCCCTTTTGGCTACTGTTGGGTCTGTATGTGTGTAAATCTAGACACACGTGTAGCTGAGCTCTCTGTGCTGGATTGGGTTCGGCCAGTGAAGTCGCTGGATCTGCAAGTATCGTCACCTAGCAGCTGTTCCAAACTGGACCAAGCACCCAGTCTTTACGCCACTGCTTCACCAGTAGCTTTCTGCTCTACCGAGAACCAGTAGAGCAGAAAGGGCCAGACCTCAAGCACATGGTTACCCAGGCCTTTATATTATAGCACAGTACCATCTATTGGACACTTCAGAACTGTAGGGGCCTATCTTAAGGCAGAATAAGGATATCGGTCCCCCTGCTAACTGTATTAGGATTTGGGCATCTATAACACTGGTGATTTGCCTGCCAATATCATTAAGGGTGGCTAATTTACCAGACCCCTACACAGTCATGCAAATTTCCCTTTAATTTGCCTTTATCAAAAATGCTGGAACAGCTGAGCAATGTCTCTGCTTCCCATTCGGTGCTGGTGTGGATAATTACGCCCGTAGGGTGAAGGACTGGCATTGGGACTAGTCTATCTGACAATGAGGCAGTGCTGGAAGCACTTGAATGTGCCTGGAATCACATGATACTGAAGGACAGGGGGTCGGCCAGAAAGTAGAAAATGAGGTGAGATGCTAAAGCGAGTGCAAGATCTGCCGACGCTATCAGGGAATTGTTTGGCTGTTTGCTTAGACTCACATTAAGTTACTAAGTGATATCATGGAATTTAATTTAATTCAACAACCACTGCTTCCAACAGGGAAGGAATCCAGGGTATTTTAAGACTGCTGGAAGGTCAGAGAGCTCGACATCAGGAAATGATCCTCGGAGCTAAAGCCAAAACAGCACAAGAATGAGGATACAGGGAAAGTTATGAAGTCTTATTGTGAGCTGAGGAACTCATAGCCAGGTACTGACTGGAAATCAAAATAGGCACAAACAGTTCCCCATAGGCAGGCCAAGATTTGTGGCAAGGCTAAAAAGGCCAGGGCCTAGGATGGCACAAATCTAGGGTTGGCATGTGACCCAGCTGCACCTGAAGCTTTCTTATCCAGATCTAGGTACTGAGCATGCAGGAGAAAGTCTTCATGAACCCTATCCCTTGTACTCCAGAAGAAGGATGTGCACAGTTTTGTGGAAGGAGGTGGGTGGCAGTGGAGGAGGCAGGGCGTTGGGCCTCGCTTAATAGAAATCTGGACCTGCCCACAGGCCCGATAAATAGGGACTGTTTTTGGTGGGGGTCCCCAACTTTTTTTTTCCCATGAGCAACATTGTAAAAACAGTTGGGGAGCAATACAAGCATGACATATGTTCCTCTGTGTTGCAAAATAAGGGCTTATTGGTAGCCCCAAGTTAACTTTTAATCAACAGGAGGTTCTGTTTGACAGTACACCTGTGTTTTTAAGCAACCAAAACTTGCCTCCGAGCCTAGAATTTAAAAATTAAATGAGTTTACTGGGATCCATATCCAATGGGTTTGTAAGCAACATGGTGCGAGCGAGCCATGACATCTTACAGCAACCACTCTGGCATTTGCCAGAATCTGCATGTTGCCATTTTGGCCTGCTCACAGCAGCTTGTACATGACTTAAGGTAGCCATAGGAAAGATGATTTGATTGTTTAGTATTATCAGGCCAAGAACCTTTAAGAAGGAGTTCCTGCTTAGATGGGGCATCTGCCAATGGAAAGCTCCATTCAACAGCAATTTAATATGGTCTTTAAAACTGCTCATATATGCACACAGAGGTCCCCCACAGTAAAGCTGCCCATACACAGAATGTTCTGCCAAACAAGCTGATTGGGCCAGGGTGGAATCCCATGGCACATTGGTGTAGAGCCGTTTGCAAAAGACAATATCCACCGCCAAAGGTGGACTTTAGCCAATGGAATTTTCCTTCCATCCTGAGTAGATATCAAATCAAGCTGATCACCTAAGGCTGCCTTAAAGGGATACTGTCATGGGAAAACATGTTTTTTTCAAAACGCGTCAGTTAATAGTGCTACTCCAGCAGAATTCTGCACTGAAATCCATTTCTCAAAAGAGCAAACAGATTATTCTAATATTGACATGGGGCTAGACATATTGTCAGATTCCCAGCTGCCCCAGTCATGTGACTTGTGCCTGCACTTTAGGATAGAACTACTTTCTGGCAAGCTATTTCTCCTACTTAATGTAACTGAAGTCTCAGTGGGACCTGGATTTTACTATTGAGTGATGTTCTTAGATCTACCAGGGAGCTGTTATCTTGTGTTAGGGAGCTGTTATCTGGTTACCTTCCCATTGTTCTTTTGTTAGGCTGCTGGGGGGGGGGAAGGGAGTGGGTGATATCACTCCAACTTGCAGTACAGTAGTAAAGAGTGATTGAAGTTTATCAGAGCACAAGTCACATGACTTCGGGCAGCTGGGAAATTGACAATATGTCTAGCCCCATGTCAGATTTCAAAATTGAATATAAAAAAAATCTGTTTGCTCTTTTGAGAAATGGATTTCAGTGCAGAATTCTGCTGGAGCAGAACTATTAACTGATTCATTTTGAAAAAATTTTTTTTCCCATGACAGTATCCCTTTAATAAATAACCACTGACTGGGGTGGGGGAGGGGGAGGGACGGGGTTTTATTTTTTTACTATAGCAACTAAACTATCCCACCTCTCACTCATCCACCATGTGCCAAATCAATAACCAGATCCCTATCTATACTCACTTTCCCAAAGTACTTTAGCTCTTGTCTATGGTTAACTCTCCTCCAACTTATTTTCTATCATTTCTCCCAGCACAACTCCTTCCCCAGAAACCCAAAAGTGCTTTTTTTTTTTTTTTGGTCATGCCCCATTTAACCCCAACCATGCACTGGCCATGGTCTGACCAAGCCGGACCAAATGCTACCCCAGTATAGGAATCTAATTGCCTCTTGTAAAATCTGATTGGGTTGATTGTAACCCAGTGTTGATGAACCCGCAACTTAGCATCAGGGAAACTGGGAATATTTTCTGTGTGCTGCCATCAAAAACGAGACTTCGGCACCGTTTGGCAAATTTTTCACCATTTCGCTAGTTTCGCGTAAAATCTGTGAATTTTTCGGCAAAGCGAAACGCCCCAAATTTGCCCATCACTAATAACACATATAAATGCTTCCTCCAGTGTTACAGCTAATCTGGGTGCACACTTATAGCATTAAGAGGTATTTGCCTGGTACATGCTCTGGGTTCCTGTCACTTACCTTAGGGACCGACTCCCAATATACACAACATAGACTATACTGTAAGTCACATAAAAGGTTCAATACTTCTCCTTACATGGCAGCTCCCAAATAAATTAAAGGGGAACACCACAAAAACATAACTTAAGCTTTTTGAAAAGTAAACATAATTCCAAGCAACTTTGCAATATACATAAATAAAAAAATATGCAGACTTTTCATGATTTTTAATAGTTTCTGACAGTTCCCTAAGCCCAGCCCCCTGCTCTCCTGCTGATCTGTCTGACTACTTTGCTGAGCTGTCTGACTACTGTAACTTTGTATCAACAGCCATCTGTCCTCAGCCTGCATCCTCCAAACCCCACAATTCCCTGCACACGTGATTTCAAATAAGGAAAGGAACATCCCAGTGCAATGCATTGTGGGTTATGTAGTTCCTGCATGCTGTCTGTAAGCTGTGGAGTAGTTGTTACAATTTGTAACATCAGTGTTTAGTCCCTCCTTCCCTGCCAGGGTTTCAAATGATGCAGAAATAGAAGAACTGTTAAACAGATGGATTTCAGCATAGAAAATTCCATTTATTCATACTTTTTGAAGAAACAGGTAAATGTGATGGGTATATTAGGGGTTACTGTGTTATGTGAGTCTCTTTATTAAATTTTGGTTTGGAAGCTGGGGTTTCCCTTTAATAGTCAGCTTTGTAGCATCTGTGTCTACAGCATTTGATGCTTGATAATTTGCTAGGAGGCCTGAGCTCAGCTTCTCAGCCGCCACCCAGAGCACACTGAGCATGTGCAGAGCCACTGACACACCAAACATGGCCTAACAAGATCCAAGATGACAGGCGCCTCTGCACAACTGGATTATTACTGTTAGAGATGCTGAACACTAGGCAGGTGCAGCAAGTTCAGTATATAAAACATGGCATTTTTGTTTTTAGGGTTTGGTTTTCCTTTACATTTGCTGCCAGTGCTGTGCCATCCTGTTGCTTCACCTTCCAAGCTTGCAAATGGATATGCATCATATAAAATACATTTCTGAGCAATATATGGATAACATGGTAACATAGCTAGTGATGGGCAAATCTGTGGCATTTTGCTTTGCGTAACAATTTACGAATTTCCCGCGAAATTCGCGAAACGGCAGAAAAGTCACGGAATGGCGCGGGCGTCTTGTTTTTGACACCGTCATCCGTTTTTGACACCGGCGTCCGTTTGTTTTTGTGCTGGTTTCGCAAATTTATTCAGAGGCGGCGAATCGTGGGAATTTGACGCGAATTCGCACCTGGCGAATAAATTCGCCCATCACTACACGTAGCCTGTGTAAGGCTGGATGGTTGTTGATATGTGGGAGAGTTATAGTATATATACACAGTATGGTATGCGTTGTGTTTGTATTGCTGTATATACTGTACAGGAAAGATTTAAGGGAATGCAGCAACTTTTAACCTCCAAATGAACTTAAAGATATAGAAGTATAATAAGTATTTCCACAGCTTTTTTTTCATCAACCTATCTATTCTCACCACCCAAATTCATTTATTTTCTTTTTTAATACAGGTATGGGACCTGTTATCCAGGAGCTGAGGTTTTCTGGATAAGGGATCTTTCTGTAATTTGGATCCTCATACCTTAAGTCTACCAGGAAATAATTTCAACATTAAGGGGCAGATTTATCAAGGGTCGAATTTTGAATTTGAAAAACGTCGAAATTCGAATTAAAAAAGACCAACCGGAATAGAAGTTATTTTCGATCGAATAGGCCCGTTCTTGATCAAATTCGAAACGTCCGATTCAAAGTTTTCCCCCACAAAAAACTTAGATTTTTCCCCCATAGGCTAAAACAGCAATTCGGCAGGTTTTAGATGGCAACTGGTCGAAGTCGAATTTTTAAAGAGACAGTACATGATAAATTTTGAAATTCAAATTTTCGATTTTTTTTTTCAAATTCAAATCGAATTTGGACTATTCCTTAGTCAAAGTACACAAAAATTAGCTTTTTAATTTTTTAAATTCGGATTTTCACTTTGACCTTTGCTAAATCTGCCCCTAAAATTAGCTCATGGCCACCTACATTGGGCTTCTCCTACTTGGGGAGACTCCACCATCTCTATTGTTTCTCTCTCCCCTCTTCTATATGTTTCTTAAAGGAACAGTAACACCAAAAACTGAAAGTGTTTTAAAGTAATGAAAATATCATGTAGTGTTGCCCTGCACTGGTAAAACTGGTATGTTTGCTTCACTACTATAGTTTATATAAACAAGCTGCTGTGTAGCAATGGCGGAAATTGAAAAAGGTCTATATGGCACAGGTTAAATAGTGGATAACGGATAACACCATTATGTTCTACAGAGTTTATCTGCTGTGCAACCTGAGCCTTTTCTCCTTTGAATGGCTGCCCCCATTGCTACATAGCAGCTTGTTATATAAACTATAGTAGTGTTTCTGAAGCAAATACACCGGTTTTACCAGTGCAGGGCAACATATTATATTTTTATTACTTAAAACACGTTTTTATGTTACTGTTCCTTTAACTCTCCTTATGTCATGCATGTTCTCCTTTCTTGGGGCCCATTCACTAAGTGGCATTGTTGTTATATGATGTTCCCTGGTTTTGATATAAATAAGCAATAAAGAAAATCGTATTACAAACTGTTATGTTGACTAGTGGTCTCATTTACTAATAGGGGCAACATGGTAAGGGACCTGTTATCCAGACTGTTCCAGACCTAAGGTTTTACGGATAAGAATTCTTTCCCTAATATGGATTTCCATACCTTCAATCAACTTGAAAAGTTATTCAAACATTAATTAAGTCCAATAGGCTGGTTTTGGTTCCAATAAGGATTCATTATATCTTCGTTTGGATCAAATACAAGACACCGTTTTATTATTACAGAGAAAAAGAAAATATTTTTTTAAACATTTTAATTATTTGATTAAAATGAAGTCTAAAGAAAATGGCTTTCCCTTAATTCAGAGCTTTCTGGATAAAGAGTTTCCGGACAACGTATCCTATACCTGTTCAAGAGTAGGCCCAGTTTACTAAGTCCCAACACGTGTTATTTATCAAAATTAGGGATGCACCGAATCCAGGATTTGGTTCGGGATTCGGCCTTTTTCAGCAGGATTCGGATTCGGCTGAATCCTTCTGCCTTGCCGAACCTAATCCGAATCCTAATTTTCATATGTAAATTAGGGGCGGGGAGGGAACTCACGTGACTTTTTGTCACAAAACAAGGAAGTAAAAAATGTTTTCCCCTTCCCACCACTAATTTGCATATGCAAATTAGGATTCGAATTCGGTTCAGTATTCGGCCAAATCTTTCGCAAAGGATTCGGCCGAATCCAAAATAGTGGATTCGGTGCATCCCTAATCAAAATCCAAAAATATCTCATTTATTTCTGAAATATACTCCAACCAAATCTGAACAGGTTATTTCCCCTTATTTATCAATTACATTTTCCAGAAAATTTCCTGTGCGGGAAAAAAATTCGGATCGTACAATTTTTTTGGATTTTCCGTCCGACAGCTCTGATTTTTTCAGAAATTTGCCCGAAACCCATGAAATCTTCGAATTATTGCATGAAATCCAGCGCAGATCAGAATATCTTCGGGAATTCTCTGATTGACTTACATGCAACCTCGGCAGGTCTGAAATGCCAGATTTTTGGATTCAGACTTTTTCTATCCTCGGGGGTATAAAAAATCCTGAAATAGTTGAGCTTTTTTTCCACTAAAAATTCATATTTTATATTTAAAAAAAATCGAACTTTTCGCGTTTACGGCATTCAGACTTTAAAGGGATACTGTCATGGGAAAAACATTTTTTACAAAATGAATCAGTTAATAGTGCTGCTCTAGCAGAATTCTGCACTGAAATACATTTCTCAAAAGAGCAAACAGATTTTTCATGGTTGTTTAAATGATAAATAAGGGTAAATTGTGGATTCTGATTTGGTTGGATTTATTTTATTAATTAATCAGAAAAATCCAGATTTTAGTAAATAATCCCCTTAAAGGGATACTGTCATGGAAAAACATGTTTTTTCCAAAACACATCAGTTAATAGTGCTACTCCAGCAGAATTCTGCACTGAAATCCATTTCTCAAAAGAGCAAACAGATTTTTTATATTCAATTTTAAAATCTGACATGGGGCTAGACATTTTGTCAATTTCCCATCTGCCCCTGGTCATGTGACTTGTGCCTGCACTTTAGGAGAGAAATGTTTTCTGGCAGGCTGCTGTTTTTCCTTCTCAATGTAACTGAATGTGTCTCAGTGGGACATGGGTTTTTACTATTGAGTGTTGTTCTTAGATCTACCAGGCAGATGTTATCTTGTGTTAAGGAGCTGTTATCTGGTTACCTTCCAATTGTTCTTTTGTTTGGCTGCTGGGGGGGAAGGGAGTGGGTGATATTACTCCAACTTGCAGTACAGCAGTAAAGAGTGATTGAAGTTTATCAGAGCACAAGTCACATGACTTGGAGCAGCTGGGAAATTGACAATATGTCTAGCCCCATATCAGATTTCAAAATTGAATATAAAAAAAATCTGTTTGCTCTTTTGAGAAATGGATTTCAGTGCAGAATTCTGCTGGAGCAGCACTATTAACTGATTCATTTTGAAAAAATTTTTTTCCCATGACAGTATCCCTTTAATAAATAACCACTGACTGTACAGTACGTGGTTTATGTCTCCATTCGTCACCTCGGATCCTGTTCAGTTCTTGCACAACTTTTGGCTTTCGGTTGCTCCGACAAGGCCACTGTTTTCATAACAAAAGCTTGTGTTTTCTGTTCTTTTGTGGAATGGCTGAAATATTAACGTCAGGACAAAAAACGTTGCTGAAATTGAGAGACAGAAGGTTATGAATAGTCGTGACTGTGCCAAGCCGGGCACTATTATAAACCCAGTTATAAACCCAGTGCGCGCTATTTATAAACCCAGTGTAGGAATATTTAGAGGATTTTTACATGAATAACCTTGTTTTTTAGATGTTCGTTCCATAAATGCTCTAAGAGAGGGAAGTCTTCTGTAGTTTGACTTTACAGAGGAAAAAATGTACATTTAACTTTTAATATTTAACTTATCTTTGACCCTCTGTCTTAATAAAACACCCCTAATATTAAAGGAAAGTCTAATAAAGTATAATTTGCATATTTCTGTGGGAATCCTTATACTAATGACGCTGGAGATGATGCAGAATATCATGCCACCCGGCACCCTAGACTATTCACACCACGTTACCTGCAATAGCATTTTATTAGCCAGTGGCATCAGGGCCGCCATTAGAAATCACGGGGCCCCATATTTCTTATTTTGTGAAGCTGGCAGCACGCTGAAAGCAGGGGGGCCTGGCTAATCAAGTAAGTGAAGCATGGCCCCCTCTTAGACACAAAACCCTGCGGTCCCGGGGGCCCACTGTCGTTCGTCGCCCCCTTCCCCTCCCTTTTATTTATTCAAATTTTCATCATTGGGACTGGATCAATGAGGATTGGCACAAGGAAAATGTAAAAAACTATCGTATCTCCTGCCCATCCCCAGTGTTTCTGATAGGGATGCACCGAATCCAGGATTCGGTTCGGGATTCGGGCAGGATTCGGCCTTTTTCAGCAGGATTCGGATTCGGCCGAATCCTTCTGCCAGGCCGAACCGAATCCGAATCCTAATTTGCATATGCAAATTAGGGGCAGGGAGGGAAATTGCAGGACTTTTTGTCAGAAAACAAGGAAGTGAAAAATGTTTTCCCCTTCCCACCCCTAATTTTGCATATGCAAATTAGGGTTCGGATTCGGTTCGGTATTCGGCCGAATCCTTCGTGAAGGATTCGGGGGTTCGGCCGAATCCAAAAAAGTGGATTCGGTGCATCCCTAGTTTCTGAACTAATGTGGGTGTGGTTGGGCAGCATGCCATCCCCTAAAATCCTGCTGCCCCCTAAAATCCTGCTGTCCCCTAAAATCCTGCTGCCCCCTAAAATCCTGCTGCCCCCTAAAATCCTGCTGCCCCCTAAAATCCTGCTGCCCCCTAAAATCCTGCTGCCCCCTAAAATCCTGCTGTCCCCTAAAATCCTGCTGCCCCCTAAAATCCTGCTGCCCCCTAAAAACCTGCTGCCCCCTAAAATCCTGCTGCCCCCTAAAATCCTGCTGCCCCCTAATATCCTGCTGCCCCCTAAAATCCTGCTGCCCTAGGCCTTGACCTTGGTGGCCTTTCCACTGCTGCACTTTCTCCTGCTCTGCCAATAATAACCCCTGCTGTACTGCTACTAGCACTACCACTAATAGTAAAAAGTAATGACCTCTGCTGCACTCTCCTGCAACACTGACACTATTAGTAGGGATGCACCGAATCCAGGATTCGGTTCGGGATTCGGCCAGGATTCGGCCTTTTTCAGCAGGATTCGGATTCGGCCGAATCCTTCTGCCCGGCCAAACCGAATCCGAATCCTAATTTGCATATGCAAATTAGGGGCAGGGAGGGAAATTGCGTGACTTTTTGTCAGAAAACAAGGAAGTAAAAAATGTTTTCCCCTTCCCACCCCTAATTTGCATATGCAAATTAGGGTTCAGATTCGGTTCAGTATTCGGCCGAATCCTTCGTGAAGGATTCGGGGGTTCGGCCGAATCCAAAAAAGTGGATTCGGTGCATCTGTAACTATTAGTAATGACCCCTGCTGCACTTTCTTATGCATTGCCACTGATACATATCAGTATTAACCACTGCTGCAGTAATACTGATAAGTAATAACTTCTGTTGCACTACCAGAAAATCTCAAAACAGCGAAAAATTTGCCAAATGCATTGAAGTCTATCAGTGACAAATTGTTTTTTTCACTGTGAAACCTGCCAAAAAATGCCACTGCTGCATTTCCAGCTAATTCTAATGAGCACTGCTGCACTCCCTCCAGCACTAATAGTAATAGGTTATGACCCCTGGAGAACTCCTCTCAGCACATCCACATATATTTGTGTGTGAGTAGTGATGGGCATTAAATGGAATAAATTCGCCTGGCACGAATTTGCGGCAAATTTCTGCGTTTAGCCACCGGCCAATGAATTCACAAATCTCCCGCGAAAATTTACGGTTTTCAGATTTTCGCGATTTTTTTCGCGAAAACTTTTGAATCGCTTGATTTTTTCATGAAAACGTTCGAATTGCATGATTTTTTCGTGAAAACGTTCGAATTTCACGTTTTTTTGTGAAAACATTCGAATTTCACAATTTTATCGTGACCTTTCCGAATTCACGATTTTTCACGAATTTTTCGGGAGAAATTCGCCCATCACTATGGGGCCGATTCACTAAATTCGAGTGAAGGGTTCGAATTAAAAAAAATTCGAATTTCGAAGTTTTTTTGGGCTACTTCGACCATCGAATGGGCTATTTCGACCTTCGACTACGAAAATGGAACGATTCGAACTAAAAATCGTTCAACTATTCGACCATTCGATAGTCGAAGTACTGTCTCTTTAAGAAAAACTTCGACCCCCTAGTTCGGCAGCTAAAAGCTACCGAACTCAATGTTAGCCTATGGGGAAGGTCCCCATAGGCTTGCCTGGGATTTTTTGATCGAAGGATTTTCCTTCGATCGTTGGATTAAAATCCTTCGAATCGTTCGATTCGAGGGATTTAATCGTTCGATCGATCAATCGCAGAATTTGCGCAAAATCGTTCGACTTCGAATATTGAAGTCGAACGATTTTAGTTCCTAGTCGAATATCAAGGGTTAATTAACCCTCGATATTCGACCCTTCGTGAATCGGCCCCTATGTGTGAGTATCAGTTAAAGCCCATAATGACTTCCAATAGGACAACTTAAAACCTCTGATTACTTCTGATGTAGGGATAACGTGAATTTATACAAGAAGCCTGGAGGCCAGAGAAGGGTTAATTCCGTTGTTGGGCTGATATCTGTATAACAGAAACCCAGGCTGTAAACTCATCTGGAAGTGACGGTGTTCTTGTGTATCACAGACTGTGCCGAGGCCGGGAAATGATTCATTATACTTACAGTCTTTTTATACAAATAATGCAGGAATAGATTTCGGCATGGAACGTAATTTCCATTTCTAAAATTGAACTTTAGTATAGTTTCCTTGTCAAAAATGGCAAAAAAAAAAATTCTTGGAATACACGGAAAGGGCTTATATTCTAAACTGTAGCTGTAAAAGGTTAAGGAACGAAGATATTTTTATTTTTACATTTGTAACTGTCCAAGCAGCATCGACAAGCAAACGACAGTTCTTTCGACCGCCATGAATCACATTTGAGCCCTGTTTGTTTCTCTGGTTTAACTGCTAAAGCTGTTGTTTTCTATACAGTTTATTGCTTATTTGCTATGGAAACACGTGCCCCGTTATTGCCCTGTCTCAACTAGAAAGGTTCACTGACATTAACCCATAGTTTGTACCAGTAACAGTCTATTGTCTTACTGGCAGATTAGGAGGGTAATGGGGGGGCAGCATGAAAGATGGAACAGGTATATGGTAATGCTAGGGACCTGGGTTTTCTGGATAAGGGGCCTTTTCATAATTTGGATCTCCATACCGTGTCAGCTAAAAAATCATTTAAATATTAAATTAATTCAGTATGATTATTTTGCCTCCAATAAAGAATTAGGCTGTTAGGGGTCGATTCACTAAAGGACGAAGCGGCTAACACTAACAATTCACCGGCGTTACCATCCGCAGGGACATCACCTATTCACTAACAGGCGCAGGCGTCAATTCGCTAGCAAAAGAGCCCATCGCTATCGGTCGTTTGGGGGAAAGGTTGTTACTCCGTAAATTCAGTACAGTGTGGATTTTACTGAACGTTTCCTCGTTGACCAGGTGAACTGATAAAATGAAGCTAAATCTTCCTCAATCGCCACTTACATCATATCCTGAGTGCCGAAAATGCATTAAAGTTCCAAAAACCCTGGCGACTTTTCCTTTTTTTTAAGCGGGATTGGCTGCAAAAGTCCTGATTTAAACTTTTTTTTTGCACCTGGTGAAGTGGTTGCGAGCTGACGCTGGTGAAAATTCGCCCGTTAGTGAATCTACCCCTTAGTTGGGATCAAGTACAAATACTGGTTCATTGTTACAAAGGAAAACAAGAAATGATTTTGAAAATTTGGAGAACATTTGGAGTCATATGAGCTTTCTGTATAACGGGTTTCCGGATATCAGATCCAATAACTGAATAGTTGAAAGCTTAAACTGACAACTCACTGACCTAGTCTTGTGATTATTCTAGCTATCCATTTTAGGGATGCACCGAATCCACTTTTTTGGATTCGGCCGAATACCGAATCCGAACCCTAATTTGCATTTGCAATTAGGGGTGGGAAGGGAAAACATTTTTTAATTACTTTCTTACTTACCTTGTTTTCTGACAAAAAGTCACGCAATTTCCCTCCCCGCCCCTAATTTGCATATACAAATTAGGATTCGGTTCGGCCGGACAGAAGGATTCGGCCAAATCTGAATCGTGCTGAAAAAGGCTGAATCCTGGCTGAATCCCGAACCGAATCCTGGATTCGGTGCATCCCTAATCCATTTGGCTATAGTTTGATCTAGCCATGTGAACATTCTAATGCTCTGATTGGCTACAAGTTGTTCTAGCCCTGTGAATATTCTCATGCACTAATTGGCTGGAGGATGGTAGAGCTCTATGAATTTTTTAATATCCCAGTTGAATGCAGGTTGGTTTATGATCATTCTAATGCTGCAATTGGCTATAGATTGGTATAGCCCTGGGAAAATACTCAATTGGCAGTTGACTGCTGTATGGTATAGTCCTGTGATCTTTTCAATGCCCGACTGGTTACAGATTGATTTTGCCCTGGAAACAGTCTAAAAAAGTAAGAGGAAAGGAGAGACAAAAGGAAGATTAAGGATAACTGGAGGTACAGGCGGTGACTATTAGTAAGGAAGTGAAAGAAAAGAAGATGTCCCTGTCCCCCCTGAGACTGAGAAGAAGCCCCAAACAGCAAATGTACCTATTTCAGGGTTCAGACTTAGTGATGGGCAAATTTGCCCCATTCCACCACGAAATTAGTGAATTTCCTGTAAAATTAGCGATACAAGCAAACAATTAGCAAAACTCAAATTTTGATTTTTTTTTTTTTTTTGATGGCAGCAACAATTCCAACGCCAACGACATTTGACGCGCATTAAAGTCAATGGGCGTTCGTTTAATTGTCGCCAAAAAAACGTTGACGCCGGCAACAAAATGCAAATTCGTCACAAATTTGTGCCTGGCAAATAAATTCGCCCATTACTATTCAGACTTGAATATAAAATCATATGCAGAGCGACTTATCGGAACTAGTAGATGCACTTTAGGCTACTGTCTAGGGCAGTGATCCCCAAACTGGGGCTGGACCCTCTTGGGGTGCAGAAGCCGTGACAGTGGGTCTTGAAATTAATGAGGATGAGATTTGTGGATAATGCTTAATAAATCACCTAATTAACCATGAAAACTCAGGTAGGAGGTCACTTCAGGTGAGGTTTAGGGGGAACCCTTATCTGCTGCGCTACATATTTTTGGTACTAAGTAGGGATGCACCGAATACAGGATTCGGTTCGGGATTCGGCCAGGATTCGGCCTTTTTCACCAGGATTCGGATTCGGCCGAATCCTTCTGCCCGGCCGAACCGAATCCAAATCCTAATTTGCATATGCAAATTAGGGGCGGGGAGTAGGGATGTAGCGAACTGTTCGCCGGCGAACTAGTTCGCGCGAACTTCGACTGTTCGCGTCCGCCGCAAGTTCGCGAACGTCGCGCGACGTTCGCCAATAGGCGTTCGCGTCAAAAATCGTTCGACCATTCGATTCCTTCGACCGCTAAAATTGAAGGATTTTCGTTCGAATCGAACGATCGAAGCCATTGGATTGAATGAAATCATTTGATCGAATGGCTTCGATCGTTCGATTCGAACGAAAATCCTTCGATCGAACGATTAAAATCCTTCGATCGTTCGAATCGAACGATTTTCGGATGTTCGAAGTTCGCGAACTGTTCGCGAACTGTTCGCATTTTTTGCCGGTGTTCGCGAACGGCGTTCGCGAACACATACACGGCAGTTCGCTACATCCCTAGCGGGGAGGGAAATTGCGTGACTTTTTGTCACAAAACAAGGAAGTAAAAAATATTTTCCCCTTTCAACCCCTAATTTGCATATGCAAATTAGGGTTCAGATTCGGTTCGGTATTCGGCCGAATCTTTCACGAAGGATTCGGGGGTTCGGCCAAATCCAAAATAGTGGATTCGGTGCATCCCTAGTACTAAGGCTGAATGGCTGATACATCAGTATATTCTTATATCTATAACCTTTTTATGAAGTATGACCCTGCTCTCCTCTACAACATTTTCTTCTTTCTACCTTTCTTCTACCTTACTATAAATATAAAAGGGAATAAAGAAAATTTTACAAAAAAAAAAAAAAAAGTATGACAACCGGGACCATGCGTTCAACGCGCATGTGCCGCAGAACCTGAAAACGGAGGCCCCGTGAGGTAAGAGAAGATGCCGATCTCCCGGCGCGTCTTACACAATCAGCCAGCACTCGCCACCTTTTCTCTCCGAAATAATTCAGGTATCCGTCAAATGGTTTCCACTTCAACCGACTTTAGGGGGCAGATTTACATAGGGTCAAATATCGATGGTTAATTAACCCTCGATATTCGACTGCCGAATGTAAATCCTTCTGAAGGATCCGAAGGATTTACCGCAATGCCTACGATCGAACGATCGAAGGAAAAATCGTTCTATCGGACGATTAAATCCTTCGAATCAAACGATTCGAAGGATTTTAATCCATCGATTGAAGGATTTTCCTTCGATCAGAAAATTACCTTCCCCATAGGCTAACATTGGCCTCGGTAGGTTTTATCTGCCAAAGTAGGGGGTCGAAGAATTTTTTAAAGATACAGTACCATCGAATGGTCAAATAGTCAAACGATTTTTAGTTCGAAACGTTCGATTCAAAGTCGTAGTCGAAGGTCGAAGTAGCCTATTCGATGGTCGAAGTAGCCATATTCGACCATTCGAAATTCGAAGTATATTTTCTTCTATTCCTTCACTCAAGCTAAGTAAATGGGCCCCTAAGTATCCAAAATGTAGCAGACAGCACCATCCAAGGATATGTTTAAACAGCCTTTATTTGCTACTTCATGGCTTTATAATCTGTCCATCGCTGGATGGTGCTGTCTGCTACATTTTGGCAAAATAATTCTCAGCCAGTAAATCATTAAGGTGTCTGATGCCTAATGAAGGTTTAATTGGAATGTACATTATATATGCTTTACATGCGGACTATATATTATATAGACAATGATTTTCAAGGTATTGAAAAATATTAAAAAGCTGTTATTTGCGTTACAGTGGTTGGGGCCATATCTGTATCATTTTAAGCAGGTGGGCCTAGGCAAGAGCAACAATCTGCAGGCTAGCTTGGAACTTTGTCTTCTGTTATATCTTCCACTTACTCCAATGTGTAACAAGTTTGCCTCTTTCCTCCCCAAATTTGTTCCGTTTGCTTTGCTGGCGAAACATCTGGACTTCATTGCCACCGTGAACCAGTTGTTCTTTTCCGTGATTATTATTTATTTGTTCTCATTACTATCAAAGAGCAGTTTATCCGCAAACAATCCCCGGATGGGCCCTTCCCGATTCTGCTCACCGTTATTCCGATCTCGCTTAGCGACTCTTGGTCTTCTCTGACAATTTAACCAATTGTAATGGAGTAACGTGAAACATACATTCAGGGGCCGATTCACATAGGGGCCGATTCACGAAATTCGAGTGAAGGGTTCGAATAAAAAAAAATTCGAATTTCGAAGTATTTTTTGGGTACTTCGACCATCGAATTGGTTAAATTCGATCGAATTCGATCGAATTCGAACGATTCGAACGATTAGAATAAAAAAATCGTTCGACTATTCGACCATTCGATAGTCGAAGTACTGTCTCTTTAAAAAAAAATTCGATCCCCTAGTTCGGCAGCTAAAAGCTACCGAACTCAATGTTAGGGGAAGGTCCCCATAGGCTTGCTAAAGTTTTTTTCATCGAAGGATATTCATTCGATCGTTTTATTAAAATCCTTCGAATTTTTAGCGCTAAATCCTTCGAATTCGATATTCGAATTCGAAGGATTTAAATTCCTAGTCGAATATCGAGGGTTAATTAACCCTCGATATTCGACCCTTCGTGAATCGGCCCCAAAGGGTCGAATATCGAGGGGGACCTTCCCCATAGGCTAACATTGACTTTCGGTAGCTTTTAGATGGTGAACTAGGGGGTCAAAGTTTTTTTTAAAGAGACAGTACTTCGACTATCGAATGGTCGAATAGTGGAACGATTTTTAGTTTGAATCCTTCGATTCGAAGTCGTATTCGTAGTCGAAGGTCGAAGTAGCCCATTCGATGGTCGAAGTAGCCCAAAAAAAACTTTGAAATTCGAAGTTTTTTTTACTTCGAATCCTTCACTCGAAGTTAGTGAATCGGCCCCTCAATGTATGTGATAAATATCTCTCTTTTCTTCTGTTGTGCTTCTGATGGGAATATTGTGCCCCGGGGATTGTTGTGAAATAGGCAAAATAATACAAGCTTTTTATTAATTATAGCTTGTGAGATGAAATTGCACGTGGATTGGGGCCACCCGTGTGGTTTCACTAGACAAACAAAGTGAGCGGAAAAATTCCACTGGAATGAGCCCATTCATATTAACTTGCAAATGGTCTTTTCTTATAACAAGTAGGATTAGGAATTTGTATTGAAATGCAGAATATTCTGCTGTGTATTCCACTCTGCATAAAGGACAGGTTATGAAAAGGTCCAAAGTTGTCCTTGCTGAACATTGAGCACATTGTGACCCATGAATATAATAATACATCATTTATTAGTGATCTGGGGTTTTTTTAAAATTTTTTTACCTTTTAGAAACAGAGGCACTGTTTGCACTTACACTTACAAACATAAATAATGAAGACCAATTGAAAAGCTGCTTAGTAGAGGCCCAACTTTAAAGAGATTCTGTCATGATTTTTATGATGTCGTTTTTATTTCTAAATGACACTGTTTACACTGCAAATAATTCACTCTACAATATAACATTTAATTCCTGAACCAGCAAGTGTATTTAGTTGTAATATTGGTGTGTAGGTGCATCTCAGGTCATTTTGTCTGGTCATGTGATTTCAGAAAGAGCCAGCACTTTAGGATGGAACTGCTTTCTGGCAGGTGGTTGTTTCTCCTACTCAATGTAACTGAATGTGTCTCAGTGGGACCTGGATTTTACTATTGAGTGTTGTTCTTAGATCTACCAGGCAGCTGTTATCTTGTGTTAGGGAGCTGCTATCTGGTTACCTTCCCATTGTTCTGTTGTTAGGCTGCTGGGGGGGGAAGGGAGGGGGTGATATCACTCTAACTTGCAGTACAGCAGTAAAGAGTGACTGAAGTTTTTTTAGAGCACAAGTCACATGACTGGGGGCAGCTGGGAAACTGACAATATGTCTAGCCCCATGTCAGATTTCAAAATTGAATATAAAAAAATCTGTTTGCTCTTTTTGCAATTTTTATGCGCGCGACTATACTGACGCACGTCCATATTTTTTCGGCGCAGTTTCATTAATTTTTTTCGTTGGCGGCAAAACACGGAAATTTATTCGCCCATCACTAGTTGTCACCCAACACCTATAGATAACAGTACATACCAGCTGACCTTGTCCTGCACTGTTAGTAGTCTGAATATACAGTTCAGCACCGCTATATACCCAAGCTGTAGTTCAGCAACATCTGGAGGCCACAGGTTCCTTGACCCCGCTACAGAGAGGTTATTTACACAATCCAAGGCATTTCAGTTTTTGGTCAGCAGAAATCCAGGGGATCGCCAGCTGGAAGCAAAACCCTAATTTATTTGAGCTAAATGTCAGATTTAATTGGTGATTTTAGTCAGACCTTAGCCTTTCCACATGTGTAGAAAACCACAAAATATAGCATGCGCTGGATATTCAGTGAAAGAGGGAATCCATAAGTTACCAAGGCAGCCTGCAAGCAAATAAATACTCCTGCTTTCCTTGGATATTGGGGACAAGTGTGGGCGCCAGTACTGTGTTCGCTCATAAAGGCATTAAATGAATTCCTTTATTGTATAAAAGGCAACATTTGAAATAAAGTATTTAAATAAAGAATTTAAAGTGGAAACTCTCATAACCATAACTAAGCACCCAGACGATATGCCAGCACCGTTTCCGAATTTCGTGGGAAATTCGCAAATTTTTTAGCGAAACAAAACGCCCCAAATTTGCCCATCACTAGTCAGTGGACCTCTACCATTTTCGGTGGGGAATATTCGAATTAGGACTGTTTCCATGCTCCATGGTGATAAATCGCATATGCAAATTTACAACCGAATAGGGGGATTAAAATTCGAATGTGTGAATTTTGACAGCAAAATTTATTTGAATTTATTACTTGACCCTTAAAGGGATACTGTCAAGATAACAGCTGCCTGGTAGATCTAAGAACAACACTCAATAGTAAAAACCTATGTCCCACTGAGACACATTCAGTTACATTGAGAAGGAAAAACAGCAGCCTGCCAGAAAGCATTTCTCTCCTAAAGTGCAGGCACAAGTCACATGACCAGGGGCAGCTGGGAAATTGACAAAATGTCTAGCCCCATGTCAGATTTCAAAATTGAATATAAAAAAATCTGTTTGCTCTTTTGAGAAATGGATTTCAGTGCAGAATTCTGCTGGAGCAGCACTATTAACTGTAGTGATGGGCAAATTTGTGCTGAAAAATGTGTGAATTTCGTGCAAAATTCGCGTAACGTCAAAAAATTCGCAAAACGGCACTGTCGTTTGACGCTGGCATCCGTTTTTGACACCGGCGTCCGTTGTTTTGACGCCGGCGTCCATTTTTTGTCGAAAATGCATCTGTGTCCAAAAAACGGACGACATCGTCCATTTTTTTTTGACGCCGGTGAGTTTTCGTCAGCGAATTTTCGAGGCCGTTTCGCAAATTTATTCGCCGGTGGCGAATCGTGCAAATTTGCCGCGAATTCGCTCCTCACTAATTAACTGATGTGTTTTGAAAAAAACATGTTTTCCGATGACAGGATCCCATTAATAAATCTGCCGCTCAGTGTAAAGACCCCTTTAGTAGGACAGGATTATCAGAAATGTAATGGTCTAATTAAAAAGAAAATGACATCTGTAGTATATATTCCTAACTTAAAATGTGATTTGACGCCATGGCGGAAAGCACAGAATAAGAGTCGGCAGTTACGAGCGGCAGTCAGAGGCTGCCAATATTCATGGCAGAGAACATAGATTATTGTAGAGAGGATGCAACTTGCTGCTCTGGTATAACTGGACTGGCTGCAAGCTAAGAATAGTGGCTCCCATGAAAAGAGATAGCAAATTAGTATGAAGTCAACTCCAACAAAGTAGAGGTTATAAAATATCCACAAGCATTTTAATGGAATGGGCGCAGTATTCTGTTACTGGTGAGCCTGCCCGAGAGCGCAGGAAATTACAGGCAGAGACAGCAGCCCTATATTTATCAACGCTTTCTTTAGCCCTTATTTTGTCCGTCTGACACTTGCTATTTTGAGGGCACCCGACATTCACACTTTACAAGTCGAAATATTATCAGAAAATTGCTAAAATTTGTACTCTTTTGACTGATAAAAATATACTTCCTTTTCATTAACTATTGATAGAGTTTCCCTTGTTGGCTTATTATGAACTCACTAGGAGCACAGCACTGTCCTTCTCAAGCTTTATTCCTTTCAGATCAATTTGCAATAACTAGGTAACTAGGATACTGAACAGTGATGGGCGAATTTCTCCCGTTTGGCTTCGCTGAAAAATACGAGAATTTCCAGAGAAATTCACAAAACGAACAATTAGCGAAGAATTAGCGAAATGCAAATTTTGTTGCAACAATTCCGACGTCAGCGGCATTTCTGACGCCGGCGTCAATTTGAGGCGGATTTAAATCAATGGCCGTCTTTAATTGGCATCGGTGGCAAAAAAAAAATTGACTCCAGCGAAATATCTATATTTAAGTTTGGTGAAAAACCCACCATTTCTAAGGAAGGTGCACAGTTAATCGCCAGTGAATTGATTAAAATGCTTTTTTTATATATGTGCATTGATGCGTCTTTCTCCTTATTCAAACATTGCACTATATGTCTGTTAGCTTCAGCCCAGTAGTTGAAAGTCACACTTTTTGGGCAGCAGTTACACTTTTACATGTTTGGTTCAGCTACCCCACTTGGCCAGGCCTAATCTTTGTCCCTAGTAAGGGAATAGAAAATTATTATTTTTTTCTTTAAATAAAACTCAATTTATACTTTTTTAAAGGCTGTAGACATGTTCCTCATAAGAACCAACCTTAGCTGATTGTCAAGGCCGCCGGGAGCGTGAAGAAGTGCATCTGCTCCCGGCGGCGAATAATCCAAAATGGCGGCACCCAGTCAGCCCACGTGGGCGCTGGGACGCCAGCGCCACAACGTCGACGCACACGCAAATGCAAGCACACCGGCGTAAGGACGTCAATGACGTCACTTTGGCGCCAAGTTTGAATATAAAAAGGCCCCCAGGACGCCAGAATGGCGCCCAAGAATAGGTTTTGCTACTCTGAACCTGGGTTCCTGATTCCTGATTCCTTTATCCTGCTCCTGCCTTGGTTTTGACCTCCTGCCTGGACTCTTGTTATTTGATCCTGATCTGCCTGCCATTGAACTCTTGCCTGGACTTTGACCTTGTATTTTGCTTAACCCTTTGGATACCGCGACCTTGCACCCTCAAGAGGGCTTCCTCGTTGATCCTGACTACCTCCCTGGAGGGAGCTCCCGGCTCCCTGACACTGATATACAGTACCTTGCCCTGGACCAACCCAAGGTTATATCCACTGAAAGTTAGCTAATATTCCCTCTTCCGAGCTATCCTTAGTTCATATCCCCTTCTCTGAACCAACCCTTGCTTATATCCTCTGCTCTTGTCCAACCCTAGATAGTATCCAATGGTGTGAACCAAGATTAGTTTATATCCCCTTCTCTGGGCCAACTTGAGCCAATATCACATCAAGGCTTGCTGATATATCCTGGTCTGAACCAATCCTAGCTGATTTATCCTGATATATCTGAATGTGCACTAGTTTATATCCTCTGTTCTGAACTAAGCCTTGCATATACCCCTTGCTCTAAGCCCAAACCATAGGATATAAGCAAGCTAGGGGTATATTCCTTGTTCTGGACCAACCCTAGCTGATAGCTCCTAGCCTAAACAAACCCTACCTCTTAACTTGAATACACCTTAGAGCATCACATCATCATGCATTCCACAACTATACTGCCCTTACTGTGAAGAACCACCTACGCTGCTTCAAATAAAACTTCTCTTCCTCTAGTCTGAAGGGGAGGCCTCTGGTACGGTGATCCTCTTTATGGGTAAAAAAACATAAAATGTATCCTCATAAAATCCCTCTAACCAGTATAGTTGCACGCCTCTGCACTCTCTCTAGCTCATTTATATGTTTACACTGCAAATAATTCACTCTAGCATGTAAAATATCATTCCTAACCCAACAAGTGTATTTTTTTTAGTTGTAATATTGGTGTGTAGGTGCATCTCATGTCATTTTGCCTGGTCATGTGCTTTCAGAAAGAGCCAGTACTTTAGGATGAAACTGCTTTCAGGCAGGCTGTTGTTTCTCCTACTCAATGCAACGGAATGAATTGAAGTGGGACATGGATTTTTACTATCAAGTGATGTTCTTATATTTACCAGGGAGCGGTTTCCCATTGTTCTGGTGATGGGCTGCTGGTGGGGGAGAAGGGAGGAGGGTGATACCACTCCAAATTGCAGTGCAGCAGTAAAGAGTGACTAAAGTTTATCAGAACACAAGTCATATGACTCACGGCACCTGAGAAATGGACAATATACCTAGCTCCATTTCACAATCAACTAATAAAAAAATCAGTTTGTTCTTTTGAAAAATGGATTTCAGTGCAGAAGCTGGAGCAGCGCTATTAACTAATGCATTTTGGAAAAAAAACACGTTTTGCCATGACAGTATCTCTTTAAGGACTAAAGCCAAAAACTGCACTGCATATTCCAGAGGAGGCCCCACCAGGGACCTATAAAGAGGCAGAATTATGTTTTCATCCCTTAAGTTAATGCCCATTATGCAAGACAGAACTTTATAAGCTTTAGTGGCCACAGAATGACACTGCCCAGAATTAGACAACTTGTTATCCACAAAAAAACCCCTAGATCCTTCTCAGTTAAGGGAGCCGACCTCCAGGTCATTAATAAACAAATTAAAACGCAAAGGACCAAGTACAGAGCCTTGTGGTACTCCACTAACAACACTGGTCCAATTAGAAAATGTTTTATTTATCATTCTTCTTATTCTATCCTAGTTCCCAAGTACAAATATTAGAAATGTGCACATAGGAACATACCTTAGAACATGCTAAGTCTGATCAAAGGCAATATTGATGGATGTGTCCGACCCCCACAAAAACTACCAACCGATGACGACTGAATAAACATTATTTCCTTAGGGCACTAAAAGTGTCTTATATAATAATTGAGATGTTCTTGTCATGCCCTAAGTTTAAAAACCTCACCAAGGAAAGGTGTCTCGGCATAAGCTTTTCTTGTAAACTTTAAAGGGGAGCTTTGGTCTATATCAACTATGGCTGCTTTCTCTTTTAACAACTATAAATAAGGAAAAGAAAAAGAGAAACCTTTGAAAAAAAAATACCAGTGTAAATAGTGGCGAGGAAAGTATATATTTATGAGACATGAAAGCTCGGCTGGCGGATGGCTCGTTACTTGGCGAAACCATAAAGCAGGCAGCCCTCTTGCTTGAGGGGACAAGGCCGTGGAATGGGAGTCACCCTACTGGAACAGGTTCTTTCCGTGGCTGCTTTGGTGGTAACGCATAAACTCCCAACCGCAGGAAAATATAAATATCCACCTTATTGCAGCAAATTGCTAGTTCTGCCTTTCTGCTGGTCATGTAATTGTTTTGTTAGAAATCTGATAGTGTCGGGGTCACTGTGGTGTAAAGTGAAAGCAGCTATGTAATGGGTAACGACCACAGATTTCATATATATATGTGTGTGTGTGTATATATACAGTATTATATATTGATTTTATATAAGAAAGTGGAGATGACTGTCCATAAACATATATATATATATATATATATATATATATATATATAACACACTATTTAACACCTGCCTTCAAGTCACTTATTATCCCATTTCTTTATTTGCCACTGACATATTACAAAAAAATTCTCAAATTTTCCCGCGAAATTCTGACGCGTGTCCAAATGTTTTTCGAGGCAAGCAAATTTTTTGCCTCAATTTCAGAAATTTATTCTACAGCAGCAAAGTGTGGAAATTCGCCGTGAATTCACTCCTGCCGAATTTATTCACCAATCACTATGGGGCAAATTCACTAAGATTCATAGTTGTGCCAGGCGTAACTTCGCCGCACTTCGCCAGGCGTAGTTTCGCCAGCGCTTCGCAAATTCACTAAAATCCGAAGTTGCGCTCAGGGGTAGCATAAGGTTGCGAAGTTGCGCTAGCGTTGATTCGCTAAGTAAAGCGAAGTTATGCTAGCGAAGGCTAATTTGCATATGGCGCCAAATTCAAATTTCAATGGAGGAATACGTATCAGCACTACAAATGGCTAGAAAAGCTTCAAAACATCAAATAAAATTTTTATTTTGCCCTACACATGTGCCCACTGTCTATGTAAGTTGCCATGAGTCAAGAAATGTAGGGGGGAAGGAGGGGAGCCCCAAAAAATGTTTCGATCTTTTTCAGCCTATCACCCATAATGTAGAAAACACGCCAGCGTTTTTTGGGACTTAGAAAAAATTTTGACTTTTTTTGAAGCAATCCCTATCTACTCTATTGCGCTTCGCCTGGTCTGAGGTGGCGAAGGAAGTCTAGCGTAAAAGGTAGTGTTCAGTACACTGCGCGCGTTAGTGAATTTGCGTAGTTACATCGCTAGTGAAACTTCGCCAGGCGTAAGGGTGCGAAGTAACACTAGCGAAACTACGCCAGCGTTCGTTAGTGAATTTGCGCAGTAACGAAAATGACAATCGCCAGCGAAGTAACGCTAGCGTTCGGCGCTTCGGCGCTTAGTGAATTTGCCCCTATGTGAGACACAAACAGGATGATTGCAGAGGTGAGGGGGCTTTGTGCAGTTGCATTATAGCTGCATCTTTGCTGCCCATACACTTAAAAATGAAGCCCACAATGGTCCAATTTAATGGGGTCTGGGGTTTAGGGGATTTATGTTGGGGTTTGACAGTAATTGACTGACGCTAGTAAAGGAAATGAGGCATATGCTGTTTCGGTGACACCTGTCTCCATTTCAAAAATAGTAATTTTGGGAAGTGAAAAGCGTGTTACTGTGTTGAAAAAGCAGATTAATTTTTGTGTGCCACATCTGCGATGAGGGGTTCAGTCTAAACCCCAAACTCCTTCTCCATTCATTTGCTACACTGCACTACAGTATGTTGATGATGTTACAACTATTTGCTATTTTCCTTGTTTTCCCTTTTGGCACACATCTCCCAATTTCCTTTTAACGTGGCAAAACAGAAACTCATTGATGTTTGAGGTTATTATTTAGCTTGAGCTGAAAAAACCTCATCTCGGCCAATTAAATCCAGCGATAAATTCCGATGACCTGCCATCTTTTCCATGTCAGAGAACATACGGAGAGCAGAAGTGCGTGTCTCTCTGGTGAGACTTTTTTTTCTTGTATCGTCCACACTTTACAGTCAGGCACCAGCAGGCACATTTGATTGGTTCCTTGTGATATTATCATGTACAAGCAATAATCTGCATAAATGCTCCCAGGGAATCTCCCCGTCTGACCAGGCAGTGTATGGGGGCCACATGTAGGCACATAAAAAAGATCAGAGTCTGCATAATGCCGCTGTGGCATTGTTACGGCTTCTTTCAAACATACAAGTCCCATTTGAAGTGGTTCCACTCAGACCCTTCCTTTTTCCCTAATAATGAACATATGCAAAGACTGTTGCTTTCAAAACTCACTCCAACATGTTTTCAAGTCTTCTTGTCAATATTCTCCTGAAAAACAATATTCTTAAAGAAAAATGAGTTTTAAAGTTTGCTCTTCCAGGGATACTTTTATTGAAAGGTGCACCCTGAGTAGCTACGACACAGATAAAGTCCTCTTCTTGCAGTGTGAACCAGAGATGTTTCATAGCCAAATGTAACTGACATGGAGGTGCTGTTTGACTATGAAGAATCTTCATTTTACATTGGTTGAGACAGCTTTTCTTTAGCAGTGTTGCTATCTCTAGATGCGGAGAGGTGCCCATGCTGCATACTGCGGATGGAGTCTTTGAATCTCTTTTGCATCCTCCTTGACAAAGTTTGGGTGGTTACCAGGTTCAACCTTCAATCAGCGGCACAAATAAACAGGATACATGCTGGATCATAACAAGGATAGGCTATTTAGGAACACCAGGCACAGTGTCAGGATTGGCACCCAAAATCCAGAACCAATGCTAAGCTCCCTGGTCTTGGCTCTTGCTTTTGCCTTTAACAGCTGCCTTTCACCTCGGGTGGCGCCAGGTCTAATAAAGAGAGGAGCCAAGCTAAGGGTTCTGGACGAGCAGAGGGGCACGATTGTTTTGCACCTTTTGGGCAGAAGTTCACAGTTCAAGGAGCAAACAGAAAGTGTAGTCAAACAGGCTGGGTCAGGGCGGGCAGAATTCAAGCAAAGTCAGACAGGCAAGGGTCAAAGTTCAATCAGAATAGCCAGGACATGCACGGGTCTGGATACCGATATCAGAATAGTCGAATTACCAGGCAGGGGTCAGGATCACAGAAGTCATGGTCAATCAGGCAGGGGTCAAACAGGAATCAGATAACAAGAATACACGAAGATAGCACC
Organism: Xenopus petersii; assembly: GCA_038501925.1. NCBI lineage: Eukaryota > Metazoa > Chordata > Amphibia > Anura > Pipidae > Xenopus > Xenopus petersii. The sequence continues at coordinate 138,493,818 of CM076681.1, forward strand.
CAGGAACTCACTAGGATGAACCAATAATGGGCAATGAATCAACCGTCAATTCCCTTTAAATAGTCTTGAATTTTGCGACATTGCGCACTGGCGTCAATGCGCCTATAAAGAAAGGAGATGCGCGCCTAAGGAACCCGCATTACCATAGAAGAGGAACAGCGTGTCGGGCGTCCCCGCTGATGGCACAGCTGGCATCCCCGCCGGCCCCCTAGATCACCAGGGTAAGTCCTCACACACAGACAGCATAACTGAGCATCATTAAAAAGTTAGAAGAAGCCAAAAGTGCATGGTCATAATTAACATCAGGATGGGCTCGTCAAAAGATGTGGGGCATGGATATTAGAAGAAGGTTCCAATAAATTCTATTCATTCATATGGCCTTTCCACTTAGCTAGGTATTAAAGTTGTCTTTCTCTGACCCATGTGTCTTAGTCCAAGGGCAGATAGAGCATTGGCTGCATATGAATGTGCTTCATGCCCCTCCTCCATTGATTTGAATAAAATCCGCTTGCATCAGTCAAATGCAGAGTAGCAGAGGTTGACCTGAAAATGGCTGCTGCACGGGCCTGCATGCAAGCGGAAGCAGTTCAGTTGTATGGAGATGGGGCACAAGCAGATCCACTTCTCTCAGCCTGAAAAAAATACGCAGGCTGAAAGCAGTGGTGCCAATGCTCTATCTGTCCCTGGCCTAAGATGTCCCTCAAATTTTATATGAGTAACGGAGGAGGACCTCCCTGAAAACAGTTCTGAAGCGTTGGTTCAAGCAAGTCTGCATAAAACAATCAGTGAAAACATCAGGTATCAGGAAGCTTCAACTGAAAAGTTACTCGATTTCCCAACAATGCTGTTCTCATTTTGCCTAGGATGTACAAGTTCCAAATTACCCATAATAACCACACAGGGTCTCCTACTTTAAACTCAGGGTCCTTTCCATACCTGTGGTCAGCATACATCTTGAATTTCAGTTGGAGAGTTGAGATTATTGTCCAATTATTTGCCAAGAAGATCAATTGATCCTTAACAGCAGGTACAGGAACATCTGGAAGACAGGAAGGAAAAATACTGTTGGAACTCCAGTAGTGATCTACGCAGAGAGATAGAGATGCACAAGAGCCACACACTGCCACTGAACTCACCTGATGTTAGAGAGAGGGAGCCAATGTAGTGGAGAGAAGCCCCTGAGATGAGGTACCAGGAAGCAGGCAAATTCTAGGATCCAAGTCAGGATAGGCAGCAAAGGTTCTGCACAAGAAGAAAGGGAGAAGGTCGGACTGGCAGAAGATTAACAGGAAACAGGTAATAGATTGAGTTACATTTACAACAATATATCTGCAGAAAATATAATCATTAGTATTGTAGGAGCATCAAGACATGCAAACACAGACATCATGCATGAGAATCATTAAATAGGCATGCATGTCAACACAACTTCAACACCAGCATTAATATGTATGTGCTAAGGCATAGAGGCATGCTGGTGCTGGCAAAACTGTACATTGGAGCACCAAAACTTGTGCCAACCCACCATAATGCACCATTGTATTGGCAGGTGTTACCAGAAAGGTAAGCCGTACAGCTCCACTACCTGCTTAAAGACAAGTTCAACAGTAATGGTCTTCTTCTCCCCCTGAAAGCTGTCTACAATGTGATGGCCAAATTGGAAAAAAAATCACTAATAGTGTAAGCAAACAAGATGGTTGATTGGTGTTATTAACAATTCAAAGGAATGATTCTTACTTAAGAGTGGAGGATTGTGCCCGGGTTCTTTTAGTTGCTTTTTACTTGGTTCTTTCTCATTGCATGAAAGTTAGTTGATCCATCCTAGACAATAGACCTCCTGCCCATGAAGGTTAGTAGGAGGGCTACTTGTATGACTTCTTGTTGTGAGACAACTTCAGCCAGAATAGAGTGAATCAGTTCTCTCCTGCCTATGGTTATGGATGGGCTGGACTGGTTAGTACCAATGTGCTTACCCCTTAGGTTCATTGTGGTCATCAATCTCTCTGTTCTGTGCCAAATTCCAGCTGCAAGGGTAATCGTAAAAAGACAAAGAACAACGGTTTTGACAGTGATTATGTAGAAATTCCAGTTATGTTGTTTGCTAAACGAGAAGATTATCATTTTGAACGTGATTGTCAAACACACAAAGTCTTTTCATGCTCTTGATAAATGATCTCATACACATATGGAGTAGACTTTCCATCTCTGAGACAATGAAATAATCCAAGGGATTTATACATGAGAGCCTTTATCACGCTCGGCCATTCCAACTCTCCCCAACAGCTGTGCTGTAACCCCGTCCAATTTCCACGCAGGGAGTTTTACCGCACAGGGTCCGTATTGTTAGACAAAACATCTGGGGGTTGTTGACAGCTACTTATGAATCGTCAATGTTTGTGCCGCTATCAGCTAATTTGGGAATTGCTTTGGCCGCATGCGTTAGTGCACAACAGAAGCTCAATGATACGGCACACTTCAACCAAATCCTAAAATAAAGGGTGGACTTAGCCTTTCAGTTCACACTTCCAAAACTAAATATAGAGATCCTTATAAGAGAATTGTTGTCTTCAAACGAATAAATACTCATTCATGGAAGAATGATTCAGCTCCTCATTATGTTTTGCTTGGAAGGCGGCTGTGCTTGGAAGCCAAATGCGATTAGTGTTATTCTTATACTATTGGGAAGGTGGAATGCTCACATTTAGGGTTTTAAGCTTTGGCCCCTCACTGTAGGCTTGTGTTAGTGTTTAATGAGCAGTACAGTTTGGGGCAGATTTACTAAGCTCAAGTGAATTTTTGAAAAAGTTCGAATTTCGAAGTAATTTTTTGGGTACTTCGACCATTGAATAGGCTACTACGACCTTCGACTTCGATTCGAACGATTAGAAGTAAAAATCATTCGACTATTCGACCATTCGATGACCGAAGTACTATCTCTTTAAAAAAAGCTGCGACTTCATACTTCGCCAAATTAAAGCTACCGAAGTACAATGTTAGCCTATGGGGACCTTCCACCGCACTTTTCTATTTGATCGAATAGAAATCCTTCGATCGATCGATAAAAATACGTTTGATCGTACGATTTCTATTCGATCGAATACGCTAAAAAACCCTCGACTTCGAGGGTCGAATTTCGACGTTTTTTAACTTCGAAATTCGACCCTTAGTAAATCTGCCCCTATGTGTTTTGGGTCCTTTGTTGCCCATTGGTTGTGTTGATTACCAAGGTTGTGTACGTGTAGGCGTAGAACCCAATGAAAATCATTATTCGAATATATTAGTATAGGTATGGGATCCATTATCCAGAAACCCGTTATCCAGACAGCTCAGTACAAGTATGGGATCCATTACCCGGAAACCCCTTATCCAGAAAACGGAATGGCTGTCTCTCTTAGACTCCATTATAATGAAAGAATCCAAATTTTAAAGAAATGATTTCCCTTTTCTATGTAACAATAAAACAGTACCGATCCCAACTAAGATATAATTAATCCTTATAGGAGGCAAAACCAGCCTATTGGGTTTATTTAATGTTTATATGATTTACAAGTAGACTTGTATAAAGATCCACATTATGGAAAAATCAGTTCTATTAGACTTAAGGTATGAAGTTCCAAATAACGGAAAGAATATTTATCTAGAAAACCCGATCATTCTGGATAACCGGTCCCTTACAGAAATGTCTTCTCCCTGTCCAAGAACAGTAGCTTGTTCTTGATCCAAGCTAATATATAATTAATCCTTATTGGAAGCAAAACCAGCCTATTGGGTTTATTTAATGTTTATATGCTTTACAAGTAGACTTAAGGTATAAAGATCCACATTATGGAAAAATCTGTTCTAGATATGGATAACAGGTCCCATACCTCTATATCTTTGCAAATATACCCCAATGGTTTAACCCGGGACGAACTCCCTCTGAGTTGACAACTCAATTTCATAAATCAGAAGGTGTGGGATTATGAGATACGTGGATCACAGATCTTTAAAATCAATAAGCTGTATTGCATTTGGCAATACCCTTTGTAATGCTGAAGTGTGATTGGTCAGATAAAATGGTGTTTTTTTGGAGGGCCAACACATTATTTTGTTCTGCATCTTCACTATTCATGTTTCCAGCAAGGAGCCCGGATCATTCCAAGCTACATCTGGTGGACTTGGCCGGGTCAGAACGAGTTGCCAAGACTGGAGTTGGAGGACAATTACTTACAGAAGCCAAATATATCAATCTGTCACTTCATTACCTGGAACAGGTAAGTGCGTTGGGCTGCTCCACTCTACAACAAAAAACTGGAAACTCTTGCAGGGGGAACTGCTATTTCCTTTTTCTACTATTTTTCTATGGATACAATGATCATTTATTACCCTACATTAATACCCCTTTCTAATGTTACACCAAAAATGAGCGCTTTCTTTACTCTGTGTTACTCATACCAGTACTATAATGACTATCTACCAGGCTGAGCAGGCTCAGTTACATCTGCTATTAAGTTGCCACCAGATTGGTAAAATAATTGATCACGTTCCTCTAGGTTTTCTACTGAAGTCACAGATACAAGAATCTGGAAGAAATTCTCTCAAATAAAAGGACACAGTCGGATGAAAGCTGCCGACCCCAACCTTCCAGACTGGGTCGGCAACTTACTGGCCAGTCTATGGGGCCCACCGATGGGTCTGCCCAACTAATATCTGACTGAAAATTCTCCAAATTTCAACTGAGCAGTTTTGAAAATCCTGTGGACAAGAAGCACATAGATGTATTGATATGGTCCTTGTCTGAAGAGAAACAGATGCTGAGAGAGGGACAGTGAATATATATTTTTGATTATTTCAGAAACAGTACAGCATTTTTAATTGATTCTTATTTCAGTGTGCTGAAGCTTATATTACATTTTCATTTTCGGGCTAGCTCCCCAATTGGATCGTTTTGCCTACAATAAGGATTAATTATGTCTTAGATTGGATCAAGTACAAGGCACTGTTTTAATATCACAAATAAAATAGGGAATCATGGAAGACTATGGAAGACGGCCTCCCTGTAATTCAGAGCTTTACGGATAACACTTGTCCGCATCCCATTCCTGTCTAGTGCTGACATATTAACTGGCTCTTTACATAGAGCGTTGCATTTATGCATCAGTCCCTAGCCTAGTGAAGCTTACAATCTAATTAGCAGATACACACCACGTGGCACCTATAAATATCATGAGTAGAACAAAAACTCATAATCACACAAGTGGCCCCAGTGATGCTATTTATTCATATATATTGAGGCTCTAGTGCAGAATGCTTCTAATTAACCCTTTCCCGGCTGCCACGCCGTTCCCTCATTCATGCTGCGTTTCCACTATTGGAATAAACCGTGTTCTCGGCTGGAGACTGGATCTGAGTCTGTTTGGCTTATGGCGTGAGTGTGTGGGAGATTGGAATCAGTTGCATGCTCCGTGCCAACCTATCACATCCCTCGCACTGTCACTGCACTTTATCCATTACTGAATGTTCCATGTTCTCTTATTAGATTAACTGTTTCCTGGCCTTTCCCTTATTCACTTAACACTGGGCTCTATGACAGGCTGTAAATGTAGGGAAGCGGAGGATTATTGGGAGTCTGGCTCGTCTGCGCAACACAAAGGCCTTGCTGCCTAAACAAGAACAAAAATATCAGCAGTTTGCCACATTTTATTACATCCACAATGCAACATTTCCACCCCCCCCCCAAAATTCCAGTGCAATTGTGTCCACCATGATCATCCTTACCTGCCAATTGGTCATTATACCGCTAGCTAGGGTTTCCACCTGGCCAGTATTTTACCGGACTGGCCAGTAAAAAGATGGTTGATCTCAATGTTATTAATAGGTGGCAACCCTACCGCTAGCAGAAAAGAACCGTTCCCATATACCATATTGAAACTCCATGATGATTTTTGTACTCGGAGAGCGCCTGGGAGGCAACTGCATGACCACCATGATTGCGACTCTTTCACTGTGTCAGGGAGCCGGGAGCTCCCTCCAGGGAGGTTATCAGGATCAAGGAGGAAGCCCTCTTGAGGGAACAAGGTCGCGGTGTCCAAAGGGTTAAACGAAGAATAGTCAGGATCAGGCAAGAGTTCACAGGCAGGCAGAATACAAACAAAGTCCAAAGTCCAGGCAAAGGGTCAGGAAACAGATCAGGAACAAGATTTAAGCAATAAGGCACACAGGAAACCCAGGATACACTTTAGGGAAGTAATCCTATTCTTGGGCGCCATTCTGGCGTCTAGTTGGCGTTTTTATTTTCAAATTTGGCGCCATTCTGACGTCATTGACGCTCCTGCGCCGACGTTGGCGCGCTGACGTCATCGCCCGGCGCCGCTACCCACGTGGCGGCCATGGGCGCCGCCATTTTGGGAGCGACGCCGGCAAGGATGGACGCGCCGCCCGGAGCTCCTGGGCCTGCTCCGGGCGGCGATCGTTACACACTGGACAAGAGAAATATCAATGTGAGTGTAATATTATTACAGCCCACATCAAACAACAGGTAACAGGCCCTTAATGCTGCCATCCTCCTGCAATACTAGTACCAAGCCCAAAGTACAAAGAATTTTGGGAAACCTAATATAACTTGCATATTATACCAATGCAACCAATAAGATGTGCGGTTTTATTATTCTAACAGCCCCGAATCAGGAAAATCTGATTGATCGCTGTTAATAACGGGCGAATAAGTTACCGTCAATTTTCAGCGTTTCGCCGCCGGTGAATAAATTCACGAAACACCCACTAAATTTTGCCGGCGACAAAAAATTTTGGACGCACGGCGGAAAGGACGCTGGCGTCAAAGCCGTCACGCGTCAACACTATTTGGAAGCCCATTGACTTTAACGGTGGTGTCAAAATTGATGTGGGCGTCAATTTTTGAGTTTCACAAATTTTTAATCGTTTCCAGGGAAATTTGCAAATTTTCGACGAAGTGTAAAGGGAGAAATTAGCCCATCACTAGTCACTGTGAGTTTCTGGGACAGGGAAAGACTAATTATGCTTTTCTGACCATTATTTATTAGTTTCATATATGAGGCTTGTACACTGTCATTCCAAGGAGCCAGAGTTCCAAAACTGCGAAGCTGGCCCTCCGAGGAGCAGTGATAAAGGGGCTCAGCCTGAAGCATAATTTACTTTAATTTAATTTAATTTGCTATCTCAAGTAGATAGGATGATGGAAAGTGCATTTTCGGCATACAAATTAGGTGAATTACATGTACAGTATATTTTATTTACTTTTGGCCATGGGGACCTATGGCCATTAGTGATGGGTGAACTTGTCCCGTTTCTCTTCGCCAAAAAATTTGTGAATTTCCCGCAAAATGTGAAAAACGGTGAAACTCGACGGTCTTGACGTGAGCAACTTTTCCGACTCAAGTCCAAAAATTTTTTCACTGTAGAATTTTCGCTCCAGTTCCATGAACGTATTCACCGGCGGCGAAATGCTGAAATTCATCTCAAATTCACGCCTGGCAAATTTATCGCCCATCACTAGTGCCCATTAAAATATTGGTTGTTCTACAACTCCCAGCATCCTGTCAACAGACAAACACTATTAGGCTATGTTGGGAGTTGAACTAAGAACGACTGGAAAACCACCAGTTGCCTGATGGATAGGGAAAATAATATATAACAGTATAATATAATAGGCAAAGCTGTCAAGAAACCTCTATGTTTCTGTAACTCTAATTCTTTGCACGGTTTCCGCTGCCGAGCGGCAACTGGAGTTTTACGGATTCTATTTATTTTACTGATTCTATTTATTTAAAAGCAGAAGCCAACGTCAGTTGTAATAATGGAAATCATTAACTCTTTACCTCTGCCTTGTGCCAAATTCTTTTGGTGCAGGAAACTATTTCTACTTGCCGTTTTGCACAGAGAGAGTCGCCTTAATCAAAATGAGGCCATCCTTAAAGGGAATGTAAAGGCAAAAAAATAAAATCCCATTTTTACTTTCTTTAGTGAAAAAGAAATCTATCTCCAATATACTTTAATTAAAAAATGTGTACCGTTTTTATAAGAAACCTGACTGTATGCAGTGAAATTCTCCCTTCGTTTACTGCTGTGGATAGGAATTGTCAGACGGTCCCTAACTGTTCTGCAGGGAAACAATCATACTTATGAACAGCAGGGGGAGCCCCCGCCTTACTTCCCAGCCATGCAGAACTCAAGCAGCTTTGTTTATGACGATCCCTAAGCAGCCCAGACCACACTGAGCATGTGCACAGTCTTGGTCTTGCAAAGATGTATAACAAAGTTACAAGATGGTGACCCCCTGTAGCCAAATTTGAAAGCATAAATCATTTGTTTGATTAGGCTTGTGGTGCAGTAAGTTCATGTTTATATTTAGTATACAAAATACAGCATTTCTAGCTAATTATTCTAATTAATTATTCTATTTTAGACTTTACATGCCCTTTAATGAGTAGATTGACCCCCAGCTGGTAGGACATTCATTTATGTTTTCGCAGTAAATCCTATATGTATAAGTCAAGATATCTGTTTCATTTCTCTCTGCAGAACTGTAAATATTTTTAAAACGGTTGTTAAACTTAAATTTAAAGGACGCGTGATGCCTAAAAAAAAGTATAAATTCTGTATTTTCTATGCTAAACTTTTTGTAACAACAGTTTGCCTAAAAATTTGCAAATTTAATGTGAAATTCATGAACTGGCGAAAAATCAATGAGAGTCAAAATTATTTTGATGTGTTGATGTGAGCGTCAATTTTTTTTTACGCGCGACTATTTGGTCCAAATGCATTAAAGTCAATGGGTGTCCGAATAATTTTTTTTGAGGAGGCCTCCTTATTGGAAGCAAAATCAAACTATTTGGTTTATTGAATGTTTACATGATACACGATGTGCGAATTTGTCCCATTTTGCTTCGGCCAAAAATTTGCGGATTTCCCGTGAAATTCACGAAACTGTGAAAAATTTACAAAACCTGAATTTCGACGCCCGCGTAAATTTTGACACCTGCAGCGATACGCGTCAGTTTTGACACAAGCGATTATTCGGATGTGCGTCCAAATTTTTTGTGAAGCTAGCAGTATTGCGTATTAATTTGCTTGTGGCTAAACAAAATTTGTGTCTGGCGAAATCTATTCGCCCATCACTACTCAGCAGCGCCATAACCATAATGACCCAGGCCTTCAAAGGTCCACCTAGAATCTCCCCATTATGGATCTTGTTAGGCTTCTCTTGTGTGTCAGTGGCACTGCACATGCTCAGTGGGCTCTGGGGCAGAATTAATGGAAACTTAAGGAGGAGATCTGAAAAGAAAAATAAACAATCAGAAATAAGAATGACTATAAAATGTAACCTTTGTGGTTAATTAGATTGTTTGTTTGCTGGGTTCACTGTCCCCAACAACCAGATCGGATTTTCAGTTTCAATTATAGGCTGGAGAGAGCCACAGTAGGAATTCTAATACAGGTATGGGATCCGAAAACAAATTATCCAGAAAGATCTGCATTACGGAAAGGCCATCTCCAGTAGAGAAAAAATCCACATTTTTTAAAAATGATTCCTTTTTTCTCTGTAATAATAAAACAGTAGCTAGTACTTGATCCCAACTAAGATATAATTAATCCTTATTGGAAGCAAAACCAGCCTATTGGGTTTATTTAATGTTTTCATGATCTTCTAGCGGACTTAAAGTATGAAGATCAAAATTACCGAAAGATCCGTGATCTGGAAAACCCCAGGTCACGAGCATTCTGGATAACAGGTCCCATACCTGTTATTGAAAAGTGCAAGAATCATTTGCAGAATTTCTGTGTAATAGTGGGTAAACCCCAAGTTCTCTTGGAGGCAGGGTCGGACTGGGGGGCTTCGGGCCCACCGGGGCTATTGCCCCAGGGCCCCGCTCCGGGCCCCGCTGCCACTCCGGCGTGCTTCACCGGAGCAGTACGCATGCGCGCGGCGCCGCGCTTGTGCGCACGCGCGCAGAAACACCTTTGTGCGCATGCGCAGATCCTCAATTCTACCGCGACCCCCAACAAAGTGGGGTCGCGCAGCCAAACTAAGTAGCGGATCTGGGCCGGCGGGGCCCACAAGAGCCCGGGGCCCACCGGGTTTTTTCCCGGTGTCCCGCCGGCCCAGTCCGACACTGCTTGGAGGGGAGGCATCTTCAGAACAAAATTCAGGCTGAAGGGGTGCAATGGCAAGGTGTGGGTACATGTTTGTATCCTGGCAGGTCCATTATTTCAAGCTATGACCCATCCCATACCCATGACCCACGACCTGTAATTTCTAACAGTAGAGGGTTTCTAACATCAACCCTCCAACATGTTGGGTATTCCCCAGGTACCTGAATCTATGCAGGACTCTAACACAAAGGCCATTGAGTGATGGGCAAATTTGCCCCATTTTGCTTAGCCTAAAAATTCACACATTTACCGTGAAATTAACAAAATGGTGAAAAATTTGCGAAAGTGAATTTCTATATCAGCGTCAATTTTGACGCCTGTGTCAATATTGACGCCCGCGTTAAAGTCAATAGGCGTCCCAATAATGTTGACTATTCGGATGTGCCTCCAATTTTTTTTTTTGATGCTGGCAAATTTTCGCCGCAGTTTTGCGAATTTATTAGCCGGCGGCGAATTCGCGCCTGCCGAATTTATTCGCCCATGACTAAGGCCATTTCTTCTGCGCAGACATATTTGGAGCTGGGCCCCGTAGCATGAAGGATTCTACATTCCAGAACATATTTACTTAGAAAAGAAAGTTTCTCTAAAAATGGTTCTTCTGTTATTTACCAGGAATATTCTATATATATCTGCATCTTTCACTAATACCAAATGCTTGTGGTGTGGCTTGTGAATAGAAGACACGTGCATTAATATTTGCACATGACCCGTCAGTGTGGATTTGGGGAAACTCGATACCAATCTATGCAGTATGTGTCGTCAGCACTACCTGTGGAATGGCCACTTTCTGCACAAAAAGCAGCTTGGACTTTTGATCTTTTTTAAGCACATCTATTTCTGGACTTTTATAAATAGGCGGAATGAATGAGGCCTAATGAGAGCGGAGAAAGGAATGCCGAGCCCTGTGCCTTTCCCACTGAATTTAAATACCAATCATTATAAATTCGGAGGCAGAGATTTGGTCCAGAGCCAAAATAAACAGCAACAGAAAATTCTAAGTGAATCCATCTGGGAGCGTTTCAATCTGACTGGGGTATTTGATGGGAAATGAATGCCTTCTAGTGATGGGCGAATTTCTCCCAAATCGGTTAGCCGGACACGGCAAAAAATTAGCGAAAAATCTGTGAAACTCGAAAATTTTTCTGCTCACGTCAATTTTGACGCCATGTGTGTCCGAATAGTGTTGACGCGCAGCGATTGTGACGCAAGCGACTTTTCAGACTCATTGGCAACATTTTTTTGACACCAGCGCATTTTTTCGCTGGAGATTCGCGAATTTAAGCTAAAAAGCTAAAACAATCAAATGATCGAAGTAAAATCGTTTGATCAAACGGCTCAATTGTTCGAACCGTGCGATTCGAACGATTTTGGCGTACGATCGAACAATTTTACTTCGATGTGTGAAGACTTAGAAAATGGTTGTATAAGGTCCCCATAGGCTAACATAGCACTTCGGCAGGTTTCATTTGGCGAAGCATTGAAGTCAAAGTTTTTTTAAAGAGACAGTACTTCGATTATCAAATGGTCAAATATTCAAATGATTTTTACTTCGAATCAAAGTCAAAGTAGATTTGAAGTCGTAGTGTCCTATTTGATGGTCGAAGTACCCAAAAAATGACTTCGAATTTTTTTACTTAGAAAATTCCCTCGAATTCACTTTGACCCTTGATAAATCTGCCCCTATATATACAATATAACAGGCGCGGTATTCAGTATATAAACAATACCAGGCTGATTAGTAATGAATTCAGATTAAACAGCAAAATGGATCAGAACTGATTCATAATCGGCCCTGTAGCATCAGCTTCCATGACAGGTGAACCTTATTATTTTTTACTTGATGATTTGCCATGACCCCTAAGCTTAGCATTCCTAACAAAATCCAACTAGAGCCCGAAGGACTGGATCATTGCTGTAGTCTAGTCTATAAAATTGAATTCCTGCCATTGATCCGGTTTCCTATAAATTATACACGGCATAAGCACAGCGCACAACCCACACAAACGACACAAAAACACTCAAATCACATGGAATCCGGGGCCGCAAGCTCCAAAATGCAAAGGGGGCACTCGCTGCTCCCATGGCCATTCCACAATGGATTACTTATACCAAACAAACCATTTGTTTAATACAGGCACCGGAATTGTTATCCGGAAATCCGTTATCCAGAAAGTCGAATTACAGAAAGGTCATCTCTCATAGACTCCATTTTATCCAAATTTTCTAAACTGATTTCCTTTTTCTGTGTAATAATAAAACAGTAGCTTGTACTTGATCCCAACTAAGATATAATTAATCCTTATTGGAAGTAAAACCAGCCTATTGGGTTTATTTATAGAAAGGCTGAACCTTTAGGCTGGTGCAGTAAGTTCGCTGTATAATACAGAGCATTTTTATCATATTGATCATATTGATTCCAATGGTTTAGTTCCCCTTTAAACATTGGTTTTCCTGTAACCTTGTATTGCTGTGGGCTGATGTATATGAGCTGATAGAAGAAATGTCAATGTGCGGAGAGAAATATGCGCCTCTGCTGTCATTGGCTCGTGAAGCTGTTTGAGCAGTAAATGTGGTTTCTTAGGATTGTGCATCACATTGAATAACATGAAATTATCACTGCTCTGTACATACCTCTCTGGTTACTCGCTACTTTATTGGGTTTTCACATTTCTGATCCCAGGGAATGATCAAGTGTATGTTAACGTGTATTTATGGCTGACGCTCAGTTACGTGTCTCGCTCCTGTGGTTTCTGTCGGCTCAATTCCTATTAGTCAGGTTTTCTGTGCCCATCTCATTAGTAGTGATGGGCGAATAAATTCGCAAAATTGCACGAAAATTGGCCGGGTGAAAATTCGCAGGCGATAAAGTAGGGATGCACCGAATCCACTATTTTGGATTCGGCCGAACCCCCGAATCCTTTGTGAAAGATTCGGCCGAATACCGAACCGAATCCGAACCCTAATTTGCATATGCAAATTAGGGGTGGGAAGGGGGAAAAAAACTTTACTTCCTTGTTTTGTGACGAAAAGTCATGTGATTTCCCTCCCCATCCCTAATTTGCATATGCAAATTAGGATTCGGATTCGGTTCGGCCGGGCAGAAGGATTCGGCCGAATCCGAATCCTGCTGAAAAAGGCCGAATCTTGGCCGAATCCTGAACCGAATCCTGGATTCGGTGCATCCCTACGATAAAGTATATTCGACGCCGGAGACAATTCTGACGCTGATGACAATTCCGACGCCGGCGACAATTCTAAGCGCCCATTGACTTTAATGGGCGTCAGAGTTGTCATCAGCGTTGGAATTGTTGCCGCCGTCAAAAATATTTTGACACCGGTGGCAAAATTCACGTTTCGCTAATTTTTCTCCATTACGTGAATTTTGCAGGAAATTCGCAAATTTTCCGGCACTACTACTACCCGGCCCCACATGTGCCCTTGGCATGTTCCAAAATTGTGTCCCAAGGAAGTGTTCCCAATTAGCACCAGCCATGGTTCTCAGCTCTGTGCTTCTTTTTTAAGTGGACCTGTCACCCAGACACAAATATCTGTATAATAAAAGTCCTTTTCAAATTAAACATGAAATCCAATTTCTAGTTTTTATTAAAGCATTCATAGCTGTTGTAAGCTCATTTAAAAATCTCAGCTGTCAATCAAATATTGTCTGCCCCTCCTCTATGCCTTAGTCATAGAGGCGGGGCTGGCAATTACTTTCACTTTCCATTCAGCACTTCCTACATGTCACTGCTCTCCCCACATTCCCCAGTTCTCTTTACCATTTAATTGTGTAACCAGGACATGGGGATGGACATCAGGTCCCCCATTCTGGTGCACAAACAAGATACTGAGATGATGCAAGACTTGTCTTAATAACAGTGTCCACAAAATGGCTCCTGCCTGCTTGTTATAATTATGAATTCCCAGACTGAAGGAAACAAGATTGAAATAATTTATATAGTGTAATTAAAGTTCATTTTGCTTGACTGATGGGATAAAATAGGTTTTTGAATAATTTTTTTGGGTGACGGGTCCCCTTTAAGTAAATTTGCAGCTAATTTGGGAGTAGGGAGGATTTGTAAGTTTGGGAAAAAGTTCTTTTGTTAAAGGGCTTATTCCTCTTTCCTTTCCAACCATGTTTCATGTATCTTTGTGCACATTAGAAACACATGACAATCTAACAGTTGCTATTCTGTGGTATTAACTCTTTTATGAGATGCCAGGCTCTACTAACATTTTTATTGAGTTTTTTTTTTTCATTTTTCATGTTCGCACATACGGTTCATCATCTGTGTCAATGGCATTGAAAGCATAAGGCACATAAGTATCTACAATTCTACTTGGTTATACAATTGTGGCATCAGCATGTTGTTAAAGATTGTACCTTAATGAGTAAATCTGATCTTGGTGTGAACGTGTTTTTCATTTGTGTCATTTTAATTTTCAAACATTTAATAATATTTATAGAACAAACCCATTGAGGGAGTGGGGGATGGAGGAAGTATAGGGGGGCCCTTGGGAGGGGAACATCAGCAATTCTGTTGTATTTCACCTTAAGCAGTTTCATTTTCATATTGGGGGTTTGGCTTCACTCGTGTTATGAGTAAAGGTTAAATAGGTGTCCCATCTGGACTAGATTTTCTCCCATCTTTTCTGGCAAGCCCTGATATTTGCTGTCATATTCTATTTCCCTCATATCTCGCACTCTATGTATTACATCTCCAATCTTAGGGGAAGAGGTGGTTTTCCACAAGGAGGTGATGGCCAACCTGGATGCTGTTAAGATAAAGTTGGTGAGTCTGTGTTCTGTAAAGGTATTGTCTGGCAATGGCTTAACCACCAATGTTGTATATACAGTTTATCTAGGTGGATTTCCCTAAGTAAGATCTTTGAGTCCTCTGGGACCGCACTCTTGTTGCATATTAACATAGGGCAAGTGATGTTCATCAGTCTGAATATCTATTTATATGGAGCCTGAACATCCATGTATTGGACCTATTACATGTGAATACCTATGCTGCCATAGTTTTATGGGATCTCTCTGTACAGACTATGAGCAAACTTAGGGGACTGTTCCTGCTGAATTGTGCTTAGTACAGGGAATACCTATGCTGCCATAGTTTTATGGGATCTCTCTGTACAGATTATGAGCAAACTTAGGGACTGTTCCTGCTGAATTGTGCTTAGTACAGGGAATACCTATGCTGCCATAGTTTTATGGGATCTCTCTGTACAGACTATGAGCAAACTTAGGGGACTGTTCCAGCTGAATTGTGCTTAGTACAGGGAATACCTATGCTGCCATAGTTTTATGGGATCTCTCTGTACAGACTATTAGGGATGTAGCGAACGTCGGAAAAAAAGTTCGCGAACATATTCGCGAACTTGCGCAAAATTGCGAGCGGTTCGCGAACGGTTCGCGAACCCCATAGACTTCAATGGGAAGGCGAACTTTAACATCTACAAAAGACATTTCTGGCCAGAAAAATGATTTTAAAGTTGTTTAAAGGGTGCAACGACCTGGACAGTGGCATGCCAGAGGGGGATCAAGGGCAAAAATGTATCTGAAAAATCTGCCTGTGTGTGCTTGGAAGAGATAGTGTAGGGGGAGAGCTGTTAGTGATTTCAGGGACAGATGATAGTAAGTTTGCTGGCTAGTAATCTGCGTGATACTGCTCTGTATTGGAGGGACAGAAGTCTGCAGGGATTTGAGGGACATTTTAGCTTAGGTAGCTTTGCTGGCTAGTAATCTACTGTTCTCTTTAAACAACTGCCATACGTTGACCTTGTAGGCATTGTTTGCCCAGTTTTTTTGGACGCAGCCACTGAAGCACAGTTGCCAGAAAAAATATGCCATATAAATGCTGAAAATAGTCATTTTTCGCCATACGTTATTCAACCAACTGCTATCTAGCTGTGTGCCCGTGTTCACATTCTGTCTAAATATCCATAATATTACCGTCTCCAGAAAAAACACCGGAGTGACTTTTTTTCAAGCAGCATTCTTATATTTTACGTAATCCGTATCCACCGCTGTGTATACGTTGACCTTGTAGGCATTATTTGCCCTGTAGGCATTTTTTGCCCAGTGTGTTATTCAACCAACTGCTATCTAGCTGTGTGACCGTGTTCACATTCTGTCTAAATATCCATAATATTACCGTCTCCAGAAAAAACACCGGAGTGACTTTTTTTCAAGCAGCATTCTTATATTTTACGTAATCCGTATCCACCGCTGTGTATACGTTGACCTTGTAGGCATTATTTGCACAGTGTTTTCTTCAAACCGCCATCTAGCTGTGTGAGCTTGTTCACATTTTGTCTAAATATTGATAATATTATCGTCTCTAGAAAAACCACTTGAGTTACTTTTTTTCAAGCAGCATTCATATATTTTACGTAATCCGTATCCACCGCTGTAGTAGTGTATACGTTGATCTTGTAGGCATTATTTGCACACTGTTTTCTTCAAACTGCCATCTAGCTGTGTGTATTATCGTTTCCAGAAAAACCAACTGAGTTTTTGTTGTTGTTGTTTTTTTAAAAATAATGCCAGGCAAAGGCAGGCCGCCACGCAGAGGCCGTGCTAGGGGCCGTGCTGCTATGCAATCCTGTGGCCCTAGCAAATTGCCCAGTTTTAAAAAGCCAATGACCCTGAACTCCCAAAATGCTGAAGAGGTAGTTGACTGGCTTACACAGCACACCCCATCCTCTACCGTTTCTAACTTTACCACAACATCCTCCTCATCCTCCACTGCTATGGCCACCCCACGTAACACTTCCTCCACCACCGGTGCCCCATCTTCACTGGAGTCAGAGGAGTTATTTTCCCATGAGTTTCTTGAACTGAGTAATGCGCAACCATTATTGGCAGAAGAAGATGAAGGAGATGAGGACGTTACACCAGATTTAATTCTGGCAGAGAACACGACAGAGATGGACATAATGATGAGTGATGAGGAGGAGGAGGAGGTCCCCGCTGCTGCTTCCTTCTGTGATGTGTCAGAAGAAATTGATGCATCTGAGGAGAATGATGATGAGGAGATTGATGTTTTGTGGGTGCCTAGTAGAAGAGAGCAAGAGGAGGGTAGTTCAGATGGAGAGACGGAGAGTCAGAGAGGCAGTAGGAGAATAAGACTTAGAAGAAGCAGGGAGGCCAGCCCGCAGGGATCAGTAGGGCAACAACATGTATCGGCACCTGTGTTCAGCCGGCCAACGCACCCGCCATTGCCGCCAATGCCGCCAACTTCTACTGTTACCGCCAGATCGCAGACTTCCAAAAAGTCAGCAGTGTGGCATTTTTTTAATGTGTGTGCCTCTGACAAAAGCATTGTAATTTGCAATGAGTGCAGTCAGAAACTGAGCCTTGGTAAGCCCAACAGCCACATAGGTACAACTTCTATGCGAAGGCACATGAGCGGCAAGCACAAAGCACTTTGGGAGCAACACCTCAAAGGCAACAGGCAAACTAAAAGTCACACTCCTTCTGGTCCAGCATCTTACTGCTCTACCTCTGCTCTCCTTGACCCATCTGAACCACCCTCCACTCCGCCTTCCACCTTGACCACCTGTTCCCATTCCCAGTCATCTGCCACCAGCCAAGTTTCTGTGAAGGCCATGTTTGAGCGTAAGAAGCCAATGTCTGACTGTCACCCCCTTGCCCGGCGTCTGACAGCTGGCTTGTCTGCACTCTTAGCCCGCCAGCTTTTACCATACCAGCTGGTGGACTCTGAGGCCTTCCGCAAATTTGTAGCAATTGGGACACCGCAGTGGAAGGTACCCAGCCGCAATTTTTTTTCTAAAAAGGGAATACCACACCTGTACCAACATGTGCAGAGCCAAGTTACCGCATCTCTGTCACTTAGTGTTGGGCCAAAGGTCCATATGACTACTGACGCATGGTCCTCCAAGCATGGTCAGGGCAGGTATGTCACCTACACTGCCCACTGGGTGAACTTGGTAATGGCTGGGAATGGGAAGCAGGGAATGGGTAGCTCAACAACAACAACAACAGTGGAGTTGGTGTCACCGCCACGGATTGCACGCGGTTCTGCCACCACCTCTACTCCTCCATCGCTCTCTACCTCGTCTTCTTCCTCTTCTTCTTCTTACTCTGCTGCTGGGTCCTCCTTCTCCTCCTCCACACCTGTGCACCCCCAGCTCCCCCTAGGCTATTCGACGTGCCAGGTACGCCGTTGTCACGCTGTCTTGGGGATGACGTGCCTGGAAAGCAAAAACCATACCGGATCTGTACTCCTGTCATCTCTGCAGTCACAGGCCGATCGGTGGCTGACCCCACACCAACTGCAGATCGGAAAAGTGGTGTGTGACAATGGAAGCAATCTGTTGGCAGCGTTGAGACTGGGAAATTTAACACATGTGCCCTGCATGGCACATGTGTTAAATTTAATAGTCCAACGTTTTGTCTCCAAGTACCCAGGATTCCAGGACGTTCTCACCCAGTCCAGAAAGGTGTCGGCCCATTTCAGACGTTCCTACACAGCCATGGCACGCCTTGCTGACATTCAGCAGCGCTACAACATGCCAGTCAGGAGTTTGATTTCTGACAGCCAGACTCGCTGGAATTCAACGCTCCTTATGTTGGAACGTCTGCTGCAACAACAAAGGGCCGTCAACGAGTACCTTTTTGAACTGGGTGGTAGGACTGGATCTGCAGAGCTGGGGATTTTTTTCCCCCGTTACTGGGTGCTTATGCGCGATGCCTGCAGGCTCATGCGACCTTTTGAAGAGGTGACAAATATGGTCAGTCGCACCGAAGGCACCATCAGCGACCTAATACCCTTCGCTTTCTTCCTGGAGCGTGCCGTGCGACGAGTGACAGATGAGGCTGTAGACCAGCGTGACGAGGAGCTGGAAGCGCACGATTTATGGTCGCAATCACCAGAACGAACCCAGGCACCTGCTGCAACGCAGGGAGAGGTGCCAGAAGTGGAGTCAGAGGAGGAAGGTGGCTTTGTGGAGGAGGAGGAGGAGGACCAACAGGAGCAGGCTTCCCAGGGGGCTAGTGGTGACCTTTTGGGGACCCCTGGTCTTGTACGTGGCTGGGGGGAGGAGACCGTGGATGATGCAGTCCTTGATAATGAGGAAGCGGAGATGGATAGCTCTGCATCCAACCTTGTGAGAATGGGGTCTTTCATGCTGGCATGCCTGTTGAAGGACCCCCGTATCAAGAGGCTTAAGGAGAAGGACCTGTACTGGGTCGCAACGCTACTAGACCCTCGGTACAAGCATAAAGTGTCAGAAATGTTACCAACATACCACAAGTCCGAAAAGATGCGGCATTTACAAACCAGCCTGCAAAACATGTTGTACAATGCTTTTAAGGGTGATGTCACTTCAGGAACTCATCAACATTCCAGGGGCAGAGGTGCCAGTAATCCTGCCACGAGCACACCTGCAAGGACAAAGCCCTTTGGCCGGTCTGTAACGTCAGACATGCAAATGTTTTTCTGTCCAAGGCAGCGCCACAACCCTTCTGGATCCACCCTCAAAGAACGCCTCGACCGGCAGGTAGCGGACTACCTGGCATTAACTGCAGATATCGACACTCTGAGGAGCGATGAACCCCTGGACTACTGGGTGCGCAGGCTTGATCTGTGGCCAGAGCTGTCACAATTTGCCATGAACCTCTTGTCTTGCCCAGCCTCAAGTGTGCTCTCAGAAAGGACCTTCAGTGCAGCAGGAGGGATTGTAACTGAGAAGAGAACTCGCCTAGGTCACAAAAGTGTCGATTACCTGACCTTTATTAAAATGAATGAGGGGTGGATCTCGGAGGGTTACTGCACGCCGGAAGACTTGTTCTGACTTCTATGCAGCTGTCCTTCTCTTCAAGCCTCATGACTCCACACACAGCTGTCCTTTAGCGTCCTCCTCCCTCCGCCACCGTTACAAACTAGGGTGCAAACCCTACTGGTTTAATTTTTTCTGGCCTCTGTGCTTCAGTGGCTGCAACCAAAAAAACTGGGCAAACAATGTCTACAAGGTCAACGTATGGCGAAAAATGACTATTTTCAGCATTTATATGGCATAATTTTTCTGGCCTCTGTGCTTCAGTGGCTGCAACCAAAAAAATTTATATTTTCAGCATTTATATGGCATATTTTTTCTGGCAACTGTGCTTCAGTGGCTGCGTCCAAAAAAACTGGGCAAACAATGTCTACAAGGTCAACACACTGGGCAAAAAATGCCTACAGGGCAAATAATGCCTAAAAGGTCAACTTATACACTACTACAGCGATGGATACGGATTACGTAAAATTTATTATGGCTGCTTGAAAAAAGTCACTCCGGTGTTTTTTCTGGAGACGGTAATATTATGGATATTTAGACAGAATGTGAACACGGGCACACAGCTAGATAGCAGTTGGTTGAATAACACACTGGGCAAAAAATGCCTACAGGGCAAATAATGCCTACAAGGTCAACTTATACACTACTACAGCGAGGGATACGGATTACGTAAAATTTATTATGGCTGCTTGA
Source organism: Xenopus petersii (assembly GCA_038501925.1). Taxonomy (NCBI): domain Eukaryota; kingdom Metazoa; phylum Chordata; class Amphibia; order Anura; family Pipidae; genus Xenopus; species Xenopus petersii. The sequence goes on from CM076681.1 coordinate 138,514,488, forward strand.
AAAAAGTCACTCCGGTGTTTTTTCTGGAGACGGTAATATTATGGATATTTAGACAGAATGTGAACACGGGCACACAGCTAGATAGCAGTTGGTTGAATAACACACTGGGCAAAAAATGCCTACAGGGCAAATAATGCCTAAAAGGTCAACTTATACACTACTACAGCGATGGATACGGATTACGTAAAATTTATTATGGCTGCTTGAAAAAAGTCACTCCGGTGTTTTTTCTGGAGACGGTAATATTATGGATATTTAGACAGAATGTGAACACGGGCACACAGCTAGATAGCAGTTGGTTGAATAACACACTGGGCAAAAAATGCCTACAGGGCAAATAATGCCTAAAAGGTCAACTTATACACTACTACAGCGGTAGTAAAATAAAAAAAAAGTTAAATAAAAAAAGAATGAATATTAAAAAAAAAAAATTAAAGTTGGTGCTGCTGAACTACTAGGAGCAGCAGATTAGCACACCAGTCCCACTCCCCAACACTGCTAGACTAATAGCACTGGGCTCTTATAGTAGTAGTAGTAGTAGTAGTAGTAGTAGTAGTAGTAGTAGTAGTAAAACAACAAAAAAATAAATAAAAGCAGTCCTTACAAGGACTATTGCTATTGCAGCAGTCAGCAGATGAGATCAGAAGCAGGACAGCTGCCCACTGCAGCTACATACAGAGCACTGCAGTAGAAGGTAGATTACTAGCCAGCAAAGCTACCTAAGCTTAAATGTCCCTCAAACCCCTGCAGACTTCTGTCCCTCCAATAACAGAGCAGTATCAAAACGATTACTAGCCAGCAAACTTTCAACTGTCCCTGAAATCACTAACAGGCAGCAGCTCTCTCCCTACACTATCTCTTCAGCACACACAGGCAGAGTGAAAAAAAGCTGCAGGGCTTCGGTTTTTATAGGGAAGGGGAGTGGTCCAGGGGAGAGCTTCCTGATTGGCTGCCATGTACCTGCTGGTCTGGGGTGAGAGGGCAAAAAAAAGCGCCAACAATGGCGAACCCAAAATGGCGAACGTCGCGCGACGTTCGCGAACTTCCGGCGAGCGCGAACACCCGATGTTCGCGCGAACAAGTTCGCCGGCGAACAGTTCGCGACATCTCTACAGACTATGAGCAAATTTAGGGGGCTGTTCCTGCTGAATTGTGCTTAGTACAGGGAATACCTATGCTGCCATAGTTTTATGGGATCTCTCTGTACAGACTATAAGCAAATTTAGGGGGCTGTTCCTGCTGAATTGTGCTTAGTACAGGGAATACCTATGCTGCCATAGTTTTATGGGATCTCTCTGTACAGACTATGAGCAAACTTAGGGACTGTTCCTGCTGAATTGTGCTTAGTACAGGGGAATACCTATGCTGCCATAGTTTTATGGGATCTCTCTGTACAGACCAAAGGCCTGGGCCTAGCGCAGCACATTTGTAGATGCCACATCTATATCTCCAGGTTCCAGCAGGACACCCAGAGCGGAGTTACATTGGGAATCAGCAGAACAAGCAGTGAGTTTTCGTTGGGAGCTGGGGTAGAAGGGACGTGGGCACATACATCGGTGATGCACATCGGAGTAGTGCGGATTTTTTGCAGACAAATTTATTCACTGGCGTTGAAACTTGGAAATTCGCAACAAATTCACCCATCGCTAGTTGTGTTGCTGAGAATCCCGGCCATTAAGATAAGGCTGTTGTGTTTCTGGCTGATATCAAATAGAAAAACTTATATGGATACCACAAAATATGTTTCCCTAAGAAGTAAAATAAGTCTTTTTTTTATAAAATAATGCAACTTTTCCTTGTACGTGGACACGGCATTCTCCAGCACTCCAGTGACATGGGGATTGAGTCATTTTGCTGGTCATAGTGGGCTAGGGGGCCATACACTGAATTCTCTGAGTTTGAGCAAGTCAGAAATACCACTCCACCATTTTATTGAGCACCTCAAGGCATTGTTCCCAAATGGGACCAACATGATACTCGCCTGTCTAGTGCCATCCCCAGAGCATTGCCATGAATATACAATATTTGCATCTCTGCACTTTTGTGTTGGGACTGTTGGCTCAGTAGATTACACAGCTAATGGCAAATAAAGGGTTAAAGATATACTGTCATGGTCAAAACGCATGAGTTAATAGTGCTGCTCCAGCAGAATTCTGCAAACAGAATAGACATATTGTCAATTTCCCAGATGCCCCCAGTCATGTGACGTGCTTTGCTAAACTTCACTTCACTCTTTACTGCTGTACTGCAAGTTGGAGTGATATCACCCCCTCCCTTTCCCCCCAGCAGCCTAACAACAGAACAATGGGAAGGTAACCAGATAGCAGCTCCCTAACACAAGTTAACAGCTGCCTGGTAGATCTAAGAACAGCACTCAATAGTAAAATCCAGGTCCCACTGAGACACATTCAGTTACATTGAGTAGGAGAAACAACAGCCTGCCAGAAAGCAGTTCCATTCTAAAGTGCTGGCTCTTTCTGAAATCACATGACCAGGCAAAATGACCTGAGATGCACCTACACACCAATATTACAACTAAATACACTTGCTGGTTCAGGAATGACATTTTATATTGTAGAGTGAATTATTTGCAGTGAAAACAGTGTCATTTAGAAATAAAAACGCCATCATAAAGATCATGACAGAATCCCATTAAAATGAGTAGACATGCAGAGCAGTTATACCCAGTGCTTTTGAACCAATGGTCTAATAAGTTCTCTTGTTCTGCCCTATCCATGCAGTTCCTCTGAGATGTTAGAACTTTGAAGAGAGAAATGGAAGATTAGGTGGGGGGGCACAGTAGTGATGGGCGAATTTCTCTGGTTTTGGTACACCGGAAAAATTTTTACTTTCCTGTGAAATTCGCAAACAGCAAAAAATTAGTGAAACTTGAATTTTGAGGCCCGCGTCAATTTAGACGCCAGCGTTAAAGTCAATGGGCATCCGAATAGTGTTGACGCTCAACGGTTTTGATGCGAGCGTCTTTTCCAACGCGCGTCCAAATTTTTTTGATGCTGCCGATTTTTTTTGGGAGTTTCAAAATTCGTACCTACTGCATTTATTTGCCCATAACTAGGGCACAGTTTTACAATCCTTTTTAGACAGTAGTATCCCCATCCTTGTATTTGTGATGAGGCAGAGAAGTACTGGATCACCCAGGGTACGTCTAATACGAGGGGAAGTTTAATGTTGATGGTTTGTTTTATCACAGCAACCTTTTATTACAGTTACAACATAAAATCGAAATAGTAGAAACATGGCAGATAATTGACTTAGATGAGTCTAATGCTTTCACTCTTGCATGGAAATCTACCATTCGGTGACTTTCCCTTCTTTCTATATTTGTTTTTATACATATAGGGGGGAAGTGTTTCTCCTATGCAAGGCCTTCAGATATCCTGGTAAGTAGGAGAAGCAGGCCCGGATTTGCGGCAAGGCCGCATAGGCCCGGGCCTAGGGCGGCAAAAAATAGGGGCGGCATGCTGCCCAGCCGCATTATGGGGACGTTCGCGTCCCCATTCAACTACACCAGCTGCGCTGGCGTTTTTTCGCCGGCGCTCTGGGAAGGCGGCGCTAGGACCGCGAGGCGCCTGGTCGGACCGCGCGGCCGCCTGGTCGGACCGCGCGGCCGCCTGGTCGGACCGCGCGGCCTAGGGGCGGCCGGGGAACAAATCCGGCCCTGAGGAGAAGGAGAAGAAAAAGACTCAAGACCCAATGTTTGAACTGATATCATGTGACCTTAATACCCAATGCAGCTCAGTTCTACAGTTTAAGGAGGCCACAGACGTTACAATTAGGATCTTACTTGGAAAGGATCTTTAGAAGAAAGATTGTTTGTTTCAATACATACGTGTAGAGCTGAATCATCCGATATCATCAGATATACATATAGAAACAATAGAATTCTACCTGTCTCTGACTATTCAGTACTAACAATGGCCGATCCTGAGCCTGATCCTGAGCCGACCGATATCCAAGTCTTCTGCCGATATCGGTCGGCTCTTTTCCCACCATACACGCACCGAATATCGTCCAAAAATGAGTTTTGTGCGATATTATCTGTGCGTCTATGGCCACCAAAGACAAAGATCCCAAGTCGTCTGTATCTGTGGTCATGGTAGATGAGATTCAATCGGGTCACATACTTTTCCCAGGAAAACAGGTGCGTAAGTAAAGTCAGAGCTAAAACAACATGATATGAGTGAACACCCCCCATCCCAAATATAAAGTACCTTATAGTCCCTGGAAAGGAGCTGCAGTCAAAGAGCTGTAAGTAAGACATGTAAGCTCCTTCCAGATGCAGAGCGGTCCCTGCCAGTAATTTCAAATGGGGATATGCAGACACAGAGATGGACAACAACCTACATCTGGATCTAACATTGTTCCCGGCTCTGGCACGTGCACATCCAGTCATGATCCTGCTAAATCCCATGGAAAGTTTGGCTTTCTGTTCTGTATGAATTGAGGCAAAGGTATTGTATCTCTTCCTGAAAATCATTATGTATTGCAGCTTAGTTCTGGCACAGCCAACAGTCACTGCAGAAACAGCCTCCTCTAGTCTTTAGGGCAGAGACACACGTGGAGATTCGGGGAGATTTAGTCGCCTCTTCTTCGGGCGACCAATCTCCCCAAACTGCCTTCCCGCAGGCTAGAATTTAAATCGGTGGCGGTATGGCACTCTGAGCACTTCGTTTTCCGAAGTTGTTTCACAAGGAAACTTCGGGCGACTCTGGAAAACGGAGCGATCCAAGAGTCATTTTGCCGGCGATTTAGATTCTCGTTGGCGGGAAGGCAGTTCAGGGAGATTAGTCGCCCGAAGAAGAGGCAACTAAATCTCCCTGAATCTACACATGTGTCTCTGCCCTAAACAGCGCCGGATTTCTTTGCCGGCCGCCCCTAGGCCGCGCGGTCCTAGCACCCGCCTACACTTCCCCTTTCCATCGGGCCGGCGAAAAAACGCCGGCGCAGCTGGTGTAATTGAATGGGGACGCACACATCCCCATAATGCGGCTGGGCGGCATGCCGCCCCTATTTTTTGCCGCCCTAGGCCCGGGCCTATGTGGCCTTGCCACAATTCCGGGCCTGGCCCTAAAGAGGGGGCTATTTCTACTGTGACTCTTGGCTGTGCCAGAACTAAACCAAAAGCATGAATATAAGGATATTTAATATATGTTCATCTCATACATAGTCATACATACATCACAGGGTCCCTGAAGACTTTTCATTCAGTGCTGTGCCAGGTCATACTGTTTACTAATTACGACTGTCTGAGGCAGGAATTATTAACTGTAATTATAGGGAAATGATGTTAGAGAGCCAGAAGCAGGGGCGTAGCCTGCCAGCAAAGCAGACGATGAGTTTAAAAGAGTAAATAATGGTACATCCATAACAAAATGTTTTTGAACAGAATATTTATAGTTTTTGGGAATAGGCAAAGTGAGACAATCTTTAGGTAAAATGCAGGTCTGGGGACTTGCCCTTGTCCATTGGATGGAGAAAGTGAGCTCTGTATAAACCAACACACGCTCTTCCCTAAGGCACAGCCTTTGTCAGGCTTTGCAATAAGGAGCAGCTCATTCTTCAGAGGCGTTATATGTGGATGGTTCTAATATTTTACTACTCCTACTCCTCCTCAAACTCAAACTCCTCCTCAAACTCAATAGAACCAGGAAAGTGGTTTCCATTTCTTGTGTACTGCAAGAAATAACAAAAACCATGGCTAGTTCTTAAAATAAAATACAAAAAGTATGTGTTCAGCACAGTTCCTATTCACTGAGCTCACGTCGAGCAAGGGGTATATTGCCCCTTTATGGAAAAAATACATTTATTTGCCTGTCTGCCTTCAGTTCATCCATATAGAACCATATATATCTTGTGATACCACTCTACACATCACTCTAAACCTGAGCAGCACCTGAATCTTCTATAAAGCAACATGCTTGGAAATTGCTGGCTCTCCGTGCGGCTTATGTAGTGCGTTTGGCTTTACAAACACTCACCCAGAGCCAGGGTTTTCTTTTTTTTTAATTTTTTTTTTTTTTTTTACGTTTCGGTGCCTGTTTCTATTTTATTAGAATAATGAAAAGCGCTGCTTGTTCAACGTGGAAGTTAACAAAAAGGCCATATTGTTCTCTTTAAAAGAGCAGAGGCCTGAGCTTTTTCCCTAAATGCGACTTGTATGTATGTTCCAAATCATCACCTGGAACCATTCAGGGCTCCGAAAATCCCCCATGAGTCACTGCATCCTTTAACTTTGTGGGGCTGAGCCAGGCCCAGGCAGAAGGGAGAACAGAGGATACACTGAACAAGAAAAGGCAATAATAACAATATACTGGCTCAGTCTTAACAGAGAGATTAGAACCTGTCGTCCTGCACAAGAAGTGATTTCCCTGAATTAAAAGATGAAATTGGACAATGGCTAATTATGTGTTATCTGTTCATTTGGGGTTTGAGTCGATCTGTTGGATACCTTGCAGTAGAGGACTGTGTATGGCCACCTTTAAAGGAAAACTATACCCCCAAACAATGTAAGTCTCTATAAAAAGATATTGCATAAAACAGCTCATGTGTAAAACCCTGTTTCATGTAAATAAACCATTTTCATAATTATATACTTTTCTAGTAGTTTGTGCCATTGGGTAATCATAAATAGAAAACTGACATTTTAAAAAATAAGGGCCGCCCCCTGGGATCGTACGATTCACGGTGCACACAAACAAACCATACTTGTTAGGTCACATGAGCCAATTAACAGACAGAGTTGTGTCTCTTGCTTCCACACTTCTTCCTGTTACAGTTAGAGCTGCAGTATTTCTGGTCAGGTGATCTCTTCCTGTTACAGTTAGAGTTGCAGTATTTCTGGTCAGGTGATCTCTTCCTGTTACAGTTAGAGCTGCAGTATTTCTGGTCAGGTGATCTCTTCCTGTTACAGTTAGAGCTGCAGTATTTCTGGTCAGGTGATCTCTTCCTGTTACAGTTAGAGCTGCAGTATTTCTGGTCAGGTGATCTCTTCCTGTTACAGTTAGAGCTGCAGTATTTCTGGTCAGGTGATCTCTTCCTGTTACAGTTAGAGTTGCAGTATTTCTGGTCAGGTGATCTCTTCCTGTTACAGTTAGAGCTGCAGTATTTCTGGTCAGGTGATCTCTTCCTGTTACAGTTAGAGCTGCAGTATTTCTGGTCAGGTGATCTCTTCCTGTTACAGTTAGAGCTGCAGTATTTCTGGTCAGGTGATCTCTTCCTGTTACAGTTAGAGCTGCAGTATTTCTGGTCAGGTGATCTCTTCCTGTTACAGTTTGAGCTGCAGTATTTCTGGTCAGGTGATCTCTTCCTGTTACAGCTAGAGCTGCAGTATTTCTGGTCAGGTGATCTCTGAGGCAACACACAGACAAAATGTTGGTTCAACTATCTGTTGCTTAAGTGTTCATTTTGAACTTTAAGTCTGAGATAACAACCTATGAAGGCTATGGACACTTAAAAGAACAATACTGATTGGATTGGCATATTTATTTGTATGCATCGGTTAATTTCTTGGAATGGATCAAAACTGGCATTTCTTATTCGGTCTTTGATAGATCGGCCCCTTAAAGGGGAACTATCGTGAAAATTAAAATTTAATATAAGCTTCCTCATACGGAAGTAAGAAACTTTATAAATACAATCAATTACAAATTCTGCATTGTTTCTGAAATGATCAAGTTTATCTTCACTATTCCTCTCTCAGCAATCATCTGTTTCTCCTCATTCTCTCTTCATGCAGCAGTTGGGTGTCAGATGCACATGACACTCAATTTACCTTTCTTTATCCACGAAACCGGGAGGAGTTGATTGCGGGTGAAGGGGAGGTTGTTGAACTGTGGTTTGAAGGGGTATCGTCGGTAAGCTTATTAGGCGGGTCAGAGACCCATCCTGAAGCTCCTAGATACCCGTTACTTACCTCTAGTCTACTCCTTGGTGACGCTAGTAAGCAGCTGTAAACTGATTAGGTGGGTCTGAGCACCACTCTGTAGCCTTTGGGTATCAACGACCTACATCCAGTCCTTTCATCTCCCTGTTCTCTACCTCATTTTAAAGTTTTTCCTGGGTTTATATTTAATATTAATTTATTAAGTAAAAGTTACGTTTTACGCTTCTTCATGGAGTGTTCGGATTATGTGATGGGGAGGTGCAATTTCAAGGGTTGGTTCTTTTTCTTTTCCCACTTATTATTTACAATTCAGACTCCACCATCCACTGTTTCTCTAAATTGATGGAAGGTGCTCCCTAATCTATAATTGTCTATACAAACAAATTAACTGCCTTTTGCACAAATTCTGCATGTAGAGAGACTTGGGCGCAAATTCACTAAGCGCCGAACGCTTGCGTCAATTCGCTAGCGTTTGGCATTTTCGGTACTTCGCAAATTCACTATCGAACGCTGGCGTAAATTCGCTAGTGTTACTTCGCACACTTACGCCAGGCGAATTTTCGCTAGCGATGTAACTACACAAATTCACTAACTTGAGCAGTGTACTGAACGCTACCTTTTACGCTAGACTTCCTTCGCCACCTCAGACCTGGCGAAGCGCAATAGAGTAGATAGGGATTGTTTCCAAAAAAGTCAATTTTTTTTCTAAGTCTCAAAAAACGCTGGCGTGTTTTCTACATGATGGGTGATAGGCTGAAAAAGATCGAAAACATTTTTGGGGCTCCCCTCCTTCCCCCCTACATTTCCTGACTCATGGCAACTTACCTAGACAGTGGGCACATGTGTAGGGCAAAATAACATTTTATTTGCTGATTTGAAGGTTTTCTAGGCATTTGAAGTGGTGATACGTGTTCCTCCATTGAAATTTGAATTTCGTGCCGTATGCAAATTAACCATCGCTAGCAAAACTTCGCTTTGCTTGGCGAATTAACCCTAGCGCAACTTCGCAAACTAACGCTACCCCTGTGCGCAACTTCGGGTTTTAGTGAATTTGCGGAGCACTGGCGAAAATACGCCTGGCGAAGTGCGCCGAAGTACGGCGAAGTGCGGCGAAGTTGCGCCTGGCGCAACTTCGCATCTTAGTGAATTTGCCCCATGATATCTGGTGATTTTAATAGAGTGAGCTCTAATACATCTTCTAGGCAAAAGAGCCTGCGTGGCTCTCTCTATCTTACCCCTATAAGATATATTGGATCTAACTGTCAATGAATATCTGACACCCAACTGCTGCATGAAGAGAGAATGAAGAGAAACAGATGCTGAGAGAGGAATAGTGAAGATAAACTTGACTGTTAATGACTGAGGAGTGTGGAGCTGATTGGGGGTAGTTATTTCCCAGTAACATCCGCTGGACAAATCCGCTCTATATCCAAACCTGATTTGCTTCTCAGCTTCTCATTATAAAAGGTTTAGCAGATTTCATTGCTTGGCTCCCAGATAATATTGAGTGTAACTAATGCTTCCAATCTGCACTGTTTGGCAGCTTGATTTATAGTTCAGGCTGATTTACTAATTGGTCAGATATGGACGTGATTCCGCCTTCAAGTGCGCCAAATGCTTTAATTCGATCAGCCATTAATGAATGATTCATTGGTGGAGGAGAAAAGGAGATGTCACCATCAGCATAGAAAGGGTTTCTTTGCTGTAAGGACAGTCAGTTTATGGGATTCCCTACCAAGATAGCTGGTATGAATGATTCATTGGTGAAGGAGAAAAGGAGATGTCACCATTAGCATAGGAAGGGTTTCTTTACTGAAAGGGCAGTCAGGTTATGGAATTCCTTACCAACAGAGGGGATGAGTGATTGATTCATTTGTGGGGGTAAAGGAGATTTCACCATCAGCACATGAAAGGGTTTCTTTACAGTGAGAGCCAGGGTCGGACTGGTCCGGCGGGATATCGGGAAAAAAACCGGTGGGCCCCAGACCATCATGGGCCCAGACCCCCTTTCCCGATCGGATTCCACAAAAAAAATTTGGCACCGTGCTTCGCCATCTGAGCCTTCATGTTGTGCACATCACAGTAGGGGGGCGGTGGGGGGCCCAGACAGCAATCCCAATGGGCCCCGGGTGAGAGCAGTCAGGTGAGGGGATCCCTACCAAGAACATTGGATTTTTTTTTATAGTTAAATTCCTCCCAGGAATTCAGAGAACTTATATGTAGGCTCCATCCCACCATGCCCTGTATGATACTGTATATTAGTTCTGTGACACCCTCAGTGCATTATAGAGACAGACATGGCCAGTTGGCACATGAAATCCCGCTGATGCTTGTTGGAAAAACCACTGTTTTTAGGATAAAAATAAAGGGAAGAAAATCATTTGGAATGTGCAGCGATGTTATAAAGCCAATCTATATTTACTCTAATCCCACTTGTGGACACATGGCCTCTCTAAGGAAGCCAACGCCTTATTGTGGTTTATGGCACAATCACTGAGGGAGCAAGAGGTGCCAATGCATTGGCAGAAAGCTACGGTGAGGGTGGAGCCCGGTCACTCTATGTTTTTAAATTCTTATTAAAGAAATGAGAAAAATCTGATATCTGATAGACACATTTGAGTGTCAGAGCATTGGGGCACTTATCCAACCTGCACATGCCCAGGGCTGGGGTGCATTTATACATTTTACTGCCCCTGGTCCTTTAAGTCAGGGGTCCCCAACCGCCAGGCCGCAGCCCAGATCTGGACCATGGGCACACTGGGCCGCCGAGCCCAGAGCACAAAAACGAGGCACGGCGGATTGGATGCCGGCGCGTCCAAACTTGCTGCTGACCCCCGTCGAAAGAAAGTACAAATGGAATTTTATTTTTTTGCCATTCCATCCCCTTGAATAAAGGCAGACTTACTGGGATCATGTTGGTGTCTGATTGCAGCCAGGAACAAGCACTGGCTCCTTTCTTACCATGTGTCAGGTAGAGCCTAAACCTGTATTTGCCATGAACAGCTGGTCCTGTTTCATATTAATAACAGGGCACTGCCCTTATTCATCTCTTTGCCCTGAAACTCTGTGTTGAATGTGTGATCTCTGGCACCACAGAGCCATGGTTTCTCTTATATTTATTTAGGTGTGGTGGCCCTGCTGGGTGGGTCTGGTTAAAAACCCTTGTGGTTTTAATTTACTGTTGATCTTTGCCAAAGCTGCCAGGCTGCCTCTTGGTTCTTTACAGTATATCTCACCCAGTTATTACAGCTGCACTCAGTAGTACTGCTAATTCTGCAACTGGGGGGTCCAGCCTGCTGGAGTGGAGTCTCTTTGGACCTTCTTGTCTCTACATATATTAGGAGTATGAGTCATGGGATCTGAAGCCTTTCTAACATAGTGAGGTTGAAAAAAGACACATGTCCATCAAGTTCAACCTTTTAACGCTATTTTAACCTGCCTAACTGCCAGTTGATCAAGAGGAAGGCAAACAAAACCCATCTGAAGCCTCTCCAATTTGCGAAAAAATTCCTTCCGGACTCCTAAATGGCAATGGGACCAGTCCCTGGATCCACTTGTATGATGAGCTTTCTCACATAACCCTGTATTCCCTCACTTGCTAAAAAGCCATCCAACTCCATCCAATCCTTTTTGGCTCTCAATATCCTTTTAAAGAAGGGTTACTGGAGCGGTGGGTTAAGAGCTCAAGGACACTCTTTTCTTTGTATGTTCCTATTGGACAGTATTTTCCTGATGGACTTGGCACTGTCGAATATTCCTTGCGCAGGGATACTGCCACCTCAACTGCCGACCCCACTGATATTATCATGGGCAATAATGCCTGCTTGACATGACAAGGCAATGCCCTATTCTAGTAATGTAAACAGCTGTTGTTCTGCAGCCCTGAGCTCCCCGCTTGGCACAGTCCTACTGTACCGCATTATGTTTTTGTTCCATTTCCAGCCTGTCCCGTCATCTGTCCCTAAAGGATGCACCCGGGAAATAAGAAGCAAACTAAAATAACCCAAATGTGCGGTACAAGGATTAGCTCAGGAACCCCCGGAGGGTTAATTGCTTTTATTTACTCCTTGTGTTTAATAGAATAGATTACTAAAAGAACCATAGGTCGTTAGTCATGTAAATATCCACAGGCAATGTTAATGGACTCGGCATGGAAGGAGGCGCCTGCACTTTGCCACTGCAGGGCCTAAAATTAATACAGTGAAACAGAGTCGGGCAGGCGCCCTAGGCAGCCTGCCCGGCTGCTGCGCCGGCTAGTTGCGCGCTTCTGCGCATGCACGAAGAGACGCTTCAGCGCATGCGCGAATCGACGCATGCATTCGCGTATGCGCACAGATAGGCGGTCGGCAGAGAAGGGACCGGACTAGGGGTAGGAGTAAGTACGTGCCTGGCGCCCCTCCACCTTTGCGCCCTAGGCACGTACCTACTCTGCCTACCCCTAGTTCCGGCCCTGCAGTGAAACTTTGATTTTAAGTCCCCTGATTTTAAGTTTTCCCGCATTTACATTTTTATTTGTGGTCCCACCGATTTATAATACATTTCAATGGGTGCATTTCCCTGATTTTAAGTCATGTTTTCCCAGATTTTACATCCAAATTTTGTCCTGATGTTCCCAAAAACTGCTTTTTTTCCCTCTATGAATGTTGTTATTATTAGTGAAATAAAGAGGTTTAAAATACTAACCGGATGGGTTTTTTTTGTCATGTTTTTGCCTGTAAATGGTCAATTGCAATGAGTCTGCCCCTTATACAGTCCTGCAAAAATCACTTATTGCTTTAGGTTGTGTATGTGACCGACAGAGTCTTGCACTTGCCCCCCATAGTGTAACATTAACACTGCAATGTTATTAACACACTTAGGGGCCGATTCACTAAATTCGAGTGAAGGATTCGAAGTAAAAAAACTTTGAATTTCGAAGTGTTTTTGGGCTACTTCGACCATTGAATGGGCTACTTCAACCTTCGACTACGACTAGCGAAGGATTCGAATTAAAAATCGTTCGCCTATTCGACCATTCGATAGTCGAAGTACTGTCTCTTTAAAAAAAACTTCGACCCCCTAGTTCGCCATCTAAAAGCTACCGAAGTTAATGTTAGCCTATGGGGAAGGTCCCCATAGGCTTTCCTAAGTTTTTTTGATCGAAGGATATTCCTTCGATCGTTGGATTAAAATCCTTCGAATCGTTCGATTCGAAGGATTTAATCGTTCGATCGAATGAATAATCCTTCGATCGTTCAATCGAATTTTCTGCGCTAAATTTCAATTCCTAGTCGAATATCGAGGGTTAATTAACCCTCGATATTCGACCCATAGTAAATCAGCCCCTAAATATTGTATCTCAAAGTTAAACAGACTCCTGTGCTTATATCCTTTCAGTACTTGAAGAAAAAGTTACTTTAATACATTTCCCTGATTTTTAGTTTTTTCCTAGTCCCCTGAAAAACGTAAAAAATGGGGGTTCTACTGTAGTGCTGCATCTGGCACCCCTTTCCTTTAAAGCTGTCAATTGTGACTGAGGCCCTGTGTGAAGCTGCGTGGGGCACAATGGAGCCCTGACACCTACTCCTGCCATTTAACAAGTGTTAAGTACAATTTGCATGTAACACAATGTCCATATTACACCCACGTGGCACCCGTAATGATGCAGAGTGAGAGTTGCAAAGGGGTACGAGTTGCACTCTTGTTCAGGGGGTGCCCCGTCAATGGACTGTGGAGACTGATTCCCTCCCCTTAGCTGACACCGAGGGCTGACAAAAACACAGAGACATAACCTTGTGCGGTTAAGAGGTCGGCCACAGATTTATCATAACACAATAACCGTCCTTGGCATCAATTTTTGCTGAATCAACAATATATAGACATAACAAGTAATAACGATGCATTATAGCTGTATTTTAATCCGAATGCTGGTTACGACCCAACATTATGAGGCCAAGGACTATCCCCGCCAGCTGCTGTGACATTCAAAGTGACAAATCGAACCCCACTTTTAACAAATGACATATACAACTCACAATACATATTATGTATACATGTACATAAGCGGACTTTTTTTTTTAAATAAAATAAGAAATACAGTCAAAACTTCCAATGCAAGCTTCCAAGACCAAGGGGGGGGAGGGATGCTGCTCCGGTGTTCAACTGCGACTGCAGCGGGAGAATTGCGCGGGAAGCGTCCTGTGCCGGAAGAGGAGGGACGAAGATTCCTTCCCGCCCGGAACATCCGGTGAGTGAGCCTTCGTTTTTCAACCAGGAAATTCAGCTCTTCTAGTGCAAAAGGGCCAGGGTTGCCCCTGCTTTTGTTGGCACATTGCTTGCATCTAACAGTATGAGGCCCAAGCATTCCTTGTCTGTATATTTACATTTACATAGTTACATAGTTACATGGTTAAATTGGGTTGAAAAAAGACAAAGTCCATCAAGTTCAACCCCTCCAAATGAAAACCCAGCCCCATACACACACCCCTCCATACGTTCACATAAATTCTATATACCCATACCTATACTAACTATAGAGCTTAGTATCACAATAGCCTTTGATATTATGTCTGTCCAAGAAATCATCCAAGTCCCTCTTATAGTCATTAACTGAATCAGCATCACAACATCAACCTATTTATTTTCTTTAAATCATATACAAGATGTACCTGACAGGGTGACACTGAGCAGATTTCCTGGTGTCCTCGTGCCACTGCAGTTCTGACTCCGGGGTTATTCCATGTTGGTAGTGACGGGGGCAAAACATTCTTCCCTTGGAAGCCTTGTGTAGGTACTTTAAGGTAATGGCCTCGTGCCAGGGCCAAAACGACTCTCTCAGCCGCCCCGGACCAATTTAAAGACTCACTGAGCAGTTTTCTGAAATGCCTGTGTTTCTTTTTTGCACTTGTCATGCCCTGATATCATCACCACAGGATATGGGTGCAGATATATCTAGGGGCCCATTTACTTAGCTCGAGTGAAAGATTAGACCAAAAAATACTTTGAGTTTCGAATGGTCGAATATGGCTACTTCGACCATCGAATAGGCTACTTTGACCTTCGACTACGACTTCGAATCGAAGGATTCGAAGTAAAAATCGTTCGACTAGTCGACCATTCGATAGTCGAAGTACTGTCTCTTTAAAAATACTTCGACCCCCTAGTTCGAAGTCGAAAACTATAGTAGAGTTTCTGAAGCAAACACACTAGTTTTACCAGTGCAGGGCAACACTGGATTATATTTATATTACTTTAAAACACTTTTTTGACAGGTTATTGGTTCTTTAAGAATTTTGTCTCAGCACCCTGTGGGTTACCAGAGGAGAAAAAAAATCACTCTTGGTAAATTTAAGAGCTGAACTTTCGGTTTTAAAAACTGAATTTCAGGTAGATGTAGCGATGTAGCCCCCCCGTGCAAATGTTGAGAAGCTGAAAAGTTAAGCCAGGCTAATGCAGGATCACTGCTAACAGTTTAGTACATACTGAGCATGTGCAGTGCCACTGACTCACAGAAGGTGCCTAACAAAATCCAAGATGGAGAGCTGCTGGGGACAACTTTAAAGGCTGGAATCATTACTGATATAGGTCTGCTGTGCCTCTGTACTGTGTTTACTATGTAATATAGTGCATTTCAAGCCATATTTTTTTTTTTAGGCTTTAGTTCTCTTTTTAATCCCTGATTGTATCAGCAGGAGAGGAAATGTCTCTTGGATGGCAAGAAGCATTTGACATTTTCAAGAGGGATTACACGAATGAGCATAACAAAAGGCTCCTAAAACAGAAAATACAGTTTACTGCAACAGTGCCACCTAGAGGACAAAATAGACTTTACATCATGCCACATGCAGGGGATTTGGTTGGAGAATTTGGGGGGGACTAGGGCCATGGGTGTTAGGGAAATGGACAGAAGCCAAGATATTCCTCTATGGGCCCCAGAGAAGCATCTGACTGGTTAACCAAGGGGTGTAATTATGGAGTTATTCATGTTATTATTGTGATTTTAGCTCATAACTGCAATAGGAACAATCCAACCATCAGCATTGCACTATCCTCTGTCTCTATCTTGTGTCCTTTGTTTCTGTGGCCCTTAAAGGGTGTTACTGTCTTCTGCCAGAACATATGATATAAATACCCACAATGAGACATCGGACCAGTCATTTCAGTTACAAACAAGCCCCAATGACCCAATCGAACCAGGGACAAGAGCCGGGAGCAGAGCGGATAAATGAGTTTCAAACACTGATGTCAGAAGGCTTTTATGTATTTATTATATATGTTAAAAGATACTACAGGCTCTGACAAATAAATCCAACTTTGCCATGTAACTATTGAATTACTTTCTACAATATCTTTAATTTTTAATGAACAGAACTCAAATATCATCCTAAGTGGGCTCCTGTGTCAGCACTCGCGATACAAATATATACTCAGCAAGTATGAAAGACATTCTGCTTAAAACATAGGATGTTGCATTTAAAATGATGGGCAGTGACACAGAAACGTTCTCCTTGCGTAGTCAGACCTTTATACCCAACATGAGTCTATCCAAGGAAGCCACACTGCTCCTCTGAGACACTGGCCATACAGATTAAAGGCCACACTGACTGGGCTGCTAATGAGTCACTGCGTTTCTTCTGACTAGACTCTATTAAGAGCCCATTAAAGGAGAAGGAAAGGCTAAAACTAAGTAAGCTTTAACAGAAAGGTCTATATAAATACACCAGTAAACCCTCAAAGTAATGCTGCTCTGAGTCCTCTGTCAAAAGAAACACCAAATTTCTTTCCTTCTATTGTGTCCTCATGGGCTTCTGTATCAGACTCTTGTTTTCAGCTTAAACCTCCAGGGCTAGGGCTTGAGCATGCTCAGTTTGCGCCTCTTCCTTCCCTTCCCTTCTCCGCTGCAATCTGAGCCCAGAGCTATGAGTCACCAGGGAGAGATTCAGACAGGAAGTGATGTCACACCAAGCTAATATGGCAGCTGTATCCTAAACAAACACAGACTGCGGGTTGTGGGGGATATTGTCCCTGGACAACTGGTTTAAAGGAGAAGGAAAGGCCAAAATTAAATAAGCTTTATGACAAAGGTCTATATAGGGATGCACCGAATCCACTATTTTGAATTCGGCCGAACCCCCCAAATCCTTCTCAAAAGATTGGGCCAAATACTGAACTGAATCCGAATCCTAATTTGCATATGCAAATTAGGGTGGGAAGGGGAAACCATTTTTTACTTCCTTGTTTGGTGACAAAAAGTCATGTAATTTCCCCCCCTGCCCCTAATTTGTATATGCAAATTAGGATTCAGATTCGGTTCTGCCAGGGCAGAAGGATTCGGCCAAATCCGAATCCTGCTGAAAAAGACCGGATCCTGTCCGAATCCTGGATTTAGTGCATCCTAATATAAATACACCAGTAAACCCTCAAAGTAATGCTGCTCTGAGTCCTCTGTCAAAAGAAACAGCACATTTCTTTCCTTCTATTGTGTACTCATGGGCTTCTGTATCAGACTTCCTGTTTTCAGCTTTGACCTCAAGGTCTAGGGCTTGAGCATGCTCATTTTGCTCCTCTCTCCCCCTCCCCCTCCCTTTTCCACCTCCCTCCTCGCCTCCCTGCTGTAATCTGAGTCCAGAGCTATGAGTGAGCAGGGAGAGACTCAGGCAGGAAGTGATGTCACAGCAAGCTAATATGACAGCTGCTATCCTAAACAAACAGAGAGCTTGTAGAGCTGTTTACTCAGGTATGGTAAAGTATTCTGCAGAATAAATATAGTGTTATAGCTTGTACTATTGTGGCTAATCTATTGGCAATAAACTGCTTTGGTAGCTTTTCTTCTCCTTTAAATGTGCCCGTCAAGAAAATGAGACACTGTTTGTGGGGTTTGTAAAACCTCCATTTGGGTATCAGATTTTATGTTCTTTCTCCAGAGTGGCATCCCAAGAAAGACTAACTGCCCCTGGCAGGAGCTGTGCTGATGGCGCTTGAAGGGACACAAACCAACCAGCTCCCAGTGTGCAGAATGTTCCCACTAATTCCTTCTTGGCCGTATGCATAAAAAATTATTTTGTGCTCGTATTTTATACTTGAGTGAACATTTTTAAAAAATGTGTGCTCAGGTCACTCTAAACTGAAAATTTAGGGGGTATATTTATCAAAGAGTGAAGTTAGAGGTTGCCACAGTCCTCTAGAGTGAAATTCCGCCTCTCTCCATTCATTTCTATGGGATTTTGAAAGGCGTATTTATCTTTCACCCATTGATGAATAAAAATCCCATAGAATTGAATGGAGAGAGGCGGAATTTCACTCTAGAGGACTGTGGAGATCTCTAACTTCACTCTTTGATAAATATACACACAAAATTCGTTGTGCGCACCACAATTTGTTGTGTTCACATTTTGTTAGAGGAACGTTGATCGTGAGCCTCGTGACTCTCTGCATTGAAATAAAGTGTCTTTTCCTACTGGATAATGAGATCCCGCTGTTTTGTCCCAGGAGGGAGCTTAAAGCAGTTAGATGAATGTTTAGAGTAAAGTCTCCGTATTTATTTTTATGTTTCAATATGAAAAAGAAATAAATCATGTAACCAGCTTTGTGACTCATGTTCCAACAGCAACAGCTTCATTAATGTCTCCCTCGCCCCTCCATTTACTTACTGACTCTTACCTCAATGTATTTCTAGAAACGGCTGATCAGTTACTGACTGTTACCATTTAGACTCATCCCGATGGCTCATTCCAAGTGAATTGTACTTCAATCTATTATGGATATTGATCAATAAATCTGCCGCACATTTTATATATATATGTTTCTATGAAATGTGCTGCATTTTTAAAATATATTTTATATATATATCATAGTACATTTTTATTTATTTATTATCCCTTATAATACTATAAGTATCACTAGTGATACTCAGAGTTCCCTGTATAACTCAGCCTGCAGCCTTGTGCCTTTATATGGTCACAGAACCCCTCAGTGACTTCTAATATCCTTATCATTTACATTAGGGGGTACATTATCCCTTATAATACATGAGTGATACTCAGAGGTCCCTGTATAACTCAGCCTGCAGCCTTGTGCCTTTATATGGTCACAGAACAACCCCTCAGTGACTTCTAATATCCTTATCATTTACAACAAGCTGCTGTGTAGCCATGGGGGCAGCCATTCAAGCACAGGATACACAGTAGATAACAGATAAGTACTACTATAGTTTATATAAACAAGCTGCTGTATAGCCATGGGGCAGCCATTCAAGCACAGGATACACAGTAGATAATAGATAAGTACTACTATAGTATATATAAACAAGCTGCTGTGTAGCCATGGGGGCAGCCATTCAAGCACAGGATACACAGTAGATAACAGATAAGTACTACTATAGTTTATATAAACAAGCTGCTGTGTAGCCATGGGGGCAGCCATTCAACCACAGGATACACAGTAGATAACAGATACGTACTACTATAGTTTATATAAACAAGCTGCTGTGTAGCCATGGGGGCAGACATTCAAGCACAGGATACACAGTAGATAACAGATACGTACTACTATAGTTTATATAAACAAGCTGCTGTGTAGCCATGGGGGCAGACATTCAAGCACAGGATACACAGTAGATAACAGATACGTACTACTATAGTTTATATAAACAAGCTGCTGTGTAGCCATGGGGGCAGCCATTCAAGCACAGGATACACAGTAGATAACAGATAAGTACTACTATAGTTTATATAAACAAGCTGCTGTATAGCCATGGGGCAGCCATTCAAGCACAGGATACACAGTAGATAACAGATAAGTACTACTATAGTTTATATAAACAAGCTGCTGTGTAGCCATGGGGGCAGCCATTCAAGCACAGGATACACAGTAGATAACAGATAAGTACTACTATAGTTTATATAAACAAGCTGCTGTGTAGCCATGGGGGCAGCCATTCAACCACAGGATACACAGTAGATAACAGATAAGTACTACTATAGTTTATATAAACAAGCTGCTGGGTAGCCATGGGGGCAGACATTCAAGCACAGGATACACAGTAGATAACAGATAAGTACTACTATAGTTTATATAAACAAGCTGCTGGGTAGCCATGGGGGCAGACATTCAAGCACAGGATAAACAGTAGATAACAGATAAGTACTACTATAGTTTATATAAACAAGCTGCTGTGTAGCCATGGGGGCAGCCATTCAAGCACAGGATACACAGTAGATAACAGATATGTACTACTATAGTTTATATAAACAAGCTGCTGTGTAGCCATGGGGGCAGCCATTCAAGCACATGATACACAGTAGATAACAGATAAGTACTACTATAGTTTGTATAAACAAGCTGCTGTGTAGCAATGGGGGCAGCCACTTCAAACACAGGATACACAGTAGATAACAGATAAGTACTACTATAGTTTATATAAACAAGCTGCTGTATAGCCATGGGGCAGCCATTCAAGCACAGGATACACAGTAGATAACAGATAAGTACTACTATAGTTTATATAAACAAGCTGCTGTGTAGCCATGGGGGCAGCCATTCAAGCACAGGATACACAGTAGATAACAGATAAGTACTACTATAGTTTATATAAACAAGCTGCTGTGTAGCCATGGGGGCAGCCATTCAAGCACAGGATACACAGTAGATAACAGATAAGTACTACTATAGTTTATATAAACAAGCTGCTGTGTAGCCATGGGGGCAGCCATTCAAGCACATGATACACAGTAGATAACAGATAAGTACTACTATAGTTTGTATAAACAAGCTGCTGTGTAGCAATGGGGGCAGCCACTTCAAACACAGGATACACAGTAGATAACAGATAAGTACTACTATAGTTTATATAAACAAGCTGCTGTGTAGCCATGGGGGCAGCCATTCAAGCACAGGATACACAGTAGATAACAGATAAGTACTACTATAGTTTATATAAACAAGCTGCTGTGTAGCCATGGGGGCAGCCATTCAAGCACAGGATACACAGTAGATAACAGATAAGTACTACTATAGTTTATATAAACAAGCTGCTGTGTAGCCATGGGGGCAGTCATTCATGCACATGATACACAGTAGATAACAGATAAGTACTACTATAGTTTGTATAAACAAGCTGCTGTGTAGTAATGGGGGCAGCCACTTCAAACACAGGATACACAGTAGATAACAGATAAGTACTACTATAGTTTATATAAACAAGCTGCTGTGTAGCCATGGGGGCAGCCATTCAAGCACAGGATACACAGTAGATAACAGATAAGTACTACTATAGTTTATATAAACAAGCTGCTGTGTAGCCATGGGGGCAGCCATTCAAGCACAGGATACACAGTAGATAACAGATAAGTACTACTATAGTTTATATAAACAAGCTGCTGTGTAGCCATGGGGGCAGCCATTCAAGCACAGGATACACAGTAGATAACAGATTATATAAACTATCGTTGTGTTTCTGAAGCAAACACAGAATTTTTACCCTTGCAAGGCAATAGTACATTATATTTAAATGACTTTGATATGCTTTCAATTTTTGGTGTTCCTCTTCCTTTAAAGGGTGATACCACTGGGTTATGGTCAGTTAAGGGACAACTCCATAGATTTTCTTACTGTCTGTGCAGAGGGGTAACTCCAAGCTCGTGCCAGTATAAGTATATCTCTGCACTAATCACAACTTAGTGGGACGATTGAAGGTATAGTGTCCCTTTAAATGGGTTATTATTGTATGCTTTCACTGAGCAATCCTTTTCTGCTAAACTTGCCCCGTGCTCAGCCTTTATTAATTCGCCCCAGGAGGGTTGCTTATACCAGCGGGGTCCCAAATGCGTCATGCGTCTGTGTGCGAGGATTTGAAAGGGATCAGGCAGCTTTGACTTCTAAGGAAAGTTAATAAGTAAGTCACCAAATTCATTACTTTCACAAAGGAAAATGATTATTTAACTAAAGCTCTGAGTGCATGCCTCTCCTCCGATGAAAGGAAAAAATGTATTCTCATTGAGCCAGCTGGCCCAGCCGCACATTAGTCAACAGATGCTGATACCAGCGATTAAATGTGCTGACACTGTTTACGCTACACTTTCTCAATTAGATCCCTATAAATTATACATCTCCTTCAATGATGTATGTGTCTCTGCCCGACTTATAGATCTGCCATATATACCTCTGGGGTTTTTTCCTTATATTGATTAACTGTAAATTTGGCAACTTACCCTTCTTGAGTCCTGATAGGGCCCGGCAAATGCTGGAATCCCTCTCGGATAAAGGCCATTCTAGTTATGTGCAACTGCCATTGTACCATGGGCCTTGGATCGTGGTCTGTAGTCGGCTAGAAGCAGCAGAATTTGTTTTCTGAATCTTAGTACCGTATTTACTCGAGTATAAGCCGAGTTTTTCAGCCCCCAAAATATGCTGAAAAACTCTAGCTTATACTCGGGTCAAGCGCAAAAACGGTCGCTGGCGTCTAAGAATAGTCGCCGGCGCCTAAGAATAGTCGCCGGCGTCCAAGAATAGTCTCCAAGAATATTCGCTGGCGTCCAAGAATGGTCGCCAGCATCCAAAAACGAGACGCCGGCACCTCAGATGGGAGCAGAACCCCTCAATTTTTTGATTGAAACTTACCAGAAGCTGCTCCATTTCTCACCCTCGGCTTATACTCGAGTCAATAAGCTTTCCCAGTTTTTGGAGGTAAAATTAGGTACCTCGGCTTATACTCGGGACGGCTTATACTCGAGTATATACGGTATGTTGTGCACCCATAGGAAAAAATTCCCTAACCGGTGAAAATTTGGCAGCAACAGTTTCACAGCCATCACAACCCTTCACCAGGTGTAAATTCGCTAGGATAACGCTAATTCACTAAGATGCGAAGTTGCGTCCAGGACGCCGAAGGCTGGCATATTTTCGCCAGCGTTATTTTGGCAATTAAAGTGAAGATGCGCTAGCGTTGCCTAATTTGCATATGGCGGAAAATGATAAAGTTACATGGACGTATATGTTGCAGCAAATACATTACATTACACATGTCCAGGGAACCTTAATAAAGACAATAGAGTTGTTATATTGCCCTACACATGAGCCCACTGTATATTTTATGTGCCATATGGTAGGAAATGTATGGGGGAAACCGGTTACCCAAAAATAATTTTATGGACCTTTGCAGGTTATCACTCTGAAAAAAGGAAGACGCCGGTGCTTTTTGGGACTTAGACATTTTTTTCCATTAAAAATTGAGGAAGATCTCTGCACTCCATTGCACGTCGCCTTGTCTGAGCTGGAGAAGGCAAGTCTGGCGAAAGAGGTAACGTTCAGTAAAATCCGCATCTTCGTGAATTTGAGGAGTTACGTTCATTCGCCAGAGAGAAAGTTCCCCAGTCGATAGAGTGCGAATGATCTGTCTCTTTCGCTAGCGAAGTTACGCCTGCGCCCGTTAGTAAATCGGCGAAGTGCCTGAATGACGTCACGCTGGTTTTGCCAGCATTTGTCACTTCGCCCCTTTAGCAAATCTGCCCCATAATCTTCAGCACCAAGAATTTTCCAGCACAGAATTCTGTCTTACCATTTCCCTGATGCAGGTTTAAAGGGAAAGTAAAGTCTGAAATAGAATAAGGCTAGAAATGCTGTATTTTGTATACTGAACATAAACATGAACTTACTGCACCACAAGCCTAATCAAACAAATGATTTATGCTTTCAAAGTGGGCTACAGGGGGTCACCATCTTGTAACTTTGTTAAACATCTTTGCAACACCAAGACTACGCACATGCTCAGTGTGGTCTGGGCTGCTTAGGGATCGTCATAAATGATCAAAACAGGGAAACAAACATGGCTGGGAAGTAAGGCGGGGGCTCCCCCTGCTGTTCATAAGTATGATTGTTTCCCTGCAGAGCAGTTAGGGACCGTCTAACAATTCCTATCCACAGCAGTAAATGAAGGAAGAATTTCATTGCATACAGTCAGGTTTCTTATAAAAACGGTAAACATTTTTTAATTAAAGTATATTGGAGATAGGTTTCTTTTCCATTAAAGAAAGTAAAAATGGGATTTTATTTTTTTGTCTTTACATGCCCTTTAAGAGCACTAAGAGGTGTAAAAAGACATCAGATGCACAAAGCGCTTGCATTTGGAACAGACTGCACCTTGCTATAGGCAATTAGTAAATACAGGCATCTCCTGCACCACTAATCACATCTTAGCTGGACAATTAAAGGTATAGTGTCCCTTTAAATATTGTATATTATTGCTTTTACCGAGCAATCATCAAGCTCCTTTTCTGTGAAACTTGCCCAGTGCTTGGCCTTTATTAATTCCCCCAGGAGGGTTGCTTATACCAGCAGGGTCTGATGCAAATAGCACTGGCATTTGGAACAGACTGCACCTTGCTATAGGTAATTATTAAGTACAGGCTTCCCATGCACCTTGTAGTCCCCAGCTCACCCTAGCCGGCATGTCCTAATAACTTTCCTAGGGGATTCCTGTATGCCACCCACCACCTATGTTTAGAGTGAGGTGCAGCTCTTTGCACATTGTAGGAACACTGCACTTGCTTTGAAGCTATCTACCAAACTAATGGTAACCTTTGGAAAAGGAAAAGGGCAACACTAGTGATGGGTGAATAAATTCGCCAGGCGCGAATCCGCAGCGAATTTTCACGTTTCACCACCGGCAAATAAAATTGCGAAGCTCCCGCGAAAATTTCACAATTTCCAACATACGCTGGAAAAGACGATTGCGCTTAAACTATGGTGCATCAATTTATTCTATTTGGACTCCCATTCACTTTAAAGCCGGCATCAAATTTTACACGAGTTTCGCACATTTTTCAACGTTTTGCCAAAATCCGTGAATTTTTGGCAAATTTAAACGGGAGAAATTCGCCCATCACTAGGCAACACGTGTTACTTCTGACAATGGCTAGAATTGTCCTACTGAGCAGTATATTAACTTAGTATTGAGTAGGCGCCACCTCTTCCATTGCCCCCAAAAAGCATGGCCAAAGGCTGGAAAGTTCTTATAGATATTCTTATTGCAAGACTTTCCAAAGTAAGCATGCAACTACTCACAGCATCTGTCAGTGGACCTTGTCTAAAATTATATAATAATAGTATTGTTCATTTCAAGGAGAAGAAAAGCTACCGAAGCAATAGATTAGCCACAATAGTGCAAGCTATAACAGTATATGTATTCTGCAGAATGCTTTACCATACCTGAGTAAACAGCTCTAGAAGCTCTCTCTGTTTGTTTAGGATAGCAGCTGCCATATTAGCTTGGTGTGACATCACTTCCTGTGCTCACTCAAAGCTCTGGCCTCAGATTAGAGCAGGAAGAGGGGGAAAGGGAGGGGGAGAGAGAGAGGAGCAAACTGAGCATGCTCAAGCCCAAGATGAAAACAGGAAGTCTGATACAGAAGCCCATGAGTACACAATAGAAGGAAAGAAATGTGGTGTTTCTTTTGACAGAGGATTACTTTGAGGTTTTACTGATGTATTTATATAGACCTTTCTGATAAGGCTTACTTAATTTTAGCCTTTCCTTCTCCTTTATTAAAGACATATTACTACAACACTCAACTGAGGCCAAAGAAGGTAGTTGGTTGAACGTTCAGAAACGGACCCTAGTAGATTAGTTCCTTTAAGGTTGCCCAAAGAGACATAAGCCTTAATGCATTTTTTTCAGTTTCTCCTTTGTCTAACAAGGCACGGCCCTCTGTCTTTATTCCCAATTATCACAATTACTTACATAGCTGAAGCTTGGCAGGCACCGAGTATAATGGAGTGTCATAAGGGAAATGTTAAGTCAAACCAGCTGTCGTGGCTAAGGGAGAAATGTTTTGTTGAAGTGAAAACAATATCAACCTCTCTGCAGAATTCCCTTCTGTTTGCATTAGAACAAACCAAAGTATGGGATGCAACACTGGCCAGCTTTAAAGGGAAAATTATGTCACACGGCCCCAGATTTCTTTGTGATTGCATTTCATTTCCGTAGGCAAGTCTCAATTGTTATTTTCTGCTGCATTTAATAGAGAGAGAGTAGACCAAGCCTGAAGGCTTCTTGGCTCTTGGTGAATGTTTATTTATTCTCCTCTATAATCCTGGAACTATAGCGGTTATGACAATGCATTCATATCTCCCCACTATCAGAATCTCTAATATAGTATCGTAAATATATGAGTATTAAAAAGTCTGTCCTGTTTCTCCATTATATGGTTCCTTCTTTGTTGCTTTGTCGTTTCTTGCTTCCTTCGCCAGCTGCTGCTCACATTAAGGTGGCCATACACAGAGATCCGATCGTTTGGCGATTTCGCCAAATGAGCGGATCTCTTCCCGATATGCCCACTTTTAGGTGGGAAATATCTGGCTAATCCGATCATGGGCCCTAGGGCCTAACGATCGGATCATAATGTAAAGGTAAAATAGGATAGATAAAATCCGGTCGGATTGCGGGACCTCATCAATGAACAGATGCAGTCCACATTATGATCCGAATGTTGGGCCCTAGGGCCCACAATCGGATGAGCCCGATATCGCCCACCTCAAGACAGAAAAGTTAAAAAAAATCAATTTACGGTACAATGGTTAATGTATAAAAAGTAGAGATGCACCGAATCTACTTTTTGGGATTCGGCAAAATCCCCGAATCCTTTATGAAAGATTTGGCTGAATATCGAACCGAATTGGAATCCTAATTTGCATATGCAAATTAGGGATGGTAAAATAATTATAATACAAATAATATTTGTTACAAAAAGTCATGTGATTTCTCTCCCTGCCCCTAATTTACATATATAAATTAGGATTCAGATTCGGCTGAATCTTAATCCTGCTGAAAAAGGCAGAATCCTGGATACGATACTCCCCTAATAAAAAATAATCGACAGTCCGTACAGAGATCTCTGCAAACAATTATATTCCCAACACAATCCATGTAACTAGGCACATTTGCATCTTTTGGATGAAATTAAGAGAAAATTATGGATATTTCATTATGAAGGTTTGAAACTATGGAATTCATTGCCTGTTGAGGTGTATGCCTGTATAATGGTTCATGCACTTTAAGATTGAGTTTTATCTGGTTATTGATCCTTGGAGAGCACTGGTTTCTGTGTTGGGATCAGAAAGGAATTTAAATGTTTCCTTCATGTTACCATTGGCCAGTTTCTTCCTCTGGTTAAATAGAAAATCACAATGTTGCAATAAAGCGGTGCTGTAGCTTTATAGATTTTTCTTTTATATCTTCTATGTGTGTATTGACTGCAGTCAACCCATTATCAATATATTTAAGACATTGAGACATTTTGTGCATACTGCTACTAAAATGCCTTACCCTTTAAACAAAACAGGGATTGTTTGTCCATATATTGCAATATAATGGTTAATAATACGCTTAATTTTCATCTGATTCATTAAGAATTCTATTGCTTCATTATACATTTTACAAAGTGCAATGAGGCTGTGACCACAAAATACATGTAGACAAATACAAGAGTCCTCTGCACTCAACCCATTATCAATATATTTAAGACATTAAACCTTTGTAAAATTTATAAAGAAGCAATAGAAACCTTAATGAATCAGATGAAAATTAAGCGTAGGACTGGCCAGATATGGGATGACTTTGACGTAGTTGGCCAGCTTAAATATATTGCAATATATGGACAAACAATCCCTGTTTTGTTTAAAGGGTAAGGCATTTTTCAGTAGCAGTAGCACAAAATGTCTCTGTCTTAAATATGTTGATAATGGGTTGAGTGCAGAGGACTCTTGTATTGGCAGGCACAAATTTACTCGGCAGGCGCGAATTCACTGCGAATCTCTGAGTTTCACCACCGGTGAATACATTTCCAAAATTGATGTGAAAATTCGCTGGCATCAGTTTTTTTGATGCCAGCGTCAATTCCGACGCCGGTGGCAATTCAAAAGAAGCCCATTGACTTTAATGTGCGCCAAATTCCGGCGTCGGATTTGTCTCTAGCGTCAAAATTCGAGGTTCGCGAATTTTGCGGCAAAGCAAAACGGGACAAATTCGACCATCACTACTAAAGGTATATTTGAAAGGGTTTATTAAAAGCAAGCCCTTTACGGTTAATTTAAGATTATACTAAAGTCTTCTCATCTCACAAATGGGTGATCTCTACGCAAGTGGAGTCTCGAAGACCCACCAGTTTCAGTGGAGATTTGTGATTGCAGCCTTGCGTAGGTAATGCAGGTAGACTTCCATGTGGTCTCTTAGGGATTCACCTGTAATTTTGTGGGGTCGAAGTAACGTAGATGCCAAATGCTCCTGTGCCGTTACACATTGGCTCCAATCCACTTTTCATTTTCTAGATCCATCAATTCCAAATGCTGATTCACTTCTGTTATTCACTTTTGCATTTTCCAAAGCCAACTGAATACAAAGAGCCATGTTTTTGTGCTAAAACCCTAAATGAAATGCCTTGATTATTTGGACATTTGTAATTCACTGCTTTGCTGGCCAGATAGGGGTGATTCATGTCTTTGTTCTGCTAAACCTGTTTCTTTGCCTCTTTTATGCACCGACTTCTTATTAACAGTCAGTCAGTTACCGTATATACTCGAGTATAAGCCGTCCCGAGTATAAGCCGAGGTACCTAATTTTACCTCCAAAAACTGGGAAAGCTTATTGACTCGAGTATAAGCCGAGGGTGAGAAATGCAGCAGCTTCTGGTAAGTTTCAATCAAAAAATTGAGGGTTTCTGCTCACATTGGAGGTGCCGGCGTCTCGTTTTTGGATGCCGGCGACCATTCTTGGACGCCGGCGAATATTCTTGGAGACTATTCTTGGACGCCGGCGACTATTCTTAGGCGCCGACGACCGTTTTTGCGCTTGACCCGAGTATAAGCCGAGGTAGACTTTTTCAGCATATTTTGGGGGCTGAAAAACTCGGCTTATACTCGAGTATATACGGTAATACGGACTGACGGAGGATATGAAAAAGAAAAGGAGACCTTGAATATTCCTTCAGTCTATAGACAACATCACAACAAACACTATAAGACACCGCTGCACTGAAAACATCAGCCACATCTGGGATCATTATTTCCTGAACAGATAGATATCTTGGACTCTACTAATTTGGGTTCAAATTGTCTGTATAATTCAGAACATGTTCTCTGTGTTTACTCATTTAGACAAAGATTCTTAGACAAATAATCTGGGTGAACTACTGGTGGCCATATGGAGTGTTTTGGAGAGAGTAGATCAGACTCAGGGTAAGGATTACTTTACTGCCTCTCACAGTTTCTTCTGCACCCCGACTTGTTGGCTTAGGGGTAACCGAATATCAGTCCCAGAATTTGTGTTCAATTCTGTGTTTTCTGTGTTCTATAAAATCAGTTACCCGAGAGAAGTTCAGCTTCAAGCCAAAAGCAGTACCAATGTCTCAGCTCTCGTTCATGGTGGTAGTTAGTTCTAGTTTTTGGGGAACAAATGATTCTATTTAAAGAAATATGGTGTAGTGTTTTGATCTATTACAGTGTGTATGTACCAGGCCATACAAGAGTCTTGTACAGGTATGGGATCTGTTTCTCC
The DNA here is from genome assembly GCA_038501925.1 of Xenopus petersii. Classification (NCBI taxonomy): domain Eukaryota; kingdom Metazoa; phylum Chordata; class Amphibia; order Anura; family Pipidae; genus Xenopus; species Xenopus petersii. The sequence goes on from CM076681.1 coordinate 138,543,914, forward strand.
GGAAAACCCGTTATTCAGCAATTTCCGAATTACGGAATGAATGTCTACATAGACTCCATTTTATCCAAATAATCCAAATGATTAAAAAGTATTTACTTTTTCTCTGTAATAATAAAACATAACCTTGTACTTGATGCCAACTAAGATATAATTAATCCTTGGAAGCAAAACCAGCCTGTTGGGTTTATTAAATGTTTACATGGCTTTCTAGTAGCTTTAAAGAAGAATTCAACCTGTTATTAAAAAAACCCTCCCCCCTACCCTGGGTAGACCCCCCTCCCATCTCCCCCCAGCCTACCTGCCCCCCGCGGGCAAATGCCCCTAATTTTTTATTCACCCTTCTGTGCAGATTCTGGCCATGGGAGTTCACGGGCGCCATCTTCTTTCTTCGGTATTTTTCGTAATTTTTGTCGAATTCGCAGTTGGAGTCAATTTCTGGTCCTGATTCACTGCGCATGTGCCGAAAGTCACGAAAATTAAGTTCGGAAATTTTGTGACTTTCGCCGCATGTTTACTCCAACTGCGCATGCGCCGAAAATGACACGAAGATTACCGGAAAATAAGAAGATGGCTGCCTTGAACTCCGAGGCCAGAATCTGCACGGAGGGGTGAGTAAAAAATTAGGGGCATTTGCCTGGGGGGGGGGCAGGTAGGCTGGGGGGAAGGTGGGAGGGGGGTTTACCATGGGTAGGGGGGGAGTTTTTTTTTTACTACAGGTTGAATTATCCTTTAAGGCATTGGTCCCTAACCAGTGGCTCGTGAGTAACATGTTGCTCACAACCCCTTGGATGTTGCTCCCAGTGGCCTCAAAGCAGGAGCTTATTTTTGAATTCCAGGCTTGGAGGCAAGTTTTGGCTGAAAAAAAAAAACAGGTTTATGGCCAAACACAGTCTCTTGTAGGCTGCCAGGCCACATAGGACATATAGCCAATCACAGCCCTTATTTGGCACCCCAGGAACATTTTTCATGCTTGTGTTGCTCCCCAAATCTTTTTACATGTGAATGTTGCTCACGGGTAAAAAAAAAAAAAAAAAGGTTGGGGACCCCTGCCTTAAGGTATGAAGATCCAAATTAGGGAAAGATCCGTTATCCGGAAAACCCTAAGGTCCCGAGCATTCTGGATAACAGGTACCATACCTGTACTGACGTGTAAAAACCAAGCCTGTCTGGTCAGACCTTATGAGCATCAATAGTCATTTCAAAAAGAAACACACTAAGGGGCACATTTACTTAGTTCGAGTGAAGGAATAGAATAAAAAAAAGTTCGAACTTCGAATGATTTTTTTGGCTACTTCGACCATTGAATTGGCTACTTCGACTACGACTTCGACTTCGAATCGAACGATTCAAACTAAAAATCGTTCGACTATTTGACCATTCAATAGTCGAAGTACCGTCTCTTTAAAAAACACTTTGACCCCCTACTTCGCCATCTAAAACCTACCGAACCTCAATGTTAGCCTATGGGGAAGGTCCCCATAGGCTTCGCAAGCTTTTTTTGGTCGAAGAAAAATTGTTCGATCGATGGATTAAAATCCTTTGAATCGAACGTTTCGAAGGATTTAATCGTTCAATCGAACGAATTGCAGTAAATCCTTCGACTTCGATATTCGAAGGATTTAACTTTGGCAGTCGAATATCGAGGGTTAATTAACCCTCGATATTCGACCCTAGGTAAATGTGCCCCTAAGTGTAATATTTACGGCCTTTGATACAGGAAGCATGCCTCATTAATAATCATGTCATTTTGTATATTGGTATATTTGAAGTTTTCACAGTTTACACATCAAAGTTTTGTGTGGCTTAGGAAAAAGAATGTTATCCTTGGTTTCATCATGAGCAAACACTAAGGGGCAAATTCACTAAGCGCCGAAGCGCCTAACGCTAGCGTCAATTTGCTAGCGTTGGGCATTTTCGTTACTTCGCAAATTCACTAACGAACGGTGGCGTAAATTCGCTAGTGTTACTTTGCACCCTTTCGCCTGGCGAATTTTCGCTACGGACGTAACTACGCAAATTCACTAACGCCCGCAGTGTACTGAACGCTACATTTTACGCCAGACTTCCTTCGCCACCTCAGACCAGGTGAAGCGCAATAGAGTAGATAGGGATTGCTTCAAAAAAAGTTAAAATTTTTCTAAGTCCCAAAAAACGCTGGCGTCTTTTCTATATTATGGGTGATAGGCTGAAAAAGATCGAAAAAATTTTTGGGGCTCCCCTCCTTCCCCCCTACATTTCCTGACTCATGGCAACTTACCTAGACAGTGGGCCCATGTGTAGGGCAAAATAAAAATTTCATTTCATGTTTTGAAGGTTTTCTAGGCATTTGTAGTGATTGTACATATTCCTCCATTGAAATTTGAATTTGGCGCCATATGCAAATTAACCATCGCTAGCGTAACTTCGCTTTGCTTAGCGAATCAACGCTAGTGCAACTTTGCTGCCTTACGCTACCCCTGTGCGCAACTTCGGATTTTAGTGAATTTGCCGAGCGCTGGCGAAACTACGAATCTTTTGCCACTAAATGAGCAAGTGGAGCTGATTTCATTTCTCTGGTATGATGGGTATGTGTTTAGTATTATTATGGCTAAATACCTTCCCATGGTTTTATGACACACCAGTTCCATTCAAGAGACTAACAACATCACTATTCACTACAACTATTCTGTTACCTTTTGGGTGTTCTAATGCAGATTATGTTAAATCAGGTATGTACAAAGAAGTCTATGGTTCTGTCGAAATAAATGTCACCTTGAGGACCACGTCTAGCTCACAGGCCTCTCACTGGACAGTCTTTCATTTGGAGAATGGTTCAGTTCTATGTATTTTTGTTTCAGTCATGCCAAACAGTTGGCCTCGATTACAGATTCATTACAGGTTTAGCATAAGAATGAGATGCAAAAGGATGGAAAGGCGGCACTCCGGTAAAAAGAAGAGGTGGTTTATTAGCCTATGATTAAGGGAGTTGCTCCCGAAACGCGTCGGGAGTTGTTGGTTTGTGACCTGTTCCAATAAACCACCGATTCTTTTTACCGGAGTGCCGCCTTTCCATCCTTTTGCATAATTGAATACAGTGGGAACGCTGATGGCTGAGCACCCGGTTCACTATAATGGAGCCATCACAAATTGAACATACAGGGATGAGTCTTGAGCGGCCAATTGATGGTATTTCTAGTAAATTTGAGCAACACTTCTGCAAAAAGGGGCCCCACGAGACATGCTAACACTATGCTGGCACTCTCCTAAGTAACAGTGTAGAGATCATTTATTTGTATATTTGTATTTGCCTAGTATAAGTTATATGAGTGACCATTGTCCACAGTTGACCATTAGCCCTTATAGTCCATCCTGCCTTGGGCCCTATAGCGTTATGGCATCAAAGAGGGCGGGGGTAACAAATATCGACCCTCTGACACTAGCCATTCGTCCGTCTTAGGAATTAGACCGTTCCAGATATATTTTATATTAACATTATACGCACTTGTTCTACTTTATGTTTAAGAATGAGATGCCCCTCAACATCCACCAACCAGACATTTTTCTCCGATCCAGAGTTGCAACTGGCAGGGGAGACCAATTGTGCCTCCACCTTTTTTGCTCCAAGATTCCCAATGATCTATTTCATGGATAGCCATTGAGAACCTAGATCTATTGAGATGACCCTGGGTTGAGTACCTAGTAAATCCTGCTTCATAATTATTATTTTTCTTGATCTGCTTACTTGTTCTAGTTTTCCAATTGTATTGTGACCTTCATAAATTGTCTTGAAACCAGCATTTGGATTAAAGCTAATGTTCTATAGAGATATTATGGTTCAGCCCAGACCATCTCCGACGCTGAAAGCCGGATCCCCGGGACACTGTAAATTTTGGTTTATTCTTGAGTCATTCATTGATATGTATTTGTGGGAACTTTCAGACATCATTTAAAGTGGATTTGTAATTTTATTGCAAAGCAACATTTTATTTTTATTTTGTGTTGAGTTATTTCGGGCTATGCGTTGCCTTTATGAGTGACCAGAAACTGATCATATTTCATTCTGGCCTGAGGAAAGCTGAGGCAGAAGAAGGCTCGCCTGGTGAATCCTTTACTAATATGGGCAGCAGAAAGAACCAAGGCCACAATTCAGACGAATGTGTTTACTGCTAAAATACTTGTGTCTTCACTTCCTGCAAATATTTATTTATAAAGCAATACGCTTGGGCTTTAAAAAGGTTTCCAGAGGGAACAGTGTAAACAAACCGATGGCGCTTGGCAAAATGTTGCATTTGATAAACCTTGGCTGATGGTGGAGCCATTTTCTGTAATGGACCACTGGTTATTTAAATAGTATTTGTGTAAACGAATGAAGATTTGTCAGTCCCTAATTTGGGCCACGATTAACAGATTTTTCTTGAATACATATTGACTGAGCACTTAAACAGGCATGGACATGATCAGACACAGTCATTTCTTAGGTAGATCCCTAATGAAGCCAAAGTGTACGTGAAATTGGAGAGTCGTTGTTCCAAAAAGCCTGGTTTGAAAGAATGAAGCCACGAGCAGGTCTCATTATCTTCGACCCAGTATAGAATCCGGATTGACGTCACAATTTCAATCAGTGCATTACGCCAGATTACTCTGATTTATAGCTTGGTAAGGGATTTGCAAATGCATTTTACACATCATCTCTTCCAAAAGCAACGTGTGGCCAGGAAAATCAATTTAGAAATTCCGCTCTTGGCTCTAAATTGCCTACGAGCAATATTAAATATCTCCTGATCTAGCCGGACGCCTACAACTATGCCTAGCATTCGCCCTCTGGAATGCTTGCCATTTCCATTATTTTCTTTTATAATAACTGTTTGTAACAGATCTCCTCTTAATCATACGCTCGCGTTTGAACCTTCCAGATCTGCTGGAAACCCGAGAGCCCGAAAATAAACCCGATACATGTCCAGAACGGTCGTTGTGTACTCAAGGGCACCTACAGGTTTCTGCCTGCGATAATCTCATCTGTGAAATGCACCAGCCTCTTCAAAGGCTCTGCCTGACGATTGTTTTTCTTGGTTTTCCTAAGCGCCACTTCTTGATCTGATCCTTCCAGAGGAAAATGTGAGACGTGGGGTGCAATAAAAATGCACAATGGGGATATGTTGTAGTGCATGTAAGCACAGCTGGGCTTTCTTCTCTATCCAAACGCAATTAATTCAATAATTAAGGCTGGGAGTGGACCCACCAAAACCTTGTGGGAGTTGTAGATGTAACAGAAATCTCTTAAATCAGCCAGAAGAGACTCCAATGCCCTGGGGAACAGACTGATCCAACAAAAATTGTGTAGGTGGTTTGTAGCTAGTGAGCGTCTCAGTGCCAGAAAGCAATGGGTTAAACATATGGAATAAACTTGGACCAGGGGGGCTGCATTCTCTCTAACAAGGGAGGTTCATTTTTTATATATTTAGGTTTTAAGTCTGTGGTTTTGTTTACCTCAGTGTTTTGTTTTTTTTTAAAAAAGTCACTGTTTTACATAATATTCCGTAATACTCCACATATTCCACTTATATGTAAACACATCGTGGTGACGACAGTTTCCCTTTAAAGCTCATTTGTATTGGTCCAACAGCCGCACGACTATCCAATCGCTGTTAATATTCAGACAGGATATTTCAATTGCTATTCTTGTCGACTGAATATTAAATTATTCCAAACGCCCCTTCTTGTCTGCTGCTGAGCTTTATACTGTATATCCCTTTAGTGCTTGAACAGTGAACTTTGACTTCCCAGTCTGCCTTTCCACATTTATTTCTATTAGTGACGGGCGAATTCCGGCGATTCGCCGCTGGCGAATAAATTCGCGAAACCGCCACGGAAATTCGCCAGTGAAAATTAGCCGGCTTAAAAAAAATGGACGCCGGCATCTGTTTTTCAGACACCGGTGCATTTTCGCCGGTGAATGTGTTCAAAAACGGATGCCGGCATCAAAAACGAGATGCCAGCGCCGTTACGTGAATTTTTCACCATTTCGCGAATTTCGCAAGAAATTTGCTAATTTTTCAGCGAAGCGAAACGCCCCAAATTCGCCCATCACTGGTTTCTATTAATGTTAGGGATGCACCGAATCCAGGATTCGGTTTGGGATTCAGCCAGGATTCGGCCTTTTTCAGCAGGATTCAGATTCTACCAAATCCTCCTGCCCGGCCGAGCCGAATCGGAATCCTAATTTGCATATTGAAATTAGGGTTGGGGAGGGAAATTACGTGACTTTTTGTCACAAAATAAGGAAGTAAAAAATGTTTTTCCGCTTCCCATCCCTAATGCACATGCAAATTAGGATTTGGTTCGGTGTTTGGCTGAATATTTCGTGAAGGATTCCAAAATAGTGGATTCGGTGCATCCCTAATTAATGTCACCGTAAATTCTAGGGATGCATCCAATCCACTATTTTGGATTTGACCGAACCCCCGAATACTGAACCGAATCCTCATTTTCATATGCAAATTAGGGGTGGGAAGGGGAAAACATTTTTTACTTCCTTGTTTTATGACAAAAGTCCCGCAATTGACAGAATTATTTTGACTTCCATTGACTTCAATGTGATTTGTGAATATTTCGCCGTTTCACTAATTTTGCGGTAAATTCGCCAATTTTTTGGCGAAGAGAAACAGGACAAATTCACCCATCACTAGGAAAAAACAGCCTCTTGGATGTATTTAATGTTTACATGATTTTCTAGTAGACTTAAAGGGATGGTACATTTTTAGTCTGTAATAGAATAACCAATTCTAGCAACGTTTCCATTGGTTTATATTATTTATTTTTTACCATTTTATAATTATTTATCTTTTTCTTCTGACTCTTTCCAGCTTTTAAATGGGGGTCGCTGACCCAATCTAAAAAACAAATGCTCTGTAAGGCTACAAATGCATTTTTATTGCTAATTGTATTACTCATCTTTCTAGTAAGGTCCTTTCCTATTCACATTCCAGTTTTTTATTCAAATCAATGTTGCTAGGGAAATTTGGTTCCTAGTTACCAGATTATTTATAACGGAAACTGCAGAGCTGCTAAATAAAAAAATAAATAACTCAAAAAGCACAAATAATAAAAAACCAAAACCAATTGCAAATTATCTCAGAATATCCCCTTTAAGATATGCAGATTTGTGAATGCAGATTCAAATTACGGAAAGATCCATTATCCGGAAAGCCCCAGTCCTGAGCATTCTGGATAACAGGTCCAATTTGAGGTGTAAAACCACTAATATTGCGAAAGCTAAAAGAAAACAATAAAGGGAACCCAATAAGTTTGGGGAGGGGGGTTATAAGTCATCAACTGAATTATATGACTTTTATAAGCTTTTGGAAGCTATTTTATAAGCTATTTGAGCTGATTAAAGGACAAATCGAGAAGTTACTGCGTGTTTACTAGGTGGAACTTCGTCTTCCTCATTATTGGGTCAGTGATATTCTGGGCTAAACTTTGCCAATATCAAAAAATACAGCTTGAGCTCACTTATGTTAAGATGCGCAAACTAATATGCAATATATTCAGGGTTTTGTATGGACAGACATGGGAATCCTCAAGGTCCTATTGAGAATAATAAAAAATCAAGAGAATAAATTGAAGGTGTTTTATAAGACCAATATATTCAAAATGTATATGATTTATTTCTTTATCTTGAAAACTGGCCGGCCAAGAAACAGTGAATAATCAATAAAAATACATAAAAACAATTAAGTTATTCCACGTGGGCAATCACTCGTTTGAATTTAAATAATACAATATCTGCTCCTTGATTGTGATAGATGCTTGCCCCAATTGCGAAATAGCGCAGAAGACTGTGAGTTGAAGTTCTTCAACTTAGAAAAGTTATTTCAAAATTTGGGGTGTGTTTGAGTTATAGTTCTCCCATACGGTAAGGTGGTGTCTGGTACAAGGTACTTCTCTTAGTGAATTCACAAGCTAATTTGTATAAGGCTGTAGATGAAAAACAGGTTTCCAAGAGGATTTGTTGGGGCTTCCCCCACTCCCTCCTTTTTTCCAGCTGTAAATGCCCCCCTAAAATAATTGGATTGATCTCACCAGATTCTGCTTTCTGGTTTTTCCTCGAAGGCACAGCCGGGCATGGACTTTTAGTGGTAACCAGTCTGTTCATGATTTCTCCACTTTGCAGGCACCTTTTTCCCGAAGATCAGAGATGGCACTTGGTTCACTTCAGCACGTGCGTTCCACTGCGGAGCACAATTCTCCGAATCTTTTCCCGATTTTTAATGAGTTTCACGGTCTTCACGATTTAGCAGTTCACGAAGTAACGGCAAACCGCAGATTTTTCACAAACCGCAGATTTTCACGATTTTTTGGGTGTTGGGGTAAAAGCATACAGAATGTTAGTCCAACTTAAGGAGTTATCCCACCTAGGGTGCTGCAATGCGTTTCACCTCTCTAGGGCGCAAATTCACTAAACGCCGAACGCTAGCGTTAATTCGCTAGCGTTTGGCATTTTTCGTTACTGCGCAAATTCACTAACGAATGCTGGCGTAGTTTCGCTAGTGTTACTTCGCACCCTTACGCCAGGTGAATTTTCGCTAGCGACGTAACTACGCAAATTCACCAACTTGCGCAGTGTACTGAACGCTACCTTTTACGCTAGACTTCCTTCGCCACCTCAGACCTGGCGAAGCGCAATAGAGTAGATAGGGATTGTTTCAAAAAAAGTCAAATTTTTTAAGTCCCAAAAAACGCTGGCGTGTTTTCTACATGATGGGTGATAGGCTGAAAAAGATCGAAAATATTTTTGGGGCTCCCCTCCTTCCCCCCTACATTTCCTGACTCATGGCAACTTACCTAGACAGTGGGCACATGTGTAGGGCAAAATAACATTTTTATTTGTTGATTTGAAGGTTTTCTAGGCATTTGTAGTGGTGATACGTGTTCCTCCATTGAAATTTGAATTTGGCGCCGTATGCAAATGAACCATCGCTAGCGAAACTTCGCTTCGCTTGGCGAATTAACACTAGCGCAACTTCAAAAACTTACGCTACCCCTGTGCGCAACTTCGGATTTTAGTGAATTTGCGGAGCGCTGGCGAAAATACGCCTGGCGAAGTGTGGCGAAGTGCGGCGAAGTTGCGCCTGCCGCAACTTCGAATCTTAGTGAATTTGCCCCTAGGGCTTTATCAAGCAGTTAGAAACCAGAAGTGGTGTCTTGCATAACTTTAAATCAGGGATCCCCAACCTTTTGAACCAGTGAGCAACATTCAGAAGAAAAAAGAGTTGTGGAGCAACACAAGCATGAAAAATGTTCATGGGGTACCAAATAAGTGTTGTGATTGGCCATTTGGTAGCCCCTATGTGGATTGTTAACCTACATTGAGGCCCTCTTTGTCAGTACACCTGGTTTTTATACAACCAAAACTTGCCTCCAAGCCTGGAATTGAAAAATAAGCTCCTGCTTTGAGGCCACTGGGAGCAAAATCCAAGGGGTTGGAGATCAACATGTTACTCACGAGCTACTGGTTGGTGATCACTGCTTTAAATACCCTAAAAGATCCTGGTACCTTTAAGACCCAAATTTCTGGTTTATAAACCGGAAATCCAGCTTTACTAGTGCGAGTGCGCCCTCCACAATAATGTTCTTGCCTCTCCTCCCGACAGGAAAGCCCGCAAGTGGGGGCGGCTCCTTCATCAGAATCGGCGCTGGGTGAAGAAGAGTCGGGCCAGAGGGTGTAATGGCTCAGCACCATGTTGCACTGCGCATGGCCCCACACCGGCAAACTTGTGAAACAGGTGGCCACCTGCTGCTGCCCTGCTTCCTGCTCGCTGCGCTAATGCTGTGACTAGTGATAGGCGAATTTGCGCCATTTTCGTTCGCCGACAAATTCACAAATTTGACACAAAATTCGCAAAATGGCGAAAAATTTGCGGGCGTTCCGTGAATTTATTCGCGGGCATTTCGTGAATTTATTCGCTGGCGGCGAATTGCCCAAATTCGCCGCAAATTTGCGCCTGGCAAATAAATTCGCCTATCACCAGCTGTGGCTGCTGGATTTCCAGTGCATCAGGATGAGGGTCCTGCAGGGAGGAGAGCACCCCCGAGCATGAACGCCCCCCACTGTGCATCTCTCCTGCAAATTTGCACCGCATGGAGCATCCCCTGAGGTGCAGGATCTGGGGGGGGGTGCCGCCCATGAGTACAGTATATAAAATACAGAATTTTTAGCCACATTCTTTTATAGGCCTTACAATATATAAATGAGCCTGTGCCTTGTGAGATGCCCGGTGATGACTTTAGTCCTATGAGCAGACTACACTTTGTTACCACCAGCTCATCACTGGACAATTCCCTGCTCCTTTACTTTAGTCACCCTGGGGCTCAGGTAACAATTAGTTGACAGGGCTCATCATTGGGAATAAGACAAGAGCTACAGGGAATAAAATGGATAATGGGCATGGTGTGATGATGTTGGCTCCATGTAATCCCATTTGCCTTTCTCTGTCTTCCTTCACATTTCCAGAGTTTACATATTTGCTATCCCACCCTGTTATTTACATCCCGTAATCACAATCATTGCTCGGCTCACTCTGTGCTCTTGTTCTCGCCATGCCAGGCCGGATAATGAAAATCTCAGCCAGATGTACAATGTCGGATTGTGGGCGAATCTAATGCTTTTATCCTGTCAGACTTGGCTTTGTGTTAAAGGCTCCGATCTAGACTGACTGGGGCTCATTTATTCATTAGTCGCCTTTCTATTCACATAGAGACGTCTTGTCGCTATAATAAGGGACTGTTATGTCACCCATCCCGGCTTGTTTCTGTGACTTTGCCCAAAAAAGCAGCACCAAGGAAATTGTCATGGTTTCCAGAGTTGCTAGTGGCAATCACAAATAGAGAAAAGAACCCGAAGCAGCTCATGATGGTGCCCACCGACCCCCCTGCACTGCTGTGCTTTACAGAGCAAGATAAAGGGAACTGCGCATGTTTGGGGGTTCTGGAGGGGGCCCAGTTATTACTAAGAATTTGGTGCAAAAGTTGCATCGTGTGTTCAAGGACAAATGTAACAGAAGCAAATCCAAAATTAAAAACATTTTCAAGCTGTAACAAAAATGACATTACAAAATGCTGAAATTATAACAGTGAGACTTCCTTTGGGTTTTATTATTTATATTTCCTGGGAATTTGAGAATGGAAAATGTAAGTTCAAAACAGTGGGGGGTACATTATCCCTTATAATACACGAGTGATACTCAGAGTTCCCTGTATAACTCAGCCTGCAGCCTTGTGCCTTTATATGGTCACAGAACAACCCCTCAGTGACTTCTAATATCCTTATCATTTACAGTAGGGGGTACATTATCCCTTATAATACATGAGTGATACTCAGAGTTCCCTGTATAACTCAGCCTGCAGCCTTGTGCCTTTATATGGTCACATAACAACCCCTCAGTGACTTCTAATATCCTTATCATTTACAGTAGGGGGTACATTATCCCTTATAATACATGAGTGATACTCAGAGATCCCTGTATAACTCAGCCTGCAGCCTTGTGCCTTTATATGGGCACAGAACAACCCTCAGTGACTTCTAATATCCTTATCATTTACAGTAGGGGGTACATTATCCCTTATAATACATGAGTGATACTCAGAGTTCCCTGTATAACTCAGCCTGCAGCCTTGTGCCTTTATATGGTCACAGAACAACCCCTCAGTGACTTCTAATATCCTTATCATTTACAGTAGGGGTACATTATCCCTTATAATACACGAGTGATACTCAGAGTTCCCTGTATAACTCAGCCTGCAGCCTTGTGCCTTTATATGGTCACAGAACAACCCCTCAGTGACTTCTAATATCCTTATCATTTACAGTAGGGGTACATTATCCCTTATAATACACGAGTGATACTCAGAGTTCCCTGTATAACTCAGCCTGCAGCCTTGTGCCTTTATATGGTCACAGAACCCCTCAGTGACTTCTAATATCCTTATCATTTACAATTATTATGTATATTGTAATGTGAAAATTTTAATGAGTCACCTGACACAATTGCTAATATATATAATATGTAATATATGTAATATATAAACAGTAATGTATATATAACTGCTAACATCACTTAATAACTTTTATTTTCAGCAGTGAATATTACTATTATTTAAAAGACATTTTATATTTGCCCAAGTCTTCAGGTGGGCACCGAACCAACACTGGGCAGTACAGTGAAGAAGAACAGGACCTTTTTTGGTGGAACCTGTAAGCATAATAATTACAAGAAGCAGAATGTAGGGAAAAGTACAGACTAATAAATGAATGTTAGATGGTTGAATAGTACGTACAGTGTTACAAAATAAAAATCTGTATTGTGTCCCCAGCCTAGTGAGAGAACGTAGAGTTTACAGTTACAGTTTCTGTTCTTGTCTCTTGTGCAGGAGCCCCAGACTTTCTATCCTCTCCTCAACCCAAACAGAATAAAGATTTACAGCAGCAGCAACGAGCCCATTATATTACTGGCCCATTGCCTGGACTTCCAACGCCTCTTAATCTGACCCATTGTTTCGGCTTCGAATTCATCCTGTAATAAACCAGACAATCTTTAAAGGGCCAACACCTTGATTTCTGGCCTTCAGCCTCGCAGAATGGTTGGGAAGTTCTTGCATTCTTCTCCGTTAATTCTTTGGCTCATTAGCTTGGCAACGGGAGGCTGAAAATACGATTTCAGACGTGTTTGTTTTGGATCACACCGTCTTCTTTTTTGCTATTTGGAATGTGTGTAAAGGTGAAGACTGTCGATAAGAAATGACTGACGGATCCAACAGTATATCAGCAGCCAACTGGAGAATGTGAAATGTGACTTTGCTGAAGTCTCATTTGAGCCCATCTCTCCCATCATTCAGGGCCACCCATTCATTGCACTATTCTAGTCTATTCTCACCTTCAGTGTAACATAAAGGCTCCCTGGAGGGGTTGGCTGTTGCAGTCCAATGTTTAGAATTAGTAACAGACAAGTCTATTTGGGCAGATTCAAATACATTTGTGACTACTGATTGCTGAACTCAGGCCATTCCTTGCTGTCAGATCTTAGTAGTACAGAAGTGAAAGAATAAAGGCCCCTATACACAGGCTGATAAAAGCTGCTGACTGCAACTTATTGGCCCGTGCGCGGGGCCATCCAACAGGCTTCCCTAATCGATATCTGGCCGAAAGTCGGCCAGCGTCATCGCCAAACGAGCGGATCTCTACGTCACCTTATTTTATTTTGAAAATATTTTATTAGATTTTCATGTTAAACAAGCGATAACAGTATAGCAACAAATATTTTGCAGATGAAGACAGAAATGCTGAAATCGATACAATGACATAGTATTATTAAAGACTACATATCATTTAAAGAGACTGACAACAATGAATTGAAATTAAATAAAATTAACTAAACTAAACTAAACCAGTGGATGTGTACATATTGAAAGAAAGAAAGAAAGAAAAATGACCATTCGTCGACTGGAATGTCAGAAAGTGCATCTTACAACTGGAGAAATCGTCCTATTTGTTCACCTGTGTTGGAGGTACAAGCTTCAAGATAAGGAGACCAAATCAGTTTACATAGTTACATAGTTACATAGTTAAATTGGGTTGAAAAAAGACAAAGTCCATCAAGTTCAACCCCTCCAAATGAAAACCCAGCATCCATACATACACCCCTCCCTACTTTTAATTAAATTCTATATACCCATACTAACTATAGAGCTTAGTATCACAATAGCCTTTGATATTATGTCTGTCCAAGAAATCATCCAAGTCCCTCTTATAGTCATTAACTGAATCAGCATCACAACATCACCCGGCAGTGCATTCCCCAACCTCACTGTCCTGACTGTGAAGAACCCTCTACGTTTCTTCAAATGAAAGTTCTTTTCTTCTAGTCTAAAGGGGTGGCCTCTGGTACGTGATTCTCTTTATGGGTAAAAAGGTCCCCTGCTATTTGTCTATAATGTCCTCTAATGTACTTGTAAAGTCTAATCATGTCCCCTCGCAAGCGCCTTTTTTCCAGAGAAAACAACCCCAACCTTGACAGTCTCCCCTCATAATTTAACTCTTCCCTCCCTCTAACCAGTTTAGTTGCACTTAGTCTCTGCACTCTCTCCAGCTCATTTATATCCCTCTTAAGGACTGGAGTCCAAAACTGCCCCCATACTCCAGATGAGGCCTCACCAGGGACCTATAAAGAGGCATAATTATGTTTTCATCCCTTGAGTTAATGCCCTTTTTTATGCAAGACAGAACTTTATTTGCTTTAGTAGCCACAGAATGACACTGCCCAGAATTAGACAACTTGTTATCTACAAAGACCCCTAGATCCTTCTCATTTAAGGAAACTCCCAACACACTGCCATTTAGTGTATAACTTGCATTTATATTATTTTTGCCAAAGTGCATAACCTGCATTTATCAACATTGAACCTCATTTAAAAGAGTTTATGGAATTATTTTCTTTAGTTTTGGTTAATAAGGCTTCTTGCCAACTAAGTTGGTTCATAAAAGAAATAGCATCTGCCAACAAGGGGGGTTCACATTGTAACCAAGAATTAAATAAAGCTTTCTTGGAAGCAGCTAGAAAAAAAACTATCAATAATTTATTTTCATGGGAAATTAAATTTGAGTTAGGAATTGAAAAAAAACTCAACATCACCTTTATGTAAAAAGACAAAGCACGGAGATAATTTAATCCTTATCTTCAATATATAACTCAAAAACCTAAAGATTTCTCTATATAGATTTATCTTTGGACAGGACCATAGGTAATGGAAAAGTGACACATTAGTCTCGTCGCATTTAGGACAATATGAAATAGGGCTGTTAGAAGAATTTTTAGAAAACAATTTTCCATAGCCTAGGTGGGTAAGCTAAGGGGCAGATTTACTAAATTCGAGTGAAGGGTTCGAATTAAAAAAACTTCGAATTTCGAAGTGTTTTTTGGGCTACTTCGACCATCGAATGGGCTACTTCGACCTTCGACTACGACTATCGAACGATTCGAACTAAAAATCGTTCGACTATTCGACCATTCGATAGTCAAAGTACTGTCTCTTTAAAAAAAACTTCGACCCCCTAGTTCGGCAGATAAAAGCTACCGAACACAATGTTAGCCTATGGGGAAGGTCCCCATAGGCTTGCCCAAGTTTTTTTGATCGAAGGATATTCATTCGATCGTTGGATTAAAATCCTTCGAATCGTTCGATTCGAAGGATTTAATCGTTCGATCGAATGAATAATCCTTCGATCGATCAATCGAATTTCCTGCGCTAAATCCTTCGACTTCGATATTCGAAGTCGAAGGATTTAAATTCCTAGTCGAATATCGAGGGTTAATTAACCCTCGATATTCGACCCATAGTAAATCTGCCCCTTAAAGTGTTGTATCCTCCAACTTTCTGCTAAAATTAATTTATTATAATCCCTAATAGATTTTACCAAATCTGAGGGAGTTATTTGACAATGCAAAAATTCAGACCATTTAGTAGAAGGTTTCGATAACGGGTGTGAATCTGTACTATAGACATTCCAAAATCTAATAGAGATCAAACCAGGGGATTCCAAAAACTCTTCCAAATCGTCTGCAAGCTTATGTTCAGCTAAAACCAGGTTTTTATTATTACGTAGCAGGGAAAGACCGCATTGACACGCTAAATAATAGTATCTATCAGAATCTTGAAGCTTGTATAGTTCTTTGAGTTTTGACCAGGGCTTTAAGGTTTTCTTAAGCGGATCAAATCTATCTTTTACCAAAACCAGTGACTTTCTCTTAATTGAAAATATAAAAGTATCAGTATTTTGAAAATCTGAAGGTTTAAGTAAGAGTTTGGCTGGCATGTAAGGGGTTACTGTATAGCTATACCTATGTCGAGTGAATAAATGTTTCCACACTACGTCACCTTAACTCTACTTACTCTGAAGAAGAAGACTAAGCCGGCCATAGACGTACAGATGGAAATTTTCTAACCTGTCCGAACGACGATTGTTATGGCACAAAAAATGTCGGGACTCTCCACACACGCCCCGAAAATCATACGAATCGAGGATGCCATGACGAAAATGTCGGGACACTCCACACACGGTCCGGAAATCGTACGAATCGAGGTTTTGTACAATTTTAAGGCTGTGTGTGGAGTGTCCCGACTCCCGACATTTTTCATGCTATGACGATCAGTCGTTCAGTCGATCGGACAGGTTAAAAGATTTCTGTCGGCTGCCGATAATATCTCTGCGTGTATTGCCGATTGTACGATTTTCAGTGGGAGACTGTCACCAGTTTTGTCGGACATAACTATCGTACGATTACTGTCAGGGGCAGAACATTGTTCTTTTACTACTTTATTTAAACTGAAGGTAAGTGGCAGATCAGGAGATGGGGACGTCCGTTCGTTCCTCCAATATTGCAGGTAAATCTGCACGTCTGCAAACCACAGGGTCTGTTCTTAGCTCCGCAAGCAAACATCAAACTTTAAAAAAAAACTTTGAATTTAAGTTTTTTGTCAAGAATCCATTACAGTTATTAAGAGGAATTTTTTTAGCATAAATAGACTCTGCAAGGAAATGACTGTCCCAACAATTGTATCATGAAATCCCTTTAAGATCAAATTCAAAAGACAAATAGGCCGATCTAAGGACATCCCTGAAATAAATGGCACCTAACTTTATTTACCAGGTGTGGTTTTTATGGAGGGAGCATTTTTATCCAAATGTACTTGAAATCTCACTTATGAAGTTGAACAAGCCCCAAGCTTGGATGAGCCGTGGATGGTGTGGAAAGGAAATGTACTGGTTGGAACATAATGAGGAACAGACAAAAACATTAACATGAGATGGAGAATGTGTCTTTGGCTGGGAGTGAATCCCGAGGAATCCCACCGAGGAACCCAACAGTCTCATTTTGATATTGACACCTCTACATAATACTGAGCCCTTATGGGTATGGGACAAAAGAATTTCACAGTGATTGCCTATAACTTCCATTTGCCCAATGATGATTAAAACATTAAATACACTTCACTGAAAAGTAAAAGCTAACGTTGTTTTTGTTTAAAGGCTCCTGCTTTGAATAATCCAAAAATACAACAGTTCCCAAATTAGGATTATTTAACAAGAGAGGCTCCTGCATTGCTGCTCCCAGCTATAAAATACTCAAATATCTGCTACAATAATGTGTGTAGTCCTTTTAGACAGCAGTATTTCTCTGCAGTATTGGGCAAATTGAAATTTGTCATGTTTAGTTTTGCTGAAAAATTGGTAAATTTCCCACGAAATTCACAAATCGGCGAAAAAATTAGCAAAATGCTCATTTTGCCACCTGCGACAATTTTGCCGCCCCTGTCAATTCTCGTAAATTTTGATGCTCGTATCAATTTTGACACCGGCATTAAAGCCAATGGGCGTCCGAATAATTTGCCTGGAGAATTTATGCGACCATCACTATTTCTCTGTAGTCAGTACAGGGGGGTAGTGTTCCAGTTCCATCACGAAAGAACCTATGGAGATGAATATGCTCCTCCTCTGAGGAAATAGCTGAATTTATGGTCTCACTGAACAAGGAGGAGGAAAGCAAAGTATGAGTGGTCCACTTGGACCTGTGAAATCAAGTTTTATTGGGTTATCCTGGAGGTCCCCAACCTTATTTACCTGTGAATGACATTTAAATATAGTATTGTTGGGGAGCCCCCACTCAAGAGTGAAAAAAGATCCGCAGGAGTTGCAGATAGGAGCTATGATTTAGTGTTTGTTAGCTCCATATCAACTTCCACCTTGCAGGAGGCCATTCTTGGTAAACTTGGCAAAACTTGCCTCCAGGCCAGGAATTACAAAATGAGCAGTTTGAGGGCAATGGGGGCAATAAAAAGGGGTGGTGAGCAACATGTTGGGGTTCATTGGGCTATCCAGTCTTACAGCCAGTTGACTTAAACTCCCTGCCACCTCAGTTATCTTAGGGTGCAGGGGGTCGGGGTCCACTTGCACTGTGGTGTAGTATGCTCCTAAGCAGTGCTACCATCAGAAGCCCAATATTTATCATATTTATATATATGATTTATATTTATCAAAGAGTGAAGTCAATGGTGAAGTTCCGCCACTAGAGTGAAATTCCGCCACTCTCCATTCATTTCTAGGGGATTTTTATAGGCGTATTTATCAAAGGGTGAACTTTCACTTTCACCCATTGATAAACACGCCTTTCAAAATCCCATAGAAATTAATTGAGAGCTGCGGAATTTCACTCTAGTGGCGGAACTTCACTCTTTGATAAATTTACCCCCTATGCACAACTAGTAGAACTGGAGAAGGTGGATAACAATTTGTTCCTTTCTCATAATATCAACACACCATTACCATTACCATTAGAGGCCGATGTAACCTCACTTTGTGGCATCACGGCTAGCCTGGACTGACTGTAGATTTTGGCAAATGCCAGAGGGGCTACTGTACGATGCAAAAGACAATCACTGTTCATGGGGTCTGTGGGGGATTCATTGGGCCTCTGTGTACTTGAAATACCTATTTTGAACCTCAGTCCATCACAGCACCACCATCAGCCAACTGTCATTTTGCTGGCCACCATAGAGTATTATTAAGAGTGGGATGTCCACATGCAGGTGAAATGTACAGGGTACAGCATATGATGGACACCAGAAGGCCATGGAGGCCTCATAGATATTTTTTCCCCTAGGCATGAGCCCCTACTTCTTACTACTTGTTCCATTTATGACCCCATATAACAAAACACAGCTCTAAATTTTGCATTTTTTAGGGCTTTGGGAATAATGGGTTCTAATATAGAACTATATTACTGTTTGGGTGGGGGAAACTGAGTGGGATGGACAGAAGTAAACAGAAAAAGATTGGAGCAATAGTAAATGAAAGCTCAGGTACCTCTTAGTTACTATATACTCAGTACTCAGTTACCTACATATGATTATCAGTATTTCCAAAAAACAGAGCCACTCCTTAATGTTTTCCATCACCTTGGAAAGCACACCCACATCTGTAGCCAAGAAGCCCATAGACACGCCCCATAGATTTAATAAGTTATTTCCTTCCTGTTGCCAGGGAAATTGGCATAACCAAGGCTTTATTTGGAAATTTTATGGTGCTCGTCAGAACTAAAGAATGTTCTCCTTGTTGTTCCATGCGGGAAATAAATACCCTGGTAATTCCTTACATGTTTGGGCAATATGTTGTTTGTTATTTTAAAAATCATTTTGGGTTTGAAGCAGGAGCAAGAAGTACCTAACGTGAGAGGAGATCGCTTCTCCCCGGCACGTGTTCTTGGTACATTCCTTCCCTAATGACTTGGATCCAGCAAGCATAAAGCCTGGGCTATTCCTATGGTAATGCTGCACATTGTGAAATATAAATATTGGAAATATCCATGGCAATGCTTGGAATTCCACTAGCAAATCCAGGAAAAAAGCTGGCTGGGTCACAAACATTTAGAAATATTTTGTATTTGTGAAGCGGCGTGTTGCAAAGCTCCAGTTTGTTGTATTACGAGGTCGGCTTTACTTACTACACCTACAAATTACTCTCCCCTCAATACATGGGATTCAGGGTTCAACTCTATAGCTGCTGCCTGTATCTCCTGCATCTATATATAGGGGCCGATTCACGAAGGGTCGAATATCGAGGGTTAATTAACCCTCGATATTCGACTGGGAACTAAAATCGTTCGACTTCGAATATCGAAGTCGAACGATTTAGCGCAAATCCTGCGATCGAACGATTCGAAGGATTTTAATCCAATGATCGAAGGAAAATCCTTCGATCAAAAAATCCCAGGCAAGCCTATGGGGACCTTCCCCATAGGCTAACATTGACTTCGGTAGCTTTTATCTGCCGAACTAGGGGGTCGAAGTTTTTCTTAAAAGGGACAGTACTTCGACTATCGAATGGTCGAACGATTTTTAGTTTGAATCGTTCGATTTGAAGTCGAAGGTCGAAGTCGAAGGTCGAAGTAGCCCATTCGATGGTCGAAGTAGCCCAAAAAAACTTCTTCTTTTTCTGGTTGTTCAGTGCAGAGAAAAGAGGGACTTTCCAGTACAAATGAGGGACTGCGGGTTGAGCGGTCAAAAGAGGGACTGTCCCTCCGAAAAAGGGACAGTTGGGAGGTATGCACTTATAAAGTTCTTTGTAATCACTTTGGGCACCAATGACTTCCCTGGAAGTAAAACCACCTCAGGGCACCTAATAATAACAGGGTTCCTTTCATCCAGGGCCTGTCAGACTGAACCATCACATTGGCACTTGCTACAAGGTGTAATGTGCTTGTTTGGGTGAAAGTACCTTTGTGAATAGTGTTTAAATTGGGCCACCATATACACCATACTCTAGCGGAAAGTACACTGGGCCGTGTAATTGCACTAGGGTCCCAAGTCAGATATTACAGTTACTGGGGCTTCATAACAAGCTGTCACCCAGTGGATTTAGGTTTCAAAGGATCTGTAACACCAAAAAATTAAAGTGTTTTAAAGGAATGACAGTTTAATCTATTGTTGCTTTGCGCTGGTACAACTGGTGTGTTTGCTTCAGAAAGACCACTGTATTTGAAGAATCCCATTATATACTTCAGAGCTTATCTCGCAGGGATTTGACCAGTTTCGCTTCGCCAAAAATTCGCCACCGGCGAAATGTTGCAGACGCCCATTAAAGTCTATGGGCGTCAAAAAAAATTTGTCGCGCGGCGAAACTGTTTTGACCCGCGTCTTTTTTTTTTTGACGCACGCTGCCATACAAGTCTATGGGCGTCATTTTTTCGGCGAAACTAGGCGAAAAAATTCGCCCATCCCTTTATCTGTGTATCCTGCGCCTTTTCTCCTTTTTCAGCACTGAATGGCCTGAATCCTTCTGAGCAACTGGTCATAAGTTTCATTTTGGGGTCCAGTGAATCCAGATTGAGTTTGTAATTTGGCCAAATCTTAGTATCTTTTTTTTTTTTTTAGATTCAGATCCGGTTGGAGCATAAGGGCTCAGCTGAAAGTCACGTGACGTAAACTTCTGCTCATAGATAAGGTATAGATTTCTTTCTAAAATTTGTGAATTAGGGGTTGGACTTGGTTTGGTATTTGGCCAAATATTTTATGAAGGTTTTAGCCGAATCCAAAAATGATGGTTTCCAGGGCCTGCACTTGGGGTGCAAGTTGAGGGAGGATATTGGAGAGTGTGGGGGGGGTAGATATACAGACCTAGCAGCAGGGAGAGATACACGTCTCATACATGTTTTCTGACTATTAAAATGAACAGGCTTCTCATCGGGGGCTGGGCACTTCTTTAGGGTTAGGGCACACACTCAGATTCGGGCATATTAGTCACCCGGCGGAAATCTCCTCTTCTTGGGGCGACTAATCTCCCCGAACTGCCTCCAGCTGCTAGAATGTAAATCGCCAGTGGGATGGCCCTTGGAGCACTTTGTTTTCCGAAGTTTTCTCACGAGGCAACTTCGGACGACTTCGGAAAACGAATCGCTCCGAGTGCCAATGCGCCGGCAATTTCTATTCTAGCCGGCGGGAGGCAGTTCGGGCAGATTAGTCGCCCGAAGAAGAGGAGATTTGTTGGTGGTCGACTAATCTCCCGAATCTGAGCGTGTGCCCTGACCCTTACTGGTGGTTTTTTTTTGGCCCCATAATCCTAGATAAAATGAGCTATGTATAAACAACCCCTTCCTTCTCCCATAGTTGTGCCAACTGTGACGTACAGGTAAGAAGGAGTCCATTTCGCATAGAGTTTATCTGTGCGCTGCTTTACTTTACAGGGCCTAATTGCCCTTCCATAAATTATGGAAGTTTTACTTGTACATAAGGAATATATTCAATAGGGATGCACCGAATCCACTATTTTGGATTCGGCCGAACCCCCGAATCCTTCGTGAAAGATTCGGCCGAATACCGAACCGACACTGTCATTAATCCTAAAGGTGCAAACGTAACAGTTAACCCTTTACAGATTAGCGAGGCTGAAACCTAAAGCCTACGTGTGTGCGTTCGATATATGTACATTAATATAATGGCAAGATTATTCCTAATATGATCTAGAAAATAGAAATACCTAAATGCATCAGATTAAAATATATTGTAATAAGTTGTAGCTGGCTTTTAAGGTAATTGTGAGTTTCTTATATAGAACGTCATATAAAATACTGCATGGCATGGCAATTGCATTCAGAAGTTCACTTTGCAGTTCCTTTTTTATTACGTATCTTTCCATTTAGTTGCTATTCACCTTACAACTTCTTATCCAAACCACTGGCTGGTTGCTAGAGTCAACAGGACCTTAGCAACCAAATAGCTGCTGAAATTCCGAACTGGAGAGCTGCTGAATTCCTGCTGGGATAATGGGAGGGTAGAAAGAAGTGTTGGCTTCCATGTTGGGTGGATATTCCTCTGTAAATCTGTCTCATTTCATACATTCCTGGATATTAATCAAGGTGAAAACATAATCACTCATGAGCAGAGGCAGTTCAATGGAATCTGGAATCACAGGGGAATGCCAATCATGTTTAACCCCTTAGGATCAATGCACACGCTCAGATTCGGGGTGTAGTCGTCCGGCAAACAAATCTCTTCTTTGGGACAACTAATATCCCCGAACTGCCTCCCGCCGGCTAGAATCTAAATCGCCAGCGGGATGGCACTTGGAGAGCTTCGTTTTCCTAAGATTCACTGAAGTTGCATTACGAGAAAACTTCGGACGACTTCAGAAGTGCTCCAAGTGCCATCCCGCCGACACTTTACATTCTAGCCGGCAGGAGGCATTTCGGGGAGATTAATCGCCTCGAAGAAGAGGAGATTTGTCGCCGATCGACTAATCTCCCTGAATCTGAGCGTGTGCCCTGACCCTTATCCTGATAAGCTTCACATTCTCCCCTACGGAGTCCCTGAATATTATAATCGACTTCCCTGGTGTTTCAGATCCCAGACACTTGTATGAATAGTCTGGAGACTGATAAACAGCAACAGTGACGCTGAGTCCTTGTGTTCACATCATGCCTTGACCTCGTTGCCATAAATCAGACTTCAGTGGAATTCATAGACTGCATCTTGGGAATTGGGATTTGCTCATAAAGACTGATGATTTAAGCTCATCCAATTGGCCAACATTACAGGCACTAAATCATGCCCATGCCAAGCGTAAGATGGAACATCAGGGTCTGTAGCTGATCTTGGTCCCTCCTGTGGTTTGTAGGCAACAGTGGCCCTAAAAAGCTAATTATCCAATCAGATGGAGCTTGTGCCAATACATATAGTCCATGACAAGGATCCTAGACGTTGTTGTACAATTCCGACCACGTCCCTCACATGCTCAAGTCCCAGTTGTGCAACAAAATCCAACAATGCCAATTATTTCAAGCAGGAACAAGCCGAGACGATCTTTATTGGTCACCCAAGTTGTTTCAAACCAAAGCTCAAACATTTTGCCTAAAGCAGCTACTTATTGCTTGGACTCTCTTTTTGTACATGTACAGGTATGGGACCTGTTATCCAGAATGCTAGGGACCTGGGGTTTTCCGGATTATGGATCATTTTGTAATTTGGATCTTCATACATTAAGGGGCAGATTAATCAAAGGTGAAGTGAAAATTCGAACTGAAAAAATTCTAATTTAGAACTCATTGTTGTGTACTTCGACTTGAGAATAGTCCAAATTCGATTCGAAATTTGAAAAAAATTAGAATACCGAAATTTATCATGTACTGATTGCTCTGTTATACAGACAGCTAGTATCTCAGCTGCCATAAAGCAGGGCAGGACTGCTGCTTACAATGAGGATCAGATAGAATCTGTGCAACCACTGGGACAGAATGCTCTGTTATACAGATAGCTAGAATCTCAGCTGCCATAAAGCAGGACAGGACTGCTGCTTACAATGAGGATCAGATAAGATCTGTGCAGCCACTGGGACAGAATGTTCTGTTATACAGATAGCTAGAATCTCAGCCATAAAGCAGGACAGGACTGCTGCTTACAATGGGGATCAGATAAGATCTGTGCAGCCACTGGGACAGAATGCTCTGTTATACAGATAGCTAGAATCTCAGCTGCCATAAAGCAGGACAGGACTGCTGCTTACAATGGGGATCAGATAGGATCTGTGCAGCCACTGGGACAGAATGTTCTGTTATACAGATAGCTAGAATCTCAGCCATAAAGCAGGACAGGACTGCTGCTTACAGATATCTGGTTACAGATATATAGAAACATTGGGGTAACAGTCACCCTGCTATAGTTCCAGGGCAGCAAATCAGTTACTGTGTCAATGTTCACCCTACCTGACCTTCTAGGTGGGCTTTCAGGTGTATCTAGGAAAGCATCTAAGCAATCTTCTCAAATCCCCCCTACACTTACCTTTCAGACACCCACCTGCCACCGCTCCAATATACCCTAAGGGGGGGGCAGTCCCACAGTTTGGCAACCACTGGCTTAGTGCACAAAGAGTTTTCCCAAAAAACTAAAAAAAAAAAAAACTTCAGACCTTTTAGAAGTCACCTTGTATCTTAGGATCTTTGGGGGCACCTAAGATGGCAACCATCATTCCATAAAGAAGTTAAAAAAAATAAAAATGTGAAAAGGGGGACAAAAAGTTAATGTGACTTTGAGAGAGGGGGGGTAAATAAGGGAAAGTAGTATTTTGCCCCCTTGTCTTTATTGTTAGGATTATATAAGTGGCTAATATTGACTGGTTCTCTATCTCTTCCTTCACTGTATCTCTATTCACTGATCTCTAGTCTGCGGCCTTGTTTAACTACAGATCTCAGCAGCCCCAATAGCTATGTAACGTTGAGAGGCCTTCATGTATGGAACGGGGAATGGATTATACACTGTGTGATACTCATCCCAAAAGGTACCAAAAAGCTCAGTGAGATTTTATTTTATCACCTGAAAGGGGAGGTAGAACAACAAAGGATCCAAAGGGCAGCACTGGGTAAGTGACACAGGGATGGGTCCCAGCTCATTATGGTAATAATGTCTTGTATTTAAATAGCAGCTTGGCCTAAAATATTGGGCAAATCACAGAGCATCGCTCACTGTCTTTGTATATGTACCTTCCACTGTCTTTACGCAAGCTCCACCCATTGCTTTATTCAAGCTTCACCTACTTCTTTTATTCAGGCACTATATATTTTATTTGTTCAAACAGTATCCAATGCCCTTATTGCACAACCCACTGCTTTATTACACTGCCAACTGCTGCCATTGTCACAGCACCACCCACTGCCCTTAGTCATTTTACACAACATATGTGTGGGACTAGAATACTGATGGCAGTTTACAGGAGGAGGGGCAAGAAGTCTGTAGTTCAAGGAATGGGTGGGTTAGAATACTGATGGCAGTTTACAGGGGGAGGGGCAAGAAGCCTATAGTTAAAGGAATGAGTGGGACTAGAATACTGATGGCAGTTTACAGGAGGAGGGGCAAGAAGTCTGTAGTTCAAGGAATGGGTGGGTTAGAATACTGATGGCAGTTTACAGGGGGAGGGGCAAGAAGCCTATAGTTAAAGGAATGAGTGGGACTAGAATACTGATAGCAGTTTACAGGAGGAGGGGCAAGAAGTCGATAGCTCAAGGAACAGGTGGGACTAGAATACTGATGGCAGTTTACAGGAGGGGCGAGATATCTATAGCTCGAGGAATAGGTGGGACTAGAATACTGATGGCAGTTTACAGGAGGAGGGGCAAGAAATCTATAGCCCAAGGAATGGGTGGGACTAGAATACTGATGGCAGTTTACAGGAGGAGGGGCAAGAAATCTATAGCCCAAGGAATGGGTGGGACTAGAATACTGATGGCAGTTTACAAGAGGGGCAAGAAATCTATAGCCCAAGGAATGGGTGGGACTAGAATACTGATGGCAGTTTACAGGAGGAGGGGCAAGAAGCCTATAGCTCAAGGAATGGGTGGGACTAGAATACTGATGGCAGTTTAAAGGAGGAGGGGCAAGAAGCCTGTAGCTCAAGGAATGGGTGGGACTAGAATACTGATGGCAGTTTAAAGGAGGAGGGGCAAGAAGCCTGTAGCTCAAGGAATGGGTGGGACTAGAATACTGACGGCAGCTTACAGGGAGAGGGGCAAAGAGTCTGTAACTCACAAAGTCAGTAGGACTAGAACCCACCGGCAGGGTAGCGTTTGTTTCTATTAATAATATTAATGTAGGGGGCTCAGAAACTGTTAAATTGATTCTGATTTTATAAGCTCGATCCTGGGGTGGGGGTCATTTCTGAGTGCCTGCCACACTTTAACCCCCATTCACACTAATGAGTTCTTCTATTTGTTTTATTTTGTGCTGTGCATCCGGTCACGTACACCAGCGTTATGTTAATGGTAAATAACAGTAGGAAGATGTTTGATTTATGCACATGTTCCTAATAATATTTACTAACCTATCTCATCCAATTAGAAGGGGAATACGCAGACATATACATTGCCAGAATTTATTTGAGCTTGTTTGGAAGAACTGGGCTATAAATAAGAATCTGTCACCCCTTGCTGCCCCCTCCCTCCCAAATAACACCCACGCGCTGGCCCCAGAGCAGGACAAACAGCTGTTGCTTATTTGAAGGTAAATTTCAAATTGTTTAATTTAATGCTGGTTCCCTAAAAAGGAAATTAAATTATATCTTTTTTTTTTTTTAATCCTGTTTGCTCCGAGAATGAGCCGCTCCTCCTGCTGGACTGTGCCAACTTGTGTAACGTTGGACTGAGCCTGCAACACCCTAGAAATAATCTCCCAAAAAGGAAGAACAAAAATAGTGGGACTTTAAAAAGTATTTCTTGCTGTTTTTAATAACAAACCATTGGATTCTGTACAAGGAGAGATGCAAACAATTTGTACCAATGAAGCAGCAGCAACGCAGCCCCATAAATCATGTGATGTGCAATTTCCTCAACTGCCACTAGGGCTGCAGTCATCGCTCATCTGAGAATTAAGGTGGCCATACACGGGCCGATAAAATATGCCGAGTCGGCAGCTTATTGGCCCGTGTATGGGGCCCCCCGACAGCTTCCCTGGTGGAGATCTGGTGGAAAGTCGGCCAGATCTCGATTGGATGGGACTAAAAATCCCGTCGGATTGCGGCCACATCTGTTCGTTGCCCATTACCATTCGTTAGGATCCGATTGTTGGGCCCTACGGGCCACAATCGGATCAGACCGATATTGGCCACCTCAAGGTGGGCATATCGGGGAGAGATCCGCTCATTTGGCGGCATCGCCAAACGAGCGGATCTCTCCGTGGATGGCCACCTTTAGCAGGGCACCTAGACTTTCGGGGGCACCTGTGGCTCAGATACAAGTTCCATGTAGTGGCACAGGCTACATCATGATGTCTATAAAAGGGAAACCCTACATGACTGGCCATGGAGGGTCAATCATAGATTGTTAGACTTTGGGTTCACTGGGTACCCAAACTCTTGGGTCGAGCTCCACAGACCCCCTGCATAACCATTGTTGCAGGAGTTACAACCATAAGTATAGAGAATATAAACCTATTAACAGCTAGTGTAATGTAATGTAAATTTATAACCAGTTAAACTGTATAATTACTTTACATTTTTCATCAAAGTTCCCCTTTACTAAAAATGAATGTGGCTAAAAATGGCATATTTTATATAGTGAACGTATTGCACGAGGCTAAAGTCTCAGCTTGTCAATAGCAGCAATGATCCAGGACTTCAAACTTGTCACAGGGGGTCACCATCTTGGAAAGTGTCTGTGACACTCACATGCTCAGTGGGCTCTGATTGGCTGTTGAGAAGCTAAGCTTAGGGCTCGTCACTAATTATCCAGCAGAAACTGAGCTTCCCTGGCTGTAATATAAGTTGATGCTACAGGTTTGCTGATTATTCAATTCTGATGCTAATTGCACTGGTTTCTGTGCTGCCATGTAGTAATTATGTGTATTAATTACTAATCAGCCTTATATTGTGACATTTCTATTCTATGTGTACTGTATATTGTGAGTGGCTCCCTAAGCTCAGTAAGTGACAGCAGCACAGAGCATGTGCAGTGAATCAGCAGAAAAGAAGATGGGGAGCTACTGGGGCATCTTTGGAGACACAGATATTTACTGCTAAAGGGCTGTGGTTGCCTTGGGCTGGTACAGAAGCACAAAACATCATGTACAACATTTCTAGCTACTTCTTTAGTTCTCCTTTAAATTGCTTTGTTCAGCGGTGGGCTGGCAATTACCAGATCCCCATATCTGACTCAGATTGTGTTTATGTATAATTTTGCACTAAAGACGCTACAAATCTGAGCCACTTGTAATAATGATTACTATGGGCAATGTTATGGATATAGTGACTTCAGTGAACCCTAGTGGCTGTTCAGGCACCTTACTCTTCATTCCAGAAACAGGAACAATGACCTGTGGGGGTTGCGACCAGAAAAACGGGTCCCAATCCCCAGGCAGTTAAAGGGATCCTGTCATCGGAAAACATGTTTTTTTCAAAACGCATCAGTTAATAGTGCTGCTCTAGCAGAATTCTGCACTGAAATCCATTTCTCAAAAGAGCAAACAGATTTTTTTATATTCAATTTTGAAATCTGACATGGGGCTAGACATTTTGTCAATTTCCCAGCTGCCCCTGGTCATGTGACTTCTGCCTGCACTTTAGGAGAGAAATGCTTTCTGGCAGGCTGCTGTTTTTCCTTCTCAATGTAACTGAATGTGTCTCAGTGGGACATGGGTTTTTACTATTGAGTGTTGTTCTTAGATCTACCAGGCAGCTGTTATCTTGTGTTAGGGAGCTGCTATCTGGTTACCTTCCCGTTGATCTTTTGGTTAGCTGCTGGGGGGGAAAGGGACATGGGAAGTTGATAGCCTCAAGTTACCTTCCATATTCTATTTTATGTTCTGTTCCCATGGGGGGTAGTGAGTGGCCTGTCTATCTTGCCCACCAGTGACTTCTGAATTGTGCTTAGTACAGGGGAATACCTATGCTGCCATAGTTTTATGGGATCTCTCTGTACAGACTATGAGCAAACTTAGGGGCTGTTCCTGCTGAATTGTGCTTAGTACAGGGAATACCTATGCTGCCATAGTTTTATGGGATCTCTCTGTACAGACTATGAGCAAACAAAGGGGGCTTTTCCTGCTGAATTGTGCTTAGTACAGGGAATACCTATGCTGCCATAGTTTTATGGGATCTCTCTGTACAGACTATGAGCAAACTTAGGGACTGTTCCTGCTGAATTGTGCTTAGTACAGGGAATACCTATGCTGCCATAGTTTTATGGGATCTCTCTGTACAGACTATGAGCAAACTTAGGGACTGTTCCTGCTGAATTGTGCTTAGTACAGGGAATACCTATGCTGCCATAGTTTTATGGGATCTCTCTGTACAGACTATGAGCAAACTTAGGGACTGTTCCTGCTGAATTGTGCTTAGTACAGGGAATACCTATGCTGCCATAGTTTTATAGTATCTCTCTGTACAGACTATGAGCAAACAAAGGGCTGTTGCTGCTGAATTGTGCTTAGTTAGGATTGGCACCTTTTGTGGAAAAAAATATCAGCCTTCCTGTATATTTATCTTTTTTCCATATTAATAACATTGGGATCAACCATAATTTTTACCGGCCAGACCGGTAAAATACCGACCAGGTGGCAACCCTGTGCTTAGTAGATTCCTATGCTGCCATAGTTTTAGAATATCTCTCTTTACAGGCTATGGGCAGACTGATTCCTGCTGAATTGTGAATTATTACTATTGCCTGCCGGCCCACTTGGTCACTTTTCTGTCTAATAATAAAACAGTAACTGGTACTTGATCCCAACTAAGATATAATTCATCCTTATTGGAAGCAAAACCAGCCTATTGGGTTTATTTGATGTTTATGATTTTCTAGTACAGGAGGGCCCATACTTTACTAATGTGAGGTCTACTTTTAGTGATGTTGTCCCATTATGATCCATAAAAGCATTGTTAGCATTCTGTTCCATAGAAAATAGTACTTAAATATTATATTGCTTTATGGAAACGTGGATATTGCTATGTTTAAGAATTTTTTTTTTTTTTTAAGAAGCAACAATTTCTTATGTAACCGTAAAAGAATAAATAACTGAATAAAAAGCATTAAATAGGAGGGTGATATAGACAAGTTGGTTTGTGCCAAGTAGATATGGGCAAATTTTTTCACCTTGTTTCGCCATGAAAATGACGCCCATATAATGTATAGCGTTGCGCGTCAAAAAGAAATGATGCGCGTCCAAAATAATTAGCTGCACGTCAAAAAAATTTTGACGCCTTGTTCTAGTAGACTTAAGGTATGAAGATCCAAATCACAGAAAGATCCATTATCCAGAAAACCCAAGGTCCCAAGCATTCTGAATAACAGGGTACATACCTGTATAGTGATCAGTGCTGCTGATACCCCTTTCTTTTCTGTGGTTCGGACTCTCGAAACAATGTAGCAGAAGTCCGTTCTCTTCCAGGTCTGTTAATCAGCTGCTACATTGTGTCGGGTCAGAACCAGCAATACAAGGGGGATCATAGGTCTTAGAGATACACAGTTTATACATTATTGTATCATACGTATTGTTATTAAAGGGGAACTTCAGCTTCCAAACCAAAATTTGATAAAGGGACCCACAGAACACAGAAACCCCTAATATACCCCATCACCGATATCGGTTTCTTCAAAAAAGTATGACTAAATGGCATTTTCTAAGCTGAAATTAGCTGTTTAACAGTTCTTCTCTTTCTGCATCATTTGAAATCCTGGCAGGGAAGGAGGGACTAAACACTGATGTTACAAATTGTAACAACTTCTCCACAGCTTACAGACAGCATGCAGGAACTACATAACCCACAATGCATTGCACTGGGATGTTCCTTTCCTTATTGAAATCACATGTGCAGGGAATTGTGGGGTTTGGAGGATGCAGGCTGAGGACAGATGGCTGTTGATACAAAGTAACAGTAGTCAGACAGCTCAGCAAAGTAGTTAGACAGATCAGCAGGAGAGCAGGGGGGAGGGGGAGAGCTTAGGGAACTATCAGAAACCATTAAATATCATGAAAAGTCTGCATATTTTTTAATTGTCGTATATTGCAAAGTTGCTTGAAATTGTGTTTACTTTTCAAAAAGCTTAAGTTATGTTTTTGTGGAGTTCCCCTTTAATAATGCATATTTATAAAGACCCAACAGATTCCACCACCAGGGGCATTGTTTCAATAGAGTCTATGGGTGCTCTACTTTGATCTGAACTCCCACCTCCAACTGATATAAATCAACACAAATATGTGAGGCTTAGCATTCCTTTAAGCTTTGCCGTTTATCCACAGAGTAGGATAGGAGTTTCCAGCTGCTCCGTGTATCATATCATGTACATGTGTGTAAGTGTGTATAATCCAGGCACACTCACACCTGAAACTGTCGCACTGGAAGAAGAAATTGTGTTTCAGTCTGTTTCCTGAGACTAACCCCATGCTAAACTGGCAGATGAGATGCTGCTGCCATCTAGTGGTGATCATGGGTTTAGTAGAACTTAAATAAAAGAGACTGGTGAGCGTTGACAAAAAAGGGGAAATGAGATTTAATCACCAGCAAGATATATTTAGGAGGTCTAGGGGACTAGGGACAGCCAGACGGACGCAGAGACCATGGCCTTTGTTAGGGCCTGACAGAACCTCTTGCAAAGAAGAGATATGCCTAAGAAACGCATTAGACTCCACGTGGGGAGTATTTGATATTTTAAAATGATTTAATAAAACTATATTTTTATCTTATAAGCATGAATGTGGGATTTTTTTGAAGTACAAAGAAGAGGTAAGTGATTGTGTGCAGGTGCCAGGCTCAGGGCAGTTTAAAGGGATTCTGTCATAATTTTTATAACGTCGTTTTTATTTCTAAATTACACTGTTTACACAGCAAATAATTCACTCTACCATATAAAATTTAATTCCTTAAGCATTTAGTTGTAATATTAGTGTGTAGGTGCATCTCAGGTAATTTTGCCTGGTCATGTGCTTTCAGAAAGAGCCAGCACTTTAGGATGGAACTGCTTTCTGGCAGGCTGTTGTTTCTCCTACTTAATATTACTGAAGGTGTCTCAGTGGGACCGGGATTTTACTATTGAGTGCTGTTCTTAGATCTACCAGGCAGCTGTTATCTTGTGTTAGGGAGCTGCTATCTGGTTACCTTCCCATTGTTCTGTTGTTAGGCTGCTGGGGGGGGTGATATCACTTCAACTTGCAGTACAGCAGTAAAGAGTGACTGAAGTTTATCAGAGCACAAGTGACATGACTGGGGGCCGCTGGGAAACTGACAATATATATAGCCCCATGTCAGATTTCAAAATTAAAAAAAATATATGTTTTCTCTTTTGAGAAATGGATTTCTGATGTGTTTTGGAAAAAAAAAATTCCTATGACAGTATCCCTTTAAGGATGGCAGATCTTAGTGCCTTGGAAGTCACATGACAATAAAGAGTCTGTACAATGCTTTACCCAAGCCTAAAAAGGTCAATAAAAGCCACTGACTCTGCTGCTGAACAATTGGATGAGCCTGGCAACATCTAGCTCAATATGAGCAGCTTTATCCTCTCTATAAAGGAGAAGGAAACCCCCTGGGTGCAAAAATCCCTCCCCCCTCCTCTGTGTTGCCCCCCCTCCCTCCTCCCCCCTGGCCTATCTGTCCCGCCGGGCAAATGCCCTTAACTTGTTACTCACCCCTCTGCGCAGGTCCAGTCCACGGAGTTCACAGGCGCCATCTTCTCCCAAGCCGTCTTCTTCCTGCTTTGACCGGCGTTTTTGGCGCATGTGCAGTAGGAGCATTTTGCTGGTATAGATCGACTGCGCATGCGCCAAGAGACACTAAGTTTTCCGATTTCACTTCGTGACTTTTGCCGCATGGGCATTAGATCCATACCAGTGAAATGCTCCTACTGTGCATGCGCCAAAAATGCCGGCAGGGGAGACTGTCAAGGTTGGGGTTGTTTTCTCTGGAAAAAAGGCGCTTGTGAGGGGACATGATTAGACTTTACAAGTACATTAGAGGACATTATAGACAAGTAGCAGGGGACCTTTTTACCCATAAAGTGGATCACGTACCAGAGGCCTCCCCTTTAGACTAGAAGAAAAGAACTTTCATTTGAAGCAACGTAGGGGGTTCTTCACAGTCAGGACAGTGAGGTTGTGGAATGCACTGCCGGGTGATGTTGTGATGCTGATTCAGTTAATGACTATAAGAGGGACTTGGATGATTTCTTGGACAGACATAATATCAAAGGCTATTGTGATACTAAACTCTATAGTTAGTATAGATATGGGTATATAGAATTTATGTGTAAAGAATATGGAGGGGTGTGTGTATGGGGCTGGGTTTTCATTTGGAGGGATTGAACTTGATGGACTTTGTCTTTTTTCAACCTGATTTAATTATGGAACTATGTAACATGTTATACAGATATACTTGGTATCTTGTTACATGTACACTCACTATATATATTTATATATGTTTGTGTGTATTACAACTGACTGTAATATTATTATGATCCCTGCGCTGTTAATACTGTTTGTATGTCATGTAAATAATGTAAGTATGTGCCACTTGTGATGTCACAATGTACAGTCATAGAGCTATAATATCACATATGTACTGTATACGGTTTCCAATTCCACAAGCGAATAAGTTAGGCTATAACTAACAGGTATAAAGGCATTGTGTTAAAGGCTCAAAGCAGATTTTGGCTTCTTTATAGGGATAGCGATACGTCTCCGGTTTTAATGAGAATTTGTCACTGTGCCAATAGGAACCCGCCCTGTGCTAATCAAAGTGCCCCCATGCCTACCCTCAGCCATACCTCCCAACATTTTGGAAGTAAAAAGAGGGACAAAAAAAATTTTCCGCATGTAGCGCAGCAATTTTTTGACCACACCCCTTTCTGTGGCCACACCCCCTAATTACCATGTTTGTTTTACAAAATTTGGCTGGTTATGAAAGTTTGAAAATATCTCTCCTTATCTAAACTGTGTTTTTGTGTCTCAAAATTGTTACAAAGTATCTTATTTGCACCTGTTAGCTGTTCTGGGCTCTCTGCTAAAAGCCAATTAAGTGAGAAACTTTGTTTCTTTTTCTGGCTGTTCAGTGCAGAGAAAAGAGGGACTTTCCAGTACAAATGAGGAACTGCGGGTTGAGCTGTCAAAAGAGGGACTGTCCCTCCGAAAAAGGGACAGTTGGGAGGTATGCCCTCAGCCTACAGTTCAATACTGACTTCAGCTTCAGACAGTGATATCTTAGGAGTGATGTTGGGCTTGCGGGGGGTTGGAGTTCTGATAGGTTGAAGGTTTAAGTAGACAGTGCCCCAGCCTAATGGGTCTTTCCCTGCCCCTGAAGCCCCTGCTTATTCAAGCTAATGGCTTGTTCTTTGCTGATCCTACCAATCAAATATAATAACTGTTTAAGCAGATCTGCACATGGATTCCTATCTAGTGTTCAGCCCAAAACTCAATTGAAATGACCATTAAACTCTTCCAGGAGATAATTTAGGCTTTCCTGTAGGGATGCACCGAACCCCCGAATCCTTCATGAAGGATTCGGCCGAATACCGAACCGAATCCGAACCCTAATTTGCATATGCAAATTAGGGGTGAGAAGGGGAAAACATTTTTTACTTCCTTGTTTTCTGACAAAAAGTTACGCAATTCCCCTCCCTGCCCCTAATTTGCATATGCAAATTAGGATTCGGATTCGGTTCAGCCGGGCAGAAGGATTCGGCCGAATCCGAATCCTGCTGAAAAAGGCCGAATCCTGGCCGAATCCAGAACTGAATCCTGGATTCGGTGCATCCCTACTTTCCTGCCCCAGAGCGAGACCAACCCCACAGTTTGGGGCACTGGGAAGGCTTAGCTTATATTTTATGGCTAAATTCTGCCCATGACTGGGGAAGGGGAGGATGTAGGGACGTTCAGTTCAGCACGTCTAGATCCTGATTTGTTAGTGTTTTATACAAATTGCACTTTTAATAATGTGAAGGAGAAGCATAAGAAGCTGTGAGTGTGACGGGACGTGTGAGTGGTGCCAGGCATCAACTGCAGGCGCTGAATGGGTGGTCCAGGTGCCATGCAGAAGCTGGAGCATAACCACACTCACACTTTCCAAATCAAATAATGACTCAACTAAATAAAAACCTCACATCCTCAACCGCGTTTGTAGAAAAAACATTTGAAAAGATCAGCACGTTGGGCCTAATGTCCCCTTGGGGGCCTGGGGATTGCTGGGTAATAACAAGACAGCTCATATAACCCTCCCTAGCCGACATACATTTGGATCGGTGCTAGCGACCACTACAGAAGAATTTATTGGGGCTCTGCAAGCACTCGTTAAAATGACACTTTCAGCGGGTGAATGTTTCCTTTTTTGCCCCAGCCAAGTTTTCATTTCAGACTAAACAAATCTGTAATAATTACAAAATAATGAAGACCAAGTGTCATTTGCCTTTGTATCCACAGGGATGACTTACCCTTAAAGCACAATCAATGACTGCAGTATAGACTTTTCTGGGTTAATACACGTGTATATGTAAAGCAGGTATCAGATTATGGTTCAGTCATGCAACGCGCTGCTGAATTTTCCATGTATACAGCACCCAAACTTATCAATGATGGGGGATCCGGAAGCAATAGCCTGCATGGTATCTCCTACCCTGCAATAGCCATTGATTTTTCTCTCTTCTTGAGACGAAAGGGCCTATCGGCCTAGAACTTATCTGCTCGGCTTATTTGCTTGCACAGTCAGCTTTCCATTAAAAAAGTGTTCCATTTCCGTAAACACTTGAGAATGGGGCTTGACCCCCCGAAACGTTGTGTGGAGATCTCAATAAATCAAAAGCAAGCACATTTTGACATCTGATTTCAATAATTTTGGTTCCATTAACTGATTTTAGCTGGGACCCTAGAGAGCCTCCTGGCTACTTGTTATCTTCCCCATTGAAAGCACCCTTCCACTGCACTAGGCACCACTCATTGGCTGGCACTAGGATGCTGGGAGTTGCACAACAAAAACCAACAGGCTCGAGAAGACTTTAATACATTATTCTCCTAATGAAGTTCCTCTTAGGTGGGGATGAGGTTATCGGTAGGGATGCCCTGAATGCACTATTTTGGATTCGGCCGAACCCCCAAATCCTTTTTGAAAGATTCGGCCGAACCGAATCCTAATTTGCATGTGCAAATTAGTGGTGGGAAGGGGAAACATTTTTTTACTTCCTTGTTTTGTGAAAAAAAGTCACATCATTTCCCTCCCTGCCCCTAATTTGAATACGCAAATTAGGATTCAGATACAGTTCAGCCAGACCAAATCCGAATCCTGCTGAAAAAGGCTGAATCCTGAATTGGTGCATCCCTAGTTATTGGTGGCATATAAAGCAGCTCTTTCCTCTACCCATGATGCACTTTTAGCTCCCCACCCTCCAATTCCTTCTTCTCCTTTTCTTGCATTGGAAATGCATCAGCTCATGTAGGGCAGTCACAGGACCCCTTAACACTAAGTGACCAGGCACTCCCCCAGGCGGCCCTAACGCCCCCCACTCTGGAGGACGCTTCTGCACATGTCACAGCCCATTATGCCCAAACCCCACCCATATTCTGGCCAAACCACACCCACTTCCTCTCAAGCCCTCCCTAGTTTTGAGGCCTGGTTGAAGCAGCACCCCATTTATGTAGTGCCATGCACATTATTCTTACAAGTAGGCACAACCCACATAGTGGACCCTATAAATGAGCAAAAGCAGGGCAAGAGCTGTGCTGTGTGCCCCATTTTTGTCCCTAATACTGGACCTTAAAGTTGTGAATGAGCCCCATTATCTTCTGAATCATATATTCATAAAACACTATTATTTGGCTCCTCATTACCATTCAGGTTGGATTCCCAATCCCGTTATTAGTAGATCTATTTGGCGAGTGGCTCAGTAGCTAAAGATTAACCAGCTATTTCCTTGTCATGAGCCCTAAAGTGTTATCTGCTCAGATGTGTGATCCTCCCCATTATCTGGCACATTGAGCGTTGCCCTGTAGGTCCAGCCTTGCATTTGGGGAGTCAATACCTTCCATACGTGGATTGTCACTGGCAGAGCCGCACCTCGTATAATGTACCTGCGAGATTGTCACTAGGAACCCTAGAGATGGGTGCTGCATGCTCATATCTCTCTCAGCAAGAGGAACAACATCAAGGTTTTGGGAGTGTGAGAAGGTAACAGATAGTGATTGGGTCTCATTAATCTCCAGTCTCACTGGATTAGAACTGGCCCAGAATTTAAACTTGGATCCTTTAGTACCAATGTGATGCTTCTGTAGCCTGGGCTTGGGGGATGCAAAACCAGGAGAAAAGTCAAATATCAAATTACAAGTTCGAATCTCGGGAGCGTTCTATTCCCAGTCCAGCGATCACTAGGGCTCTGCTCTGCCCACGAAAAAGACAATATCCAAGATTGGATCGCTGTATACCTCAAAAACCACAGATCATTGAAGGGAAAAAAAACAGAAAATATAAATAATATAGTGTAGTATTTTATAAAAAAAGAATTTATTTATAATATAATTTATATATATATATATATGGTGATTTTAGTAAGTGAATAAAAAAAATTCCAATGAAATGAAAATAAAAAAAGGAAAATTACAAAAATTGTAAAAAAGATTACAAAGGACTACCAATTTTGGGAGCTGCGGAAGCATGTCACCAACATGCGCAGTGGAAGGTAAAAGATGCTGAGAGACCGGGAGCAGCAAATAGAGACTTTTATGCGGATTTTATATGCGGTTTTACCAAGAACGTCTGTGAGTGCACTTTAAATATTTATTAAAGTTGTAAAAGCGCTTCTGCACGTCACTTTTTTTTATGCCCAAGCAAGGAACAAAGATCGTGAGCGGAGCAAATCATCTAATATATCTAATGCTTGCATTAACTTGTGAGTATAATTAGGGATGCACCCAATCCACTATTTTGGATTCGGTCGAACCCCCGAATCCTTCGCAAAAGATTCGGCCGAATACCGAATATTACATATGCAAATTAGGGATGGGAAGGGGAAAACATTTTTTACTTCCTTATTTTGTGACAAAAAGTCACGTCATTTCCCTCCCAAATTAGGATTCGGTTCGGCCAGGCAGAAGGATTCGGCCGAATCCTGAATTCAGTGCATCCCTAATTATAATATACCACCGCAAATTGTGGATCCTATTTTGTCACTTTTTTTTTTCAATTTTTGTAATTTTCCTTCTTTCCATTTTTCTTGCACTTTTTTTATTCACTAACTAAAATCACCATATATTTATTGGATAAAATTTGTTCCACTTATGGAGGATATTTTTTAACAGATTAAGCACAAATTAAATATGTAAGAAGCACCAAGGGTGTTACATTTTTTTTTTATTAAATATCTACACTATATTTTATTTTCTGTGTTTTTCTCCTCAATAATCTGTGGTTTTTGAGGTATACAGTAGTGATGCACCGAATCCACTATTTTGGATTCGGCCGACCCCCCCGAATCCTTTGTGAAAGATTTGTCTGAATATGCAAATTAGGGGTGGGAAGGGGAAAACATTTTTACTTCCTTGTTTTGTGACAAAAACTCACGTGATTTCCCTCCGCGCCCCTAATGTGAATATGCAAATAAGGATTCGGATTTGGTTCAGTCAGGCAGAAGGCCGACTCTGAATCCTGCTGAAAAAGGCCGAATCCCGAACTGAATCCTGGATTCGGTGCATCCCTAATATACAGTGATCCAATCTTAGATATTGTAAAACCATTTGCTGCTGGCCAAGCTGTAGTTATGTGGCAGATCTTCCAGTGCAGCCGATAGATTACATTTTCTATTGCCCTGTCTCTCTCTCTCTCTGAGTTATTTCTTGTACTTGTTCCTGGGCGCCATGATGTTCCAGATTCTAGAGAAGCGAAAGCAACACCAGAGATCAGTTCCAGGTGGCCAAGCTACGGGTCCTGCAGAACTCCACCTGTCTGCATGCAAATGCCCTGGAGTAGTTTATGCAGGTACAGCATGTGAGGTTATTGTCTGCTGATATCACTAATATTACTTTTATTACTCCGTAGTTCAAATGTTTTAATTGAGTTTATTCCCAATAAAACAAACAGATCATTGTAGCAGAATCATTACAGCCAACTAATGTACCTACAATTGAGGTTTAATGTGTGATACACTCTGCGCTACCAGTGGCAAGGGGAGCCCACACTAACAGGTAATTAGGTTGGACTTACTTTAGGGTGAAAGTTACTGTGCGCTTGTACCCTGTGCCAATTCATATGGAGATACACGGGGAACAGTCAGATACCCACATTCCCTAGCTGAACCCCTGCTTCCCCGCTTGGTGACGGGATCTTGTGAAATATATATTTTCTACAGAGGAAGCAGACCCTGTGGCTGTAGGAGTTATAGGGGCCCCCTGAGGCCTAAATAAAGAGCAATTTCAAAATATATTGGGAAAACAGAACAACCTCTGGATTTGTTAGGGGCCAAGTAATATCTAGTTACACCCCTGCAACACCAGGGAATTACACAGAAGCGACAAACTGAAATATGAACATTCCCAGTGAACGGGGGAGAGAAATGATCAGACATAATAAACTGTGCCGTTACCCATAAGCAATCGGGCTGTGAAACCAACGAGCTGATTGGTTGCTATGGGTAACTAGACTGGTGTTAGTGAATAAGCCCCCCCCCCCAATATCTCAAAGCAAATTGTGGTGCAGGGCATGAACATATACAGTATGTGTGTGTGTGGGGGGGGGGTCACATATAAAACCCCAAATTCTAGAGTTTAAGGGAAAGTCCATCACAAAAGTAAAGCATGATGGAAAGGTGCGTGAGGGGGAGGTGCAAGTCGCAGGGCTGCTCTGAAAGCAGTCCAGTCTGCGGCACACACGATCAACATTTGCTGTAAGCAGTCAGTATTCTTCTTCAGGTCCAGGGAAACATTTGCTACGGTTACTATAGGAACCAAGCGGGGGGCACTGAAGGTAATTAAGAGAAGATCACAATAACACAAGCGGTTGGGAGACGAGAGAGCCAATCGTATTGCTTTAAAGGCTGCAGTACTGCTTTAAAGTACTGCAGTTGCACACACACACACACACACATATATATAATACACAAGAGCCATGAATATCTTGTAAATTATATCCTTATAAACAGTGAGTACTGATGTCATCAGTTATAAACGGTGAATTCTGATGTCATTTTTGTCACATGACTCACTGAAATGTGTGTATTATAATAAATAAAGTAGCCCTTGTTGGAAAATATGAGGATATTAGAAGTTACCTTGGACTTCCATGACCTTCAGCTTTGTGCTTTTATTTGGTCAATGGAATTCCTTGGTAACTAACAATATCCTTATATTTTACATTATTCACTATATAATACACAAGAGCCATGAAGATCTTATAAATTATAAAACGGTGCTTAGTGATGTCATTAGATATAATCGGAGCTTAGTGATGTCATTTCTGTCACATGAATCACTGAAACTTGTGTATTATAATAAATAAAGTAACCCCTGTTGCAAAATATGAGGATATTAGAAGTCATCTCGGAGTTCCATAGTCATGGAACACCTCTGTAACTTATTATTCTTATATTTTACAATAGGGGGTGCTTTATTCAATAAATAAACTGTGTTTAGTGATGTCACCAGTTATTATCTGTGATTAGTTACACCCCCTGCTGTACACAGGTAAAACTGCAGCAGTTGGAGAGACATTTCCCATTGTGTCTCGCCCACTGGTCGCCCAAGGGGAGAGGTTCTTGACCAGAGCCAAAAGTCTCTTTTGTTCCCCAACATCGTTTAAATGTAAATGTAGACATATTTGGTTTGGGGGATTTTTTTTTTTTTTTTCTTACGCTTTTGTACGCTGAATAAATCTATATTTCTGTTACACAGCTGCTTTGTAATATTAAAGTAGAAGGAAAGGCTAAAATTAAGTAAGCTTTATCAGAAAGGTCTATATAAATACACCAGTAAACCCTCAAAGTAATGCTGCTCTGAGTCTTCTATCAAAAGAAACACCATTTCTTTCCTTCTATTGTGTACTCCTGGGCTTCTGTATCAGACTTCCTGCCTTCAGCTTAAACCTCCAGGGCTAGGGCTTGAGCATGCTCAGTTTGCTCCTCTCTCCCTTTCTTCGTTCCCTCCTCCCCTCCCTGCTGTAATCTGAGCCCAGAGCTGTAAGTGAGCAGGGAGAGACTCAGGCAGGAAGTGATGTCACACCAAGCTAATATGGTGGTTGCTATCCTAAACATCCTATCCTATCCGAGTTTTTAGAGCTTTATAATGAATAAATATAGCATTCTAGCTTGCACTATTGTAGCTAACCTATTGGAAATAAAATGCCTCCGTAGCTTTCCTTCTCCTTTGACCACCAAAAAAAGGGGGCACAGGATACAAAATATGTTGATCACTCACCCCGTGGAACAGGTGCTCCAGACCCTCAACTCAGGGAGAGGATTAATCAGCAAAGTACAAGAAGAGGGGTATCTGGCTCTCAAAAATACTCCAAAAGGGCCGCCAAAAATAACGTTATATTTATTGTTGATTCATTAAAAAAATTAAAAATCTCCATTGGCCCTACACATTTCGTGCCTCCCAAGGCATTTAGTCACTTAGACACAGCTGCTTTGTGTCACTGCTGCAAAGCGGCGATTCAGGGTATACAAAACACAAATATACCCCCAAAAATACCAGAGAATACAAGCAAACAGCAGGCTCCACCCTCACACCTCACTTGTAACCAGACACAAATAAGGAAACAAAAAGAAAACTTTTTTCTATATATAATTAAACATATAAACCCATCCCACAATCCTTATAAATGACATTGTACAACTGTATCACTGGCACTTGCAGTACCACTTCCTGCCTGTAACATGAGGTCATTCCTTCCTTGTCTCTAATAGAACAGCGCCAGGACAAATATTTAGCAACCCAATATCTTTGCAGTTTCGGGCTTGAAGGACTGGCCCAGGCAGGGCTACTGTTAGTACAAATGTGTGTTGCCCACAAACCTTCATTAAACCAGAAGCAGCCTGAACAATAATATTTCAAGGGAATGTAAAGTCATTGAAACTCTTCCTGTACCTTGTGGAACTTCTCCCATGGGTGAAAAATAACAATGAGGGTGATCAAAATGCCCCCAGCCTAGGCAACACCTGGACCCAGGAGTATAAACCTCAGTAGAGAAGACGACCAATCACAGGGCAGTAGATCATTGCAAGGAGCAGGTATGTGCCCAATCACAGGTGTGAGGAGCAGGAATGCGGCCAATCAGAGTGTCCAGCAGTAATACCCCAGGGCAAAGAGCAGAAAGATGGCGACTGAGAGCAGCATGTTCTTGCGATTTTCGTGGCGCAGAGATTTCAGTTCTCGTTCTGTGAACGGACATTGAGGGACCCATTAGTTTGACACGAACTGTAAGAGGAGCCCGAGATCCTATGAACAGGGGAAACACTTACCGTAATGGGACAGACGGCTGCTCAGTGAGCTCTTCTCCTTCTCCAGGGACTTCCTGGGGCACAAAGAAGGGAATAAACAATGAGTTTGATTTAGCCTGAGGGTCAGTGACCCCGGCAACTAAAATCACATTCACTTGGAAGGGACAGTAGGTCATTTGTATTACTGTAACTTGCCCATAGCCACAAGCAGTCACCCTGGGGAATCACTGGTCTGGGTAACATAATTACCCGTCTCTTGCTCTACAATGAGCCCTGGGCCCCTGTGCTCTCAACTGGCAGGTAAACTCCTCCCACCAGTGAGTGTCAGGGACTCTGGGCACGCGTATGGTTGCCACCTTTTCCGGAAAAAAATACCGGCCGTCCTATATATTTATAATTTTTCCCTATTGATAACATTGGGATCAACCATAATTTTTACCGGCCAGGCAGCAACCCTAGGCACGCGGGATGACTGGGAAGAGGCAGGAATTGGACGGATTGGTCACTTCTTACCTCCCCTCGTCTGTCGCCTCCATCTTGCGCAGCTTCAAGTCGAGGACATCCAGGTTGTACTTGCACAGAGCCACTTTCTCCTCCATCCCATCAATCTGCAACAGGAGAGAGTCAGTACCGCCCCTCAACTGCTATTGGACACAACTCACGTCACTCATAATGGGACTGACGGGAAACTCGCAGGGGGAGATATATCAAATTAAAATGAGAAATTCCCTCCAACCCACGGCTCTATCTCTTACCCCTCATATACCTGCGCCCCATTATCTCCCCCCACACAGCTCTCCCTGTCTCCCCCTCTCTCTACCACCAGAACTGCCCAATTCTACCTCGGCCCCCCCCCTCCCCCACACCCCAAACTCTCCCCGTGACCCCCACATCCGACTCCCACCTCTTGGGCCACACTCAGTTTCTCTTTCTTTTTCTTCCCCATCTCCCGGTTCGTTCGCGTTCCTTGCACACGTGGCCTTCCTGTGTTCCTGCCCGGCTAACGCTCCGCCCTCTTACGTCACAAGGAAGTACATTTGCGGGCGCCATTTTAGATGTGGGCCACACGTTCAGGGTAATTTGGGCCGCCATTTTTGATTTGGGCAAGTCCAGTCTAACAGCGTCTCCTCAGCACCCTGAGGTCGCCAGGCAACATAACGGGTTAATGGCACGGAGCTGGTGGGGAAGAAGC
This sequence comes from Xenopus petersii, assembly GCA_038501925.1. NCBI lineage: Eukaryota > Metazoa > Chordata > Amphibia > Anura > Pipidae > Xenopus > Xenopus petersii. The sequence goes on from CM076681.1 coordinate 138,587,567, forward strand.
GCGATGTTCTACGAAAAAACTGGAATAAAGAAAAAGACTGTTCCACAAATCTAGAGTTCGTGACTTGTGCCCACATTTTGCCTGGACGTCCCCGGGGTATGACGAATGTGAGCTTCCTGCTTTACCATTCGTTCAGTGATTCGGTTCCTTCCACTTCCTAGTGAGGCCGCTTCGTTTCTATGGCAACCGGGCATCACGTCTTAGCCACGCCCATTCACCTGTCTCGGCTTCTGCTAGACCCACCCTCCCATAGAATCAAGATATTGAGACTGTCAATGGGTAATAACCAACCCCAGAGGCTGGACAGGCAAATCCATTGCTGCAGGCTCTACTGCTCTTTATTCCGCCACGCTTTGTACACTCACTGCTGATTTGCTCTGGTATTTCTGGGGGGGAGGGTACAGGTGAGTTAAACAGTATATGGGTGCAGGGAGTTGGGGGGAGGAGGGTACAGGTGAGTAAGAGAGTATATGGGTGCAGGGAGTTGGGGGGAGGAGGGTAATGGCGAGTAGGAAAGTATATGGGTGCAGGGAGTTGGGGTGAGTAGGAGAGTATATGGGTGCAGGGGGTTGGGGAGGAGGAGGGTATGAGTGAGTAGGAAAGTATATGGGTGCAGGGATCCAGAGATGCCCTTGGGTACAGGTCAGTATGATAGCAGCACCTCACATGCCTGTAGAATGCAGTTACACATACAGTAAAGAAACTCCTCAGCAGGGTGGGGATATCAGGTGCTCCGTTTCCACCTTTGTAGGACTCCTTGTACATGACTGACCGCTTTTCTCTGTCCATTTTGGAGCCCCAGATGAAGTGAAACACTGTCCTTGTAATGGCCCTGCAGACAGTAGTCAGAGGTGGCCTTGCCTGGGCCAGTCTGTAGAACTGGAAGAATCTCATTCTGCAGCACCGGTGTTTTCCCTTTGATGGTGAGTTCTCTGAGGCTCCACAGGTCAATCTTCTGTCTCACTTTTGCAAGTCTTTCATCCCAGCACTTTAGAGCAGCACCCTCACCACCAAAGCAAACTCCAAGACTTTTGATGAAGTCCGACTTGATGGAGAAGGGGACAGAGTCCGAAGTCAGGTTCCATTCTCTGAAGAGCAGAGGCTCTGACTTTCCGCAGTTGACTTTGGCTCCTGATCAAGACTGACCTACCTGAAGGCTCCATTGCTCAAGTGTCCCAGGCCAGAAGGACAGCATGAGCTAGGGTGAGCCCCGCCCCGAGGGGGTTTAGGGCGTTTGGACTCCCCTTCTCCTTGCAGCTAGGGGGAGTCCCACCTACCCTGCGTTCTGACTAAGCTTCCACCAGGGCATAAGTCTTGAAATGGGGTCAAGCCCAAAGGACTATGACACCCATCCAGTGGTGCACAAATCAAACACTATTGATTGCCTTGGTAAGACTCCAGCTGGCAGCCAGCAACAGAAAAAACTTCCCACCCGCCTAATGGCTGGGGCAAAGGAAGTGAAGCATGATTAGGCAAAAGGTGCATGTGCATAGCCCCTGACTAAAAATGAATCAGGCACCTCCCTCATGGGAGCACAGCAACCCCGCTTTCATCAAGCTTCCACTTGCCAGCCTAGTCCAGAGGACCAAAGGGCGAAGTGACTAATGATGGCGAAGATTCGCTAACATTACAGTTTTCGGGGACTTCGTCGATTTACTAACGGGTGCAGGCGTTACTTCGCTAGCGAAGAAGACAGACACTAGCGGGGATTCGTACTCTATCGCCAGGCAAATTTTTGTCTGAGCGAATTTTCGCCTGGTGAAGTGTTGCGATGGCTGCAAAGCTGTCACTGGTGAATTTTCGCTGCTTAGTAAATTTACCCCAAAGTGTTTCTTTGTTCTTCACATAAGAACAGATACTACCCCTTGAAAGAGATGATATTGAATCATCCTTCCGAGTCCTACCTGAAGGCATGGGCTCCGTTGCCCAAGTGTCCCAGTCTTGACCTGCAGACAGCTTGAGTGGGTGGGTCCCCCTTCGCCGAAGCTAGGGAGGGCCCACCATCCCTGCCCCCTTCGTCCCTTTGGGACGTTTGGACTCCCCTTCACTAAAGCTAGGGGGAGTCCCGTCTACCTTGGGTTCTGCCGAAGCTTCCCCCAGGGCGTGTTATGGCCTGGGGTCCAGCCAAAGGGACTAGGACACCCATCCAGGGTGCTCAAACCAGGCACACATAAAGGTGCTAGAGTGTGCAGGGCAATTCTATTGATTGCCTTGTTAAGGCTCAGGCTGGTGGCCGGAAAAAGAATATGGGAAGTGAAGCAAGATTAAGCAAGGGCATGTATATTATGCAAGTCCCAAAAAAGTGAGTCAAGCACCCCTCTCATTCGGGGCTCACAGCGCATTGTTTTGGTCAAGCCTCCACTTCTGGGCCTATACCAAATGGATCAAGTGTATCTGACTTCACATGATCTTAGTGGCCCGAAGACCAAGGGGCCCATTCACCAAGCTCGGGTGAATGAATAGAGGGAAAAAAGCTCGATTTTCGAGTCGTTTTTTGTGCTCCTCGACTATCGAATTGGCGTAAATTCGCCTGAGTAGAATGATTCGAATAGATTGAGCGCAAAAGCGCTGCGACTATTCGCCCATTCGATAGTCCAAGTACTGTCTCTTTTAAAAATACTTCGACTGCCTACTTCGCCAGATTAAACCTACCGAATTGCTTTTAAAGCCTATGGGAAAGTCCCATAGGCTAGTTTTCTAAGTTTTTAACCGAATAAAAAGGCATTCGATCGAATGAAAATCCTTCGATCGAATATTCGATTGTGCGCCTATTCGCCGGGCGAATATTCGATCGTGCGCCTATTCGCCGGGCGAATATTGGCCCATTCGACTATTCGCCAGCGCGTAAATTCGCCCGAATTGCCTATTCGATTCTATTCCCCAGTCGAATTTCGAGGGATTTAACCCCTCGAAATTCGACCCTTGATACATCTGTCCAAGTACTGTCTCTTTTAAAAATACTTCGACTGCCTACTTCGCCAGATTAAACCTACCAAATTGCTTTAAAAGCCTATGGGAAAGTCCCATAGGCTAGTTTTCTAAGTTTTTAACCGAATAAAAAGGCATTCGATCGAATGAAAATCCTTCGATCGAATTTTCGATTGTGCGCCTATTCGCCGGGCGAATATTCGATCATGCGCCTATTCGCCGGGCGAATATTCACCCATTCGACTATTCGCCAGCACGTAAATTCGCCCGAATTGCCTATTCGATTCTATTCCCCAGTCGAATTTCGAGGGATTTAACCCCTCGAAATTCGACCCTTGATACATCTGCCTCCAAGTGTTTCCAATTCCTCACATAGGCGCAAATTCACTAAGCGCCGAAGCGCCAAACGCTAGCGTTAATTCGCTAGCGTTTGGCATTTTTCGTTACTGCGCAAATTCATTAACGAACGATGGCGTAGTTTCGCTAGTGTTACTTCGCACCCTTACGCCAGGCGAATTTTCGCTAGCGACGTAACTACGCAAATTTACTAACTTGCGTAGTGTACTGAACGCTACCTTTTACGCTAGACTTCCTTCACCACCTCAGACCTGGCGAAGCGCAATAGAGTAGATAGGGATTGTTTAAAAAAAAAGTCAAATTTTTTTCTAAGTCCCAAAAAACGCTGGCGTGTTTTCTACATGATGGGTGATAGGCTGAAAAAGATCTAAAATATTTTTGGGGCTCCCCTCCTTCCCCCCTACATTTCCTGACTCATGGCAACTTAACTATACAGTGGGCACATGTGTAGGGCAAAATAAAATTTTTATTTGCTGATTTGAAGGTTTTTCTAGGCATTTGTAGTGCTAATACGTGTTCCTCCATTGAAATTTTAATTTCGCGCCGTATGCAAATTAGCCTTCGCTAGCGTAACTTCGCTTTAAATAGCGAATCAACGGTAGCGCAACTTCGCAACCTTACACTACCCCTGTGCGCAACTTCGGATTTTAGTGAATTTGCGGAGCGCTGGCGAAACTACGCCTGGCGAAGTGCGGCGGCGCAACTTCGCATCTTAGTGAATTTGCCCCATAGGATCATAAGATGGGCTACTGAAGAGTGTGATTCTAATAAAACACCAGCAGGGGTCACCCAATACACACAGATATAGTAACAATAGTGTAGCAGAGTAAACAACCTGGTTAGGGTGAGATGGGCTAAAAGGAGCCATAAAGTCCTTCCTAATGTAATACAAGCAACATAAAGCCTTATGAAGACAGAAGGTATTTACTTGCCTCGTCCCATACACATAGCACTGCCTTAATACCAAAAATGAGAGTTAAATTCTCACATAAGGCATTATGGGTGGAGACATGCAAATCACTCCTTTACTTCCCTCTGGCCAACTAGTCACCCAGAACCATTGGTTTTATAGCACAGATAAAGACTAATAGCTCAGAGCTGTATATCTGAACGTACAGACTGTTTCTATCTTGTTAGGACAGAGTTATGGTTAGACTCCGTGTGCCCCCAGGCTCCTCTTATACTGACAGGGCTGGAACTAGGGGCAGTCATAAAGGCATGTGCCTAGGATGCAAAGGTGGGTGGGTCAGGGGTGCTAGGCACGTACCTCTTCCATCACTTATCCCTAGTCCTGACCCTCGTCTCCTCACGGTCACTGGCCACTCTTCCTGTAGCGCAGCAGCGTTTGCACAACGGTGAAGTTGCCGACTTGGCCTGGCCCTGGACAGGGACCGTTTGTTGTATCGCAGGCAGTACATTCCCATTAGCCCCTAGTGAGCTTACGATCTAACGTCCCTATCACATTCCTATTGGCCCCTACCACAATGAGCTGACAATCTAATGTCCCTATCACATTCTCATCAGCCCCTAGTGAGTTTACATTCTAAGGTCCCTATCACATTCCCATAAGCCCCTACCACAGTGAGCTTACAATCTAATGTCCCTATCACATTTCCATCAGCCCCTGTCCCAGTGAGCTTACAATATAAGGTCTGTATCACATTCCCATCAGTCCTTGCACCAGTGAGCTTACCGTCTAACGTCCTTATCAATTTCTAAACAGTTTCTGTCCCAGTGAGCTTACAATCTAAGGTCCCTATCACATTCCCATCAATCCCTGCCCCAATGAGTTACAATCTATCATACCTATCACATTTCCATCAGCCCCTGTCCCAGTGAGCTTACAATCTAAGTGCCCTATCACATTCCTATCAGTCTCTACACCAGTGAGCTTACAATCTAAGGTCCCTATCACATTCCCATCAGCCACTGCTTCAGTGAATTTACAAGCTTAAGTCCCTATCACATTCCCATCAGTCCCTGCCCCAGTGAGCTTACAATCTAAGGTCCGTATTTCACACAAAGGGTCACAGACATTAACCTACCTGTATGTTCTGGAGTTTGGAAGGAAACTGTAGCTCATGACAACATGGAGCAATACTGTATATATATTACATGGTACTGTATATTGTACTATGATGTGTATTATATGATACCATTAAATTAATATTGTTTCTGGTATCGGAGATTGATTGGTTCAGCTGCCTCTGTCTGATTGGACAGTTCATATTCAGACTATTATTTTGCTCAATGGAGCTCCTAGTGATCTGAGGGATTTGGGGCAGAAAATCTGTATCTTTGCACAGAAACTGAACCCTTCTGAATGGACTAACCGGCTGTTCTGTGTTCCTTGGGGGCTCAATAAATAGCATATTCTAGTGGGTCAACAAACATGGTGTTAATTTGTCAGGTTCATGTTTCTTCTCACACAGACAAATATCCCACCTCTTCCTTTACTGTATGTATAACTTCATACACAACATGTGCAATTCTATTGCTACACACTGTATGGGTAGGAACTGCCATATTGCTTCCTGCAGACGGTGCAGTGTCAGATACATGAAATGTCTGGTAAAACAGCTGGTGCATTCAGGGTTAAGGGATATGCAACTGTTTGAGGCCAGTCAGTTGCCCCAGCGAGGGAACAGTAGCCCCGTTATACAGGGAAGGCATTAATCACAGCACAGGCACCACCTGTACTAATGGGCTGTTGGTACCTCTCCTAATTACTCAGACAGGATTAGAACCACATACAAAGGAAGGAGGGGATCCAGCCAGACTGTTGGGGTTCTTCATGACTCATTAAATGTTTATATGCCTCATTGATCATCCCTGCTGTGCCAATCGCAGTCTCATAGTGTCCATTTAAAGTGGATGGTTACCTTCTCGTATGATAGATTAACCAACTCTTGAACCCCTTCCTGATTCAGATCTGAATCTTTCCAGTTAAATTAATGTCCATGGTTAATCCCTATAATATCCAGAGCCAAGAATACACAGTATGTATATGTGGGAACAATATCAGCTGCTCCGCCTGCTGCGCCAAATCAGAAAACGAAATGGAAAACTTGTAATGAGCCTCAAACATATTCATATTTGCATATTAATATACTCTCATCACAGCCAGTATTACCAAGCAGAGATACAACTCCCACCATTCTTGGAGGTTCAGCCAGTACATATTTGTGTCTTCAGATCTTTCATCAACTACAACTCCCAGCATTTCCTAATGCTGCAGCTGTAGAGGCTGAGATATCTGTACCTGGAGCACAGACCTCATTCCTTGACAGTGGCCAGTGTTGTACAGACAGAAAAATAATCTACATTTTATCTGCACTCCCCAAAGACCAGGCTGAGGGGGTATAGAGAGGAAGGTATCAGGTTTGGTGCCAGTCCAGTAGCTGTGCATCTGTTTCTTATGGAATGGATCCCAGAATTGAGAAGAAAACAGATGAAGTGAAAGTTCCGGCAATAAAAATTATGTAAATAGACAAATAAATATGTTAAAGAAAGAAACAGGGGCTTCAGTGCAGGTGGGTGGGAATCAGTACTGATCCGTTGGGTGCCCCAATTTCTTGCCATAGGATAATCCTGTTTTTTATGCCACACTCCAAAAGGCTGCGTCATGTGCTTGTTCCTTGCTGCTCTTATTCTCCCTGATGGGCACACAGAATGTTCTACAGATTAGCTGCACTTACAGACTCGGGCACTCGCCATAGATCCACCATCCTACTCTCCTTTTATGTGTTCGGCACCAAGCTGGGAACTGAGAGAACAGTCTGTTGTGTGAGAGAGGGCAGGGGGCACTGTTCAGAGGGAAGGGGGGAGAGAAACACTAAAATACAGTTTCCTTAGTGGCTTATTAAGAAATCATCATTCCTTTGAATTGTATCAATGTTCTGTAATTAGTTCAGAAAAACAGAACTCAATGTTGTTACAGAAAAATCACAGTTATAATGGGCCTCATGTACAAACTATAAGTATACTATAAGTGCTCCAATACTTCTGGGACGCAGAACTTTGGAAGAACATTGTTGCTCGGAGTCGCTTCCATTCAGCCACAAGAGCATTAGTGAAGTTGGGCACTGGTGTTGGTGGTCAGGCCTGGATCACAGTTGGGGGGTCCAGTTCATCCCACAGGGGTCCAGTTGGGTTGAGGTCAGGGATCTATGCAGTCAGGTTCTTCTAATCTCTGCAAACCCATTCTGTATGGACCTGGCTCTGTGCATGGGGACATTATTGTGTTGAAACAGAAAAATACCTTCTCCAGACTGTTCCACAAAGTAAAAATGTCATTCCATCCTGTAGTCTTAAAGTTTCAGGGAACCAGGATCCCAAACCATGGGATATGTCCGAGACCATTATTCCTCCTTCACCAAACTCTGCCATCAGATTAGGCAGGTAACATTCCCCTGGCATCTGCCAAACTCACACTCATTTATCGGACTGCCCGTAGTATTATCTTGTGTGCATATGGCCAGGGCTGTATTAAGGCTCACCTTTGCCCTAAGAACCTTATCTCTGCCTTTTTCATCTGTCATTATATGCCCAGGCTTAATTGCCTAATGCCCTTTTCACTTTAAAAAATAACAGACTTCTTTGGACTCTCACTCCATTACATTATTCTAATCATTTTGGAGATGGCATCATCATATTGGAGTCATAATGGAGTCAATGCTTTTTAGTCTATACCCATGTAGGGATATAGTGCTAGCAAAAAGGAAAAGTTGTGCTCACCAATAAACAATCTTAAACCATTAGGTTAGGATTAAACAAGGGTGTGAGCACAAAATTCACACAAAGACAAGAGGTCCTCTGTCCATTATCAAGGACATTAAAGAGATCCTGTCATGCCTTTTATTGTGTAGTTTTTATTTATAAATGATACTGTGTACATTACAAATAATTCACTCTATTTCTAAAATTGTATCCCTAAAGCAATAAATGTATTTTTTTAGTTGTATATTGGTGTGTAGGCAGTCACTTCAGTTCATTGTGGCTGTAGGTAGCCCCTGGAGAATCTCGAGTCTAGATTTCATATTCCTGCTGAGGAAGAGATGATTCAGAAGAGAAGCGATTAGAAATTGTCCATTTAACAACAGACACATGAAACACAATTGGGATGCGCATCTTAGTGGGAAGTTGTAGTCAGATTGGCACAGTAATGATAATCTCTCGGGGAACAATGTACCATTGTAGGGTGGGAATTCAACAATAAAGCCTATGGCAACCCATATGGGAGAGAATGACTAGGCTTGGAGGATGTACAAATGGGACAAGCAGCAACAAAGTCTTTTGCATCCTTTCGCATAGATGGCCACCACACTAGACAAGTCTATGGTTTTCGTTACTCCTGGATGCCCAGCCTTTTTAGAACAATGAGTCTGTTGAAGAAAGGAATGATGAAGTTCAGGAAGAAGCTATGCCATGCCAACAGGGGTATCAGGTGGTGTAGAAGACTGAGCAGACTGAATTTAAGAAGCACATTCTTGTAGGAGGAATAATCGGGCCATTGTCTTCACTGTGACAATTCTCTAGAAGGAAGCTTCTGGAAAGGGCATCTGCCTTTTTATTTTTGGAGCCAATGACACAAAATGCATCAGGAGGGAGTAGCTGACATGAGAGAGAGGACACTGCCTTGTGGTTTTAATATAATACAATTTGATCTTGTGTTTTTGATGTTTTATGCTGTGATTGTTTTGCCCTAATAAATGCTTGAATTGAGCTACCTTGCATATTGTTTATTTTTTGCATTATTAACTTAAATCATGTGAAGAAGAGTGCCCAGCAAGCCTGAGGCACTGAGGATTCAGTCTCTTGAAAGATTGAAAATACTTTACATTTTTGTGATCTGTGATCTGTGAAAATCATGATGGGATATGTAGTGCCCTATAGTAGATGTCTCCACTTTTCTAAGGCTAACTTGACAGCGAGTAGCTCAAGGTTCCCGACATCGTAATTTTGCTTGGAGAAGGAGAACTTTTTGGAAAAGTAGGCACAAGAGTGTAGCTTCCCATCAGATAGTTGCCTTTGGGACAAGATGGCTCCAGCTCCAATGTGGGATACATCCACTTCAATAAAAAAAGGATCCGGGTGTCTGAGGACTGGAGGCTTCTTCATAGACTTTAAGTTTCTATGGCTTGCAGAGGCCACCTTTATGGAGAAGAGCCAGAAGTGGAGCAATACAAGAAAATAATCCTCTGATAAACTGTCTGTAATAATTGGCAAAGCCAATAAATCTTTGTATGGCCTTGGTGCTGGTAGGGAGAGACCTTGGCAGGATCCACCTCAAACCCCTCTGGAGAAATAATGTAGCTGACAAACAGAATCTTGTAAACTTTGAAGACACATTTCTCCAGCTTAGCATAAAGGGAGTTTTTTCTTAGATGAGAAATCTGGGCTCTATGGGTGGCCAATTCCTTTGAAAAGACAAGAATATAATCCAAGTAAAGACCACGGATTGTCCCAGAAGATCCCTTAAAATTATATTTACAAATTCTTGTAAGACATTTGGGGCATTACAGAGGCAGAAGCACAATACCAAATACTCATGCCCATCTCTGGGTTTAAATGCTGTCTTTCAACCAACCCCCCCCCCACCAATTCAGATCAAGTAATCCCCAAGGAGGTCAAGTTTGGGGAACACCTTAGCTGATGAAATAGTTCGGAGATAAAGGGTCGAGATTTTTAATGTTTATTTCATGGTGACCCCTGTAATCAGAAGAATACAGCCCCAACAGGAAAGGTAGAAGACCATACGGTGCATGTTATCTTGGATATAACCCTTCATGGCTAAAGTCTCAGCAGGAGATAATGGATAAGTTCAGCCTCTGGGGGGCATAGTTCCAGGTAGAAGATCAATGGAGCAGTCGTAGGGGTGATGAGGAGGTAGAGTTTTGGCAGACTTTTTACAAAAGAGATCAGAAATGGCTTTATATTCAGAAGGCAGGGCTGAAAGATCGGTAGAGGCATTGGGAATGCAAGTTGCAGGCAAGTAAATTTAACACAATAAGGACCCCAGTAGGAGAGTTGATTGGCTGACCAGTCAATGATAGGGTTATGCAGATGGAGCAGAAGGACAATAAATAATTAGAAAAGACAGCTGTCAAATGCCATTCCCCTGTAGTCTCGGAGATGATTCCTGAAGTCAATGGCATATCATCAATCACCAGAAATCTCAATGGAGTAGAAGGGAAAAAGAGAAATTCCCAGATGTTTGACCAAGGCTGAATCCATAAAATTCCCTGCAGCTCCTTAGTCAAGAAATGCTTTAAGTAGCCAACTGAAATTGCAGAAAACAATGAAAATTGTTTTGGGAAGATGATCCAACACCGCCTAGATAAGGCTGGCCAATCTTACCTAGGTGCTGAAGTTTACCTAGGGACAATTCAAGGCAAAATTAGCCTTGCCACTACAGTATAGGCACAGACCCGCGGAACATCTCCTGTCTGGACAGGTGTGCCTTCCCAATTTGCATAGGCTCATCAGAAGAAGTGAAAGGTGAATACGAAGGAGATCTTTGAAGAAGGGCTCTTTGAAATGAGGGTCCAGAACAGGCTGTCATTTCGTGCCTTGATCTTTGTTGGCTTACTGCTCTCTAAGATGATTGTCCACCTTGATGGCGAGAGCAATCAAATCCTCCAGCTGCTCAGGGAGATCTCTCTTTAACTTATTAGACAATCCCTGATAAAAGATGGCCACTTAATTATGTCTTGTTCCAGTTGGTCTCCACCAATGTTTTGAAGTCAATGGCCAGGAGCATCAAAAACAGTTCGGAAAGTCTGGAGGAAGGCTTTGGCATCGTGAATCAAAGGTGAATTCTTTTCCCAGAAGAGAGATGCCTATTCCAGTGCCTTACCCTCCAGCATGGAGATTATGTATCAAACCTTGGCCCACTGAAGCATAATGGAATGGCTGAAATGAAATGGAATGAGGCATTGATTGATGAACCCACGCCAAATTTGCAGATCTCCATTGTAGTGAGGAGGTGGCAGAATTCGGGTAAGGGGAAGCTACCGTAGCATGAGGGCTGGAGACAACTGAAGCAGCAGTAGGCATTAGGGACAGAAGGGCTTCAAGGACTTGGCCTATACAGGTCTGCTCAGCTTCATAGGCCTCCATGCAGGACACCATGCCTCAAAACATTTGGCACTTCTCCAGGTCAGGCTGAGTTTCCTCAGAAGGGTTCAGGACCTAAATATACTGTCAGGGCCTAGTGGCACTTGTAAGTTGGAGTAGGGACCAAGAAAGAAGCTGCTACGCAGTGTAGCAGGTTAAAGTCCAGTATGCAGTGGCTAAACAGGTTCAAGGTCAAAATCCAGGCAAGAGTCAATCACCTTGAGGGCTTTGGGTCCATTTGGTGGCTTTAGCTTCAGCGACTTTGCTTTGGCTCCCTTTGTGACTTACCAGGCCCCCCTTAAAACATGAAAACCACTGGGCCGGGGTGACTGTGTTCCCTGTGTCCCCCCAGTTGGGGGCTCTGCTCCTGGGTCAAATATAAAGGGCTGGAATGGATCATTACTACTACAGAGATGCTGAACCTTTAGGCTGGTTCAATAATTCCAGTAAATAAAATATGGTATTTTCAGCCATATCCATTTTTAGGGTTTAGTTTCCTTTAAAGGGGAAGACCAGGGTAGTCAGGGTTAGCAAGCCTGAGCTGTAGAGAGCTCTACTGGGGGAGTGAGTGGGGTTAATACCCCAACTGGAAGTACCAAAAAGATAGAGACAGTCTTAAAAGAAAGTAAAAGCACTTTGGGTGGGGTAGTGCTGAATAATACCATTAAAGTGCCCAGGAGTGCCAAAGGGAGACAGGGTGCTCTCCAGACCTACCTTTTAGGCAGTCCTGGTGTTAGTACCTACCTGTTCATTAAAAGGCAAGTTCTGATGTGATACTGATTTGGTTGTCTGGGGGGCAATTTGCACAATAAACTGTTTGGACAATAACTGTTCCCCAGTATCACTGCATGTATTCTGCTTTATAGACAAGATTTTGTCACACAGACTGAAATACATTTTACAAGCCCGTGAGCGGCCGCCGATGAATATAAATTCATGGATGGTCGTGTGCGCGGAGAATAATGGAAAAGAGAGGGGAAAGTTGAATGCAGGTCATGTTTTATGGAGTTTTTAGGAACATCGCCTAATGGATGGGAGATCTTTTTTGGCTTCCTAGAAATATGTCAAGAGTCCCCAACTCCCCACTCTTCTGATTTTGCCAAGGGCATTTATTGCAGCAAATTAATTAAATCATTTATGAAAGAAATAAGATTTGAAGAGGGGGGGAAGGAGATTTTCATTAACTTACTTTCTCTAAGAAGAATATATTGAATTATTTCTAAAGGACTCATCACTCGGATACATATTAACCGGCACCGGCTTATCCAATATTGAATTCTATTAGTATTACGGAAGCAGTTCAGGCTGAAAAAGTTCATATCCTGAACAAATGAATTCACCTTCCTAATAAATGTGCTGCAAAGGTGGCACAGGGGAGGGGGAAATGGTGCACTTACAGGAATAGGGAGTATTTTTGTTAAGACTTTGTTTAAAATATGACACCCTAAGTACACACATTGTTCTTTAGCACTGACCCTAAGGCCAACTGTACAGGTGATGCACCATTTCTAACAAAGAATGAGTACAGGGTTGCATCGGGGGAGTATAGGGGGCTCACCAGTCAAGGGCTCTGTCCAGTTGGGGGACCCAAGACAAAAAAGGTTGATTTTATGGGTTGCGAAGGGGGCAGGACTTGCAAGAGATTGGGTGGGGTTTGGAGGATCTATAATGGGTAGTGCTTGGGCAGATTAAAGGAAAACTATACCCCCCAAACATTGTAGGTCTCTATAAAAAGATATTGTATAAAACAGCTCATATGTAAAATCCTGCTTCATGTAAATAAACCATTTTCATAATAATATACTTTTCTAGTAGTATGTGCCATTGGGTAATCCTAAATAGAAAATTGCCATTTTAAAAAATAAGGGCTGCCCCCTGGGATCGTAGGATTCACTGTACTCACAAACATACCAACAAACCATACATGTTAGGTCACATGAGCCAATTAACAGACAGAGTTCTGTCTTTTGCTTCAACGCTTCTTCCTGTTACAGTTAGAGCTGCAGTATTTCTGGTCAGGTGATCTCTTCCTGTTACAGTTAGAGCTGCAGTATTTCTGGTCAGGTGATCTCTGAGGCAGCACACAGACCATCATGAAATGGTGGCTCAAGGCAAGAGATGTAAAAGGGCAATATTTACTTAAATATATATTCCAGTTTGGTAAGATTCTTTAATATGCCACTTAATATGGTATGAACTATCTGTTGCTTAAGTGTTCATTTTGGGGGTATAGTTTTCCTTTAAGGGGCTCAGGCCCAGAATGGTTTCTGGTAAACGGCAGAATAGCTGCTGTAAGCCTGTAACTACAGAGTGGAGACCCCACCATACTTGCCAGCTGCAGCTCCTGTATAGGACACCGACCAGCAATTCGCCAGGCATGGATTTGCGGCGAATTTCCACATAGCGCCGCCTGCGAATGTTTTCGCAAAACTACGGCAAACAATGTGCCGCGTAAAATTCACACCGGCAAAAAATTTGGCGAGTGCATGAAAATTGCAGTGCTTTAGAATTATTTGGACACCCATTGACTTCAATGCATTTGGAGAAACGAGTCATGAGTATTAAAATTGTCGCTCGTGTCAAAATTATTTAGACGCCCATGACTTCAATGTGTTTCGCAAATTTTTGCTCTCCGACCTCTTGGATCCTGCTCCCAGTGGCCTCAAAGCAGGTGCTTATTTTTGATTTCTTGGCTTTAGTGGCACAAAAACCAAATGTCCTGCCAAACAGAGTCTCATGTAGACTGCCAGTCCACATAGGGGCTACCAAATGCCAATAATAACATTCCATAGTAGGAACTTCTTGCATGATTATGTTGCTCTCCAACTAATTTTACATTTAAATGTGACTCACAGGTAGAAAAGGTTGTGAGACCCTGGTGTAGACGCACATCCTCCTTCTGCCCACAATCGACATTTACATGTCCCGGTGGGTGGAGCAGGCAGAAGCCCAGGGCCAACAAGATTTTTTTCTGGGATCCTGCTTGCCCAGTCTGATCCTGGCTGTAAGATGCCATAGACTATTTTTTTTATTGGGGCTCCATTATTCCTCTTGGCAGGGCCTACCATTCAGGGGGGCCAGGTGACCAGTGGCCCTCTGGAGAGGCCTGCTAAGTTAGTATTATGGGCAGCCTTAGTTGATGGTTTTTTACTCATGAAGAGGCAGTTGCTGACTGAAATTTCTCTCTATACAGAACAACCTGATTCGTTTGGATCTGACGGGATTGAAGGGCCCATCTGCAATTCAGCTGACATCAGCCACATGTTCCAAGCCTGTATCTTTAGCCGAACTTTCTGAGCCTTTAGCACCGCTAGAGAAGGGGACAGGGGAGGCTCAATCAAACTTGAATACATTTCTATAATATTCTCTCTTTACCAAATGGTTCATATTGGGTTATAAGCTAAAGACTAGGCAGGGCCACCTGGCACCGCAGAAGGAGCTCAGTTAGAGAGAGACAGTAATTGGGTGTAAGAATTTGTTACCGAGTGATTTTGTACAGAAGAAACAAAGATCAGCCTTGACGTGACTTTGGAGGCTCCGACGCTGTCGCAGGAATCACTGCGGTGTCAGAAATGTCAGTTCCTTTGCCTGAGTTGAAGGCATCACACACGACTTTTTCTCATTGCCAGTAAGTTCCCCTGGTAATTGTGCGACTCGCTCTGATCTGCCAGTCTTACCTAAAAATATCCCATTAAAATCGCATTGATGTGTGTTTTCCTGCGATCGCTGCGAGCCGAGAATTCAGCTGGAAGAGGTGTCAGAAAGTGCTGATCCCGCAGAACTGGCGCTGAGTCTGGAGGAGGGAACTTGGCACATCTTTTGCTTTAAGCTTCCAGCTGTCTGTCCATCTGTCTGTCTGTCTGCCATGTTGGAAGGAGCCCTTCTTTAGCAGGCCCCCAGTCCCCAGATTCTGCCGAGAGGGAAGCTTTCATTTGATCACTGGCCCCATCTAAAAAAAAAACAAATGCTCTGTAAAACTACACATTTATTACTACTGCTACTTTTTAGTACACCTCTTTCCTATGCATATTCTAACATGGTTGCTAGAAGAACTCTAAACACAAATATAAAAAAAAAGAAAACCAACTGAAAATTGTCTAAAAATACCACTGTCTTCATCATACTAAAAGTTGATTTATAAGTGAGCAACCCCATTAAAAAAATCCTATTTCATTTTTTTCAAATTTATGTTTCAAAAACACATTTGTGTTTTTGAGTTTTCTTATCTTCAGCTTCGTGGAATATCTTCATATTATCAACGATGTAAGCAACAAATTTGAGATCTGGAGGGCTTATTAATACTGGTGCTAAACTTAAGTGGTGCAGTTGCCATAAGCAGCCAATCAGCAGTTAGTTCTGCTGCTTACAATCAGGGGTGCTCCGCCAATGAGGCGAGTTGAGGCTGTCGCCTCAGGTGGCAGCGCCCCACTAGGTACCAGGGGCAGCAAAAATGCTGCTCCTGGTACTTTAAGAGCAAATTTCTGGGGGAGGGGGGGCAGCAGCAACTGCTGCTGCCTCAGGCACTGGAGGGGCCAGGATCGCCCCTGCTTACAATGGGGATCAGATTGGATCAGTGCCACTTGGATAGAATGCTCTGTTATACATGTAACTCTAACTTGGGTTATACAGGCCTAAAGGGGTTAATGTCCAGCTAGTGCTTAGAGCAGTGATCCCCAAACAGTAGCTTGCGAGTAACGTGTTGCTCTCCAACACCTTGGATGTTGCTCCCAGTGGCCTCAAAGCCATTTTCCTGCGGATGTAGTCGAGGCAGTACAGCATATCCAGGCAGAAATACCTCCCACGTGGTCTGAATCGCACCCAATGGAGGGGTCAGGGAGGAGAACCTAAAACCTGACACCCTATACACTGTGTCCCTTCACTGTAGGCAAATCATACAGCCTGGGAAGCTACTCCTCCTTGATGGAGCACAAAGCTGTTCTTTCTCTCTTCCCTCTCTCTTCCCTTACTCGCCTAGAGAGTCTATAACAATTATATTCCTGCCACTCACTAGCCTCATTCATGGGGTCCCTGACTTGACTTATCTCTCTAGAGCAGGGATCCCCCAACCTTTTGAACCTGTGAGCAACATTAAGAAGTAAAAGGAGTTGGGGAGCAACACAAGCATGAAAAATTTTCTTGAGGTGCCAAATAAGGGCTGTGATCGGGCATTTGGTAGCCCCTATGTGGATTGACAACCTACATTGAGACTCTGTTTGGCAGTGCACCTGGTTTTTATACAACCAAAACTTGTCTCCAAGCCTGGAATTGAAAAATAAGCTCCTGCTTTGAGGCCACTGGGAGCAATATCCATGGGGTTGGAGATCAACATGTTAGGGATGGGCGAATTTGAGCTGTTTCGCTTCGCCAGAAATTCGCCTCCGGCGAAATTTCGCAGACGCCCATTAAAGTCTATGGGCGTCAAAAAATTTTGTCGCGCGCCGAAATTATTTTGACGCGTGTCTTTTTATTTTGACGCACATCGCCATACAAGTCTATGGGCGTCAATTTTTCGGCGAAACAAGGCGAAAAAATTCGCCCATCCCTACTCACGAGCTACTGGTTGGGGATCACTGCTATAGAGGTACTGGTCCTTCTAGGTAAATGAAGCGTATGGAATTAAAGCCATAGGGGCACATTAACCCTATGGGTCCCCACATGCAGATAGGTAGAATCTCAGCTGCCATAAAGCAGGACAGGACTGCTGCTTACAATGGGGATCAGATAGGATCTGTGCAGCCACTGGGACAGAATGTTCTGTTATACAGATAGCTAGAATCTCAGCTGCCATAAAGCAGGACAGGACTGCTGCTTACAATGGGGATCAGATAGGATCTGTGCAGCCACTGGGACAGAATGTTCTGTTATACAGATAGCTAGAATCTCAGCTGCCATAAAGCAGGACAGGACTGCTGCTTACAATGGGGATCAGATAGGATCTGTGCAACCACTGGGACAGAATGCTCTGTTATACAGATAGCTAGAATCTAAGCCATAAAGCAGGGCAGAGACATACAGTAATACTCAGGGGAATCCAGGAAAGACTCCTTCCCATCAGACATAAGGATACAATTCTTTTATTGGGATGAGAGTTTTTGTAATAACAGAAGGACAGTGGGACAGTTGCAGGATGTAAGAGGTGATGGACAGACAGACATACAGATGAAGATAATAAGCCACTCTGTAGTTACATTCAGCACATAGTTGTGTAACTGCAGGGTCCCTAAGTGGATTCTGGGAATTGACGCTTTACATCAGGATTCCAACAGCCCCCAAAGTGAACATACAAGAAGCTGAGTGTGTGGCCCAGTCCCCTGATTCCCTACATAACAATTTCCCATTACAGGTTTATGGCTGCTGAACAGATATTTGGGCACATCCCATAGTTTGTAATCTCACAAAAGTGGATTGGAAATAACTGTGACCCCTGGTACCCTGTTAAATGCGGGGCCCCGGCTGTGAGACAGAGATTGTTCTGGACTTCAACAGGAGAGAGAGAGAGAGAGAGACATCTGTGTTCAGTGTATAATTAAGCTTTCAGCCAAAATGAAGGGCTTCATGGCAACACTGGGCTTGTAGTAGAGTGTGAGCAGCAGGACTACAATTCATTGAAACTGCCTGATCTCTCTGTATGCCCTGCTCATGGGCTCTGCACACAGGATCCAGGCACATAAAGGTAATAAGTCACAGAGGCTTCAGTAAATGACTGCACGGGAAGAGAAGGAATGCGGCAGTCTCAAAAAGGGACAGTAACAATAATATGTTAATCTTACTGAGCATTAGCTTTGGGCTGCCAGCATGGGCATCCTCAGAAAATTTTCTAGGTAGGGCAAAGAAGAAATCGTACTACACAAATCACATATTTTGGTTTCCACAGAAACCTAACAGCATTTCTAGAAATATATAAAGTAGTAAGTGTTGCACATGTATAGTATTGCCATTCTATTAGTGTTTGCCAGGACAGCACTTGGTATTTTGTACTTTCTTAGCACAATTATTAGCCAGCGGTTTGTAGAATGTTATTCCCTCTCGAGTTCTAGTTACAGGTTGATACATGCAGTGAAGCCTCCATTTTACATACCCTCATTTTAAGTTTTTCCATATGTTATACCATTTTTGTGCTCCCACCAATATATAATACATAATACATTTCCCTGACATTACCCATTTTTTCTGGTCTCCTGTGCAGAACAAAATGTCACTAGCATAGAATCTATGTTAGTGATGGGCGAATTTCTCCCGTTTCGCCCAAAAAATCATGAAATTCGAATGTTTTCACTAAAAATTCAAGCAATTCAAAGGTTTTCGCAATGAAATCGAGCAATTCAAAAGTTTTCACTAAAATTGAGCAATTGGAACGTTTTCACAAAAAAATCAAGCAATTTGAACATTTTCAAGAAAAAATCTAGCAATTCGAAAGTTTTCACAAGAAAATCTAGCAATTCGAATGTTTTCAGAGAAAAATCTAGCAATTCTAAAAAGTCGTGTAAATATGAATTTTACGCCTAATTTTCATTGGCGAATTTTCGTGGGAGATTCGCGAATTTATTCGCCGTGGCAAAACATGGAAATTCACAGCGAATTTGTGCCAGGAGAATTTATTCGCCCATCGCTATCTATGTTTATACATAGGGATGGGCAAATTTTTTCGCCTTGTTTCGCTGCAGAAACTACGCCCATAAGACATTTCGCAGGCGGTGAATTTTTGGTGAAACGAAACAGGTCAAATTCGGGAAAGCTGCATTGTTCCCAGAGTGGCGGAAGGGTTAAAAGATGGAGTCATCCAAAAAGAAACAATGAGTTGGATACAGGACTGGAGCAGGAGAGGGGGTGAGGTTCAGAAATATATATTATAATATTATAGATATTTTTATCTATACAGACATATAGGGGCAAATTTACTAAAGGGCAAAGAGACTAATGCTGGACGAAAATGTGCCAGCGTGACGTCATTTCGATACTTCGCCGATTTACTGACGGGCGTAACTTCGCTAGTGAAAGATACTGACGATGGCGCTCATTCCCACTCAACCGCCAGGCAAAGTTGTGCTCTGGCGAATGGACGTAACTAAGCAAATTCACTAAGATGTGGATTTTACTGAACGTTACCTCTTGCGCCAGACTTGCTTTCACCACCTCAGACCAGGCGAAGTGCAATAGAGTAGATGGGACTTCCTCAAACTTTTGTTGAAAATTTTTCCCAAAAAAAAAAAAGTCTCAAAAAAGGCTGGCATCTTTACCTTTTTTTCAGGGTGATAGGCTGCAAAAGAGTGTACAAATTTTTTGGGGTAACCCGCTTCCCCCCTACATTTCCTAACATATGACACATAAACTATACACTGGGCTCATGTGTAGGGCAATATAACAACTTTATTTTATTTTATTAAGGTTCCCTGGACTCAGTGTCGGACTCGGCCGGCGGGAAACCGTGAAAATACCCGGTGGGCTCCGGCCTTCATGGGCCCCGCCGGCCCAGACCTGCTAACCCTGGACCGGATGTGCCATTAAGAAACGAGCATATGCGCCGTTTTTACACATGCGCGAGCTGCGCATTCAGGAGCAGCGTGATGTGTCCGCGCGTGTGCAAACAGTATGCGGCAGGCCAGGGAGTTGGAGCTCGGGAGGGGGCCCCCAGGAACTGCCAGGAGGGACTTTCGTTTGCAGCCCTGGTGGGCCCCCAAGGCTTCAGTCCGACCCTGCCTGGACTTGTGTAGTGTAATGTATTTGCATTCAACTTTAACTTCCCACTGTATGCAAATTAGCCAGCGCTAGCGTAACTTCGCTCTGCTTGTCGAATTAACGCTAGCAGAATTTCGCCAGCGTTCGGTGCCCTGGACACAACTTTGCATGTTAGAGAATTAGCGTTGTCTGAGTGAATTTTCACCTGGAAAAGTGTTGCGCTGCCTGCGAAGCCGTCGCTGTCGAATTTTCGCCAGTTGCCCTTACACACACTAACAGTTAATTTTACACACAGACACACACTTACACTGGCATTCACACTCATCTGCCCTGGGAAAAAAATCAGGAGGATATTCTATACTCTGATTCTCTCATTCCTCACACAGTTGAGGAGCAGGAAGCGTCTCCCAAAGGAAAAGAAAGGGGCTCAACCTGACTGCTGCTCTGAGCTGTGGAATAGGCATTGGGATGGTCCATTATTTGAAGGGGTTTATCTTTCTGACCTATCAGTAACATTGGCATCGAGCATCATTTCTACTGGCCGGGTGGCAACTCTATAACCAAAGCTTATGCTATTGCTGTTCTGCGTGGGCTTAATAGGTTACACAGCCTCTTGTATGCTTATCCTGCCTTTTTTTTATTATTTTTTGTGCCCCTGATGAAGACCTTTGTAGGTCGAAACAAGTAGGGCGACATGTTGGTGCCATGTGGGGTAACTAGCATGCAATACATTTTCCTTTTTTGATTTAATAGAGTGTGCTTTCCTTATTTTTTTTCATGCATGATTTATTGGAGACTACAGATGGGCAGCCTCCTTTAGGATTAGCACCTCGCATATATTTGATTTTCTGTATTTTCTGATTTATAACTAAGGAGTTTGCGCCTTCTGCTTTTGCTTATCATCCATTGAAATATATATTGCCTCATGTTCTGTATATTATTCCCAATCCTACCCCCCCACCATTACTTTTCCCAATGATCATTAAAGGGTTGGTTCACCTTTCAATCAACTTTTAGTAGGTTATAGAACGGCCTATTCCTAGTTTTTTTGCAAATGCCCAACGGCCAAGAACAATTGCTCTGTGTGGCTACAATTTTATTGTTACTTTTTATTATTTATCTTTCTACGAAGTCCCTCTCCTATTCATATTACCATATCATGTTCAAACCATTGCCTTGATGCTAGAGTAAATAAGACCCTAGCAACCACATAGCTGCTGAAAAGAAAACTGAAAAACAATAAAAGAAGAAGTACAGTTGCAAACTGTCTCAGATTATCAACATCATGCTTAAAGTTACCCCTTTAAATCCCCAATGGGGAACCTTGAAATGTTTAGTAAGTATTTGTAGCCTAAAGCGTTATCTGTAAAATTCTCCCTTGGCCCCAGACCCCTGCAGAGATGGGCTCACTGTCACCCACTATAATGGGATATTACTGTTAGACTATAGTGCCCCATTCAATAGGCCCCTGGTATTCTGCACCTTTGCCAGTGGGATTAACTATTCCTCTGCCACAGAGATTCTTCTTTTGGTAGGAGGTAGTGCGTATCTGACTCATTAAAATCAATGGGCATTTTTTTTCCTGCAACAATTTTGCAAACCGTGCAACATTTTTTTTAAACTATGAATTAGAGTCCATGGTTTGTTTTTTTTTTCAGCGAAATATTTCACTCATCCCTTATGGGAGGCTTTGCTGTATATTTTGATAATATCAAACAGTTGTATAATAGGTCTACTGTGTCCCCAGGGGCCCCTGGGATGCCAAATGATTCTTCTGCCTGGTAAATGCCAGTGAAGGATGTGCAACAAACTCAGAGGGGTAGGGGCTGAGCAGAAACCACTGGCATGAGCCTGGTATTCATTTGCTTAAAGGAGATGGAAAGTCTGTTTGCACTTGGGGTGACAAATGTTAGGCACCCCCAAGTGATTGTATTGACTTACCTGAAACCCCGGGCCAGTGCTCCTATCAGCAGAAAACTGCACCGGACCAGGGTTATACCAGGCCTTATGTAGAAATGTATAAATACATATGAGATGTGTAATACACAGGTCAGTTACCTTAGGGCAGTGACTTTTATCAGGATCTGTGTTTACACTGACAAAAGACGTGCCCGCGTGTGATGAGCCTTGTTGCTATGAGTACATAGGGACTAACTCATTGGATGGAGTATTATTAATGGTCCCATTATTATGAGGGACAGGAAATGGTTTTATTAAGACAGGAAATGGTATAAAGCCCCAAGCACCATTGAGCTTTGTGGCATTGGGTGTCTCTCATCTGTAAATCAATCAGCTCCTAATTCACAAGTGTGAAATGCGGCCCCAGGCTAACATTAAATATATATCAATTTAACTCCATTGTGCAGAGTCATAACTACTCTATATTACATTCAATGGTACCATTGCACCTACAACATTTTTTCCAGCGGATATTTGTTACCTCTCCTCTGCTTTCATCAGTTTTCTGAACAGTCTGGATTAACAGTGGGGCCCTTCAGATATGAGCCCTTACTTATCAGCCAAGCCAATGGAAGGAGCTGTGTTGCCATTATTATAATGTAGAAATGACTTTGCTGTGACAGGTGTGTAAATGTAGATGTATTTTGTTCCCCTGCAGATCATTGTTGCAGTACATGTACCAAAATATTCCCTCTTGTTTTACTGTTGGGTATGGTTTCCGGGCTGTCTGTGGGTGCCTTCATTTTACAAGACAAAATTCAGAATTTCCCTGCTTTGTCTGCTGCATTAACCACAGCTACTAATTAGTCTGAGAGATAATCCCTTGTGTTATACATCAGTCAGAAACAGACAAACAGCCTAAATTCAGTCACTGCCAGATTCCCTCCTATACAGGCAAAGAAAGTCTCACTACTGTACCTACTGTTAATTGATTGATGAGTCAATCAGTAATAGGGCTTGTATAATGGCACAATTTATTTTGACCACATAGCCTTATTTATCCACACATTTTATTGCATTCTCTCTACACTAGCAAATCCTCAGTCAGCAGTAGAGCCAGAAGCATCCCTATCCCTATGGAGACAGCATGGCAGGAAATATGGAGACCATTGAGAAAGATGGAGACAATAGTGCAGGATGGAGACAGTAGACCAAGATGAAGAAAGTGAGGATAGATTGAGACAGTAGAATAAGATGGATACAGTTGGACTAGATGGAGACAGTAGGTCAAGACAAATACAGTAGAGTAACATGGAA
This sequence comes from Xenopus petersii, assembly GCA_038501925.1. Lineage (NCBI taxonomy): Eukaryota > Metazoa > Chordata > Amphibia > Anura > Pipidae > Xenopus > Xenopus petersii. The sequence continues at coordinate 138,610,862 of CM076681.1, forward strand.
ACAGTTGGGATCGATAAGAGAGCAAAATGGAGACAGTAGAGCAGGATGGAGACAGTATGGTAAGGTAGAGACAGTAGGGCAAGATGGACATAGTTAGGAAATATGGAGACAGTTGATAAATATGAAAACAGTAGAGCAGGATGGAGACAGTAGAACAAGATGAAGAAAGTAAGGATAGAATTTTACAGTAGGTCAAGATGGAGACAGTAGGGCAAGGTGGAGACAGTAGGGCAAGATGGAGACAGTAGGGCAAGATGGAGACAGTAGAGCAAGGTGGAGACAGTAGGGCAAGGTGGAGACAGTAGGGCAAGATTGAGACCATAGGGCAAGGTGGAGACAGTAGGGCAATGTGGAAACAGTAGGGCAAGGTGGAGACAGTAGGGCAAGATGGAGACAGTAGGGCAAGGTGGAGACAGTAGGGAAAGATGGAGACAATAGGGCAGGTGGAGACAGTAGGGCAGGTGGAGACAATAGGGCAAGGTGGAGACAGTAGTACAAAATGGAGACAGTAGGACACAATGGAGACAGTAGGATACAATGGAGACAGTAGGACACAATGGAAACAGTAGGGAAGATTGAGACAGTTGGGCAAGATGGAGACAGTAGGGCAAGATAGAGAAAGCAGTACAAGATGGAGACAGTGAGACAAGATGGAAACTCTAGGGCAAGATGGAGCCAGTAGTGAAACATGGAGACTGTAAGAGTTGATGCCATTGCTGCTGAAGCTGCAGCTCTTCACATGTTGTTAAATAGCTCAAGGCTGTGACTGATGTTGGCCGTGGCATAACTACTAGGGGCCTGCTGGAGACCACACCACAGCGAATATGGTAAGGAAACCGCACATCTGGAAGGGGGGGCGGGTGCACATCCTGCACCCGGGCTCGGAAGAGGGTAGTTACATTACTGGATGTTGGGAGTTTTATGGCAAGAGTAGGAAAGTTCTACTCCATTTTATACTTATAGATTGTTTTATCACTGCTGCACCCTTGTTTTGGATATAAAACATTCCATTGCTTGGAACTGGCTGGTGCTTAATTGGAGCAATGTCTCTTTAAGTAAACAGAGCTGGATGTATTGGGCCTGCGTGTGCAGCTGTGCCTTTAATTATCCATGTGCTGTACTGACTGTCATCTTCACCAGAACAGCCCCCCGTACTATCTTGGGTCACTTTACAATAGTCCTTAATGGGCTTTCCTTCCGGACATGAAGACAAAGCCCTCACACTATAATTAGTCAGGGCTAAACCCACTCCTCATTTCCTCGGCTCATTGCGGTGTAATTATCAAAGGGCCGGAGCCCTGGAGGTGCTGCCAATCACTGCACATTCTCTATCAGGTTTTTTTAGAAATATGTCGCCTGACAGGCTGATGAAGTTACGGGGGGGGGGGGGGGAACGGCAGTTGCCGGTGTAAAGTTGTTGTTAATTACATTTGCTATGCTAATTCCTCTGATATAAAATAAATATCTACTGGAAGCATTGCTTCTTCATTTCACGCTCAATGCGTTGGTGCGTGAGACAGGAGAACGCTCTCCTGTCTGAGAGACGCCACAAGTGTTAACCCACTCTTGGGACCCAGTTATACGCCAAAAATATCTAGTGATGGGCGAATCTGTCCCAGGAAATTCACAAAACTCATTGAAGTTAATGGGAATCAAAATAATTTTGACGCACAGCAATTTTAATGCGAGCAACTTTTTTGTCCAAATGCATTAAAGTCAATGGGCGGCCAAATAAATTTGACTTGCGAAAATTCTGACGCGCAACACTTTTTGTTTGTTGTGTCGAAATTTTTTAGTTTCGCAAAACCGTTTGCGAGCGGCAAAACGCAGAATCCAAATATGCAAATTCAGATTTGGTTCGGTATTCGGCCGAATCATTCCCGAAGGATTGGGGTTCGGCCGTATCCAAAATAGTGGATTCAGTGCATGTCCACTTGATACAGACAGGGAGCCAATTTGCAATTGTTCTTCATTTTTTAATTTTTATGATTTTTCAGTTATTTAGCTTTTTGTTCAGCAGCTCTCCAGTTTGGTATTTAAGCAGCTATCTGGTTGCTAAGGTCTTGTTTATTTCTAGCAACCAGGCAGTAGTTTGAGCGACAGATGGGGATAATTATAGGAGAGGGACTGAATAGGAAAATACAAAGTAACAATAATAATAAAATTATAGCTTCACGGAGCAATGTTTTTTGGCTGCCGGGGTCAGTGAAGTGGTAGAACACAAAAGTCAAAAACTATAAAGAATAAACAAAGAAGACCAGTTGCAAAGTTGCTTGGACTAGGACATTCTGTAATATACTAAAAGTGAACCACCCCCTGTTTGTTGTGATAAACAACTTGGCACCTTCGGTTCTGCTGAAAAATGAAAATGGCGCCATCCTATTCTCTACTGGAAACCCCAGGAAATTCCCCAGTAATTGCCGAAAACTTTTTAAATAGTGAATTTGGTCCGATATTTTTCAACCTTTCAATTGTTATTGTGATATTCAAGATTTTCCTACCAAAGGCTTTGAAATAATCACGTGAATCATGGGATTTTAATAAATATTTTACTGTATTAGTGAAGTTTAAACAATGAGAATTTAGATTTTTTTTTAAATGGGTAGTTCACCTCTAAATTTACTTTTCGCTTGTTATAGAAAGGTTCATTCTAAGCAACTTTTCCATTGATTTTTCCTTTAATTTTATAGTTTTTGAATAATTTGCCTTCTTCTTCATCTCCATCTTATAAAAAGCTCTGTAAGGCTACAAATGTTTTCCTGATACTGCTTCTCATTACTCAGCTTTCTATTCAGTCCCTCTCCTATTCCTATTCCAGTCTCTTATACAAATCAGTGCATGGTTGCTAGGGGAATTTGGACTCTAGCAACCAGATTGCTGAATCTGCAAACTGAAGAGCTGCTGAATAAAAAGCTCAAAAACAATTGGAGATTGTCTCAGAATATCACTCTCTACATCATAATAAACGTCAATTAAAAGGTGGACAACCCCTTTAAGGATGCTACATATTTTTGCAAATATGCTGAAATCATGTATAAAACTGAACTTGAGTTAATTAATGTTCTTGTTCCCATGTGATCAAATGTTGTTAAGTTTAAGTATGCAAATTGGTGTTTGGCCAAATGTTATATTATAAATATTTGGTTCAGCCAAATGTTTTGAGGAGGATTCAGTATTCAACCCAAAATACAAAAGAGGCACCTTGTTTAAACAGATTTGCAGGTCAATAAAAGGAATAAAAGAGCACAGTTATGGGGATAGGCAAGTTGGGATTGGTTACACCGGAGAAGAATCAGCATATATAAATATATAAGGGAATATGATCACTATATATAAATATATAAGGGGATATGATCACTATATATAAATATATAAAGGGAAATGATCACTATATATAAATATATATAAGGGGATATGATCACTATATATAAATATATAAGGGGGATATGATCACTATATATATATAAATATATAAGGGGGATATGATCACTATATATAAATATATAAGGGGGATATGATCACTATATATTAATTTATAAGGGGGATATGATCACTAAATATAAATATATAAGGGGGAAATTATCACTATATATAAATATATAAGGGGGATATGATCACTATATATTAATTTATAAGGGGGATATGATCACTAAATATAAATATATAAGGGGGAAATTATCACTATATATAAATATATAAGGGGATATGATCACTATATACAAATATATAAGGGGGATATGATTACTATATATAAATATATAAGGGGATATGATCACTATATATAAATATATATAAGAGGATATGATCACTATATATAAATATATAAGGGGGATATGATCACTATATATAAATATATAAGGGGATATGATCACTATATATAAATATATAAGGGGATATGATCACTATATATAAATATATATAAGAGAATATGATCACTACATATAAATATATAAGGGGGATATGATCACTATATATAAATATATAAGGGGGATATGATCACTATATATTAATTTATAAGGGGGATATGATCACTAAATATAAATATATAAGGGGGAAATTATCACTATATATAAATATATAAGGGGGATATGATCACTATATATTAATTTATAAGGGGGATATGATCACTAAATATAAATATATAAGGGGGATATGATCACTATATACAAATATATAAGGGGGATATGATTACTATATATAAATATATAAGGGGATATGATCACTATATATAAATATATATAAGAGGATATGATCACTATATATAAATATATAAGGGGGATATGATCACTATATATAAATATATAAGGGGATATGATCACTATATATATAAATATATAAGGGGATATGATCACTATATATAAATATATATAAGAGAATATGATCACTACATATAAATATATAAGGGGGATATGATCACTATATATAAATATATAAGGGGGAAATGATCACTATATATAAATATATAAGGGGGAAATGATCACTATACTGTATATAAATATATAAGGGGGGTATGATCACTATATATAAATATATAAGGGGGATATGATCACTATATATTAATTTATAAGGGGGATATGATCACTAAATATAAATATATAAGGGGGAAATTATCACTATATATAAATATATAAGGGGATATGATCACTATATACAAATATATAAGGGGGATATGATTACTATATATAAATATATAAGGGGATATGATCACTATATATAAATATATATAAGAGGATATGATCACTATATATATATATATAAGGGGGATATGATCACTATATATAAATATATAAGGGGATATGATCACTATATATAAATATATAAGGGTATATGATCACTATATATAAATATATATAAGAGAATATGATCACTACATATAAATATATAAGGGGGATATGATCACTATATATAAATATATAAGGGGGAAATGATCACTATATATAAATATATAAGGGGGAAATGATCACTATACTGTATATAAATATATAAGGGGGAAATGATCACTATATATAAATATATAAGGGGGAAATGATCACTATACTATATATAAATATATAAGGGTACTTGGAAGAAAGTTGAGAAAATTATTTTTCTTGCTTTTTTTTTCAATGCAAATAAATGACGGACAGAGTTTCGCGCCTAATTGCTCTCACTGGCAAGCTCCATTCTTAATTAGAAAATCGTTTCAAAGCGTGTAACATGGGGAGAACATATTCGGCGGCAAGGAAAAGACAGAAAAGGCCTCGTTAACGCTCGTATTTATTCCTGTCGTTTGTAAAGCCTTCAGTTCTCTCCTTGCAACGTGCCATAGGCCTGGCATTGCTCCGCCGGCTCCGTGTCCTGCTAGTCAGGGAATTAGCAACTCGTTGGCATCCAGCATTGGTCTATTTAGCCTTAAAGAACACAAGCAGAGCCGCTCAGTTATTAGGGGCTGCCTGGTGCTTACAAGGAACTGCCTGGAAGTTTCTCTTGTTGGAGAAGTGATTCTAATTTAGATGTGAAATGTGAGAAAATTACAAAAATAGGCAGAGGTTTTAGGGTCAGTAAACCTTTTCAATAAGTGAATGTGCAATGAATGAGGGGACTATTATCGCACTTTTGCAATGTCCATTCATTATTGTATTTTTTATTCCTGGATATTAAGGGATACATGTACTGTTAATATGAATGAATTTTGTTACAACAGCGCCACCTGCTGGTCAGTTTCCCACCAGTCTGACCACCAAGTAGTTAAAGGGCATGTAAAGTCTAAAATAGAATAAGGCTAGAAATACTGTATTTTGTATACTAAATATAAACATGAACTTACTGCACCACAAGCCTAATCAAACAAATGATTTATGCTTTCAAAGTTGGCTACAGGGGGTCACCATCTTGTAACTTTGTTATACATCTTTGCAAGACTAAGACTGTGCACATGCTCAGTGTGGTCTGGGCTGCTTAGGGATCGTCATAAACAAAGCTGCTTAAATTCTGCATGGCTGGGAAGTAAGGCGGGGGCTCCCCCTGCTGTTCATAAGTATGATTGTTTCCCTGCAGAGCAGTTAGGGACCGTCTGACAATTCCTATCCACAGCAGTAAATGAAGGGAGAATTTTACTGCATACAGTCAGGTTTCATATAAAAACTGTACACATTTTTTAATTAAAGTATATTGGAGACAGGTTTCTTTTTCATTAAAGAAAGTAAAAATGGTATTTTATATTTTTGCCTTTAAATGCCCTTTAAGGAAGTTGTCAGGAGAAAGAAATAGCCTGCTCTGATGTTCTTCGGCTTAGGGAAAACAATTAGAAACCTTTCTCACATCTTTCCTAAAGCAGAAGAACATCAGAGCAGCCTCTTTCTTCCTTGACTACTTGGTGGTCAGATTGGTCACAAACTGACCAGCAGGTGGCGCTGTTCATTCATTTTAACAGTACATGTATCCCTTAATATCTTGGAATAATACAAAATAATAATAATAATAATAAAATAGTAAATGTACATTGCAAAAGTTCTTCGACTAGCGCGCCCATCAATTTTACATTCACTTATTTAAAACGTTTACTTATCCTTTAAGCTTTCCATTGGTACTGCAGGGCCCATCTGTGCTTCTATAAGTGCCAATAGTAATGGGAAGTTATAGAGCCATTTATAACACATTAAACATGATATACACTCATACATTTTTGTAAATGCCAGTTCTATGCATAAGCATTATAGATTTTATTAAAATAAATGTAATATTCAATACTTTTTGTCGACCGTTAATAAACCAATCAGTCTTGATGATCACTCTTACAGAAATACAATATTCTATCAGGCGACAGTCACTTTCCCAGCCAGCCAATCATCACAAGACTGTGGTAGATAAACTGAATGGCAGAACTTACCCATCCAAGGCAGTTGTCCTGCATCCATTTCGAATTTATATTATGTGGTTGCTAGGAGTATAATTACCTTAGTAATCAGGGAAGCCATTTTGACATACAAACATCCTGAAAACAAACTGTAAGGGGCCGATGAATCAAGGGTCGAATATCGAGGGTTAATTAACCCTCGATATTCGTCTGGGGAATGAAAATCCTTCGACTTCGAATATCGAAGGATTTTGCGCAAAAAAAAAAGTTTGATCGAATAATCCATCGATCGAACGATTAAATCCTTCGAACCGAACAATTCGAAGGATTTTAATCCTACGATCGAAGGATTATCCTTCGACCAAAAAAACGTAGCCAAACCTATGGGGATCTTCCCCATAGGCTAACATTGGGTTCGGTAGCTTTTAGGTGGTGAACTAGGGGGTTGAAGTTTTTTCTTAAAGAGACAGTACTTCGACTATCGAATGGTCGAATAGTCGAACGATTTTTAGTTCAAATCCTTCGATTCAAAGTCGTAGTCTTAGTCAAAGTTCGAAGTAGCCCATTCGATGGTCGAAGTAGCCCAAAAAACACTTAGAGATTCAAAGTTTTTTTACTTTGAATCCTTCACTTGACCTTGGTGAATTGGCCCCTAAGTGTTTGATTGCTGGGGTCAAAGCTCCCCTTTCAGCAAGACAGAATTTCAGTTTCAGTCTGGAACAAGGTGCAATTAGAGGGCTAAAGAACCCAAAACTACCCAAAATAAAGAACACATGTCAATTTCAATGTTGGTTAAGGCTGAACTTCTCCTTTAAGAATTGTTAACTGTCCATCAGGAATCTGAATTTAATCGGAATGACAGTTGGGTTTCCCCTTTTGCTGGGGATTGAACTCTCTGACCATGCTGGACAAGGTTGTGGGCAGATTCAGAGTTGGATTAAGGCTAAATGGGGCGCTAGGCAAGGTAGTGTTTTTGGGGCCCCACCTTTCACTTGAACCCCACTCTGCAGTAAAAGAAATAGGGGGAGATTTACTAACCTGCGAAAATTCATCAGGGACGGCTTCATACCCACCGCTACACTGCCAGGTAAAAAGTTGCTCAGACTAAATTTATTAAAATGCGAGGTTGCGTCCAGGGCGCCAAATGCTCACTAGCGTTACTTCGGTCTGAGCTGGGGAAGGCAAGTCTGGCGAAAGCGGTAATGTTCAGTAAAATCCGCATCTTGTGGATTTGCAGAGTTACCTCCATTCGCCAGAGCGAAAATCCACCTGGCGATAAAGTGCAAATGATCACTAGCGTCTGTCTCTTTCACTAGCGAAGTTATGCCTGCGTTCGTTAGTAAATCGGCAAAGTGCCTGAAAGTGGTAACGCTGGCGAATTGTCGCCAGCATAAGTCACTTTGCCCTTTAGTAAATCTGCCCCAGAGTTCAATTTATATTGAACACGCCCACTTTGTGACCACACCCAAAAACCATGACCATATTGCGAAAACACATAAGTTTCCATGTTTGGAATGGCTGCCTCAGAATCACAAAGTGCTCCAGAAGACAGACAAAGTGACCCCCATCATTTCAGGACAAATGATGCCACCATGCAGATGGCACCTGCACAATCAGGACATGGCCAATGAGCCTTCCATTAACCTCAGACTTGCCGGTAAGATCACTGCAGAAATGGCCAATGAGCCTTCCATTAACCTCAGACTTGCCGGTAAGATCACTGCAGAAATGGCCAATGAGCCTTCCATTAACCTCAGACTTGCCGGTAAGATCACTGCAGAAATGGCCAATGAGCCTTCCATTAACCTCAGACTTGCCGGTAACATCACTGCAGAAATGGCCAATGAGCCTTCCATTAACCTCAGACTTGCCGGTAACATCACTGCAGAAATGGCCAATGAGCCTTCCATTAACCTCAGACTTGCCGGTAAGATCACTGCAGAAATGGCCAATGAGCCTTCCATTAACCTCAGACTTGCCGGTAAGATCACTGCAGAAATGGCCAATGAGCCTTCCATTAACCTCAGACTTGCCGGTAAGATCACTGCAGAAATGGCCAATGAGCCTTCCATTAACCTCAGACTTGCCGGTAACATCACTGCAGAAATGGCCAATGAGCCTTCCATTAACCTCAGACTTGCCGGTAACATCACTGCAGAAATGGCCAATGAGCCTTCCATTAACCTCAGACTTGCCGGTAAGATCACTGCAGAAATGGCCAATGAGCCTTCCATTAACCTCAGACTTGCCGGTAAGATCACTGCAGAAATGGCCAATGAGCCTTCCATTAACCTCAGACTTGCCGGTAAGATCACTGCAGAAATGGCCAATGAGCCTTCCATTAACCTCAGACTTGCCGGTAACATCACTGCAGAAATGGCCAATGAGCCTTCCATTAACCTCAGACTTGCCGGTAAGATCACTGCAGAAATGGCCAATGAGCCTTCCATTAACCTCAGACTTGCCGGTAAGATCACTGCAGAAATGGCCAATGAGCCTTCCATTAACCTCAAACTTGCCGGTAAGATCACTGCAGAAATGGCCAATGAGCCTTCCATTAACCTCAGACTTGCCGGTAAGATCACTGCAGAAATGGCCAATGAGCCTTCCATTAACCTCAGACTTGCCGGTAAGATCACTGCAGAAATGGCCAATGAGCCTTCCATTAACCCAAGCCCAAGGCGCCATATTGTATTGGCATCTGCCAGTGAGAAGAGCATCTCTGGGCAGTAACAGGGGAGATTTATGTGCAGTGAATCAGTATCTCTCTCCTTATCTACCTCCCAACTTTCATTTCAGATCAGACCTGTGCTTTTCCTGCTCAGTGACTGCTCATATTTTAATTTCATGCCCCGTTGTCTCCACTACTGTAAAACATCAGAGTCACGTCAGTATTATTTCAGACAGTGATAGTTTAAGTGACACCCGTCGTCTGCCCCTCCATCTCCCTGCCGACAAGAATGGATAAATTGATGTGCCCTGACACCCCTTGTTATTTAATAGTCTCTCAGTAAGAGCTGGCAGTACCCCCAGATTCCAATGCCCTCCGTTCCCTCTGGTTCTCCATTTTGATGTATATCACTATTGGTTGTTGATTTTATGGATAGTAATGTAATGCACATACACAAAATATCTGTCTGTATTTATAACAGTTGCTGTTACCCCAATGTTTCTATATATCTGTAACCTTGTTATGAGCTAAGGGGGCCCAGCCTGAAGGTCAGTTAGGGGGAGATTTGGGGTGAGTGCTTATTTGTGCCCTGGGTACCCCTGGAACTATAGCAGGGTGACTGTTACCCCAATGTTTATATATATCTGTAACCTTGTTATGAACTAAGGGGGCCCAGTCTGAAGGTCAGTTAGGGGGAGATGTGGGGTGAGTGCTTATTTGTGCCCTGGGTACCCCTGGAACTATAGCAGGGTGACTGTTACCCCAATGTTTCTATATATCTGTAACATTGTTATGAGCTAAGGGGGCCCAGTCTGAAGGCCAGTTAGGGGGAGATTTGGGGTAAGTGTTTATTTGTACCCTGGGTACCCCTGGAACTATAGCAGGGTGACACCCCAATGTTTCTATATATCTGTAACCTTGTTATGAGCTAAGGGGGCCCAGTCTGAAGGTCACTTAGGGTGAGATTTGGGGTGAGTGCTTATTTGTGCCCTGGGTACCCCTGGAACTATAGCAGGGTGACTGTTACCCCAATGTTTCTATATATCTGTAACCTTTTTATGAGCTAAGGGGGCCCAGTCTGAAGGTCAGTTAGGGGGAGATTTGGGGTGAGTGCTTATTTGTACCCTGGGTACCCCTGGAACTATAGCAGGGTGACTGTTACCCCAATGTTTCTATATATCTGTAACCTTGTTATGAGCTAAGGGGGCCCAGTCTGAAGGTCACTTAGGGTGAGATTTGGGGTGAGTGCTTATCAATACCCCTGAGACTATTGCACAGTGACTCTTACTTTAATGTGTACATACATATATATATATTTCTCACAGTGGACCCAACGTGAATCAAAAAAATCCTCAAACCATTCGTCCACATTATTTTTCTTAAATGATGATACTGGAATTTACATTTTGGAATACAAGTTGGAGTGAGGCTTCATTCACACTGGTCGTTCTTTGGGGGGGGGGCTCTGTGAGACACGGAGTGAAGGTGGAACAATTCGGGTAGGACAAATGAGATGGTGAATTCTTCTGGCAGGAATAGACTGAGGATACAGCACTTACATAGGCTGAAACATAATTGATAACAGCCTTTCAAGGGGCTTGAGAATAGAACAGATCAGGGGCATAGGAAAAAACTAAAAAAATGTCAGACCCAGAAGAGAAGATAAATGTTCCTGTTGTTGTATCATTGACTTGGAACACTTGTCCTTCACTAATAGCCTTGCAGAGCTGGGGTAACCCTTACTATAGGTGACTGCATACAAGATGGATTAGGCTCTAGTTGGCCAGTAATTGAGCCCGCAAGCTGCCTTTTGTTATCATTATTTATTGCTACTGATCATTCCTGTGCAGGTATTGATTCTGGCAGCTCTGAGACTCTAGCTGACTTTGGGCCTAATGAAATTGTAGTACAGTCAGTTTAAGGCTGTCTATATGGGTTGGCCTGAGGCAAAACACACTTTGTGGGGCCTGAACTTCAACTACAACTTAAGGCGGGAGGTTTGGCAGCAGACCTTGCTCTACTGTTGCCAACTATCATCATCTTAGCCTATTTTCTCTATCATGCCCTACTCTCTCCATCTTATCCACCTTATCTCTCTATCTTATGCACCCTATCTCGCCATCATGTCCTACTGTCTCCATTGTGTCCTACGGTGTCCATCCTGTCCTACTGTCTCCATCTTGTCCTACTCTCTCCATCTTGCCCTACTGTCTCCATCTTGCCCATCTATCTCCATTGTGTCCAATTTTCTCCATCTTGTCCAACTGTCTCTATCTTGCCCCTACTGTCTCTATTCTTTCCTATACTCTTCATCTTGTCCTTCTCTCTCCATCATGCCCTATTGTCTCCATCTTGTCCCATTGCTTCCATCTTGCCCTACTGTCTGCATCTTATCTTGCTTTCTCCATCTTGTTCATGTTAACCTATTTTCTTTTCTATAGTCTTGCCTTTCTGTATTAGTCATGTCCTACTGTCACCATCTTCTCCCATTAAGTACATCTTAATCAACACTCTCAATTGTGCCTTACTATCTTCATATTTCTGTACTGTCTCCATCTTGCCCAACCTACTTGCCATCATTTGCAGTTGTGAGGCACAGTGAAAGGTTGCCTTAAGTGCCACAGTCATGACTTCTATCCAATATGTTTTTCCTATTTCCAGTTTCTTATCTCCTATCTCTTGGTTGTGCCCAATACCCTCTGTGGTTTTTCCTTCTAGAGCTGTCTGTGGGAGGGTCTGAATGGGGGATGCCCCAGCCATATACCCCACAAAATTGCAGTTGAAGGTAAGAGAATGGGGAGATAACAAGATGGCTTAAATCAGTACAAGATGGAGTCACTAGGGCAAGACAAAGATGACTGGACCATAGCAGGTCCAGTGTAATAGTTGGTGTTGTCCCCCTAAGTTTGGGACAGCATATTTTCTTTTCCTGTTCCTGCACAGGCAGGAGTAGGTAGAAGACTAAGCCAACATTTTGCAGTGTGCGGTGTTATAAGAGGGTGTATTTACTCTTAGAGCAAGAAGGAGATAGAAGGACAAGAAGGAGACACTTGTACAAGGTGGCTGACAGTGGCATTTTGACTGACAGTAGGGCAAGATGGTGGCAGCAACACTATAGCAGAATTGGCGCCCTGCTGTTAAAGAGCAAGTCCCTGCACGTATGTATGTTGGGAGTCCTACAAGTTATGTTCTAAGAACAGATGAAGGGCAATCAGTCAGTCAGGCAGTAATAATTTATATACATAATGGAGTACAGCTAAATCTGTTTTGGTTAGGGACACCTCTGATCAGGCACCAGTACCAGAGCCAGAACAGGTAAGGGTATCCTCTGCATACTGTGCAATTAACAGATCCAACAACAGGATCTAATAATTACACGTTGCTGGGTTGCACCAATTGCTTTAAGTTAAATGTAACCAAAGTAAGTATAATGCTAAAATTAACAACCATTATGGCAGCTTCCTTCCCCAGCGAGATACACCCACATACATACAAATATACACCCCACCGCGACTCCTTCCATAGCTCATGTAAATGATAAAATGTAATTTGTTAGTACATTTAGTTCAGTGAGTGCAGCCCAATCATTACTTGCAGTTACAGAGTAACTAGAAGCAATCTGTAATCCATTTAATTAAACTCATCCGTTAATATCTCTGCTCTAATTGCTTTGATACTTCGTTTACTGTTCCCACAAAACAAAGTAATGGGTTTTCTTTTATTTTAATGTATTTAAATGTTCTGCCATTTTTCATCAGAGGTTTGTGCATCAGGCGCTGCAAGTCTGGTACTCGCTTCATCCCGCTTCCCAAAGATGATTTATAAAATATGTAAAAAAAAAGCTAATTATTAATAAACGGTTAGGGTTATTATTCCTACCCTCCATACTTCTCCTTGAATCTGAACTTTGGTTGAGTATTGGGTAATCGGGCTGTCGTGATGCTTCCCATTGAGCAAGTATGTTATATGTGTCTGCCCCTTGCTGCACTGCTGGTTTTGAATCTTAGGGGGTTATTTATTTCCCCCTAAGTCCGATTTTTTTCTGATTGTACTTTTAAAGGGGAAAAACACCAATTTGTTGTAGGAAAAAAACCTTGAATTTTTTGTGATTTATTAAACCCAGGTGGTGTTAAAAATCAGAAAAAAAAGTACTCTAACCAAGACCTGCTGAGTTCATGTAGAAGTCAATGGCAGATGTCCCGAAGATATCCTAATTTGCACTGGGTTTCCGAAAAAGTTGCAGTATTCGGGTGTCAAATCCGAAAAAATCTTGTTATTTGGGCGTTACAGTATTCAGATTTTTTTTCATGATTTTTCCTGCACAAGAAATTTTCCGGAAAATTTATTGATAAATAGGGGGGGAAATCAATACGCATTTGGTCGGAGTAGTTCTTAGAACTTTTCAGATTTTGATAACGAACCCCCTATATGTCAGCTCAATGGCAGATGTCCCAAAAATATCCCAATTTGCAGTGGGTTTCCGAAAAAGTTGCAGCATTCGGGCATCAAATCCAAAAAAGTCTTGCTATTTGGGCATCAAACTGAAAAAGTCATAGTATTCAGATTTTTTTTCACGATTTTTTCCTGCACAAGAAATTTTCAGGAAAATGTATTGATAAATAGAGGGGAAAATATATGCGCATTTAGTCGGAGTAGTTCTTAGAACTTTTCAGATTTTGATAACAAACCCCCTATATGTCAGCTCAATGGCATATGTCCCGAAGATATCCCGATTTGCGCTGGTTTCTGAAAAAGTTGCTGTATTTGGGCTTCGAATCCAAAAAAAGTTGCGGTATTTGGGCTTCAAATCCAAAATAAGTTGCGGTATTCTGGCTTCAAATCCGAAAAAGTCTCACTATTTGGGTATCAAACCGAAAAAGTCACAGTGTTCAGATTTTTTTTTACGCTTTTTCCTGCAAAAATTTTCGGGAAAATGTATTGATAAATAGGGGTAGAAATCCATGCACATTTGGTCAGAGTAGTTCTTAGAACTTTTCAGATTTTGACTAACTGTCAGCTCGTCAGATGTCCCGAAAATATCCAGATTTGCTCTGGGTTTTGGAAAGATTTGCAGTATTTGGGCATCAAATCCGAAAAAGTTGCAGTATTTGGGCTTCAAATCCAAAAAAGTCTCACTATTTGGGCATCAAACCGAAAAGTCACAGTGTTGAGATTTTTTTCACGATTTTTCCTGCAAAAGAAATTTTCGGGAAATTTATTGATAAATAGGGAGAAAAATACACGTGCATTTGGTTGGAGTAGTTCTTAGAACTTTTCAGATTTTGATAACTAACCCCCTGTATGTCAGCTCCATGCTCTTCTAAAGCATTAAAAATGTATATTGAAAAGTGGCCTGGAAATGCATTTTCCATCATCATGTACAAAAAAAAAATGTTTTTGGGTGGAGTTCCCCTTTAAAGTTCCGGGCAACTGTAAGTGGAACACAAGAAGGCTGTTACATTTCCCCTTAAATTCATTCTATTTTAATTACTCATAAAGTGAAATACACTTTCCTCGGTCTCGAGTTGATTAAAGAGAATTAAATACAGCGAGTTACAGAGAAGGCCATGTGTCTGCAGGAAAATGCGGCACTGGAGAGCAGACACAATAGTCATTATGGGGAGAGAGCGATGGTAATGAAAGCGATAGTTCATAGTAATGCGCCATTAACAGAACGCAAACAGCAGCTCTCGTGTTCTCCAATGGAACCGACAATGACTCCGGGAAACCTGGGGTATAAGCGGTCGGGACAGGAGACAGATGCTCTGGCTGGACTTCTCCGTGGACGGAGGCACCTATGGGGGTCACAAATCAATCTCCTTCTACCCATGCATACTAATATAGTAACATAGTAAGTTAGGTTGAAAAACGACACACGTCCATCAAGTTCAACCTTTTGACTTTTTTTAACCTGCCTAACTGCCAGTTGATCCAGAGGAAGGCAAAAAAACCCATTTGAAGTCTCTCCAATTTGCCTCAGAGGGGGAAGAAGTTCCTTCCTGATTCCAAGATGCAAAGGGACCAGTCCCTGGATCAACTTGTACTATGAGCTATCTCCCATATCCCTGTATTCCCTCACTTGCTAAACACCATCCAACCCCTTCTTATACCTATCTAATGTATCAGCCTGTACCACTGATTCAGGGAGACAATTCCACATCTTCACAGCTCTCACTGTAACAAACCCCTTCCCAATATTTAGCTGGAACCTCTTTTCTTCTAATCGGAATGGGTGACCTTGTGTCAGCTGGAAAGACCTACTGGTAAATAAATCATTAGAGAGATTATTATATGATGATTATATATTTATACATAGTTATAATATCACTAGTGATGGGCGAATTTATTCGGCAGGCGCGAATTCGCGGTGAATTTGCGCGATTCGCCGTCAGCGAATAAATTCGTGAAACGCCCGTGAAAATTCGCGCAAAAAATTCGCCGCCGTCAAAAAATTTTTTCGAAAAAATGGACGCCAACGCCGAAAACGGGCGCCGGCATCAAAAACGCCGGCGTCGACAAAACGGGCGCTGGCGTCAAAAACGAGGCGCCGGCGCAGTTTCGCGAATTTTTCGCCGTTTCGCGAATTTCGCCCATCACTAAATATCACCCCTTAAGCGCCTCTTCTCCAGTGTGAACATCCCCAATTTGCCCAGTCTTTCCTCATAGCTAAGATTTCCCCTTTACCAGCTTAGTTGCCCTTCTCTGTACCCTTCTCTAATACAATAATGTCCTGTTTGAGTGATGGAGACCAAAACTGTACGGCATATTCTAGATGGGGCCTTACCAGTGCTCTATACAGTGGGACCCCCTCCTCCCGTGACTCTCTGCCCCATTTAATACAACTCAAGACCTTATTTGCCCTTGATGCTGCCGACTGGCATTGCTTGCTACAGACAAGTTTATTATCTACTCCAAGGTCCTTTTCCATAATGGATTTGCCTAGTGCAGTCCCATTAAGGGTATAAGTGGATATTGTTACATCCCAGGTGCAGGACTTTACATTTATCAACATTGAATCTCATTTGCCACTTAGCTGCCCAGATTGCCAGTTTGTCAAGATCCTGTTGCAAGTGCCACATCCTGGATGGAATTAATTGGGCTGATAGTTTTGTGTCATCTGCAAACACTGATACATTACTTACAACACCCTCCCCTAAGTCATTAATGAACAAGTTAAATAAAAGTGGACCCAATATTGAGCCCTGGGGGACCCCACTAAGAACCTTACTCCAAGTAGAGAATGTCCCATTAACAACCACCCTCTGTACCCGATCCTGTAGCCAGTTTCCTATCCATGTGCAAACTGACAGCAGAGCTAACACACTTAGGGGCATATTTATTAAGGGTCGAATTTCGAATTGAAAAAAACGTCCAAATTCTAATTCAAAAAGACCAACCGAAATTAAGTCGTAGGTTTTTTTGGTCGAATAGGTCCGCTCGAATAGGTCCGTTTTCGGCCGAATTCGAATCATACGAATCGAAGGAATAGCGCATTTGAACTAATTTGATTCGAAGTTTTTCCCAAAAAAAAATTTTGTTTTTTCAAAGTCCACCAATTGACTCCAAATAGGTTCTAGGAGGTCCCCCATAGGCTAAAACAGTTTTAGATGGTGAATTGCACAGGTTATGGGGCTTCAAGGTGTTGCCCATGTGCCTCCCACCCTCAGTGTCAGACTTGGGAAAACAGAGACCACTAAAAATCCCGAACAAAGGGCCCACTACTCAGATAAATCCTGTGCATTCAAGTCCCTAGTGTTCCACCACTGCACCATGTGGTCTGCCAGTGTGTCCGGCCCGGTGGTGGGGCCCAACAGAACCACAGCCCACTGGGTTTTCTCCCAGTGCTGAGCATGTGTATTCTAGAATCAGGGCTGTATTTTGTGTATATATATACACCTGAGGGCACATGTCTAAGGCACTAGCTTTAGAGGGGCCTATTATTAAAAATATATCTAAAACAACAATCATACAGACATGCAACGCCGTCACCCTCATTTAGAGCTCAGTGACCCTATCTTAGAATTTTCACCCAGATTTTACTTACCTGCCACCAATGTAAAGCACTGAAATTCTCCCTAAAACCTTGAAATAAGTAGAGCAGGGATCATGGAGAAGGTTGTCCCTGCCCGAAGTGATTGGAGCGTGTGCACCAGATGGGAGAGGAGGCAGTTGTGGGCCATGACTAAGGTAGAAACACAAGTAAATTCAATGTTACCCACAATGGAGTTCAACTCTAAATTTACTAAGCGGCCATCAGAACACTTCGCCAGTCGAAAATACACTCAGACAATGCTAATTTACTAAAATGCGAAGTTGCGTACAGGGCAAGGAACGCTGGCGACAGTAGCGATCCTAGAGGGGGCAGGCCCTGGTGCGTGACGCACAGCCGGGCCCCGCCCCCCTCCGCATGGCCCACATTGTCAATGGCGAATGGACTGCCGGGGGGCCCTGAGGGGGTGCGGGCCCTTGCCCGCTCGCACCCCCTGCTCCCCCGGTAGTTCCGCCACTGGCTGGTGAATTTACACTAGCGTTACTTCAACAATGTGAGCAAATAAAAGATGCAAGCGTTCAATTCTGCCTAGCGCAATTTCGAGGTCTTCGCTCAGGCTAATTTGCATATTTGAATGGACGTATATGTTGCAGCAAATACATTACATTACACAAGTCCAGGGAACCTTAATAAAGATAATAGAGTTGTTATATTGCCCTACACATGAGCCCACTGTATAGTTTATGTTCCATATGTGAGAAAATGGGAGAACCCGGTTACCCAAAAAAAATTTTCGGACTTTTGCAGCCTATCACTCTGAAAAAAAGGAAGACACGTTTTTTTTTTTAAACTTTTTCCACTAAAAAATATGGTGTTTGTAAGAAGAACGAGGAAGATCTATACACTCCATTGCACTTCGCCTGGTCTGAGGTGGCGAATGTAAATCTGGCGGAAGAGCTAACGTTCAGTAAAATCGTAATGAATTTGCAGAGTAACGTCCATTCGCCAGAGCGAAAATTCGCCTGGTTATAGAGTTCGAATCACCGCTAGTGTTTATCTGCTTCACCAGCGTAGGGACGCCTGCGCCCGTTAGTAATTCTGTGAAGTCCATGAAAACGGTAACGCTGGCGAATCTTGGCCGGCGTTAGTCATTTAGCCCTTTAGTAAATCTGCCCCTTTGAATTCTTTGGGGTATATTTAGCAAAGAGTGAAGTTAGAGATCACCACAGTATACAGAGTGAAATGCCGCCTCTCTCCATTCATTTCTATGGGTGAAAGTTCACCATTTGATAAATACGCCTTCAAAAATCCCATAGAAATGAATGGAGAGAGGCGGCATTTCACTCTGAGGACTGTGGTGATCTCTAACTAAGTAGTGCAAATAATAAATAGTGATGGGCGTCTTTTTTGACGCCGGCATCCGTTTTTGACACCGGCGTACATTTTTTGGATGCCGGCGAACACATTCGTCGGCGAAATTGCGCCGGCGTCAAAGAAACTGATGCCGGCGGACATTTTTTTTTTACGCCACGCGAATTCGCGCCTGGCGAATAAATCCGCCCATCACTAATAATAAAACAGAATACACTGAACCTGTTCTTGCTTGGAAGGCCATGGAGGCTCATCCCTTGCTTAGACTTCCCACAAGGCCGCGCTGCACACAGGAGCTGGTGTCACTCCGAAGGTCTGTCCTTCTCGTTGGCTCCTCTTCATATGAACTGACGTGCGCTTGTCAGAACAAGTAAATGTGTCAGGTACAATTCCATCGCTGCCTGTCAAGCACGTCTCCTGCCTTGCGGTGCTGGTTATTCGTATGATCTTCTGCACAGATTGTCAGCTTTGTGTCCTTTCTGCAAGCGCGGACTCCTTAGCCAGAGATATCACTACAAGGTTCAGATATTTCATGTCAGAACAAAGCACTGAGCCATTTATTATAAGTTCAATGTATATTTTATATTCTCCCGGCTCTCATTATGGCTCCATTATACAGAATGTGCAGAATCAAATTGTCTAGATTCTTCAGTTATTCTTTGCTTACAATTTATATAACTCATAAAACAGCCAAGACACATAAGTGCAGAGAGTGGCTCTTTCATTGCTGGTTTAACAGCAGGTCGACAGGGTGTTAATTCTGCTGTAAAGTGTTGCTTCCACCATCTTGCCCTTCTGTCAATCATGATGCCCAACTGTCAGCCATCTTGTCCTACTGTCTCCATCTTTTCCTACTGTCTCTATCTTATCCTATTGTCTCCATCTTGTCCTACTGCCTCTACCTCACCCTATTGTCTACATCTTGTCTTACTGTCTCCATCTTGTCCTACTGTCTCTACATTATCCTATTGTCTCCATCTTGTCCTACTGTCTCTACATTATCCTATTGTCTCCATCTTGTCCTACTGTCTCTACATTATCCTATTGTCTCCATCTTGTCCTACTGTCTCTACATTATCCTATTGTCTCCATCTTGTCCTACTGTCTCTACATTATCCTATTGTCTCCATCTTGTCCTACTTTCTCTACATTATCCTATTGTCTACATCTTGTCCTACTGTCCCCATCTTGTCCTACTGTCTCTATCTTATCCTATTGTCTCCATCTTGTCCTACTTTCTCTACATTATCCTATTGTCTACATCTTGTCCTACTGTCCCCATCTTGTCCTACTGTCTCTATCTTATCCTATTGTCTCCATCTTGTCCTACTGTCTCTACATTATCCTATTGTCTCCATCTTGTCGTACTGTCTCTACATTATCCTGTTGTCTCCATCTTGGCCTACTGTCCACATCTTGTCCCTTCTGTCTCCATCTTTCCCAACTGTTTCCATCTTGTCCTAATGTCTGCTTCATGCTCTACTGTCTCCATTTTTCTTACTGTCTCCTTTTTCGCCTCTGCTATCTCTGCCTTGTACCATGATCAACACCATGTCCTACTATCTCCTTTTCATCCTACCGTCTCCATCTTGTGCCATAGTTTTACTCTATTGTTTCCATATTTTCCTACTGTTTACACCATCTCCTCTATCACCTCTATCTCCTACTATCACCATCCTATCCTGCTGTCTATCTCTTGCTCTGCTCTACTGTTGTTTTAAGTCACAGTAGCCATAATGGGTTTTTTTTACTATGTGGTTATTTTATCTCCAAAAATATCTGCTTACAAAATAGGTAAAGCATACTGTATATACAGTAGTTGCGCTCATACACTCACATAAAACTTGTCTCCCATTGTATCACACGTATCTATATTCTGTTTTTCCTTGTTTTATGTTGCTACACTTTTTCACCCTCTATATATATATATATATATCTATGGAGCAGGACCAACACAAGTAAAGGAGCAGGAGGTCACCTGTATTGTCTGTTAAACATGACATGAACGTGCCAGACAAGCTGAATGCTTTATATCACTGTGTCTGATTTGCTGTGTGCTCAGAACAATCAGTACAGGCAATCAGTATAGATTCTGTGTTCTAACAAGTTGAGACAATCATCATTAATACTTCATGGATCACTGACAAACAGCCACGACTTCCAAGCTCACTATCGATCCTCCTGAAATTTTCACTCCACTCTTTTTTCAGTTGTTTAACACATTGGAAGATGCAGAAGGGCACTGATGAGGAAACCAAACTGTGCATGAAATGTGTTAACCCTCTCTCTACAGGAAGGAACTAATAAAGTGAGGATAATAGTCTCTGGGAAGGGAGTGTGACTGTGGGATAGCAGGTATAGTAGGGAGAGATGGTGCCTATAGCAACAGTGGATAATAGTCTCTGGGAAGGGAGTGTGACTGTAGGATAGCAGGTATAGTAGGGAGAGATGGTGCCTATAGTAACAGTGGATAATAGTCTCTGGGAAGGGAGTGTGACTGTGGGATAACAGGTATAGTAGGGAGAGATGGTGCCTATAGTAAAAGTGGATAATAGTCTCTGGGAAGGGAGTGTGACTGTGGGATAGCAGGTATAGTAGGGAGAGATGGTGTCTATAGTAACAGTGGGATAATAGTCTCTGGGAAGGGAGTGTGACTGTGGGATAGCAGGTATAGTAGGGAGAGATGGTGCCTATAGTAACAGTGGATAATAGTCTCTGGGAAGGGAGTGTGACTGTGGGATAGCAGGTATAGTAGGGAGAGATTGTGTCTATAGTAACAGTGGGATAATAGTCTCTGGGAAGGGAGTGTGACTGTGGGATAGCAGGTATAGTAGGGAGAGATGGTGCCTATAGTAACAGTGGATAATAGTCTCTGGGAAGGGAGTGTGACTGTGGGATAGCAGGTATAGTAGGGAGAGATGGTGCCTATAGTAACAGTGGATAATAGTCTCTGGGAAGGGAGTGTGACTGTGGGATAGCAGGTATAGTCGGGAGAGATGGTGCCTATAGTAAAAGTGGATAATAGTCTCTGGGAAGGGAGTGTGACTGTGGGATAGCAGGTATAGTAGGGAGAGATGGTGCCTATAGTAACAGTGGATAATAGTCTCTGGGAAGGGAGTGTGACTGTGGGATAGCAGGTATAGTAGGGAGAGATGGTGTCTATAGTAACAGTGGGATAATAATCTCTAGGAAGGGAGTGTGACTGTGGGATAGCAGGTATAGTAGGGAGAGATGGTGCCTATAGTAACAGTGGATAATAGTCTCTGGGAAGGGAGTGTGACTGTGGGATAGCAGGTATAGTAGGGAGAGATGGTGCCTATAGTAACAGTGGATAATAATCTCTGGGAAGGGAGTGTGACTGTGGGATAGCAGGTATAGTAGGGAGAGATGGTGCCTATAGTAACAGTGGATAATAGTCTCTGGGAAGGGAGTGTGACTGTGGGATAGCAGGTATAGTAGGGAGAGATGGTGCCTATAGTAACAGTGGATAATAGTCTCTGGGAAGGGAGTGTGACTGTGGGATAGCAGGTATAGTAGGGAGAGATGGTGCCTATAGTAAAAGTGGATAATAGTCTCTGGGAAGGGAGTGTGACTGTGGGATAGCAGGTATAGTAGGGAGAGATGGTGCCTATAGTAACAGTGGATAATAGTCTCTGGGAAGGGAGTGTGACTGTGGGATAGCAGGTATAGTAGGGAGAGATGGTGTCTATAGTAACAGTGGATAATAGTCTCTGGGAAGGGAGTGTGACTGTGGGATAACAGGTATAGTAGGGAGAGATGGTGCCTATAGTAAAAGTGGATAATAGTCTCTGGGAAGGGAGTGTGACTGTGGGATAGCAGGTATAGTAGGGAGAGGTGGTGCCTATAGTAACAGTGGATAATAGTCTCTGGGAAGGGAGTGTGACTGTGGGATAGCAGGTATAGTAGGGAGAGATGGTGCCTATAGTAACAGTGGATAATAGTCTCTGGGAAGGGAGTGTGACTGTGGGATAGCAGGTATAGTAGGGAGAGATGGTGCCTATAGTAACAGTGGATAATAGTCTCTGGGAAGGGAGTGTGACTGTGGGATAGCAGGTATAGTAGGGAGAGATGGTGTCTATAGTAACAGTGGATAATAGTCTCTGGGAAGGGAGTGTGACTGTGGGATAGCAGGTATAGTAGGGAGAGATGGTGCCTATAGTAACAGTGGATAATAGTCTCTGGAAAGGGAGTGTGACTGTGGGATAGCAGGTATAGTATGGAGAGATGGTGCCTATAGTAACAGTGGATAATAGTCTCTGGGAAGGGAGTGTAACTGTGGGATAGCAGGTATAGTAGGGAGAGATGGTGCCTATAGTAACAGTGGGATAATAGTCTCTGGAAAGGGAGTGTGACTGTGGGATAGCAGATATAGTAGGGAGAGATGGTGCCTATAGTAACAGTGGGATAATAGTCTCTGGGAAGGGAGTGTGACTGTGGGATAGCAGGTATAGTAGGAGAGATGGTGCCTATAGTAACAGTGGATAATAGTCTCTGGGAAGGGAGTGTGACTGTGGGATAGCAGGTATAGTAGGGAGAGATGGTGCCTATAGTAACAGTGGATAATAGTCTCTGGGAAGGGAGTGTGACTGTGGGATAGCAGGTATAGTAGGAGAGATGGTGCCTATAGTAACAGTGGGATAATTTGTTTCCTAGGTTGGACTGTCCCACTTTAAATACATAATGAGGCTGAGGATAGTCTGTCTTGCCAGGACTTCTTCACCACTAAAAACTGCTAGATCTGCAGAGCTAAGCATATTTTTCCCCTCCATATGCTGTAACACAGACTTTTGTTTTCATTAATCATTTTTAGCCGGTCAGATAATTTGCTTTGGTTCCAGGAGATGGGGGAAGTTTGTGCAATTGCAGAGACTCTTCAGGGAGTAGAATATGAGGCCACAGTAATTGCCTAATGAGCTGGAAGAGGCAGACAGACAATACAGAAACAGAAAGAAGTGTTTGCGGAGGATTGAGGTGAATGTTCCAAGCAGAATGGGGTCCCTGAGTGCGTCTGGGTCAGGATTACATGAATGCTGTTACCAGTGGTAGTTCCTTAAAGAAGAACAGTATGATAGACACTGTATATGAGAAAATTGCTCTGCAATTTATGAATAAAAGATTAACTAAACACATTTCATCTGTTAATTACTTGCTCTTTTATGGCCCATGTCACTGTCCCACATGCTCTCCATCTTGTCTTACTGTCTCCATCACATATTATTGTACCTGTCATGCCTTACTGTCTTTATCTTGATCTACTGTCTCCATCATGTTTTACTGCCTCCATCATGTCTTACTGTCTCCATCTTGCTTTACTGTCTCCATCACATCGCATTGTACCTGTCATGGCTTATTGTCTTTATCTTGACCTACTGTCTCCATCATGTCTTACTGTGCCTGTCATGCCTTACTGTCTTTATGTTGAGCTACTGTCTCCATCATGTCTTACTGTACCTGTCATGCTTTACTGTCTTTATCTTTACCTACTGTCTCCATCATGTCCTACTGTACCCATCATGCCTTACCGTCTTTATCTTGACCTACTGTTTCCATCATGTCTTATTGTACCTCTCATGCCTTACTGTCTTTATTTTGACCTACTGTCTCCATCATGTCTTACTGTACCCATCATACCTTACTGTCTTTATCTTGACCTACTGTCTCCATCATGTCTTACTGTAACCATCATACCTTAATGTCTTTATCTTGACCTACTGTCTCCATCATGTCTTACTGTATCCATTTTGCCTTACTGTCTTTATCTTGACCTACTGTCTCCATCATGTCTTACCGTACCCATCATACCTTACTGTCTTTATCTTGACCTACTGTCTCCATCATGTCTTACTGTAACCATCATACCTTAATGTCTTTATCTTGACCTACTGTCTCCATCATGTCTTACTGTACCCATCATACCTTACTGTCTTTATCTTGACCTACTGTCTCCATCATGTCTTACTGTAACCATCATACCTTAATGTCTTTACCTTGACCTACTGTCTCCATCATGTCTTACTGTATCCATTTTGCCTTACTGTCTTTATTTTGACCTACTGTCTCCATCCTGTCCTGCTGTCACAGTGTTGTCCATCTTTGATCATCTTGTCTACCTATTCTTATCTTGCTGTATTGTCCCTATCTCTTTCTTCTTCTAATGATGCCTTTTTATCCTAATGTCACCAACTTGCCCTACTTTCACCATATTACTCTAGTTTGACCATCAGCGAGGGTTGGAACTTGGGATATATATATATATACATTCCTAACTACAGAATCATTATTAAAAATAAACCACAATACAATTTGCCCCCACTATGATATAATTTATTCTTATCATCTGTTATTAATTTAATCCCCTTATATTATGCATGGATTATTTATCATCTCCATCAATCTGTGCCCCAATAGAGCTTGCAATCTAATTTTCTAACCCCACACACTTACAATAGTCAGTTCCATCAGAAACCAATTTACCTGCTGGGTGTCTTTTCAGCCTGGGTGGAAACAAACACAACCATGGGAAGAAGAGAGAAAGTAGTAGTAGTTAATGCTAAAGGTAATAATACAGGTAATTACCTGGTTTCATGTGTGTCCTGGCAAGTTATCAGGGCAGGTTGAAGGGGTGCAGTGGTTTAAAAGCCCATTTGTGCCACAAGTACATTACCTCTCTGTACAGCACTTAGTATTGTGACCCCAAAATCACTTTGCACTTGTAATTGCAAATGAGGCTAGTGTAAAACAGGTGCAAAGTGAAAAAAAGCTGCAAGACACCATGTTGTTTTCACCCTGCCCTGTACTTTGCACCCATAGGGGCAGTGTTGGACTAGCTGCCGCCCCAGGCCATTCCCTCCCCAAACATCAGATGTGAGCTCATACTGCAACCTGATGCCCCCTGAATACTTTATATTTCCCTGTTGCGGCTGAGATCATGGGAGGTCTGAGGGAAGCGGCAATCATTTCCGGTGGGGAGTGAAGCAGGACTGGGTCAGCAGGGACCCATGAGGGTCGGGGCCTACTGAGTTTTTTCCCAGTGTCCTACTAGCCCAGTCGGAAAACTGCATAGGTATTTTTTTTATTAATTAAATGCTTACAATAAAGAAACAAACCATAATACAATTCTTAAATTACCATAAAATTAATGACAGGCTAAAATAAGTCCACCGCCAGAAGACTCCCTCCCCATTCCACCCATATGAGGACGGCCAACTATCAAAGTCCACCTTTGTCCATATTGACCGCTTCCCCTCCCCACACCCTCACCAATTCCAACAACACCCAATGGATAGCCAGTTTCAAAGTAAAAAATAAATAAATAAAAAAAAAGGCTCGAAGGCTACAGAGTAAAGACCTTCCATAATGAAGCGGTATCCCAGGAGCGAGCTGATTCTAAAGATCTTATATACCATAACTCTCCCATGGTGGATTTAACAATGGTCTCAGGAGTCACATCTGAACCAAAAGTATAACGACATGTGCCTTAGATGGTACTTATATACTATGATCACCAGGTACAGCATCTCGTGGTCGTAGCTGCGCTGTCTGGCTGACACTCCATAGGCCAGTTCAGCATAGCCCAGGGTGTGCAGGAGCTGAACATTTAGAGCTCAGGAGACCTGAGAGCGCCCCCTCTTTGCCAAGGGACACTGCTGCAGAAAATGCTCCTGGGTCTCCTCCACACCACCAGGGGCAGTTTCGGTCGACCACCGACAAATACTTGACATTCTCCCTGACAAAGAGCTTTCCCTGAAGGGAGAGCCAGGATAGGTCAAATAGCTTGAGTGGCAGCCTTTTGCTATTGAGGAAGCGCAAGCTCCTGACCAGAGTGTTCTCAATGCAGTCCTTCAAAGCAAGAGGGATAGTAAAGTAGACATTTAGCACCCTCATGTAAAGAGCATGCCGGGAGGTTGTACCAAGATCATCTACTCCGATATCCCATCGCCTCAAATGCTTCAGTGCAAGGACAAAGTATGATGGAACATGACCATGTCACACCCGCTTCACCCCATCGCCCTGTAACCATTAACCTACAAAAGGGAATACCCAGGCCCTGACACTGCCTTCCCAAGAAACATCAGTTCTTTGACCCAGATGCCCAAAGTTAAACTTTAGGAAGATGGTGCCAAAGAAGGGCACTGGACACAACATGTCGGACACTGCATAGGGGCAGGTGTCCAGAAATTTGGAGGCACTTTATTCATGAGACAGATTGTGGGTGTTACATGGGTGGCCCCTTAGATAACACCTAGATTGCATGTCATTCAGATGCTCAAGATAAGTAGCACCTGGATTCAGAGCAAAGCATAGTCTGCACTGAAATCTCCATCTGCAAGTGCAGAAATCTTCCATACGTGTCCCAGGAATTAATCGATGACCCCTTGTGGTTTCCTACACCATGCGTGTCACTAATAGGGACAACTGGTGCATTAAAGGAAAACTATACCCCTCAAACAATGTAGGTCTCTATAAAAAGATATTGCATAAAACAGCTCATGTGTAAAACTCTGCTTCATGTAAATAAACCATTTTCATAATAATATACTTCTTTAGTAGTATATGCCATTAGGTAATCCTAAATAGAAAAATGGTTAAATATGTTAAGTGACATGAGCCAATTAACAGACAGAGTTGTGTCTTTTGAGCCGACACTTCTTCCTGTTACAGTTAGAGCTGCAGTATTTCTGGTCAGGTGATCTCTTCCTGTTACAGTTAGAGTTGCAGTATTTCTGGTCAGGTGATCTCTTCCTGTTACAGTTAGAGCTGCAGTATTTCTGGTCAGGTGATCTCTTCCTGTTACAGTTAGAGCTGCAGTATTTCTGGTCAGGTGATCTCTTCCTGTTACAGTTAGAGCTGCAGTATTTCTGGTCAGGTGATCTCTTCCTGTTACAGTTAGAGCTGCAGTATTTCTGGTCAGGTGATCTCTTCCTGTTACAGTTAGAGCTGCAGTATTTCTGGTCAGGTGATCTCTGAGGCAGCACACAGACCATCACAAAATGGTGGTTCAAGGCAAGATATGTAAAAGGACAAGATATACTTAAATACATATTCCAGTTTGGTAAGATTCTTTAATATGTCAGTTTATATGATATAAACTATCTGTTGCTTAAATCGTCATTTTGGGGGTAACGTTTTTCGCTAAGGAAGGCACAAACCAAAAGCAATGTCATTAACACCTCATTTTCATCCATTTTTGCACCCACAGATTCCTCTGCTGGAATATGAAGCAGCAGCAGTTCTGACAGCAAATTGTACCCAGGCAGGAAAGGTTCCTGATGTCACACGGCATTAGTTGTTATGGAGCCTGATGCACGGAGCTAATAGCATGCTGCCAGACCTGGTTTTCCAAGCAATCAGCAGTTGTTACATAGGAAAGTGCAGGGGCGTCGCAGGAATTAGAGACCAAATTGGCCTCTTCACATAAGAGCACGACACTAGAGCCCAGAGCATCTGACTTCCATCTGCATTAGAAGCCGCTTTCTTTCCCAATCTGGCCATGTTTATAGGCAACGACTCCCACAGAATCCGATAGAGGGTTCCAATTTCCAGATAATTATATTTACTGCCATCCAAACCAGCGCCACCGGCCAGCTCCCTGCACTGGGTACATCCTATTACCATACAGACGGGAGACACAGGCACAGGAAAGATACAAGTTTAACAAGCTGATTTTTTTTCCAATCGGCCGTTGATATCGGTGCAGAAATGAGAGGAACTCGCTGAGCGTCCAAGAAAGTTTTTCAATTCTGTCCTGTCACCGGATAATGAGAAATTAGCAGCTCCCCGTCACACCATGCGAGCACTGACACCTTCGCTTTAGGTCTAAATTTATTAAAGGGCGACAACGTGATCAAGTTTGGGGCTCTTTAACTCTTTATCCAGGAAAGGAGTCAGGGCTCTGAGCATGTTTTCTGCTATTTACTTACACTAGCAACAGTAGTGCTGGATATGTGCCTAATATAGAAAGGCACCTAATATATAGAAATGTTTAATTTAAAAGATCACTTTACATTAAATAATCATCATTTCATAAACAGTTCACAAATCATAAAACAAAACAAAAATAACCAAAAATCCCATGAACCCACCCATACACCCTCCAGTCCCATCCCTCTGCCCATTGGCAACTTTACCATTAAACACACCAAATCAAAGGCCAGTTTGCAAAGTCTCAGTTTGTCCATACGGCCTTCCTTCCCCCACCTCCAACCCAAATGAGCATTCCAGAAAAGTCTTCCCTGGACCAACCTCCTCCAGTTTTTGTCACCCAACAAAAACATAATACTTTCATAGTCATATCTGAATTGATTCTTCCAGGCTAAATAAAGCTGCACCTCCAGTCTACAGAAAGAGAGAGGAGCAGTATCAGTGCCCAGGGAGCCATATACATACAATAAGTACATACCTTGAGATGAGGGCATGTTCATGAAGATGAAAGAGAACGGTTCACCCCTCGCCATAGGTTCTGATTATATGATGATGACCTCTTTATCTCAATTCCCTTCAGGAAACTCAACTGAGCCAGAGCAGCCTTCACTATATTATCTGGGGAAGCGCCCAACTGGCCAAAAGATCTCCTGCACCTATGCTGCCAGATCTGGTACCATGTGCATGCAAGTATAATGTAAATTGTCTCACAGTCCAGTGGGTGGTGTATAGCGGGAACCCCATAGGCTGAGTCTGCATAGTTCAGACTGTTCAGGAGTGGGATATTAAAGTAGAAGGAAACCTAGTCAGCGCAGTAAGTGTGTGTTGCCCACCCTACCTCCTCCCCCCTGGCCTACCCGTCCCGCTGGGCAAATGCCCCTAACTTGTTACTTACCCTTCTGCGCAGGTCCAGTCTACGAAGTTCACCAACACCATCTTCTTCCACGCGATCTTCTTCCTGCTTTGACAGGCACATGCGCAGTAGGAGCATTTTGCCGGTACGATCTACTGCGCATGTGCCAAAAGTCACGAGGTGAAATCGGAAATCTTTGCGACTTTTGGCGCATGCACAGTAGATCCATACCGGCGAAATGCTCCAACTGCGCATGCGCCAAAACGCCGGTCAAAGCAGGAAGAAGATCGCGTGGAAGAAGATGGTGCCTGTGAACTCTGTGGACTGGACCTGCGCAGAAGGGTAAGTAACAAGTTTGGGGCATTTGCCCAGCGGGACAGGTAGGCCAGGGGGGAGAAGGGAGGGTGGACAACACAGGGGAGGGGGTTTTTGCGCCGACTAGGTTTCCTTCTCCTTTAAGAGCTGCTGGCTATACACATCTCTAGTCACTGGGCAACTCACAAGAAAGTGATCTTGGGTCTCCACCTCTCCACACCCCCAGGGACAATCTTTGCTGCCAATGGTAAGATAAGTCAAGTTGCCTCGGACATAGAGTTTCCCTTGGAGTGAAAGCCAACAGTTGTCAAAGAACATAGGAGGAAGTCTCTTGCCATTAAAAAGGCTTTCCTGAAGGATGTCACCCACACAGTCTCTCAGAGCAAGAGGTGCAGCAAAATAGTCTTTGATCACCCTCTGATACAACTTTTGGGAAAATGTGACCAGCTCACCTACCCTGACATCCCACCACTTCAGAATCCTCAGAGCAAGAACTAGGTATGATGGAAGGGATCCCTGTACTATCCAAAATCTCTTCATTCTACCGCCTTGAAACCAAGTTCCTACAAAAGGCGATACCTTGTTCCTGATACAGACTTCCCACAGGGTTAAAAAGTTAAACCTAAGAAAAAGTGACCCAAAGAAAGCCACTGGGCACAGCATGCCAAAACCACCCTCCTTCCGCTGCAGGTACGTTATCCCCCTTTTGACTGGATTCAGCCCGTGTCCCCAGAGTAACTGGAAAAACAGACTGTGGACCCTGGCGTAGAGAGATTCTGGCAATGGATACACATACGCTACAAACAAAAACAGAGGGACCAGGTAGGCCTTGATAAGCTTCACCCTTCCCCTGTATGCCAGCCTCCATACCTTCCATCGCTGGACCTGTGCTGTTCGGCATCCAGTTTCTCATCCCAGTTTAGCCTGCAATTGTCTTCCCTCCCGAACTTTATCCCCAGGATCTTTATGTGGGGCTCACCATTCAACGTCCAAAAAGCTTCCGACTTGTCACGGTTAATCATCAACCCAGAGGCCTCAGAGTAACTTTCGAAGGTTTCATTAAGCAGCCTCCTGTCCTTCAGATAGGATACCACAACTGTCACATCGTCCACGTAGGCGAGGGATGTCAATGTCTGGCATCTGGGGACTGATATACCCCTCAAGCCACAGCTCTCCAGACTGCGCAGGAATGGGTCTATGGCAAATGCGTACAAGAGTGGGCTTAAGGGGCAACCCTGTCGCACTGCAGACTCCACATTGAAATCATCTCCCCTCCAACCATTGACAAGTGGGAAGTTTACAGCCCCTTCATACAAAACTGCCAGCCATTGGATAAATTTGCCCGGGGTACTGTACTAAGTAGACCACAGGTACTGATGATTCACCCGGTTAAAAGCCTTGGCCTGGTCCAATGTAGCAGCCCTTGCTCTGAGCTTTGCATACTTCTAAGGTCTCCCTGATAGTAAGAAGAGCCCCAAAGATGCTCCACCCTTTCACCGTGCTAAATTGAAAGCCTGAGAATAACGTGCCTGAGAACTGAATAAGTCTATCAAAAAGTACCCTTGCTAGAATCTTCCTATCGTTATTGAGAAGCGCAATAGGCTTCCAGTTCTCAATATGTTCTTAATCCTTACCCTTTGAAAGCAGGATCAAAGAAGAAACCCTCATGAAGGGGGGCAAGATTCCCTCCGCCAGGCTATCTCTGAAGACCTCCACGAGGACCGGGGCCAACTCATCTTTGAAAATCTTATAAAACTCGGCTGTCAAGCCGTCTGGGCCTGGCGCCTTCTTTTTATGAAGGCTGTCAATAGCTGCTCTTACCTCAGCCTCCGTTATTTCTGCTTCCAAAGGGCAAAAGACCAAATTAGACGTATCAGGCCCCGGTGTCGCCTCCAAGTAGTCAGTCAGCCAGTCCCCATCCAAAGCCTTGTTCCGGAAAAGGTCGGCATAGTAAGACCTCACAACACCCAGGATGCCCTCCCTGGTAGTCTGCAACTTACCCTGGGTGTCCTTGAGGCCTGTTACTAACTTCCTGGCCACACCCCTAATTCTGCAAAGGGTCCTGCAAGTGAAAACAGAACAAAGATCTGTACCGGCTGTACTGATGCCGCCTAATCTTGGCCTTCAGCTTGGACAATCCGCCCCGTCCCTTTCATAGGGACAGGTATCTTTTGTATTTCTCTCCCTCCATACGTACAGATAGCTTTCTGAAGAGATTTCAAAACGACTCCTTGGCATCCTCCCACTAGAATGACACAGAATCATAAAAGTCAACCCTATTAATTTCGTTCTGAAGACTAATCCTGCCTGCTGGATAATATTATTAAAGAAATATCCTTCTGCCCTGTTGACTCTAGCACTTGTCCTATCTTGTGGCCTTAAAAACATAGTTAAAATCGCCAGCAAGAACCACTGGGAGAGAGGTGTGGAGGTACTGCCTCATGTCAGACAGCAGTGTTGTCCTTTCCTGTGCAGAGTGTGGCCCATTGATATTAATGAGGCGCATCCTCCTACCCCCAGCTGTGACATCAAGGAGCAGACACCGGCCAACCTGGATCTCAATAAGACGGTGAATGACCACATTTAATGCAGCTCTGAACAGCACCCCTACACCACCACATGGCTCAGCCACTTTTGACCAGACAGAAGGCCAATGACACCATTCAGAAGTTGCCTTCCGAATGTCAGCCCTGGTGGTCAATCGAGTCTCTTGAAGGAAAAAAATAACTCCATCTGATGAGAGAAGGCCAGAAGGCCAGAAATCTAGCCCTGGGCGAGCGAATGCTACAGACATTAGAGGTGTAGATCTTAACTGGTACCGTAGCCATGTTGGTTTTTTACTTTAGCTTTTTTTCCTTCTCTTTCATCATTTCTTACGCCCTCTCCAAACTTCTTGATCTGGACCCCTGCTGGTATAGGGTTTTTTATCCCCAAGAGGGACCATCTCATCCTCTGTGGTTGGATCCATCTCAGGCTGAGATGTAACCATATCTGGCAATGCCAGGACATGTTGAACCTCTTCTAAAGAGGCCATAGTGGGTCCAACCACTTCTGATGAGGCTTCACTACACACCACATCATCTGATATGGTCCCACCAGAATGGTGTCCATCCCCGTGCCCTGGCTCCATAATTAAATGGTGAAGAGAACGAGGGAATGTATGGAGAGCATATAGGAAGTACTGAATGGAAAATGAAAGTAATTATCTGCCCACCTCTATGCCTAAGGCATAGAGGAGGGGCAGAGAATATTTGATTGACAGCTGAGATTTTTAAATGAGCTTACTACAACTATGAATGCTTTAATAAAATATTGAAATTGGATTTCATGTTTAATTTGAAAAGGTCTTTTATTATACAGCTTTTTGTGTCTGGGTGACAGGTCCACTTTAATCTTATTGAGGCACTGTTTCTGTGGGTCCCTGGGGTTCAAATTAAGCATAACAGATGCACAAGGATGCACATATGAAACCCCAATGATGTGACACTGGTGAATAAGATTCCTCACAGATGGTGCCCTCTGTTGGAGGGAGTAAAATTGGAGGAAACAGAAATATGAAAATATGATGGACCTGGTGGAGACAGTAAGAAAAGCTAGAGACAGCAGGGCAAGAGGCAAACGTTTGGAAAAATAGAGACAATATGTCAAGAAGGTAGCTGTAGAACACATTTGAGACAGCAATACAGGATAGAGACAATAGAACAAGATGGAGACTGTAGGTCAAGGTGGACACAGAAAAAAAAATGGAGACAATAGGTCAGGGTGGAATCAGAAAAACAAGATGGAAACAGTAGGTAAAGTGGAGACAGGAATGCAAGATGGAGACAGGAAAGCAAGATGAAGAAAGTAGGTCAAGTGGAGACAGAAAAGCAAAATGGAGACAGTAGGTCAAGGTGGAGACAGAAAAGCAAGATGGAGACAATATAACAAGATGGAAAATGTAGGGCAAGAAGGAGGCCGTATGAGAAGATGGAGAGAGTAGGGTAGGCTGGAGACAGAAAAGCAAGATGGAGACAGTAGGTCAAGGTGGACACAGAAAAACAACATGGATACAATAGGTCAGGGAGGACACAGAAAAGCAAGATGTAAACAGTAGGTAAAGTGGAGACAGGAACACAAGATGGAGACAGTAGGTCAGGTGGAGACAGGAAAGCAAGATGAAGATAGTAGGTAAAGTGGAGACAGGAACGCAAGATGGAGACAGTAGGTCAGGTGGAAAAAGGAAAGCAAGATGAAGACAGTATGTCAAGGTGGAGACAGAAAAGCAAGATGGAGACAGTAGGTCAAGTGGAGAGAGAAAAGCAAGATGGAGACAGTAGGTCAAGGTGGAGACAGAAAAGCAAGATTGAGACAGTAGGTCAAGTGGAGACAGAAAAGCAAGATGAAGACAGAAGGTCAGGTGGAGACTGAAAAACAAGATTAAGACAGCAGGTTAAGTGGAGACAGAAAAGCAAGATGGGTATAGTAGGTCAGTGAAGACAGAAAAGCAAGATGGAGACAGTAGGTCAAGTGGAAACAGGAAAGCAAGATGGAGACAGAAGAGCAAGATAGAGCTAATTCCTATTTTACCTCACAAGTACACACACAAGCCACCTGAAAACACAAACAATCCTGATACCGCTCAATGGAACAGCAGAACAAGGATCAACATGAGGCAATTTTATTATTCTGATCCATCACTCCCCAAATAAATACAAAGAGCCACATAAACAACAATATAGGATATTATTAGATGAAGCCATAGACTAATTTCAATGCAGCACTTTCTCTGCACTCTATTCGCACACAACCCAGGATTCCCTGCTTCCTCCCAGCATCCCCCAGACTTCACAGCTAATTGAATTTATAGCAAGAAATGTGACTGTGGCTGATTGATAAAGCTCCGGTGAAACAGTCTGGGAGTGGAACCAATGAATTCCCCCTCTTCTTCCTGAGTCCTGAGATCGATACCAGGCAGCTATCATTTCTGCGGTGTATAATAATGACTTCAGTGCTGGTTGAGGCGCTCTCCGCAGGACACCATTAACTTCTGTCAATACACGTTTTATTCCAACTCAATGCTGCTGGCATCGCACAAAAGTCAGTCCCCAGCAATGAAAAAGATGTTTTTTAGACTCAAACCTGTGGGGAATTTGTCAGTTCCTGAATTTAAAGGGGAACTCTGCTCAGATTATTCTTATTTGTATAATAAAGGAAAGTATCATTTTAAGACACTTTCTAATGTCCATTGATTCATCATTCTTGCTGCTTCTAAAGTTAGGCGTAAATCTAATCCCTATTGTATTGTGTGCTGCCACTGCTGGTTCCGACTCCTGCAAAAAATGTAGCAAAAGTCAGTTCTCCTCCAGTAGTGATGTGCGGGTCAGGGTTTTCCTGAACCGCACCCGACCCTAACCCGCCCTGCTGCAACCCGCACCCGTGCTTCCGGTGTCTTTTTATAGACCCACGCTGACCCGCCCTGCCGATGACGTCACAAAAGGGGTGGGGCGAGCAGACGCGAGACTATGGGGCAAATTCACTAAGCCGCGAAGCGCCATACGCTAGCGTTAATTCGCTAGCGTTTGGCATTTTCGCTACTGCGCAAATTCACTAACGAACGCTGGTGTAGTTTCGCTAGTGTTACTTCGCCAGGCGAATTTTCGCTAGCGACGAAACTATTCAAATTCACTAACTTGCGCAGTGTACTGAATGCTACCTTTTACGCTAGACTTCCTTCGCCACCTCAGACCTGGCGAAGCGCAATAGAGTAGATAGGGATTGTTTCAAAAAAAGTCAATTTTTTTTCTAAGTCCCAAAAAACGCTGGCGTGTTTTCTACATGATGGGTGATAGGCTGAAAAAGATCAAAAATTTTTTGGGGCTCCCCACCTTTCCCCCCTACATTTCCTGACTCATGGCAACTTACCTAGACAGTGGGCACATGTGTAGGGCAAAATACAATTTATATTTGCTGATTTGAAGGTTTTCTAGGCATTTGTAGTGCTGATACGTGTTCCTCCATTGAAATTTGAATTTCTCGCCGTATGCAAATTAGCCTTCGCTACCGTAACTTCGCTTTATATAGCAAATCAACGCTAGCGCAACTTCGCAACCTTACGCTACCCCTGTGCGCAACTTTGGATTTTAGTGAATTTGCGGAGCGCTGGCGAAACTACGCCTGGCGAAGTGCGGCGAAGTACGGCATCTTAGTGAATTTGCCCCTATAAAGCTTTGACCTGGAAGTCGGATGCCGGCATTTGAAGGTGGCACAGGTGGCACAGGTGGGTATTGGGTCGGCCCGTACATCACTATCCTCCAGGTCTATTGATCAGGCTACATTGTTTCAAAAGTCAAGACCAGATAGGTACTGCTTTAATAGCCCTAAGCTATATGCCTTTTCTTTTTTTTATCTCACGGTGAATCTCCATACAAAATAAAGGCATATATACCTGTAGTACATAACAATCTTATTGTCACATCACACAATGTCATAAGAGATAGCAGTGACACAAGTACAATCAATACCTGAGAAGACAGTATAACTAGTGTCTGAATGTAGAGTGACAACTGAATGAATTGGTCAAGGTAGGTCTAGCAGACCAATAAGTTTAACTAGGTCAAATAGAGCAACTAGGTCACCAGGTATGTCCGCCTACTACATATTATGGTTAAATTTGACTCAAATTTACTCAACCCTCCAGGGTCACGTGGTAGACAGTGGGGGGAAAGACTTCCAGACAGACCATATTTTGTCAAATTTCGAGTAATTGTGTTCGTTTCTGGCTGCTATCATCTCCATACTAGCTCTGTAATCAACTGCCATCAAAATTTGTTGGAAGTCTAACAGACCAGCAGTTTTCCAGTTCTTAGCAATCAAAAGTGTTGTCGCATTGAAGTTCTTGAAATTTCTTCTGGAATTTTGTGATCGTATCCAGCAGGTTCAACAACAAGGCAGCATCCGGTGAGTGTGGGACCCCAAAATGTAAATCAGCTTTTATCAGGTTGAAAACGTCATTCCATAGATCAACTACCAAAGGACAGGACCACCACAAGTGCAATAATGTCCCATGATGCCCACAACCCCTCCAGCACAAAGGGGAATAATGTCCTATATGCCTTTTCTACCCCAGTATGGGTGCCCCTTCCATAGAACAGGTTCCAAGCTCAGCAGATTAGATATTTCTCACTCCCGCAGACATTGATCGCAGACTTCAGACATTCCGGTAACCATGGCAACGCTGCTGCTACAAACGAGGCACTTGGAAAGTTAAGGATGTTTAAACAGTTGCGCCACCATCCAATGCGCTGCCATTTTAATTAGCCAGAAAGTAATTAGTTTTTAATTAAAAAAAAAAGAAAGAAGTTTGGAAATGTCAAGTAATTACGCACGTTTCATGGTGCAAAAAAGAAGGAGTGAAAGCCCCCTACACAGAGCAAGGAGCCATGAGATTGTGTTACAGAGGAATTATTGCACTGGGGCTGTTGTTTCTAGCAACTTCCCAGACTTACAGACTGTTGGGGGGTTTCTGGGGGACATTTGCATTAAATTAAGGGGCAGTCTTCTTATAATAAAGTTTTAGTATCCTCTGGAAAACATTGTCAGCAGGGGGATTCAAACAGCCCCACCAGTAACATCAGAAGAGGACCAATTCAAGGACAACTTCTGACTTTATAACTGATGGTAATAAAAACCAACTGCAGGTTGGGCATTGACATAATGCAGTGCTCTCACCTTCTCAAGTGTCACCGTCTTGCCCAGCTGTCACCTTCTTACTCTACAGTCCCCATCTTGTCCTACTCTCCTATTTTGTCCAAATGTGCACATCTTGCTCTATTGTCTGTAGCTTGTCCTACTGAATCCATCATGGCCCACTGTACCATATTGCTGTACTGCCTTCATCTTCTGCTAATGTTTTCATCTTATGCTACTTCTCCTTCTTGCCCTACTCTTGTCACCTTGTCTTTTCCTTGCCCTAATGGCATTACCTTGTTTTATTGTTACCACATTGTTCTATTGTCCAGTTTGCTCTACAGTCCTCAGCTTAGCCTACTGTAACTATATCTTAATTTTGTTACCATTATTTTCTATTGTCTCCATCTTGCTTCTAGAATCATCTTGCTCTACTGACCACATCTTATGTCATTGTCTCAGTCTTGCTCTGTTATACACATCTTGCACTACCATCAAAAAAGGGAATTCTGTTAACATTTTGCTCTACTTTCACAATCTTGTCCTACTTTCTCCATCTTGTCCTTCTCCATCTTGCCCTACTGTCTCCATCTTGTGCTTCACCATCTTGCCCTACTGTTTCCATCTTGCCCTTCTCCATCTTGCCCTACTGTCTCCATCTTGTTCTTCTCCATCTTGCCCTACTGTCTCCATCTTGCCCTTCTCCATCTTGCCCTACTGTCTCTATCTTGTCCTTCTCCATCTTGCCCTACTGTCTCCATCTTTCCCTTCTCCATCTTGCCCTACTGTCTCCATCTTGTCCTTCACCATCTTGCCCTACTGTCTCCATCTTGCCCTTCTACTTCTTGCCCTACTGTCTCCATCTTGTCCTTCTCCATCTTGCCCTACTGTCTCCATATTGTCCTTCTCCATCTTGCCCTACTGTCTCCATCTTGCCGTACTGTCTCCATCTAGTCCTTCTCCATCTTGCCCTACTGTCTCCATCTTACCCTTCTCCATCTTGCACTGCTGGATCCATCTTGTCCTGTTGTCTCTATATCTTTACTTTGGTAAGTGCTTAGCCAAAACAAATTCAAATCCTAAAAATTGTGTGACTTTTAAGCACACAAACAAGGAAG
The DNA here is from genome assembly GCA_038501925.1 of Xenopus petersii. NCBI lineage: Eukaryota > Metazoa > Chordata > Amphibia > Anura > Pipidae > Xenopus > Xenopus petersii. The sequence continues at coordinate 138,649,625 of CM076681.1, forward strand.
TTACATTTTTTTTAACCGTTCGCTTCTATTTCAACCCATATGTTTGCATATGCAAATTATAGTTCCGATTTGGTTCGGTATTCGGTCCAATTTTTCAGGAAGGATTCGGGATTCGATGCATCTCTAGTAAATTCTAAATAACATGAGTTCACCTACCCCCATGCTAGGGACCCACAGAGGTGCAGTTAACCAGTTTTCTCCCACAGAGCTACAAGTGACTAATAACCTGCCTCAAAGAGAACTGATTAAGTCGCCCTTCAGTGCAGTAATTAAATCCTAGAGACCAGCATCCCATTGATTAATTCGATTGCAGAAACAGAGAACCGCTAATCAGTAGTGTATATAAGTGGACTAACGAGTTTATCTTTTTCTCATTATTCTGCTGGAGTCTGATCCGCTGCAATATTCTCTTGTTCTCATGCATGCTGCTGCCAGGATCCAGTAGGTCTCCTCTAGTACAGGGAAAGTGAACTGCAGAGCTTACAACTGACCGTATCAAAGTGCTGAGACCTGGTATAAAGCATCAGAGCCAAAGAGCAAGATGGAATTCTTACTCAAGTCTGTGGGGCACAGTTATTCCTCAAGGGCAAAAGAGACTCCACCTCTGTTTAACTTTATATACCTCTGTAGGGAAGTCACATAATCCTGCCAATCCCATGGGACCACAAATAGACTCCCAGGATCTAAAATCACACAGAGGTGCACTTTAAACTGTCTTACTATCTCCTACACCAGGGAAACACTCATCCCTGGAGATAAGTCCCCAAAAGGCTGTTATTAGCTTATCGCCCGCCCTATGTTGCAACAATGAGCCTCCCTGCGGTTTCAGCATCAACTCTACAGAATCCGCTAGAACACTCAGAGCTTTCTCTGCTCAGAGGAAATTATTTATAAAAATGTAAATGCAGGCAGCACAGCAAGAAATCTCACATAGAATTCCAACTGATAAATGTATCCAACACACTGGCACCGATCCATGCAAAGTGCCAGCCGAAGAATGTGCACACCAGAAATTTTAACTTGTAAAAGTGCTAAGCAGGGGAAGCTGGTACCTACAGTACTGTTACTTATTGTGTGCCCACAACATTCCTTCTCTGTATATTTGTATTTATACATATGGGAGAAGGAGGTGCCATATTGATTCCCTTAGACAGTACAGTATGAGGGTATAGCTTATTGTGTGCCCAGAACATTCCTTCTCTGTATATTTGTATTTATACATATGGGAGGAGGAGGTGCCATATTGATTCCCTTAGACAGTACAGTATGAGGGCATAGCTTATTGTGTGCCCAGAACATTCCTTCTCTGTATATTTGTATTTATACATATGGGAGGAGATGCCATATTGATTCCCTTAGACAGTACAGTATGAGTGTATAGCTTATTATGTGCCCAGAACATCCCTTCTCTGTATATTTGTATTTATACATATGGGTGAGAGGTGCCATATTGTTTCCCTTAGACCAGAGGTCCCCAACCTTTTTTACCTTTGAGCCACATTAAAATGTAAATAGAGTTGGGGAGCAACACAAACATGAAAACGTTAATGGGGTGCAAATTAAGGGCTATGGCTATTAAATGGCTATTTAGTTGTTCCTATGTTGACTGGCAGACTACAGGAGGCTCGATTTGGCAGTACATCTGATTTTTATGCATCAAAAACTTGCCTCCACACCAGGAATTTAAAAATAAGCCCTTGCTTTGGGGCCACTGGGAGCCACATCCAAGGGGTAGATGAGCAACATGTTGCTCAAGAGCCACTGGTTGGGGTTCACTGCCTTAGACAGTACAGTATGAGGGTATAGCTTATTGTGTGCCCAGAACATTCCTTCTCTGTATATTTGTATTTATACATATGGGAGGAGGAGGTGCCATATTGATTCCCTTAGACAGTACAGTATGAGGGTATAGCTTATTGTGTGCCCAGAACATTCCTTCTCTGTATATTTGTATTTATACATATGGGTAGGAGGTGCCATATTGATTCCCTTAGACAGTACAGTATGAGGCTATAACTTATTGTGTGCCCAGAACATTCCTTCTCTGTATATTTGTATTTATACATATGGGAGGAGGAGGTGCCATATTGATTCCCTTAGACCAGGGGTCCCCAACCTTTTTCACTCGTGAGCAACATTCAGATGTAAAAAGTGTTGGGGAGCAACACAAGCATGAAAAATGTTCCTGGGTGGTGCCAAATAAGGGCTGCGATTGGCTATTGGTAGCCCCTATGTGGACTGGCAGCCTACAGGAGGTTCTGGTTGGCAGTACATCTGGTTTTCATCCAACCAAAACTTGCTTCCAAGCCAGGAATTAAAAAATTAGCACCTGCTTTGAGGCCACTGAGAGCAACATCCAAGGGGTTGGGGAGCAACATGTTGCTCGCGAGCTACTGGTTGGGACCACTGCCTTAGACATTACAGTATGAGGCTATAACTTATTGTGTGCCCAGAACATTCCTTCTCTGTATATTTGTATTTATACATATGGGAGGAGGAGGTGACATATTGTTTCCCTTAGACAGTACAGTATGAGGGTATAGCTTATTGTGTGCCCAGAACATTCCTTCTCTGTATAATTGTATTGATATAGTAAATCAGAATTCTAGGAACTAATGCAGAAATCAGTAATATATTTCCCACAATTCCTAGCTTTTTTAAATCCCTGAGCTGCCATAACTGATTTTGCATTTCCCCTTCCCTCTAGTCATTTATTTATATTATTATTAAGGAACAGATTGTCAGACTTGCCCAGCATAGAATTCTGTGAGTAACAGGCTGCAGGGAGTGTGATTAATGGGCTGAGACAGCGGCTAGACACCCTTCTCCTCTCAACGGGTGGACACTAAGGACTTCACCTTTTTCAAGTTTAACCCCCAGGTAGTAATCTGTATTTATCTGGCATTAGGGAAATATTTGGGATTATTTCCTGCTAACAAATAGGCTCCAAATCTTTTTCTTTTGCTGCGAGAATCCTCTCTAATCATCACAAATCGTGTCAAATCCGCAGCATCTTTCCAGAGTACAGGACTCAATCAGTTACCGGTGTAGAACTTTCGCCCACATTCATCTCACAGCAGAGCCGCAGTTTTCTTTTTCAATCATGTTTTAATCTTCTTTTATTTCACATTTAAATTAAAATAAAAATTGCTTACTGATATTAAAGTGGAAGTAGGACCTAACAGCTGTTACCGGTGCAGCCCCTCATTCCTTCTGATTGCTGGATGTGGGGTTTTCGGACGAGGAGGCAGATGGCCACATAGAGCTGCCGTGGAATTACTGCCCATTTCTGGTTTCTGGATTGTAGAAATTCCATTAGCAGGAGAGAATGCTAGATTTACTGAAAAAAAAAAAATATATATATATATATATATATATATATATATAACAAACAAGGGAAAGTTGTGCTCACCACTATTTTTTAAAACCATTAGGCGGGGGTGCAATGAGGGTGTGACCACAAAATACATATAGTCAAATACAAGAGTCCTCTGCACTCAACCCATTATCAATATATTTAAGACAGCGACATTTTGTGCTACTGCTACTGAAAAATGCCTTACCCTTTAAACAACACAGGGATTGTCTGTCCATATATTGCAATATATTTAAGCTGAACAACTACGTCAAAGTCATCCCATATCTGGCCAGTCCTATGCTCAATTGTCATCTGATTCATTAAGAATTCTATTGCTTCATTATACATTTTACAAAGGGACTAGGTTTTACCTGCAACTTACTTGCTGCTTTCAAAGTAAACCTCCATACTTGGCTGCCCTTTTATTAGACACCAGTGGGATCACCTGACTATAGCTGGGAAGGGTGTTTTGTTTAAAGGGTAAGGCATTTTTCAGTAGCAGTAGCACAAAATGTCGCTGTCTTAAATATCTTGATAATGGGTTGAGTGCAGAGGACCTCTTGTAGTTGACTATATGTATTTTGTGGTCACAGCCTCATTGCACCCCCGCCTAATGGTGACTAGTGGTGAGCACAACTTTCCCTTGTTTGTTATAGTTATACAGGAGCAGTGACCAGCTCCATGTTGTAGCTCCCACCCTTCCCAACTATAGTCAGGTGATCCCACTGGTGTCTAATAAAAGGGCAGCCAAGTATGGAGGTTTACTTTGAAAGCAGCAAGTAAGTTGCAGGTAAAACCTAGTCCCTTTGTAAAATATATAATGAAGCAATAGAATTCTTAATGAATCAGATGACAATTGAGCATAGGACTGGCCAGATATGGGATGACTGTGACGTAGTTGTTCAGCTTAAATCTATTGCAATATATGGACAAACAATCCCTGTTTTGTTTAAAGGGTAAGGCATTTTTTAGTAGCAGTAGCACAAAATGTCGCTGTCTTAAATATATTGATAATGGGTTGAGTGCAGAGGACTCTTGTGTTTGACTATATATATATATATATATATATATATATATATATATATATATATACAGTATATGTAAGGGGTTATTTACAAAAGCGCAGATAACTAAAGGATGCCTTGTGGTCTGAGCCCTCTTACTGTCCCTAACTTACATGCAGGGTCGGACTGGACCGGCAGGACACCGGGAAAAAACCTGGTGAGCCCCAGGCTCTTGTGGGCCCAGATCTGCACCCTGAGCTTCCTTTTCCTGTAGCCGGAGACCGTCGGACACAATGCACTCGCGCATTTGCCAAACGCAATGCTGGGCGGCGCACGCAGGAGGGACTGGCGGCGTAAGTCTTTTGCAGGTGCTTCTTAACTTGAGTGTCTGAATAACATTTACATTAAGGGCATGCATGGGGACAGGAGAGGATTCCCCTTATGAATACAGTGCTGCTAAAAACAGACTGTGCTGCATTCCTGTAGAAGCATATTTTGCCACTTAGTGGCTTGTGCCTGTTTTTTAGGCACAAGCCTAACCTGTCCCAGATGTTGAGTAGGTAAGAAATGGAAACACAGGGGCTTAACTTGAAATTGATTCTTCTACACTAATAGTGACTGATTTTTTGACATAAAATTATCCCTAAACTGAGCAGTTATTTAAAAATCACTTTTACACAGATCTTCTTCTATGCAGAGTGTGCTTTCTGCTCTGTACTGTGCCAAAAGGGTGATACTTCTGCAGCGCTATAGTAAATTGAGTGCACCTTACTCTACTATAAGCTCCACTTCCAATAAATGTGCTCCGGATCAGACCTTAAAATCTTAGGGAGTAAGCCTTCGCAGCGATGTGGAAGCAGGGTGTAGTGCAACTGTAACTGTATTCAGGGTGCAAATAATTGGGCGCCAGTGGTTCTTATAACTTAACCATTGAACAGATTTATTGGACATATACAATCCTCAGTGGAGTGTAAATAAAAAAGAACATGCAGGATCATACATCAACATTGGATGGGCAATACTCACAGCACCTTTGGTCAATATAAGTTCCCTTGTGAACGAGAACAATATTTGCAGCCTTGAGGAGGTACACCCAGCTTTCAGCCTTTTCCCTAAGTGGAACCTGAGGGGAAACTCTACCCTAGTTCTGTACACTTAGTCCCTACTTCTAGGCAATTAGTACCCGGGATCTTAATCCCACTCACAATCCTCGGAGGAGCCTCAAGCTGCTCAGCTAAATATCCTGACTGTCTGTCACTCCTAGAGTGACCTATAAAGGTGAGTAGCCTCTCCTTACTAGACTTGACCTGTCTAGGTTCCACTCATGCTCTGCCTGCCTGCTCAGGTTAGAGCCAGCACAAGATGGACACTGAAAGCATGGCTTCAAAGGGTTTTATACTTTAGCATACTTTAGAAACAACAAGGGGCATAGCTTAAAGCAGGAATAGGAAACAGTTCCCCCGCCTAACTGTATTTCATAACACTAGGGAGCTGCCTGCTAAATAATACTGGGGAACTAATTTACCAGTCCCCTACACTCCCATGCTCAATTGCTCAGCTGTGATTGGTTGGTGCATGTTCCAATCTATAAGTGATAAAGGGAGTGATAACCTCACGCCACTCTACAGATCCGAAAGCACACTCTGCATGGAGAAGTATCAGATCTGCCAGGAGCTTAAACACTTTATTTAAAGAAAAACTAGCTGCACAACTTTCAGATATTTTTATATCAACGACATTATACCAAAAATTCCCCTGCTCTCGAAATGATTTGGAGATAATACAGCAGGTGTGAAATAATTCATTTCTATGGGATTCAGGCCGGCTTTCATTTCTCAGCCAGTCTTAAGGCTGACTAATTAGTGTGTCTGCAGGATGAGCAAAACATTTAATCCTTCATCACTTTTATTCTCTCTTAATTACTTTGCCATCTCCCTGCCCCCTCCCCAGAATCTCTTTAAATTGGCTGAAATGTAGGAAAGTCGCAAGAAGAAAAATGTCTCTGAGTTTGTTAATTGTGTATTGTTGTCACTAGAGCGGCGCAGAAATGTCCGGCTGTGCGGAGAGTATGATTTAAAACAAGGGACATCAAGGGGGGGGGCAAGGAAGGCTGAGTGGCACATGAGACATATGGACATCAAGCGAAACGCTTAAGAGAATTGCAACAATTATCATCAGGACTGAATGGCATCTTTATACTGGGCTTTTATCTTAACATTATATTTTAGTATGAAGTTCATTTGCATTTGTTCTTCATTTGTTTCACTTGGTCTTCAATGAATTTATTTTTTCTTGATTCAAAGCCTCATCTGGTTTCTAGTTGCTGTATAAAAGAACGTAGACTGGTACAGCAGGGCAAGTGAGTGCAGGCGGGATCCGAGTTAACTCATTAAAATTGCTTTGTCCCTACTTTTTTGGTATATGTTCACTTTAGTTGGTAGTTGGAAGAGTTCCGATCGCTCCAGCACCAAGCATACGTTTATAGGGAAGGCTATTGCGTAATTGCAGGTCCCTGCTGGGTTCTGGTTGCAGGAGTCACTAATGGCAGCAACAGTTAAAAACAAGAAATGATTGTAATGGGTCTGTCCTCTTTGGCTCTACTGGAAATTTGAACCATTTTTTCTTGATTCAAAGCCTCTTCTGGTTTCTAGTTGGGTGGCAGCCCTTCCCTAATATCAAGCCAAGTCTTTTTATCTGCCTTTTCCATTGTGTCTGCTACATCATGGCAGCCATATTGGATATTTAGAGCCAGCTGGGTGTGCCCTATTTAAACCCTTCTTCCACATCACTTTGACCTTGACCTGAGCATTGTAGCTTCAGCATTAAAGCTTGTCCCTAACTCTTGTTCCTCTTGAATCTTGCCTTGTCATGTCTTGGTCTTGAAAGGGTTAACTCCAGGTGCTCATGCCCCAGAAGGTACCCACAATCTCTTTACTTCAACTATGGGCTGGCACAAACCGGAAACTCATACAGAAGTTGAAAAATCAACTCAAAAGAGGTAGCCTTGCGCGTTTCATGCCTTGTGGGCATAGGCTGTCTGTGACTAAGTGCCCACAAGGCAAGAAAGTGTAAGGAAGTGTTTTGAAATGTTGTTTCTTTGAATAAATCAACTTTTTTTAACTGCATCAACTTCTATGTAAATGTCCGTTTGTGGCAGCCTGTGGCTGAAGAAAAGAGAGTACATGTTTTGATCTAAGTCTAGTTTCCAGTCTGTTCTGCTTCTCTGCCTGCTCTGTTCCAATCCCATTGTCCTGGTTCTTCATCTTCACCATCTCACTCTATTCTGTCCTGTCCTTTGCCCTCTCTTCCTTGTCTGCCATTCTATTGGTCCTAAAAAGCTCCTTGCCTGAAGGACTTACCACCCTCCTCCTATCAATGTATCATGGATTTCCCCTTAGCAAATCCCTCATACCTTATAGAAATCAAATGCCACTTTAATGCGGGTCAGAGGTCAGGTCCAGCAGCAGCCATTAAACTGCTTCTATGTGATTATTCCCTCGACTACATGTTCAGGGGCCTAACTTATTATAAAATGATGATAATTTCCCAAGAGGTCAATGAAGTTCTTTGAGGACCACCTCCACCTTGACATTTCTTCTGCAGTAAATGACCAAAGATTATTGGCCAATGACCAAACGAGCAGAAGGTAACAGACAGTAGCTTCTGGTCTTCTTAAAGGGCTTCAGTTTGAATGAACCTTTGAGCCAATAATATAATCCACTGTGACTGGGCTTTAGTTGCCCTTTATGTATGAAAATCTCTGCAAGTGACTTTACACTTGAGCTCGTGTTTTAGTACAAAATTTTATCCCAGGGAGTATCTCCCTGTTATTCATTTCTTGTTGTAATGGGGCTGTCTTCCAATTACCAACCAGTCAGTGTCCTAGATGGTTATTCCTGTTTTTAGGGCAGAGTTTATGATCCAGATACAATGCCTTCCTCAAAAGACATGCTTTCTAATGCCCCTTTTTTTGTGATGAGGCTTCTGGGAAGGATCTTAGATGCCTGTAAATGGCCAACGTCTCACTTTCTTCCTCCCTCTTGTTTTGCAAGCAAAATGGCTTCTCCTCCTATAACTGCATGAGGCCCCTGAGCCTCACTTTTGATGAGGGGTAATTGAAGTTTATTGAGATTGAAGATTCCCAATTCTCACATTTCAGCATTTAATTATCTTTTGTTTTATAGCACTGGGCATCGGTCTGTGCAAAGGGGAGGTCACTGTGTTTGGCCTTTCTTTTAATATTAACAGTCCTGGCCCCGCTGATTGAAGGAGTTAAAAAGATCTACTTTGTCCAAATGGAGGAATAGCCATAATTCTTACAGGAAAGGAAATAAAATTTCTTTAGTTCCAAAAAGAATATTTTATTCATTCATCCAGGGGTGGGGGTGGGAGGGTTGACATTTTCGAGATGTTAGTTTGGGTCACAGGGGAGTTTAGAGACTATAAAAACTAGAAATGTGCTTTGTCCGGCTCAGATGGTATTGAAAGAAAATCCACTAAAGCAGAATTCATCTCTTTTCATATGTTAGCCGTATCTTTTAATCTTCCTGGGATGCTAAATGCCATCAGAGAAGCGCAGTCTGATTACAATCGCTCAGAGATCAGGGGAGAGGGGATCAAACCTGCCTCAACCTGAGTCAAAATGAGCCAAAGGGGGTGATACTTGTTTCATAATCAGTGGGGGCAATTCTGTCACCCAACAAAACCAACAGCCAACAGAGACATTTCTGCTCTTCCCAGGCAGCCATGCATTATAAATATATATACCAACCATTCTGTTGATATTGATCATAATCAGCACTGGAAGGGTCTCTTTCCTGCCCCCTAATAGTTATTATTAATTAGTAGGAGCTCCAAAATAACTCATCTCTCAAGGGGAATCCTTTTTCAAGCAGCGTTTGCCTTATAGGCATCTTATCCAGTATTTGTTACTGTAAAGAAATATTCTCAGCTTTTTCACAGGTAGTGATGGGCGAATAAATTTGCCAGGCGTGAATTTGCGGCGAAATTCCGCATTTCGTTGCCGGCAAATAAATTCACAAAACTGTTGCAAAAATTAGCTGGAATCAAAATATTTTGGACGCGTATCGGAAAAGTCGCTTGCATCAAAACATTATTCTGACGCCCATTGACTTTGACGCCGGTGTCAAAATTGACGTGGGCGTCAAAATTCTAATTTCATGAACTTTTTCGCGAATTTAAAAGGTTATAGGGGACACCTCTTAGTGCTCATGCAAAGACTCCTTCTGCCCAGGATCAGGTTGTGTTTGCACCTCATGGCAGATAAAAAATTGGGTGCTGGGTGCATCATCAGCAGGCACAGTCCAGCCCTACCCTTACTGCCTGCCCTTAGGCCTTCATCCACCACCTCCACTAACTTGTTGATCGGAATGAGGAGACGGGTAAATCTTCTCATTGCTTTGCCCAGGGTGAAGAAGAGGAGGTGTAGAAGAGGAGCAGGGCTGGATTTACATTGCAGGCACCCCTATAATCACAAACATTTTCATCATCGGGACTGGAGCAATTGGGATTAGTGATGCGCAAATTTACCGCAATATTCACGAAACTGCGAAAAAAATCACAAAACGCATTGAAAGCAATGGGCATCACAATAATTTTGACGCACATCGATTTTGACACAAGCGACAATTTTTATATGCGCAACTATTTGGTCCAAATGCTTTAAAGTCAATGGGCGTCTGAATAATTTTGATGTGCGTCAATTTTTAAGCGGGCGACTTTTCCGATGCACGACAATTTATTTTTTTTTGCCGCGGTGGATTTTTGTGCCGACCAATTGTTGCTGCAGTTTCATGAATTAATTTGCTTGCAGCACAATGTGGAAATTCACTGCAAATTTGTGTCTGGCAAATTTATTCAACCATCTGCGCATCCCCAGTGTTTCTGAAGCAATGTGGGTGTGGTTGGGTAGCATGCCGCCCCCTAAAATACTGCCGCCCTAGGCCCGGGCCTTGGTGGCCTTTTCCGGGCCTGAAGAGAAGATGTTGTCTTTGGCCAGGAAAGCTGATTAATGCTCATGTTATTAATGAATAGCACTGCAGCAACTCTGAAAAATTTATTAATTGGGGGGAATGGTTGGATTTCACTGGGCCTAAGGTGGAAGATTTGTTTTTTGATATTTTTTCAAAATATCAGGGCCATAAAGGACAGGGCCATATTTCTTTATCAGAACTTGAGTGTCTGTGCCTAGGGAGGCAGGTTTAGGGGGCAGCTGCTTATGTTATCAATTTATTAGGGATGCACCAAATCCACTATTTTGGATTTGGCTGAACCCCCGAATCCTTCGTGAGAGATTAGGCCAAATGCATATGCAAATTAGGGGAGGGAAGGGGAAAACATCTTTTTCTTCCTGGTTTTGTGATGAAAAGTCATATGCAAATTAGTATTCGGTTCGGTCGGGCAGAAGGATTCGGCCGAATCGTGCTGAAAAAGGCAGAATACCGAACCGAATCCTAAATTCAGTGCATCCCTAAAATTAACATTTTATCAAGAAAAAAAAATTCGCCAGCCGTCACTGGAAACTTTCTGTGTAAATCCGACAGTTGGGGCTGGGGAGGGGGGTGAGGTGAGGGGTATCTGGCTGGTGTTGGCACCGGATGAAAATAAAGCTCAGCATAGGCAAGAGCATATAGAAATGTCATGGGAAATGTAAAAATCGATGTAAAATCAAAATCAGTATCCAACTGTCCAGCTGGGAAAATCCAAGTTGGGCCATTTCTGGAGCACAGAGAATCTTTATATCATTTTCAAGGTTCTGCTTGTGTTTTTATTCAGCAGTTTTCCCAAAATGGAAAGTCGGGAGGTTCCCAGGAAACGCTATGACCTCTGTGGGGTTCAATATGTTTGATACAAACATTGGTAAATGGTCGTTGCCTGGGAAGGTCACGTCATAAAAGAAAAGCGCACGAGAAAAGTAAGGAAAGAGTTAGTTCAGGACTTTGTGATGGGATCAGGGAAAAGAAAGAAAGTACCTTTATAAGCAGGAGAAGCAATGAGAAGAGAAGAGGTCGTTATTTAGACAGGGCTGGCAGGGTGGTTATAAATGGGGGAACTATTGCAAAGACTTAAGCTTAGATCAGTCACATGAAGAGACCTAACCCCACTGTATCTGATGACTTTCTAAAGGTGGCCATTAATAGAGATTTACTCGTTTGTCTCTCCCCGATATGCCCAGCTAAATTGGTGGCAATATCGGACTGATCCGATTGTGGGCCCTATGGCTCAGAGATCGGATCATAACCCTGTCCGATCTACATCTGCCCGACTTTTGGCCAGATATTGACCAGGGAAGCCTGTCGGAGGGCCTCATACATGTGCCAATAAGCTGCCAACTCGGTCTGTTGGCAGACCCGGATTTCTGGCGAGGCGGCAAAATTTGAGGGGCGGTGCGCCGCCCAGCCACATCTAGAAATGTATTATGAGCCCCGTGTGTGTGTGCAAGTTCGCCGGCAGGCATTAGGACCTGGTGGCCGGCACATTCGACCGAAGGGGACCCAGGTTGGCCTATGGGCAGCATAAATGGAAATCCGGCCCTCTCTGTGGGCAGCTTTTATCAGCCCGTGTATGGCCACCTTAAGGAGAATTCAATCTGTTCGAAAAAAACCCGAACCCCCCCTACCCCAGGTAGACCCCCGTCCCTCCTCCCCCCAGGCTAACTACCTCCCGGGGAAATGCCCCATACTCCATACTTACCCCTTGGCACAGATTCTTCCAGTGGAGTCCATCTTCCGTGATATCTGTAAGCTGAGAGATCGGCACTTTCCGTGTAATTCTGTGGCAAACCGGCAAACTACTCCAACTGAAATACTGATCTCGCAGTCAGCTTACAGAGGACGCGGAAGAGGGATTCGTGGGGCATTTCCCCAGGGGGGGGGTAATTAGCCTGGTGGGAGGAGGGAAGGGGTCTACCTGGGGTGGGGGTACGGGTTTTTTTCCGAACAGGTTGAATTCTCCTTTAAGTGTTCCAAGTGTTGAATCCGGCCCACACATCACTAATGCGCAGCCCAGGACTGAGTGTTTAACCCTTTGAGGCTCACCATGTTCAGCATTGACGATTAATACTTGGCAAATTTCATCCTTAAGCTGTTGAATTGAAGGAAAGCACAATGGGCGAGGAATATTTTGTTCTGCTGCCGACAGACAGATGGTCATTATCAGCCGCCGCCATTTATTTATGCCAGTATTTTGGAGATCAATTAACAGAAGGAAATTGATACCAACACAATCAATTCACAAATAATGGCCCAATACTGACGTGCTGCTTGATAACTAAGAGCTGACATATGGGCTGAGCAGATTCTGTGGGTCCATCAGCATCATATCCCCCCAAATTCTCATTTCATGGTGGTGATAAACAAATGTTTTCACCTGAGGGAGAGGCACACAGCCAGACCCATAATGCACTGTTCTGGGAGAATCAGCCACGGTTGACAAATGTCTCGCTCTGAATTCACTGAACGGCACCGTCTCGTCATTAATCACTTTATGGAGCTGCACTTTTCTAATTTTTCAGTTTGAAAGGTATAAACTACACAGCGCCAGTGCCTGAAAGGGATGCTTCACCTTTGAATTAACTTTTAGTATATTGTAGAATGGCTAATTCTGAGCAACTTTTCAACTGGACTTTGTTTCGTCTTTTTTATAATTTTTGAGTTAATTGCCTTTTTCTTCTGACTCTTTCCAGCTTTCATTTGGGGGTCACTGACCCTATCTAAAAAAAACAAATGCTCCGTAAGGCTAAACATTTATTGTTTATTACTCATCTCAGGCCTCTCCTATTCATATTTCAGTCTCCCGTTGAATTCAATGCACGGTTGCTAGGGTCATTTGGAGCCTAGCAAACAGATTCCTAAAATTGCAAACTGGAGAGCTGCTGAATAAAACACGGAATAACTCAAAAACCACCAATAATAAAAAATGAAAACCAATTGCAAATTGCCTCAGAATATCCCTCTCTATGTCATACTTAAAGTTCATTTAAAGGTGAACAGCCCCTTTAACTCTGCCGCTTGTCTGTTCTTTTGTATTACTGAAAAAGTGTCAATCATTTTGAAAAATTTGAGAAACTCGAAAATTGATGCCTCTTGGACGCGCATCTGAAAAGTCGCTTGCCTTAACTTTGACGCAGGTGTTAAAGTCAATGGCCGTCCGAATTTTCGCCGGTGGATTTTCGTAGGAGTTTCACAAATTTATTCGCGGTTGGCGAAATGAGGAAATTCGCTGCAAATTTGCACCAGATAAATTTATTTGCCCATCACTATCAATCATATGTGGTAGGTGAATAACCAATGAAGCCTTAAAACAAAGCTAAATGATGAGTCCAACTTAGCTGAAGACCCTGCTTGAAGATCTGCTTACAAAATTATAGAACGGCTCTACAATGCCTGAATGTACAGCAGTCTAAAGACATTGTTCTCAGTGTCTATCAGCTCCAAATCTATGCCCTGATAAACTTCTAAAGGTGCAGGCGGGGGAGCTGGTAAACTTTTTTTGGGGGGAAAGGATACCAATAGAAGATACTTGATAATTCTGTGGTTTTGAGGAGGCTCCACTTCTCTTCATTATTTTTATCCTAACAATGTAGGGAAATTAGCATCCAGAGCTCAACCTGCTCTTCAGCTTTCACAAACCATCTACAGACATGAAGTTCACAGCTTTGTTTGTCAGTCCCTGTTACTTCTCGAAGAGCCCTGGGAGTAGACACATCATGCAGGTCATGTCCAACCAAATTTGCTTGGCCGCCTGTTTGTGTCATTGTATCCCGTCTACCATATTTCCAAGTTAGACTTCATTCAGCACCATGGACAGCAGCCAAATGCTGTAGAGCGGTTCTAGTGTTTCAGGACTATGATGGGTTGGTTGGATAGTCCCTTACTCTGCAAAATACAAATATTTCTATGAAATGTTATCTGTGGTCATTAATTATTTTTCTGACCATGGCACAACCGCCCACCCCCCTAGCATTACACTATGAATATTGTTACACAAGCTTAAATAATGCTGTGCTGTTTCATTTCTCCATATTGGATGAATTATACACATTTGAGTTGAATTTGAGGCGTAGGATGACTTTGCCTCATCTAATCTTTAAATTGTATCCAGTCTCGTTAGTAATCCAGTCATGTGCCTCTCCAGGCAGCAGTGCAGTAAATGGGCCTTTCCAGTTAAAGTGTTGTGTGTCATACTATTGTTTGTTTTTTTTTGGATAGAAAGAAAACAAAGTACCAGGAATTGCAATTACTGTATATAAATATAGCAAACGGCTTTACTGGACATCCATGAGTGTGCACCACCTGTCATACTGGACTGATCCCAGCGCCGCCATTCAGCAGAGCAACAGAACACAAACGGACCAGCTGGGCTTCCCAATCCAGTAGTCTCCGTGGGAACAAGTCCAGGGCTATGTACAAGGTGCAGAAAAGAGCTGAAACTCCCAACCCAAGAGCCAACCAACCCAAGATAATTGGGCGCAAGGAATCACACAATACAATAATACACAGAATATTTCAGTAGCAGGGCCTGAGAAAGAGCAGAGCCTGCAGAACATCTGGAGCTCTGCACCCCTGACAGGACCTCATTCTCTAGTCTTTCTGTAGGAACTGTCGATCTGATTTGAAGTTTGGAGCCGTGGTGGTGGAACAGATGTTTAGCGGCACGCCGTCTCCCCGTGAATTTGTGGGGCTGCTGTATCCCAGCCTTTCTCCTCTATTCTCCATGTAATGTATTTAAGATCTCCCACTGGCAGAGTCCTGCTGTCACGCAGCTGTCAGGCACAAACAAGGGCACCTGTATAATTTATCTCTAATAAGGCAATTAATCACCCAGGTCTCACCTCCTGACAGCCGGCCCCTTTGATTTATATTTTATGAGAGGCCGAATGATCTGAATTTAAACCTGCAGCTCAGGCTAACAGCAAATTGACTGAACTGACAGTCAGGCTAGATTAGTGCTCACTGGCCCCAACACCCTGACAGTAGTGATGGGCGAATTTGTCCCATTTCGTTTCGCCGAAAAATTAGCGAATTTGCGAAACACAAATTTTTTGGGCGGCAAAATTTGTGTCACCGACAATTTTGACGCCTGCAACAATCTGACGCACGCCTGTCTTGTCCAATTGTAACAACGTCAATGGCGGCGTAAATTAAGTTTTGCGGCAGTTTCATGAATTTATTCGCCAGCAGCGAAACGCAGAAATTCGCCTCAAATTCGTGCCTGTCTAATAAATTCGCTCATCACTTCCATGACAGCCTTCCCACTGCACCACCAATTTATTAGATCCCAAAAACTATGATGCCAACCCCAAATCACTCATACAGAGGTGTCCAATGTTCAACTGTAACTCCCAGTACTGCTAATCTAATCTAGGCTATCATTGTTCATTCCAGGAGGATGGGGTACAAGTATGGGACCTGTAATCCAGAACTCTCGGGACCAGGGGCTTTCCGGATAACGGATCTTTCTGTTATTTGGATCTTCATACCTTAAGTCTACTAGAAAATCATGTAACATGAAACATTAAATAAACCCAATAGGCTGGTGTAGCTTCCAATAAGGATGAATTATATATTAATTGGGATCAAGTACAAGCTACTGTTTTATTATTACAATAAATGTAAAAATTTGGATTATCTGGATAAAATGGAATCTATGGGAGACAGCCTTTCCGTAATTTGGAGCTTTCTGGATAACGGATACTATACCTTTATTAACCATTACATAGATATCTTTATAATAATAGAAAAACAGGTACAGAATATGCTTTTTACTAACTGAAAGAATAGGTAGAAACTAACGCTCAGAAGGAATTTGGAGACCAAGACTGTGCACATGCTCAGTGTGGTCTGGGCTGCTTAGGGATCGACATAAATTATCAAAACAGCAAGTCAAATAATATCTGCCAGAAGCCGATACAGCAAGACTGATTAATAATCAGAATATACAGACTGCACTGGGTCCTGTGATGTCATGTAATGTGGATTTATAGTTTTTGTATTGTTTAATACAAACTTTCTCCAACTCTGCAGAACCAGTGGCTGCAGCAAAATAATCCTCCAAATAGAATCCCAGTTTATTTGTTTAAATCTGGCTCCATGATCTTTGTCCCTGCAGCTGGAGTTGGAAACAGTAAAGGGGATGTAAAGGCAAAAATAAAATGCAATACAAATCTCTACACAGTCGCCGACTGCTCTACAGGGAAACAAACAAAGCTGCTTGAGTTCTGCATGGCTGGGAAGTAAGGCGGGGGCTCCCCCTGCTGTTCATAAGTATGATTGTTTCCCTGAAAAACAGTTAGGGACTGTCTGACAATTCCTATCCACAGCAGTAAATGAAGGGAGAATTTCACTGCATACAGTCAGGTTTCTTATAAAAACAGTACACATTTTTTACTTAAAGTATATTGGAGATAGGTTTCTTTTTTATTAAAGAAAGTAAAAATGGGATTTTATTTTTTGCCTTTACATGCCCTTTAAGAGTTTTCAAATAGGTTGAGGAAAAACGGTGAAATCGACCTGAATTGCTTCCGTTTCTTAACTAGTCCTTTCCTGCACACATCATGTTTATTAATCTGACACCAGATACGTTGTGCATTTTATTAAATTCTGTCATTATTAAAATTCAAAGAAACAAACAAAACAAATTCTAGACATTTATTAAGGAACATTTTTTTCCCCATAGGCACCTGTGGAATATTATTGATTGGTAAATGTCGTGTACAAATAAATCCCTCATTACTGTCACACGGCCACTGACTCGTTGCAACACACTCACCCGTAGATTGTCCCTCCCAGGGCCCCTTCAGTGCAGTCTCAACCTTCCCACTTCTATGTGATCTGAGGTTGCCAAAAAAAACAGCTGATAGGCCTGTAAGATAAATATCTGTGCAGAATACATTGATAACTTTTCCATATATAGATTTTTTTCCCTTAAACATTCAGTATCTTTACATTGCGCAATTATCTGAGGTGGCTTCAGTCCAACGTACACCAGATTCTCAAGTCTTTCTTCACCTCGTTCCCATGGACACTTTGAGCTTTCTAAACAGAAAGTTACTTGTTGAGTTAGGACCTTAAAATGTGGTTAAGACATTTGATTGGTCCAAGAGATGGAACTTGATTCCGTCCCTTAATCCTAGGAGCCATAGGGTGTTGATGTTGCCTCATAAACCTAAATACAATTTGATGACATCCCTGGATTTGTACTGATTACCGGGCACTTTCCCTGTCAATATATTATTGTCTCGAATAGTAAGAAGAGGACATCGAATTGCCCTTCCTCATAATATCTCTGCTAAAGCAATCAACCCATTTTGTTTCACCATCCTTTTTGTGGTCTTCCTGACCAGCAAATGACTCTCTAGATAAAATGAGATGTATGTTAACAGTAGCATGACAAGAGGAAAAACCAAGGTAAGGTGAATATGGATCCAAAACTACCGGAATACAGGGGGAATTTCCTCATCTTCCCCTTCTGCTAGGTCTATACACATTTGATGTGGAAGGGATCATTTTTCCAAAGGCCAGCAGAGTAAAAGTTCCCTTTCTCCAACAAACATGTCTACTATGAGCGTCAGCCTACATGAGGTTATATGGAAACATGGGCACGGAAGCACATGCAACTGGCGTGAGACTACATGAACTCAGATGGAACACAGCAGCACGAGAAAAGAAATCTACTTAGAAAATTAGAATGCAGCAGCTGGAATTTCTTCCACGTTACCTCCACTAACCTTGAGCGGATTAATAGCCATTGCCCCCCCCCATCCCAGAATAGTCCAGATAGAAATTTGTGCTTATATTTTCATCAAAGTTTGTTTGTTGCTTTTTAACCACAATTCAATGTGGATACAAAGTCATCTCTCAAAGAAAAGTTCTTTACTCCATCACTTATTCCCCTAGATTCTATCCTTTTCTTCCATTTTATATTCCGTTCTACTCATTGTGGAGATACGATGACCTTTCTCCAAGGAAGCCTCCCAGTCTGATTATGCTTATTGGGGGTCCTTCAAGCGGTTATGCTTGTTGGTCTTTGGTAACTGTGGACACTTTGGTGTGTCTGCAACGCAGGAGGACAGGAGGAGGAAAGGATGCGAGGTTGGGGAACCTTCGTTGGAATACAGCAGCGTCATTGGCTCAGTATCATCTCAGCAGCACAAAGAGAAAGAAGGCGAGTGCCCAGTGAAGAGCCATAGAGAAGACCTTACAGGCTGGGCTTCCAGGAGGAATCACATCTGGATGGAGGGAGAAAAATAAATATCTGACAATAGCCACAATGAAACAGTATTCGTTTCTTTCTGTACCATTCATACAATACCCCCTCCATGGAGTAGGAAATGAAAGGGGAACGTCGCCCACTGCTATTTGCATAAAGAAATTGTAATTGAAACAAAGGCACATGGATCTGTTTCACATAGTAAAAATTAATAATCAAGGTTAACACATCTAGATATGAGAAGTACCTCAAATAAACTACTTGTCACTACAGTTAGGGCAAAACACCTCTCATTAAAAGCTGATACAGACTTGGGTACACCTCGTATTTTACACTGACCTTTAGTTGGTGATAGCTGCTTCCATGGACAGTCTCCTTTTCTCACTGTAACATCATCAATAGCAATGTCCCCTTCTATTCCTGAGCCTCTAACACCTTCAAACACAACCTGTAAATGGGACGAAGATAAGGAAAATAAATGTAGTGCAATCACAATGCCTGTATTTTTTTTTTACCAAACTTTGATTACTGCTACCTTGCCTTTAAGGGTATGCTACATTATAAATTTCCTTGCATAGCCATAATTGTCTGGGGGGGGCAGAAGAAATGACAGTATAGGAGGGGATAGGGCAAAATGGAAAGAGTAGAGCAATATGGAGATGGCAGGACAAAATATAGACAATATGTCAAGATTAAGACAATATACCATGATGGAGACAGTAGGCCAAGATGGAGACAGTAGGTCAGAATGGAAACAGTAGAACAACATGGAGACAGCAGGACAAAATTGAGACAATAAGTCAAGATTGAGACAATAGGGCAAGATGGCGATAGTAAGGCTAGATGGAGACAGTAGGGCAGATTGGAAACAGTAGAGCAAGATGGAGACAGTAGGGCAGAATGGAAACAGTAGAACAACATGGAGACAGTAGGACAAAATGGAGACAATAAGACAAGATTGAGACAATATGTCAAGATGGAGACAGTAGGGCAGAATGGAAACAACAAGTTAAGATGGAGACTGTAGGGCAAGATGGAGACCATATGTCAAGATTAAGACGATATACCAAGATGGAGACAGTAGTGCAGAATGGAAACAGTAGAACTACATGGAGACAGTAGGGCAAGATGGAGACCATATGTCAAGATTAAGACAATATACCAAGATGGAGACAGTAGGGCAGAATGGAAACAGTAGAACTACAGGGAGACAGTAGGGCAAGATGGAGACCATATGTCAAGATTAAGACGATATACCAAGATGGAGACAGTAGGGCAGAATGGGTACAGTAGAGCAATATGGAGACAGCAGGACAAAATGGAGACAATAAGTTAAGATGGAGACTGTAGGGCAAGATGGAGACAATATGTCAAGAAAGTAAGACAAATATGGAGAGAGTAAGTCAAGATGGAGACAGTTATTCAAGATGGGGACAAGTTGGAAGCAATAGGGCAAGATGAAGATTGTAGGGCAACATTGTGACAGTAAGACATGATGGAGAAATCGGTACTAGACAGTTGGGCAAGGCTGAGGCAGGAGTCCAAGACAGAAGACTGTAGGGCAAGATGTTAACAGTAACATTTTGTATCAGTCACAGGACAACTCCTTCAAATACAACTGTGAGCTGCAGCTCAACAAAAACTCAAGGCCTATAGCTTGAATTTATCATTTATACCAAGTTTTAACCCCTGATGCACACAATACTTCCCAGACATTTCTGGTGCCTTTAAGAAGGCGTGGCATTTGAACATGTGCATGGCCATATTTATCATGGTGACTGTATCTCTCTGGAGGAGGCATGATGTGTTGTCTTTGCCAAGTTGAAGAGGAAAATTCCCTCTATTTCTGACAAATTTTTGAATTGTTGGATATTTATAGGAAGTCATATTTTCTGTGAGGATCAAATATTTCTCTTTTCTGAGCTGAACGGAATTACCATATTTATATATATTCTGAAAATCCCAGCATTGTCTTTTTTACATATTCATATTTATTGCTTTTCAAATATGGATGTTTTTTCATTGTGTGGGGAAAATGCACTGAGGATATTTTATTACTGCATAAAAATGGTGCAGAACGACCATATGTAACCAGGCTACACCAGTCTGTGCACTTAGTACTGAGTACATCAAGACATCACAAGTTTAGGCTGGAGTTTCAGGGTTTGATCAGTAGGAGGGGTTTATTCTTTATTAAGAAAAGATTCACTTATGGAATGGTAGTGGTAGTGTCATAATATCACCTAAACATTGCTGAATTGTGCTTAGAACAGGGAATACCTATACTGCCATACCTTTATGGGATCTCTCTGTACAGACTATGAGCAAACTTAGGGACTGTTCCTGCTGAATTGTGCTTAGTACAGGGAATACCTATGCTGCCATAGTTTTATGGGATCTCTCTGTACAGACTATGAGCAAACTTAGGGACTGTTCCTGCTGAATTGTGCTTAGTACAGGGGAATACCTATACTGCCATAGTTTTATGGGATCTCTCTGTACAGACTATGAGCAAACTTAGGGGACTGTTCCTGCTGAATTGTGCTTAGTACAGGGAATACCTATGCTGCCATAGTTTTATGGGATCTCTCTGTACAGACTACGAGCAAACTTAGGGGCTGTTCCTGCTGAATTGTGCTTAGTACAGGGAATACCTATGCTGCCATAGTTTTATGGGATCTCTCTGTACAGACTATGAGCAAACTTAGGGACTGTTCCTGCTGAATTGTGCTTAGTACAGGGAATACCTATGCTGCCATAGTTTTATGGGATCTCTCTGTACAGACTATGAGCAAACTTAGGGGCTGTTCCTGCTGAATTGTGCTTAGTACAGGGAATACCTATGCTGCCATAGTTTTATGGGATCTCTCTGTACAGACTATGAGCAAACTTAGGGACTGTTCCTGCTGAATTGTGCTTAGTACAGGGAATACCTATGCTGCCATAGTTTTATGGGATCTCTCTGTACAGACTATGAGCAAACTTAGGGGGCTGTTCCTGCTGAATTGTGCTTAGTACAGGGAATACCTATGCTGCCATAGTTTTATGGGATCTCTCTGTACAGACTACGAGCAAACTTAGGGGCTGTTCCTGCTGAATTGTGCTTAGTACAGGGAATACCTATTCTGCCATAGTTTTATCGTATCTCTCTGTACAGACTATGAGCAAAATTAGGGACTGTTCCTGCTGAATTGTGCTTAGTACAGGGAATACCTATGCTGCCATAGTTTTATGGGATCTCTCTGTACAGACTATGAGCAAATTTAGGGGCTGTTCCTGCTGAATTGTGCTTAGTACAGGGAATACCTATGCTGCCATTGTTTTCTGGGATCTCTCTGTACAGACTATGAGCAAACTTAGGGCTGTTCCTGCTGAATTGTGCTAAGGGCAAATTCTATGATGAAGTTGTACCAGGGGCTAGAAGGATACTGGGTTGTGTATCGATGCGGCAGGGGAAGGGTTGATGATAAACAGATTACGTGAGATTATGCTGAGGAAAGTTAATGCCAACATTAGATTAAAATGGATTTATGAAAGGTCAGTGAACTGTAACTAACCTCAATAGGATTGATTCCTCTATATATAGAAAAAGAAATATATAGAAATATATAATATATTTCTATAATCCTGTTGTGAGTATATGCAAAGCTGCTACTGGGAACCCCGTTGATTCATTGAGAGGCTCACAGTCATGCAGGGGTTTATTTATAGCTTTTCTCCCATTAATGGGCACCACAATCAGGAGATACTAATATGGCACAGGATACACTGCCGGCAGCAATTAAAGGAAAATTCCAGTAACATATGTAGGATCATCGGCACAGTCTAGGGCCACGCCAGTGACTGTAAACTCCAAACCTGGGCCAGTGCTTTTTATTCTTTAGGAAACGCACCACCCGGTGGGAATTTAGTGTTGAACATGATGCCGCTGTATTATCCCACGTGCCAAATACATTCACCAAAACCCCTAAGTGCCAGCAATAACCCTGCTTTTGGGGCGGCCAGGAATGTGCCAACAATTGATGATAATTACACATCACAGAATGGAGCATTTCAGCAATAAACGAGCGAGGGGGTGAGTCTGTCTCTGCTATGATCAGTGTCAACCTGAACGGGCCCTCAGTCAAGGGCCACACTTAGAGGCACATTTATCAAGAGTCGAATTTCGAATTCATGTGAGTTTTTTTAAAACTCCCATAAATTTGAAATTCGACTAGTCAAAATCTATTGATAAAATCTAATGATTTATACTCGGACGAATCGATTGAATTCCATTAAACTCGAATCTGTTTTTTTTTCTCCGAAAAAAACTTGAATGTCAGGAAAGCTGCAAACATCTCCCTGGACCTCTCCCATTGACTTAAACAGTAATTCGGCAGGTTTTAGGTTGCAAAGAGCCGAATTTAGAATTCTTAAAGGGCATGTAAAGGCAAAAAAATAAAATCCCATTTTACTTTAATGAAAAAGAAACCAATCTCCAATATACTTTAATTAAAAAATGAACCGTTTTTATAAGAAACCTGACTGTATGCAGTGAAATTCTCCCTTCATTTACTGCTGTGGATAGAAATTGTCAGACGGTCCCTAACTGCTCTGCAGGGAAACAATCATACTTATGAACAGCAGGGGGAGCCCCCGCCTTACTTCCCAGCCATGCAGAACTCAAGCAGCTTTGTTTGTTTCCCTGTAGAGCAGTCGATGACTGTGTAGAGATTTAATTGGATTTTATTTTTGCCTTTACATCCCCTTTACTGTTTCCAACTCCAGCTGCAGGAACAAAGATCATGGAGCCAGATTTAAACAAATAAACTGGGATTCTCATTGAAGGATTATTTTGTTGCAGCCACTGTTTCTGCAGAGTTGGAGAAAGTTTGTATTAAACAATACAAAAACTATAAAATCCACATTAGATTACATGACAACATAGGACCCAGTGCAGTCTGTATATTCTGATTATTAATCTGGCAGATATTATTTGACTTGTGCTGTTTTGATCATTTATGACAATCCCTAAGCAGCCCAGACCACACTGAGCATGTGCACAGTCTTGGTCTTGCAAAGATGTATAACAAAGTTACAAGTTGGTGACCCCCCCCCGTTGCCAACTTTAAAATCATAAATCATTTGTTTGATTAGGCTTGTGGTGCAGTAAGTTCATGTTTATGTTTAGTATACAAAATACAGCATTTCTAGCCTTATTCTATTTTAGACTTTACTTCCCCTTTAAAGGACCAGAGTATGATAAATCTCGAAAAAAATTTAAAAACTCAAAACTAATTTGGATAACTCCAAGTTGAATTTGACAGTTTTGACCATAAAAAAAAAAATCAAAAATTCAAATTCAAATTTTCAATTCGACCCTGAGATAAGATATTATAGGGCAGTATATTGTATTTAGAGGAACCATAAACCCAGGGAAATACGATGCACGTTCAGTGCCCAGGGCTGTTCTGCTTTTATTGTCAGAATATTTAAAATACCCGATGTTCCAGGGTGGAGATTGGCACAAGTGCGGCCGTTCATGCTGTTTAGACAGAGGGTTTATGAGCTGCAACAATAACACAAAGATTCTGCATACTTTATTTTATATTTAATGCACCACTATTTGCTTTCCCCTCTGTTCCAACTTGTCAGTATTTATTTGTTTGTATTTAGGGGAAAACAATGGAGTTTTGTGCCTATGTACAGAGAGTGGGTTTTCACTATTCTCCTTGGAGAAAAATTTATTTATATTGATATATTAATTGTATACATCAGGGGTCCACACTCTGCGGTCCCCAAGCTTGTTTCTAGGGTCCCACTGAATATCAATAGACTTGGATTCCCAATCGTTGCTAGGGTGACTGCTGCTAGCATTGATAAGCCAAGAGGAAACAACTGGAGAGCTGCACTATAACCACCTGAAATGGCCCTGTGGGGTTCATGGGGACCATCGCGTGCTGCCATCTGTTCCCTCTGTCACCTCTCAGGCTCCACACCTGGGTGTCCATGGTACCTTTATTCCTCGCCCGCATCAGCAGGTTCAGATTTCCTGTCCAAGAAAGAAACAAGGGGTTAACAAAAGTACCCTGTGTATTTGTATCCTAGCAACAGTCTGCGGGTGTCACTTTGGAAACTGCCCTACATTAATTCTCTTTGGTGGAGCACAGAACTGCTCTTTATAACTGCCCAACCTATCTCACACTCATCAGTATACTGTATATACACACACATAGAGATATATACACAGACACACACTGCAGACACAACACACACAGATACACACACATATATACACACAGACACACACTGGCTGAGCCCCTGGTCCAATTTGGATACAATCAATAGATTGCTTGTTCTCTGGCAGGATTAGAGTTAAGCCCTGACACTCTCCAAAAGCTGGATTCGCTGCAGCCAAAACACTTAAAGGGGTGGTTCACCTTTGAGGTAAATTTAGTATATTATACAATGTCCAATTCTTAGCAATTTTGCAATTGGTCTTCATTATTTATATGTTTTACTTTTTTAGTTATTTGCCTTTTTTTCTGACCCTTTCCAGCTTTCAAATGGGGGTCACTGACCCCGTCTAAAAACAAATGCTCTGTAAGGCTACACATTTATTAATACTAATTTTTATTACTCATCGTTCTATTCAGGCCTCTCCTATTCAAATACCTGTCTCTTATTCAAATACATGCATGGTTGCTAGGGGAATTTGCACCCTATCCTCAGGTCCCTGGTTTCTGCCGTTCAGTATGGAGTCTGTTAGGAGAGGGACACTAGGATCTGGAGTAGCGAAGTGACGAATTGAAGCCTCAGAATTAGAAAATGATGTCAGTGGAATGCTGGGAGTACACAGGGTTGCAGGTTACCCAACCAATCAAGTCCAATTCATGATGGTTCCCATTTTTGTGGATGGTTCCCAGTTTTGTGGATGGTGGATTTGTATGACCTAGTACAGTAGTAATGCTGCATACAATTGTCCCCTATCTACGCTACTGCAGGTGTAAGATTAGCAGGAGATTTAGGGTGGTTGCCCATCAGGTTCAGAATGATTCCCCGGGGTTGGATAGTCCTACTGGGCCCCATTCTGTTCCATCTCCAGTATCACTGCCCCATCAGCATCTGGGGCCTGGGCTGACTCTCATGAAAGTGCAAGCAGCTGGCAGATGAATACAGATGAATACAGTCATACAGCTCAGGCATGTCATAAACAAGAAGAAAGAAATTAAATTAAAAAATAAAATGAAAGATATAATATCCCCCGGAGCCAAACATGGGCAGCGAGCGCAATCCATCATGTTTCCTTTACGCCCGCCAGATATGGAATTTGCTGCATTTCACTCCTTATTTAAGAGGCTGCTAATGAAATGCGATCAGGCGAGCGAGAGTAAATGACTGCAGAGGTTAATGCTGCATTACTCAGATGGGAGAGTGATTAATAGGCCCAATATGTTCAACAGGAAGGGGGAACCTAATAGTAAGGAACGGAGAGGGTTAAACTGGGCGGGCAGATGGTTACAGTCTGTGTATACAGTACATGACATAATTTCTATATAAAGTCAAGGGGCGCCCTGCCGACTCATTAGTATGGGGCCCCGATTAGAAAAAATGCTTGCCTGTATGGCTCAACCATGCCCCCAATCCATCCTGTTACTAGGGTTGCCAGTATTTTACTGGCTTGACCGGTAAAAATGATGCTTGACCCCAATGTTATTATAGGGAATAAATCTAAATATATATATGACGGCTGGTATTTTTTTCTAAAAAAGGTGGAAACCCTACCTGTTACACGTGATCGACCTGTGACCCAACCTAAGGGGACCCTTTCCAGTTTAAGGGCCCAACAGAAGTGAATTTGTCCCATTTCGCTTCACTGAAAAATTTGCGAATTTCCCACGGAATTCACGAGACGCCCAAAAATTTGTGAAACACGAATTTTGACGGCTGCATCAAGTCTGACACTTGCATCAATTTTGACGCCGCCGTTAAAGTCAACGGCTGCCTGAACAATGTTGACGCAAGACGGCTTTGACGACGACGACTTTTCCGATACGCGTCCACAATTTTTTGACGCCGACGAATTTTCACGGCAGTTTAGCGAATTTATTCGCCGGCAACGAAATGTGCAAATTCGCCGCAAATTCCTGCCTGAATAATTTATTCGCCCATCCCTACCCAACAGCAAATTTCCACTTATGGCAGTGATTCACTATAGGGAAACTGATCTGGGGAGAGAAGAACCAGTGTGAGTGAGAAAGGAAAGAGGCTGACTGCACACAGGAGCTCAACAGGCCCGGATTTGCCACAAAGGCCCGGGCCTAGGGAGGCAAAATTGAGGATTCGCAGAAAATATAGTTTTTAAAACCTCCTGTGCACCAATCCCCAGTACTCCGGACCTGATGCTGAAACTTTGTGCATGGAAAGGGGCGATGAACGGCAGCGGGCCTAGGGGCGCCTGCTATATAAATCCAGCCCTGGAGCTCAATGCATGCTGGGTAACAGAGATTGTGGGCACATGTTTTGTTTTTGTGCCAACGTGAGTCACACTGAGCCGCTCACACTCCTCTTTACAATGATATCATTAGTTAAATAAGTGCTAAGCGTGTAACAGCTGCCCCAATGATTCAATGCGGCTAATCAGCCATGAAAGCGGCTTGTTGTGCATATTTATCCCCAGGAAGAGGAATAGAGAATATAATGAATGAGCCTCAGTGATACCTAGAGCTTGGCAATAAGAAATAATCAATGGTATTGAGTTGGCTCAGGAAATCCACATGGGATGATCGTGGATCAATAGTAAGAAGGTCCACTCACCTATGTGTCTCCCGTACATGTGATAGTAGAATGAGATGCAGAAGGGGGTCCTGTGGTAGGGGGGCCTGGTGCTCATGTTGTACATGGGGCTGATCAGCCGAGCTTTCTCCCCTGGCACACGGGGCGGAGAGGCTTCAATAAACATGTAATAACCTGTGTTAGAGAATCAAAATAAAATTAGAAGCTGACGGGTGCACTTTGTCGTCATAGGCCTTTCCCCTACATGTTACAGCCCAAGTCGGGGTGCCCAGCATTACTATATACAGCAGCTGAAGGAGATGCTCCCAGGAGTAAGTTGCTATTACTGTGTTCATACAAAATCCATAATAAATCTATAGTGGTTCGCAAATTCATCTTAAAGGAAAAGGAAAGGTTAAAACTAAGTAAGCCTTATCAGAAAGGTCCATCTAAATATACCAGTAAACCCCCAAAGTAATGTTGCTCTGAGTCCCCTGTCAAAAGAAACACAGCATTTCTTTCCTTCTATTGTGTACTCATGGGCTTCTGTATCAGACTTCCTGTTTTCAGCTTAAACCTCCTTGCCCCAGGCTTGAGCATGCTCAGTTTGCTCCTCTCCCCCCACCCCTCCCTTCTCTACTGTAATCTGAGCCCAGAGCAGGGAGAGACTCAGGCAGGAAGTGATGTCACACCACATTAATACTGCAGTTCCTATTCTAAACAAACAGAGAGTTTCTAGAGCTTTTTACTGAGGTATGGTAAAACATTCTACAGAATAAATATAGCATTCTAGCTTGCACTATTGCAGCTAATCTATTGCCAATAAAATGCCTCCATAGCTTTCCTTCTCCTTTAAAAAACAAATATCCATTAATATTTTCCCTGGACCTGCATTGGCAGACTGAATATACCTCTGCCCCCTGTGCCAGGCAGTTCCGATACCCAACACCAGCGTGTCCATATGGCCAAGGAGTTGCACGTATTGTCCTGGGATTCATGGGGAATGTTGGGATTATGAGATGATGACAGGTTATATTAGCTCTATTCTGCCCGTCGGATGCCAAACCCTGAGCTGCTGTGCCACTTATTGACTCAAATCAAATGAAGACTTTAATCCCAGCTCCCTGCAGCCATTCCCAGACACTGAGCCTTCAAAGTCAATGTTTCAGTGATGTGGAGAAGTTGCCATTTCATCCCATCCCACCTCCCTTCCCTAAAATGACACGGATCGTAACATCTCCCGTCTGCCATTGACTCACTGACAGCAACAGACGCATCCCATAAAATCTGTATCTGAACTGGGCCATTAGCAGCAGGAAAATGCCTGCACATACATGTATTTTATATATAATAATGTTATACGGGTATATGGGACCAGAATGCTCAGGTCCTGGGGATTTCCGGATAACGGATCTTGCTGTAATTTGGATCTTCATACTTATGAAGTCTACTAGAAAATCATGAAAACATTAAATAAACCCAATAGACTGGTTTTGCTTCCAATAAGGATTAATTATATCTTAGTTGGGATCAAGTACAAGCTACTGTTTTATTATTACAGAGAAAAAGGAAATACATTTTTTTTGGATAAAATGGAGTCTATGGGAGACAGGCATTCCATAATTCAGAACTTTCTGGATAATGGGTTTCCGGATAACGGATACCATAGGTTTCGCTTTTAAACAATCCAACCATTTGATTGTGACCTGGACATTAGATTAGATAGGCATATTGGGGAAATCAGATAAAACAGAAGATTATACAGAGGAATATGTTGGAGCTATAGAAATACAGGATAGTAATAATTATGGAAATGTCCTTAGGTCGGGGGACCCAGGTTACAAAGTTCTTGTTCCAATTAGTGCCTTGTAGGAATGGGGGGGGTACAACGCTGTGGAAGAGCTTTCATCTAGGACCCCTTGGGCTGGTCTCCTCTGGTTTCCCTGGGTCTGTGGTTATTTTACAATTATTTTTGTGAGATGAGGGAACGTTGTTTGTATTTCAAGATTCGTACTGGAAAATTTCAGTATGAAATAAAGGGGTTACCTTCTGGGGTGTTACTGCGGTCCATAACGGGCCCCGTGTTGGGCGTTCTCTTGGGATTCTCCGTCAGCATGCTCTGCCGTGTCCAATCAAAGTTGTCCCTCCTGTCCTGCACAAACCCACATATCTTCTCATTATCAAACCGACACGTGTTATCTGTGAGAAGGAAGGGAACACACAGTATATCCTGAATATACATATACACACTGGTATGGGTATCTGGTATCCAGAATGCTCGGGATCTGGGGTTCCCCGGATAATGGATCTTTCCATAATTTGGATCTCCATGCCAAAAGTCTGCTTAAAAATCATTTAAACATTAAATAAATCCAACAGGCTGGTTTTGCTTCCAATGAGCACTTATTATATCTTTTATATAATAAGATATAATAAGTTTGGATCAAGTACAAGGTACTGTTGTATTATCATAGCGAAAAAGGAAATCATTTTTAAATATCAGAATTATTTGATTGTAATGGAGTCTATGGGAGACGGCCCTTCCATAATTCGGAGCAATTTGGATAATGAGCTTCTGGATAACGGATCCTATACCTATACCTATCTATCTATCTATCTATCTATCTATCTAACTATCTATCTATCTATCTATCTATCTATCTATCTATCTATCTATCTATCTCTCTCTCTCTGTCTGTCTGTCTATCTATCATCTTTCTCTCTCTCTCTCTTGCTCTATCATCTATCTATCTCTTTCTCTCTCTGTCTGTCTATCTATATGTATATATCTGCCTTATAAACAATTATATTATTGTGAAGGGATTAGGGCCTCTATATCTATCTATCTATCTATCTATCTATCTATCTATCTATCTATCTATCTATCTATCTATCTATCTATCTATCTATCTATCTATTATCTCTCTCTCTCTCTCTCTCTCTCTCTCTCTCTCTATCATCTATATCTCTATCTATCTATCTATCTATCTATCTATCTATCTATCTATCTATCTATCTATCTATCTATCTATCAAAAGTCTGCTTAAAAATCATTTAAACATTAAATAAATCCAACAGGCTGGTTTTGCTTCCAATGAGCACTTATTATATCTTTTATATAATAAGATATAATAAGTTTGGATCAAGTACAAGGTACTGTTGTATTATCATAGCAAAAAAGGAAATCATTTTTAAATATCAGAATTATTTGATTGTAATGGAGTCTATGGGAGACGGCCCTTCCATAATTCGGAGCAATTTGGATAATGAGCTTCTGGATAACGGATCCTATACCTCTATCTATCTATCTATCTATCTATCTATCTATCTATCTATCTATCTATCTATCTATCTATCTATCTATCTATCTCTCTCTCTCTCTCTGTCTATCTATCTATGTGTCTATATCTGCCTTATAAACAATTATATAATTGTGAAGGGATTAGGGTAATGAGAGTAATGAAGAAGCTAGGTCTTCCTTAAAGGAGAAGGAAAGGCTAAAATTAAGTAAGCTTTATCAGAAAGGTCTATATAAATACACCAGTAAACCCTCAAAGTAATGCTGTTCTGAGTCCTCTGTCAAAAGAAACACCATTTCTTTGCTTTTATTGTGTACTCATGGGCTTCTGTATCAGACTTCCTGTTTTCAGCTTAAACCTCCAGGGCACGGCCTTGAGCATACTCAGTTTGCTCCTCTCCCCCTCCCTCCTCCCATCCCTACTGTAATCTGATCTTAGAGCTGTTAGTAAGCAGGGAGAGACTCAGGCAGGAAGTGATGTCACACCAAGCATATATGGCAGCTTCTATCCTAAACAAACAGAGACAGTGTCTAGAGCTGTTTACTCAGGCATGGTAAAGCATTCTGCAGAATAAATATAGCGTTCTAGCTTGCACTATTGTGGCTATTCTATTGGCAATAAACTGTCTTGGAGCTTTCCTTCTCCTTTAATATCTGATAACTCTTGCATTATAATCTGGTGTTATTAGGCAGATGAGGAATTTTGGTTGTAAATGTATTTGTTAATGTAACGGCTACTGAAAGTCGTGTTTCTTCATCCCTTTCTCTTCTCTGCCCTGGAGGTTCTGGCTCTTGAAACAATGCAGCAGAAGCCAACTGACCTATAAAGAAGCAGGCAAGGCTGGTTTTTGCTCCATTGTGTTAGTTCCCCTTGATTAGCTACTTGATTAGTTTCTTTGGGAATCAATAAAATTCAACAAAAAAAAAGCATTTTTCTTACTCGCTGTCTAGCCATGCAGTGTTAGTGGGCATATTGTGGGGGCACATGTTGTACCCATAGCAGTAACCCATCTGACATAAAGTGACAAAGAAGCGAATTCCTTTTTGATTATCAGACACAGAGCAGAGGTTTGTGCCAGTGGGTAAAGTAAACCCCACTTTCCCCAGGGAGGAATGTTCTATAAGGCTGGGATTTGGGGCTACATGGCGCAAAATGTGAAATTAAAAAAAAAAAAGCACACCAAATCAATAAAAGCAGAGATAATTAATTTATTTCTGGGAAGGTTTTTCCTTGCTCCATGCCGATAAATTACTCTGGGACCGGAGCCAAACAATTTCCCATGCAAAGCCTTACATTAGGAATGATCCATGCAAGAACCTTTCACATGCAGGTGTTAGAGCCCATTGATTTTCTACACATCCTCTTTACAAGCAACGATGGAGATTTTATAGATTCACAAAGTGAAACCACATTTAATTTGATTGCCGGCCGGATAACGGCGGAGTTAAAAAAAAAAAAGAAAAACTGGCTTGGGCTTAATAACTTCACACGACACTGCGGAATACATTTAATTTGGCAGTTCTATAGATAGCTTATTTCCCCAGATAATTTGTGGGTATACATTTTAATTCAGACTCATTTTAATTAAATATTCTGTACTTCCAGGTTCTATCATAGAGGCTGTGATAGCTTTACTAATGCCAATCCTGGCTGTATAGGGAAGGGGCACAGGTACATGGCATAAGTCACAAATAATTGTACCTGATTCCTGTATACTCATTGGACCTGGATATATATATATTTATATATATATATATATATATATATATATATATTTATTTATATTTATATATATATATATATATATATATATATATATATATATATATATATATCCAGGTCCAATGAGTATCCGCACTCCAAGGCACACTGTTGTAGCTTATCCAGCTGGTGTGCACGGTTAAGAGATATATATCAAAAAGAACCAGCACTCCCATATATAGGTGCAGCGAGGCTGTGACCACAAAATACATATAGACAATTACAAGAGTCCTCTGCACTCAACCCATTATCAATATATTTAAGTCAGAGACATTATGTGCTACTGCTACTGAAAAATGCCTTACCCTTTAAACAAAACAGGGATTGTTTGTCCATATATTGCAATATATTTAAGCTGAACAACTACGTCAAAGTCATCCCATATCTGGCCAGTCCTACGCTCAATTTTCATCTGAAATATATTGATAATGGGTTGAGTGTTGAGGACTCTTGTAATTGTATATATATATATATATATATATATATATATATAATATATATATATATATCTTTATATATTTCTTTTCCAGCCGCCCCTAGGCCGCGCGGTCCGACCAGGCGGCCGCGCGGTCCTAGCACCCGCCTTCTCAGCGCGCTGGCGAAAAAACGCCGGCGCAGCTGGTGTAGTTGAACGGGACGCGAACGTCCCCATAATGCGGCTGGGCGGCATGCTGCCCCTATTTTTTGCCACCCTAGGCCCGGGCCTATGCAGCCTTGCCGCAAATCCGGGCCTGGGTCTGAGAATAATTGGTGTATACAAAATTACCTTGCACCCCTCCCTTTGTTGAAGCCATTGACCTTGGAGTGCGGATACTCAGTTGGAAGTATATATATATATATGTATGTATGAGTGCTTGGTTTCTTTTGGAGGAGTTTAACTTGATGGACTTTGGTCTTTTCTCAGACTGGAGCATGGGGGCACCGGGAAAAAACCTGGTGGGTCCCAGCGTCCCAAACCTCCTCCCTGCCCTAAGCTTTCTGCCACGAACTCCCTTTTTCGGGCAGGTCGCGGCAAATACAATATGTACATGTGCGGTGCTGCACAGGGGGGGCTTCTTGTGGGGGAACCTGCGACAGCAGCCCCAGTAGGCCCCTGGGCTGACCCTGTATTTAACTATATAACTATGTAACCCTGGTGCAGAGAATGTCTTATATTTGTCTGAATGAATGTTGAGGTCACAGGCTCATTGAGCACAATTTCTCCTTTTTTTGCTATAGTTTATACAGGAGCAGTGGCCAGCTGTTGTAGCTCCCACCCTTTCCAGCTATAGCCAAGTGATCCCAATGATGTCCTTAATATTTTGATAAGAGTGCAGAGGACCCCTTGTATTTGTCTGTATAAGAGATTCTGCCCCTTCTTTGTAGAGGAGAAAAACAACAGCACTTACCTGATGGGTTAGGAGAATTGGCTGCAGAAAAAAGGGAAAAGAAGATTAATTTCCGGTAAAACAGAATCTATGTTGTGTCGGGACAACCAATATTTGTACGAAAAGCGACACTCGCGGGATCATTTTAGATACAAACAGAATGTATTTATTCCACTCAACGGGGGTCCTTGAAGGAGAAGGAAAGGCTAAAATGAAATAAGCTTCATCAGAAAGGTCTATATAAATATACCAGTAAACCCTCAAAGTAATGTTACTCTGAGTCCTCTGTCAAAAGAAACAGCACATTTCTTTCCTTCTATTGTGTACTCATGGGCTTCTGTATCAGACTTTCTGTTTTCAGCTAAAACCTCCAGGGCTTGGGCTTGAGCATGCTCAGTTTGCTCCTCTCTCCCTCCCTCCTCCCCCCATCCCTGCTGTAATCTGAGCTAAGAGCTATAAGTGAGCAGGGTGAGACTCAGGCAGGAAGTGATGTCACACCAAGCTTATATGGCAGCTTCTATCCCAAACAAACAGAGACAGTGTCTAGAGCTGTTTACTCAGGTATGGTAAAGCATTCTGCAGAATAAATATAGCGTTCTAGCTTGCACTATTGTGGCTAATCTGTTGGCAATAAACCGCCTTGGAGCTTTCCTTCTCCTTTAAGAAGTGGCTTAGAATGACATTTGTTTTTTAGACAGAAAACTGTTTATGGTCAGAGTTGCCCTTTAATAACAGCTATTGTGATAACATAGACATTCTAATTCCTGCTTGTGGGATGCGTGGGCTGCCTGTAGTTCTTTTGGCAACTCCGGAGCATAATAAATGACCCGCTTAATACCTTGCTTAGGGATTTAGTGGGAAAATGATTAATATTGTGACTTCTTACAAACTTTAATTGTCACCCGTGGGAATATAGGAAAGGAATCGACTGCCCAGTTAATTATCAGAGAGTCAAGTTAGAGCAAGTTACTTTATCATCCTTTGCCTCCTGCCCACATTGTACGCCTTACTGACTGCGCTTACTGGAGCAACAGGGACCTTGCTTTGGGCAAACAAATTAGCAATTAGAATTCTACTGCACAAGGGTTTCTCAGTACCACAACCTGGGGTATATATATTTTAGCCTAGTGCCACACCAATAGATACGACTCCTGCACTTGGTAAATACGCCCCTTCGAGCTCAAGGCTTAAAGGGGATGTAAAGACAAAAAAATAAAATCCCATTTTTACTTTCTTTAATGAAATAGAAACCTGTCTCTAATATACTTTAATTAAAAAATGTGTACTGTTTTTATAAGAAACCTGACTGTATGCAGTGAAATTCTCCCTTCATTTACTGCTGTGGATAGGAATTGTCAGACAGTCCCTAACTGCTCTGCAGGGAAACAATCATACTTATGAACAGCAGGGGGAGCCCCCGCCTTACTTCCCAGCCATACAGAACTCAAGCAGCTTTGTTTGTTTCCCTGTAGAGCAGTCGGTGACTGTGTAGAGATTTGTATTGGATTTTATTTTTGCCTTTACATCCCCTTTACTGTTTCCAACTCCAGCTGCAAGGACAAAGATCATGGAGCCAGATTTAAACAGATAAACTGGGATTCTATTTGGAGGATAATTTTGCTGCAGCCACTGGTTCTGCAGAGTTGGAGAAAGTTTGTATTAAACAATACAAAAACTATAAAATCCACATTAGATTATAAGACAACACAGGACCCAGTGCAGTCTGTATATTCTGATTATTAATCAGTCTTACTGTATCGGCTTCTGGCAGATATTATTTGACTGAAGGTATTGGCATTGTGGGTCCATCCCTGGCAGAGGGTCAAGCCAGATTTATTGCCACCATTATATTCCCTCTTCCAAGGCCTTGCTGTTGATCTGTATCTCTACCCTATAAATGCAATTTACAGTCCCTCCTAAATTGTCTTGAGTTTTTGTGACCTTATCCATTAACCCCTCCCAGGCACACACCTGCAACAACTGGAAGAAGAGTTTGCGGATTTGTAGAAACCAACTGCCGCTCTTCTCCTGACTGCAGTACCCCCTTAACTTGATAGCAGCCCTTTCTATGCACTGTGCTCAGATAGGGGTTACAGCTGACACTGTCCTGTTTCCAAATAACTGTGTTTCCTTAGCACAGCGCCTCCTCTTGGGCATAGTGAGATTGGCAATTCTCAATAGACTTGGACTTAAAGGGAAACTAAAGTATAAAATAGAATAAGGCTAGAAATGCTGTATTTTGTACACTTAACATAAACATGAACTTACTAAACCACAAGCCTAATCAAACAAATGATTTATGCTTTCATACCTGTTTTAATCAGGCGTGGGATGTCTTTATATAGAGAGATAGGAGAGGAGGGGCCCCGTGCTTCTGAAGAAGTGGCGTGAGGCCACGAAACGCGTTAAGCGTGGGGCTATGTTCACTGGGTTGCTCAACATGATTTTATGATTATTCTCAATAAATTTGGACTTTTTATATGACCCCAAATGCTGCCTGGTGCTCTATGATTTGTTTGCTTAGTGGATACAGTATTCAACGTGTTCTTCCGGAAACGCGTGCATGTGTCAGCACAGACGGCAAGGTCGGCATACATCGTGTTCGGGTGAGTGCTCTCTATTATCTGTTTCTTATATGCTTTCAAAGTTGGCCAGAGGGGGCCAATATTGCTTCTGTATGCGGCACAGCATGGGTTAATAGTCTCCTTGCAATGTCCGTTCATATGCATAATATCATCAAACCCACGGACTCACAAGGGTTGTGTTTATTCTTCTCTACTGCAGGATTCTCTTTGCTTCTTAACTACCTGGCACTTCGGAGGTTACAACTGCCTCATTTAGGGGTTAATGTGTGGGGGGCACTAGGGAGCTGTCCCATCACCAGGGAATCATTTTGAGAAATGGATAGGAAAATGTGCCTGAGTGGGGTGAGGGCTGTAATGGCAACAGCTTCTCTATGCCAAAACTAATACAGGAGCAGCCTAAAAACTCTGCTGGGTGAGGTCCTAATACTTTCACTGGTTGAGGTTATTAAAATAAAGTGAGAATCTCATAAAGTTGGGTTAGGTCACAAGCTGCAACTGGTCATGGACTGTTCTCTTTCCCATGGTCAGAAAGGACAAGTGAATCCAATCTCCCCCAATATTGTCCCAGTTACAGAGGTCTGTGTCTCTGTAATTCAGTGATCCGGAACCAGTAGCTCGTGAACAACATGTTGCTCTCTAACCCCTAGATATTGCTCCCAGTGGCCTCAAAGCAGGTGATTATTTTTGAATTCCAGGCTTGGAGGCAAGTTTTGGTTGTATAAAAACCAGGTTTACTGTCAAACAGAGTCTCAATGTAGGCTGACAATCCACACAGGGGCTACCAAATGGCCAATCACAGACCTTATTTGGCACCCCAAGAACATTTTTCATTCTAGTGTTGCTCCCCAACTCCTTTTCCTTCTGAATGTTGCTCATGGGATCCCTGCTGTAATTCCTACTCCTGGACTGTACTCTTTCCCATGGTCAAGTGAGGACAGGACTTGGTTCCAACTGAGAAGCAAGTCAAAGGACTTTGCTATTTTGCTATAACGCCCTTTATGACCACCTTTGAAAAGCTATAGCTACAACACACTGCTTAATATTCTCATCCAGAAGAAGCTCCTCCTGAGCTACTAGCAGCAGCTATTTGTCACTGCAACAATATAGACAGTGATCATTGGCTTTGCTAAGACACTACCCGTGTTTTAGCAGAGGCAATTCTCAGTATTGTCTATGGGTATTTTTATGGCATGTTGTAGCCCCAACAAGTAGCTGCTACTAGTAGCTCCATGTGTTTTCACCATAGGGTCAGGCCACACTGGGCATTTTGGGGAGATTTGGTCGCCTGGCGGTGACCAATCTCCCAAAACACCTTCCCTGACTCTGCGCCGGCTAAAATGAAAAAACGCCAGCGCTAATCACACACAGCGATTTGTTTTCCGAAGTCGCCCGAAGTTTCCTCGTTAGGCAGACGACCAAATCTCCCCAAAACGCCCAGTGTGGACTTACCCTAAGGGTTAGTTCACACAAGGAGATTCGGGGAGATTTTGTCGCCTGGCGACTAATTGCCTCTTCTTCTGGGGCGACAATCTCCCCAAACTGCCTAAACATTGTCGCCCAGAAGAAGAGGCGATTAGTCGCCAGGCGACAAATTCTCCTCGAATCTCCTTGTGTGAACTAACCCTAAGAGCTCTGCACCAGGGTAAATACTGTGAGAGTTGGAAACACTTTCCCGTTTTAGGGCAGGGGCACACGGGCAGATTCGGGGAGATTTTGTCGCCTGGCGCCTAATAGCCTCTTCTTCGGGCGGCAATCTCCCCGAACTGCCTTCCCCCTGCCTTCTGTCTGCTATAATGAGAAAACGCCAGTGCAATGGCACTCGTGGTGTTCAATTTCTGAAGTCATCCAAAGTTGCCTCACGAGGAAACTTCGGGCGACTTCGGAAATCCAAGAGCCGCAGGCGATTTTTCATTTAACAGGCGGAAGGCAGTTTGGGGAGATTGTCGCCCCGAAGAAGAGGCGATTAGTCGCCAGGCGACAAAATCTCCCTGAATCTGCCTGTGTCCTTAAAGGAGAAGCAAACCCAAAAGTTAAAATACCCCTACCCTACATAGACCCCCCTCCATCCTCCCCCAGGCTTAATTCTTACCCTGGAAAAATGCCCCTAACTTG
Organism: Xenopus petersii; assembly: GCA_038501925.1. Lineage (NCBI taxonomy): Eukaryota > Metazoa > Chordata > Amphibia > Anura > Pipidae > Xenopus > Xenopus petersii. Next base: position 138,688,094 of record CM076681.1, read on the forward strand.
TTACTTACCCCTCTGTGCAGATTCTGTCCAGCAGAGCTCACGGGTGCCATTTTCTTCTCTTCGGTATCTTCGGAATAAGACCGGAGCTTTGGCAATTTTCAGGAGTTTTGGCACATGCGCAGTTTTCACGAAACAATAAATTGCTCCAACTTCGCATGCGCCGACACGCTGGTCTCATTCTGAAGATTTCCGAAGAGACGAAGATGGCGCCCGTGAGCTCTGCTGGATAGAATCTGCACGGAGGGGTAAGTAACAAGTTAAAGGGAATTTTCCGGGGTAACACAGGCTGGGGGGAGGAGGGAGGGGGTCTATGTAGGGTAGGGGGATAGGGTTTTTCTAACTTTTGGGTTTGCTTCTCCTTTAACTGATGAAAGAAAAGTTTTCATTATTTTGCTTGTAACTGACTGACCAGAACATGTAACTGCTGTTTGTTTGTTATAATAACCAGATGGTTCTGCTATTGCATCTCAATATGTTTTCTTGTTATCTACTGGCCCCCCTTTCCAAACACTAAGTGGGGAGAATAATCTCTATATAACAAGGACAGGAGGGGTCACTGTAACAGGATGAGGCAGTTGGATACCTACGTTCTGTGTATCGGATGATCCTGGAGGCAGAGTCTCCAGCTCCAAAACTGGTGTATGGAGTCAGCTGAACCTCGTAGCTCTGGTTTGCTTTCAAATCTGTCAGCAGGTACTGCTGGAGTAGCCCCTTCTGGATCCCCCGAACTGGGATGTCCTTACTCATTATATTTCTCAGGGTTGTCTGTAAAAAACACAGAAAAATTATAGGTCGGAAGCCTAAAGAAGCAAGAATAGCAGAGACTATTATCCCACTGTTACTATAGACACCATCTCTCCCTACTATACCTGCTATCCCACAGTCACACTCCCTTCCCAGAGACTATTATCCCACTGTTACTATAGACACCATCTCTCCCTACTATACCTGCTATCCCACAGCTACAATCCCTTCCCAGAGACTATTATCCACTGTTACTATAGGCACCATCTCTCCCTACTATACCTGCTATCCCACAGTCACACTCCCTTCCCAGAGACTATTATCCACTGTTACTATAGACACCATCTCTCCCTACTATACCTGCTATCCCACAGTCACACTCCCTTCCCAGAGACTATTATCCACTGTTACTATAGACACCATCTCTCCCTACTATACCTGCTATCCCACAGTCACACTCCCTTCCCAGAGACTATTATCCACTGTTACTATAGGCTCCATCTCTCCCTACTATACCTGCTATCCCACAGTCACACTCCCTTCCCAGAGACTATTATCCACTGTTACTATAGACACCATCTCTCCCTACTATACCTGCTATCCCACAGTCACACTCCCTTCCCAGAGACTATTATCCACTGTTACTATAGGCACCATCTCTCCCTACTATACCTTCTATCCCACAGTCACACTCCCTTCCCAGAGACTATTATCCACTGTTACTATAGGCACCATCTCTCCCTACTATACCTGCTATCCCACAGTCACACTCCCTTCCCAGAGACTATTATCCCACTGTTACTATAGGCACCATCTCTCCCTACTATACCTGCTATCCCACAGCTACAATCCCTTCCCAGAGACTATTATCCACTGTTACTATAGGCACCATTTCTCCCTACTATACCTGCTATCCCACAGTCACACTCCCTTCCCAGAGACTATTATCCACTGTTACTATAGACACCATCTCTCCCTACTATACCTGCTATCCCACAGTCACACTCCCTTCCCAGAGACTATTATCCACTGTTACTATAGGCACCATCTCTCCCTACTATACCTGCTATCCCACAGTCACACTCCCTTCCCAGAGACTATTATCCACTGTTACTATAGAGACCATCTCTCCCTACTATACCTGCTATCCCACAGTCACACTCCCTTCCCAGAGACTATTATCCACTGTTACTATAGGCACCATCTCTCCCAACTATACCTGCTAGCCTACAGTCACACTCCCTTCCCAGAGACTATTATCCACTGTTACTATAGAGACCATCTCTCCCTACTATACCTGCTATCCCACAGTCACACTCCCTTCCCAGAGACTATTATCCCACTGTTACTATAGACACCATCTCTCCCTACTATACCTGCTATCCCACAGTCACACTCCCTTCCCAGAGACTATTATCCACTGTTACTATAGGCACCATCTCTCCCAACTATACCTGCTAGCCTACAGTCACACTCCCTTCCCAGAGACTATTATCCACTGTTACTATAGAGACCATCTCTCCCTACTATACCTGCTATCCCACAGTCACACTCCCTTCCCAGAGACTATTATCCACTGTTACTATAGACACCATCTCTCCCTACTATACCTGCTATCCCACAGTCACACTCCCTTCCCAGAGACTATTATCCACTGTTACTATAGGCACCATCTCTCCCTACTATACCTGCTATCCCACAGTCACACTCCCTTCCCAGAGGCCATTTTCTAATCACTACTGCTACAGTGAGGAGGTGTTTGGAGAGCTCTGTGGATAGGGTTACCACCTCTTCCTAAATTTTTTACCGGCTGGTGGGGTGGGGTGGAACCAAGGGGGGGGGGGCCATGCCGTAAAAGGGGGCGGGCCACGCCACAGACATTTCAAGAAGGAGAACAAAAGTTAAGTTTCAGGGGATTGGGGGTGGGCCGAGGAGTCTTTGTAAGCGTATTACAAATTTACCGGCAGGTACATTGGTGGTAAATTTGTAATACTGGCCAGGTGGCAACCCTATCTGTGGAGTTGTGTTTTTCTCCCAGGCCCGGCCTGGGAGGACCATGGAAGGAGCTTTATGGCATACGGAACACATTTTAGGCCATCCTGCGGCGAAATACCCTTCATTCCTGCGATGGCCTATGCCTTCTGAATGGCGCATTGGGTGATTTTACCTTCACTCATCGTCCAAATGTGCAGTCACACCTCTGTCCTCTACCCTCCCTTCTCAGCCGTCAGTCATGCTAACTCCACCCTCAGCCTTCAGCCCTCAGTCCTCTTCTCAGGGCTGAGGGTGGAGTTAGCATGACTGACGGCTGAGAAGGGAGGGTAGAGGACGGAGGTGTGACTGCACATTTGGACGATGAGTGAAGGTAAAAGCACCCAATGCGCCATTCAGAAGATATAGGACATTGCAGAAATGAAGGGTATTTCGCCGCAGGAGATGCAGGAAGGCAAAGTTACTGCTGAGAGTCTGCTGCAAGTTGCTGAACTTCTTAAAGAAACAGAGGGTTCAAAAACTGTTGCTGAATGTAGCAGTGCTACAGACATTACACAAAGTAATAGTGTTGGAAATAATACTGATAACAATACTGATAATGTGTGGGGTGAGTGCTGGGGGCAGTGTGGTGCAGTTGAGCGCAATTAATGCAATGAATGTGAGTGATGAGGCTGATTTGGCTGAGGGGGGAGGGGGAGTGCAATGAATGCGGTGAGTGCTGGGGGCAGTGTGGAGCAAGTTGCAGAGAGAGGTGCAGCTGAGGTGCATGTGGTTGATGCAATGCAAGTGAGTGGGGGAGGGGAGGGAAAAAATGGTGTTTATTCTGCTGGGGAGAGCAATGAGCAAGGTGGGAGTGAAGGGGCTGCTGGGGGTGAAGTTTGGGAAGGGAGGAGGTTCTTTGCACGAGAGAGGGATGATGACTCTGATGATCAGATTGATAAGAGAATAAATGTAGTTAAAATTTAGTTGGTAAATGAGAGAGAGGATTTCCCAGGGACGCAAGTTTCTGGCCAGAAACATAATTTCTTCAAATGAAGAGGACACTCGCACACCCGCTGTGTAGATAATACGGCTCGCTCGCTGCCCAGTGATTGGAGGATACAGCAACCTCCCAATATGCTGTATAGAAAAGAACCTTGCAAAAGTTTTACTGCGGGGGCTTACCCTGCAGACAAAAGTCTCGTGTGTCGGTGTGGTTCTTTTCTATACAGAAACATAATTAAACAGTTGTTGGATTTCACCCCACAAGGTATTTATGCTCTAACAAGGGTCACAGATACTGAATTTGATGTCAGTTTTAGATTATCCCAAGGGTTACTTAGAGGAATTCTGGAGGAGGTATCATCTGAAGAAAGAGGCCAAGGAGTGGGAGGGGTTTAGGGTAATACCTGTCTCCAAACCTGAAACTAAAATTGTGACTATAATGATGAAGAATGAGACGGTACATGAGCAGGACGTCCTCATATGGCTCAGGCGCCAGTGCACTTATCCCCCCTGGTGCGACTGTTTGATGAGGAGGGTTTCTGGGTTGGGGGATATAAAGTCCAAGTTAAACTGCATATAGAGAACAATGTTCAGAGACACCTCCCAAATTATTTTTTTAATGGGAAAACAAGGGGTGTCTGCTTCAATATGGGTCAGCCCAGACTATGCTATAAATGTGGGTCCAACAGGAATTATGCCATGAAGTGTAACATACAGAAATGTGCATTGTGTGGGGAGACTGGGCACCGAGCAAACAATGTGTCCAGGCAATAAAGTGTAACCTGTGCATGAAGTCACGTCATACTTATAGATCATGCCCCGAAGCCTGGCGCAACATTTAGCGAGCTTGTCCCAATTTGGCACAGGAGATGAGCACCCCAATGCCAGGGGAGAACCTGCCACAGACTGAGACAAGGAGGGAGGAGGAGGCAGAAGGTATAAGAGAAACAGCTAGAGGCGCCAAACAGAGGTGAGAGGGAGGCAGAGAAAGATGGAAGGAAGAGTGACAAGGGGAGGAGTGAAGGGAATAAAAAGACAAAGGTACTGATGTCCCATGAGAAGGGGAGAGGAAGAGATGAGTGGAAAGTGGTCGGCAGCAAATCAAAGAAGAAAGTTAAGAGAATAAGTGCCCTGGTGTAATTACCATTGAAACTGAAAATAGGTTTGTTTTGCCAGGGGGGAAATCATGGGGGGAATTGGCAGAGGAAGAAGAGGCAAGAATAGAGGAAACACCTGAGAAAAGGAAAAGTCTCCCTTCCGTTATTTCCAGTAGGAAAACGAGTAAGAGGGAAGAGGCTTCTGAGTCCCAGGAGGCAGATTGGGAGTCCCTGGAGGAGGAGGAGGAGGAGGAAGGAGGGATTGAGAGCCATGAGACAGGTATAAGGGATTCAGGTGAAAAGATCAGGAGGCAAATGTTCAGACAAGTCTTTAAATAAGAAACATAAAGATGGCTCTTGATATGCATTTCATGAACATAACCAGAATGTTAATGTTGTTTATGGGCTGATGGGTGCAGGGAGGGAAAATGGTGTGGAAAGGGAAATCTTGTATATAATTTTAATGGTGATAAGGACTCTTGGACAGACAAAGGATCATGCAGAACAAAGGAAACGGAGAAATCTGTGAGAAACATGATGCTTTGCAGGAATGTTTATTTTATTTTTTGATGTATTTTTTGGGACTTAGAAAAAATTTTGACTTTTTTTGAAGCAATCCCTATCTACTCTATTGCACTTCGCCAGGTCTGAGGTGGCGAAGGAAGTCTAGCGTAAAAGGTAGCGTTCAGTACACTGCGCCAGTGAATTTGCGTAGTTACGTCACTAGCGAAAATTCACCTGGCGTAAGGGTGAGAAGTAACACTACCGAAATTACGCCAGCGTTCGTTAGTGAATTTGCGCACTAGCAAAAAATGGCAAACGCTAGCGAATTAATGCTAGCGTTCGGCGCTTCGGCGCTTAGTGAATTTGCGCCTATGATCCTAAGGATAGGGAACAAAGATACAATTACATTGTGGCCCTGTAGTTGGGGTAATGCACTGGGAAGTTCAGTTCAATTCTCTGTAGAATTGGCAGCAATGGCTGAACAAATTGGAGTTCTTCTTAGTAAAGAGAAGCCGTAGAAGTGATTAGAACCAATATATAGAAAGCCCATTTAATAACATGTCTAATTAATGTTTCCCCATAAGTGGGGGCACGTATCTGCTGATATAGAGATACAGAGTACTTAGAACAGACCATACTAAGGCACTAGGGAATGAAGTGATAAATCATTTAAGCTTGCAAGGAAGCAATGGTATGGTCCATTAGAGTATATAAGAGCAGGATAAGTCTATCATGGCAAGTCATGAAGGTCTGATCCACCACTGAGGGTCTGACACAACACAGCATGTCATGGAGGCCATCACTGTGTGTAATGATGGTTTAGTCTATACATTAAAGTTGGATTCATCACTGCATGTAATGGATTTTCACTCTATGTAATCAAGTTTGGTCCATGGAATGTAAAGGTAGAATATAGAGCTACTAGGGATTGAAGGTATGGTTCATCAAAAACCTGCGAGGAAGCTACAAAGGCAAGAACCTTCACTGCATGCAATGAAGGTTTGATCCATCTCTGCTTGTTCTTGAAGGTATTATCCATCACTATTTGATACGAAATTGCATGTAATGAAAGTATGAGCCATGAGGATCTGATCATCTCTTTGGGCAATGAAGGTCTTATAAAACACAGCTTGTCGAAATTGTTTGATCCATCTCTGCATAAAAGGAAGGTTTGAGCTTTCACACAATGTCGGTTGGATCCATCACTGCATGTAATGAAGATTAAATCTAACACACTATGTAATTATATGTATAATCAATGTGATCCATCCCAGCAGGTAAGGAAGGTTTCATCTATAACTGAGTTATTGATTGCATGATATGAAGCTTTTAATCGGTCACTGCTTATATAAAAGATCTGATCCATTACTGCAAGTAGATTTGATCCATCTGGGCATTTAATAAAGTAACAAAGGCAGACACACCCCCCCTTTGTTTTCCGTAACCAAGCGGGAGGCATTGTTTATAACATTATTACATGTCGTCTTGTTAGTACCCTTTGGTATTACTTGTAGGCATTAATCTAGTGTAGAAGGCACCTCACTGCAGGATTCAGACCACACATGGAGACTGGAAGCCTCTGCCTTAATTGGGTGCGATCCGTTTCATGCTTTCTGGGCTGTTGATGGGTGTAAGGCCGCCGGGTAATCTAATATCTTTGTGTCTGATTAAATCGTCTCCAGTCAGACATCAAGCGGCTAAGAGTCCACGCGTTTGTGCAGACGGCTGTGTCTGTAAAAAGAGGCCTAATGAGGCCAGACAGCTTTGCAAATTTTAAATTAAAGCTCTGTGTTAATGAGAATCTCTCAGTTGGGTGAACCAGCCAACCCCAATTGGGATCATGCCATGTTGTGTCAGGTTAACACCCGCCGTTTTGACTTTGCATGATCCTAGGTCTTTCTGCTCCATTTACCATTAGAGTCACTCTTTATACAGCCACAAACTGGGGGTCTGTGACCCTCCTGGCAGCCAAATAGAGGCAGCTGGGATTTAGCATAGCGACAGTCACAAAAGATGCTTACGCCAGTGCCTGCCTATTTGCCAACAGTTCATTGGGCTGTGCTGAAGCACATGCAACCCATAATAATCTATAGATAATAAATATCCCTATATAATGGAAATGTTGCTGCCACCCTGTAGAGATTGTTATATTAGGATAAAAGTACTATGTTCCATATGCTTGCATGGCTCTGGGTGCACCAAAATAGATCTTTTAAAGAAACCAATAGGAGGAGCAGGACTGGCAGAAGGTGGATTTGCCCGTGCCTCCCAGCATCAGAATTGCCCTGCTGGGGCAACACTGATATAAGCACAAACAACATATTATATAGCCTAATAATATTTCATATATATGCAGCAGGGATGTACAACTCAGTGGTGTAAGTACAGGTGTGCAGAATACACTGAAGCGGTTGCATTTGTATAGCATGTGGGGCATGGGGGTCTGGTGCAAAGGTAGGGTCCCAGCACAAATTAGCCCCAGGTCCTGTAAGCCCTTAGTTACATCACTGGTTAAACTGCAACTATCAACATCCGCAATGCAGATGAATAATCCAAAGTAAAAGGTGCAACGGGTGCATTGATGTTAGGAGCAGGAAAGCCAAAGAGCAAGTTTGCTTGGACATTCCTGCCAATGGGACCTCTAATTGACAAGTCTTACTCCTAAGTGGCAGGTATTTGGGATGCAACTGATGGTGGCCAAGTGATTTTAATTTTAACATTTTGGCAAGGGATGGCCACCTTCTGTTATATGGTTGTCCTCCAAGCCACAAAAAAAGTTATGGCGAATAACAAATGATGGGATCTCCAAATACAGTAATAATGTCCATTCCCCCCAGCTGGCCATCTGATTGGTGGTTTGGTTTCACACAGAGGAAGCTTATTTGTTGATGTTTGATCACATGACAGGAGTGATAGTGCTCCACTGGGGAGTAGAAGGCTTGGTACCATTTCAGTATGCAGAGCTTTAATTTCTATCCTATTCCTTCTCCCAATGCGGCCCAGCACTAAGCAAGCTCTTCTCATGAAACAGGAGAATGTCAGCATACCTCCCAACATTTTGGAACTAAAAAGAGGGACAAAAATTTTTTTGCTGCACGTAGGGTAGCAATTATTTGACCACACCCCTTTCTGTGACCACACCCCCTAATTACCATGTTTGTGTTACAAAATTTGGCAGGTTATGAAAGTTTGAAAATATTTCTCCTTATCTAAACTGTGTTTTTGTGTCTCAAAATTGTTACAAAGTATCTTATTTGCACCTGTTAGCTGTTCTGGGCTCTCTGCTAAAAGCCAATTAAGTGAGAAACTTTGTTTCTTTTTCTGGCTGTTCAGTGCAGAGAAAAGAGGGACTTTCCAACTTTCCAGTACAAATGAGGGACTGCGGGTTGAGGTGTCAAAAGAGGGACTGTCCCTCCAAAAAAGGGACAGTTGGGAGGTATGTGTCAGTATCCCTTTAATCGCCAGTTATTAAAGTAGTGCAGCAAGATGTACAGTCCAGCAAAGTGATGCTTCTGAAGTGCCATTAGTGCAGCCCTGTTACGGGTCAACAAGTCCACTTAGCGAGTGATAAGCATTTGGCTAAGGTTCCTGTAATGAGCCCAGCAAATCTAATGAGCGCCTTGCCAAGCCTTCCTAAATTACCCCATTATGGGATCTGATCGGGCACCAAGTCCGATGGGGGCGCTCGTTAAATGGGTCGGCTCAACTGCCACCCAGGGGAAGGGCAGACGGGCCATAGAGTTCATTTATATTTCAGTACAATGTAAATCTCCCTCCCATTCAGTAACCATAAAGGGGCATCAATTGCTAAGAGTAGACAGGGTGCAACAAATGCAGCAATTTACTCAGAATTCTAGCATCAAAGTGGCCGCTGCAAAAAATGTGTGTATGCCACGAGGCATAAGGGGTACATCTATTTTCGACTTTCGCAACTTTTTGCGCTGTTTTGCGAATTTCGCAGGAAATTTGCAAATTTTTCAGCAAATCGAAATGGGAGAAATTCGCCCATCACTAATCTGTATAATAGAACATTCTGTCCCAGTGGCTCTGATCCTATCTGATCCCCACTGTAAGCAGCAGTTCTGTCCTTCTTTATGGCTGAGATTCTAGCTATCTGTATAACAGAGCATTCTGTCCCAGTGGCTGCACAGATCCTATCTGATCCCCATTGTAAGCAGCAGTCCTGCCCTGCTTTATGGCAGCTGAGATTCTAGCTATCTGTATAACAGAGCATTCTGTCCCAGTGGCTGCACAGATCCTATCTGATCCCCATTGTAAGCAGCAGTCCTGTCCTGCTTTATGGCAGCTGAGATTCTAGCTATCTGTATAACAGAACATTCTGTCCCAGTGGCTGCACAGATCCTATCTGATCCCCATTGTAAGCAGCAGTCCTGTCCTGCTTTATGGCAGCTGAGATTCTAGCTATCTGTATAACAGAGCATTCTGTCCCAGTGGCTGCACAGATCCTATCTGATCCCCATTGTAAGCAGCAGTCCTGTCCTGCTTTATGGCAGCTGAGATTCTAGCTATCTGTATAACAGAACATTCTGTCCCAGTGGCTGCACAGATCCTATCTGATCCCCATTGTAAGCAGCAGTCCTGTCCTGCTTTATCCACTACTTTGAGCCCAAGAAAAAGCTCCCATCATTCCTTGTCAACTAATACCTCTGGGTGTAGACTTGTCTGAAGATATTATTCTACAGGCAGTAACCTAACATCTGGCCTATCCCTACCTGTCGGTATTCCAGCTTGTAGCTTGTAATTGGATCCACAGCACCAGGCTCCTTCTGGGTCCACTGAAGCAAATATGAGTAGTTCCTAAACTGCTTGAAGACCTTAATTGGGCTTGGGGTATCATAGTAGAACTCAGGACTGAGGGCCTTCCCTGCAAGAAGAAGAACAGACAATGCAGATTTATAAAGGTGCCCAGAAGAACATATGAACCCCCCACTACAGAACCTGCACCTGAAAAATATTGTGATAGAGAAAATCACATTGTTATTTTAAGATATACCCATCTCTGTGCCTGGGGAGCTAAGATCCTCTGAAGTTAAAGGGCATAAATTATACAACATCATTTATCTATTAAACATGGCTGATATTGAGCTCCTCTTCAAAGCCTTATATTAACTGCAGAACTATGTTTAACTGTTTCCCTGTGTGTAACCAACATGCATCAACATGTCACCAGTCACAGAATTCAGATATTGCCACATATGTGTTACCAGCAACCAGCTACTGTTCTAGAGAATGTAGGGTCCCTACTGTATATGAACTGGCCTTCTAGCCGAGACCCCCGCCCACTGCTTAGAGCACAACTTACAGAGTCCCTGCCCTCTTGCTAAGACACCAAACCTTTTTTGGTGATTTTTTTCTCAGTTTCATGAATTTTTGGCAAAGAGAAACTGGTCAGATTTGATTTGCGCATCACTTAGGAAGCCTCACAGTTTGGGAACAACTGTTGTATTGAATGTGGGCCCATAAATCAACTGGCCTTTTTGCTGTAATCCCCACCCACTGCTTTCAGCACCACCTGTGGAGCCCCCACAATCTAGGGACCATTGTTCTATAGAATGGGGGGTCCATTAAAAATGGCCTTCTGGATAAGAACCCCTAACACTGCTTTGAGCATCACCAAGGAAGCCTCACATATCTATTGAATGTGGGGTCTCTAAATCAGCTGGTCTTCTTGCTGTGATCCCCACTCACTGCTTTCAGCATCACCTGTGGAGCCCCCACGATCTGGGGACCACTATTCTACAGAATGTAGGGTTCATAAATAAACTGGCGATCTAGATAAGACCCCAAAACACTGCTTAGAACATCACATAGGAAGCCTCCCATATCTATTGAATGTGGGGTCCATAAGTCAATTGGTCTTCCTGCTGTGATCCCCAATCACTGCTTTGAGCACTACCTAAGGAGCCCCCACAATCTGGGAAACACTGTTCTTTAGAATGTAGGACGTCTGAATAAGACCCCCCCCCAACCACTGCTTTAAGCTGTTTATTGATTGTAGGCTCCATCAACTGGCCTTTAACTTAATGGACCTTGGTCTTTGACTTTGGTCTTTTTTCAACCCAATTTAAAGATGTAACCTAGGGAGTCCCCACACTCTGGGTACTGCAACCACTGCTTTGAGCACCAGCAAAGAGTGGGGTGCCTAGGGATGCAAAATCTTGAAATCCGGGCCTGAGGGTCTTCATCTAGTATAACTCTATGGGGAGCTATTGGGCTCGGACATAACTCACCAGTCACCTGAAAGACGCATGAGTCAGAGCCAACGTCATTAGAGACGGTGCATTCATATGTACCACTGGTCTTCTGGGTCAGGCTGTTTATCCTCAGTTCTGAATATTCTTGCTGCTCATTGGGGGACACATTGAGCAGGTTCCTGTTGTATCTCCACACAGCGGTGGCTAGTTTGAGCGGGCTCCCCTTCAGCAGGTTGCATCTCATTGTGAAGCTGCTGTGCATGGACTGGCGGATCTCCTGCAACTTGGGTTCCACCACAGGGGCAACTGCAGTTAGAAGCAGAGTTTTAGTACTTAGTGTGTTTATCATATCTATATATAAAGCATTATTAAGAACAAACATGGGACCTTTTAAGTGTCTGCAAGATACTCCCCCACCCAAAAAGGAGATGAACTCTTCAGCTGCCCGCCTAAATCGACTTGGTTTCACCTCCCCCTTGAGTCCTTGTAAATCTGACACGGCCAATTAGGCTGCAAGTGAATGATTTCTGGCCCTGCATCACTGCAGACATTGACTGGTCTGGGATTTGAAAAATATTTCCCAGGAACGGGGGGAGAAGAATGAAGAAAACTGATTTGGGGGCTTCAAAGTTCAACCATTAATGGGAATAATGATTCTTTGTTAGTTTTACCATAATCCCTCATTCTGAAAGTAATAAAATATATGAAAGGTCCATACAGCCAGAACCAACAGAGATAATTGAAGTAAGCTGGAAAAAACCTTTCTGAAATTGTCACGTTACAAATGGCACAAAATCCGCTAATCCAGACTCACACAACTGATGGAAATGGCGAATATCCTGGTGGTGGTTAAATGGCCCCACAGCTTCACTTGTTTTTAATGTTTGTCTAATAGAAGTATTGGGTTTTATTACTCTATCCTTGTTTCCCCTAGTTATTATGAAGGCTCTAAAGGCTCAGCTTGAAGGTTCATCCTTGTATAAGATGCCATTGTTCCATGCTGGGAGCAAACTTTTACATTTTTCTGTAATGTCATAATCGTTTAAAAAATGGGTCATGCAAAGGCATCTTATGGTCACTTTTAATACATTGTCAGTTCAAGTCAGTGAGAGATGTTTCCATCATGTTTCCATCATGTTTCCACATTACCTACAGGCCCAGACTGGTAATCTGTGGGTTCTGGCAAATGCCAGAGGGGCTACTGTAAGATGCCATTGACTATCAATTTTTATTGGGCTGGTGGGGGACTGTTTGTGCCTCTGTATGGGCTGTTTGGGCCTACCTAAAATCCCAGGGCCTACTTTGATTCTCAGTCCAGAACTGATTACCTTTATAGTGAAATACCATAATAATGGTATTACAGGTATGAGACCTGTTAAACAGAATGCTCGGGAACTGGGGGTTTCTGGATAATGGATGTTTCTGTAATTTGACTTCATTCATTAATTCTCCTAGAAAATCATATAAACATTAAATAAACCCAATAAGCCGGTTTTGCATCCAATAAGGATTAATTCTATCATCATTTGGATCAAGTACAAGCTACTGTTTTATTATTACAGAGAAAAAGGAAATAATTTTGAAAAATTTGGATTATTTGATTATGATAGAGTCTATGGGAGATGGCCTTCCCGCAATTCAAAGCTTTCTTGGTAACGGGTTTCCAGATAACAGATCCCATACCTGTATATACAGTATATATATATTATAACAGCCCCCTAAGTTCACACATAACCTGGGCAGAGATACCTTAAAGCAATAAACAAAACATGAGGATTGCTCACTCACAAAGTCAAAAATGTATTTCATCAAAAACACTTTTTACATATTGGCCCTACGCATTTCGACCACTAGAGCGGGCTTCATCAGGGGCAAAATCCATATAGTATCCTTTTGTTGTACTATATGGATTTTGCCCCCGGTGAAGACGACTCTAGTGGTCGAACCAAGTAGGGCCAATCAATGGGCCAATTGCCGCTACGTCAGTATTTTTGATGAAATACATTTTTGACTTTTTATATTTGAGTGTGCAATTCTTATGTTTTGTTTTTCTGTACAAGGAGGCTTCATTTGGGCGGTCTCCATGGGATTAGCACCTCAGCATTAATTAGGGTGTGCACCCTCCAAATTATAGTCTTATACCTTAAAACGATGACAGTACAGTATACAAGGATAGGAAACTTGTAGACAGGAAAAAATGGGTTTGAACTCCTTAAAACCTCATATTTATTGTAAAATTTAAAAAATGCAGTGCTTTGTGAGGACATAGGCCTAATGTATTTTAAGTAACAACTCCTAAAATCTTAGGCTCAGTGCCTAGCAGTAGTGCCTAAGATTAATGGTTGTTGCTGGAAACGCATTAGGCCTGTGTCCAGTGTTGTTTTTAAGTCTGGTGCAACCCTAGCGCACCCCTTTCACTGTGGAAGTGACGCCTATGAATGATGATGAGCAACAAAGAATGTGCTCTTGGCCTCTCACCCCCCCCCCAGCCCTTAGCCGCTAGACAATAATTTATTTTACAATAAATATGATATTTTAACTGTGGATAAGGAGTATGGACTTTCCCCTTTTTTCCTTTGCCATTTTGGATGACCTGCAACCGGATTCCATAGCTGTTCCTGCACCCCTCTCTTCTGCACAGAAATGGAATTGTTTTTGTTCCATGTACAGTATGTATCTGTCACTGTTGGCACCCAACACCAGAACAAATGTCAAGCACCCTGGTCTCGGCTCGTGCTTCACCTATAGTGTGACCACCTTTGGCCTCAGGAGGAGCCCTCAGCTACTTGGATGCCACCAGGACTTAAACGAGACTGTTAGCGAGAGTCTTTAGGCCGAAGGTCGCGGTACAAGACATTAGGCAATAGAGTAGTCAGATCAGGCCGGGTCGGGGCAGACAGAGAATAAATGTAGTCAGGCAGGCGAGGATCAAACCAGGAAGTCAATCAGAGGGATTAAGCAGAAGAGGTAGTCGGTATTCAGGTAAGGGTCAGAATCCAGAGGTCAGAATCGTCAAAAGCCAGGCAGGGGTCACAACAGGAATCAAACAGGTTCAAAACAGATTAGCAAAAGCTCAGATACCACCAGGAACAAACTCCTATAACGGCCAGTGTGTAACAAGACGCGCTGACGTCATACGTCAGCCGCCTGCACCCTTAAAACACAAAGAGGCGCACCGCGTGCGCCCTAGGAAACCGGCAAAGAGTACATTCATGGCGGGCGTCCCCGCCGACCCCCACAGGGTAAGATTTTATTACAGTATCAAGGAGTTAATACTTGTCCCCTTGGTTAATTCTACAGATAATTAAAATAGTTTGATACATCAGACAATTGTATTAATTTTGCAGAAATCTCTTCATTTATCGCATTTCTGCCATAATCAACTCCAAGCTCATTTTTTGTTGAAAAGCCGGTAGGAGAACATCTGATTTTCTTCTAGTTATTGGCCCCTGGGATAGAATTCTAAGTACATTTGGCTATTCCCAATGCAGAGGACAAAGTGCTAAAAGAACAGGTTGTTCTGTGCTACTGGGGGGCTGCGGAGCTTACAGCGATTCTTGGAACATGGTCCCAAAAGCACCAGCGCAGAAATGGCATTGAATAATTTATTGAAAATTTATTGAAATGTGAAAGTAGCATTGAAACCATCATCACTTCAGGAGAAAAGAAAGGGTCCCTACATCTGCTGAACTGCAACTCCCAGGATTCTCGGCAATACTGAGCAGGTTAGAGGGGGTTTTGCATTTTAGCTCGATGTACAGAGCAGAAATGTAAGTGAATCTGCAGTTGGCCTCCGTTGGTAATGATTTTTGAGTTACCAAGCAACGAGTTGCAATATCAGAGCCTTAGAGGGATAGTAGAGGGCTGGAACTGATGTCCATAAGCAGATGGATTTAGGCAGGAAAGAAAAACAAATTATATAAAATCACAAATAAGGGGAAAAAACAGCTGCTACATGTAGTGATGCAGGGCCCCAAGGATAAATACATTCCAACCTTTCAGCTGTTGCTAAATTATAACTCCCAGCACTTTCTGACAGTCTAGTCTAGTGTTAGCCAGGTTCAAGCAGCTGTACAGACAAAAGGACCGGCACAGATTGGACAGAACATCAGTATTATAAAGTATAACTTCCATTTACTCTACTGTTGCTACCTCCCCCAATTGTCTCAGTTTGTCCTACTGTCACTTATTGATCTATTGTTGCCATCCTGCTCAACTATCTCCATCTTGCTTAGCCAGCTCCATCTTGTCCTACTGCTACTTCCTCACCCCTATTATCACATCTTGCTGTATTGTTGTCATCTTGTCCTACTGTATACGTCTTATAATACTATTGCTCAATACTACTGTCTCAATCTTACCTTACATTCCCCATCTTACTCAACTGTCTTCATCTTGTCTTACTGTCTCCATCTTCTCCTACTGCTGCAACCTCACTGTACTATCTCTATTTTGTCCTACTGCTTTCATCTCATCCTGCTGGCACAACCTTGTCCTACTACTGCCAGCTCACCCTACTGGCTCTATCTTGCCCTACTGTCACATCATGCTTTACTATTGGCACATTTTCTTACTGTCTTCATCTTGCCCTACATTCCCCCTCTTACCCAACTATCTCCATCTTGCCCTGCTGTATTCACCTTTCCTACTTCTGTCAACTTACCCTACTGGCTCCACTTGTCCTATGGCTGCCACCTCAACCTACTGTCTCTGTCTTGTACTACTGCTTCAACCTCACCCTATTGGCTTAATCTTGTCCTACTATTGCCAGCTCAACGTCTGGCTCCATCATGCCCTGCTGCCTTGAGTCTTGTTGTGAAAACTTGCTCTATTATTGCCATATTGTCCTACTGTCTTCATCTTGTCCTAATGCTGCCACCTCATTCTAGTAACTCTATCTTTCTTTTATATAAACAGTCTTGCCCTGTTGTAATATATTGCTCTACTTGCTTTGTTATCTTGTCCTACTGCTGCCACCTCACCCTACTAGCTCTCTACTAGCATACTCTACTGTGAAATATTGCTCTATTGTTGCTCTGTCGTTCTGCTACTGTTTCTATCTTGTCCTACTGTTGCCATCTCACCCTTCTGGCTCCATCTTTCCCTGCTGTCTCATCTTTTTGTCACTTCTTGCTATAGTTTCTATCTTGTCCATCTCAACCTTCTGGCTCAATCTTTTCCTGCTGTCTCATCTATGTCACTTCTTACTCTATAGTTTCTATCTTGTCCAACAGTCTCCATCTTACTTTACTGTTCCCATCTTCCCAACAGTTCCATCTTGCCCCGCTGTACCTTTCCTCTTACTGTTAACTATTGCTATGCCTCTATGTGATGGTCCTGCAGCCGCTGCTACTATTTGAACCCCCATCAGAAAGCACTCTGTTGCTTTGATACATCTATCTACAAGATACACAAATTAGCTTAGTTGCCTGTTGCATTGTGGGAATTGTAGTTGAGCACCCGGTAAATTTGAACTCCTGTCAGACTGAATAAACCAAACACTCTCCTCTTGTTTCCCTCTAATGATTTTATCCCTGAGGCCTATAAAGCTTTTCCACATGCAGAACCGCTGACTGAATTGTTCTGGGAACAGACAAAGATGAATATTAGGCTTCAGATGGAAAGTACAGAGCTTCCCTGCTCGTAATGACTGTTGCACAGTAAAGTTTGGCCAAATGGGAGTTTGGGGATTCATTAGTCTGACGTTTCTATCTTCATTTCCCTTCCGCACTATATAATAACACGCCGACGTTTGCTGCTGTCAACCTTTAACATCCCCAGTCCCAATCCGTGCAGATGATCAATGACAAGGAAGCGGCAGTCATTTCTGTGCATCTGTCAGATAGCTGTGCCAAATGAGAAGCCTCAGTCAGAAGAGTCTGACACGGTAACCCCCGTGTGATGTGCAGACACCTCCCAATCTGCAGCTCTCCTTCCATCTAACTTCATCCAATTATCCTTTTCTGCTGCAGCATCAAACTTGAGATACAATGAGTAGTGACCTGGGTAGGCAGTGTGCTAGAGATAGTCAAGGCCCTAGGAAGAACTACCCATCAGCCAGAGTCAGCCTTTGGGGTACCCCACCCACACACCTGCTTATTATCCTTCTGTAGAAACAGAACACAACTGATGCCATATTTGTATTTTCTCAAATTTAAATATTCTGAAACTTCAGAGGATTTGGCCCAATCCAAAAATTATGGATTTGGTACATCCCTTATATTCACTTTAGTGTCATATAGAAATACAGTATATTGCTGCTGACAATATTCAAAGCTGGCACTGCTGACTGTCATACTGAAAACATTCTCATGCTCTGATTGGCTAAAAGTTGGTCTTGCCCTGATTGGCTAAAAGTTGGTCTTGCCCTGTAAATATTCTAAATGCTTATTGGTTACAGGTTAGTCAAGCCTTTCTAATGCTCTGATTGCGTACAGGTTGGTCTAACCTCAGGAATGTTCTAATGCTCTGATTATTGGTCTAGCCTTGGGAATGTTCTAATGCTCTGATTGCCTACAGGTTGGTCTAGCCTCGGGAATGTTCTAATGCTCTGATTGGATACAAGTTGGTTTAGCCTCGTGAATGTTCTAATGTTCTGATTGGGTACAGGTTGGTCTAGCCTCGGAAATGTTCTAATGCTCTGATTGACTTTAGGTTGGTCTAGCCTCAGGAATGTTCACAACGCTCTGATTGGCAACTTATTGGCCTAGCCTCAGAAATGCT
This sequence comes from Xenopus petersii, assembly GCA_038501925.1. Lineage (NCBI taxonomy): Eukaryota > Metazoa > Chordata > Amphibia > Anura > Pipidae > Xenopus > Xenopus petersii. The sequence continues at coordinate 138,706,353 of CM076681.1, forward strand.
CTAATAAAAGTATCAAATCTCAGTGTTTCCGGCAAAGGTACATGCGTGAGAGAAAAATAGGCTTCACATAGGGCATCATGGGAACTCAAGGGATGAAAGTGCTGAGTGAATCTGGGAAATATTTAAATGCCATTAAGTCATTAAAGATTGTAATGGTGAAATCAAGTTTTCTTGTGTATGCAACCAGCTTTAAAGTGGCCTTGACTAGAGGTCGGTTCTTCCTAAAGCATCTTCAAAGTTCGCTACACGGAGAAAAAAAAGTGATTTTAAGTTATTGATGTTACTTTTTAATATTTCCTAAATCCACTTTAGGCAGAAAGAAGTAGTAGTATCACCACGGTTACCCCTGGGACCTAGGCCTGGTTCTGTTGGCCCAATGGTAGATCATTGCTTGAAATTCCAGATTGGGTTGTTATACGGTTCAGCTGCTTCTGAGGAGTGAATAACATGCACATTAACAGAGCCCTATGCCCTGTACCCATGATCCCTCCTAGTGGAACCATATTCAGCCTGAACTCATTCTCATAACCCGTGATCCATGTAGACTTCATTGCACCAGCTGCCTGGGGAGTGACAGATATCAATTAGTCTGTGTGCCATATGGATAAACACGCTATAACATAACATTTGAATGATCTGTCAGTGATAGGAGTCCCTCTTTGGCCTCTACCAGCCTCGGGAGCCTCCCCATTAAGCAGCCTGTGCAGTGGAGCGAGCAAAGGATACACCACATGCAATCAGTCCTAAATTGCACATGTCTGTAGCCCGGCCCATCATATTATACAAAATTTTGGTGTGTGAGTAAAAGAGCGAGGCTGTTCTTTAAAGCAAATAGGAACATTTCTGGTTTTGAAGACTGATTTGGTCCTGGACACACTCCAGATTTACAACTTGTTATAGTAAAACTTCTACTCGTAGAAACATAAACCACTTACAACGCAGGACATGATTCCAAGAGAATGGAAGAGATAAAGAAGAGAACGGAAAAGATAATATGATTGTAAGAATGCAAATATGGGCAACAGGACACCAATTGTTTACAAATAGGAACAGTAGAACAGAAAGCAGCCAAAAGGGAGGATGCAAAAGAGGAGGGGGATACAAAAAAAGGAAATATCCTAAAGAAAGGGCAACATAAATACATGGATTGGATAAAGAAAGAAAGCAAAAACAGCAGCAGAACACACAGGATAATGAAAATAAAGAGAACAGGGATGAAGAACCAGAAGTGGAAGACAGAATACAAGGAGAAATGGACAAACACATTAGAAAATGAAAGAGCAGAACATGTTAAACAATGACAAAAGGAAAATGCTAAAGGAAAGAGGAAAAATGTATTATTTTATTAACATAATATTTCAGTAAATGGGTCACATTTTCTGCACTAAAAGCAGGGAGCTTCTATCTAACTGTTGGACTGCTTGCAGAATCCCAATGCCTATGATTGGACGCAGTGAGAGGAAATTAAAGGACAAGTTAAGGGCCACAGGTCAGCCATTCGTGAATAAAAAAATACTGCTACTGATGCTGTATGCCAATAAGGACAAATCAGGCCCTGAGCCCTTGGGAGAGATCCAGACTGCAGTAAAGTGCCTGCTCCCTCCGATTCCCAAAGCCTTCATCTTTTCCCAGCTTCCCAGCAGAAACAGGACTCTGAGGCCGACCGCAGCAACTCCTCCATTACTCATGTCCCCGTAGATCACTCGGCTACCAGATAAACCTTGCTGGAGGCTCCACTATTAAACTCATCCATTATGTGATATCCTGCTACCAGCTGGCTGCACTTTCCAGCCCATTATTAGGCCAATAAAACTTGTTTTCTCTTATTATGACGGTTGGTAACAAAAGCGTAATATCAGCAGAACTGCCATTTATATTTAACGTGCGCTGGCCCTAGGCCACAGGGGCATATGAAATGTCTGTTGCTTGGAGCCTTCTTCTTATTTTCTTGTCACACTTTCTGGCTGCGGCTGAGCTTTCAGCACTTACTGCACACGGATCTCACCAGGGATAGGCGGCCGCTCGGCGCAGCCCCACAAATAATCAATACTCCCATCTCAAAGAGAATTTAGATGATTACACTGAAACGGCACGGGTTTTTAAACTTACAATACAAAATATGGCCGTAAATATGAATCGTATTAGGAATTTTCTGCACAAGGTAACAGTTACAGCAGAGGGGGAATTCCATGGCCCCTGAATTATAAAAAGAAAAAGTGATACTAAGCTGTAGCTTTCCAGCTAGGGGCCCTGTTAGTGAGCAGTTATAGCAGGAATCCCCAATCTTTTGAACCCGTGAGCAGCATTCAGAAGTAAAAGGAGTTGGGGAGCAACACTAACATGAAAAATGTCCTTGGAGTTCCAAATAAGGGCCATTTAGTAGCCCCTATGTGGATTGTCAACCTATATTGAGGCAGTGCAAACTAATACCAAATGAATGCAGGTGCTACCAACCTAGTGTCTTAATTCTTTCAGCGTCTATATTAAACAGTTATATTTGGCAATTATATATTAATTTATTATTCAGACGCTCACCAACTTAAAGATGTGGTTTGGGTGCAACTGCCCCGCTTACTTTATCTATGCACAGTTAAGATCAGGGTCACTCACCGCTCTCCGTTGGTGGTCTGGGTGCTACGTTGAGAACCTGTAGCTTAGGGAAAACACTTCAACATTCCATATTGGACGCGCACTCCAGGAACTACTCTGACGCGGTGTAGAGTAAGGGTAAGGCCACAAGAGGAGATTCGGAGATTTTGTTGCCTGGCGACTAATCGCCTTGTCTTTTGCGCGACTTTCTCCTCGAACTGCCTCAGCGTTTTTCCCCATAGGCTACAACGCAAAGTCGCCTGCGCTAATGCACACGCAACGATGCGTTTTCAATAGTCGCGCAAAAGACGTGGCGATTAGTCACCAGGCGACAAAATCTCCCCGAATCTCCTCATGTGGCCTTACCCTAAAAGAAAAGCTTTATTTCACATCAGGCAATTAAACACCTTACGCATTTCATGTGTTTCCACACATAATAATATGATTAATCTACGATTAAGGTGTTTGGTTACCTGATGTGAAATAAAGCTTTTCTTTTACTCTACACATGGTCCGAGGAGTTCCTGGAGTGTGCGTCCAATATGGAATGTTGATCTGTTTGGCATTACGCCTGTTTTTTATGAAACCAAAACTTGCCTCCAAGCCTGGAATTCAAAAATAATCACCTGCTTTGAGTCCACTGGGAGCAACATCCAAGGGGTTGGAGATCAACATGTTGCTCATGAGCTACTGGTTGGGGACCACTGAGTTATAGCATTTGACTAAGGAAGACCTGGTTTAGGAGAGCTTTATAGGAACATTCAACCCAACCTGTAGCCAACCAGGACATTAGAACCTTCACAGCATAAAGATTAGGAGGTGGCTATTGCTCTGTAAGATAATTGTTTCTTGTATTTCTTTTAGCTTGTAGCTGAAATTTGCCTCCAGCTCCCTCAGGCTCTTTCAAAGTGCCAGGCTTGGGGCATCACACAGGAATGCGGTACAATTATAAAACACCACCAAACCCTTGGCACATTGGGGGAGCATTTGACTCCAGGCAATGGCAAACACTAACCTTGCTTGTAGGCTGTTCTAGTAGTATCTCCCGACCCCACGACTTTCTACCACAAGTACACAGTACAGCATTAGAACAGCAACCAAGAATAGCCATTTTTGTTTTAATTTTTAACATTATGACGTTTGTAAACATTCAGATTTATGTAGGAGAACTGACACTCTCTAAAGTCTCTTTGAGCAATACCTGGATTGCAGTGTGAGTCTGTCTGTGGTTATTCTGCACAGCGGCCATTGCCCCATAACACAGAACTGGGGCAATTCAGTTACTGTTCATTAAAGTCCAGATAGGGGAATTGGGTAGAGGCTCTGGCCTAGCCACTCGCCAGTGAAATAGTCAAAAATAAATGGAAAGCCAATACCTTGTCTGCTACAAACGGGTGAATACCAATTCAGTTACCATATCACTGGCCTGTCTCTGGGTCATATACACAAAGTCCATTGCACTGTATGGCTTGTATGACTGGAAATTAAACCAGTTGCATTGTACTGTGGTACTGCGCCAAGGTAATTTGCACAAAGACTAACTCTATGGTGCAGATTTACTAAAGGGCGAAGTGGCTAACGCAAGCGCCATTTAGACAGAAATCCCATCTGCAGGGACATCGCCAATTTACTAACAGATGTAGGCGTCAATTCGCTAGTGAACGGGACCATCACTAACGTTAGTTCGTTCTTTTTGGTCTGGCAAACGGTCATTACTCCACAAATTCAGTAAAGTGCAACTTTTAGTGAACATTACCTCTTTCGCCAGAGTTGATTTCACCACCTCAGACCAGGTGAACTGCAATGAAGCTACTTCCTCCTCAATCTTATGTCAGTGACATCATATCCTGTTTGCCGGAAATGCATTAAAGTTCTAAAAAAACGCTGGCGACTTGTAATTTTTTTATGTGGAATTGCTGCAAAAGTCCTAACTATTAAACTTTTTGTGTTAACATTATTCCCCAGACATTTGATGGGCATGGAACATTCGTTTTAGGGTGGGCTCATGTGTAGGGCATTCGAGGATCTCTTGTCTTTATTCAGGTTCATTGGTCATTTGTAATAAAAAGTATTTGCACCAACCAGTGGCGGAACTACGGGGGGGGCAGGGGGTGCGAGCGGGCTAGGGCCCGCACCCCCTCAGGGCCCCTCCTGGCAGTCCGTGCGCCACTGACAAATGCGGCCGTACGGAAGGGGGCGGGGGGCGGGGCCCGCCCCTCTCTAGTGACGCTACTGGCACCAACATCTCTAATAAAGACGTATATATATATATATATATATATGTACCCTCCCTATTCATGTTGACCTAAGCATAAGAGGACTAAGGAAGTTTCGCTAGACAGAAGCAACCACTATTGTCATTTGATTATAAACACTCACACTGCCGAAGTAACACTAGTGAAAAGTCCCAGCGCTCAGCACCCAGGACGCAACTTCGCATTTTTCAGTGAATTAGCGTAGTGGTAATGAATTTTCACCTGGCGAAGAGGAATGAAGTGTGCGAAGCATTCGCTGGTGACAATTCGCCCTTTAGTGAATCTGCCATTGCAGAACTCTCTAGGTCTATGCGATCAGTTGCACATTTTGCCATAATGTAATCTTCATTTCTAAAATTGTAAGCTAAATTCCCCTTGAAACCTCTCATATATATGCCTTTTCCTGTGCTAACATGGCAGCTTCAAAAACTCATTTTGACTGAGAACAGGAAAGGCCAAATTCTCTACCGCCCTCCCAAAAAAATGGCATTCTTGCTCTGGAAGAAATGTTTGTTGCAGAGATTTTATAAATCAGAGCAGATCCCCGAGTGCCAGTCTGTGCTGATTGCAGGAGAATTGAGCCCGTGTTGACAACTTCCAACCTGAACCACTGAATTACAGCAGCCATAAACCTCGGCCAGTGTGTGAAGAGAGAGGGGAAGGGGAGCCAGACAAAATGAGAGACAGAGTAAAAGATAGGGAAGGAGAGACAGACGAGAGGAAGGGTCAGAGAGAGAGAGAGTGTAAAGGGACAGAGCGAGGAGGAGAGCATAAGAAGGAAATGGAAAGAAAGAGAAGGAAAGAGGGGAGATAAGGAAGAGAAAGGGAAGAAGAGAGAGGGAGGGAGGGAGATCGGAAGAGATAGAGAAGAGGAGAGACATAGGGAGGGAAGTAAGGAAGAGACTGACGTGAGAGAGAGAAAAGCGGAGAGAGACAGTAGAGAGGTAAGAGAAAGAAGAAAGACAGAGAAGAAGAGAGATATAGGAAACAAAGGAGCGAAAGAGAGTAGGGGTTTTTCTCCTCAAGTCTGAGCAACATCCAAGGGGTTGGAGAACAACATGTTGCTCATGGGCCACTGGTTGGGGATCACTGCCTTAAAGGTACAGAAGTACCATCATACAGTACAGTGATATCCTGCTGGTGGCTGTCCAGCTCTTTCTGAATTGCAACTCAATCCTGATATGTAGTTCAGCAGCATCTGAAGAGTCACATTTTGAGTGCCATTTCTGTGCCTTATTGTTGACTGTTTAGCCTGCAATGGGAGAGGTGGGCAGCACATGGGCTTCCCCTGGTGTACCCCTAACCTAAGCGATGGGGATACAAGACATAGTACAGGCACAGCTCCTTTGTGTAAAGGCCACAATTATGCACCTCTTAAAGGAAAACTATACCCCCCAAACAATGTAGGTCTCTATTAAAAGATACTGAGTAAAACAGCTGATGTGTAAAACCCTGCTTCATGTAAATGAACCATTATCATAATAATATACTTTTTTAGTAGTATGTGCCATTGGGTAATCATAAATAGAAAATTGCCATTTTAAAAAATAAGGGCCGCCCCCTGAGATCGTAAGATTCACTGTGCACACATACAAACCACATGTAAGGTCACATGAGCCAATTAACAGACAGAGTTCTGCCTTTTGCTTCCTCACTTCTTCCTGTTACAGTTAGTGTTGTAGTATTTCTGGTCAGGTGATCTCTGAGGCAGCACAGATAGAGTCACGAAATGGTGGTTCAAGGCAAGAGATGTAAAAGGGCAATATTTATGTAAATATATATTCCAGTTTGGTAAGATTCTTTAATATGTCATTCAATTTGATATAAACTATCTGTTGCTTAAGTATTCGTTTTGGGGGTATAGTTTTCCTTTAATGCTTCAGAACTTGTGTTTATACCATTGGTAAAAGAGCCTAGCTGGCATGTCAGTATTGTTTCACCCAAAGCCATTCACCAGTACAGACAGCCCTGGGCTTAAATAAGTCCACAACAGAGAAAAAGGGGAACGGGGAGGTTGGAGGTGAAGCTGATACCATTAAACTACAGAGAAGAGAAGAGGAAAAGAGAGAAAAGCCAGAAAGAGATAAGATGTGACACCTCATGGCAGCCGCACTATTGATCTTCCATAACTTCCAGCTCTGAAACAAATCAGCAAAACAAGCAGCTGATCTTGTACCGGTTAGTCTCCTGGAGAGAGAGGCACTTAGAGAAAGGAGAGAGGAGTCTCGCACGCACGTCTCTCCCACAAGCGAACACACATAAGAAATCAAGAGGATGGAAGGTGCCCAGAATGGGAAAATAAAACACTCATCAACAGATCTTCACAAAGCGCACGCTTCTTGTTCCTCCATCAGCACCAGCCGAGGACTAATGAAGTGTCTGAGCTTCAGAGAGACGTTTCCATTAATAGACACAAGTGCATCCTGAGCTGTTCACACAGAAAAGCAACAGGTGTCTGGTTAAAGCAGCGTCGGCTTAATGGGTTCATGTAAAGACAGGTTCCTCAGGTCTCCTCCTGGGGTCAAGGACAATGTGTTGGTGGGGGCGTCAGGAGAAGCTGAAAAATAAATACTCTCTTGGGCCCCGCCGTGGATGTTTGTTCAAGGCAAATAAGATTTTAGGTTTGCGCAGAATGTTCTCCTATGTGAGAGATGTTCTTACCTTCATAGGGAGATTATTTCGTGGAACAGATTGAATTTTACTTAATTTAAAGCAAAGAACTCACAGGTTATTGCAGGGCGGACAGTGCCACGCTGAGGAGAGGCGGCTGATGGAGAGGCACTGAGATATACTTATTATTTTCCCAGCACTCGCTGGTTTCTTAGGGACATATTCTAAGCTGCCTCGTTCCTCCTGCTCTTGCGTGGACAAATCTAAGTACCATTTACCGTATCAAAAAAAAAAAAGCACATGTAATAAAGTACCGTAATGGAACTGAGCACAAAATCATATAATAATACCAGACTAGAGCTAAATGCACACTGTAATACCATGTACCAGTATCACACACACACGCATATACAATATGTATATACAAGCAGCCATATATTGGTGTTCCATTGGAAGACCCCTGATATACAGTATATATATATATATATTTATATACTTATACTGTTCCACACAATATTATATATAGTATGTCAATATGCTTAGCTTATTGTGACTTGTCTTTCCTCACTCAGCAGAGGGGTCACAATGTATCCAACACCTACCCCAGAACACCATATACTGTACAAATAACTAATGGACCACGTTTACTCACACTGAACATTCAGCTGTACCGTGGCTTCCCGGGGTCGGATGTTAAATCCATTGTATCTTGCCGTCTGACACTTGTATGTCCCACTCATTTCCCGGGTTACATTCTCCAGCCTTAATTTCCCATCATAGGTTTCTGCTATCATTTCTCCAGTGGGTAAAGGTCCTTCTTTGTCCACCCGTGTCCAAAGAATAGGTGGTTTGGGCTTCCCTCGTACGTCACACTGTAACTCTGCTCTGGATCCTTCTCGAACTGTCATGATGGACTGTCCTTTAGGGACAGTCAGTGTGGGGGGCACTGCAAGAGCAAAGAACAGTCATTCTGTGCATGCCTTTCCTGATTATTCCATAAGGAGTAGGGTTAGGGTTACAAGTATGTTTAGAACTAGGATTGCAAGTAAGTTTAGGGTTAGGAGTAGGGATAGGGTTAAAAGTAAGTTTAGGGTTAGGCATGGGGTTAGGATTACAAGTAAATTTAAGGTTAGGGTTACAAGTTAATGTAGGGCAGGAGTAGAGTTAGGGTTACAAGTAATTTTAGAGTAAGGTGTAAGGTTGGGTTACAATTAACTTAAGTTTAGGGTTATTGGTAGGGTTAAGGTTAGGAGTAGGGTTAGAGCTACAAATAAATTAAGGAGTAGTATTAGGAGTAAATTTAAGGTTAGAAGTGGGGTTAGGGTTACAAGTAGGTTTAAGATTAGGAGTAGGATTATGAATATGTTTATGGGTAGAAGTTGGGTTAGGGTTGTCAGTAGGGATGGGCAAATTTTTTGCCTTGTTTCGCAGCAAAAATGACACCCATAGACTTGTATGGCGTTGTGTGTCGCTGGTGGCGAATTTTTGGCAAAACTAAACGGTTCAAATTTGCTCATTATTATTATTTTATTATTATTAACATGTATTTATATAGCGCCAACATATTGCGCAGCACTGTAAAGTAAATGTGATTATACAACTACATCACACAAATTACATATATAGAATATATGGAGTAACAGACATCACAATCAATACAGGTACAAAAAGGTGAGGAAGGCCCTATGCATATGCATACAGTCTAAAGGGGAGGGAGTAATACACAAGGTGTGGGAGTGGGCAAGATCGAAGTAAGTAGGTGAGAAATGTGGTATTGTATGTGGTGTTGCGTTTGGTAGTTAAGCGGAGTGAGGGTAGGCTTCTCGAAAGAAGTGCGTTTTCAGAGATTTTTTGAAAGTAGAAAGGGTGGGAGAAAGTCGGACAGACCGTGGGAGAGCGTTCCAGAGGAGGGGTGCAGCCCTTGCAAAGTCTTGAATGCGAGCATGTGAGGAGGTTATGAGAGAAGAGTTGAGTAGGAGGTCAGTAGAGGAGCGTAGTAAGCGAGTGGGTGAGTATATAGAGATGAGTTCAGAGATGTAGGGTGGAGCAGAGTTGTGAAGTGCTTTGAAAGTCAGTGTCATTAATTTGAATTTGATTCTGAAAGGTAACGGAAGCCAGTGCAGGGATTGACAGAATGGCGAGGCAGAGGAGGAGCGGTTGCTGAGGTGTATGAGCCTCGCAGCAGTGTTCATTATGGACTGGAGAGGTGACAGTCTCTGGAGGGGGAGGCCAATTAAAAGCGAGTTACAGTAGTCTAGACGCGATATGATGAGAGAGTGAATAAGAATTTTGGCAGCGTCTTGGGTGATAAATGATCGTATTTTGGATATGTTCTTTAGGTGGAAGTGACATGATTTGATCAGTGACTGGATATGAGGAGTGAATGACAGGGCAGAGTCTAGGATAACCCCAAGGCACCGGGCCTGGGGAGAGGGGGTGATAGTGGAATTGTTAACTATGATGGATACTTCGGGGATGCTACTGGTGTTATTTGGGGGAAAGAGAACCATTTCAGTTTTGGAGAGGTTTAATTTAAGGTAGCGTTGCGACATCCAGGTAGAGATAGCGGACAGGCAGGAGGAGACGCGAGTTAGGAGTTCTGGGTTGAGATCAGGAGATGAGAGATAGATCTGAGTATCGTCAGCATAGAGGTGGTAGTGGAAACCGTACGAATTTATTAATTTGCCAAGGGAGGAAGTGTAGAGGGAGAATAGTAATGGTCCTAGGACGGAGCCTAGAGGAACTCCAACAGAAAGAGGTAGGGGAGAAGATGATGCTCCATTGTAGGAGACACTGAAGGAACGATTGGTGATGTAAGAAGAGAACCAGGACAGGGCTGTGTCACGAAGGCCAAGCGACTGGAGGGACTGGAGGAGGAGAGGGTGATCTACAGTGTCAAATGCGGCTGAGAGATCAAGCAGTATTAGTAGTGAGAAATGATTGTTGGCTTTTGCGGTTAAAAGGTCATTAGTTAGTCGAGTCAGGGCAGTTTCCGTGGAGTGTTGTGGCTTAAAACCAGATTGTAGGGGGTCTAGCAGGTTATTGTCAGAGAGGAATGAGGTAAGTCGGTTGTAGACTAGGCGCTCAAGTAGTTTAGAGATGAAAGGTAGCAGAGAGATAGGTCGGAGGTTGTCAAGATTGGAGGGATCAAGAGAGGGTTTTTTCAGAATGGGGGTGACAAGAGCATGTTTTAGTTGAGAAGGAAACAGTCCAGTTGAGAGCGAAAGATTAAATAGGTGAGTTAAGGCTTTGATTAGACCAGGATTGGTATTGCGGAGAAGTTTTGAGGGAATTGGATCAAGCGGGCAGGTGGTAAGGTGAGAAGAGGCCAGAAGCTTTGAGACTTCCTCATCAGTGACAGGGGTGAAGGAGCACAGGAGAGACTGGGGAGTGTGAAGGGAGGGTGGTGGAAGTCTAGGGGGGTTGAGTAGTGTAATGTCCCTTCTAATAGTGTCATGCCTAGTTGTCAGTAAATTTAAGGTTAGAAGTTGGGTTAGGGGTATTAGTAAGTTTAATGTTATGAGGTAAGGTTAGGAAAAAACATTCATTTAATACAAAAAGTGACCAGAAAGCCAACATCATGGACAAAGTGAAGAACATGGCGGAATGAGAAAAATCCCATCATTATAAAGCTTGAATCTTACTGAAAAATCTCTTTTACTGACTAATAACAGGATAAAGGTCCTTGTCCAAAAGCAATAGGAAGAAGGTGCCTTTCCAAACGAGAATGAATAGGAAATGTAATTGGGGAGAGAGAAACATCCAAAGATACTCGGTAGGGTTATGTGGAATGCACTTCGCTGTACCAGAAGAGGACTATACTGCTGTGAAGGTGTAAAGCAATCGTGGTTATCAAATTAGAATAAAGGAGTAGACAGTATTTTACAGCCATGAATAGTGATGGGCGAATCTGTGCCATTTCGCCGGAAAATTTGCAAATTTATGGGAAAATTCGTGAAACAGCGAAAAATTTGCGAAACTGAGAAATATTTACAAAACGCATTGAAGTCAATGGGTGTCAAAATAATTTTGAAGCGTGTCAATTTTGATGCTAGCGACTATTTTGTCCAAATGCATTTAAGTCAATGGGCGTCCAAATAATTTTGACGCTCAACAATTTTATTCTGACACGCGACCATTTTTTTGTTGCCGAATTCATTCGCCCATCACTAGCCATGACTATGGATCAAGCATAAATCATAACTGGAGTTATACATATGGGACTTTCCATTAAAGTCAGTAGAAAACAACCTTTTGAGATCTTCAGTAGAAGACTCCCCAAATATAATTATACATTTTCCGATGGAAAGCCTTCTATCAGTATCCTCTTCCCCTCACCACAAGCAAACATCACAAATCAAAGGTACCCCCCTTTGCACCAATCACCCCAGTGAACCAATTTAGTGCTAAAACACAATGTGATATGGCTGGGACCAGGTGAGTCATTCATCTTCTCAGTTGGTCAACATTATCCTTGATGTTATAATATTTCTAGGTGCATAACCAATGGGCATAGGGGTATAGAGGGCCCACAGTAAGTGGGCTGCTTCTAATTGTTGCACACGTGTCCAAAACGGATTTTCTCTCTCTGATGTGTTGGTTGTTAGGGGCCCCTATAAACATTTTGTGGTGGACTCAGGGAAGTTCTACTTACACCAATATATCTGTTATATTTGGCAATTTGGGTTCACTCTTTTGTTTGTACATAACATGCAGAGATGTTGCCTGTTCTGTTATAAGCTATAATTTGCACCTTCTCTGTGCTAATTGCTCGGATGAAAATTTATGGGCACAGGAACATTTTTTTACAGTGCTATTACAAGAGCCTACTATACAAACAAATTCTAACCCACTGCTAACAACGAGTGGCGAAATTAAACAATAATGACACCTTTTGGAAAAATATTTTAATTGCTATTGGGGGGAAATAGCTAAAAATTACATGCTTTTAGTACACCAGTGCATAAACACTATTCAAAAAAAAATCCCATCATGTAAGTTGGATGCAATTTCCCAGGCTAACCATTAAAGAAATCCCATTCTGCAGCTGTAATTAAAGCATTTCACTCGTATATAATTATTACTGAACCCAGCACTGAATTGATTTTAGTGACTGATGGACTGAAATGTGCAGCAACTATTGGCAATCTGTTTTAGGAGCCCCAAGACACTTCTTTCTGATTTGCGGCTCTTGGAACATATTGTCTACTTCTAGAATTCTCCTAAAGTTTGGCTTACAGTGTACAAGTGGCATTCTGGAAAACGGCTGAGGAGCTACTCCGGCCAAGGACTATGCTTGGCTCAGACACGTCAAATTTAATGTTGGCAGGTAAGTTATCCTGATATTTCTATTGGTCATGGTTCCTTGGCCAGTACAGTGCATTAGCTGCTGTCCAACCAAAACTCACAGCCTCTCTAACAGTGTGCAACTCTAAGTTGATGCTGATAAGTTAAAGATCTACAACAGCTGAAAAAATGGACATCCTTTATATCAAAATGTCTAATTGATATTTTCCTTTCAAAAGGGTCTCCTTCTGCATTCAGCAGCTGCCCCACACAGATTAGTACCCCTTCTACACCCTTTAATGTTATTCTTAATAATTTCCTTTACCTGTTTCAGCAGATATATTGACCTCAATACTTAGTTCAGGGGTAGGTGTTCCTGGAAATGAGGCCACACACATATAGGTGCCATAGTCACTGAAACGCAAGTCAAAGAAATCCAAGCTACTGGTGTCCGGGGGGAGATCTGGGTCATTCCTACTGATCTCCAGTCGCCGTCTAGAGGGCACCACCGTCCGTTGGTTTTTAAACCAAGAATACACAACTTTCTCCTGTGGAATGGCATCAACATGGCACGAGAGCTTCAGATCCCGACCCAACTGGATGTTCTCACTTTCCTTGTTGACATCAGGAGTGATCTGAAATGTGGCATTTTTCATGGCTGTTTGAAAACAAAGAATACATTGATTTCAGTGGTACCTTTCTGACTGTTCATGGATCTTCACTAACGAAATACATCAATAGGTCTGAAAGATTAGTTTATTAATTATATCACATGATTTAAGGATTATGTATCACCTTAAGTCACAAGTAATCCAACTGTAAAGCTGACAACATGAAGGATAACATGGAACCATGTCTGAAATGTGTGTAAGATGAAAGGACATCACTTATGAACACATATAAATATTTAGAAATTTGCTACATTAGGGAACCCTGGGTTCAAAGAAGGAGGACAAAAGCATTGGAGGAATATCATTGAAATTATTTTAAATAAACATATTCAAATTTGTGAAAACTTCTTAGAGTGGGGTTATACTTCCCCAGAAGATTCTTGTATTCCAAATGTTAATAGACTAGTGGGGAATGTAAGGTGTTGACGTCCGTATTGGCCCCATGGTCGGATTTACATAGTGGGTGCCCCTAGGCCCACTGCCCCTTTATTCAGGCAAATTTTCATCATCTGGACCAGAGCAATGGGAATTGGTGCATGGGAAATTATCGTATCTCCAGTGTTTTTGAACAGATGTGGGTGTGGTTGGGCAGCATGCCGCCCCCTAAAATCCTGCCACCCAAGGCCCAGGCCTAGGTGGCCTTTCCACAAATCCGGGCCTGATTGGCCGAGGAATGTCATGGATATTGCCTAGTTTATAAGCAAGGGCATCCCATAGTCCTGTTTATTTAGCCTCATCCTGAGGAGGAGGTGGAGGAGTATCATATGGGGGAGTCTAAGAGTAGCAGAAGTAGATATTCCCATTTTATTGAATTATAGGTAGTGTAATAAAATTACCTACGCGGCGGGGTCGGCCGTCGCTCCACCAGCGGGGACGCCTGCCGCGTGGCTCTTCGGCGCCATCTTGATTCTCCTAGGGCGTGCACGGCGCGCCTCTTGAAGGTACAGGCGTGCTGGCGTGATTGCGCCAGCGCATATTGACGCTCGTTTTGGCGCCAATTTTGAATGTATATAAGGCCCATTCATACTCCCAGCCAGTGCCTGTGATAGAACTTGTTTCTTGTGGTTTCCTGAGCCTAGTGCATCTGATCTGAATCTTGTCTGTCTGATAACCTGTGTTTGACCCTGCCTGTATCCTGACTACTCTGAACTCTGTATCCTGACCTTGGCCTGCCTACGACATCTCTCCTGCTTAACCCCTTGATTGACAACCCGGTTTTGACCCTTGCCTGCCTGACGATTCTGATATCCGCCTGCCTCGACCCAGCCTGTCTGACCATCCTTTTGTACCGTGACCTTCGGCCCAAAAGACTCTGCTAACAGCCGTGCCCCTTTACCAGCCAGAGCATCTCGCCTTGCACCCCTCGTTAGGTCCAGGTGGCACCCAAGTAAGCTGAGGGCTCCTCCCGAAGCCTAACGGTGGTCACACTACTGGTGAAGCTGAGCCAAGACCAGGGTGCTTGGTATTTGTTCTGGTATCGGGTGCCGGCCGTGACAGGTAGGGTGTGACTTTGGAGGAATAGCAACTACAGTAAATGGACTTTGGGCACTTTACCGCTTACCTGCTTGTTGTATGTTAATTAAATAGCAAATGGCATTACACACCACAATACATAGAAAGCAGCATGATGTTCTAGGGTTTACTAGCCTGATAAGTGACATACATCTCACTAATAGGTTGACCGTCTTCTTCGCAGGATTCCCCACATTGTTGGTGGTGGTACAATTATAGTATCCAGAATTTTCAGGACGAATGTTCCATATGGTGAGGTTTCCCCCCTTGGATGGCATTACATTTTGGTTGTGTGACCAGATGACCTTAGGGGGTGGGTCTCCTCCCGTGAGTGAGCACTGCATGGTTACATTATCTCCGGGATTCACTACCAACGTCTCATTGACAGACAACTTCAGTGCGGGTGGTGCTGGAGAAAGAAGCATATAGAAAGGCCTTTGTTATCTCTGCATCAATGTGTTGGTGAAAGTACAAATCAAAACATGATACATTCACTACTCTGCTACAATACCCATTATTTTACATTTATATATAAATAGTACACTATGCACAAAGTTATATCGAATGTTGACTTTAACCATCGTTATTATAAAAGTTTTTTTGAAAATAAAAAAAATTTGACTTTTTAAAAGGTAACTGCAATTAAAAATTGATCAAGTAAAGGCTTGGTTGCCCATTATTGAGGCGGATCCACCTCTTCCTGGATAGAAAACCTGCTGACCTTTTAGATACGATCTCAATTTCATACACAGTGTGACATTTTCATTCAATTTTCCAAGACATTCCATGTGTCCATTTCACTCCCAGCAACGTGGAGTATTATTTTTATAATATAGATTTAGGTAGTTGTTGGCATCTGGAGCACAAGGAGAATTCTTGGATAAGTTATAATAGTGATTGGCCTATTGATGATGTTTAGGTCTGGAAATTTCAATGTAACAAAAAGGCAGAGGAGGGTCAATGTGAGTATGAGAATTTAATGGTATGTGCATCAAGGCATGATAAAGAATGTTGGGGAAATTCATGAATGAATGACCAACTAATAAACAAATGAACAAAACAACCCTATAGTTCATAGCTGCTTTTATCTTTTTGATAAAGACCAGTAACCCAGAGAGATGTCTTTCTTTTAGGGCAGAGACACACGTGGCTGCTTAATGAATTTGCCGCTAGATCTGACCGAGGAGCATATTTTTTGTTTTTGAGTTTATCCAGTCTAATTGACCTCTCTTCTCATTTATCAAGACTAAGGGCAGAGACACACGTGGAGATTCAGGGAAATTAGTCGCCCAGTGACAAATCACCTGTTCTTCGGGCAACTAATCTCCCCGAACTGCCTTCCCGCCGGCTAGAATCTAAATCGCCAGCGGTATGGCACTTGGAGCGCTTCATTTTCCGAAGTCACCCGAAGTTTCCTTGTGAGGCAATTTCAGGCGACTTTGGAAAAAGAAGTGTTCCAGAAATTTAGATTCTAGCCAGTGGGAAGGCAGTTCAGGGAGATTAGTCGCCCGAAGAAAAGGCGATTTGTCACTGGGCGACTAATTTCCCTGAATCTCCACGTGTGTCTCTGCCCTTAGTCTTGATAAATGAGAAGAGAGGTCATTTAGACTGGATAAACTCAAAAACAAAAAATATGCTCCTCGGTCAGATCTAGCTGCAAATTCATTAAGCAGCGAAAAATGCGCTAGCGATGCCTTCGCCACACTGCGCCGCACTTCGCCAGGGCGTAGTTTCGCCAACGCTACGCGAATTCACTAAAATGCGAAGTTGCGCTCAGGGAGGCGAAAGGTAGCGAAGTTGTGCTAGCGTTAATTCGCCAAGCAAAGCGAAGTTACGCTATTGATGCCTAATTTGCATACGGCGCCTAGTTAAAGTACAATGGACGTATGTGTAGCACCAAATACATTACACTACACAAGCCTGGGAAAGCTTCATAAAATAAAATAGAGTTGTTATATTGCCCTACACATGTGCCCCCTGTATAGTTAAGGTGCCATATGTTAGGAAATGTAGGGGGGAAGGAGGGTACCCCCAAAAAAATGTACGATCTTTTTCAGCCTATAACCATTAAAAAAGGAAAAGACGCCAGCGTTTTTTGGGACTTAGAAAAAATTTCAACTTTTTTTGAAGCAAGCCCTATCTACTCTATTGCACTTCGCCTGGTCTCAGTTGGCGAATGCAAGTCTGGCGCAAGAGTTAACGTTCATGAAAATCTCCAAGTTAGCGAATTAGCGTAGTTACGTCACTTCGCTAGCGAATTTACGCCAGAGCCCGTTAGTAAATCGGCGAAGTAGCGAAATGACGTCACACTGGCGAATTTGCGCTAGCGTTAGCCACTTTGCGCTTTAGTGAATTTGCCCCCTAGTCTATCAACAGTCAAGCAAGCTTTATTCACCTTCTGCGTAATCGGTTAACATTGTGACATTATGGAATTCCCTTCTCTTTGGGGAGGGGGGAGAGTATATAAACTTTATTACTTATATCGACATATTTTTGCATTTTATTTTATCTTAGCGATGGCCAGAGAGTAGTGTCCTTCTGCTGTTGGGCAAAATGTTCCGGCTTCCTTTAAGAGTCAATAAAAGTTCATTGTCCTCACAGTTCTAAGAAAAAATTGCCTGGGTATTTTATTCTGTAGAATTGCTTTATTTTAAATATTGAAATGTAGAATTTTATTTTGTTCTGCATGTGCTTATGTTACTCTTTAGGAGAAACTTCATTATATCAGAGACACTGGGCTATTTCTGAAAATATAAAATCCAGATTTTTTGGAAAAAATTTTCAGCTATCCCAATTAAAAATGCTATTTTACTCATTTTAGAATCATTTTGAATTTGAACAGACTATTACATCTGATTCCCTTAAACCAGAGGTTCTCAACCTTTTTTGGCCAAGGGACCGGTGTAAAGCCCCCCCTTTTTTTTTCAAGGTCCAGGGGTGTGAACCGCGCGCGTCGCTTAAATCTCATGCGTGTTGCATTGAATTCGGACACGCCAGTGTCAAATTTCAGACATATCAGTGTTAAATTTCATCTACGTCATGTCAAATTTCGTGCACTCCGCATCAAATTTGGATACTCCAGTGTCACATTTTGGATACTCCAGTGGCAAATTTCAGGTACGTCAGCGGCAAATTTTGTGCGCGATGCGTTAAATTTTATACGATCTGCGTCAAGTTTGGGTGCGCCGCATCAAATTCGGACTTGACGGCCTTGTTCAAGTATGTCCGCGGGCCAGTAGTGGGCTGCGGCCCGGCAGTTGGGGACCCTTGCAATAGGGTAGAACTACAAGATGATTTCCCCGTGATTGTGACGGATCTGGCGTGCTGCACGAAAATGCAGGCGTCAAGTCGGATGCGACGGAAAACAAGGTAAGCAACAGCAACATTGGATGGTGTCGCATCGTTCGCCCGACGCAACACAGATGCAGTCGCTTAGGACCTGACATTTGTATTTCTTACCTTGTTTTCCTCCGCATCCGACTTGACGCCTGCGTTTTGGCGCAGCGCGTTGGATCCAGCACAATCGCGGGGAAATCGTTTGTGTAGTTCTACCCTAAAACCCATTATTTCCTACGGAGGGGGCTGAAAATATTTTATTTTTGTAAAGGAAAATCTCATGGAAGTTTTCAAGCTTTATAAAATTCCCATTCCACCAATTTTTGATGCATTTCGATCACTTGGATTTTTCCAATCGATGTTAAAGAATATTAGCAGACTTTTTTCATGAAAGTTTTTATTAAATCAGTTCTGTTGATCCCATGACTTCATAGGAGAGGCTAAAATTGTTTTATTTTGTAAACATTTGGCTAAACGTAAATACGTTTTCAAGCTTGTCTATAATATACTGAGAAGGTACAAAGTGGTCACTAACTTTATACAATTCCCTTCCATTTTAATATTGGCAATTATGTCACTTTATTATGGAAACCAAACCAACGTTGAATTCCAGTTCAGTTCTCTTTCAACCTTCTGTAATTGTTTTCATGTATTTTTGTTTTTTTTTTTGTTCTACAACAATACTTTTTAGTTCTGGACTTTGGTCACACTAAAAGCATTTGTTATGGTACCTCCATGTTGCGCTCAAGTTAATAAGTTAGGGGTTAGCAGAAGCTTTAGAGATAGTGATGGCCGAATTTATTCGCCAGGCGCAAATTCGCGGCGAATTTGCGCGATTCGCCGCCAGCGAATAAATTTTCAAAAATTTTTTTTCGAAAAAATGGACGCCGGCGTCAAAAACGGGCGCCGGCGTCGAAAAACGGGCGCCGGCGTCGAAAAACGGGCGCCGGCGTCAAAAACGAGACGCCAGCGCCGTTTCGCGAATTTTTTGCCGTTTCGCGAATTTCGCGCGAAATTCACGAATTTTTCGGCGAAGCCAAGCGGCGCAAATTCGCCCATCACTATTTAGAGGACTAGTGACAGGTTACAGCACATTTTTTAATTATCTGTATTGCAAATCATTTGTTCTCTAAAGTATTTTTGTTTTTAATCCAAACCAGCCATGCAAAGCAGAACAGACAATTAACCACGACTGCCAAAGGATAAAATATCAGACCTGGAGAAGGTTTTTGAAGAAACTTGATAGCTCAGTTTCACCTTACGGAAAAAAAAAATATTCTAATTATGATTTTAATCTACAGTTAATGAAAGATTTCACCTTCGCATTTCAAGTCATCCAAAACGGGAATTTACCATTATATTTACAAACACTGCCATTATGATAACACCTTCTGCGGCTGTGAACGCAATTACAAAAATTTGAAAATTTGTTCTCGTTAGGGGTTTCATTCTGGTTTCTAATTGGTTTTTCTAAAGAGCTCAACTTTTTTTTTATAATAAACTGATCGAGACGGCAGGCTCATAAATGGGATTTTAGTGAAGAGAAAAGGAGCGATGGAAATATTGAGAACTATTTTATCACATCAGCAAATTGGGCAGTCCTCATTTGTATGTATCTGAGAGTGCTGTAATTAATATTAAAGGGATACTGTCATGGGAAAAATTTTTTTTTCAAAATGAATCTGCTGTTCCAGCAGAATTCTGCTCTAAAATCTATTTCTCAAAAGAGCAAACAGATTTTTTATATTCAATTTTGAAATCTGACATGGGGCTAGACATATTGTCAATTTCCCAGCTACCCCAAGTCATGTGACTTGTGCTCTGATAAACTTCAATCACTCTTTACTGCTGTACTGCAAGTTGGAGTGATATCACCCCCTCCCCTTCCCCCCCAGCAGCCAAACAAAAGAACAATGGGAAGGTAACCAGATAGCAGCTCCCTAACACAAGATAACAGCTGCCTGGTAGATCTAACTACAACACTCAATAGTAAAAACCCATGTCTCACACTGAGACACACTCAGTTACATTGAGAAGGAAAAACAGCAGCCTGCCAGAAAGCATTTCTCTCCTAAAGTGCAGGAACAAGTCACATGACTGGGGGCAGCTGGGAAATTGACAATATGTCTAGCCCCATGTCAGATTTCAAAATTGAATATAAAAAAATCTGTTTGCTCTTTTGAGAAATGGATTTCAGTGCAGAATTCTGCTGGAGCAGCACTATTAACTGATGCGTTTTGAAAAAAACATGTTCTCCGATTAAAGGATCCCTTTAATATTACAAATGTATTGTTTGCGGCAATCACCCTGGAGAGCTGTTACTTCAGCCTGATTGATCTGTGCACCAGGAGACACCCAGGATTAGTGATGGGTGAATAAATTCGCCCCGGTGCGAATCCGCTGCAAATTCCCACGTTTCGTCATGGGTGAATAAATTCGCAAAACTGAGGAGAAAAGTTGCAGTCGAAAAATTTGCAGCGTCAAAAAAATTTGGCCGCACATAAAAATCAACGCACGTCAAAATTATTCGGACGCCTATTGACTTTAATGCATTTGGACAAAATAGTTGCGCATATAAAAACTGTCGCGAGCGTCGAATTTGACGCGTGTCAAAATAATTGACTTCAATGCGTTTCGCAAATTTTTCCCAGTTTCGAAACGGAACAAATTCGCCCATCATTACCCAGGATTCATCTGAGGGTAAGGTGTTTAAAGGGGCCACTATACACTGCTGGGAGTTGTAGGGAGTTGCCCATAGCCTCAGGGTGCCGGGATACACTAGCATCAAGTCACACTATTTCTACAAATCTCAGGGTGTGCCATAGCTTTTATCCACAATGCTTAGGACCTGGGGTTTTCCGGATAAGGGATGTTACAATGATTTGGATCTCCATACCTTAAGTAGGCTAAAAAATCATTTAAACATTAAGGGGCAGATTTATCACGGGTCGTATTTCGAAGTAGAAAAAGCTTCGAAATTCAACCATCGAATTGGAATGCTTCGACTTTGAATATCGAAGTCGAAGTTTTTTACATCGAATTTGGCCATTTGCAGTCTAAGTAAAATCTAACGATTCCAAGGATTTCATCCATCGATCAAACGATTTTTCTTTGACTTCAAAAAACGTAAAATGCTCTAGAAGGTCCCCATAGGCTAACATAGCACTTCGGCAGGTTTAATTTGGAGAAGTATTGAAATCAAAGTTTTTTTTAAAGAGACAGTACTTAGTGATTATCAAATGGTCGATTATATGAGAAACTATTTTCCTTTGAATCTAATTCGAATTTGAAGTCATAGTATCCTATTCAATGGTCGAAGTATCCAAAAAATTACTTTGAATTTTGAATTTTTCGAAAATTCCCTCGAATTCACTTCGACCTTTGATAAATCTGCCCCTAACTGAACCCAATACGATTGTTTTGCCTTCAATAATAATGCATTATATCTAAGTTGGGATCAAGTACAAGGTCCTGTTTATTATTACAGAGAAAAGGGAAATAGGTTTTAAACGTTTGACTTATTTAATCAAAATGGAGTCTATGGGGCTCATTTATCAACACTTGGCACATTTGCCCATGGGAAGTAACCCATGGCAACCAATCAAATTGTTTCATTCATTGTTCTACCTGCAGCTCTCTTTTAAAAGCCAATCACTAATTGGTTACTATGGGTAACTGCCCATGGGCAAATTTGCCCAATGTTGATAAACGAACCCCTATGAGATATGGCCTTCCCAAGTTTTCTGGGTTTCCGGAAAACAGGTTTTGCAATAATGGATCCCATACCTATTAATATAATTGTATATAGGGATGCAGTATATCCAGGCTTAGGTTTGGGATTCGGGCAGGATTTGGCCTTTTTCAGCAGGATTCGGCCAAATACAAGTGTGCGGCCCAACCAAATTTAAATCTAGAAATCATGTGACTTTATCACACAAACAAGGAAGTAAATATTTTTAACTACACACAGTTCTCTTTCATGGCTCGTTTCCCTAATTTGATTCATTTCAGTATTCAGCTGAATCTTTTGTGAAAGAATGCTCAGAACCTGATAATGGATCTTTCAGTAATTTAGGTCTTCGTCTACTAGAAAATCCTTTAAACATGAAATAAACCAAATAGGCTGGTTCTGCTTCCAATAAGGATTAATTATATCTTAGTTGGGATCAAGTACAAGCGACTGTTTTATTATTACACAGAAATTGTTTTTAAAAATCTAGATTATTTGGATAAAATGGAGTCTACGGGAGGTGCCCTTTCCGTAATTCAAAGCTTTCTGGATAATGGGGTTCTGGATAACGGATCCCATACCTGTATTCAATTTATCTTATTAAAAATAAAAAATTTTTGCCTTTTAAATTTATTTTTCCTGTACCTCATATACAATCATAACAATTTTAGGGGCAAATAATTTGAAAATGACAATTAAATAAGCCACTAATATAAAAATACCTATGTGGAATTAAGCTGAATTAACATTTTTGTATAATTTATAGAATCAATTAGAATTGTATGCCAGCATGTCTTTATCTTTTTCTTATTGGTCTTACTAGCCTGAAGTTGGCCATACACGGAGAGATCCGCTCGTTTGGCGATGTTGCCAAACAAGCGGATCTCTCCCCGATATGCCCACCTTGAGGTGTTGCCACCTTTATGTCTGGCTGAGACCGGACGAACGGACGGGGGGGGGGGAGTCCGTGACATCAGTGGGCGTGTCTGTGACATCAGTGGACGGACCCGTGACATTAGTGGGCGGGACCATGACATCAGTGGGAGGACCCGTGACATCAGTGGGCGGGGCTATGGCACGGCGATAAGCGATTGCCCGATCGCCGTGTCAATCAAGGGAATCCCGCCCGGTTTTCCTTATTTGGAAAACCGAGCAGTAAGTATAGACCCGGGCAGTCCCTCAAAATACCGGGCTGTCCGGGTCAAAACTGGACAGGTGGCAACCCTAGGCTGATCCCATCATGGGCCCTAGGGCCCAACTATCGGATCATAACGATGGGTAAATGGGCGGTTGGATCGCGGGGACCACATCGACTAACAGATGCGGTCTGTGATCTTATGGGATTTTTAGACCCGTCCGATCGACATCTGGCCAACTTTCGTCCAGAAATATCGATCAGGGAAGCCCAGATTCATACACGGGTTAAATAAGCTGCCGACTCGTTCTGTCGGCGGCTTTTATCGACCCGTCTATGGCCACCATAAGTCACGAATATGTTATTAGGGATCTACCATCATTCAATATTGTCTAAAACAAAACATTAAGATTTGGTTAGATTCGGAACTCAGGATTTGGCGGATCACTGCTTCTACTGTATCTATATTACTGTATAGGAAACAAAGTAGCTGCGACTGAACCATTGGATGTTTGTTTATTACAAGAGACATTAAAGATACATCTAGATATTGCATCAAAAACAATAGGACACATTTACATATGTCAATTCAAACCAAGGACTTGTGGTGAGTTGTGACTGGTCCCTTAATGAAAGAGGTCTTTGTAGTGAATACATATAAATCTCTCATTAAGCCTGGCTCTGCTTTGGTCTTTTCACCTGGATGCATTCAAGCAATGCAAAGGCCCCAAATAAATGAGAAAGTAATGGCTTCAATAGGATACATTGTTAGGTACACAGAGCTCTCTTGTGTTTTATCTCCCTGAGTTTTCTATATGGTAAGATTCATCTCAGGAGATCAATAAAAACGTTCTCAAGCCTCCTGCCTCCATTATGCTCTTGAGAGGCTTTCATATACATTATTTGCCCTTTTAGAGGTGTCTGGCCTACCTGTTCTTTTAAGCATTTGCTTTGCTTCTTAAGAGCCACTTCATTACATGAGGGAAACATTAAGGAATGTTATTCTGAAGCCTTTTGAGTTGAGGGTGAGTTGGATATGGATGTGTCCCTGCTCTGTTGTGTATCAATATCCAGAAGCCTCTTTATTGTCTAAAAAACAAAAGAATTAGAA
The DNA here is from genome assembly GCA_038501925.1 of Xenopus petersii. NCBI lineage: Eukaryota > Metazoa > Chordata > Amphibia > Anura > Pipidae > Xenopus > Xenopus petersii. The sequence goes on from CM076681.1 coordinate 138,730,588, forward strand.
TCTCTGTTTTTTTTTGGTAGTTTTGTCCACTGAATATGAATTCTATTGAATTCGGAATTGGAAATAGCGCTGTATATAACATTTTTGTATTTTTTAGTGCATCTGATTTTTTTTCCCCTACTCATAGGGTCAGATCCAAATCAATGAGCAAATGATTTTATGGTTTATCACGTTTATCAATGTTTTCCCATAGACTTTAATAAAGTTTTCATGTCATAAACAGCGAGATAATTTTTTCTCATTGAATGGTAACTGGCTCTATGGAAAAACTTGAATTTGAATTAGGATATAGGCTTTTTCTCATCAAATTGAATCAGGCCAATAATGGCCAAAATTTTAAAATTACTAAGTGCTATGCTGGACAGCAGTCTATCAACAACATCCCTTCACAGCCACAAGATACGCACAACGTTGGATTCGGGTGTTCGGGGCTCACAAGCTTCACCTCCTTTCACCCTCAGTTCTCAGCAGGGGGAGCAGGTCTTGCCTGGTGGGACTGGGATTCACCAAGTTTTTTTCCAGTGTCCCACCAGCCCAGTCCGACCCATGTTGGTTGGTGGAAGAAGATGTCTATAACGTTTATTTATTTGGAGCGGGGAGGGATCTAGCCATTGATTAGGGTAAATTAATAGAATTTCAAGAAATCTTGAGATACACACTTAAGTATGAGAAAGGCAAATGGACCAAGCCAGATTACCAGTAAATCAGAACCCAGTAGGGTAAAACACCTCAAACTAAGAAAAGCAAAGGTAAGCAAGTGCAGGAAAAGGCTGGGATCCATTTGGAACTTTGTTAGACTTAAAATAAAGCTCTTGTCTTCTTCTCACAGGTTATATGGAAACAGAACTTTCTAAGTATATATAACGCCATAAGAGATAATAATCTCACGCGGTGATTCGTTTTCCAAACAGCTGCATGTGATTAGCGCCGGCGTTTTTTAGTTTTAGCCGGCGCAGATTCAGGGAAGGCGTTTGGGGAGATTGGTCACGGCAAAAACAAGGACGATTAGTTGCCAGGCGACCAAATCTTCCCACAACGCCCCGTGTGGCCTGACCCTAAAGGGGTTATTTTTCAAGGTCCGAATTTTTCGAAGTATTTCTAAGTTAGAAATCCGAGCAACTCCGATTGCCCGAATGGACCTTATTTATCATTTATATAGTCCGAAAAAATAGGTTCAGGCAAAAATCCGATAACTTCAGAGCTTTACTCGAAAAGTACAAATTTTTTCGGACTTTTCAGAAAATACTATGAATTTTACTGACTTTCTGACTTTTTGGTCCAAAATCCTCGGGTACAGACAGCAGTGCAGACACTGGAACCTTCCCCATTGACTTATACAGGACCTCGAGAGCTTTGAGTTGCCGGATATCCGGAGACGGACTTTTAAGACCATCAGACTTTTTTAGTCCTTCGAATTATTTGAATTTTGGATAATCTAACCTTGATAAATAACCACCATATTTTAGTCAATTAGGGAAAGGGCAGAACAGATGGGCCAGGACCTACTGAAATATTAAACTCAATAAAAGACAAATGCATGGGATAAATATGGACGCACTCCTGCGACCATGGCAATAGAGGTTAAAAATTCGTAACTTTATTGCATTTTGTTAAAAGGTATGCATACCTTTTAACAAAATGGAATAAAGTTACGAATTTTTAACCTCTATTGCCATGGTCGCAGGAGTGCATGCATATTTATTTTGAAGATTTATATTGCCTATGCTACGGGTTCGGGGCACGGCACCCGGGCCACCCGGCAGATTTGGTGAGTGACAAGCTTTGCCGATTTCTACTTTATTGAAACAATATTCAAGTGACGGGCCTGGGGTTTGGACACCCAGGTTATTCCTTTCCACTCGGTGAGGATCACCTCGTGGCTTGCTTTAATTTATGAAGTGTTTGGGTGTTTTACCCTGCATAAGCAAGTTTAGATTTTGAAGTCGTCCTATTAATATTTAAATAGTCCAAAAGAGATTGGAGCCAGCTGCCTTTCTTGTTTAAATGCAAGGGATAAACACAGATCTCCCCTGACCAAGATGTGAAATGAATAGATCATAGTCATTTGTGGAATGGGCAGTCCTGATGGGTTAATATATCCAGAAACAAAAAACCCAAAAGGGGAAGAGTTTTTGGGATCGACACATGGACCCCCTAGGCAGAAAGTAAGATGAGACATATAGTCTGGTGTGAGGAAATAAAGCCATGGGCAACAAGATGGGCATCGATACGGGATTCCCCTGAGCATGAAGTAAGGTGGGCATTAATAGTTTGATCCATTGCGACTAATCTCACAGAAGCCATCACCCTCCATAGTTTATAAACATCCAAGAGACAGCAGATAAAATCTTGGTGAGACGGCTCAGCTCTCGTCCCAGGTACCTGCTGTAAATTCACTCGATGGTGTCCCTGCCTCCTGCTTGTCATATAGATGAGCTGCCTGACCTTATACAATCTAATCTGCTGGTTATAGAGACATTTATGAGCAGACGGCTATAAAACCATGCTCCTACTGAGTGTCGCTGTCAGTCACAGACCCCTATAAATGTGGGTTGGTTGTAAAGGCATCCCCCTCACAACTTCAGTCTGGGATGAATGAAAAAGCTGTAATGTTTCCCATCTCCGAATACAGAATCCCAGGAGATGACTCTTTCTTTGCCTCCTTATTTTGCTCAAGACGGATAAAAAGACAACAGAACTCAGAATTTGGCTTCAATCAATTCACTCAACTCCCCCGATACCCCCTTTTCTAACATCACCCATCTCTGCTTAGCTCGCAACCTAAAATATCTGGAAAAACCCATGGAGAATAATGAAGTATCTTATTAACCAGTCCCTATTAAACTGTCAGCTGTACTTTGCCGCAGAGCTGAGCAGCAGAGGGAAAACAAGGCTCGTTACCTGACAGCACTATTAGGCTGACAGCATATATATTGGCATCTACACAGGAGCAATCAATTCCCAGGGAGCTGCTGCACCAAACGCAGGAGATTGGACATGTTGCAGACGACCCCCAGAACAGCTACATGGGGCAACCGGGCAACAGAAGGCAAATGATTCAGTTCTGTACCTGATAAATTAGCAGTGGCATGTTGGACTTTTGCAGTTCAGATCTAGTTCAGATCGTAAACCAGGGCCCCCTTAGCTCATAACAAGGCTACAGATAAATAGAAAATTTGGGGTAACAGTCACCCTGCTATAGTTCCAGGGGTACCCAGGGCACAAATAAGCACTCACCCCACATCTCCCCCTAACTGACCTTCAGACTGGGCCCCCTTAGTTCATAACAAGGTTACAGATATATAGAAACATTGGGGTGTCACCCTGCTATAGTTCCAGTGGTACCCAGGGCACAAACAAACATTCACCCCAAATCTCCCCCTAACTGGCCTTCAGACTGGGCCCCCTTAGCTCATAACAAGGTTACAGATATATAGAAACATTGGGGTAACAGTCACCCTGCTATAGTTCCAGGGGTACCCAGGGCACAAATAAACACTCACCCCAAATCTCCCCCTAACTGACCTTCAGACTGGCCCCCCTTAGCTCATAACAAGATTACAGATATATAGAAACATTGGGGTGTCACCCTGCTATAGTTCCAGGGGTACCCAGGGTACAAATAAGCACTCACCCCAAATCTCCCCCTAACTGACCTTTCCGCTGGGCCCCTTAGCTCATAACAAGGTTACAGATATATAGAAACATTGGGGTAACAGTCACCCTGCTATAGTTCCAGGGGTACCCAGGGTACAAATAAACACTCACCCCAAATCTCCCCCTAACTGGCCTTCAGGCTGGGCCCCCTTAGCTCATAACAAGGTTACAGATATATAGACACATGTGACATTAGGGTCACCCTGCTATAGTTCCAGGGGTGCCCATGGCATAAAAGTTATTGTAAAACAGTGTCTGAAACTAATTTTTCATGGGACCAATATAAAGTTAGTGATTCAGCTTAGTGACCCACAGATTTGTCATGGACCTTATTATAATGGCTACATTATTTCCTATTGTAGGAAGGAACTTATTTCATGAATCAGATCATGGTGACCTACTCAAAACCGCACACAGACTCATTTTTGAGACTTGGCCCATGGTTAAAGAATCCTTGGTGTAAACGGTATATGTTGCTGTGCATTAAAATCACAAAAAATAATACATGACAGCTAACAGGCACATTAATAAAGGTGTGGATTTTAATACCAAACTGAGACCACCAGAATATTCTGACCTGCGCCCACATTTTTTCGACACAACGGATTTGTTGCTGGTGAATTTTTCGCGGAAGTTTCGCAATTTATTCTCCCCTCACTAGACATTATTATAATTAGGCTCCCAAACTTAGAAAATTGACCCACGGTATGGATAATTTTGGGCATCCCTGATATAAAGTAAGAGTAGAGATGTTGTATAATATTTTCACTAATTGGACTCTATACATAGACTTGGGCCCCTCTAGAAGAGCAATTTGGAGACCAGTTCCATAGAAGGTTCATTGCTGGGTCTTTTTTTGGAAAGAAAAGAGATATTTTGTTGTTGTTTTCTGCTGATTTCCAGGATTTTTATAGATCTGAGCAAGCCGTCAGGCTAAATGAAGCCATTCTGGTGGCAGCCTTGGGTTATGGGATGTATACAAATAGCAAGGGACCAGACCACATTCATTACTCGCTTGTTGTTCCTGTACAAACACCTGTTTTGTTCGAGGCATTCATTTGTTGGAAGAGCCAGACTCGGTCAGTGGGGACCTTGCTCCTGACAATCTCTCTTTTCTTGGCTTTTAAAAATTCATTTTTATATTAAGAGAATGTGTTCTAATGATACCAGAGGGTTTTGAGAGACAGCGGAAAAGGCTCCGGGCCTGATAAAGCGCAGCCCAATCTGGTAATTCAAAGCAGACACTAGATATAACAATCAAGGAAGCGTCTCTAGTTTTTGGGACATTTTGCATACAAACGCAATTTATTGCAGATATTTCTGCCGAGATTTAATGTTCCTCCTATTTGCAGCTAATGTGGTGGTGAGATAGATTGCCTTCCATCTGCCCATGTCACGTGCTCGACAACAGTGAATTAAACCAAACTTGACTTCTTTTAATTGAGACATAAATGAGATACCCCAGGGCTGCAGCTCCCTCTGCATTGTCTGATATAGAACAATTACCAGCAAGTTATTTGGGCTCTGGAAACGGCAACGACTCTCTGCATTCTGTGTATAAAAGGAAAATAAATGGGATCTGCAGCAAAATACTAGGAGCATTTAATTTCGTCTAGAGTGAATTATAGTTAAATTTTTGTTCTCTCATTTTTGGTTGCTGTGGTCCCATTTACCGTAGCAACCAGTCAGACAGGAGAATGAACAGTAAAGCACTTGAAAAGAAAAGTCAGTAAATCAGCTAAATAGCTGGCAACTGGGAAGAGGCACAACTGGAAGGCAAATAATTAAAAAACTATAAAAATTAAGACCAAGACACAATTGGGGTTCTAGGCTCATTTACACAGTAGGGATGTAGCGAACTGTTCGCCGGCGAACTTGTTCGCGCGAACATCGACCGTTCGCGTCCGCCGAATGTTCGCGAACGTCGCCATTTTGAGTTTGCGTTCGATTCGAATACAAAATCGTTCGACCATTCGAATTCCTTCGACCGCTAAAAATCGAACGATTTCCATTCGTTCGAACGACTGTAAGCATTCGATCGAATGAAAAGCATTCGATCGAATGGCTTCAATCGTTCGATTCGAATGAAAATCCTTCGATCGAATGATTAAAATCCTTCGATCGTTCGAATCGAACGATTTAGCGGGTGTTCGAAGTTCGCGAACTGTCCGCGAACGATCGCATTTTTTGCCGAATCGGCAGTTCGCTACATCCCTATTACACAATAGTAGATAGAAGTGCTGGAGAGCTAAAGGGGAGAAAATCATGCCCAATAAAGTGGCATACGCTGCCTGTATGTCCACAAAACAATGTGACAATGTTATAACATTTTACAATATTTGTAGTAAATTCATGATTTTTTTTCTTTGTCCATTAAAGTCCATTAAAGAATCATGACTATGAAATTAGTCATTTGAGCTTACTCGGTTGTTTTGGGTTCCAAACCCCTTTCTCTCCTATACCACCCTGCCACTTCCCATTCAGTATAATATGAACTGTTTACCACCATGATAATATGTACCTGTATATGCAATTTTCCATATATTTAAATAAGTGTTTCAGGCATTTCTGTTAGCAAGGGGTTGGGATGGGAAGTTGATAGGTTGAGGGGTGGGAAGTTGAGCGGTTGGGGAATCGAAAGTTGAGGGGTTGGGGAATAGGAAGTTTTAGGGTTGAGGGAGGGAAGTTAAGGGGTTGATGGATGGGAAGTTGACAGGTTGAGGGATGGGAAGCTGAGAGGCTGGGGGATGGAAAGTCGAGGAGGCTGAGGAATAGGAGGTAGTGGGTTGAGAGAGTTAATGGATTGGGGTATGGGAAATTAAGAGGTTGAGGGATAGGGGGTTGAGGTATTGAGGAATGGGAAGTTGAGGGGGGGCGGAATAGGAAATTGTAGGGTTGAGGTACAGAAAGTTTAGGGGTTTGGGATGACAAATGGGAAGTTGAAGGGGTTAGGGAATAGGAAGTGTAGAGGTTGAGGGATAGGGAGTTGAGGTATTGAGGAATGCAGAAGGAATAGTAAATTATAGGGTTGAGGGAGAGGAAGTTAAGGGGTTGAGGGATGGGAAGTTGAAAGGTTGAGGGATGGGAAGATGAGGGGGTTGGGGAACAGAAAGTTGTAGGGTTGAGGGTGAGGAAGTTAGGGTTGAGGGGTGGGAAGTTGAGAGATTGAGGCATGGGAAGTTGAGGGGTTGAGGAATTGGGAGGTTGAGGAATAGGAAGTTATAGGGTTGAGGGAGAGGAGGTTTTGGGGTTAAGGGATGGGATGTTGAGATTTGAGGGATGGGACGTTTAGAGGTTGAGGGGTGGGAAGTTGACAGGGTTCTGAAATAGGAAGTTGTAGGGTTGAGGGAGAGGAAATTAAGGGGTTGAGGGACGGGAATTGGGTTACCGAGCACCTGAAAATAAAACACTTATCTGAAACTTAGTTTTATGTTCAAGTGTGAATGATTCTCCATAAGGGATGGGCGAATTTGACCCGTTTTTTTAAAAATTTGTCACCGGCAAAATGTCGCAGACGCCCATTAAAGTCTATGGGCATCAAAAAAATGTTGTCGCACTGCAAAAAAATTTTTTGACGCACATCTTTTTTTTTTGACGCACGCCGCCATACAAGTCTATGGGCGTAATTTTTTCGTCGAAACAAGGCGAAAAAGATCGCCCATCCCTATTCCCCATGTTCTTCTTTGGGGCAGGAAGCTAAGAGCAGATATAAACCTTAAGCTGCAGCTCATTATAACTGGATGTGAATTTACAGTTAATTATGCAGAATCATTATCTGAATTTGCTGTCAGTTATAAGCTGAATTATATTGGAAATATGTACAGTATCACACTGAGGGGGAGCCATAAAAGCGTGTAATTATGTTTTATTTAAATGTCATTATTAACAGTGAGTAAAAGGTAGCATTCTCATTTTACAACAAAAGCCGCAGCAAACCCAAAACGCAGCAATTTCTATAGAATGTTAGTGGAATGGGAATATAATGAAATGGAATTAAAATCGATTTAACATGATTTAAAGTTTATTTTTACGTTTCCATCATTACAGTTCTGAATCATCCAAGAGTATTGAGAATTGTGTGCGTCACCTTCCCCTTCACTGAGTAAGTTTTAAAGTTCCAAGTAAGTAAGATAGACTGGAGCCAAAACCACGGGATATTAGAATAAATAGGTGACTAGACACGCCATGGTTTAGTTGTACAGTCCCAGGAGAATGCCTGTCTGTGTTTTTAAAGATGCTTGGAAATAAAGACTTCTTTTTTTATTCTAATATCCCGTGGTTTTGGCTCCAGTCTATCTTACTTACTTGGAGGTTGCCAATTTGCCAGGTGCGGAGTCCGGCTGACTGAGGGCCACCGCGGGGATAGAGGCGGACCAATCGCGTGTGAGTAATAAATACATGTAAAGTTTTAAAGTTCCCCCGTTTATTTATATCTCATCCATGGTTACTTCAGGCATTGGCTAACCCCGGAGCAAATACCCCATTATTGGCACCCACAACCTCTCACTCTCCAAACAAATCTATAGAAGTACTTGCCTTACCCTACTTTAAAGGGATTCGGTCATGATTTTTATGGTATAGTTTTTATTGCAAAACTACACTGTGTACCTCACACCTAATTCATTCTATCATTTAAATTTGTTTTTCTTGAACCAATAAATGTATTTTATGTACCAGGGATTGACAGGTGTGTAGGCAGCCATATCAGGTAATTTTGCATTTTACCTGGTCTTGTGTTTTCAGAAAGAGTCAGCACTTCACAATGGCACTGCTTTCAGACAGGCTATTGTTTTTTCCTTCTGAATGTAACTAAAGGAGTCTGTCACGGTCGGCACCCTAAACCAGAACTAATGCCAAGCTCCCTGGTCTCAGCTTGGCTTCACCAGTAGTGTGACAGCCTTTGGCTTCGGGATGAGCCCTCAGCGTACTCAGATGCCACCTGGACTTTTCAAGAGGAGCAAGGCGAGGAGTTCTGGCAAGCAAAGGGGCACGACAGTTAAAAGTCAGTTAGGCCGAAGGTCGCGATACAACAGGATAAGGCAGAATCGTAGTCAAGCAGGCTGGGTCGAGGCAGGCGGAAAACTAGGATCATCAGGCAGGCAAAGGGTCAAAGCAGGTAATCGATCAGAATAGGATCAGGCAGAAGGAGTAGTCAAAATACAGGCTGGGTCGGAGTACGGATATCAGGATGGTCAAAAACAGGCAAGGTCACAACAGGAGATCAATAACAAACAGGAAACAGATGCACAAGGCTCAAAGGCACCAGGAAAACTAGTCCTATCACGGGCAAAGAATCCAATGTAATGGCCCTTTAAATACCCAGAATGCTTCGAGCCATTGCGTGCTGAAGCCATACTGTATGTCAGCGTGCCTGCGCCTATAAAAATAGCAGAGGCGCGCCTGCGCCTATAAAAATAGCAGAGGCGCGCCTCCTTAGTTCACGGGGCATCAGGGAGAGAAGACCGGCGTGGCGGACGTCCCCGCCGGCCCGCTAGACCACCAGGGTATGTAGTTTTTATTACAGAGTCACAACCTGGACTTGGATGTTTTTTATTGAGTGCTTTTCTCACATCTACCACTTGGTGCAGCATGGGTGCATTTTTAGCAATGCAGGTGCCAAGGAGCTGTTATCTAGTTAACTTCCCATTGTTCTGATGATAGTCAGCATGACTGGGGGCACCTGTGAAACTAAACTCTATCCCCCATGCCAGATTCTAAAATTAAATGTAAAAAAAATCTGTTTAATCTCTGTTAATGGGGATAGAGCAGATAATGTCCTTAAGGGGACAGGTACACTCTCTCACTTAGAAAAGAGGTGGAGTGTTTTTTTGGATAAAACACTGTTACACCATTTGGTTTGAATGATTCTCTGAATCTGTCTTGTTTTCTGGATATACAATACATTTTCTACCATGGGCTCCTCTCTAGTGATGGGCAAATTTGTCCCGTTTCGATTCGCTAAAAAAATTTGCGAATTTGACGCTAAATTCGTGGAAAGGCGTAAAATTATGCTTGTAATTTTGATGATATACAGGCACAGGACCTATTATCCAGAATGCTCGGGACCTGAGGTTTTCCGGAAAAAGGATTTGGTCTCTATACCTTAAGTCTACTAAAAAATTATTTAACCCAACAGGATATTTTTACCTCCAATAAGGATTAATTCCATTTTAGTTGGGATCAAGTACAAGGTACTATTTTAAGACTACAGAACAAAAGGAAGTAATTTTTTAGAATTTGAATTATTTGATGAAAAAGAAAGCTTTGGGTGATGGCCTTCCTGTAATTTGGCGCTTTCTGGATAACAGGTTTCCGGATAACGGATCCTATACCTGTATTCTGTTTTCCCGGTCTTTAAGTAAATTGTTTGAGCAGAAAAGTTCTCCCTACAAGTAGGTCACATGCTGCATTCTTTTATGGGTTTTTTTAAAAAATTTCTGTCCAGATTTTACCTTTCCGCTACCTAAATCCGTTGACGTTGACAGATGGCATTGCAAATCAGATTGTTTAGCGTAGGAACGGCAGAAGGTTTACTGTTACCTCGGAATTTGTTTCTGAAATGCGTGCAATGAGTACTGTACATTTCATATGTAGATTAGAATGGAAGGCTGCGACGGGGCCCTATGGGGATTATAATGCAAGAGCTGAGAATAAAGGGGGGACACGCAATCTGGCTGCTGACTCAAAGATATGCAAATCCCCTAAACAGAAAAGGGAAAACAAAAAAAGAAATAGGACACAGCAGAGATACCTATTGAAGGGGAACTATTGCAAAAATAAAAATTTTATATAAGCTCCATCATACTGAAATAAGAAACTTTCTAAATACAATCAATTAAATATTATGTTCCATTTCTGAAATAATCAAGTTTATCTTCACTATCCCTCTCTCAGCATCTGTTTCTCTTCATTCTCTCTTCATGCAGCAGTTGGGTGTCAGATATTCATTGACAGTTAGATCCAATATATCTTATAGGGGGGCTCCTTTTGCCTAGAAGATGTATTAGAGCTCACTCTATTAAACTCACCAGACATCATGGGGCAAATTCACTAAGATGCGAAGTTGCGCCAGGCGCAACTTTGCCGCACTTCACCAGGCGTATTTTCGCCAGCGCTCCGCAAATTCACTAAAATCCGAAGTTGCGGTAGCGTTAATTTGCCAAGCGAAGCGAAGTTTCGCGAGCGATGGTTAATTTGCATACGTCACGAAATTCAAATTTCAATGGAGGAACACGTATCAGCACTACAAATGCCTAGAAAACCTTCAAAACATCAAATAAAATTTTTATTTTGCCCTACACATGTGCCGACTGTCTAGGTAAGTTGCCATGAGTCAGGAAATGTAGGGGGGAAGGAGGGGAGCCCCAAAAAATTTTTCGATATTTTTCTGCTTATCACCCATCATGTAGAAAACACGCCAGCGTTTTTTGGGACTTAGAAAAAAATTTGACTTTTTTGGAAACAATCCCTATCTACTCTATTGTGCTTCGCCAGGTCTGAGGTGGCGAAGGAAGTCTAGCGTAAAAGGTAGCGTTCAGTACACTGCGCAAGTTAGTGAATTTGCGTAGTTACATCGCTAGCGAAAAGTCGCCAGGCGTAAGTGTGCGAAGTAACACTAGCGAATTTACGCCAGCGTTCGTTAGTGAATTTGCAAAGTACCGAAAATGCCAAACGCTAGCGAACTGACGCTAGCGTTCGGCGCTTCGCATCTTAGTGAATTTGTCCCCATGTCTCTCTACATGCAGGATTTGTGCAAAAGGCAGTTATTTTGTTAGATTTTGTTTTTACTGGAATCAGTTATTTGAGTCAACAGGCGTACATTTATCAACGTTTTTTCAACACCTGCGACGGTTCCAACGCCGGCATCCACGTTTTTCGATGCCGGCGACGTCGGCTAATACACTAATATGAATGCTCCATATGTTCTCGAATGTCTGGCGTAAAATGTTAACACAACAAAAAGTTCAAGACAGGACTTTTGCAGGCAATCCCACATTAAAAAAGTAAAAGTCGCCAGCGTTTTTTTAAACTTAAATGTATTTTCAGCAGATAGGATATGAAGTAAGTGACATGAGATTGAGGAAGATTTAGCTTCATTTTAGCAGTTCGCCTGCTCAGAGGTGGCAAAGTCAACTCTGGCGAAAGAGGTAACGTTCAGTAAAATCCTTACTTTACTGAATTTGCGGATCAACTACCATTCGCCTGACTAAAAGTCGCCTGCCGATAGTGTGCAAATACCTGCGGATTGGATTTCTAGCGAAATTATGCTAGCGACAGCCACTTCGCTCTTTAGTGAATCTACCCCGTTATATCTTAGTTGGGATTAAGTATAACCTACCTTTTTTATTATTACAGAAAAAAAAGGAATCTATGGCAGTTGGCCTTCCTGTAATTCGGAGCTTTCTGGATAACAGATCCTACACGTGCTGCGATTCGGGGAGATCAGTCGCCCGGCGACATATCGCCTCTTCTTCGGGGCTACTAATCTCCCCGAACTGCCTCCAGCTGGCTAGAATGTAAATCGCCGGCAAGATGGCAATCAGTGTGCTTCGTTTTCCGAAGTCGCCCAAAGTTGCCTCACGAGGAAACTTCGGGCAACTACGGAAAACAAAGCGTTTCGAGTGCCATCCTGCCGGCGATGTACATTCTAGCTGGCGGGGAGGCAGGGGAGGCAGTTCGGGGAGATTAGTCGCCCCGAAGAAGAGGAGATTTGTCGTCGGGCGATTCATCTCCCCAAATCGCAGCGTGTGTCTCTGCCCTAAAGAGTTAAAAGGCCACATAATGTTTATTGGTAGCAGAGCCTGGCTATCTCCCAGAATTCAGCTTTGCTGATTATAATGAATCAGTCTGCTAGATATGATTAGGTGCTGATGCCGAGGCACATTGTATGTAGTTAGATTCAAGGGATAATGGATTGGCCTGATCATCTTTAATCTTTTGCATCTTTCAATTTTTACTTCCCTTCCAGACTTGCCATTAAAGACTCCTTGGGAATATTTCCACCGCCATTGAAATGAAATGTAACTAGATTTTTTTTTTTGTAATCTGCTCTTTAGCCAAAGAGAGAATTAAATGAGAATGTGTCCGTGTGTAACAGAATCTGAGATAAGGAAAACCTGCATATTGTTTAATTCTCCGGAATGCGTCCCCCATAGTCCTATCTCCTGATCCGTGAGAGGAATCGCAGAGCTCAGTCGTTACAAGACGAGAGGTTTTGGCGGAAAGATACGGGAAGGATTTGTACGGAGGAAATGGCTCAGACAGGTTGGGAGCCAAAGGTGCAGGTTACAATGAAACAAATAAATCAGCAATAATCCCATTAATAGTTAGAGCTTGAAATGAGAGAAAGCCGATGCCCGGCCAAGAGCAATTTAAAGTCACCTGACTGGCTGCTTATTCCTTTATTTGGAAAGAGTTTGAAACCATAAAAGACAAAAAAATATATAAATATATACAGTTGCCCAGTAAAGTGAAAAGAGAGAAGGCAGCTGATACAATGGGGTATATTTATCAAAGAGTGAAGTTCCGCCACTAGAGTGAAATTCCGCCGCTCTCCATTCATTTCTATGGGGACTTTTATAGGCGTATTTATCAAAGGGTGAACTTTCACCCATTGATAAATACGCTTTTAAAAATCCAATAGAAATGAATGCTGCGGAACTTCACTCTTTGATAAATTTACCCCAAAGAGGCAGATTTACTAAGGGAAGAAGTGGCCGTCTCTAGCGAAAATTCGCCATTAGCAATTTACTAACAGGCATAGACGATAATTCACTAGCCAGGGCCGTTCCTGCCATGAAGTAAGGTGAGCACCTTGCCTCAGGCGGCAGTGAACGGCCAATTACTAGGGGCGGCAAAAAGTCACCTCCTGTAACTTTAAGAGCTGAATTTCTGGTTTTTAAACTGGAAATTCGGCTCTGCTGGTGCAGAAAACGCAGAACGCACTCATTACACTAGCGATACAGCCGCTTTTGACCCGCTCCGACGCTAAACTTTTAAGCGAGGAGTGGGAGAGTGGGTCGGCATCGGGGTTGCTGCCTCAGGAAGCAGCAGCCCATGGATCGCCCCTGTCACTAGTGAAAGAGACCGTCGATATCGTAGTTTCGTGCCCTCTCGCCAGACGAATTTTGACTTGCAAATTCAGTAATGTGCAAATTTTACAGTACGTTACCTCTTTCGTCATGAGGGTGGGCTCATGTCTACATCTCTTTTGTCTTTATTTTGCTTCCTTGGACATGTGTAATAATAAGTGGCCACTTCAAGCATTTGCACCAACCTGGCGAATAGGTGCAAAGTATGGCAGAGCATTCGCTGGTGAAAATTCACCCTTTAGTGAATTTGCCCCATAGAAGGGAAGGCTGATGGGACAAAGCCAGTAGAACAGGGGGTGCTGACAGCAGTATTGATATATAAGGACTCAATAAATTAGAACGATGTTTGGTAACCGGAGTAGTGTTTATGGCTAAGGAGATGTATGTGTTCCCCCTATGGACTGTATTGGTAGGGAGTCCAAGATAGGAGACTGCTGCAATAAGTTCCTACAGACCTGCACTATTCTGAAAAATGAAACACACTGTGGTAGAGTGACCACAGAGAAGTGGAACAATGTGTGTTTGTCCTTTAATTTCTCCCCAGTAGATGAGGTGATCTCCAGGAAAAGTGTAAATAATAAAAAGAGAAGGCTTTCTCTGTTCAAAGGCTTTAGTTGGCAGATCCTGGAACCTATAGAGTTCTGGAAGGAACAGGCAAACCACACACTCCATTCCACAGGTTTGGATCCCATATTGGAACTCACTTTCCACAGGAAGGCTGTCCTGAGGAAATGTATTTAAATATAATGTTAGGAATGTCTCCGAGCAGGGCACATAACACGAAGGTTACCTGTCTATTTTAAAAGATTCAGAAGGGCTAGAGTTTGCTCATAGCCTGTACAGAGAGATCCCATAAAACTATGGCATCATAGGTATTCCCTGTACTAAGCACAATTCAGCAGGAACAGCCCCTAAGTTTGCTCATAGTCTGTACAGAGAGATCCCATAAAACTATGGCAGCATAGGTATTCCCCTGTACTAAGCACAATTCAGCAGGAACAGTCCCTAAGTTTGCTCATAGTCTGTACAGAGAGATCCCATAAAACTATGGCAGCATAGGTATTCCCCTGTACTAAGCACAATTCAGCAGGAACAGTCTCCTAAGTTTGCTCATAGTCTGTACAGAGATCCCATAAAACTATGGCAGCATAGGTATTCCCCTGTACTAAGCACAATTCAGCAGGAACAGCCCCTAAGTTTGCTCATAGTCTGTACAGAGATCCCATAAAACTATGGCAGCATAGGTATTCCCCTGTACTAAGCACAATTCAGCAGGAACAGCCCTAAGTTTGCTCATAGTCTGTACAGAGAGATCCCATAAAACTATGGCAGCATAGGTATTCCCTGTACTAAGCACAATTCAGCAGGAACAGTCCCTAAGTTTGCTCATAGTCTGTACAGAGAGCTCCCATAAAACTATGGCAGCATAGGTATTCCCTGTACTAAGCACAATTCAGCAGGAACAGCCCCCTTATTTTGATCATAGTCTGTAAGGACTTTTGTTTAGTTTGCTTATAGCAAATGGATAAATCTATGACACGATTAGTGTAGCCAGTAATAAAAAGTTCCAAAATAACCTTGTTTTGTATTATGTGGTTTGCCAGTCTGGGACCCTGACTTATTTGACTGACTGTCCAAAGGGCCAATCAAAACCCTGAGAAATGAACTATTGTACTATATCAATTATTTAAAGGTCTGCCTATATTCTCCAGGGAATGAAATTGCTGTAAAGCTACCTGTAATTGGGCAAATAAATGTTGCTTTTTTTGTTTTCTTTAAATTTCTTGAAGTTTAATTATGTCGGCAGAGAAGTAGAGGTGACCGAGCCGCTTTGGTTAAGGTTTTATTTCAATACAAATCATTTTGATTAGCCGAATGCTAGTGACGCCGCCGATTGAATGGGGCTAATTTGTTCACCTCCAACAGAAAGGGCACAAACTCCTAACAGGGCAGGATTTGTGATTCTGAAACATTCTAATTGTACAGCGCCATTTAGCCCAGTGATGGATCCCTATCCCAGAGCAATAGTGGTGCAGTAATTGGGGAACTGCCTGACGCTCCCCAGGGAGATATATATATATATAGATATACAGCGAATGACGAGAGAAAGGTGCATGGAAAGTCGAAGTCGACCGGCAAAGTTAAATCCTTCGACTTCAAATATAGAAGTCGAAGGATTTAGCGCTATTCCTAAGATCTAAGGAATAATCGTTCGATCGAACTATTAAATCCTTTGAATCGAACGATTCGAAGGATTTTAATCCATCGATCGAAGGATTATTCCATCGATCAGGAAATTGTTAGGAAGTCTAACCTTCCCCATAGGCTAACATTGGCCTCGGTAGGTTTTAGGTGGCGAACTAGGGGGGTCGAAGAATTTTTTAAAGAGACAGTACTTTGACTATCGAATGGTCGAACGATTTTTAGTTCGAATCTTTCGATTCGAAGTCGAAGGTCGAAGTAGCCCATTCGATGGTCGAAGTAGCCATATTCGACCATTCGAAATTCGAACTATTTTTCCTTTATTCCTTCACTTGAGCTAAGTGAATAGGCCCCATAATATCACAGTTTCTTCTTAACCATAGGGGTTTCAGTTTTGTGCCTGGACATTTTGGGGGATGTACTAGTGACTGATCCTGCAATTAATGACCTATAAACCTACATTTCAATCATTGTATCTGCATAACTTTATAATTATGATACCAGCCGTCACAGAGCCCTTATTTCATTTAAGCAAAGTGCTCTATAACATAAGCATTTACTACAATGATATCTTCTTCTCTGTGATATTTTTATTTTAAAGCTCCAAAACTCAATAATACTTGACCTTGCTCTAAGGAATTGACATGGAAATATGGAGTGCTAGCTTCATGCTATGCGACTGCTTTTCTTCTTGTTTACAGAGAAGGGAGAAGGGGGAAAAATCCACGGAAATCTTGCAGAAGAAGCTGTGTCAGGCTGATAAATGCTGAATCTTGGGGTTAAAGTTGACCTTTCCCAATAAACCCAAACACAGGGTGAAGTAACAGTGGAGGCTCAAGAACAAAAAGGTAAAGAAGGTTAATTCCATTATTGATGTGCAGGTCAAGAAAAACTCGACTCTAATCCGCGCGGCCCTGACCCGCACCCGACTTTCACCTTCCTTTCATAGACCCGCGTCGCGCCACCCTGCCCCGCAAGTCAACATCACTAAATCACATCCCTGATCTCTATCCAACTGAGAATCTGTGGTAGGGTTGCCAACTGTCTGGACCCTGACAGCCCAGTTTTTGGAAGGGCCGTCCAGGTGAAAACTGCTAGTCTGGATTTCCAAATGAAAAAATCCGGACAGGATATTGAAGTTAATGACATGGAGATCAGCCAATGGCTGATTGCCAAGTCATCACCCCTCCCCCAACACCACCTGCCCTGCCCCCTGACATCACCGGCCCACCCTGACGACATCCTCCTCCTGCTGTTTCCCTGAATTGAAAAGGTGGCAACCCTAATCTGTGGCCTGATCTGACCAATTTGGAGCAAATCTGTAATAGTGACA
This sequence comes from Xenopus petersii, assembly GCA_038501925.1. Lineage (NCBI taxonomy): Eukaryota > Metazoa > Chordata > Amphibia > Anura > Pipidae > Xenopus > Xenopus petersii. The sequence goes on from CM076681.1 coordinate 138,747,871, forward strand.
CCTATGCATACCTCCCAACATTTTGGAAATAAAAAGAGGCCACGCCCATTTTTGTGGCTACACCCCTAATTGCCATGTTCATTTTACAGAATTTGGCAGGTTTTGAAAGTTTGAACATATTTCTGTGGGGTTTTTTTCCCAGTTATTACAGTTTTGCAAATGAAGGTGAATTGCCCTTTAAACTGTGAGTCTAACTTCTCCCAAGGGACCTGTTATCTTATATTGTTACAATTACTTATTTGCTTATCTCAAAATTGTTACAAAAGTATCTTATCTGAACCTTGTGGCTGTTCTGGGCTCTCTGCCAAAAACCAATTAAGTTTGAAACATTGTTTCTTTTTTAGCTGTTCAGTGCAGAGAAAATCGGGACTTTCCAGTGCAGCTGCGGGCTGAGCTGTTAATAGCGGGACTGTCCCGCTGAAAACTGGACAGTTGGGAGGTGTGAACTATGTACTCTGCATGCCTTAGTGTTGCAAAATGTAGATCTGCAATAGTATCTTTAAAATGTTTTTTCTCTTGGAGGCTCAACTGTAAGACTCCCCATTAGCAAATAAAGTTACACACACATATATGCAGGTATAGTATCCGTTATCTGGAAACCCCCTATCCAGAAAGCTTTGAATTGCAGGAAGGTCACCTCCCATAGACTCCATTTAAATCAAATAACTCAAATGTTTAAAACATATTTCCTTTTTCTCTGTAATAACAAAACAGCAACTTGTACTTGATCCCAACTAAAATATAATTGATCCTAATTGTTGAGGGGAAAATAAGCCTATTGGGTTTATTTAATGTTTACCTGATTTTTAGAGGAGATACGGTATGGAGATCCAAATTACAGAAAGATCCCTTATCCAGAAAACCCCAAGTGGTGAACATTCTGGATAACAGATCCTATACCTGTTATTCAGCCATAGAGTCAAGGGGATTATTTATCAAGCTCTGAATATCCGAACCTCGAATAATTTGTAGTTCTAATTTGTAGTTCTTGGAGCAAAAAAAAAAAAAAACTAAGAATTTTTCGAGATTTATTAAAGTCCGATGACCTAAAACTCAGAATCTGAAACCCCGGCATCCAAAAGCACTTGAGGTCCTGTATAAGTCAATGGGGAAGGTCCAATTGTCTCTGCTGATGTCCGTAACGATATCCGATGATTTTCGTGGTTTCTCTGCAAAAAAACTCTGAAAGCTCTGAAAAAATTCGGAGTTTTCGGGGAAAGCTCCGAAGTAGCTCTGAAGTATTTTTTCAAGCTTTTTCCTTCATAAATAAGGTCCATTCGGGAATTTGGAGTTGCTCGCCGTTTGATATTAGAAATACTGAGATAAATTCGGACCTTGATAAATATTTTTAGCCCCAAATGTCCCCCTATATAAACTCCAAGCTGTGCTTGAGCCTTCTGCCTCTGCCCAAACCCCTCTACCCCAGGTGGACTGGCCTCAAAGTTTTAGAACTTTGAAATAAAGATATCACAGAGAAAGACATTGCCGAAGGATAAAACCCTGTTCAGAATAATCCTTAATTACTGTACTTTATTTTCTTTTATACATATTATTAAATACACAATAATCATGCCATGACAAATATTACCCACCTAACATAGAGAAGGGGTCACAGTTCTCCATCAGTTCAGTGCAACAGAATGTTGGATACAATATTTCAGTAAATCTGAGCAGAATATCTTTTGACCATGAACAACAGCTACATCCCAAGTTTCATGGTTATCTAGACTTGTATCTACACCAACTCCATGGACAACTGTGAACCCTTTGGTAGATCTTCATATCTACTTGTAACCAGTCCTGATGAATATACTGTAGCATGTGGCTTAATGTACAAACTCTAAATATGACTAGAGTCCATATCAATGTGTAAAAGCACATAACAATAACCCCACATCGCTCTCACACACACACATACAAGCAACATTTGCCCAAAGCCCAGTATTGTTGGAGTAGTAAACAGAGGACACTGACCAGCCTCTGCATTGGTCCTTAAGGGAGTCTGGATGGATCTCTTGCTTCTATACACCTGATTGGCAAGTCCTGCTCGGCCCCACCAAGCTGCCCCTGAACAGAGAGAGCAAGGATAAGTTTCTGACTCCTTACTTGATGTGGTGCCTGGATAGCAAATAAAGGAAGATTGTTTCTTAAACTTAGGTCACCAAATGCTGCTGGTTCCCAGTATATTGTCACCCACATAAGAAACTAAAAAACACATCTTTACAGGTACAGGTACCACTTGATGTGCTGACTTTACAGTAAGCAGATGGAGAAGACATCAGAGTACCAACTTGGAAATAATTCTGCACTTAATTCTCCTCAATCTGTATTAGATGAAAAATTAGAGTGAGTTAGCAGTTGTTAAGCAGATGACGGCAATGGGGAATGCATTTTGTACACCAATATACTCAGTACATGGAGAACACTATATATTTGGTCCACTTGGCTTTTAGGAAAAGGTTGTGTGTAGGTATTCCAATAGGTTTACTCCATCTGTTATGTACAGAGAAAAGTGAGACATTTTGGTTCATATAACTTCCCATGTCCAATCATGTTATGCCATTCTAATAGCATTACTAGACCATCTCACCTTTTCCACTGTAATTAATTTTGTTATATATTGTGCCTTTCTATTCCATCTCTAAGGATATGCTGTATATCCAATAGAGATGGAGTAGCCTTTGTTGCCTCATTTTATGGGCCATTTTATCCCATAGCTTATAATTGAATAATCACAGTATATACAAGGTCATGCCAATAAATCTACATTTTAAAGTATTGTAGATCTTTGTGATTAGTTTGTATCAGAATGATTATATAAACATATCTACCACCAAACTGATTTACCATGTAATATGACTTAGAGAATATAGTTCTCCTTAAAACATCATCTATGTTCTCCTTAAAACATCAAACAAGGGTTTGAAAGTTGTGCTCACCACTAATTTTTAATAAGGCTGTGACCACAAAATACATATAGTCAAATACAAGAGTCCTCTGCACTCAACCCATTATCAATATATTTAAGACAGAGACATATTGTGCATACTGCTACTAAAAAAATGCCTTACCCTTTAAACAAAACAGGGATTGTTTGTCCATATATTGCAATATATTTAAGCTGGCCAACTACGTCAAAGTCATCCCATATCTGGCCAGTCCTATGCTCAATTTTCATCTGATTCATTAAGAATTCAATTGCTTAATTATACGATTTACAAACATCATCTAAGCCCTTTTCTATGACTATCAGTCCATCAAGCTCTCCATCACATCATCAACAAGATCAATTCTCCTTAGGTCCATCATACCTTTTAAAAAGTTATTCCAACCTAAGACATCTGTAAATGCTTTATTCTTGCATACCATCAGTAAAGATTTTAAAGGGGGTCTACCAGACCATTATATCCGACCATGAATGCAACTTTTTAAAATAAGTTACTTATAGCATCTCTAGAGGTCTCCTTAATGGGACCATCGGTAAATGACTTGATGCCTCATTGATAGAGATCTTTGAAGAGATCTATCCCAGATGATAAACAACCTCTTTTTTCATGTCTAGTAGAAGTAAACCTAGAGCCATTAGACTTGCTGAGTAATCACTGAAGATGTTTCAAGAAGCTTTGTCAGTTCATCTGACTGATATGGGAAGTCCTTGGTGTAAAGACATATACTTTAATTGTCACCTCTCTGAATTGTTACATAACACTTTTCCATTGAATTATTGGAAGAGTTTATATGTTGAGGACTTCCCATACCAATCTGTTGAACTGAAGAAGCTGCTCAGATGAGTAGTGAAATATCTTCAGCAAGTCCAATTGCTCTAGATTTACTTCTACTAGATATTTGTTATTCATAGCTCTCCTAATCATAACACCAGGAAATATCAATGTCCACAGAGCTGTCATAGCATGAGTAAATGTGGCGCTTAAATAAAGTCCTCTTATACCTCCTGGAAATATTTGTTGTGCCATCAGGCTCTACCACAACTTCAGTAAACACATTCTTTGCACAGGGCACTATATTATATCAAAAAATGAAATTCTCTACTATACCATCAGGAAATGTTCCTCAGCCCAGAGCCCTATAATACCATCAAGAAATGTCCCAGCAAACAAGCTCTATTATAATACTGGGAAGTGTCCGTAGGCAGAGAGCCCTATCATATAATCAGAAAAAGCCTCTTGAAAAAGACGTCTCTTATACCATAAGGAAATGTCCTTTGGAATAAACATTCCATCCTACAGAGTTCTAAAATTCTATCGGGAAATATAACTTTGCACAGAGCTCTTTCATACTATCAGGAACTGTCCCTTTATACAGAGCTCAACCATACCATTAGGAGGTGAGCCTTTATTCTTAACTTTATCATAGCATCAGAAAATATCTCATTGTTCAGAGCCCAACCTACAATCATCCTACAGAACTCTATTGTACCGCTACAAAATATCCTTGGCACAGAACTCAATCATACCATTAGGAAATTCACCTTTATTCTGAGATCTATCATAACATCGGAACATGTCCCATTGTAGTGGGCTATATCATACCTTCTAATGTTTCTTTTTTCTGCTGCCCAAAAGCTGTTTCGGCACAGACTGTTAGCTCTTTTGAAAGTCTGAACTTTATCTGTACATCACAACCATCTCTCTGCACCATGAAGTGTATCAAAACCTGTTCAGTAATTAAGGGATTTATGCAATGGGATTACTGAGGAGCTGATCTCAGCATTGCTTACAATGCCACCCACATCACGCACAATTGTTGGACCTATGGTGGCTATACTGGTGGCATAGCAATAAATGCCCACAAGTGTTAAAGGGACCCATTTATCTATTTATAGTGGTTTGAATTGTGTTGTTTATGATGGGTTTTTGCTGCTGAGAAGAACAAGGGCATGTCTGGAAGAAAATGTTCTTGGTAAAACCAGTATGCTATACCTAAATACAATACTGCGCTGTCTAATGGAAACAATTAAGCAACTCCCTCCCATATGTATAAATACCATACACAGAGAGGGAATGATACACATAAGCTATACCCTTATACTATGCTTGTGCTACCTGAGTATATTGATTCAGTAATTGATTCAGCCCTGTATTAGACACATTTCATATATTTTCATTGATCTGGTGTAACTTGACTTATATAAACAAAACACTTATGTTATGTTCATTACCAATGTAATTCTTATTTACCGGTTAGAGGGAGAGCAGGAATGCAGAATTCATATCAATATTGAAAAAAAAGTATTATTTGGAAAGAAACTATGTTCATGTGTATCTAGAATTATAGGTGGAAGACAAGTTACTGTACATTCCCCATAACTTGTGCCCAAGCACTTGACCTAGCAGCAGAATGACCAAAGTTGGAATAGGAGAAAGCCCTAGTTGAGGTTGATGGATAAGTTAAGACCCCATTCTATAGAAGCCACAAAAAATATAACAACATATAGGCAACTTCCATGGAGCTTCATGATTGAGCTATATAATAACCAATACCAGTATAACTCTAATTCTAAAATAAAAGTATAACTCACCTTAAATACATTGGGTTTTTGGACGTTTTAAAATACCTCAAGCAAAAGACAATGCCCAGTTGTGAGGTCATTTGACCTGTTTACAACTCTTTTCATGCTCCAGAGCAAGACTATTGGGGGTGTAATCAGGGCCTGGAAAGGTCACCCAATCAGCAAAGCCACACTATCCTAACCCCTGCCTTCCAACCCAAGGGGCAAGCAGAGTAGACGAAAAAGAATTGCAATCCACTCTGTCTGGTGATGGGTTCGGAGGTAACAGGGATAGAAACTTGGATTCACACAGAGATGGCTACCAAAGACGGGCAGTTTTTAAGATCCTAGAAATTATAGAACTAAACCTAGAACCCCCCCCCCTATGAAAGATTTTCAATTAAATAAATGTAGAAAATTTCCCTATTGCTTCTTAAATATGGGTCAGACATTATATTAACAGGAAGTTTATGTAACAGGAAGTGATGTGAATTCAAATGGACTTTTTTGGAAACTAAAGGTCCACTGGGAACCATTCCTCCCTCATCTCACATATTGTGTAGTCATATATCCAAAGGCATTTATATAAGGGTCTATCAGTCCATTCATATTTAAAATACATGAGAAGCCAGATATCACTGCAAGCATCAATTCTGATCAAACCCCTCTAGATAAAGTACAAAACTATACAGTGGATTGCTTCTATATAATTCTTTTTGCAGATTAAATAGTGCAGCATGGACCCTTTCCTGAAGAGCGGCAGGTGGCATGGGCAAAGTTACAATGCAGAACTTGAAAAGATCATTTTAGAATATGAAGTACAGAAATGGAGTTTGGCGAAGTAAATGGAAGCGGCAGACTTGGAGGATGGTCAATGGCTGCAGAGTGTAGTTAATGAACAAGAAGAGATAACAAGGGACTTTATGTATCACAATGGAAGTCTGTGGATGACTTGGTTTCTATATTACATGAGGCAGAGAGATGTCTGAAGAGATGATGTACAATAAAGTAAGTAGCATGTTTCTCCAGTAAAAAGCATTAAATATTTTACCTTTAAACATCATATTGAATGTTGATCTTTAAATTTTACCTGTCTGGTCATTAATGAAAAACATTAAAAAATATGGTGGAGTCAAACATTCATTCCCAAGTTGCTCAGACAAATGGTGAATGAAAATAGAAGATGTTCTGAAGCTCAATGAAATCAGGTCAAGACCAGGAATGAGCCAACCTGCTTTCACTGAGCTTCAGTAGGGTTTAGTGAAGAAGAGCTTAGTCTGAAAGCCTACTCAAGTTCAATGAAAACAGGTCCAAGATCTGGAATAGACCACTTGGTTAGGACCAGTTTTTGTTAAGCTTCAGTAGAATGTAATGGTCCTAACATAAAGTTTTGGTCTACCATACAGTAAAGTCATAACAACAGAGGTTCTAACAACCTCAACATGGATCCTAGAACCCACCCCAAACACATGATCCCTTTTACCTGTTCTGTTAGTGAGACAGAAAGTGATGGATTTATCCGGGATCCCACAAACATCCCGTACAGATACTTGACAAGTGTAATTGGCGTAGTCTTTGGGCCTCAAATTCTTCAGCTTCAGTACTTTGGTTTCACCCTGAAGAAAAGGAACACATGGGTTTTGTTATGCTTGAACCAATACTATGGCTATAGTCAGAAGCTGACATTTATTTACTTTTCTTGATATTATTATTCGTTTGGCTTGAAAGATAGAAGACAAGTCTCTGGTCTGATCTACAACTCTATATACATATAACTATAACACATTCACTTTAACACAGAACTTGGGGTGCCAGTGGACAGTAGATTATTTAAAGAATCCTTTGTACTTTAAATTGTGGTGCAATTGTGGTGTGGTGCAATAATATATTATATATCTAGCGCACAATGGGTGATACACATACAGTCTCCTATGTACTAGATATCACATGGTGCTCTAACCAGACCAGAGTGCTTACTCTATTTTAGTCTGGTTGATGTTACCTGGGGAACTACTCTACACTATAATCCTTGTCATAGCAAGATTTGTTCTAGTAGCTAGCCCTATCTAACCATCCTATCACTAATCGGCTTCGCTCACAGAGACTCCTCAGCCCTGACTTTACTAAGGTTTGGGTAAAGTTCAACAATTTTTCATCTCATGTGGAATCTACCGCTGGAACCAATGCAGTCCAAAGAGACAAAACCATGGGGCCTATGGGCAAATATTCTTCTCCGGGGGCATAGGTACACTTCCTAACAGAATAAAATGTAGAAACCCAAACTTTGGACTTTGTGGCCGGGTTTGTGGTGGTGGTGAAGGTGAATTATGGACAGAGGAAGGACTCCAAGAGGGTTTGGTGGTGGGAGATACTGCTGAGCCAAGCCAAAGATTCATGGACTATATTTTGCTTATTGGTGGTAAATAGTTTAAAATCAGTTTTGATTTGGCTGAGCTGATGATTATTGTAAATTGATAAGTTTTTACAAAATAAAAAAAATCCTAACAGAATAGAATGCTATGATTAACACCTTGCATCCCCAATATGTGTTTTCAATTTCCCACTGTTTTCATTCTGAGAAGTCTCATTAAATCCTTTTGGATACATACTATGGAGAGCAAATATCCCAAAGTATAGATATTTCATATCGAGATTAAACAACCAAATGTGACTTACTTTGGGGTATTTTGTCAGTTGATCTGGGATTATCATGGGATATTGCTATCCTAAGGCAGTCTTTTCTAGAGCTAGGAGCCTTCAGAACATTATTGCTCCTTATTTCTACAGTAATAAGGGGCAGAGAGCAATGTCGATCACTAGGGATACAATGGGTAGTTCTAGTTACAAAGCTTGATCTTTTATTAAAGAAGACAACTCATGTGTATCATCCCAGAATGCTGGAAGCCATGAGATACACTATGCACTAACATCTACTATAACATCTAACCCCAAACATGTTATGTATCATATCTTTCAAGCACATTTCAAAGCATGTGAATGGGGTTTGGAATTATTCTCAAGCGGCTGAAGCAAAGGAAAAGTATCTATTCGGAGATACCATCTTACAATTCAAAAGATTTGCTTAGAATTCATGAGTAATACAATGACTTTAATTGTTTTTTAAAGACAGGAGTCTCTTCAAAAAATGTTTTTAATAACAGTTCTTCAACGTATTAATGATCTGTAGCTTTTTCACCAAGCTGGGCATGATCTTTTCGACTTCCGGGCAGTTGATGCCGACATTGTGGATTTTCCCTTGCAAGAAAGTATTTGTCTACATAAGAAGCCACAAGAGACGTGACCAATGAATGTTGAATGAAATCTCCAAAGAGTATTAATACGTGTTGCCTTGTATGTCATAGCTAATGTATCAGCCAGTGCAAAGGCTACAGGGAGAGAATCTCATGATATTGGGCAATAAATAAGCTATTTTAAACTGTAAGATGAAATCTTATTTCTTCTATCTCAAGGGATGTCTTTGGGTTCTTTGCAAGGTTCTACTGGTGAATAAAGCATTGGAGAGTTTATTGCATGCCTCCCCCCCCTTTCAATGTAGTGATCATATGCCCCCTCGACTGCCTTTTCTCCATTATAACCAATCCAAACTTGGTCAGCATTTCACCATAACTGAGCCCTTGCATTCCCTTTATCAGCATAGTCGCTCTTCTCTGTACTTTCTCTATTTCATCACTGTTCCTTATATATTTATATATAGTGATCATATCTCCCTTAACTGCCTCTTCTCCAGTATAATCAAAATCAGCTTGGCCAACATTTCCTCATAACTGAGCAATTCCATTCCCTTTATCAGCTTTGTTGATCTTCTCTGTACTTTCTCTACTTTTTTACTGTCACTTATACATTTATATACTGTATAGTGATCATATACAGCCCGATTGGGAGCTTAAGGTGCACAAATTCTTACAGAGGTTAATGGGATTAAAGTACATGGTAGAATAGATAATTTGGTCATATTACCTATTCTACCTTCTAATCAGTATTGTTCAAAGTGCATCATCTCGGTTTTCTCTTTGCAACTCACCTTCACCTCTGAGATACTGATACCTAAATATAGTAAGAGCATTAGCCTCCAACCAAGTCATAACAAATCAATTACTGACTCAACCTTGGTCTAGGTTTTCTATTTCTCTTTTATAATCAAGACATAACAAATCAATTACACAGCTGAGAGACGCACACACACACACACTGAATTCGTAAAAAGAGTTGCAATTATAGCACCAAAAACTAAATGAATTAAAAAATTCACTAGCTGTGTCACAAATATTGTGTAGAACAGGTATGTCTGACTTGCAGAGCTCTGGCTGATGCTAAATTAGTTCATAGTATTCTCAGAGAGCCAGTATTCCCAGGTGGCACTACCTATGGCAGAGCATAATTGGCTATTTGGTGGCATTGCCTAATCCTAACTTTCTTCAAGAACTGTAAAGTTTACAATCTGGAAATTCTGTCAGATGGACCAGTGGAGATATACTGTACCTTCAGTATACCTGAAAAAAAAAAAAAAAAAAAAAAAAAAATATATATATATATATATATATAGATATATATATATTACCGAAACGTTGGGCATTGATACTATGCAGCAATAAAAGATTATGCTTTTTACACAAAAAGGTGCTGGTCTGGAAACTATTGGTGTGTATATATATATATATATATATAAATTTCAGTGCAAACATGATGGTTGTGCCAAAATCACTGTGTTTCCTTGACAAAGGTTCCTGTGTGGGACCGAAACGTTGGATAAATAAACCTTTTCTTTTTTTTGACACTTTTTGTCTGTTTTTACTAAAATCCTGCGAGTGCCATCATTTCGTATCCTGCATTTACCCTCTAAGCATGAGCACCCAGGTTGTGATTATACTTAGGGTGTGCGGCTCATATCTACCATTTTCTATATATATATATATATATATATATATATATATATATATATATATATACTGTATATATAGGAGAAGTGGAGATCGCACTCGCAGGTCTTAAGTGTGGTAAAAAGCTTTTTATTGTGGACAGTCGCTGACGTTTCGGCTGATACAACAGCCTTTCTCAAAGTAAAAAATGTGTCAAACAAACGGAAATGAATACACAGTGTGGCGGGAACAAAATCAAAAAAACCAAAAAGCAAAACTAAGGCAGAGGAAGTGACGTGTGAATGACATCATAAATGAAAAAAACTAACGTAAAGAACAGAAGAAAGAACTAATAGATAGGAATAAAAATCAGGTGAAACGAAAAAATAATTTAAAAACAGTTTTTCAAACACAGGGGCTTATATCAATGAAAATAGTTAACACAAACAAAATTTGCATGGATGCGCTTAGGGAAGTTAGATTCCACTGCTCCAATGTTATATTGAGCAGTGTCTATAGAATTAGACATTAAGACAATGTTTCGAAAAATGTTCGTTGCTCATATGTCAATCAGAAATGGTAACATAATAGACAGCAGGGAGAAACAGCTAGAGGGTTTAAACACAATGTTGCTGTGTATCGGTATATCAGTGTAAGAAGATCAATTGAGTAGTGCTAGTAGGCTTAGGAGGGGGAACGGAATCGTAAACCACAAACCAGAAAGACGAAAAAGAAATGAGTACTGTCGTGAGAACAGAGAAGCGAGGTGGCACCAAAGAGATAACAAAATACAAGGAACGAACACATAGCCACAAAAGAGAAAATATAAAGGAAAATACCACAAAGGTTCCTGTGTGGGACCGAAACGTTGGATAAATAAACCTTTTCTTTTTTTGACACTTTTTGTCTGTTTTTACTGAAATCCTGCGAGTGCCATCATTTCGTATCCTGCATTTACCCTCTAAGCATGAGTACCCAGGTTGTGATTATACTTAGGGTGTGCGGCTCATATCTACCATTTTCTATATATATATATATATATATATATATATATATATATATATATATATATATATATATATATAAATTTCAGTGCAAACATGATGGTTGTGCCAAAATCACTTTTCCGTGACCAACAGTCGTGCCCAGCAGTGCCCTCGCTGACGATACTATAACTTTATAAGAGTTAGGGATGCACCGAATCCACTTTTTTGGATTCGGGCCGAACCCCCGAATCCTTTGTGAAAGTTTCGCCCAAATACCGAACCAAATCCTAATTTGTATATGCAAATTAGGGGTGGGAAGTGGTAAAAAGTTTTACTTCCCTGTTTTGTGACAAAAAGTTACGTGATTTCCCTCTCCGCCCCTAATTTGCATATGCAAATTCGGATTCGGTTCGGCCTGGCAGAAGGAATCGGCCAAATCCGAATCCTGCTGAAAAAGGCTGAATCCTGGTCGAATCCTGGATTCAGTGCATCCCTAACAATGTATGCTGTGCCTTGAAACACATGATATTTGGCATAAAAGTCCATTTGTGGAGCAGCAGTATAAAGGACTAGAAGTTGCAGAGCATGGAGGCTAATGGAATCAGCTTGAGACAGGTTGAGCCATGGGAAAAGCCTTGGTCAGGTGCTATAATGGAAGGTTTGGTTGCGGAGTTATCAGTTCATCATAATCCAATTTTGTGCCACAGTGGCACAAATCCTATCAGATCCCCAATGGAAGCAGCAGTCCTGTCCTGCTTTATGGCTGAGATTCTAGCTATCTGTATAACAGAACATTCTGTCCCAGTGGCTGCACAGATCCTATCTGATCCCCATTGTAAGCAGCAGTCCTGCCCTGCTTTATGGCAGCTGAGATTCTAGCTATCTGTATAACAGAACATTCTGTCCCAGTGGCTGCACAGATCCTATCTGATCCCCATTGTAAGCAGCAGTCCTGTCCTGCTTTATGGCAGCTGAGATTCTAGCTATCTGTATAACAGAACATTCTGTCCCAGTGGCTGCACAGATCCTATCTGATCCCCATTGTAAGCAGCAGTCCTGCCCTGCTTTATGGCAGCTGAGATTCTAGCTATCTGTATAACAGAACATTCTGTCCCAGTGGCTGCACAGATCCTATCTGATCCCCATTGTAAGCAGCAGTCCTGTCCTGCTTTATGGCAGCTGAGATTCTAGCTATCTGTATAACAGAGCATTCTGTCCCAGTGGCTGCACAGATCCTATCTGATCCCCATTGTAAGCAGCAGTCCTGTCCTGCTTTATGGCAGCTGAGATTCTAGCTATCTGTATAACAGAACATTCTGTCCCAGTGATCAGATATGCTTTTTGAACTCTATTGCATCTAAATAAAACGAATCTGCAGCTTGGCTGATATATTTTGGCAATAAAATTCCCATGCCTGGAAAAAATAGTAGAGATGCACCAAATCCATTATTTTGGGATTCAGCTGAATATCAAACTGAACCAGAACCTTGCATATGCAAATTAGGGGTTGGGAAAGTGCAGAAAGGCAGAAATATCTCAGAGAATTCTCTTTCTTTCTACAACTTGTATTCTCTATAAAAGGGAATTGACTCCAATAAACATATCACATAATATTCTTATTAGTACATGTTTTAGTAAAGCATTTCGCTGGCTTCTAAAGGAGAAATAAAATGATAAAGAGACAAAGAACCTGAGGCTCCAGGTCAAGGAGAGATACCATGTGGCTTGTAATTATGTACTGAATGGAGTCACTAGGACTTGGGTGGTATAACTGAATTAGTGAAGGCAGAACTCACTTCAATATAAGGAACACACTAACAAAAAAATCAATCAAATTTGTGCTAAATGTTTTGGGAGAAGAAAAAATGAATAACTCAGGCGAGATCCCTGTCTCTAGAGGAACGGCACATCATGTTCCCTCAGACAGACCAATCTTAGCCCTTAATAAATCACATTGTTTTTTTATTTGGCTCTGGGAAGTGATGGATATTCATGCTCTGGGCATGTGTAAATCTGCGGGAGGTTTATGAGATCCCTAGTAATATATGCAGCAGCCACATCTGCTTTGAAGTATTTCTTCTCCTAGGTGTCTGCAGAGCCTTCTAACAGGGCCTCATGGCCTACTAAGGAGAACCTTAGATTTATACTCTGCCTGCTCTGCATGGGATTGGCACATAGTCTCACCCACAATACTGGTTTGTGCATTCTGTTGATACATACAAGTGTTGAAATGTATATGATGTCGATATTGATGCATAAATAGTTATGGATATTTTAGGGGACTCCAAACTGAGCAGTAGACTGAATACCAATAATTTCTTCACAGTGTTGAGCAGAGAGCAAAGGGAGAGATGGTGCCTATAGTAACAGTGGGATAATAGTCTCTGGGAAGGGAGTGTGACTGTGGGATAGCAGGTATAGTAGGGAGAGATGGTGCCTATAGTAACAGTGGATAATAGTCTCTGGGAAGGGAGTGTGACTGTGGGATAGCAGGTATAGTAGGGAGAGATGGTGCCTATAGTAACAGTGGATAATAGTCTCTGGGAAGGGAGTGTGACTGTGGGATAGCAGGTATAGTAGGGAGAGATGGTGCCTATAGTAACAGTGGATAATAGTCTCTGGGAAGGGAGTGTGACTGTGGGATAGCAGGTATAGTAGGGAGAGATGGTGCCTATAGTAACAGTGGATAATAGTCTCTGGGAAGGGAGTGTGACTGTGGGATAGCAGGTATAGTAGGGAGAGATGGTGCAGCTTTTTGCCCTACTACAATCAAAATCTATTCAGGTCACAGTAAAAAATAAGGGTTTCCCTACTGTTATAATAACATGTAGCTATAAATGTGTGGCCCCATTCTATATAGCTAATTACATATATCAACCTGACCTAGAACTGATCTATTGCTTTGCTTCACTGCCTATACCCCAATGTGTGTGTGTGTGTGTGTGTGTATATATGTATATATATATATATTTTATATACACAAATTGATAAGGGAATTGATACATGTTAAGTCTTTAATTTAGCTTAGCTGTCAATATATGCATGACTTATGGATCCTCAGGTCCTTCATCCCCAAAAAATTGACACTGACACCACAACTGGGTGGAAAGGCCACAGCTTAATTTATTATACATGTTACCGTAAATACCTTCAACATCCAAATAATAAACCACCCATAACGATATCAATAACCATGCATAAACATATACATCAACATATACATAAACCATTGCTGGCTGCATCATTACATATACTTAAACAATCTTTACCAAACCTGACGCTAGTTCCCAACATGCCCACTTACTTTGGCACCTAACTGGCCCCAAAATGTCTATCTCTCCCGCTTAAACTACCCCTTCCATTTTCTTTCCCCTTTTTGGCTGCCCATAGTGCAGCAAAACAATCCTATTGGGCTTATTTAATATTTAAATGATTTTTAGAAGGCTTAAGGTATGGAGATCAAAATTAAGGAAATATCTCTTTTTTCGGAAAACCCAAGCATTCTTGATAATAGCTTCCATACCTGTACCTTAATACTGTACTGTCTAAGGGAATCAATATGGCACCTCCTCCTCCCATATGTATAAATACAAATATACAGAGAAGGAATGTTCTGGGCACACAATAAGCTATACCTTCATACTGTACTGTCTAAGGGAATCAATATGGCACCTCCTCCTCCCATATGTATAAATACAAATATACAGAGAAGGAATGTTCTGGGCACACAATAAGCTATACCCTCATACTGTACTGTCTAAGGGAATCAATATGGCACCTCCCATATGTATAAATACAAATATACAGAGAAGGAATGTTCTGGGCACACAATTAGCTATACCCTCATACTGTACTGTCTAATGGAATCAATATGGCACCTCCTCCTCCCATATGTATAAATACAAATATACAGAGAAGGAATGTTCTGGGCACACAATAAGCTATACCCTCATACTGTACTGTCTAAGGGAATCAATATGGCACCTCCCATATGTATAAATACAAATATACAGAGAAGGAATGTTCTGGGCACACAATTAGCTATACCCTCATACTGTACTGTCTAAGGGAATCAATATGGCACCTCCTCCCATATGTATAAATACAAATATACAGAGAAGGAATGTTCTGGGCACACAATAAGCTATACCCTCATACTGTACTGTCTGAGGAGACAATATGTAACTCCATATATACAGAGAAGGAATGTTGTCTTCTTTATAAGTGATACAATCACTATGTTCTTTTTATTTAGGAAAATAAATGGGAAACCCAGACATCCTACAAATATGCAAGTATGAAACTCTGAATACAAAGTCTGCCCCTGTTGCTGTGAATAATGCGGGTACTGCATTTAATCCATGTTTAACTCCATAAAAATCTCCAACCATTTGTCTCAATTTCCTTCCATCTCTGAAGTGACACTTGCACTAACTAGGAACTGTGGGCCGGTGGAAGTGATTTTTCATGAATCCTTTCACAGCTGACAGTTCTCTATGTGTCCGTATTGTAATGACGCTCATGCTTTGTACATAGTCGCAGGGTTGTGGAACTCGTCAGCTGGAGACAGAAATGCCTGTGTGTCTGTATTTGTCACTGGAAGAACAATGTTTCTCTTCCCCTGCGGTTAGGGGCCCATTACCCTCCAGACAACACCCATTTATTAATTTCTGTTTATTAGAAAGGCGGCAAGCTCACAGAGGTATGATAAGTAGTCTGGGTGCTAATATGAGGGCTGAGAACACTGCTGCCTGATTGGGGGAATGTGAGTCCATTAACTACCGTATATACTCGCGTATAAGCCGAGTTTTTCAGCACCCAAAATGTGCTGAAAAACTCTACCTCGGCTTATACGCGGGTCAGCTAAAAAAGGTTGCCGCTTACTCACTGATTGAAGTGTGCAGTGACTCCTCCGTGCTGCCCATACTTCTCCCCGCTCGTGGCTTCCTTAGCCCTCAGCCCCTCCCCTCTCAGCTCTCGTCATTCAGTACTCCTCAGCCCTTCCCCTTTGGGAAAATGCGTGCGCATTACCGTATTGCGCGTAGGAGCGCACAAGAGTTTAGAAGAGGAGCGCTCGAGACGTGGATGAGGTGCGCGCTCACTCTGTGATACGAGCACGCACCTAACGTATCAGTGTTCCCTTTTTGTTCACTTTGGCCATATGATCAAGATTCTCTGTGTAATAATGTGAAGTGTGTATTGTACACAAGACTTGCATGTGTATAAACAAGTGCACAGCTTAGAACAGCACAGCGTCTTCTCCCTTTGTGACGTGCCCTGGGACTGATTGACAAGAGCTGAGAGGGGAGGGGCTGGAGCAGAATTAAGCGAGGAGGGGGGAGAAGTATGTGCAGCAGCATGGAGGAGTCAGTGCATGCTTCAGATCAGTGAGTAAGCAGCAACTTTAAAGCTTTAAATTGGCCATGTCCTAAAATAATTTCTCACCCCTAGGCTTATACACGAGTCAATACATTTTTCCAGTTTTCTTAGGTAAATTAGGTACCTCGGCTTATACACGGGTTGGCTTATACACAAGTATATACGGTATTTGTGAAATCCCAGTTCATCCAACATCTTGTGCATCATAAGATAATCCCCCCCATTAAATATTTCTTATCTTAGTTTTTTTTAATCTGACTGTGTTACTTTACCCTAACAACTTGCTGCCCTTGGCCCGGGCCTCTGTGGCCTCACCACAAATCCTGGCCTGCCAAGGGTCAAGATGCAAGACGTTGTGCTCTTAAAAATAGTGCAGAGACTTGTGGCTACTTACACAAAGCAAGATGCAGTGTACTACATTTTTTGCAAAATGGAGTCAGTAGAACTAAATGTTGACAGTAGGACAAGATGGAAACAAACATGCAAGATGGAGACCGTAGCACAAGTTGAAGACAGCAGGATAATATGGAAATGTAAGACAAGATGTAGACCGTAGTACGAGATTGAAACAGTAGGACAATATGTTGGCAGCAGGGTTAGATAGAGACATTAAGACAACTTGGAGACAGTAGGACAATATTGTGATGGTAGGACAATATGGTGGTAGTAAGGCAAAATGAAAGAGTAGGGCAAGACGGAGACAATAAGACAGGATGAAAATATTAGATAACACCAGAAGGACAAAATGAGTCACTTTATATTGTGATGTCTAAACTGCAAGGCAATAGGTTGGATTGTCCTACTAGTAAAATGGGACCACAGATGGTCTGTTTTCTATTGGTTCCTACTACACGTGAAAATAGCCCTGCCCTGGAATATGCCAAAATAGAAAGGTAAACCATTTATTAAACCCCAAAAACTGAAAACCAAACAACAAGGTATTATTTTTATTATTAATCAAAGTTAATTTGAAGGTTGCGTTCCCCTTTAATTCAATGTATTATATAGGAGGCGCCTGGGGACGGCAGCATTAAGAAGCTTGGTTCTGTCATGCCCATTTCTCTTGGCACAATAATGCTCCTGGAAATAAGCCTCTACTCCCACTGTTACACAATTAATGGCTTAGTAAGTCCGCCAAACAAAATGCTGCTAATCTCTATTTTCTGGACTTTCCTAAATACTCCATCACTTTTTCAAAACAAATGGTCCTAATCCAGCAAATATAACAAGCCTTATTTAAATAGGGTTGGTGCTGCTCATGTCGCTTTACTGCCAAAAACAGACTTGAATGACTTCTTGCTGTGAGTTTGGAGATCATTTAGAAATTGGGCAGAGTTGGGGTTTCAGCAGGGAAAGCAGCCCTGTCCAAAGACTTGGGGTGAAAAAGGGGAGAACTTCGTAACAGAAGAAAACCCAAACAACAGCAATTTGAAATGTTGTAACATCTGTAATAGGATTCAATCTGGGGATTTAATTAATTCTGGGGAAATACCTACTTTGTGGACCAATAACCTTAAACCAATAACCTTAATCTTTGCAGACCCAATAGCAGAGCAGATGACTTCTTCTGTATTTGGTTTTATGTGACTACATATTGATCTCTATGTTCATGACCTGATTTAAAACTCTATGGGCGTAATTAAAAGTCACACAATTTACATCAAGACTAATCAAGCAACTAATATCAATCAATTAAATATTAGCTTGCATGCTGGAGACCACTTCCCACTCATGGGTTGCTAAGGGGCACATTTACTTAGCTCGAGTGAATGAATAGAAGAAAAAAATACTTTGCATTTCGAACGTTTTTTTGGCTACTTCGACCTACGACTACAACTTTGAATCAAACGATTCGAACAAAAAATCGTTTGACTATTCAACCATTCGATAGTCGAAGTACTGTCTCTTTAAAAAAAAAAATCAGCCCCCTTCTTCGCCAACTAAAACCTACTGAACATCAATGTTAGCCTATGGGGAAGGTCCCCATAGGCTTTCCTTGCAATTTCTGATCGAAGGAAAATCCTTCGATCGATGGATTCAAATCCTTTGATTCGTTCGATTTGAAGGATTTAATCGTTCGAATGATTTTTCCTTCGATCGTTCAATCGAACGAATTGCGTTAAATCCTTCGACTTCGATATTCGAAGTCGAAGGATTTAACTTTGACAGTCGAATATCGAGGGTGTCGTAATCTTTTGGAGCAAACATAACTTTTTCAGTAAGAAGTTTTATTACATTCACTGCACACTGGCGCTAACAATAGAATTCGCAAACCTTCCAGTGTTGGAAGTGGTCTCTAAACAGTTTCCAAGTTCGCAAAAGCTATATTAAATTTGAATAAAGGCAAATTTGTTGGCACAGAGGCATAACTTTTTGCATTGCGAATATATTTTCCCTAGCCAACTTTTATTACATTCCACCATTCAACTTTAAACTTTAGAAATCTTTCTAATGCTAATCCATACAGTGATGTAGTGGACTGTGTAGTCTATGTGCTTCAAAGCTCTATGATGCAAATGTATTAAAAAAAAAAATTCAAAGTAATTCTGCAATTCGAGACAGTTAAAAAAGCAAATATGAATATTTTCAAATTTGAGCTTCTCAACGTGATTCTCAATGTGATTCTTGAATTGAAGATTTTAAATAAAAAAGCAAATTTGAACACTTTCACGTTTGTGTTTCTCAACGTGATTCTTGAATATGTTTAAAAATTGGCTACTAAAAGCCACCGAACTTCTGCAAAATCAATGTATTTTTCACATGCATGCTATTGTATTTCTTTAATTAGGTTGAAATTAATTAGCATTTTGTTGTACATTTGATTTAAAATGAAGGGAATAATGCAATATTTGTTGCAATCAGTTTTTTTTCCCCGCACGAATTAAAGTGATAGGAATATAATATATTTTTGTAGCTACAGCAGCCTGAGCATATAGCCCTGATTCATCATGGATAGAGTAATGAGACACAACTAAACATCTGGAGTTATGTGATAATTCAGGGCTGTATTTCCATGCTCAAAAACACAGGGGTCCCTTGGGATGTCAACGTTAGAACGGTGAATATGCAATGCCAGTATCAATTTATATGATTCCTTATGTGCATGACCTCGGCTGATTCCAGTCTATGTGTGTATAACTTCAGCTGATTCAACTCTCTACGATCATGACCTTGTCTGATTCCAATCTATGTGTGTACAACTTCAGCTGATTCAACTCTCTACGACAGGGATCCCCAACCTTTTGAACCCGTGAGCAACATTCAGAAGTAAAATGATTTGGGGAGCAACATGAGCATGAAAAATGTCCTTGAGTTGCCAAATAAGTGCTGTGATTGGCCATTTGGTAGCCCCTGTGTAGATTGTCAACCTATATTGAGATTCTGTTTGGCAGTACATCTGGTTTTTATGAAACCAAAACTTGCCTCCAATCCAGGAATTCAAAAATAAGCACCTGCTTTTAGGCCACTGGGAGCAACATCCAAGGGTTTGGAGAGCAACACGTTGCTCACGAGCTACTGGTTGGGGATCACTGCTCTACGATCATGACCTTGGCTGATTAAAGTCTATGGGGGGAATTCACAAAAGTGTCGGGAACAAAAAAATGTCTTTAAAATGTCGTAGAAAGTGACGTAGCAACAGCCGACAAATTCACAGAGCATTTCTCCGCCAATTTTCAGACATGTGCGACACTTTTGAATTAGTGTCGTTAAAAGTGGGCGTGGTTTTTCGGCGCCACTTTTCCCGTCATTTTTATGAATTACTCGTATACTCATTTTTTTTACCGACAATTTTTCAGACACTTTAGGCTCTCCAAAATGAAAATGTCAGACAAATTGTCGTTTAAAAAGTCTTGGTAAATGTCGTTTGTACGATGAAAAGATATACGACATTTTAGAAAATTGTCAGACTTACGAGACATTCAGAGATGGTAACATCTGCCTTTGTGAATTTGCCATTCATACGACATTTTACAAATTTGTCGACCGCCACTTCTGGGTCACTTTTTTTACCGACACTTTTGTGAATACCCCCCACTATGTGTGTATGACTTCAGCTGATTCAACTCTCTACTATCATGACCTTGGCTGATTCAAGTCTATGTGTGTACAACTTCAGCTGATTCAACTCTCTACGATCATGACCTTGTCTGATTCCAGTCTATGTGTGTACAACTTCAGCTGATTCAACTCTCTACGATCATGACCTTGTCTGATTCCAATCTATGTGTGTACAACTTCAGCTGATTCAACTCTCTACGATCATGACCTTGGCTGATTCAAGTCTATGTGTGTAGAACTTCAGCTGATTCAACTCTCTACGATCATGACCTTGGCTGATTAAAGTCTATGTGTGTACGACTTCAGCTGATTCAACTCTCTACGAACATGACCTCGGCTGATTCCAGTCTATGTGTGTACAACTTCAGCTGATTCAGTATACAGTAGAAACCCACTGTATATAATGTGGCACAATGTCTGGGAAAACTCTAGAAGGAAGGGACATGTTTCCCAGAATTCTCTATTAGAGCCAGCATAGACCTGTGTGGCCAGTCATCTTAAAGTATGACCTTAGTAATCTATAGTCCTTGTGTTCAAGGCTGATTATCTAAAACTTTGGACAAATAGCTAGGCCCTATACATGTGTATAGGGCCTAGTTATTTCCAAGTGCAAACCAATAGGACAGAAATGGGTTCCAAAGGCATTTATATGGGCTCTAGGACTGGCCAAGGGCCTCACAGACTTCTTTGTATGATGTTAACATTTTAATTTTGGCCCCAATAATTAAGTACAAGGTATAGCCAACCTACTACTGGAATATTGGATAATACAGACTGTGTGCATGTTTCACCTAGGATGGTTGTACAAACAAACAGCAAAAATATCATCAACAAAGCTGCATAAAATACAGTAAAAAGGGCATACCTGTGTATACAGTGGCTCATAAATATCCACTCCATTGTCTTGATTGTGAGAGAGAATCTCGGAACCCCGTTTCCAGATGAAGCGCGCCGGTGGATTGGAGCTGACAGTGCAGCGCAGGAAAACGGTCTTTTCTTGGTAGAAGCTCCCTCGGACATCACTGATGGTCTGATGAATGGTTAGAATGGGTTCATCCAGATCTGGAAGGTAGGTCCACAGGGGTTGTTATATGACTGGGTATGTAAATATTGAGGTGCATGTCACTGAGTTAGGCTTAAGAGATATAAATGACACAGACATTATATTAAGAACCAGAAGTTTAAAATATAAATAAACAATCTAGACTTAGTAGTGGATGTTTACCTGAGAAGACAGAGACATGTAGCTCATATAATGTATATCAAAGCACAAATACACCATATATATATATATATATATATAAGCTCTGATGGTACCTGCACTCAAACTCCAACGTTTGTTCGTCGGTGCTGGGTCAAATCTATAAGAATTATAATATATATATAAAAATATAAGAACTAACGTTTTGGCTAGCCTTGAGAAAGGCTAGAGTGCTAGCCAAGACGTTAGTTCTTATTTTTGACTAATAAACACCGTTATTTCTTTGTAAGACCTGTGAGTGCGAGCCTCCTTCTGGTCTATATTTATCTTTTTGGGCTTTATTTGCACCCAGGCAACTTACACCTCTACACGAGTTGTGCCATTATCCAGACAGCTATATATATATATATATATATATATATATATATATGATATATATACATTTATAAACAAAAAAGGAACTTGCAGTTCTCCAGTTTTTGTTGAAGTTTACACTTAGCTTACTCTTAAGTCTTTGGGGTTACCCAGAATGCTCTGCATGTGGCTATACACTGGCTGGGAAAGTCTATTACTCAAAAGGGATGAGTTGGCCATTATGAAAGTCAAAAGGAGAGAGGACAATGATGATTCCCTTGTGGCATGTATGTGATAATAATGAAGTCTATGAAAAGCAGGTACAGAGCACAAAGCCAATAGGATCTGACTGGGGGGCACAAAGTCTGGGGATGTACAAGTATGTTGAGAGTTGTAGTTCAGTGCCACCTGACATGCTATTATTTACAGGTGCCCGACTAGGGATATATTGTCATGTGATGCATCCATAACATTGTTATGTCAGTGCCTTGAATGATGCTGTCGGAATTCCCTTTATGAGAGAGGAATGTTTGATTATCAAAGGGTATGTTTGCTTTTAAAACTCCCTTTCTAATATCTAGCAGATGGAAGTAATCTTAGCAAATATAAAACGTTTTTAAAAATGATTTGCCTTTCCCTAAAATGTGTGGTTGCTAAGGTCAGCGACCCTTGCAACAAGAAAGACTGGTTGTGAATATAAAGTCTTCTTATAGTCTTTCTAACATTTTTCTATTTCTATTACAATTAGTATTTCCTGCATTCCCTTGCACCCCTTTACCTTATTTTATTGGCCATATTGAAACTTGTATTTCTCTGTCTTATTCTGTTATATTTCCATCCTTATTTCCTTTCACTTTATTCAACCGTTATCATTTTCCTCTTGTTTGCTTTGTTTAAATCCCATTTATATTCTTTCCTTTGCTCGTTGAAGCAGATTTACTAACATAGGTTCAAAATTGATGCAGCAACCCCATAACAACCAACTAAGTCTTTTTATTTGGCTTTATTTGCAAATGAGACGAATGAAAGCAAATGACTGATTCGGGTGGAGCAATTTTGATTCATTTCTGCATGTGTCGAGGGGTATTAATTAGAACTTTAACATTATAGAAAAGTAATGCCAAACTATTTTGTCTTTCTTTTTCGGTGGCCATCAAATAAGTTTATTGATTTCAGTTTTTATAATTTATGAAAATCAACAACAGCTGGAGAGCTGCAATTCGGACATCATTTTGACAAATATTGTTTTTCATGTCAAGGGGGTCCACTCCTAAAGCTGGCCTTTCTAATACGTGGCCATGATTGATAAGGCTCCCATATCCCTGTGCCCAGGAGAAGGAGTTAAAGGAAAACTATACCCCCAAACAATGTAGGTCTCTATTAAAAGATACTGAGTAAAACAGCTCATGTGTAAAACCCTGCTTCATGTAAATGAACCATTATCATAATAATATACTTTTTTAGTAGTATGTGCCATTGGGTAATCATAAATAGAAAATTGCCATTTTAAAAAATAAGGGCCGCCCCCTGAGATCGTAAGATTCACTGTGCACACATACAAACCACATGTAAGGTCACATGAGCCAATTAACAGACAGAGTTCTGCCTTTTGCTTTCTCACTTCTTCCTGTTACAGTCAGGGGCCGATTCACTAAATTCGAGTGAAGGATTCGCAGTAAAAAAACTTCGAATTTCGAAGTGTTTTTTGGGCTACTTCGACCATCGAATGGGCTACTTCGACCTTCGACTACGACTTCGAATCGAAGGATTCGAACTAAAAATCGTTCGACTATTCGACCATTTGATAGTCGAAGTACTGTCTCTTTAAAAAAAACTTCGACCCCCTAGTTCGGCAGATAAAAGCTACCGAAGTCAATGTTAGCCTATGGGGAAGGTCCCCATAGGCTTGCCTAAGTTTTTTTGATCGAAGGATATTCCTTCGATCGTTGGATTAAAATCCTTCGAATCGTTCGATTCGAAGGATTTAATCGTTCGATCGAATGAATAATCCTTCAGTCGTTCGATCGAATTTTCTGCGCTAAATCCTTCGACTTCGATATTCGAAGTCTAAGGATTTCAATTCCTAGTCGAATATCGAGGGTTAATTAACCCTCGATATTCGACCCTTGGTAAATCTGCCCCCAAGTGTTGTAGTATTTCTGGTCAGGTGATCTCTGAGGCAGCACAGATAGAGTCACGAAATGGTGGTTCAAAAATCGAAAAAAATCACCAGCAGCACACTGTTGAATTTGCAAGAAAGTGCTCAAGTGCAAAATTTATTTAGCCCATAGCATACAAAAAAGGCAACGTTACGGGCCTGCCAGGCCCTTTATCAAGCCCCCTGTTACACCATCAACAATCCTTTTAAAGTGAGGGAAAGGGGCGTATACACAAGCCACACCCCCTTCCTGTGAACATCCAATCACAATATTTCAATTATTTATACATCTGTAACACATCCTTCCCATGTGCTTCTAAAAATTTTTTAAAAATATCAGCAAGAAAGTTATCCATCAGAAATATACAAAAAATTCAACGTTGCAAAACATTAAAAAAAAAATTAAAATTTTGCACTTGAGCACTTTCTTGCAAATTCAACAGTGTGCTGCTGGTGATTTTTTTCGATATATGGATGTGACATTAGGACAGGATAGGGTCTTCCGGTTCAGCACCTGACACAACAACGGTGGACTATTTTGGGAGGTGAGCGCTCCTCATTTGTGACTGAAATGGTGGTTCAAGGCAAGAGATGTAAACGGGCAATATTTATGTAAATATATATTCCAGTTTGGTAAGATTCTTTAATATGTCATTCAATTTGATATAAACTATCTGTTGCTTAAAGGAACAGTAACGTCAAACAATAAAAGTGTTTTAAAATAATGAAAATATAACGCAGTGTTGCGCTGCACTGGTAAAACAGCTGTGTTTGCTTAAGAAACACTACTATAGTTTATATAAATAAGATGCTGTGTAGCAAAGGGGGCAGCCATTCAAAGGAGAAAAGGCTCAGGTTACACAGCAGATCGCAAATAAGCTCTGTCTAATGGTGTTATCTGTTATCCATTAGTTAAAGGAAAACTATACCCCCCAAACAATGTAGGTCTCTATGTGTAAAACCCTGCTTCATGTAAATGAACCATTATCATAATAATATACTTTTTTTAGTATAGTATACATAGTATGTGCCATTGGTTAATCATAAATAGAAAATTGCCATTTTAAAAAATAAGGGCCGCCCCCTGGGATCGTAAGATTCACTGTGCACACATACAAACCACATGTAAGGTCACATGAGCCAATTAACAGACAGAGTTGTGCCTTTTGCTTCCTCACTTCTTCCTGTTACAGTTAGTGTTGTAGTATTTCTGGTCAGGTGATCTCTGAGGCAGCACAGATAGAGTCACGAAATGGTGGTTCAAGGCAAGAGATGTAAAAGGGCAATATTTATGTAAATATATATTCCAGTTTGGTAAGATTCTTTAATATATCATTCAATTTGATATACAGTAAACTATCTGTTGCTCAAGTTTTCATTTTGGGGGTATAGTTTTCCTTTAACTTGTGCCATATAGCCGTTTTTCAATTTCCGCCATTGCTCCACAGCAGCTTGTTTATATGAACTATAGTAGTGTTTCTGAAGCAAACACATCAGTTTTACTAGTGCTGGGCAACACTACCTGATATTTTCATTACTTTAAAACACTTTCATGTTTTGACGTTACTGTTCCTTTAAGTATTCATTTTGGGGGTATAGTTTTCCTTTAAATAGGAAATTGCTGAACACAAAGAGTGAGTCCTCGCATAAGGAGAGACACTGATTAATCAAATGGAGCAAACTGATCGATAGCACATCTAATAAAATGAGCCTGGGCTCCCAAAGGACCTTTCTCCATCTCATCACAAAATAAATAATCCTTTTTATGAAGTCAGTGCCCTTACTTCTCCCCTGTGTCTGGATCTCTGGCCTGACCCCTTTCAGCCTGATGAGCTGATGTCTCAACAATGTAAAGTAAAGAAACATTTCCCATGTACAAGGCTGATCCCTCATGAGCAACATTGGCTGGAGAGGAGATAAACCCACAGAGACGATTGTTCAGCTAACGGGAACACCTCCAACATCCCAATGATCAATAGGGACAGGGACTGGTTCTGATCCACTTGCGGTCGGTACCAACTTGGAAGTGAGCGAAGGCAGAATCACTGCATTAGAACGTTCACAGGGCCAGACCAATACGTATTGCAAGTTAGAGCATTGATATACTGTATTTATGGAGTGAAACCAACCTGTATCCGAGCAGAACATTATTATTATTATTATTATTATGTTCATGAGGTTAGACCAGTTGGTAAAAGCACAAAGAGGAATGAGTTAAAATGGTGCGAGGAATGGCTGAATGTGTTTAAAGAAATAAGTTAAACTGAAAGCAGTTTTTGACATAATGAAAGAAAACGAAATTCTAAGCAACTCTCCAATATGCATCCATTAAAGGGATGGTTCACTGTTTTAAGGAGAACGAAAGTTTAACTAAAGAAGTAGCTAGAAATGTTGTACATGATGTTTTGTGCTTCTGTACCAGCCCAAGGCAACCACAGCCCTTTAGCAGTAAAGATCTGTGTCTCCAAAGATGCCCCAGTAGCTCCCCATCTTCTTTTCTGCTGATTCACTGCACATGCTCTGTGCTGCTGTCACTTACTGAGCTTAGGGACCCACTCACAATATACAGTACACATAGAATAGAAATGTCACAATATAAGGCTGATTAGTAATTAATACACATAATTACTACATGGCAGCACAGAAACCAGTGCAATTAGCATCAGAATTTAATAATCAGCAAACCTGTAGCATCAGCTTATATTACAGCCAGGGAAGCTCATTTTCTGCTGGATAATTAGTGACGAGCCCTAAGCTTAGCTTCTCAACAGCCAATCAGAGCCCACTGAGCATGTGAGTGTCACAGACACTTTCCAAGATGGTGACCCCCTGTGACAAGTTTGAAGTCCTGGATCATTGCTGCTATTGACAAGCTCAAACTTTAGCCTCGTGCAATAAGTTCACTATATAAAATATACCATTTTAACCATATTCAATTTTTTTAAGTTAACTTTTAGTCTGTTATAGAATGTCCTGTTCCTAGTAATTTGTCTTCATTATTTGTATAGTTTTCAAATTATTTGCCATGATCTTCTACATCTTTCTAGCATTAAAATTGAGGGGGGGGGGGGTCACTGCAAAAAAACTGTCAGGCTACAAATTTATTATTATAATTACTTTTTAGTACTTATCTTTTTATTCAGTCCCTTTACTATTGATATTCCAATTAGTAACTTTTTCACGGAGCACCAGGCAGTATCAGGTCTCAAAAGTTTGAGTTTATTGGTAATTTGGTTACATTAAGATGAATCCAACACCCACAACAGTGTAACAAAATCAACACTTGATGCGTTTCGTGGCCTCACGCCACTTTCTCAGAAGCATAGCCACGAAACGCGTCAAGCTTGGGTGTTGTTACACTGTTGTCGGTGTTGGATTCATCTTACTGTACCCAAATTACCAATGCACTCAAACTTTTGAGACCTGATACTGCCTGGTGCTCCGTGAAAAAGTTACTAATTGAGACAATATTCAGCGTTAGTGATGGGCGAATTTGGTGAGTTTTGCTTTGCTGAAAAATTCAAGAATTTCCCTCGAAATGGCGAAAAATTAGCGAAATGGTGCCGACGTCTCGTTTTTTATGATGGTGTCCATTTTTTACGCCGACATCCGTTTTTTTTTACACAGGCATCCAAAAAAAAATGAATGCAGGCATCCATTTTTTTGACGCCGTCTAATTTTCGCGGCGGTTTTATTTGCTGGCGGTACATGTGGACACCTCCATTAATGCAGGCTAGGAATTAGCTGTTGAATCTATATATGCAACTTGCCTGGGTTTAATAGGTATTTGTAATTGAGGCAATATTCAGCGTTAGCGATGGGCGAATTTGGGGCGTTTCGCTTCGCCGTAAAACTCCCACATTTCCAGCGAAATTCGCAAAACGGAGAAAAATGTGCAAAACGGCACCGACATCTCGTTTTTAACACCGCCGTCCTTTTTTTGACACCGGCAAATTTTCACGGCGGTTTTGTGAATTTATTTGCGAATCGCTGGAAATTCGCCGCAAAATCCCGCCTGGCGAATAAATTAGCCCATCGCTATTCAGTGTGGTTCCAGAGGCGTGTTCACGAGAGAGTCTAAATAAATAAGAAACTACAAAAAAATAAAAAACCAAAAAGCATTGGCGAATTGTCTCAGAACATCAATCTCTATGTCATATTAAAATTGAATTTAAAGGTGAATAACCCCATTTACAGATATTTAAAGGTTTTACAGTCATTTGTAAATGTAATTGTGACTGAAAGCAGCGCATGTCTGAAAAATTAAGCAGAAATAATGTAGGAGGTACAATACAGATGATTAAAAGGCCAAGAGGAGAACTGACTTCTGCTGCTTTGTATAAATAGATGAAACCGAGCAAGAGAAAAGGGAGGCACACACTGCTTTCAACAGCAATTACAATAAAGCAGAACTTCAGAACCATTAAACATCTATAATGAATGGATCAAACCGTTGCCTAGAGTTACATTTACTTTCATAAGCCAAAAAAAGTGATTTTAGATTGATTTCCCCTTTAATATCTTATGATGTATGGAAGAATGAGTTCAGAACACGGCTTTCCACTTGGATGAGCACGAAGATTTTATTTCCCCATCACAGTAATGATGTACAGGTGGAACTGCAAGTATTTAAAGGGGACCCGTCACCCAAAAAAAAAAACATTCCAAATCCTATTTTATCACATTAGTCAAGCAAAATGAACTTTAATTACATCATATAAATTATTTGAATCTTGTTTCCCTCAGTCTGGGAATTCATAATTATAACAAGCAGGCAGGAGCCATTTTGTGGACACTGTTATTAAGACAAGCCTTGCATCATCTCAGAATCTTGTTTGTGCACCAGAATGGGGGACCTGATGTCCATCCCCATGTCCTGGTTACACAATTAAACGTTAAAGAGAACGGGGGGAATGTGGGGAGAGCAGTGACATTTAGGAAGTGCTGAATGGAAAGTGAAAGTAATTGTCTGCCCCGCCTCTATGCCACTGGCATAGAGGAGGGGCAGACAATATTTGATTGACAGCTGAGATTTTTAAATGAGCTTACAACAGCTATGAATGCTTAAATAAAAAATAGAAATTGGATTTCATGTTTAATTTGAAAAGGACTTTTAATGTAGAGATTTTTGTGTCTGGATGACAGGTCCACTTTAAGGCAAACTAAAACCTTTGTTATTCAGAATTATAACAGAAATGGTCGGCAAATAAATAAATCAAAGGCTGCACATTAGTATAATAAAGAATAAGTTGTTCTCCCACATAAGAATTGCTTGAGCGGCTGAACAATTGCACTCCCAATACATACATAAGTAAACATGTCATTAAATAAGTAAGTAGGACCGAAACAGGCCGAAAATGTTGCTAAAAATATCAGCAAATCAGTGTGACATTATAAAAGGAAAAGGCATAGCTCCTTACTCACAATGAGAAATAAACAGGGACTGTATTCAAATGGAAAACATGTTTTCTGTCAATTCAATGAACTAGAAAAATTATATTTGTTTTAAGTTTTTTTTAAAAAAGTTCTAATGGATCCTTCCTATCATTATTCTTGTCTGTGTCTAAGACCCTGACGGCAGCAACACCACCACGCCATGCCTCCATGATGTCGCCCCCAGTCTAAATAAAGCCCATAGGTGGCAACCCCTAATTGTTGTATTTTGGTTCAAGCTTGGTTTCCCAGAAGCAATAATTCGGTTCAGGAGATTCGGTTTTGGCCAAATTCAAGTGTCTGTCCAAACTGAATCCTAATCATGTGACTTTTCATCACACAAACAAAGAAATCAAAAAAAATTTAATCACATGTGCAGTTTTCCCACCCCCTCATTTCCCTAATTTACATATGTAAATTAGGGTTTCAAATTCTAAAATAGTGGTTTACTCCAAGCACCCCTTGGAGGCCTTGTTCAAGCCCACCAGATCTAGAGAAACAATGGGGTAGTAGTCACCCTGGAGTAGTTACAGGGGTACTAGCCTTCAGACTGGGCCCCCTTAGCTCATAACAAGGTTACAGATATATAGAAGCATTGGGGTGTCACCCTGCTATAGTTCCAGGGGTACCCAGGGCACAAATAAGCATTCACCCCAAATCTCCCCCTAACTGACCTTCAGACTGGGCCCCCTTAGCTCATAACAAGGTTACAGATATATAGAGACATTGAGGTAACAGTCACCCTGCTATAGTTCCAGGGGTACCCAGGGTACAAATCAGCACTCACCCCGAATCTCCCCCTAACTGGCCTTCAGGCTGGGCCCCCTTAGCTCATAACAAGGTTACAGATATATAGAAACATTGGGGTAACAGTCACCCTGCTATAGTTCCAGGGGTACCCAGGGTACAAATAAACACTCACCCCGAATCTCCCCCTAACTGGCCTTCAGGCTGGGCCCCCTTAGCTCATAACAAGGTTACAGATATATAGAAACATTGGGGTAACAGTCACCCTGCTATAGTTCCAGGGGTACACAGGGAACAAATAAACACTCACCCCAAATCTCCCCCCTAACTGGCCTTCAGACTGGGCCCCCTTACCTCATAACAAGGTTACAGATATATAGAAACATTGGGGTGTCACCCTGCTATAGTTCCAGGGGTACCCAGGGCACAAATAATCACTCACCCCAAATCTCCCCCTAACTGGCCTTCAGACTGGGCCCCCTTAGCTCATAACAAGGTTACAGATATATAGAAACATTGGGGTGTCACCCTGCTATAGTTCCAGGGGTACCCAGGGCACAAATAAACACTCACCCCAAATCTCCCCCCTAACTGGCCTTCAGACTGGGCCCCCTTAGCTCATAACAAGGTTACAGATATATAGAAACATTGGGGTAACAGTCACCCTGCTATAGTTCCAGGGGTACCCAGGGCACAAATAAGCACTCACCCCAAATCTCATCCTAACTGGCCTTCAGGCTGGCACCCCTTCACTTACAGCAAGGTTGCAGATATGTAGAAACATTAACATAGTCAATTGGCCATTTTTGCAACAATATACAGAATTTCACACCCAAATCCAATTCTATTTAATGTCTAAGCTCCAGGAATAGGTAGTAAAACAAATAGGCAATCTCCTTAAATCTTGCCCTAACTGTCTCACCCCTGCACTGCACCCATCCCATTTAGAATCCACTGCTGTAAGGGGCCGAAGTAAGGACCAAGGTGCCAGCACTACAGGCCACTCATTTAGGGGCTCATATACTAACGGTGAAAATTTTGCTCCATTGGATTAAGCCATAGCAACCTGTCAGAAGTAACAACAGATTGGTCTCCTGCAGCAGATCAAAACTAATTACTGATTGGTCACTTTGGCTTTGGATCAAATTTGTCCTGTTCTTGTTAATGTGGCTGAGACATGAGGCCAGACCCAAGGGCAAAGCAAATCCCTTTAACATTTGGTCTTGAAACCATTTAGCCACATACAGTAAATATACAAAATATACTCTTTTGTACAGTCTGTTCTCTATATAAGTAGCAATTTTCTTGTAAGGTTATTATAGTATTAATTTTTGAACTCTTTTACATTTTAATTTTATTTCCCAGAATAATTAGCTGAATAATTTTGGGTACAATTTGCCTCACTCAGATCCCACAACAACCGCTAAATATGGTTAAGTTTTCACTGATATGAATTTCCAATTGGACAGAGAAAAGGGCATTGGCACCCGGGTGGATCGTTAGCTTCTGTCTGTGGGGAGAAATTAGGAATCTCTTTTATAGGCAGCGGCTTTGTTGCATTAAAGTAAATATAGACGTTTGTACTAAATTTCCCACTGCCGTGAATTAGCTGGATACACAAATATTCCCACAGCAACACAGAAATATGTGTATTTACAAGCTATACTGTCTATAATAAAACCAGGGAAATGTACTTATCCAACTAAACGTTACTGTCTGGCAGTAAAAATAATAAGACACAATAATTGCAATAAAGAGAACAGGTTTTGTTTCTCTACAAATTATTGAAACCGCAGCACATTTATTCTGCTATTTATCCCCAAAAGAACTCCATTATCTATTACCATAACTATATGCACACGTATAATAGCTTTCTATGGTTGTTGTATCTATGCAGCATCATTACTAATGGGCAACTTTCATTTTGGAAGAAATTAGGTTCTAATATTATCAAGTAAAAGAAAGCCATTATCTCCACTTCAAATACATTGTAAATCCACCAAAAGCCATCAAACACCTGTATTAAAGTGTATATGGTAATTCCTGGTTACAGTATATACAGTAGCATTACTATTATCTCTGTCTTTGGGGCAGTGGTTCCCAAACTGTGGAGATGGGGTGGTTTTGGGGGACTGGAGCAGTAGATATCCAGTCCAGTTAGATATTGGGGAAAGGACTATTTGTTTTAGCAGACACTCTTAGACGCTCAACATACATTTAAAACATGATTTTGGGGTGAGTGCTTATTTGTGCCCTGGGTACCCCTGAAACGATAGCAGGGTGACTGTTACCCCAATGTTTCTATATATCTGTAACCTTGTTATGAGCTAGGGGCCCAGCCTGAAGGGTGAGATTTGGGGTGAGTGTTTAATTGTGCCCTGGGTACCCCTGAAACTATAGCAGGGTGACTGTTACCCCAATGTTTCTATATATCTGTAACCTTGTTATGAGCTAAGGGGGCCCAGTCTGAAGGTCAGTTAGGGGGAGATTTGGGGTGAGTGCTTATTTGTACCCTGGGTACCCCTGGAACTATAGCAGGGTGACTGTTACCCCAATGTTTCTATATATCTGTAACCTTGTTATGAGCTAAGGGGGCCCAGTCTGAAGGTCAGTTAGGGGGAGATTTGGGGTGAGTGCTTATTTGTGCCCTGGGTACCCCTGGAACTATAGCAGGGTGACTGTTACCCCAATGTTTCTATATATCTGTAACCTTGTTATGAGCTAAGGGGGCCCAGTCTGAAGGTCAGTTAGGGGGAGATTTGGGGTGAGTGTTTATTTGTGCCCTGGGTACTCCTGGAACTATAGCAGGGTGACTGTTACCCCAATGTTTTATATATCTGTAACCTTGTTATGAGCTAAGGGGGCCCAGCCTGAAGCCCAGTCAGGGTGAGATTTTGGGGTGAGAGCTGTTTTGTATCCTAGGTACCCCTGGAACTTTAGCAAGGTGACTGTTACCCTAAAGCTTCCACGTATCTGTAACCTTGCTATAATCTAAGGGGGCCCAAGCTGAAGGCCAGCTATGTTGAGAATCAGAGTGAGTGTTATTGTCATTTGTCATATCTGTCGATCTGTTTACCTATTTCATTATTTCTATATCTCATACTCTGGTTTATTACACAGTAGGAGAAAAGCAACACAGTTACAGCAGTTTCTATTACTCACTGTTTTTGCACAAGAACTGAGTCTTTGTATTCAGCAGTCACAATCGTATTGTACAATGGAGAGAAGAGAATGGAATGCCTTAGCTAAATCTCTTGTATTCCCCTCATGCACCAATATATTGCCTCTTCACGGGGATGGATTTGATTAACATGACCTGACCCAGCTGTCACATAACCAAGCAGACGGCGTGTAATTGCCTTATTGTTCTGTACATAGTCTCATAGTCTCCCTATTAGTGTCCCTTCGATGGGCTCTCCCAATGGAGATGTTGGACCCGACGGTCAATTCCTTCCCAGCTGAGACCTTTCTCCATTTGTGAATAACAGGAGTACATCTGGCAGTTACATGTGTACGGAACTGGAAAATCAAATAGCTGCTGAGAGCATTGGAGAGAATACAAATAGAACACAACTTGGGACACTGTGGGGGTCTAAATACCTCTCAAGGGTGTGGCGCATAAAGGTGCTTCCAGAAATACATTCCTTCTTATGTTCAAACTGACAACACATTGGTTCTAGGCCTTTGAACATTCTAATGCCTTTAACTGGCTAGAAACGGACAAACATTATTATCAATATCTATTCATTGATGTAACTATAGAAGAAGCAGACTCCATACCCACAGGGGTGCCTGGGAAAAAGGGGGTGCAGAGTGCAGGTTGGCTTCCTCTATAGAAAATCCTCCCTCCACAGCCGTTTACCTTTTCCAATGCATGCAGCCGGGGGAGAGGAAAATGCAACTGGGTGGGGGGAAGGAGTGCGAGGCCCAGGCTTGGATTTCTAGTCAGGCCATAAAGGTTGTGTTAAAAAGAATGGTGACCAAGCACACCACACATCTCGGGCATCATCGTGTAAGAAACAAAATTAGGGATGCACCGAATCCAGGATTCGGTTCGGGATTCGGCCAGGATTCGGCCTTTTCAAGCAGGATTCGGATTCGGCCGAATCCTTCTGCCCGGCCGAACCGAATCCGAATCCTAATTTGCATATGCAAATTAGGGGCAGGGAGGGAAATTGCATGACTTTTTGTCAGAAAACAAGGAAGTAAAAAATTTTTCCCCTTCCCACCCCTAATTTGCATGTGCAAATTAGGGTTCGGATTCGGTTCGGTATTCGGCTGAATCCTTCGTGAAGGATTCGGGGGTTTGGCCGAATCCAAAAAAGTGGATTCGGTGCATCCCTAGTCAAAATACATCCATCTTGTTTTCGTTCCACTTTTTCACATTTTTACAGAGTGATTTTCTCCTTGACTTTAATCAATTATGGAGCGTCTGCAATGGTGTAAAATAACTGTGTCAAAATCTGGCAATCAGACCAGCATAAGATAAAACACACACCTTGATCAATTTGCTGTATTTTGCACCGTTTTTCTGCTGTTAATCACTTTACACAGTACGATAAAAAGGCCTCTAATTGTTCTAATTGGCTACTGGTTGGTCCTTGTTGACTTCAAAGTTGGGGGCACCAGCAGTCGCAAATAGCAGTTCCAAACTCTGTACAGTCAGATGACTACAGGGAGAAGTCAATTAAAAAATATAATTGCATCTGATTTGATTCAGAGCTAAGACTTGCATCACTCCCAACCTGTTTATAGATGAACAAGTAATTAACCAGCCTTGTGCAATCACAGTGCCCAAACCCTCTTCTACCGGCCCTTCAAATAACCCCTGCAGCACCACTGTTTAACTGCCATAGATTAAATGGTACAATCGTTAGTAGGCACCGCCTGCTCCGCCAGAACATTGTGGCTCATTATGGTTCTAGAGCTGTTTTTAGTCTCTTGTTGTCACAGTTCCAGATGTTTAAACACAATGTCCACAAAAACAATGACATCTTTCCTCTTTGCGAGAAATGAAAATGAGAGCGTTCTTATTTAAATCTCATTCCAGCTGGCAATTCTCATCAAAACTGCATGAGACCCTGGGAACTTGACAAAAGTCATATATATTATTATTAACATGTATTTATATAGCGCCAACATATTGCGTAGCACTGTGTATATAGTATATATACTTAACAAGACTCGGACCAGTCTTCATTCTTTTGTGGGTGCAGGGTCAAATTGTAATATAAAATAGTTCAGAAGGACCCTCACTCCTTATACTGTGAATCAAAATGTATTTTATTCAAAACATGCATATCCAACGTTTCAGCCCACATTGGGGCCTTTTTCAAAATAATAAATGTTGGATAAGCATGTTTGCATAAAATACATTTTGATTCACAGTATATATATATATATATATAGATTACATTGCTCCTGATGGCTAAAATAAAAGTCACATGTACAGTAGAACTGTGGGTTGTTATTGGCTGCCTTTAAATGACTTACACTGCACATCTACTCGAATGGACTTGATGGCCGGGACCCCAACCCCATTCTCGGCTTTGCAATAGTATCGACCTCCCTGCATCCTCTGGACCTTCTCGATGCGAAGTGTTTCGTTGTAGATGGAGGTCTCCTGGAATTTCTCAGAGGCACTGCCAGCAGTTTTTGTCCATCGTACCTGCAATGATATGGGAAACAGAGATATACATCTATACATTCTCCTGCAACAGTGATAGTAAATGTAATAGTGAATTAGACCAGTCCCCTAGAGCCCTTTTGCTTTTGCATAGGGGAATGGATCTCCTGGTACTTATATTACTGTCTTTACTTTATGGCAAAGCACATCAGTCTTGCTTTATGGCAGGGATTCTAGTTAAGTATTCAGGATAAGAGCAGTAGTCTCACAAGGCACATGGAAAGACCGTTTGCCTTTTATCTGATAATCACACAAATATTTAGAGCAAAGGATGTTTTGTCATCTTTCGGTATTACAGAAAAGATAACAGCTCATAGCCTGTTCAGAGAGATCCCATAAATCAATGCCAGTATCTGCATTCTCCAGCACTAAGTACAATTCAGCAGGAACAGTCCCCTAAGTTTGTTCATAGTCTGTACAGAGAGATCCCATAAAACTATGGCAGCATAGGTATTCCCCTGTACTAAGCACAATTCAGCAGGAACAGTCTCCTAAGTTTGCTCATAGTCTGTACATCCCATAAAACTATGGCAGCATAGGTATTCCCCTGTACTAAGCACAATTCAGCAGGAACAGTCTCCTAAGTTTGCTCATAGTCTGTACAGAGAGATCCCATAAAACTATGGCAGCATACATAATATTCGATGCTAAGTATAATTAAGCAGGTACATGGTGTATAGTACAATATATTAATATTTTATAAAGTAGCAGCCAGAGAGTGAGTGGGTGTATATATATATATATATATATATATATATATATATATATGTGTGTGTATATAAGCAGATACAAGTCTCACACCCACTGTGGTTGTTCTCATTACACATGCTCATGTATTGCTCGATGACTAGCTGTGACAGCTCACTACGATATCCACTAAATACCCCCTCTTGCCTCTATACTACAAAAGCACCAGCCGTACCCTGATTTTAAAGTACATTATCTTCTCCCCATGATGAGGATTACAGATAAAATGAAAAAACATTCACTCCCCCCTCCCCCACTGTGTAGAATAAATCTTATTTAGAAAACAGAAAATAGGGGGCAAAAGCTTTGAATTATATTGCAGAATTGTACGGCCAGTTAACTGCTGCAGCCTTTGCTCAAGATAGCGTGATTACTGAGCATGCTGGGAATCGTAGTATCCCAGTAGCTGCAGGGCAGTGTATTATTATTACACTATGTATCTATGTGTGTGTATCCTCAAAATTTCCTATTCGTTTCTGTCTCTGTTAAAACAGGAATTTAAAATATCTTATGATTAGCAATACCAACAAGTAAAGTAGCAAATTGTGACAGTTTAGAAAGTAGGTTTGTGTGAAGGCAAACTAGTCACTCTATGAATTTATAATACAGCAACTGGTTCTGGGATACAGCAGGAGAACTTACCTGAGGTCGCGGGTGGCCTGTCACCAGACACTGCAGAACCAAGATGTCCCCCTCCCGTATGGTATAAACTCGCTCGCTGATGTTATCTTCTTTTACCACGCACGCCTGCCCTGCGTGAATGATTTGTGCCTGAGCCGGGGCTGTAGGGTACAAAAGGGGTTTAATTGACTCCTTTATGCAGAAAGATATTAAAAGAACAGAAACTATCCATGGTGTGGCAGCTTATGTGATTTATAGGCAAACCTAGAAACATTCATTAAAATAAGAAGTTTTCCCTTCTTCACCTTATGTTTCTCAGCATACTATTGCATTATAATGAATCCAGTTGAATCCAGGAGGAGGAATCTAGGAACCTAATGGCATTAGCTGGGGAGCTGGAATCCAGGAGCACAATGACAGTTTGGGGTAGAATTCAGGAGCCCAATGGAATTAATTAGGGAGAAGGAATCCAGGAGCCCAATGACATTATTTGGGGAGGCAGAATCCAGGAACCCAATGGCATTAGTTGGGAGAAGGAAACCAGGAACCCAATGAGATGAATTAATCCAGAAATCCAATGGTATTAGATTAGGAGGAGGAATTCAGGAGCCAATGGCATTAATTTTGGAGGAGGAGTCCAGGAGCCCAATTAAATGAGCTGGGGAGAAGGAATTTGTGGCCCAGTGGCATTAGTTGGAGAGTTGGAATCCATGAACCCAATAACATTCGCTATAGAGAAGGATTCCGGGAGCCTAATTGCATTATTTGGGGACTAGGAATCCAGGAACCCAATGAGGTTATCTGGGGAGTAGGAATCTAGGAGCCCAACTGATATTAGTTGGGAAGATGGAATCCAGAAACCCAATTGACATTAGCTGGAAAGAAGGAATCCAGGAACCCAATAAGATTATTTGGGAAGAAGAAATCCAGAAACCCAATTGACATTAGCTGGGAAGGAGGAATCCAGGAACCCAATAAGATAAGTTGGGAAGAAGGAATCCCTCCCCTAAAGGGAGTACAAATATCCACTCTCTGACACATGTACCCTACAGGATGCATGGAACTTTCTTTACCTGAGTTGTCTTCAGATTGTTCACCATAAACAAAGACTTTTTTCAATTGCTTTCCATCTTTTATCTTTTACTGTTTCCCCAAATTCAAAGTTTAATGTTCCTGTCTCTAGTGTTTCAGTCTGGCAGCTCAGTGATCCAGGAGTATCTGACCTATTACAATTTGATACATTAGTTGATACATGGTGGAATATTAGCAACTATTGTATCAATTCTAACAGCTGCCTTTAATTAAAGGGCATGTAAAGTCTAAAATAGAATAAGGCTAGAAATGCTGTATTTTGTATACTAAATATAAACATAAACTTACTGCACCACAAGCCTAATCAAACAAATAATTTATGCTTTCAAAGTTGGCCACAGGGGGTCACCATCTTGTAACTTTGTTATACATCTTTGCAAGACCAAGACTGTGCACATGCTCAGTGTGGTCTGGGCTGCTTAGGGATCGTCATAAACAAAGCTGCTTGAGTTCTGCATGGCTGGGAAGTAAGGCGGGGGCTCCCCCTGCTGTTCATAAGTATGATTGTTTCCCTGCAGAGCAGTTAGGGACTGTCTGACAATTCCTAGCCACAGCAGTAAATGAAGGGAGAATTTCACTGCATACCGTCAGGTTTCTTATAAAAACAGTACACATTTTTTAATTAAAGTATATTGGATATAGGTTTCTTTTTTATTAAAGAAAGTAAAAATGGGATTTTATTTTTTTTGCCTTTACATGCCCTTTAAGCTTGGAAATATATCAACTAAATGTAACAATTTAGAGGTTAAGT
This sequence comes from Xenopus petersii, assembly GCA_038501925.1. Classification (NCBI taxonomy): domain Eukaryota; kingdom Metazoa; phylum Chordata; class Amphibia; order Anura; family Pipidae; genus Xenopus; species Xenopus petersii. The sequence continues at coordinate 138,787,471 of CM076681.1, forward strand.
GTCGGTGAAAAACTTCCCCACCCGCAGAGCTGCTTTAGAAGGTGAAAAATCAGCTCTATATCAGGTATGGCCGTTGATGTTGGGCTGGGTGGGACGAGGATTACCCTATCCACATTAGTCATGCCTCAGTGGGGCTAGCTTATTGGCTGCCTGATTTTGTATCAGGCAGTTTCCCCAGGCCCAGGGATAGCCATGTTTTGACCTCTGTGGGCTCGAATCAGTAGAGAAGGGTGGGTGGTGCAAAAACCTAAGAATGAGGAGACCTCCGTGGAAGAAGAGAGGATCCTGAGGTAGGCGGTGCACCCAAAGAACCCCATGAATGAAGACCAGATAGAGAGACGGATATCTTCTCAATAGATTTAGTAGAGTTAGCAGAGGCCTCGCCCAAAATAGGTAAAGGGTTATTGCCACCTGTCAGCATAGTTAGGGTTTAGGGTTAGATAGGTTAGCTATAGATCCCAATATACGATAGTGAATTATGTGGCATCATAGAAACCATTGCAGTCTGCAGAAATGATTCAAAATCAGCCCTGTAGCATCAGCTTCTTTGAAAGATGAATCTCACTTTCTGCTTGATGATTTCCCACGATCCCAAAACTCAGCTTCTAACCAGAGCCGACTGAGCATGTGCAGTGCCAATGCAGAGTCCTGGATCATTACTGTTATAGGGCTTCTGGACCTCTGCTTTGGTAAAGTATGTACATGTCAGGGGGCCTAGCGGCTCCCAAAGGGAGTAGTCTGGACAGTACAGGGTTGGACTGGCCTACAGAGAAACCAGGAAAAGTCCAGGTGGGCCTTTTGCTTCTAAACATTTGGCCTTATTTCTTTATGGGAGAAAAGAGGCTTAATAATGGAAGAATAAAGTATAGTAAGTAGATATAAAAGACTAGGAGAATAAAGAGGATGAGTAAGGAGAGGAGGAATAATAGTTTGGAAAGTGGGCCCACAGTCTAAGGATTTGTGGTGGGCCTCTGGCATCCCAGTCCAACATTGAGTATGTACAGTATATAAAATAAACCATTTTTAGTAGGGTGCGCCGATTCGGTCTTTTTCAACAGGATATATATTCGGCCGAATCCTTCTGCCCTGACAAACTGAATCCAAATCCTAATTTGCATATGCAAATTAGGGACAGGGATGGAAATTGTGAGACTTTGTCACAAAACAAGGAAGTTAAAAAAAGTTTATTTGCATATGCAAATTAGGATTCAATTTGGTATTCGGATGAATCTTTCATGAAGGATTCGGGGGTTCAGTGGATTCGGTGCATCCCTAATTTTTAGCCTATTTCTTTTTAGGCTTTACTTATGCTTTAAAGAGCATAGACCATGGTGTGTCATCACAGGGCTGGTAATAGGGGTAGGCAGAAGAGGCATGTGTCTGGGGTGCTGGGAGTATAGCTTTGTCTGCCTATCCCTAGTCTAGTCCCATGCCTCCTAACTGCCTCCTCATTTCTTATTTGATCTCTGTTTGTTTTTGCTATTGGCTGTTAAACAGGCACAAAAAATGGGGTTAAGTGCTGCCAGGTATCTATCCATGGATTGATAAGGGCAGTGTCGGACTGAGATGCCAGTGGCTCTCCAGAAAACCTTAGATCTTGGGCCCACTGGAAAACCGTAGACTGTGGGACCACTTTTCAAACTATTATTCCTCCTCTCCTCTCTCAAACTCTTCATTCTCTTAGGCGCAAATTCACTAAGCACCGAAGTGCCGAACGCTAGCGTTATTTCGGTAGCGTTTGGCATTTTCGCTACTGCGCAAACGAACGCTGGCGTATTTTCGCTAGTGTTACTTCGCATCCTTACGCCAGGTGAATTTTCGCTAGCGATGTAACTACGCAAATTCACTAACTTGCGCAGTGTACTGAACGCTACCTTTTACGCTAGACTTCCTTCGCCACCTCAGACCTGGCAAAGCGCAATAGAGTAGATAGGGATTGTTTCCAAAAAAGTCAAATTTTTTTCTAAGTCCCAAAAAACGCTGGCGTGTTTTCTACATGATGGGTGATAGGCTGAAAAAGATCGAAAATATTTTTTGGGCTCCCCTCCTTCCCCCCTACATTTCCTGACTCATGGCAACTTACCTAGACAGTGGGCACATGTGTAGGGCAAAATAAAAATTTTCTTTGCTGATTTGAAGGTTTTCTAGGCATTTGTAGTGCTGATACGTATTCCTCCATTGAAATTTGAATTTCGCGCCGTATGCAAATTAGCCTTCGCTAGCGTAACTTCGCTTTACATAGCGAATCAACGCTAGCGCAACTTCGCAACCTTACGCTACCCCTGTGCGCAACTTCGGATTTTAGTGAATTTGCGGAGCGCTGGCGAAACTACGCCTGGCGAAGTGCGGCGAAGTTGCGCCTGGCGCAACTTCGCATCTTAGTGAATTTGCCCCTTAGTCTTGTATTACTTACTTCTACTTCTACACTATATTCTTCCATTATTAAGCATTTTTTCCCCATAAAGAAATAGGGAATGACCATGAAATAGGCTAAATGGTTAGAAGCAAGAGGGACCACTGACACCTGGGCCCACCGGGAGTTTTCCTGGTATCCCGGTGGGCCAGTCCGACACTGGATAAGGGGGGATTTAGTGAAAAGATATCAGATATTCTGTTAGTAGCCCCACACTGAAACAATCAAGCGCATGTTGTGGGGAGCGAGTATCACTCAGTACGGGCTAGAGATCTGGCAGTTTGAGTACAGTCAGGAATATGATTGAATAATTCATGGCTCAGGCAATGGATCAATCATACGGCTCACAGGCTGGAAGCAATGGGGGACTGGGCCTCTGGACATGGTCTTTTAATGCACATGGAGAGAGTGAGCGAGGGGTTCTGTAAGTGCAGCCAAACTCCACTTACAGCTCCGCTTTGTAATGAGAACACAAGATCCTAATCGCAGGTACATGGCGGGTTAAGGTGTCCGTGGGGAAGCAGCGGAGCCTCGGAATAACTGCCTGACACTTTCTCTTTTATCAGAAAGCTTGTGATGGGGGGAAGAGTAAAGTGAATCTGTCAGGACCCTTTAAAAATACAACTGTGCAATCTATGTTCCTTCTGCTGTTGTTGAACTACAACTCTATCTTTTATTAAAGGGGACCCGTCACCCAAATAAATTATTCAAAATCCTATTTTATCACATTATTCAAGCAAAATGAAATTTAATTACACTATATAAATTATTTGAATCCTTTTTCCTTCAGCCTGGGAATTCATAATTATAACAAGCAGACAGGAGCCATATTGTTGACACTGTTATTAAGACAAGTCTTGTATCATCTCAGAATCTTGTTTGTGCACCAGAATGGGGGACCTGATGTCCATCCCCATGTCCTGGTTACACAATTAAATGGTGAAGAGAACGGGGAGCAGTGACATGTAGGAAGTGCTGAATGGAAAGTGAAAGTAATTGCCTAAGGCATAGAGGAGGGGCAGACAATATTTGATTGACAGTTGAGATTTTTAAACAAGTTTTTACAGCTATGAATGCTTTAATAAAAAAATAGAAATTGGATTTCATGTTTAATTCGAAAAGGACTTTTATTATACAGATTTTTTTGTCTGGGCGACAGGTCCACTTTAAAGGGAACCTATCACAAAAAATGAAAATTTAATATAAGCTTCATCATACTGAAATAATAAACTTTCTAGATACAATCAATAAAAAAATGCTGTACTGTTTCTGAAATAATCAAGTTTATCTTCACTATTCCTCTCTCAGCATCTGTTTCTCTTCATTCTCTCTTCATGCAGCAGTTGGGTGTCAGATATTCACTGACAGTTAGATCCAATATATCTTATAGGGGGCTCCTTTTTCCTAGAAGATGTATAAGAACTCACCAGACATCATGTCTCTCTACATGCAGAATTTGTGCAAAAGGCTGTTATTTTGTTTGTAATGAGATCAGTTATTTGAGTGAGCTCTAATTCATCTGCTAGGAAAGGAGCCCCCCTATAAGATATATTGGATCTAACTGTCAGTGAACATCTGACACCCAACTGCTGCATGAAGAGAGAATGAAGAGAAACAGATGCTGAGAGAGGGATAGTGAACATAAACGTGATTATTTCAGAAACAATGCAGAATTTTAATTGATTGTATTTAGAAAGTTTCTTACGTCGGTATGAGAAAGCTTATATTTAATTTAAATTTTCATGATAGTTCCCCTTTAACAGCTGAGAAAGGTTTAGCGCAACATGCTATTGCTGCCATTTCCCTCTCCTATAATCATATTAACCTGCTATTTTCCTGTCTCCATCTTGCCCTACTGTATCTATCTATATCTACTGTCACCATGTTGCTTTACAGTTTATTTTAAGGTGTACTTATTAAATATATCACTGCACTGCTACATGTAATAAACAGCTATATGGTAGAATAACAACATAAGTGTCTTTAGTCAGGGGTATGATATTCGTGGTTTCATTGCACAATGGGTTAATGTGGCGGGGGGGCACTGTGGCTGAATGAGCACGTTCTGCTCTGGGACACAATAACTGTGTATCTTGGAGCAAAGAGCTTGGGAACTTTCCAAATATTAGTATGCAAATTGCTTCTAATACAGTTGGCAGCGACCATTCCCTATAGGGGGAACAACAATATGGCAGAATTCCTAATGAGACTCAATGACTGCACAGAAATGTCCCTGCCGTGTAATGATCATGGGTGGAAACATTATATACAGGAACAACCCCTAAATTTGCTCAAAGTCTGTACAGAGAGATCCCATAAAACTATGGCAGCATAGGTATTCCTCTGTACTAAGCACAATTCAGCAGGAACAGTCCCCTAAGTTTGCTCATAGTCTGTACAGAGAGATCCCATAAAACTATGGCAGCATAGGTATTCCCCTGTACTAAGCACAATTCAGCAGGAACAGCCCCTAAGTTTGCTCATAGTCTGTACAGAGAGATCCCATAAAACTATGGCAGCATAGGTATTCCCTGTACTAAGCACAATTCAGCAGGAACAGCCCCTAAGTTTGCTCATAGTCTGTACAGAGAGATCCCATAAAACTATGGCAGCATAGGTATTCCCTGTACTAAGCACAATTCAGCAGGAACAGTCCCCTAAGTTTGCTCATAGTCTGTACAGAGAGATCCCATAAAACTATGACAGCATAGGTATTCCCTGTACTAAGCACAATTCAGCAGGAACAGTCCTGTACGTTTGCTCACAGCCTGTAGATAGAGATCCCATAAAACTATGGCAGCATAGGTATTCCCCTGTACTAAGCACAATTCAGTAGGAACAGCCCCCTAAGTTTGCTCATAGCCTTTTCAGAGTAAAGACATAAAACTATGCCAGTATCAGTATTCCCCTGTACACAATTCAGCAGGAACAGCTCCTTAAAGGAACAGTAACATCAAAAAATGAATTTTTTTAAAGTAATACAAATATAATGCAGTGTTGCCCTGCACTGGTGTGTTTGCTTCAGAAACACTACTATAGTTTATATAAATAATTATATAAATTATATAAATAAGACTATGAGCAAACTTAGGGTGCTGTTCCTGCTGAATTGTGCTTAGTACAGGGAATACCTATGCTGTCATAGGTATTCAGAATTCCTTCCTCTGCCCCTAATATTAAAACAGGGTCACCTTTTCTATAAAAAAAATCCTGGCCTTCTAATATTTCGATTTTTTCCCTATTAATAAAATTGACATTAAGCAACATTATTACTGGCCTGGCCTATAATAATGTATAATAATATACATGGAAAACCTTGGTCCTAATCGTCTGCCCAAGGAAAAAGCTTCACCGGAGTTGACTGCAGAAATTCCCTCCTGCGACTAACGAGGAGACTTTATTATAAAGCCACAGACACATTTATCACAGATTATAAAGCTCAGCTCATAATCTATAAGGAAATTTGGAAATAAAAACAAATGATACATTGAGCTTGGATAATAAAGCCAAGAGAGGAGCCCAGGGGGAGGATCTAGGGAAGAAACTAGCGGCACATTAAGAGCAGATAATAAAATCCCGCCAATGTCCATGGGGAAGTTTAAAATGAAAACATTGTGACACATTTAGCGCAGGGATATGAATCTGCACCAGATCCTGGGGGAAATTTGGAGATGAAAAAGTGATAATTTTATCACGGATGATAAATCCGGCCCCTAATTTGGAAGGAAAGTTGCAGATGAAATAAGTGATCGTTTAATCATGGACAATAAATCCAGGCTTCAAAGTGTGGGATATAAACATGAGTTTCAACACTCCACATAAATCCACACAAGATACAGCAATGTCTGGTGCCCCACCAGCTTGGGAGGAAAGGGACCACTACCCTGAGAAATGCACCACTATAATATTCTACAAGTCACTGGGGGGTTCTGTGACCATATAAAGACACAAGGCTGCAGGCTGAGTTATACAGGGAACTCTGAGTATCACTCATGTATTATAAGGGATAATGTACCCCCTACTGTAAATGATAAGGATACTAGAAGTCACTGAGGGGTTGTTCTGTGACCATATAAAGACACAAGGCTGCAGGCTGAGTTATACAGGGAACTCTGAGTATCACTCATGTATTATAAGGGATAATGTACCCCCTACTGTAAATGATAAGGATATTAGAAGTCACTGAGGGGTTGGTCTGTGACCATATAAAGGCACAAGGCTGCAGGCTGAGTTATACAGGGAACTCTGAGTATCACTCATGTATTATAAGGGATAATGTACCCCCTACTGTAAATGATAAGGATATTAGAAGTCACCGAGGGGTTGTTCTGTGACCATATAAAGGCACAAGGCTGCAGGCTGAGTTATACAGGGAACTCTGAGTATCACTCATGTATTATAAGGGATAATGTACCCCCTACTGTAAATGATAAGGATATTAGAAGTCACCGAGGGGTTGTTCTGTGACCATATAAAGGCACAAGGCTGCAGGCTGAGTTATACAGGGAACTCTGAGTATCACTCATGTATTATAAGGGATAATGTACCCCCTACTGTAAATGATAAGGATATTAGAAGTCACTGAGGGGTTGGTCTGTGACCATATAAAGGCACAAGGCTGCAGGCTGAGTTATACAGGGAACTCTGAGTATCACTCATGTATTATAAGGGATAATGTACCCCCTACTGTAAATGATAAGGATATTAGAAGTCACTGAGGGGTTGGTCTGTGACCATATAAAGGCACAAGGCTGCAGGCTGAGTTATACAGGGAACTCTGAGTATCACTCATGTATTATAAGGGATAATGTACCCCCTACTGTAAATGATAAGGATATTAGAAGTCACAGAAGGGTCTGTGAACAACAAACGCATGAACTAAGGATGAATGAAAGCACACTGTACATATAATCATACTTACAAAGAGTAAATGTGAATAATTTCAACATGTATGCCATGATTATCAGTTCCAGTTTATCATCTAACATTCATTGCATATTTCAATTTACAGCCATGAGGGTTACTTGCCCGTTGATTACTTAGAGACCAAGGGGTAAATTTATCAAAAAGTGAAGTTCCGCAGCTCTCAATTCATTTCTATGGGATTTTGAAAGGCGTATTTATCAATGGGTGAAGTGAAAGTTCACCCTTTGATAAATACGCCTATAAAAAATCCCATAGAAATGAATGAAGAGTGGCGGAATTTCACTCTGGTGGTGGAACTTCACTATTAACTTCACTCTTTGATAAATATACCCCCAAGTACTTAACAGTCTAAAGGTTTTTCTTCCAATTTTGCATGTTTTATTTGTTTGTTTTTTTAATGCAACTAAGAGTATTTTTGAGAAAAGGGGATTAGGCCCCTGCAAACTCACCCCCTGTGTGTTCTTCTTAGTGTAGCTCCATTTTTTCACTCCAGGTGCTCTGCTTCAGCGTTCCCACTGAAGTAATATTTGCTTAAAAGATAGAAAGGCGGCACTGACGCATTTCGGAATAACTCCCTTAATGATAGGCCTATGATTAAGGGAGTTACTCCCGAAACGCGTCAGGTGATGTTGGCCAGTGACCTGTTGGAATAAACCACCTTTCTTTTAACCGGACTGCTTTCCAGAGAGCCTTTCTATCTTTTGAGCAAATAAGAGTTTTTTTGTCTGTTCCAAATGCAACCTTCTATTCTATTGTACATTCATCAAGCAAATGCAGCATGCTACATCGAAACAAATGCAATGAAACGCAACTCATAATGCTCATCAATACAACCACGCAGAATATAATATAATCAATTAGCCATTTTTTATAGGTGCGCTCAAACCTCAAACGCCCATGTGTAAAAGCCCTAGGGAAACAATATGGCACCTCCCTCCTCCCATATGTATAAATACAAATATACAGAGAAGGAATGTTCTGGGCACACAATAAGCTATACCCTCATACTGTACTGTCTAATGGAATCAATATGGCACCTCCTCCTCCCATATGTATAAATACAAATATACAGAGAAGGAATGTTCTGGGCACACAATAAGCTATACCCTCATACTGTACTGTCTAAGGGAATCAATATGGCACCTCCTCCTCCCATATGTATAAATACAAATATACAGAGAAGGAATGCTCTGGCCACACAATAAGCTATACCCTCATACTGTACTGTCTAAGGGAATCAATATGTCACCTCCTCCTCCCATATGTATAAATACAAATATACAGAGAAGGAATGTTCTGGGCACACAATAAGCTATACCCTCATACTGTACTGTCTAAGGGAATCAATATGTCACCTCCTCCTCCCATATGTATAAATACAAATATACAGAGAAGGAATGTTCTGGGCACACAATAAGCTATACCCTCATACTGTACTGTCTAAGGGAATCAATATGTCACCTCCTCCTCCCATATGTATAAATACAAATATACAGAGAAGGAATGTTCTGGGCACACAATAAGCTATACCCTCATACTGTACTGTCTAAGGGAATCAATATGGCACCTCCTCCTCCCATATGTATAAATACAAATATACAGAGAAGGAATGTTCTGGGCACACAATAAGCTATACCCTCATACTGTACTGTCTAATGGAATCAATATGACACCTCCTCCTCCCATATGTATAAATACAAATATACAGAGAAGGAATGTTCTGGGCACACAATAAGCTATACCCTCATACTGTACTGTCTAAGGGAATCAATATGGCACCTCCCTCCTCCCATATGTATAAATACAAATATACAGAGAAGGAATGTTCTGGGCACACAATAAGGTTTATGTACTGTGCAGCAGGTTATAGTGTTACTATAGTGCCCTTATTTAAAGGCCAAGTGAAAGCTTTCTATCAGTTAAAGGGACAGTTATATGATTTCCCTACAGCCATTGTGTATGCTATTGGCCTATGTCACAATTCTCTGCTGTGTAACACTCAACACACACAATAAATCCATTAATCTGCAGCCCCCACCATGTACAATGGGACGGCTCACAGGGGCCCCTTGGTATAAAGAGACTGTATCATTGTCTTGGCACAAGGGCCCGTGTAAACTGAAAGCAAACCCCCCCTTTTCCCTGTAAACATAAGGGTGTCTTGCCTTGTTGGGTGTAGCAAGTTACTAATGTCACCTATTTTCACCATCTTTATATCAGAATATTTTGTCCCAGTGGCTGCACAGTTCCTATCTGATCCCCATTGTAAGCAGCAGTCCTGTCCTGCTTTATGGCAGTTGAGATTCTAGCTATCTGTATAACAGAACATTCTGTCCCAGTGTATATAGGGTCAGATTGGGGGGCCTGGGGCTGCTGTTTCAGGCCCCCCGCTGTGCCACGCATGCTTGCACTATGTTTTTCCTGCGACCACACGAAGAAGGGAGGTTTGCCGTAGGAAGAAGCAGCGCAGGGAGCGGGTCTGGGCATTCTGTCACAGTGGCACAGTGAAATCCAGAGAAAGAAAAGGCACATATAAATATAAAATTATTAAAGGAAACCTATATAAATAGGAAACGTATAAATATATTCATTTGGAAAGGAATTAAAACAATAAAAATTATGAATGAAATGACAGTATCGCTTTAACCATCCTAGGAATGAGCAGCGCCAATGCAGTGGTCATTAATCGTAAGAATCCTTTGGATAAAGACACTGGGGGATTTAAGGAAGATTTGTGTCCATGAAAGATGTTAGAAGTTAGGGATTTGTCCTATCAGAGAGTCAGCATCGGCTAATAGATCTCCTAAACCTCTCACTTGCTTTATTCTATCTGGTTTTCAGCCCAAATGTACCCAATAAAAGCAGAAGAAAGAAGACTTATTTTTGCCCATAAAATTCCGCAACGGACATAAAGTTGAACATTTTTTTTTTATTATTTTTTTCCAGGATTGAGCTCATGAAATATTCAGGCCGCGCCGGTTCCTCTGCCAACAGACAGAGCTAATAAAATAGTAAAGGCAGCGGGAAAGGCAAGGATTGAGGAATGACAAGTTGAATCCTGGACAAACACTCGGAAATCCTCAGCTCACTGTCATTTGCCTTGTAAAGAGCTGAACCCTCTGACACACGGAGCTTGCCGGACAACTTATTGATCCACTTTGTTTGTACAACTATTGGCAGCACAATCATTAGAATGTATCCCGGAGGGGGGTGGCTGCCCAGATTATTTCACCTTTATCCTTCTTTGCTATATTAAATATAAACTGAAATAATAAAGAAAAGGGAACCTACATAATTATAGCATTACCGTATATACTCGTGTATAAGCCGACACGCGTATAAGCCGAGGTACCTAATTTTACCTATGAAAACCAGAAAACGTATTGACTCGCGTATAAGCCTAGACACAACTATGTTATATATGTTGCTCTTTCTTCGCGGCTGGGATGCCTCACTACAACATGCAGGAGCCGTGAATGCTATGAGCAAGTGTACATACGTTTGTTCGTTTATAGCTATGTGGTCAGATGCTGCTTGTTCTAACCGGAATCTAGCTACAATATAGTAGTGTGAATGTGAGTGAGCGTATCAAAGAGAATACAGAAAAAGAGTGCCCATTCCATTGAAGTCATGCATGACATGGCAGAACATGTTAGCCAACAACCCATTTAATGAGATTAGGGAGGGGGCAAGGGACTGTGCAGGAGGGCCAGTGGTTATACAAACATTGGGGCACTTGAGATGCCTCAAGAGAATTGTTGCTTTACATCAGTTTTGAAGGCACCGGCATAATTTCTGAATAAAGATAATAATTAGATGCCTAAATTCCATGAAGAAAGGTTCACAAATCTGCACCTCTTTGTTAGAAATGCCACATCTCTACTTCCATATAAAGCATTTCCTCAAAATCCACCCAACCAGTAATTCTATGACCTACTGGCTGCTCTCCCAGACTAGAGAGCCAGTACCTCTACTTCCATATTTGCAGTTCAATAATCCGTTTTCTACCTCATCCTGCTAAAAAACAGAAACTAGAGAAGACGCGCACTCACGGGACTTGAGAAGACGTGCACTCGCAAATCACGGAATGGAGTAGGAGACGCGCAAGCTCAGTTCAACAAAGCTGTCACGTGGGGCACGTACGCCTAGATGACACTTGCGCTGTTGCTCTTCGCGGCTGGGAGGGGGATTCATCACTACAAATTTACAGGTAAGGCAGCTGACCCGCGTATAAGCCGAGGTAGGATTTTCAAGCACATTTTGGGTGCTGAAAATCTCGGCTTATACGCGAGTATATACGGTAGCTTTGTTATTGACTCTCCTTCCATATGTGACTGGGCGCAATAGAGATCTCAAATAGCCTTAACTAAACTTAGTTATGGAAGGACAAGGTGCTCCAGAACAAATTGTAAATGACTCACCGAGTAGTGAGAATGGTCCGGGTGCTCCAGCTCCAGACCCCCAGCTTTAGGGTAAGGACACACTGGACGATTTGTCGCCAACGTTTTTAAAAAGCAAATCGCGGCGACATATCGCTCGTTTTGTCTCTGAACAAAACCAAATGAAAGACGCCAGCTCCTGTGCCCACAGTGCGTTTGTGAATCGCCTGTAGCTCCAAAACGCACCGAGACCCTTTTCCGAGCGATTTATCAGAAATAGCATGTACTTAGAAAAGCACTGAAATCTCCTAGACACGCACACACATACAGATAAGTAGCAGCAATTGTATTCAAATTACAATGCGAACGCAATGACGCAAGAACGCAAAGACGCCAGGTTACAGCGGGAAGCACAAACCGTTTCCGGTTTGGGTGGAGCACGTACCGCACAGAATAATGGGATACAAATCGCTCTGTGCCAATAGTCGCTGTGAATCGTCTGTTCAAAAAAGACGATCGTCTTGTCGCCGCGATTTACTTTTTTAAAACGTTGGCGACAAATCGTCCAGTGTGTCCTTACCCTAAGGGAGAGGTACAGCAAAGAAGAAAATAGGGCCCACCGGCACTCAACGGATCCACAGGACCGCAGAGATTAAATTAAAAGAATATTTTATTTATACAAAGTTAAGGGCGCTTAGTCATGGGCTCTCAGAAAGAGCGTGAAACGCGTAGGGTGGATGGAGATGCAGATTTATATATACATTTAACTTTGTATAAATAATAGAGATTAAATTAAAAGAATATTTTATTTATACAAAGTTAAGGGCGCTTAGTCATGGGCTCTCAGAAAGAGCGCGAAACGCGTAGGGTGGATGGAGATGCAGATTTATATATACATTTAACTTTGTATAAATAAGAGAGATTAAATTAAAAGAATATTTTATTTATACAAGTTAAGTGCGGTTAGTCATGGGCTCTCAGAAAGAGCGCGAAACGCGTAGGGTGGATGGAGATGCAGATTTATATATACATTTAACTTTGTATAAATAAGAGAGATTAAATTAAAAGAATATTTTATTTATACAAAGTTAAATGTATATATAAATCTGCATCTCCATCCACCCTGCGCGTTTCACGCCCTTTCTGGGAGCCCATCACTAAAAGGGCGTGAAACATGTAGGGTGGATGGAGATGCAGATTTATATATACTTTTAACTTTGTATGAATAAGAGAGATTAAAGTAAAAGAATATTTTATTTATACAAAGTTAATTGTATATATAAATCTGCATCTCCATCCACCCTGCGCGTTTCGCGCCCTTGCTGGGAGCCCATCACTAAAAGGGTGTGAAACACGTAGGGTGGATGGAGATGCAGATTTATATATACTTTTAACTTTGTATAAATAAAATATTCTTTTAATTTAATCTCTCTGGTCCTGTAGATCCGTTGAGTGCCGGTGGGCCCTATGTACTATGCCTTAACTAAACACCTATAAAATCCCTATGCTGCATGGCTTCTTAGAATTAATTTAGATTCAAACATGGAGGGTAGCGATGGGTGAATTTCCACGTTTGTCATTGGCGAATAAATTTGAGCAAAAAATGGATGTAAATTTTGACGCCGGAATCAAAATTCGGGTTTCACAAATTTTTCGCTGTTTGTGAATTTCGTGGGAAATGCGCACATTTTTCAGCGAACCGAAATGGGACAAATTCGCCTATCACTAATGGACATGGGCATGGAAATATAAGAAGAAAGGACAGATTATATTGTGCATAGCCATTAACATTTAAAAAGTCAAAATTTTTAATATAATCAAACACTTACATATTGGCAATCGGGCCAGTGATTGGCCCTACGCGTTTCAACCACAAAAGTGGTCTTTCCTCAGGGACAAAAATCCATACAATACAAAAAAGAATATAAAATCATTATGTTTAGGATACACAGTACACAAGCCCTTTTTTTCACCAATATCCTTAGCATCTTTGGGTTAAGTACCGGTTTCAGTACCACCCCAAATGCAACGTGTTCATGTAGGTAGGGGAAGATTAGACTTGTTTATGTAGAGAATAAATACACAGGTGGTCTGGAGAGATATCTAGAACAGATCCTGGGTCTGCTGCCCACTCCTGTACCACCCCAGGGGCGTAACTATAGAGGAAGCAGACCCTGCGGCTGCAGGGAGGCCCAGGAGGTATAGGGACCCCGTGAGGCCCTAATTCATATACAATTTCAATAAATATTGGTAAAACAGGTCAGCTTCTAGATATTTTGGGAGCCTGAAAATAATTTGCTGTGGGGCCCAATAATATCGAGTTAAGCCACTGTCACCCCTCTATGTCTACAGGACTCAAGTATTTTTTCCTCTGGGCCCTTGGCCTCCAACACTTTACCCCGTGCTCTTCTGGGTTCCAATATGTCCCCACTTTAATGGAAAAGTAGCACCAAACAATGAAAGTGTATTAAAGCAATTAAAATACACAAGATCACTAGAAAATTTTCGCTAGGCACAAACGAACACTAGCGCATCTTCACTATAAAAAGCTCGCACTGCCCAAGTAACGCTACCGAAAAGTCGCCAACGTTCGGCGCTCAGGGCGCAACTTTGCATAATATTGAATTAGCGTAGTGATAGAGAATCCGAGCCTGGTGAAGTGGTGAGATGTGTGCTGAGCGGTCACTGGCGATAATTCGCCCTTTAGTAAATCTGCCCCATGGTTCCTTCTTACCAGCTGAGTTATTAATACACCAGGCAGGATCCAAACCAATCTACTTGAGGATCTGTCGGCTCTCCAGGTAATGCTCAGCTCAATGGACCAACCTTTGCAGGCGAATACAAATCTGAGCTATAAATCAGATGAACGAGGCAGGCACATCAATAGGAGCCCACTGGCCCTTTATTCTGCCCTTAGGCATTGAGTCAATGATATACCAATTAGGGCACCAAGGAACTACAGTATAAAGCCACTGCTCTTGTCATGAGCACTGAGACTGGGCCTGGGGGCTTATAACTGGGCTACAAACCTTCCAGCTGGTGCAACTTGGCTGCTATTAACCTCCTTACACTCCACACTACACATTTCCCTTTAAATAAGAACAAATGCCTAAAAATGAATATGGCAAAAAATGTCATATTTATATAGTGAACTTATTGCACGAGGCTAAAGTTTGAGCTTGTCAATAGCAGCAATGATCCAGGACTTCAAACTTGTCACAGGGGGTCACCATCTTGGAAAGTGTCTGTGACACTCACATGCTCAGTGGGCTCTGATTGGCTGTTGAGAAGCTAAGCTTAGGGCTCGTCACTAATTATCCAGCAGAAAATGAGCTTCCCTGGCTGTAATATAAGCTGATGCTACAGGTTTGCTGATTATTCAATTCTGATGCTAATTGCACTGGTTTCTGTGCTGCCATGTAGTAATTATGTGTATTAATTACTAATCAGCCTTATATTGTGACATTTCTATTCTATGTGTACTGTATATTGTGAGTGGCTCCCTAAGCTCAGTAAGTGACAGCAGCACAGAGCATGTGCAGTGAATCAGCAGAAAAGAAGATGGGGAGCTACTGGGGCATCTTTGGAGACACAGATCTTTACACAAAACATCATGTACAACATTTCTAGCTACTTCTTTAGTAAGGCTTTAGTAAGGCTTTAGTTCTCTTTTAAAGTCCTAATTCTTCTTAGGGTTTATATAAGAAGGCAGCGCTATGGTCAAAGAGCAATTTTAAGATCATATCTTTACCTACAATGCAGCATTTATTTCCACAAATTCTAGTGTACTTCTATGTAAGTTACATCGCACCCAATGCACCAATACACACGTGCACAGCATAACTAACATAACCTGCTAAGGGACGGTCCATGTCTAGAAAGCAATTTAGATTCAATATGCCTGACCAGTGTCGGACTGGCCCACCGGAATACCAGGAAAACTCCCGGTGGGCCCAGGTGTCAGGGGGCCCTTGTGCTGCTAAACATTTGGTGGCCATTCCCTATTTTTTTTTTTTAGAACAAAGAGGCTAAATAGATTAATAGAATAATAGATTATAGTATGTAAAGAATAGAGACTAGGAGAATAGAGGTTGAGTGAGGAGAAGAATAATAATAGTACTGAGAGTGGGCCCCTGTCTATGGTTCTTTGGTAAATCTCTGGTCTAAGGCTTTTAGGTGGGCCCTGGTGTCCCAATCCGACACTGTGCATGGCTGTGGAGAATTCAGTGCAGTCAGCAGGCAGCTTCTAAATAAATGGCTAAACATCTGAGCAGGATGTGAATTTAAATGTAAGGATTGAGATGGCTGCACCTTGTGCCTCTCCACTGTATCCCCAGCAACACGACGGCATAACAAAGATTTAAAAAAAACACAGTTGCATTTAACATATTTTCTGCCACGAAAAAAACAAAACGTGTCACCCATTTCCAGGAACTAAAAGGAGCCGACGAGGAGGTTAATACACAAACGTTTCTTTAGAGCAAATCAAGGACCAATGAGATATTCACCTGCCATTGGAGGAGGTTATTTCCAGTGGGAGCTGCCAGTTAAACAGCGCATTGATTTACAACATCCGAATAACGACGTACGCTCACACAGTTCATCATACAGGACAAAGCTCACTTCAGAAACGCAATTAGACGCACAGGGCAGCAATTTTCATCTCATTTGAGCAGGAGCCGGACTGGTCTGGAGAGTCACAACTAGGGATGCACCGAATCCACTGTTTTGGATTCGGCCGAATCCCCAAATCCTTCGTGAAAGATTCGGCCAAATACCAGACCGAATCCGAACCCTAATTTGCATATGCAAATTAGGGGTGGGAAGGGGAAAACATTTTTTACTTCCTTGTTTTCTGACAAAAAGTCACGCAATTTCCCTCCCGCCCCAAATTTGCATATGCAAATTAGGATTCGGTTCGGCTGGGCAGAAGGATTCGGCCGAATCCTGCTGAAAAAGGCTGAATCCTGGCCGAATCCCAAACCGAATCCTGGATTCGGTGCATCCCTAGTCACAACTGTGGGCAATTTAATGGCACCCTAAACAGCATCCGGGATACAAATATACATAATAGAAATATTTTATAAATAAGGCATAATGGTGTTTGTTCCTTGGTTTAATAATCACTAACCCACACACATAACTGCCAAGTCAAACCTTACATCATACATTTACCCCCTAGTGAGGAGCAGTGTCGGACTGGCCCACCGGGACACCGGGAAATATCCCGGTGGGCCCCAGTCCTTGTGGGCCCCCACGACCACGCTCTATTTTTTATCTTATTTTTTTTAATACTTTTTTGTCAGCGCTCCGTTTTTTTTTTGGAGCAATGGGCCCTGCAGCGCTGCCGCTTCTACTCCTGCCACGCCGCTGCTGTCAAACCTGCTCACTGATACTGCTGCAGCTGCTGCTTGTGCCGTGCATCCTTTGCTGTGCTGTGCAACCGCGCCTGATAATGACGTCAAGGAACGTCCTGTGGTGGAGGAGAGCGAGACGCGGCCGTGGCGAGGGTGCAGCAGTTCTGTAGGAGGACTGAAGATTTAAGATGCAGCAGCTCTTAACTCTACATTGACAAATTATTTTCTTTGAAGGGCTCCCTACAAGACACAGTTTGTTTATTGTTGTAAGCAATGTAGTCAAGTGATTAACGTTCTGCGGGTCAGTATCGGCTGTTCATCAGCCATCCCTACAACTTTAGAAAGGTCAGTTTTATGTGCACATGGAAGAGATAGCAATGACTGTTCCACAAGCGGTGAAGTCAACAGAACAGAGGAATAGCGAAGGTAGGAACCAGGCTGGTTTTGGGAGCAGTGAAATCAGAGCAGAAGTGTATGTACTGAGGTCTGCAGTGGTTGTATGTGAACTCACGAAAGCCCATGTATGGATTTCTGGTGGTTATCTTTATTTACTCTTACATATTGTTTTATAGTTTTAATAAAAAAAAGCATTATCTGACAGTGGTCACAAAGTCATATCTTGTTTTATGGCTGAGATCTTAATTATATTTATAACAGAGCGTTCTTTGATAGTGGCACAGATCCTAACTGATCCTCATTGTAAGCGGCAGCCCAGCCCTACTTTATGGCTAAGAGTCTATCTACATGTATCTGTATAACAGAACATTCTGTCCCAGTGGCTGCACAGATCCTCTCTGATCCCCATTGTAAGCAGCAGTCCTGTCCTGCTTTATGGCAGCTGAGATTCTAGCTATCTGTATAACAGAACATTCTGTCCCATAGGCACAGATGCTATTTCATAACCATTGTAAACTGCAGTTCTGGCCTGTTTTATGACTAAAATTCTAACTGTCTTTATAACTAACCATTTTTGGTCAAATGACTAAGGGTCGCAGCTTTAACTTACCAACAAAAAAACAAATCAACTGCAAAATAAAATAGGGAGTAACTGGCTGCTCGGGAGCCTCCAATTGTGAACCCCCTGCTGCAGCATTATAACAGAAGGTGGCACAGGTACTGATTTTGGTCTAACTAAACAAAAATCTAAAAAAACTTATTTAAAAAAAAATAAATGTTTAAATGTGTGTATTTGTGTCACTATTACGAGGGTGGGAATGAGCAGACAAGTTGCAAGTTTTTTTAAACTTCTTAGGGATAGTATACCTATCCCTACTTTTATCTTGTTATAGAATGGACAATTCTTAGCAACTTTTTAATTGCTCTTCGTTATTTATTGTTATTTGCCTTATTTTATTATTTATTTTGCCTCTTTCATATTTATTTTTATGCTATTTGCCTTCTTCATCTGACTCAAACCAATGCCTGGTTGCTAGGGTAATTCAGACCTTAGCAACCAGATCAGTGCTGGAGAGTTGAACAAAATGCTTAATGTTTAGTAATTTAAAAACTCAAATTAAAAAAAAAATGAAGACCAAATGCAAATTGTCTCAGAACATCACTCTCTGGGTCATACTAAAAGTTAATTTAAAAGGGATTCTGGTTTATTTCTAAATGACACTGTTTACACTGCAAATAATTCACTCTACAATATAAAGTTTCATTCCTGAACCAACAAGTGTATTTAGTTGTAATATTGGTGTGTAGGTGCATCTCAGGTCATTTTGCCTGGTCATGTGATTTCAGAAAGAGCCAGAATTTTAGGATGGAATTGCTTTCTCGCAGGCTGTTGTTTCTCCTTCTCAATATAACTGAATGTGTCTCGGTGGGACCTGGATTTTACTATTGAGTGTTGTTCTTAGATCTACCAGGCAGCTGTTATCTTGTGTTAGATAGCTGCTATCTGGTTACCTTCCCATTGTTCTGTTGTTAGGCTACCGGGAGAAGGGAGAGGGTGATATCACTCCAACTTGCAGTAAAGAGTGACTGAGGTTTAGCAGAGCACAATTCACCTGACTGGAGGCACCTGGGGCACCCCATGCCAGATTTCAAAATTAAATGTAAAAAAAATCTTGTGGGCACTATTTTGTAGTGGGGTGGGGGTTTGGGCCCTTGAGTTGAGGTTTCCTGGTGGGCCCCAAGCACCCCAGTCCGACACTGGTGAGGAGTGAAATTCTCCCATTTCACTTTGTCGAAAAATTAGCGAATTTCCCGCGAAATTCGTGGAACTTCGCCGCAAATTCGTCTGGCGAATGAATTCGCCCATCACTATTACCCACATGGCACAATGGCCAAATCCCATATTATCAGGGTAATGGGGTAACCAACAGTCTCCTACCCTACACCCTGCGATCCTAGACACACTCTCCCAGAAATGGTAGGCTTTAGGATACTGTTGATATTTAGAGAAATTATAAAATACCTTTAATGTAGGGGGAGTCTAATTTGCCAGTCCACATAGGGCAATGGAAGTTCCAGGACTTTGCCCCAGTTCCCAGGGCAGTTTAGGGTAATTACTCAAAAACAGTATATTTTATTAAATAAGCATAATAAAAAAAAATGGTACATACTGACTAGGGATGCACCGAATCCACTTTTTTGGATTCGGCCAAACCCCCGAATCCTTCACAAAGGATTCGGCCAAATACCGAACTGAATCCGAACCCTAATTTGCATATGCAAATTAGGGGTGGGAAGGGGAAAACATTTTTTACTTCCTTGTTTTCTGACAAAAAGTCACGCAATTTCCCTCCCTGCCCCTAATTTGCATATGCAAATTAGGATTCGGTTCGGCCGGGCAGAAGGATTCGGCCGAATCCGAATCCTGCTGAAAAAGGCCGAATCCTGGCCGAATCCTGGATTTGGTGCATCCCTAATACTGACCCTATTTTTGAGTAATTACCCTTTAGGATTCTGTTGTTCTATATAAGGGCCTATATAAATCCTGCACCAAATGGCCCATGGTGGGCATAGTTGATATGAGTCGATATTAAAACCTTCCTGTTTTACATCCTCTTCCATGTAGTTTCCTATCAGCAGAAAACTGCACCGGCCCGGGGTTATACCAGCGAGCACCATGGAGCCATCTTCTTTCTCTTTCCTTTGGGCGGCTGCGCATGCGCAGTAGAGCGAAAAGCTAAACTTTAACTAAAAAGTTGGCTATTTCATTCAACTGCGTATGCGTCTGCCACGGGAAATTTGAAGAAAGAAGAAGCCGGAAGAGGATCGCTCTGTGGTGCTCACTGGTATAACCCCAGGCTGGTGCAGTTTTCTGCTGAAAGGGAGCACCGGTAAGTCAATACAATCACTTAGGTGCCTAGCATTGGCACCACCAAAGTATCCGAAGCCTTTCGTTCTCCTTTAAATCTCCCGTTTGCCAATCCCCATTGCTCCGGACCCAATGATGAAAATTTGAGCGAATAAAAGGAAGGGGACGTGGGCAACGAACGACAGCGGGCCTAGGGGCGCCCTCTATGTAAATCTGGCCCTGTCAGTAGCCCAACAGGAAACCTTATGCCACCAGCCAAGTCTCATTCTTTCTTCCCCTAGAGACTGCATCTTTCCTAGGTAAAATGTTTTACTACTTGCTTCTCCTTTCTCTTCTATGTCTCTTCTTTCAATCATTCACTTCTCTCTCTCCTAATGCCATTCATTTTTCTGTTTCTTCTCTGTCATAAATGAAGGTATGAGCAACGAAGATCTACTGGTGGGTCAGTCCAACACTACCTCTACATCATCCAATACCAGTGATAAATTACAAAGTTATACCCCTGGAATGAATGTGGTTAGTCATGAAGTTCTAAATGGAAATAACTGAACCTTGCCAAAATATCAGAATACCATAGACGATGGCCAGAAACAGGTGGCTAAGTAATCCGGACCAGAGGTGTAGGGTCTTCCAGAATCCCTCATACCTCTAACACCATCACTCTACAATGTTGTATCAGTCAATAAATAGACATAAAAAGGGGAATTGTAATAAATGGCCTTAAATTTGCTTATATTTCCCCAATTATATATGACATTTTAATAGAGACAGGGAAGTAATGGCAGTTCCCTTGGGCACATCATAGTTGGACAATAGGTCTTTAGTGTTCCTACGGATACGATTGTCCTGATGAGAACAAATATGGTACTGCAACATATTGACAGCACTCAGCACATCATTTCATTTTAAATTGCAAGCTCTTATGTTCATAAATAATTTATAAATAGAGCCAACAACATCAAACTGCTATTTAGGTCTCTGCTCATTGTGTTTTCAAGGAACAATTTTGCCTTTCTTGTCTTAATTGGGGTGACATGCATTATAAGGAGGCTTCAATATCTCATCCTGTTTCATTAGAGGGGAGACAAGCTTGTGTAATCACTCAACGAGAAGCAGTCTCAGGCCATACCAGTAATAAGGGTGACTCACTCATTGCCTGCTGTAATAAGCCTTCCCCTAAATAGTCGGGCAGTGGAATCACCCACAGAATCTGGTTAGTGTGTTGTCCATGTCTGATTGCTAGGGTTCGGGAAGAAAGTCATTACAACAGAAGTAGCTAAGGAATAATTTATTTACATATCTGAAGTCATCACTCAGTAGGGTCTCAATGAGTTTCAAGTGGAAATCTGTTAAGTGATTAAAAAGAGTAAATATCCCTGAAAATGAATGTCATATAGATATTTAGAGAAGTGGCTTTAAGGGCAACTAAAGAGAAGGAATTAAGTCACATACTGTATCTTCCATATGGATTATCTGATTGCAGGACTTGAGCATCACGTGTATTGGAAGCCAAAATCCAGATAAAAGAAAAAGTATATTTAATAGATATTTCTAAACAGCTCCATAACGAATGCTCCTCCTGCCCTCCGTATGTCAGATCACTCGGGATGCCCAGCAAAGGCAGAAATCAATAGACGAGTCTGTAAAAGCATTAGAAGCCCAAGGACTGGGGTTATAGTGCCTCCATTGTGGATCAGGAGCGATGCCAACCCCGTGCAAGTAATAAAGTCAGTATCTACTAGAAGGGAAGACATTCACCTGTTAAATATTCATGCGAGCGGCCAAAACAAAAGCATTTATCAGCAGAAAAGCAGACGCACCCAGTAACTCTCAGAAAAATGCCCAGTTGTGAGCTGAGGTTTAAGGAGAGAACCAAGAATGGGGCAAACACTAGCAATGTCCTCTCATCTACTGAAAGTGTCTTTCCTGCCTTGTATAGATGACACGTAATTCTGCCCAGGCCCCGACAGTTTCTAGTATCACTGACCAACAACACAATATAATTCGGTTTTCCTTACTGAAGGCTGAAAAATCATTTGCTGCCAACAAGCATCGGCCACAGTATAAAGCATGGTATCAGATTAACGGATATTCCACCCCCACTATGTTATTTACAAATATACACTTGTGATTAGAAGTGGAAGAGGTAGATCCTGTGTACTTTTGTCTGAATACAGATGGGGTATCCTATGGGCACAACATTGGCCCCAACATTGGCCCCATTACACATTTCATTCTTGCAGGTCATTTATGAAGCACTAGGGAAGAAACTCAAAGTGCCATAGTATTCACACACTTAGGGTAATCAAGGGGCACCCTGTTAGCACTTTATGTTGGTTGTTGCCTGGATTTGTGGAAAGGCAACCAAGGTCCGGGCCTAGGGCGGCAGTATTTTAGGGGGCGGCAAGCCACCCAACCACACCCACATTGGTTCAGAAACACTGGGGATGCGCAGAAGATACACAGAACTTGCCCTGCAGATGCCGGCTTGGAGTTGCCGGAGTATCGCGAGAGCTGTGGCCGAGACACTACTAGGAAGGGTGAGCTCCGTTTAAATCTCTCACTACCCGTGTTTCTTCTATGCGCAGAAGGTACAATCCTTTTTTAAAATGACCCCTGCACCAATCCCCATTAGTGATGGGCGAATAAATTTGCTAGACACAAATTTGCGGCAAATTTCCATGTTTCAAGCGAAAGAATTCATGAAACTGCGGCGACAATTGGCCGGCACAAGAATCCACCACGTCAAAAAAAAAAAAAAATTCCGAGCGTCAGAAGAGTCGTGCGCATGAAAATTGTCGAGCATCAAAATTATTCATTGACTTTAATACATGTGGACCATATAGTTGTGTGTATAAAAATTGCGCGTCAAAATGGAAAATTATTTGTTTCGCGAATATTGCGGTAAATTCGGCACAGATTGGCCCACCACTAATCCCCATTGCTCCGGTCCCGATGATGAAAATTTGTGTGACTATAGGGGAGGTGGGCAACAAGTGGCAGTGGGCGCTATTTAAATCCGGCCCTGTGTAAAGGCAACAATGGCCCGGGCCAAGGGCGGCAGGATTTTATTGGGCGGCATGCAGCCCAACCACACCCACATTGGTTCAGAAACACTGGAGATGCTCAGGTGATAAAATAGTTTTTTAAATTTCCCGTGTACCATTGCTCCAGTCCCAATGATAAAAATTTGCAGGAATAAAAGGAAGGAGACAGGGGCAGTGCCAGTGGGCGCCCGCTATGTAAATCCGGCCCTGCTTGCACTGCACACGCAACAGGTACACGGGTACAACTTTCTGCCCATTCGCTTGGCATTGGCAAATGATAACTATCATGATCGTGCCATTGCATTTCTCTAAAACCTCCCGGTGATGTTCTGAACTATTTCAATACCAAAACTTAAAGCGTTTTTTCCTTGGACGTTAAAAAGGAGGCCAAAAAAAGTTCAGCCTCATTTAGATGTATCCGCGGCAGCAAGCATGTCGCCCAGTAAACTTGAGGCGCGACTGGAGAGGGAGGCGGGGGGATTATTTATACGGGAGGATCAGAAATCACTGAATATTTCATAAGCGCAGAACAGCTGCCTCTCCCCGCTCGGCTGATAAGAGTCTGATTAGAGCGAATAGACCCAATCCATTACCAACTAACAGGCCTCCCCTCTTCTATCACTCACACACACACTCTCTGACCTTCCCTGTCTCCTCATTTCTCTCTTCCCCCTTCTCTTTCATTATTTCCTTTGTTTAAAATCTTTTACCTTCTCTGGCATTTTCTCCCACAATAAAGGCCTATTTACTAAGCCAGTTCCAAAATATCAATATTCTCTTAAAAAATCAGGTTTTACTAAAGTGTTTAAAAAAAAAAATCTATTTTCGTAGCCACCAGCAATGATAGTGAGGTTGGCCGCCCGCCACCTGTCAGTCACTAATACAAGGGGAAGTGCAACCCTGAAAAACTTTTGGAGATAAGAATAGAAAGACGAAAATCTGCAGCAGAAGCTACCGGGTCTGTTCTGCTGAATATAAAGTGATAGCACTGTATACAGGGGCTTCATCTGCTCAAAGGAGCACACATTATGGATATGTGTATATTTTCCAACCTCAGCTACACAACTGCAACCCGAATATAAAGATTATACTAAGCCAATAAAAAGGTTATACTTGTGACATCACTTGTTTAACTTGCTTACAATTGTGACATCGCTTTATATATGCTAGAAGCAACCATTTCCTCCAGATATTTTCGCACTTCCAAAACTAGCATAGACCATACTGTACACCAGCCATAGACATCACAAAGCAAGATATTATCAGGGTTATATACAAGCGTAGGAAAGGTTTTGTAACCCGTAGCAACCAACTAAATGCTTGTTTCAGTATTCTAACTGCAGTAGAGCGGCGAAAGCTAACTGCTGGTTGCTATGGGTTACTGAGCCGGGGCAAATCTGTTTCTATGTTTGTGCTTTTCCCTGTACACATATTTAAACCCCTCCCCCAAAGCAAAGCAGTGACCCGAAAAACAAAAATAAAAAGGCTAAACAAAGACGCACCGAGCTTTAGTTTTATCTCAGTTATTGTTCAATTCTTATTCTTGCACAAGAGCTTTATGGGAATCAAGTTAAGGCAGGGAAGTTTGATCAGATATCATAATAAAGGAATTGGGAGTTAAATGGCAAAACATAAAAATCAAGCAGTTTTACAACTCTCCAAGCCAAGTATATGACTTGTCTGAAAGGGGAGGCTCGAACCAAAGAACTGAATAGTAGTCATGGGCGAATTTCTCACGTTTCGCTGAAAAATGAGCAAATTTACAGCAAAATCCACGAAACGCAGGAAAATGAGCGAAACTCGAATTTTTATGCCTGCGTCAATTCATGTAAATTTGCATGGCCGGCATTAAAGTCAATTCTATAGGCGCCCGAATAGTGTTGACGCATGTGAATTCGCACATGGCAAATTTATTCACCCATCACTACTGAATATTTACTGGTGAACAATCTGCGCATAGAAAATAGTCGCGCACATAAAAATAGTCGTGCTAAAAAATTATTTTGATGTCCGTTGACTTTAATGCATTTGGAAAAAAATAGGCGTGCGTAAAAAAATTTTCGTGGGCGTCAAAATTGGCGCGCATAAAAACTAATTTTGACGCCCACTGACTTCAATGTGTTTCGCAAATTTTCTGCCATTTCGTGGAAAATTCGCGAATTTTTCTGCGGAACCAAACATAACAAAATTCGCCCATCACTAGAACTGAACTCTTATACCCCTGGGACCTGAATAATCACTTGAATATCAGATCAGTTTTTAAACACACTCATTAAAGTATGGATACCTATTGTTCCATCTATCTATCCTCAGATTTAGAGTTCATTGATTTAGGACCAACCTGAAGCCACTCACAGAATGTCCACAAGATTAGACCAGCATTTAAAATTTAAATCATTCAAATCATTAGAATGTTCACATGCTTAGCACTTATCAAAACTTCTAACTAGTCCTATTATTAAAACGGTCACATGGTTGGACCAACCTGTAGCCAATAAGAACATTAAACCCGTAGCCTGTAGTGCATTGGAGCTTTCACCAGCCTAGACCCACCTATAGCCAATTGACCATTATAAGTTTTACAGAGGTAGGTTAACCTGAGGAACCAGACCATGACAACTGGAATTTGTTGCACCCCCCCAAATGGGGGCATATTAGATGGCTGGGTAAACAACCCTGTACCCACAACCCCCTGTTACCTACATGCCACACAAGGAATAATTATAGATGAGGGTTTGCTCAACAGAGCATGGGTTAAGTCCTTCTCCATCAAAGCCACCTGCTTGTTAACACATTTTTGCATTTAATGGTGGTTAACACCCTCATCAGCTTGAAATGCTAGACACGGCCAATTAACAACTCAGGTTCTGCATATCATTTTATGGTGTGATTGTCACAGTTGTATAAAAATGCAACAGGGAAAAAAAATAAGGAATAACAGGTCCAAGAATGGAACATCTCCATGCCAAACGTTTCATCAAAAACTTGCTCAGTTGCCAGTGGGAATAAGTTCACCAGGCAAAGATCAGAACCTGGGCCGGGTCTCTCTTGTCAATAAAACCACTACATTTTACATCGAACTTCAACATGTTTCTGTCTAGGGTGGGGGCCATAGTGGGGCTACAGTAGTGCCGATAAAATGACTCAATGGTTGTGGTCATTCCTTTAAAATTAATGTTTTGATTGCAAGTGATAGGGATAAGGTGGTTCCAAAAAATGCAGCCCTGCACAACTGGGCAACTTCCATTGGGCAAAACTGGTTGTGGTACTGCAAAAGAATAAAATCATAACGTCAACTCTACTGAAAGGCTAAAAATGATCAACACAATAACACGTATTACCCTGAGCGATATAAAACAATATGGCTATATACTATTAAATAATGATAATACTCAAGCAAAGATAATTGCCTCTAATAATAAATGGCCATGGTGTAACAGGCAGACACAGAGGGAATAAAGCCATATCGATGGACAGAATGTCAACGCATTGTGATCCATTTGTAGGTCCATTTGAATTTAGATGAAATTGATAGAGATAGTGATGTGTAGCCTTTTTCCTTTGTGGGGAAGCTGTGATTGATTTTGTGTTGAATAGGTCTTATCACTGGCTCCCACGTCTCCCCTGACCTGCATGTCTGACTCTTGCAGCCCAAGGAAGGATCACATATCAGATGGAAGATGACATGACAAAGAAACAGTCATGGTTGGAGACCAGCGTGTAGATGACGCAGAAGACATTTGATATTATTCATCATAATATTCATCTGGAAACAGCTCAGAAGGTGACACCTTGAGAGGGACCTCTATGCACTTCTTGTACACCTGCTGTTCTGACTGATACTTCACTTGTATAAGATGTGATAAAGTTACAGTCACCCCTATACTGAGATATGCAGAGACCCTATTAATAAGTGGATCAGCCCCATAAATGGTAGCCCTGGGCATTGATAGGCCAACCTGTGCCCACAAAACTCTTACTGATATACTGTTATCATATCTAACTGGGTAGAGGGGATTATTTTATTTGTCTGACGAGCGAAAAATTTTGCCATGGTCACCGCGAGCGAAAAGTTTTGCAAACCTGAGGCACAAATTTGCCATCTGCTTAGTTTTGTGTGTCAAAAAAATCATGCGTATATTAAAAGGAAACATGTAGCATAGCTCTAATGCAAACACTATTTGCTGTACCTACGTGTGCACAGGTGGTATTATGTATAGGGAATAGGGATGCACCGAATCCACTTTTTTGGATTCGGCCGAACCCCCGAATCCTTCACGAAGGATTCGGCCGAATACCGAACCAAATCCGAACCCTAATTTGCATATGCAAATTAGGGGTGGGAAGGGGAAAACATTTTTTACTTCCTTGTTTTCTGACAAAAAGTCACGCAATTTCCCTCCCTGCCCCTAATTTGCATATGCAAATTAGGATTCGGATTTGGTTCAGCCGGGCAGAAGGATTCGGACGAATCCGAATCCTGCTGAAAAAGGCCGAATCCTGGCCGAATCCCGAACCGAATCCTGGATTCGGTGCATCCCTAATAGGGAACTCGCTATTAGCAATGAGTGAAATTTTTTCACTAGGTTTTGCTGCGAAAAAGACACTCATATACTCCAATGTGGGAAAAAAATTGTCACGTATCCAAAAAAAATTGTCGTCCATACACTTCAATGTATTTCACAATTTTCTGGTGAAGCGAAACGTGTCAGATTCGCCCATCACTACTCGCTACACCCAAGCAATATAAACAGCCCCTAAAATAGAAGCACTTATACAGCAATCAGGCATTTATTGGATTCATGATACATAAAGCCTCACTTGGGGTACTGAGAATGTAACCACCCTGGTACCTTTAGTAGTGTAACCTATGGTCCCTGGCTAATGCCCAGCCTAGTGCTTCACTCACGCAGTAATCTGGGGGTTCTGATGAGTATCCGCACTCAAAGGCAAAATTTTCTTTTGTGTACAGCTGGGGTGCACAGTTTTAATTTATATACATCCACGAATTTTATACAAGACAGAACTTTATTTGCTTTAGAAGCCACAGAATGACACTGCCTGGAATTACACAGCTTGTTATCCCCAAAAATCCACAGGCACTTCTCAATTATAAGGATAGCTCCAACACACTACCATTTACTGTATAACTTTTATACACTGTTATAACATGTATATTATTTATATGCTATAACCTAACATTTATCAACATTGAACCTCATTTGCCAGTCTGCTGCCCAGTTTACCAATATAGTCAAATGGTTCTGCAAAGTGGCAGCATCGTGCAAAAATAGAGATAGTAATGTGCCCACTCCAATGGCGAAGGATATAACTCCAGTAACAACTCTGGTTCAATTAGAAAATGCTCCATTTAACACCCTTGTAAAATATCATTCATCCAGTTCTCTATCCAATAACAAATATATTCCAGGCCAATATTCCTTAATTTTACCAGTAACCTTCTGTGTTCTACTGTATCAAATGCTTTAGAAAGGTCTTAATAGATCACATCCACTGCTATTCCAGAGTCTAGTTTCCTGCTCACTTTCTGTAGAAGGCAATTAAATTAGTTTGAAAACACCTGTTACAAATAAAATCATGCTGGCAAAAATCACAGCATTAAGATTTCCAATGTATTCAAGTATGTTATGCCTTATTACCCCTTCCAAAAGCTTCTCTGCCACTAACAGTCCTATTGTTTTAGGCTCAGAACTGGATACTTTTTTTTAATAGTGACACCACATTTGCCATTCACCAATCTCTCATCGTCAGACCACAAGGAATCCTGGAAATGAGGTCTGGTAATCCTGAGACTAACTGGGGCTTTTTTTGTCTAGACTGATGAAAAAATAACAGTTCAGAATCTCTGCTTTTTCCCTGCTCTCATGAATCAACTGGCCTCCCTCATTTAATAAGGATCCCTCCCTTCTTTCTTCATTCTTTACTATTTGCTAATTTAAAAGTCAAATATGGAAAATATCTGGTATTATCTTGTTGTGATATAACATTTTCAACCCTGAAAGATGAATAGATTTAATGACATCAACATAGTTATTAAAATATTGTTGATTGCCATTATATTTTTCAAACCCTCCATTGTAAAGACGAAGGGTCGAATATCGAGGGTTAATTAACCCTCGATATTCGACTGGGAATTTAAATCCTTCGAATTCGAATATCGAATTCGAAGGATTTAGCGCTAAAAATTCGATCGATCGATCGAAGGATTTTTCATTCGATCGAACGATTAAATCCTTTGAATCGAACGATTCGAAGGATTTTAATAAAACAATTGAATGAATATCCTTCGATGAAAAAAACTTTAGCAAGCCTATAGGGACCTTCCCCATAGGCTAACATTGAGTTCGGTAGCTTTTAGCTGCCGAACTAGGGGATCGAATTTTTTTTTAAAGAGACAGTACTTCGACTATCGAATGGTCGAATAGTCGAACGATTTTTAATTCTAATCGTTCGAATCGTTCGAATTCGATCGAATTTAACCAATTCGATGGTCGAAGTACCCAAAATATACTTCGAAATTCGAATTTTTTTTTATTCGAACCCTTCACTCGAATTTCGTGAATCGGCCCCTAAGTGAACCAAATTTTGCAACATTCACATCACAGTTTTTAACTAAACAATCTATAGTGTAGGCTTCAGTATTATATCTAGACACAATGTTCTGTATATATAGTCAGACAATGCTGCAACCTTCCTTCCATACCAACCAATATACAGTTTATAAGGTGTAGGGAGAAGTAACACTATACAGTATATATACAGTATAACAATATACAGTATATAAAGTGTAGGGAGAAGTAACACTAAGAAAAGAAAAGACTCTCTGAATATCTTTGCTATGCGGTGAGTGCAAATCTCATTTAAATATAAAATCTCGTTGCTGGAGATCCATATTGCCATACCCAAAACAATCACTTTGCAGAAAAAAAAGAGCATCAAAGTGCATTGTTTCTGCATTAATCTGACAGCGCTTTCCATTACGCTCCCTGTGGATATTGCTCCTCTGGTTATTTCAACATATTTCCACAATATTATGTTGATGGATTCCATATTTCTTTGTATTTATATATTTTGTTCCCTTTTGCTTTAAGAAATGCCTTCTGTAAGGTATTCCGGATGCTCATCTTGCTGCTGCATATATATGAATATCATTAGATTCTATCAAGGCACCTTTGGTTGTGGGTAATTTGTCTGCAGAGAAATGGAACGTGTTCGGGGAAGAATCACTGGGCATAGATTGGATATGGGTGGCATTAATCCTCTTTATTCTGTTTCTGCTGCTTAAATAAGAGGGGGAACTGGATGTCGGGCTAAAATAGAATATGAAACCCCTCTGCTCTATTTCTGTCCAATCTCAACCCAACTCCATTATTTCATTTTGAGAATTCATGATGACAAATAACTGAAAATGAATCTCTAGTCCCAAAGTTGCCAGTTCCTTCCATAGGCGGATGGAACCCAATATTTGGTCTAGGGATGCACCGAATCCACTATTTTGGATTCGGCAGAACTCCCGAATCCTCCTTGAAAGTTTCGGCCGAATACTGAACCGAATCCGAATCCTAATTTGCATATGGAAATTACGGATGGGAAGGGTAAAATATTTTTTACTTCCTTGTTTTGTGACAAAAAGTCACGTGATTTCCCTCCCAACCACTAATTTGCATATGCAAATTAGGATTCGGATTCGGTTCGGCCTGGCAGAAGGATTTGGCCGAACCGAATGCTGGATTCGGTGCATCCCTAATTTGGTCATCTCTTTCTTTAGCTCATTAGGTAACAGATATAAACACATAAAAACATGGTTTTAACAGTCATTTAGTCATAGTTCCAAGATGATGAAGGTGAGCTAATAAACAATCACACTAAGGGGCCGATTCACGAAATTCGGGTGAAGGGTTCGAATAAAAAAAAATTCGAATTTCGAAGTATTTTTTGGGTACTTCGACCATCGAATTGGTTAAATTCGATCGAATTCGATCTAATTCGAATGATTCGAACGATTAGAAGTAAAAATCGTTCGACTATTCGACCATTCGATAGTCGAAGTACTGTCCCTTTAAGAAAAACTTCGACCCCCTACTTCGGCAGCTAAAAGCTACCGAAGTCAATGTTAGCCTATGGGGAAGGTCCCCATAGGCTTGCCTGTGATTTTTTGATCGAAGGATTTTCCTTCGATCGTTGAATTAAAATCCTTCGAATTGTTCGATTCGAAGGATTTAATCGTTCGATCGAATGAAAAATCGATCGATCGATCGCAGGATTTGCGCTAAATCCTTCGAATTCGATATTCGAATTCGAAGGATTTAAATTCCCAGTCGAATTTCGAGGGTTAATTAACCCTCGATATTCGACCCTTCGTGAATCGGCCCCTAATTCTTACCATAACTGGCTTTTAAGTTGGGTTTTCAATCGTAACTAGTAGAGCAGACAGACATTTTCCCAAAGTTTTATCCTAAATAGTCTTCAGTCCTTTGGTCTATGAATAAGATGACATATATCTACTGACTATATATCTACACTGGTCTCTACTAACCATTTGCATCAAATAAAACGAAACATTATTGACTAATGCAGGCAGACTATTGAAAGCTAGCATTTTATTTCTTCAGGTGGCAAAGGTTTTGCACTGGAGCATATTTTGCTCATTTTACTAAATAACCAACAACATGTTTATACAAACTGAACTTGAACTTGATGGACTTTGTCTTTTTTCAACCCGATTTAACTATGTAGCAAAGACCTTCAGTAGGAACTATTGGTTCCTGTATCATTTAGATGACTCAGATGTTCCAGCCGGAGTCTTATTTACAGAAAAAGCAATTAATTTCTAAAGTCCAGAAAAGTATAAAGAACCTTTATCGCTAGATTGGGAATGATGGAAGGAACTTTCCAAGAAAAGAACAGTACAAAATATAATATGTACTGACTGTTCTTATGGCTAAATTGTAATTGCTCCACACACACGGCCTACACTACCAGTGTAAACTGCTTTCCCATGGCTCCGAATTAGCCTTTATAGGCAGTAATTGGACTCTCTGATTAACTTTGTTTTGCCTTTGTTTTATTCTCTGGTACAGAACATGCTATTTTGCAAGCAGGAATCTTTGAATTTATAAAGTCCAAAAACTAGGGATGCACCGAATCCAGGATTCGGCCTTTTTCAGCAGGTTTCGGCCAAATCCTTCTGTCTGGCAGAACAGAATCCTAATTTCCATATGCAAATTAGGGGCGGTGAATGGAAATTGCGCAACTTTTTGTCAGAAAGCAAGGAAGTAAAGATGGTTTCCCCTTCCTACCCCTAATTTGCCTATGCAAATTAGGGTTCAGATTCGGTTCAGTATTCGGCCGAATCTTTCGTGAAGGATTCAGGGGTTCGGCCGAATCCAAAAAAGTAGATTCAGTGCATCCCTACGAAAAACACATGAAAACAAACTCAATTGGGACGGGCTCATTTCATCTGCCCATTCCTTAACTTCCTGAGATAAGATCCATCTTGCTTCATGCTTTGGAAATCCCATTATCTGTCCCAGGCTTTCACCATAGTGGGTTCCATGTTTCTATGGTTATCAGCCTATCTCAGCTGCCCATTTTCCTAAATGCCTAAGACTACTAATGCTTCTTCTTATTTCATGCTTAGTAAAGCCCTGTGTCTATCCCAGACATTCCTTACTAACAGGCCCGGATTTGTTGAAAGGCCACCAAGGCCCGGGCCTAGGGCGCCAGGATTTAAGGGGGCGGCATGAAGCCCAACCACACCCACATTGGTTTGGAAGCTCTGGGGCTGATCATGAGATAATTGTTTTTTTTTCCCATGTACCAATCCCCAGTGCTCCCGACCTGATGATGAAAAGTTGTGCATGTGCAAAAATGAAGGGGAGGGGACAGGGGTGACAAACGACAGAGGGCCTAGGGGTGCCCATTATGTAAATCTGGCCCTGCTTCCTAATTCAGTTATGTAGTTCTTGGCCCATCTGAGCTGACTATTCCAAGGTTTCCCTTGAACCAGTTACTCACAGCAACCAACCAGGATATTACTATTGACTGGGTTACTGAACCTGGGTACAACGAGTAAAAATATAAACACTGTAACACTGCAAAAATGCCAAGGGCACTCTAATGATGGAAACACTAGTGCAATATTTAATGTGTCCAGGAAATCTGGACAAGAAGGTCGTACGTGATGCAACAATTATATTGTTGTTCGTGGTGGCTGAAGATCAAAATGCAAACATAGGCTCTTACATGATGTTCCAATACAAAGTTGTCCATAGAAGTGAACAAGTAGACTGTATCTAAGGCTACAATACAAGGTGTTTCATAGGGAAAATGGCAGTGTAGATTCTCCACATCTCAACAATTCATGACTCCCCATAAGGAGATGAAGAGATTAATGAAGATGAAGGTTTCCCAGGATGATACAATGTATCTAGAGAGGAGAAAAACAGGTTGTCCATGATATGACGTTACAAGGTTATCTGTAGAGAGAGGTGATGGAAAAGTGGGCTAGAACGTTGTTGAGGACTATACAAAGTTGTCCATAAAAAGGTGAGGGGAACAGTATGAAGGCTCATTGTCCATGAGACTCCAGCCAAGTTAGATCATGAAAAGAGTGATTTCTGCAATTTGGTCATTTCTCTGAATTGTTTGAAGGATGGGATGGTTTCTCCGGTTGCACTGCGGCAACACATCTCCCGCAGCAGTTATTTACTCTCCATTAGCCCATGAACACACAGCTCCTGTTATCATCAATACAGGACAAAGACACGGAGGCCTGACCCATGATCAAGTGCCATCAAGTGACAGAATTAGAGACTGCTGAAGTGACAGACTGCTTACTGTCTCTAGAAAGAGTCACTACGACAGAAAGCAACACTCAGAGCTCAATTTATAGACGATATTAAGCTTCTACAGTGAATGAGAGAAATGATGAGTCAAATCACTGGTATAACCAAGGGAAGGGATACAGCTTGGCTGGCACAGGGAAGGGACACCGGCAGTCCAGAAGAACCGGAAATCCCTATCTAGGGAGATCAGGCAGTAGCCTTTATAACTCTTTCCCTTGTCACCATAAATAAGGCACATTTCTAGTGATACCAATTCCTACTTCTATAGGGTAGAGCAGAGGAGGCAGTAACTCTTTCCCTGTATATCAGGATATTTGGCCAGTGGACTGGGGGTATTTTGGTTCTGTATGAGTGTAATGTTATTGTAATGTTTGTCTAAATTATGTTTATATTCTGTTGTAAAGTTTTCTATAAAAAAACATAAAAATCCTATAGATCAGGCACCTATTGAGTGCTACCAATTCCTACTTCTATAAGGGAGACGAGAGCAGAGCCCTTCCAACACTTTCCTCTTGTCTCTATATATTAGGTACCTATCTAGTGCTACCAATCCCTATTTCTGTAGGGAAATGAGAGAGAGCAGACAGTAACCCTTCCAACACTTTCCTCTTGTCTCTATATATTAGGTACCTATCTAGTGCTACCAATCCCTATTTCTGTAGGAAATGAGAGCAGAGCAGACAGTAACCCTTCCAACACTTTCCTCTTGTCCCTATATATTAGGTACCTATCTAGTGTTACCAATCCCTATTTCTGTAGGGAAATGAGAGAGAGCAGGTGTGTAATCTGATCTCTCTGCATGACCAGCAGAAGCCCAGGATCTTGTGGCTCTTTGGAGCCTGCTTCAGTACTCCAGGCCCAGGCTTTAGGGCCTAGCCTGGAGGAAAGTTTGCAGCCTGATTCAAGCTCTAACATCTCAGAGTTTGAATCTGTGGAACAACTGTCAGCTGCTGGGGTTGCTTCCCAGGCAGTGAGTATGGAGGAGTCGCCAGCTGGATCCCACAGACATTGTGGTGCAGTGGAAGCCCAGGCAGGTGAGAACAACATGGAGCCCCAGGCCCTGCAACCTGCCTCAGAGGGGAGAAGCAAGGGGAGCACAAAGCCTGAAGCTGGAAGTGACGGTGCAGAAGTGAGGAGGAGTGAGAGGACAAGGCAGAGACAAAGAGGTGCAGCTGAGGAGAAGGAGAAAGCTCACACTTTAAGATCTGGAGCAAAAACTGTAAATCTCCATCTAATGCTAAGAAACTCCAGCGTTCTGCCTCTGTGGGTGTTTTACCTGATGTCACTGCAGTGAGGGGAGAAGGGACTGTAAATGCAAAAGGTGTATTGTGTGGGAAAAAGCAAGGTGGGGGCAAAGCTGTGTCACAGTCACCTGTGAGAAAACTACATCTCCCAGCATCCCCTGTAAGCCCTGCTTCTGATAGCCAAATCAGACTGAATGACTGTGATGGAAATGCAGGGGTTAAATCTATGTCTTACTCACCTGTGAATAAAGAGCAATATCATCCAGGTTTCCCAGCATCCCCTGTAAGCCTTACACCTGACAGTCAGACTATTCCATCCACTTGTGATGTTGTGCCAGAAACTCCCCATGATGTGTGTGCAGCAAGGGAAAGTGCATTTGGGAAGGGAAAAGCTACAGCTGTGAGTGGAAAGATCATTGCTGTTACTGCTGAGCTTTCTCTTACTGGGGAGGCCAAACCTCAGGATTCAGCAGGTAACGACACACCTGCACCCAGTCCAGCAATTAACCCTGTAGCTGCCAAATCTGCACCTGATACTGCCTGTAACTCTGATATATCTGATGATGAATCTCAGTTTTCTTGTGAATCAGCTTCTGCCTCAGGTGCATCTGCAGCGCTTGTGGTACGTCCAAAACAGCCCCCCAAGTCCCCTACTGCAGAGAGCCCCCCGCTGCCCTGTCCTGAGATATTCAAGCGATCATTAAGCAGCTGACACAAGCCTACAGTGATAAAAAGAAGAAAGAGGCAGAAATTGTGCAGCAACTAAAGCTGATCAGAGCTGCTAATAAGAACAAAAGAGGAAGACTGGAGTTGGACATGATCACTCTTAAAGGGGAACTCTTTGAGGTGGAAGTGACCATTGAGAGGTTACTGACTAAAGCGGGGCCCTGGAGGGAGCGTTTTGAAAACATGGAGAGATTTGAAAAGATGCAAAAGTCTCTCAAGGAGCAAGTTCCCTATCGCACTCGCAAGCCCAGCAGTACCAGCCATTCTGCCTCATCTGACACAGAAGGGGAATTTAAAAAGCCTGAAGCCCCAAGCAGGAGTTTAAAGAGAGCGCCACCCAAAGGCCGAGGAAGTGAGACCATCAACTGGCAGCATATGGCGTTTGATGTAAAGGATGTCAAGGAACAGGGAAAGAAGAAAGCGGAAATGAAACAGCGGCCCCATGTTACATCAGTGGCCCCAGAGAGTTTCAGCCTAACCCAAGAAGAATTTCCGCCATTGTCACCTGTAGCCAAACAGCAAGAGCCATCACAGAGCCAGAGGCCACAAGAGGATGTTTCTCCAGCAATGGAAGTATCATCCAATCATTCAGCTGCGAGTGGCGTGTCTGGGGTGGTGCATGGAGATGAGTCTGCTGTGAATGCTGGCGTGTCTGTAGCGACGCTTGGAGAAGCGAGTGTTCACAGTGACCCAGTGGTGATGGGCGCACAAGAGGTGTTGGTGGTGGGTAATAAAGAGTCTGAGAATACTGGGCATAAAAAAGCACAACAGGTACATGGTACTGAGGGACAAAAATCTGCTGAGCAAGCTTCATCTTCTGGGGTGGACCCTAGGGCTACATCTTCTGGGGACCCTAGAGCTCCATCTTCTGGGGTAGACCCTGGGGCTTCATCTTCCGGGGTGGACCCTGGGGCTTCATCTTCTGGGGTGGACCCTAAAGCATCAGGAAGATTTTGGGAGAGAAGGAGATTATTCCCTGCAGGTGAAGGGCCATCCTTTGGTGGTCAGGCATTCCGTAGGAAAAACTGTGTTAAGTTGATGTGGGAAGGGAATATAGAGGATGCCCCAAACAGAACCTACATTATTAGGAAACTGCTAGAAGGCTCAGCTAAATTTAAAGCTAGCAATGACCTAGACGCCTGTATTGTACAATCCGCTACAGAATGGGATGTGAGTTTCAAAATCCCACAGGGGTTAGATGCTTTTTGCAGGCTTTTTGAGACCCTAAAATCACAGCCAGAATGGCAGAATTTTGATGCCATGCCAATATCTAAGCCAGAGGTAAAAAAGATCACCATCATGGTTAAAAACGAAGGTGTCCCTGTGGATGATGTGCTCACATGGCTGAAGCTTCAGTGCACAGTCCTCTCCCCATTAAACCGTGTACTTGAAGATGATGTGTGGACGGGGGGCTGGAAAACTGAAGTCAAGTTAAATGTGGTTAATAATGTCCCCCAACATTTGCCCAACACATTTTTCATAGGCAAAGAAAGGTGCATCTGCTTCTATGCTGGCCAGGCCAAAAGGTGCTTTAAATGTGGGTCACTTAATCACCTGGCCAGTGCCTGTGCTGTAGAGAAGTGTATCCTCTGTGGGAAAATTGGCCATACAAAGCGTTTCTGTAAGGACATAAAGTGTAACCTGTGTGGTAATATGGGGCATCCTCACCGCTTGTGCCCTATGGCCTCTCATAATAAAAACAAGTATAATCCTGTAGTGGAAAATCAGGTAGAACAGGAAGAAGACCAACTGTTGATAGAGGCTGTTCATGAGATAGAAAACCAGCAGAGAGAGGAACAACCGCAAAGGCACGAGGGCACAAATCCTAACCAACCCCAACAGAGAAAGAGAAGAGAGGATCAGGATGGTACAGGAAGGAAGGTCCAACATCAGAGAGGGCAGACTCCTACTCACAGGGAGGTAGATCAGAGATCAGCACCACAGCCATGCCCATCAAGTGCCACAAAAGGTCCCTCACAAACAGTGATAGGCCCCAAAATCTCCCCAGATCCCAAGCCACAGACAGATCCTCCAGGTACAATAAGTCCCACACCTACCCAATGCATCAGTGAGACTCCTGTATCCATGTCAGAGGAATCCCCCTACAAAAAGAAGAAAAAGAAAGGAAAACTTAAACGTACTCTGCAAGAATCCCAATCCCCAAGCGAAGAGAACTGGCAGGTAGTTACAGGCTCTAGCAAAGCAAAAAAGACCCCTGGAGTCATGTGCTTTAGTCCAGAGACATCCAATCGCTATGCCCAACTACAAAGCGATGATTCGGATGAGGAAGACTCTTGGGGGTCAAAGATGGAGAGGGAAGAGTTTCAGAGGATAAATCAGGAGATCTATCTGGAGCAGATGGAGGTACAGCAGTCAGACGCTAGGGACCAGGAGATAACCCCAAAAGGTAGTGGAGGCATCTCTGTGGTTGAGCCCATTTCAGCCTCTTTGGCTGACAAACCAGATAGGACTGGGCTTATTCCTAGTGTAGATCTGGCCATAGATGATGAGACAGTCCATCTTGGAGATGAGGATCCTATACCTGCAGGGGTCCAGGTTAAAAGATTTGGAGAAGGTGTATGTGATGGTGAAAGTGAAGGGAAGAAGGCCAAAAATAAAACAACATAATGGCTACACAACCTCTTAGAATTTACACATCTAATGTGTGCAGCATCCGTTCGCCAAAGGCAAGGTTTTTGGCTTACTCTAGTCTCTCATCCTCTGATGGAGACATATTTTTCCTTCAGGAGACTCGACTGACTGCAAGGGCTGACCTTCAGAGGGCAGCTTCAGAGTGGCACCATGGGCCCTCATTCTGGTCAATAGCAGCTGAGCCATGTGGTGGTGTGGGGGTGCTGTTCAGATCTGAATTAAATGTAGTTGTACATCGACTTGTGGAAATCCAGGTAGGCAGGTGTCTCCTTCTTGACATCACAGCCAGAGGCAGGAAGATGCGCCTTATTAATATCTATGGGCCACAATCTTGCCAAGAAAGAAGTGCACTGCTGTCTGATATGAGACAGTACCTCCACACTTCCCTTCCAGTGTTTCTGGCTGGAGATTTCAACCAGGTATTAAGGCCACAAGATAGGACGGGAACTAGAGTAAATAACTCAGAAGGCTTCCTTAACCGTATCATCCAGCAGGCAGACCTAGTGGATGTTGCTATCTGCAATGGTCGTGTTGGCAGGCATACTTACCATTGTGCAGGAAGATCTAGTCGCCTTGATATGGCCTTTGTTAAGAAGGGGGAGTCATTCACTGATGTAAGTGAGCAGCCTGTTGAATATTCTGACCACTTTGCAGTTTCTTTCCTGTGGGGGGTTTCTTCCATCCCGAGTAGGGGGAGAGGGCTGTGGAGGCTTAGCACCAGTATCCTGGCAGAGGAGTCATCAAAGCGTATCTTTAGGATGCGTCTTCAGAGCGAGTTTGATAGGGTTGACTTTTATGACTCTGTGTCATCGTGGTGGGAGGATGCCAAGGAGTCATTCCGAGATCTCTTCAGAAAGCTATCTGTACGTAGGGAGGGAGAGAAATACAAAAGATACCTGTCCCTACGAAAGAAGTTGGAGGCCTGTATTTCGAATGGGGTGGATGGGTCAAAGCTAAACCAGCTGAAGGCCGAGATCAGGCGGCATCAGTACAGCCGGTACAGATCTTTGGTTCTGGAGAGGGATTACGGGAGTTTTCACTCGCCGGACCCTTTTCAGAATTACAAGGAATCTGTGGCCAGGAAGTTAATAACAGGCCTCATGGACACCCAGGGTGATTTGCAGACTACCAGGGAGGGCATCCTGGGTGTTGTGAGGTCTTACTATGCCGACCTTTTCCGGAACAAGGCTTTGGATGGGGAGAGGCTGACTGACTTCTTGGAGGCGACCCCAAGGCCTGATACATCTAATTTGGACTTTTCCCCTTTGGAAGCAGAAATCACAGAGGCCGAGGTAAGAACAGCTATTGACAGCCTTCATAAGAAGAAGGCGCCAGGCCCAGACGGCTTAACAGCCGAGTTTTATAAGACCTTCAAAGATGAGTTGGCCCCGGTCCTCGTGGAGGTCTTTAGAGACAGCCTGGCGGAGGGCATCTTGCCCCCCTCCATGAGGGCATCTTCTTTGATTCTGCTTTCAAAGGGTAAGAACCCAGAGCATATTGAGAACTGGAGGCCTATTGCCCTTCTCAATAATGATAGAAAGATTCTCGCAAGGGTACTTTTTGACAGACTTATTCAGTTCTCAGGCACGTTATTGTCAGGCTTTCAATTCGGCACGGTGAAAGGGCGGAGCATCTTTGGGGCTCTTCTTTGGATCAGGCCAAGGCTTTTGACCGGGTGAATCATCAGTACCTGTGGTCTACTTTGTCAAAGTACGGCATCCCGGGCAAATTTATCCAATGGCTGGCAGGTTTGTATGAAGGGGCCGTAAGCTTCCCACTTGTCAATGGTTGGAGAGGAGATGATTTCAATGTGGAGTCTGGAGTGCGACAGGGTTGCCCCTTAAGCCCACTCTTGTACGTTTTTGCCATAGACCCATTGCTGCGCAGTCTAGAGAGTTGTGGCTTGAGGGGTATATCGGTCCCCAGATGTCAGACATTGACATCCCTCGCCTACGCGGACGATGTGACAGTTGTGGTATCCAGTCTGAAGGACAGGAGGCTGCTTAACGAGACCATCGAAAGTTACTCTGAGGCCTCTGGGTCAATGATTAACCGTGACAAGTCGGAGGCTTTTTGGACGTTGAACGGTGAGCCTGACTTCCAGCTCTCCGAATTTTCAACTGCCCCATCCCACATAAAGATCCTGGGGATAAAGTTTGGGAGGGAAGACAATTGCAGGCTAAATTGGGATGAGAAATTGGATGCCGGAACAGCAAAGGTCCAGCGATGGAAGGGATGGAGGCTGGCCTACAGGGAAAAGGTGAAGCTTATCAAGGCCTACCTGATCCCTCTGTTTTTGTTTGTAGCGTACGTGTATCCATTGCCAGAATCTCTCTACGCCAGGGTCCACAGTCTGTTTTTCCAGTTGCTCTGGGGACACAGGCTGAATCCAGTCAAAAGGGGGATAACGTACCTGCAGCGGAAGGAGGGTGGTTTGGGCATGTTATGCCCAGTGGCTTTCTTTGGGTCACTTTTCCTGAAGTTTAACTTTGGGGGTTTGGCCCAAGGAAATGATTCCCTGTGGGAAGTCCTTGTCAGGAATTGGGTATCGCCTTTTGTAGGGACATGGTTTCAAGGCGATAGAATGAAGAGATTTCGGATAATACAGGGATCCCTCCCATCACACCTAGTTCTCGCTCTGAAGATTCTGAAGAGGTGGGATGTCAGGGTGGGTGAGCTGGTAACATCTTCCCGAAGGCAGTTGTACCACAGGGTGATCAGGGACTATTTTGCTGTTCCTCTTGCTCTGAGAGACTGTGTGGGTGACATCCTTCAGGAAAGCCTTCGCCATCTTAATGGCAAGAGACTCCCCCCTAAGTTCTTTGACAACAGTTGGCTGTCACTCCAAGGGAAACTCTATGTCCGGGGCAACTTGAATTATCTTAGTATTGGCAGCAAAAATTGCCCCTGGGAGTGTGAAGTGGAGGAGACCCAGGATCACTTTCTGGTCAGTTGCCCTGTGACTAGAGATGTGTATGGTCAGTTAGCTGCAGCTCTTAAAGTTCCCGTCCTGAACAACTTGACCTATAGAGAGTCAGCCTATGGGGTTTCTGCCAGACAACATCTGCTGGACCGTGAGACCCTCTACATTATCATTGCCTGCACACGGTACCAGATCTGGCAGCATAGGTGCAGGAGAACCTTTGGCTTTTCTGGTGCTACTCCTGATAATATTGTTAGAGCAACTCTGGTTCAGTTGAGTTTCCTGAAGGAAAATGAGATAAGAAGGTCTGCGGCTAATAGAAAGCGATGGCAATGGGTGCACCTTCCTCCTTCATAAGTTTGCCATCTTGTATGTTGTGTATAAACTGTTATATTGGTATTAGTATCGTCTCCCACACTCTGATACTGCTCTCTTTTTATCCTCAGGGTGATGGCAACATGTCCTGGAAACAATTTGTTTTGTGCTTCCTGCATTTCTGGAAGAGGGTGGGGGTGTCTGGATATTGTTTTTTGTGTTGGGGTGGTAAAAAGGCCACATGGACAAAAACAGGACTTTGCAAGTCTGGCCTTATGAGTTGGTGATTTGGACTATTGCCTATGGACAGAGGGATGGACTCTGCGGGCAGGAGGGTGTATGGGTGGGTTTCTGATATGTTACATTTTGAGTTAATGTAAGTGTATTTTTACAATAAAAATTCCTATA
Organism: Xenopus petersii; assembly: GCA_038501925.1. Lineage (NCBI taxonomy): Eukaryota > Metazoa > Chordata > Amphibia > Anura > Pipidae > Xenopus > Xenopus petersii. Next base: position 138,829,994 of record CM076681.1, read on the forward strand.
TATTAGTACCTATCTAGTGCTACCAATCTGTAGGAAATGATCATCTCACCATTAAAGCAGCAGTAAAAGAGGAGTAGAAGTCAAGCAGGACTGTGTTGGGAGACTGTGCTGAATATGGAGGCACCTTTATCTCTGTAACAGTTTATCGCTCCAGTATAATTTATAATCTCTATAAAATGGGTTGATTTTGCCCAAAGAAAAGCAGTAAAATACCATCTACTGTCAAAGTGACAAATATAACTTCAATCTTCAGGGAAAAGAAAACACTTCCAGCATCCTGAGCTACTAAAGTAACTCATGTGTGGGAGGGGGGTATTTCTTATAACCAGTAGAAATCAATAGGCCATACAGACACTTTTATTATGTAGATGAGAGACATTATTTATTATGGAAAAGCAGCTGATAAAATAGAACAGGAATGGGTCCAGAATGAAGCTCATGTGCATGTGGGAAGGGCAGTGTTTTGAGCAAAACATGTTAATTATGTTAAATCATTAATTAGACATAATTATGGGAACAGCTAAATCAAGATTCTCAGTTAGGATGTAACATAAGCTTAAATGTCCTAAAAGAGTTTAGATTTGCTGTACAAATGTTGTTGAAATATTACTATTATTGAGGGGAAATGTGTTCCTCCATCCCATACCCCTTATATCAGTGATCCCCAACCAGTAGCTCGCGAGCAACATGTTGCTCCCCAAACCCTTGGATGTTGCTGTCAGTGGCCTCAAACCAGGTGCTTATTTTTGAATTCCAGGCTTGGAGGCAAGTTTTGGTTGCATAAAAAACAGGTGCACTGCCAAACAGAGTCTCCTGTAGCCTGCCAGTCCACATAGTGGCTACCAAATAGCTAATCACAGCCCTTATTTGACACCCAAGAAACTATTCTGCATACTTGTGTCGCTCCCCAACACTTTTTATTTTTGAATGTGGCTCAAGGGTTATATAAGGTTGGGGACCCCTGCCTTATATTATACCTTCTACCCCTTCTGTAAGTAATAAAGTCACAGTTCTGTGGCCGTATTTGTATCATAAGGGATAATATTCGTAGGGTTAGGCCACAACTTTTAAACTTGGTCTATGAAAGAAAAGGTCTAGAGAAACAAGAAATTGTTCAGAACAGACATTTAATGAAAGAAAGGAATGATGGCTCTGTTCTTAGATAAGAGAAGCCATAGCAGTGGTATAACTACACGGCACCAGGCTCCACCTGCAAAAAATGGTCAGTGGGGCCCAGTACATAAGGCAACCACTAGCCACCTGCTTGTGTCCCTGGATTGCTCTCAGGTAGAAGTGTGGCTCGGGCAGAGAGACTTCTATACAACTATAGCGGAAGCAGAGCCCACAGTCCGGGCTAGGGTTGCCATCTTTTGGCCGGGGCGGGCCGTGATACAATGGGGCAAAGGCTATGACGTGGCAATCGGCAATTAGCCGATCGTCGCATCAGTCATTGGGAATCCTGCTCGGTTTTCCTTATTTGTAAAACCGGCGAGGCAGTTTTAACCCAGACAGCCCTTCACAAAACCGGACTGGTGGCAACAGTGTCGGATGGGCCAGGGATACCAGGAAAACTCACGGTGGGCCCCGGTGTCAGTGGGCCTCTTGCTTCTAACTAATTGGTCTATTTCATGGTCATTCCCTATTTCTTTATGGGAAAAAATTATTACTAATGAAAGAATGTAGTCAGTAGACATAAAAGACTAGGAGAATAAAGAGGTTGAGGTTTGAGTGAGGAGAGGAGGAAGTCAATTTAGCAAAGTGGGTCTATCATCATCATTTTCATCATCATTTATTTATATAGCGCTGTCAAGATACGCAGTGCTTGGTTTTCCAGTGGGCCCCTGGCAGTCCGACACTGGTGGGCAACCCTAGTCGGGGCCCCCCAGTTTGCCCACAACCACTCGGTCTGCTTCATTTATAGTTACGCCAGTGGGTACAATAGGGTTACCACCCCACCCCTCCAAGTCACGACCCTGCCCCCTCTGCATCGCGACCCCTGCCTGGTCTCCACTGGGCTACCCTACATGGCAACTACGGTACAATCAAAAATGTACCAATTTATTCAGAGTCTTATAAACAGAGGATGGAAGAAAGAGGAAAGGAGAATTCACCGTCAACATAGGAAGGCTCCCATAACATTGAGGAAAGATATTCTATGGTCCAGCACAATAATACCTGTAATTGTCTCCCATTTCTTTAACCTCACACATTGGTCTTTAGAAAAGCACAAGAGCTACAAAGCTACATTTATACCAACAGCAGAATCACAGACATAGCTTTAATTGCTCGCTGATATTCACATTTCTTAAAGGGCCATTTCACGCCTTTAACCATAACCCTAAAACTTCCTTCAGGAAAACCTATTCAGCTCTGATGCCTTGGTGAACTTCCCCTTTAATAGCAAAGGCTAACACGCAGCACTGACGCCTAAGGGTGCATTACTGGGGCCAAAAGAAATGTTAAGTCAAGTTCATAGATTGATATGAGCCTTTGATGTGACACATAATGACCATATTTCTCTCTGTATATAAATATAACTGAATGTGATTATTAAAAGGATAATTATAGGTGTGAGCCAAACTGTGAGTCTCTATAATAAAGTGATTAGCAGCCACTCACCCGGTGCATAAATAACATTAAGCAGAATTTAAAGATCTTTTTATAACCAGAAACATTAATTATGGGTAATTTTACTCCCTCGGATCAATAGGAGCCTCACTTAAATATTAACCTTCCACCATCAGTGTTGATTCTGTTTGAGCCCTGATTAGAATGTCAATCAATATTATTGATACTCACAGTGGAAGAATATTATACAATAATTATTGTTTAGAGTAATATGCTCCTTAATCCTCCTCCAAGGCCCTAGGGGTTAATCAGACACTCATTAGGACCCCATGAAACCATAAAAGAACAGTAATGTCTATGGGTGGTGATTATCTTCGTTAACAGAAACATGTTTTTGCTTTTAATTCAATTATCCGTTTATTTTTGTATCTCCAGGGAGAGTTGTCACCTGCAGTGCCCTTGCCTTCCTCTAGATGGAGCTATGCTGTCCTGCTCTCACACTCGCTGGTATCAGTCGCCATACCACCCATCTGTCCCGTTTTCTGCGGGACAATCCCGATTTTGACAGCTCAGCCCAAAGTCCTAAAATGTCCCGAGTTTCTCCTACACTGATGCCAGAAAAAGATACAAAGGGGCAAATTCACTAAGCGCCGAACGCTAGCGTTAATTAACTAGCGTTTGGCATTTATCGTTACTGCGCAAATTCACTAACGAACGCTGGTAATTAGAGGGTGTGTCCCTAAAATGGGCATGGTCAAAAAAAATTCACTGCACAGCAGATCTTTTTCTCCCTCTTTCCATTTTTCAAATTTTGGAAGGTATGCTACACCAGTGAGCTTACAATCTAATGTCCCTATCACATTCCCATCAGTCCCTGCCCCAGTAAGTTTACAATCTAACATCCCTGTCACATTGCCATCAATCTCTGCCCAAGTGAGCTTACAATCTAAGGTCCCTATCACATTCCCATCAGTCCTTGCACCAGTGAGATTACCATCTAACATCCCTATCACTTTCCTGTCATTCTCTGTCCCAGTGAGCTTACAATCTAACATCCCTATCACATTTCCATCAGTCTCTGCCCCAGTGAGCTTACAATCTAACATCCCTATCACATTTCCATCAGTCTCTGCCCCAGTGAGCTTACAATCTAACATCCCTATCACATTCCCCTCAGTCCCTGCCCCAGTGAGCTAACAATCTAACATCCCTATCACATTTCCATCAGTCTCTGCCCCAGTGAGCTAAACTCTAACATCTCTATCACATTCCCCTCAGTCCCTGCCCCAGTGAGCTTACAATCTAACATCCCTATCACATTTCCATCAGCCTCTGCCCCAGTGAGCTTACAATCTAACATCTCTATCACATTTCCATCAGTCTCTGCCCCAGTGAGCTTAAAATCTAAAATCCCTATCACATTTCCATCAGCCTCTGCCCCAGTGAGCTTACAATCTAACATCCCTATCACATTCCCCTCAGTCCCTGCCCAAGTGAGCTTACAATCTAACATCCCTATCACATTTCCATCAGTCTCTGCCCCAGTGAGCTTAAAATCGAACATCTCTATCACATTTCCATCAGTCTCTGCCCCAGTGAGCTTACAATCTAACATCTCTATCACATTTCCATCAGTCTCTGCCCCAGTGAGCTTAAAATCTAACATCTCTATCACATTTTCATCAGTCTCTGCCCCAGTGAGCTTACAATCTAACATCCCTATCACATTTCCATCAGCCTCTGCCCCAGTGAGCTTACAATCTAACATCCCTATCACATTTCCATCAGCCTCTGCCCCAGTGAGCTTAAAATCTAACATCTCTATCACATTCCCCTCAGTCCCTGTCCCAGTGAGCTTACAATCTAACATCCCTATCACATTTCCATCAGTCTCTGCCCCAGTAAGCTTAAAATCTAACATCTCTATCACATTTCCATCAGTCTCTGCCCCAGTGAGCTTACCATCTAACATCCTTATCACTTTCCCCCCGGACACAAGAGTCGCTGGGGGAACCGAGGTGTCTGTGACAATGTATGGGGGGAAGTGGAGCACGCACAGAGGTGCCATGGAGTCAATGGGGGAATAAGGGTCCAGACCTAGGCACGTGCCTCTGCTGTCCATTTCTAGTTCTGTCCCTGGACCCCAGTGCTGCAAGGCAGTAATACCACTGAACAATAACTATTTGTAAAAAAACAAATAATGTGCATATTTGGGAATATGACAGAATGTTCCACGCTCTAGTCTCCCCTGACTTGGAAACGTCTCCCTGTTAGATCACTCTGACAGAGAAAACCAAACATCAACTGTTACATTATATAATACATAATATTATATAATATGTACCGTAAATCCTATGCGGTTATAAAAAAAAAAAAAAAGTTTGCCCCGATCTAGTAACCCATAGCAACCAATCAGGAGCTTGCTTTCAACCCTAGGCCCAGTTGGACTCCTGAGGAACAGCTTAGGTTAAACAAAGCAGCGAGAGAAGCGATTGAGTTAAGGCAGGAGTAGGACAGTGCATGGGAGGAGAGCAGCATTGTATATAATCATCTGTTCCCATATGTAAAGGATCCAGCCGTTTGTGCTGTCAGTGTTCCGCGGGCACATCGGATTAGCCGTGTAGCTGTAGCTTTAATTAGTCCTGCACCGGCTACTTACCCACAATACACCCCTCAAACAGCTTCTGGTATTTCCCACCCAAAGACTATTTTTTCCATCTAATTAAGTATTTCTGTTTTTTTTTTTACTTTTTCTTTAATTCTGAGCTATTTCTATGGGGAATATTGCCATTTCTGTATTAAATAACGAGGATAACGAAGATTACGAAGTTCCATAATTAGACACCATAAAGAGCTCCGTCTTGTTTAACCAATTGCAAATTAATTATTCCCCAAAGCAGAGATACATAATCCATCATGGCGGCTAATGGCTGCGAGGCGGAGCCTCTGACATGTGATCTGGCCCAGCGGTACCGTTAATTCAGTTGGAGCCAATAATTGAGATGCGGCAGTGCTCACCGGTTTCTGTGGTTACATTCTATAAACAGCAAAGGCCCAGGTCTGCTTAACATCACTACAACAACTGGATACAGAGCTGCTATCTATAATCAAAGGGCACAATACGAAGTAATCAGGGACCTTGATTAACGCAAATTCTGCCCTTTTCAAGGCAAATCATGCCCCAAATCAAGTAATTCCCTAAATCACAGGTCCCTGATTGTAGCCCTGTACTTCTCTGATAGTGGCCCTGCCTGAATATGATGAGTCAGGAAAAACTCAACCCACACCCAATTCTAATCAAAACAATAAACTGCACCAAATCTTAACCCGCAAAACTATAACCTGCACCCAATCTTAACCTGCAAATTTATAACCTGCACTTATCCTAACTGACAAAACTATAACCTGCACCCAATCCTAATATGCAAAACCTTAAAGGGATCCTGTCATCGGAAAACATGTTTTTTTCAAAACACATCAGCTAATAGTGCTACGCAGAATTCTACAGTGAAATCCATTTCTCAAAAGAGCAAACAGATTTTTTTTATATTCAATTTTGAAATCTGACATGGGGCTAGACATTTTGTCAATTTCCCAGCTGCCCCTGGTCATGTGACTTGTGCCTGCACTTTAGGAGAGAAATGCTTTCTGGCAGGCTGCTGTTTTTCCTTCTCAATGTAACTGAATGTGTCTCAGTGGGACATGGATTTTACTATTGAGTGCTGTTCTTAGATCTACCAGGCAGATGTTATCTTGTGTTAGGGAGCTGCTATCTGGTTACCTTCCCATTGTTCTGTTGTTAGGCTGCTGGGGGGGAAAGGGGAGGGGGTGATATCACACTAAGGGCTGGGACACACTGGGCGATTTGGGGAGATTTAGTCGCCTGGCGACTAATCTCAGCGACTTTTCTCCCCGAATGCCTCCCCTCGCTCTGCGCCTGGCTAAAATGAAAAATCACCTGCGCTAATCACATGCAGCGATTTGTTTTCCGAAGTCGCCCGAAGTTGCCTCACGAGGAAACTTCGGGCGACTTCAGAAAACGTATCGCCGCGTGTGATTAGCGCAGGCGATTTTTCATTTTAGCCAGGCACAGAGCGAGGGGAGGCATTCGGGGAAGATTGGTCGCGGAAAGTCGCGGCGATTAGTCGCCAGGCGACTAAATCTCCCCAAATCGCCCAGTGTGTCCCAGCCCTAACTTGCAGTACAGCAGTAAAGAGTGATTGAAGTTTATCAGAGCACAAGTCACATGACTTGGGGCAGCTGGGAAATTGACAATATGTCTAGCCCCATGTCAGATTTCAAAATTGAATATAAAAAATCTGTTTGCTCTTTTGAGAAATGGATTTCAGTGCAGAATTCTGCTGGAGCAGCACTATTAACTGATTCATTTTGGGGAAAACATTTTTTCCCATGACAGTATCCCTTTAATCTACACCTTGACCCCAAGCCACAAAATGTTGCCATTGTAGGACCAGTGTCTTCCTGATCCATATACTGTACTTTTACTGTACTTATACTGTACTTATACTGTACATATACTGTACTTTTACTGTACTTATACTGTACTTATACTGTACTTTTACTGTACTTTTACTGTACTTTTACTGTACTTATACTGTACTTATACTGTACTTATACTGTACTTATACTGCACTTATACTGCACTTATACTGTACTTATACTGTACTTATACTGTACTTATACTGTACTTATACTGTACTTATACTGTACTTATACTGTACTTCTTCTGACGGGTTCCAAGTCAGGGAATGTTTGGGAGCAGAGGAGTAATGTACTTCCCTAGATTTACCTGCAATACAGTAGCACCTATTCCTATGGAGGGGAATCATAAGGGTAGAATAGTTCAGAGAAATAAAAAGTCAATGCAAAGCTTGATGTCAAGTGTCAGTTGTCAGTGCAGGAATTACTAGTGGACACGGGGGTGACTGCACCACTACCCCCCATAGGTGGAAAAATAACAGTAGAATTCTTAGTGAATGAGGTTAAATTGATAGTCGGACTGACCAGACCTGGGATGACTGTGATGAAGTGGCCAGCGTGACTATATTGCAATAAATAAATGTCCTTAAGTTATTGAGAATGGGCGAGTGCAGGTAACCTCTTATCTTTATAGAAAGTGGGGAACAAATCTTAGAGAGGAGGGGACCCCATAAAGGACAGGAAAACTGGGGTACATCTTGAGAAAAATGCTTAGATCCACTGTTGGTTCTCCCAGCTGCGGAACAAAATTCTCTGCAGGAGACTGTACATTGTAGTTCAACAAGAGCAGTGGGGATATAAAAGGGAGGCAAGTTTGTTACAGTAAAAACAGTAAGTTGGGGCGGAATGTGATCTGCAGCTCATTAACCCTAACAGACTTGAGTTAAGATGTTAGAGGAGGCAGCTCTGAAGCAGCACATTCTCCGTTCATAGATCATTCCTTCCCTCGGTGGTCACGGCATGCAAAGAGTTACCTGTGCCGGTGACAATGAATAAACCGCCCCCCTTGCTTTGCTGGTTGTTAGTGGAAATCCTTTCTGAGAAGCCTATTGATTGTGTCCAACCTGCCCGCATGGTTATATCTCACTCTGAGACTTAATTAGATAAACATTGATAAAGTGCGGACTCTTCCCCAGCCCCTCGCTATTGACTTGTCTCATCTCTTCATTCATTAGGTGCTTTGTATCCGCACATCCTCAGCCCAAAGCAGCAGCACCCGATAGTGATGGGCGAATTTCTCCCGTTTCACTTTGCCGAAAAAAAATCACAAATTTTCCGTCAATTTTGATGCCATTGTTAAAGTCAAGGGCATCCGAATAGTGTTGACGTGCAGCGGTTTTGACGCAAGCAATTTTTTCCGACGCACGTGCAATTTTTTGGGGAATTTTCAGCGGTGATTTTTTTTTTGTGGAGTTTCACAAATTTATTCTCCCGTCACTAGCACCCGATTCTCCCACCTATCCCACTGCTCCCCAGGGGGCTCAGCTAAAGGGACTGCTGGGAAAGGGGGGCTATTAACTGAAATCAGATGCATTTTACTGCACTACATAATCAAGACTACTGATGGGTGAATCTGTGCCGAAATTCGTGAAATTGCGAAAAATTCACAAAAAGTCAATGGGTGTCAAAATAATGTTGATGCACTTCAATTGCAGTAGTGATGCGCAGTAATGATGCGTAGTAGTGATGTGCAGTAGTGATGTGCAGTAGTGATGTGCAGTAGTGATGTGCAGTAGTGATGTGCAGTAATGATGTGCAGTAGTGATGTGCAGTAATGATGTGCAGTAGTGATGTGCAGTAATGATGTGCAGTAGTGATGTGCAGTAGTGATGTGCAGTAATGATGTGCAGTAGTGATGTGCAGTAATGATGTGCAGTAGTGATGTGCAGTAGTGATGCGCAGTAGTGATATGCATAAGTGATGCACATAAGTGATGTGCAGTAATGATGTGCAGTAGTGATGTGCAGTAGTGATGTGCAGTAATGATGTGCAGTAGTGATGTGCAGTAGTGATGTGCAGTAATGATGTGCAGTAGTGATGTGCAGTAATGATGTGCAGTAGTGATGTGCAGTAATGATGTGCAGTAGTGATGTGCAGTAATGATGTGCAGTAGTGATGTGCAGTAATGATGTGCAGTAGTGATGTGCAGTAATGATGTGCAGTAGTGATGTGCAGTAATGATGCGCAGTAGTGATGTGCAGTAATGATGCGTAGTAGTGATGCGCAGTAGTGATGTGCAGTAATGATGTGCAGTAATGATGCGCAGTAGTGATGTGCAGTAATGATGCGTAGTAGTGATGTGCAGTAGTGATGTGCAGTAATGATGTGCAGTAATGATGCGCAGTAATGATGTGCAGTAATGATGTGCAGTAATGATGCGCAGTAATGATGCGCAGTAGTGATGTGCAGTAATGATGCGTAGTAGTGATGTGCAGTAGTGATGTGCAGTAGTGATGTGCAGTAGTGATGTGCAGTAATGATGTGCAGTAATGATGTGCAGTAATGATGCGCAGTAGTGATGCGCAGTAGTGATGTGCAGTACTCAGGCTTTTTCCTACCCGCACCCGCCCACCACCAACCCCCTATCCACCCGCGCCCGCCCAAGCCTGATTTCCGGGTTCCTTTTATAGACCAGCGCTAACCTGACCTGCCGATGACATCAAAAAAGGGGTGGGGCGAGAGGCGCACGTCTATAAAACTTCAACCCAGAAGTCGGAAGCCAGCATTTGGAAGGTCGCGGGCAGGGAGAGCAGCCAGAAGAGCTCAACCCACACCCGCCGGCAAACCCGGAAAGGTGGGTGCTAGGTTGGCCCGAACCCGCGGGTAAATCCGCAACTCCTGTGGGTATTGGCCAGGCCCACACATCACCAATGTGCAGGGACGACAAAAAGTCTCACACCAGCAAGTTCCCAAGCTGCACCCTATTGGCACTATTTTATAGACCCGCACCCAAGGCTGTAATTACAGAGGAAGCAGACCTTGTGGCTGCAGGGAGGCCAAGGTAGTATAGGGGCCCCATGAGGCCCTAATTCATCTACAATTTCAATAAAAATTGGTAAAACAAGTCAACCTCTAAACATTTTGGGGGCCTGAAAAATAACTTGCTGTGGGACCCAGAAATATCTAAATACGCCATTGCCCTCACCCAATTTCATAAAAGCAGACAGGGCAGGCATTTATCTATAAGCAGTGGCTGCCAGAACCTGATGCCGGCACAGTGAGGGTGAGTGAGAGCAGAAAGAAGAGCTTGACCCGTGACCCGAAAAGTCAGTCCAAACTTGCCCAAACCACGGGTGTTGGGTCGGCCCTCACATAAAGAATAATTAGTGCTCCGGTCCATGCGACCATTAAGCCCTGGGCAACTAAAGGGGACAAGTGCAAAGGTTTGTCAGTTAACTGTTAACATGTTACAAAACGGCCTGTTCCTACAAACTTTGCAATTGGTCTTCCTTTTTTATAGTTTAATTATTTGCCTTCATTTTTTTCTCTTTTCGGGGGGGGGGGGTCACTGACCTCAGCAACCAAAAAAAAAACGATTGCTCCATTGCCCCTAGCAACCAGACAGCTGCTGAAATCCCAAACAGCAATTCTGCTGAATGAAAAACGAAATGATTCAAAAGAGAATCAAAAAAGGTGATCTACCCATTTCAATTCAAATATGCAAAATAGGGTTTGTCTTCATTTCAGCGCAAATTTTTGTGTAAATGGGGAATGTCTGTGATGGATGATGGACTTGGAGCATCCAAGGTTGGACTAGGCCAGAAAATAAAACGGTGATCCCGGTGACACAGGGGGGCAAATTCACTAAAGGACGAAGCGCCTAACGCTAGCGGTAATTCGCTAACGTAGCGCATTTTCGTTAATTCGCCAATTCACTAACAGACACTGGCGTAAATTCGCTAGTGTTACTTCGGACCCTTACGCCTGGCAAATTTGCGCAACGGACGTAACTACGCAAATTCAGTGACGCGCGCATTTTTCAGAACGCTACCTTTTACGCCAGACTGTCTTCGCCACCTCAGACCAGGCGAAGTGCAATAGAGTAGATAGGGATTGCTTCAAAAAAAGTTAAAAAATTTTCTAAGTCCCAAGTTTCTTTTTTTATGGGTGATAGGCTGAAAAAGATCGAATTTTTTTTGGGGCTCCCCTCCTTCCCCCCTACATTTCCTAACTCATGGCAACTTAACTATACAGTGGGCACATGTGTAGGGCAAAATAAACATTTTATTTGTTGTTTTGAAGGTTTCCCAGGCTTGCGTAGTGCTGCTACATACTCCTCCATTGTAACTTCAATTTGGCGCCGTATGCAAATGAAGCATCGCTAGCGTAACTTCGCTTTGCCTGGCGAATTAATGCGAGTGCAACTTCGCAACCTTACGCTTCCCCTGAGCGCAACTTCGGTAAATCTGCCTCCCTGGCCTTTGTTCCTGCAACTGATGCTGAAAGCTTTAGGGCAGAGACACAAGCTGCTATATCGGGAGATTAGTCGCCCAGCGTCAAATCGCTTCTTCTTCGGGCGACTAATCTCCCCGAACTGCCTTCCCACCGGCTGCCTTCCCACTCGGAACGCTTCGTTTTCCGAAGTCGCCCGAAGTTGCCTCATGAGGAAACTTCGGGCAACTTTGGAAAGCTGAAGCGATAGACTCAAATAGCAAATGCGTTTATTTGCGCTCAAACCTGCGTTTAAACGTGTGTGAAAGACAGAAAAAACACCCGTGTGTAAGAGCCCTTAGGCGCAGTTTCCCGAAAATAATCAAGTTCGACCTTTATCCCCATGTTTGATTCCAGTGTAATATAATGAAGTCAAGGCATACTTATCCCATATGTAATATAACAGCCAGGGTAGAGATATGGGCTTTGCAATAAAAGTACATTAGTAGGTGCTACAATACTATAGTAGTACAATATATAGTATAGTAAGGTGCAAATACAGGGCCCTCTTAGAATTTTTTAATTTTTCTCCCTATTTTCTCCCAAATGATTTGCTATTCCTGTAGCCCCCCCCCCCAAGAAACCACAGAGACCATAATTAGTCCAGTTATGGAGCAGAAAGGGCGCGTAATTGTGTATTTTCTCCTCGCTTGGAATTTATACGCGCGTCTCTCTAGGGGACGCCTGGTGAATATTATTCGTTGCTGTTCAATGTCCATTTCTCGTCTGACTAACAGTAAGTCAATATCTCTGGCCCCCGAGGGCACCTGTGCTGCATTGTTTTTTCGGCAAGCAGATTACATTATTCAGGGGTCTACTACACACAAACAGCATCATTTTATTACCTGCCAGCAGTGATGACTGTAAAGTGTCAGCCGCGCTCACGTGGGAATTTCTCAGCCGAGAGTTTTCTGCTTTATTTTAACTCAACCTTGTCATCTTTCCTTAAATCGGATATGTCCTGCCCTTATGATTCCATTGATTTGTTGGTATTAATATCCTGTATTTATATAGTGCCCACATATTCCCAAGCGCTATACATAGGGGCAAATTCACTAAGCGCCGAAGCGACGAACGCTAGCGTTTGGCATTTTCGGTACTTCGCAAATTCACTAACGAACGCTGGCGTAAATTCGCTAGTGTTACTTCGCACCCTTACGCCAGGCGAATTTTTGCTACGGACGTAACTACGCAAATTCACTAACATGCACATTGTTCTGAACGCACCTTTTACGCTAGACTTCCTTCGCCACCTCAGACCAGGCGAAGCGCAAGAGTAGATAGGGATTGCTTCAAAAAAAGTTCAAATTTTTTCTAAGTCCCAAAAAACGCTGGCGTGTTTTCTACATGATGGGTGATAGGCTGAAAAAGATCGAAAAAATTTTTGGGGCTCCCCTCCTCCCCCCCTACATTTCCTGACTCATGGCAACTTACCTAGACAGTGGGCACATGTGTAGGGCAAAATAAAAATTTTATTTGATGTTTTGAAGCTTTTCTAGGCATTTGTAGTGCTGATACGTGTTCCTCCATTGAAATTTGAATTTGGCGCCGTATGCAAATGAACCATCGCTAGCGAAACTTCGCTTCGCTTGGCGAATCAATGCTAGCGCAACTTCGTAAACTTACGCTACCCCTGTGCGCAACTTCAGATTTTAGTGAATTTGCGGAGCGCTGCCGAAACTACGCCTGCGGCGAAGCGCGGCGAAGTTGCGCCTGGCGCAACTTCGAATCTTAGTGCATTTGCCCCATAGAGTATACGTCATTCCCATCAGTCCCTGCCCCAGTGAGCTTACAATCTAAGATCCCTATCACAATCCCATCAGTCCCATCCCTAGTGAAACTATAAGGTCCCTATCACATTCATATCAGTCCCTGCAACAGTGGAGCTTACAGTCTAGGGTTCCTATCCTATTCCTATCAACCCATGCCCCAGAGTATCGTCCCAGTGAGCTTACAATCTAAGGTCCCTATCACATTTGCACACACTACAGTCAGTTGCATCAGGAGCCATTATCCTGACGAAGAACCCGGAAAACCCAGTTGTCAGGGGCAAAGGTGTCCTTGTGACCGGTCCGAGGCCTTCACTATGACCCAACATTGGTGCAGGAGCAAAATGATTGGAACATCCCAATTAAGTCCAGTGTATTAGTTGCCAAAAGAGCAAATTTTACATTGTGTGCCCAATTTAACACGCAAGCACACATTTAGAGGCCGATTCACTATGGGTCGAATATCGAGGGTTAATTAACCCTCGATATTCGACTGTGAACTAAAATCGTACGACTTTGAATATCGAAGTCGAACGATTTTGAGCAAATCCTGCGATCGATCGATCGAAGGATTTTTCGTTCGTTCGAACGATTAAATCCTTCGAATCGAACGATTCGAAGGATTTTAATCCAACGATCGAAGGAAAATCCTTCGATCAAAAAATCACAGGCAAGCCTATGGGGACCTTCCCCATAGGCTAACATTGACTTCGGTAGCTTTTAGCTGCCGAAGTAGGGGGTCGAAGTTTTTTTTAAAGGGACAGTACTTCGACTATTGAATGGACGAATAGTCGAACGATTTTTAGTTCGAATCGTTCGATTCGAAGTCGAAGGTCGTAGTCGAAGGTCGAAGTAGCCCATTCGATGGTCGAAGTAGCCCAAAAAAACGTTGAAATTCGAAGTTTTTTTTATTCTAACCCTTCACCCGAATTTAGTGAATCGGCCCCTTAGAGTCACGTATGCACGCACAGACACATACAGACTCACGTGTGATTCACACACATTGCTGTCAGGAATACAGATTGTTGGGGCTCCTCTGGGGCCACACTTGAAAGGAGACATTGGCTGCCTATGAATGAGTTAACACTTTGTGGCCCTATAATTGCCAAGCCCTGCACTGTTACATACAAGGCAGCAAAACCAATATTAGTCTTTACAAAATAATCGCCTCCCACCGACTCCTGCGGGGACCTCTGCTTGACTGCGCTAAACCCTCATAAAATCCGGCTCTGCTTTCAAGCTGGAAATCTTACGGCTCTCACTGGAATTGGGCAGGAAAAAAAGCAGCCGCTCCTCTGTGTGTGCGTCGTACAGATGGATAAACGTGACCAGGATGAATTCATTAAATGGCATCTAAAATAGAATAAGGCTAGAAATGCTGTATTTTGTATACTAAATATAAACATGAATTTACTGCACCACAAGCCTAATCAAACAAATGATTTATGCTTTCAATGTTGGCTACAGGGGGTCACCATCTTGTAACTTTGTTATACATCTTTGCAAGACCAAGACTGTGCACATGCTCAGTGTGGTCTGGGCTGCTTAGGGATCGTCATAAACAAAGCTGCTTGAGTTCTGCATGGCTGGGAAGTAAAGCGGGGGCTCCCCCTGCTGTTCATAAGTATGATTGTTTCCATGCAGAGCAGTTAGGGACTGTCTGACAATTCTTATCCACAGCAGTAAATGAAGGGAGAATTTCACTGCATACAGTCAGGTTTCTTATAAAAACAGTACACATTTTTTAATGATAAGAGAGATAAGTTTCTTTTTCATTAAAGAAAGTAAAAATGGGATTTTATTTGTTTGCCTTTACATGCCTTTTAAATGCCACATTGGCCCAGTCTTTTAGGCTAATGCCACACAGGCTCCTAGCAGCCCCCATAGACCTGAATGGAAACCGATTGTCGGTCCTTACCATATGCTCCTAAGTGGGTTCCTACTATAACGTTGGAATTCTTGGAAAAAAAGCTGCATTGTGGGTAAAACACATGCTGATTTGCATCTGAGTTTTGCACTTTGCAAGTTGCTTTGTGCTCCTAATTGCATCCTGATTTTGCTTCGCCGGAAAATTCTAAACGGCAAAATATTTGCGAGACACATTGAAGTAAATGAGCGTCAACATTAATTAGATGCGCGTCAATTTCGACACCCGCGACAATTGTTATGCACACGAATATTTTTGCCAAATGCTTTAAAGTCAATGGGCGTTTGAATAATTTTGACTATTCTGACGCGGACCCACATTTTTTCGACATGGCGGATTTTTCACCGGTGAATTTTTGCGAATTTATTCCAAAACAAAGAAATTTGCAGCAACTTTGCTCCTGGCAAATTTATTCGCCCATAACTAGTACCGGGGGTTTAAAGGCAACTTAGGCAAAATGTGCACACGAAACACAGAAAGAAATCACCAGGCTCGGTCTAATCTACATTCGGGAGTTGATCAGCTGATAAACCATTATTTGTACCCAAAAAGTGGGAGAATTGTTGTGCAACTATTCTTTTAACAGACAAACACTGTGCTCTGGCGAATTTATTCTCCTTCCTTTTTCTGTACAAATTACAGGCCCCTCCTTACCCCCATATAAACCCCCATATAAACCCTCATATAAACCCCCAGTGGGAATGAAATTCTGCTGTGAGAGACACAAGCCCAGACTCGCCATCACACCAGCCAACTCGCTCATAAATAATTACTGTGAAATCCACGTGCACCCGGGACTTTTATGGAAAAGAATTTTATGGAAATGTGCCCTCCAACCTAGCGCTGCCCCGAGTATTAGAATAATAACAAAATAAAGGGAGAATTTATGTAGAAATAAACAAACTGCTTCCCAAAATGCCACATTTCCCCACATACCTCCCAACTGTCCCGTTTTTAGAGAGAAAGTCCCTCTTTTGACGGCTCAGTCCCTCGTTTGTAATGGAAAGTCACGTTTTTCTCTGCACTGAACAGCCAGAAAAAAGAAATAACGTTTCTAACTTGTTTGGCTTTCGGCAGAGAGCCCAGAACAGCCACAGCAGCAGATAAGATATTTTTGTAACAATTTCGAGATAAGCAAATAAGTAATTGTAAAACAATGTAAGATGACAGGTCCCTTGGGAGAAGTTCGACTCACAGCTTTAAGGGCAATTCACCTTCATTAGCAAAACTGTAATAACTGAAAAAATATGTTCAAACTTTCATAACCTGCCAAATTTTGTAAAATGAACATGGTAATTATGGGGTGTGTCCACATAAATGGGCGTGGTCAAAAAATTCCGACACGCCACACGCGGCAACTTTTTTGTCTCTCTTTTTATTTCCAAAATGTTGGGAGTTATGTCCCCCATAGTGTCTCTTGCTTTATGGGCAGATCTTCCTACATGTGCCCCCCATCTCTGCCCTCTCTGTGGGGCAAATTCACTAAGATGCGAAGTTGCGCCAGTCGCAACTTCGCAACACTTCGCCAGGCGTATTTTCGCCAGCGCTCCGCAAATTCACTAAAATCCGAAGTTGCGCACAGGGGTAGCGTAAGTTTTCGAAGTTGCGCTAGCGTTAATTCGCCCGCTAGCGATGGTTCATTTACATACGGTGCGAAATTCAAATTAAATGGAGGAACACGTATCACCACTTCAAATGCCTAGAAAACCTTCAAATCAGCAAATAAGAATTTTATTTTGCCCTACACATGTGCCCACTGTCTAGGTAAGTTGCCATGAGTCAGGAAATGTAGGGGGGAAGGAGGGGAGCCCCAAAAAAATTTTCGATCTTTTTCAGCCTATCACCCATCATGTAGAAAACACGCCAGCGTTTTTTGGGACTTAGAAAAAATTTGACTTTTTTTTAAACAATCCCTATCTACTCTATTGTGCTTCGCCAGGTCTGAGGTGGCGAAGGAAGTCTAGCGTAAAAGTTAGCGTTCAGTACACTGCGCAAGTTAGTGAATTTGCGTAGTTACGTCGCTAGCGAAAATTCGCCTGGCGTAAGGGTGCGAAGTAACACTAGCGAAATTACGCCAGCATTCGTTAGTGAATTTGCGCACTAGCGAAAAATGCTAAACGCTAGCAAATTAACGCTAGCGTTCGGTGCTTAGTGAATTTGCGCCTGTGCCATTCAGTCTCCCCCCTTCCAGCCTGAGTCTGTGTCAGGGTCAGTGACCCATCTCCTTCCCACATGAACTTTCTCTTCCTCTGACCCCCATTAAATAAATGTGTGGCCCTCTACAGACCTCTGCTTCTCACACTAATACTCCATACTGATTTATTCTGCACCATTCAGGATAATGGGTTGGCAGTTTAAGGGGTTTAATAGGGTGCGAGCCTCCAGTCCATTTCAAAGGGTTTTAGAGCTTTATGAGTAAGTGCACAGGGGCAGGACATCAGAATAAAGAAAAAATATCCACAATATTTGTAAAAAAAAAAAAAAGGCTCCATTAGGCCCCAAAGGACCCGTCTCTTGAGCATTTGCCTCCATGAGATTTCGGTGCAGGTTTCTCTTTGAGCTCTAAGGTGCTGTGGGCACAAGGTAACCCAGTATGTAACACCTGTAGTAGACTTGTATCTTGTGCCTGTTGTACCCCCGAGTGTATCTGAACGTTGCCACTTTTGTCTACTTACAATGAGCCAATAAAAATCACAAAGCACTTATTTACTTTGCCAGTGCGCTGGGTCTCATGAATGTTACTTATGACTTTACTAACCCATGGCATGTTGGGTTATTGACTGCTAAGCACCAGGTCCCAAGGGATAAGAGCACTTCACTATGTTGTGTATGTGAATGATGGGCATTGTAGGGGATTCCCACGGGCTGACTTGCCCTTATGAGTACAGCACTATGGCACACAGGCAATACTTTATTCATAGGAAGGTGCAGCTCCTTGCGTTCTGTTTTGGAAGCATCTTTGGGCACAAACCACAGGGCATGGAGCACGGGGATAAAACATGGCACTTTCTGTGCTTTTCTCTTTTCTACTGTGTAGCCCTCCAGCTGGTGCATTTACAGATCTACAGTATATCTCACAATCATTATAAAATACAATAAGCCCTTGGATGTACCATAGCGCGGCCCTGAAGGGGAGCAGGTTAGCTACTGTTAGACAGTTACCCCCAACCTCCCAGGCACCGTTCCCCAGCTCTCCCTCTGCTTGATAATGGCACAATCCTACAAGGTAGAGAGTTTCCATTTGTAGCCGGAATCCCTCAGTGAACATGAGATTTGTTGAGACGCTCAGCTCCATTCTGTCACTCACTGAATTCAGACCATTCTGGAGTTGCGCCTGTATTTCCTCTTGGTACAACCAATTACTTCTGCTCTTAAAGTGGCCATATGTGGGCCGATAAAAGCTGCAGACAGACCGTGTCGGCAGCTTATTGGCCCGTGTATGGGGCACCCCGACGGGCTTGTTAGGAATTCAGACGGACTTCACCGATCGAGATCTGGCCGAAAGTCGGGCAGATCTCAATCGGATGGGACGAAAAATCCCGTCGGATCGCGGCTGCATCTATTCGTTGATCCGTCCGCCCGTTACTATTCGTTAGGATCCGATCGTTGGGCCCTAGGGCCCACGATCGGATCAGCCCGATATTGCCCATCTCAAGGTGGGTATATGGGGGAGAGATCCACTCGTTTGGCGACATGGGCAAACGAGCGGATCTCTCCGTGTATGGCCACCTTTACTCTGGGGCTGACAGCATGATGAGTACAGGTGTGGGACCCGTTATGCAGAATGCTCTGGACCAGGAATTTTCCGGATAACGAATCTTTCCATAATTTGGATCTTCATACCTAAAGTCTACTTACTCTACTAGAAAATCATGTAAACATTAAAGAAACCCAATAGGCTGGTTTTGCTTCCAATAAGGATTAATTATATCTTAGTTGGGATCAAGTACAAGCGACTGTTTTATTATTACACAGAAATAATATTAATGGGGAAGAAGTAGAACAAATACAGGAAAATGTTATGGAAAAAAGCGGAAAAACAGATGAGTATGATTAAAGATGGAACTATAAAAGAGAGATACAAATTGGGAGCTGCTCTGCGTTCCACCCGATCTGTCGCATGTCTTCCTCAGTCTCAGGGCTCTTACTGACGAGTGGTTGTAGCTGCGCTCCCCTGCGTTCCGTTTTTCTGCGTTCAGCCGCAGGGGAGCGCAGGAATAGACGTTTTACGTTTTTTCCAATGGGGCTGTACAGGCGCCGAACGCAGGAAAAATGCAGCATGTTGCGTCTCAATCTGCATTCGGCACCTACACGCGCCTGTGTGAGTACAGCCCCATTGGAAAAAACGTAATGCGTCTATTCCTGCGCTCCCCTGCGGCTGAACGCAGAAAAACGGAACGCAGGGGAGCGCAGCTACAACCACTCGTCAGTTAGAGCCCTCACCAGTTAATGTGAAATTGTCCGCAGGTTTATTAAAGGGAAGAAGCAGCTGTGACTTCGGGGCAAATTCACTAACCAGCGAAAATTCGCCAGCGATCTCAACACTTCGGCAGGTGTAAATCTGCTAGGACAACGCTGATTCACTAAACGCTAGCAACGGTCTAGTTCACTAGCGAATTGGAGCCTGTGCCTGTAGTGAATTGGCGATGTCCGTGCGGGTGGCAGCGCTGGAGAAAAGTCGTAAGCGTAAGCCACTTCGCCCTTAAGTGAATCTGCCCCAGAGAGATCTTTAGGCACCACCGGATTTGTCTCTAGGATCATCTGCAGAGCGTTTTCCTAACTCCATAATTTTGTGTCACATTAAATGAGTTTTTAACAACAGCCTAAACCTTTATTCCAAGATGTATTCCACATTTTCTGCTGCCAGTTCAACTTCTCTGGTTGTGACTCCTGTGACAATACAGCAGAACCACACAATGCAAAGGGAGCTCCACAAATGCAATGAATTTAAATACACATTCACATAATACAAAAGTTAGGTCTAAGAGCTTACAATCTATGAACTGGAGATAGAGAGAGAAAGTACAAGGAAGCTCATGGTCCTTGCCACTTCAGATTCAGTTTGGCATAAATTACAGATTCCACCTATCCAAACAGTCTTGTTATCTGTTGCAGAACTACAACTCCCAGCATACCCCCCCCAACTGAAAACTACTGGGAACTGTTGTTCCATATCAGTTGCAGGCTCCCATGTTCTACATTGCAAATCTGGAATTCTTTTCTCCCAGTTTCTCAGCAGTTAATATGACTGTGTCCCGCTCCCACAGAACCATATGTTATTTATCAACGGCACTGCACTGAGCATTAGTGATGTGCAACATAATTTCCCTGCACACGTGAGAGGCACACAGAATATACTGTCATCTTTTCCTTGTGAGCATTATCCCTGCCATAATATAACTCTTTATTCAGTGGCCATTCACTGCAACAAAAATATAAAGGGGAAGTAAATCCCAGCATAGCATAGCCTCGTTTTATTTTTACTGGGGCACATGTCTGGGCCAATGCTACAGGCCAAGCTTTTCTCTGAATCATGTGGAACAGTGGGTTTAAAAATTTTTTGGGGGGTGCTTAGCTCATAACAAGGTTACAGATATATAGAAACATTGGGGTAACAGTCACCCTGATATAGTTCCAGGGGTACCCAGGGCACAAATAAGCACTCACCCCAAATCTCCCCCTAACTGACCTTCAGACTGGGCCCCCTTAGCTCATAACAAGGTTACAAATATATAGAAACATTGGGGTAACAGTCACCCTGCTATAGTTCCAGGGGTACACAGGGTACAAATAAACATTCACCCCAAATCTCCCCCTAACTGACCTTCAGACTGGGCCCCCTTAGCTCATAACAAGGTTACAGATATATAGAAACATTGGGGTAACAGTCACCCTGCTATAGTTCCAGGGGTACACAGGGTACAAATAAACATTCACCCCAAATCTCCCCCTAACTGACCTTCAGACTGGGCCCCCTTAGCTCATAACAAGGTAACAGATATATAGAAACATTGGGGTGTCACCCTGCTATAGTTCCAGGGGTACCCAGGGCACAAATAAGCACTCACCCCAAATCTCCCCCTAACTGACCTTCAGGCTGGGCCCCCTTAGCTCATAACAAGGTTACAGATATATAGAAACATTGGGGTAACAGTCACCCTGCTATAGTTCCAGGGGTACCCAGGGCACAAAAACACTCACCCCCAAACTGGTCTTCAAATTGGGCCTCAATCCCCGTATTTCACCCCAGGGTCAGTCTGAAGCAGGCCCGGACTGGCAATCTGTGGGTTCTGGCAAATGCCAGAGGGGCTGCTATAAATTGCCATAGAAAGTCTCTATTTAGTGGGCTGGTGGGGGCTGATTGGGCCTCTGTGCACATGAAATGCCAGGGCCTATTTTAATTATCAGTCCGGACCTGGTCTGAAGGTTTGAAAACCACCAATCTAGAAGCCACAGTGCGTAGGAAGGGTTGAACCTGATATTTGGGTCTATTACAAGCCTGACAATTAACTTTCCCTAATATTATTTAGACCGGGGGGGGGCTCAACTCATTTTCCTCAGACAAACACATAAACAGACATATGGACTTCGGCACCAACGCACTGCGGCACGCACTCCCGTGTAATACAGATCTCATTAGGCATAAACAGATGATTTGGACGTTTCTGTTCCATCTGCTCCGCACTGTACTTTCCATCAGTCGCTGATCAATAGATAATTCTAAATATTTATATATAATACATTGATAAGATAGGGTGGGACTTTTTAAGGACTGTAATGGGAAGGCCAAGGGTCCAACACAAACCCTATTGGGATCACTTGTATCTTCAATTACATTTGTGGTGGGACAGTGTTTCTGGAGGATTTAGTTCCCCTTTACCGTGTCTCCTGTAACCCGTGTAATGGCTGAAGCACAGAGGGGTCAGGCTGACACAAAGCACATTCAGAGCCATAAACCCACTTGTACAAACTAGGGCCTTAAAATAGATTTTCCAAGAAAATCTCGTTGCCAACGGAGCTGAATTGCTCCCATAATGGAGAGAAGTAACGGAGACATCTGTGCTGATCTATTGAGCGCAGGAGGCACCCGACAACCTTCCCGAAGTGTCTGCTAAATGGACTGCGCTTAATCATTTCAGGGGGAGCAGATTTTTAGGGAGTGAGAAGGAGGGGGCTGTTTCCCGTGGAATTAACGGAGCAAGTAATGAAGAGGAAGAGGCTAATTACAGACATCAGTGTTTCCTGCCACCGGCCAATGTGCTGCTGTTTATTCATTTACAAATATTTGGGACAAGATTCAGATTTTATGTCACATCAAAATCCTCTGCATAGAATGAATCAATTAAAGAAGAAATAAACAGTAGCGATTTCACTTTGCTGAAAAATTTCCGAATTTCCCGCAAAATGTGCGAAATGTTTTCGCGGATAAATCGTGAAATTCAAACGTTTTCACAAGAGAATCTTGAAATTCGAAACGTTTGTACAAAAAAAATTGTGAAATTCGAAATTTTCACAAAAATATTGTGAAAATCGGAAATTGACGCCGGGAGATTCACAAATTGATTCGCCGGCGGTGAAACATGGTAAATTCGCCGCAGATTTATTGCCCATCACTAATAAACAGGAAGAAAGACTCTTTCTAGAAATGCCCAGAGGTTCAGAAGTCCTATAACTAATAATCAAGGCCTTCTTAGTTGTCCCCATCGTGGATCTTATTAGGCATCTTTTGTGAGTCGGTGGCACTGCACATGCTCAGTGGGTTCTGGGCTGCTGAGAAGAAGCTGAAGATGGGGGTCAGGGGAAATCATCATCGGAAAGTGAGGTTCATTTGTCATAGAAGCTGATGCTACAGGGCTGAATATGAATCAACTCTGAAAAAGTTTGGGAACCCCTCTCAGCCTGCATAATAATTTACTCCACTTTCAACAAAAAAAATAACAGTGGTATGTCTTTCATTTCCCAGGAACATCTGAGTACTGGGGTGTTTTCTGAACAAAGATTTTTACTGATGCAGTATTCAGTTGTATGCAACTAAATCAAATGTGAAAAACTGGCTGTGCAAAAATATGGGTACCCTTGTAATTTTGCTAATTTGAATGCATGTAACTGCTCAATACTGATTACTGGCAACACCAAATTGATTGGATTAGCTCGTTAAGCCTTGAACTTCATAGGCAGGTGTGTCCAATCATGAGAAAATGTATTTAAGGTGACCAATTGCAAGTTGTGCTTCTGTTTGACTCTCCTCTGAAGAGTGACAGCATGGGATCCTCAAAGCAACTCTCAAAATATCTGAAAACAAAGATTGTTCAGTATCCTGGTTTAGGGGAAGACTACAAAAAGCTATCTCAGAGGTTTAAACTGTCAGTTTCTACTGTAAGGAATGGAATCAGGAAATGGAAGGCCACAGGCACAGTTGCTGTAAAACCCAGGTCTGGCAGACCAAGAAAAACAGACAACCCAAAGATCACCTTCAAAGACCTGCAAGAACATCTTGCTGCAGATATAGGGGTACAGGTGTATCTGTACATTGTTCTACAATTCAGCCCAATTTGCACAAAGAACATCTGTAAAGAGAAGAAAGCGGAGAGGCTCGAAAAAGGAAAGAGAAGAGAGAGGAGAGGATTGAAGAAGGAAAGAGAAGAAAGAGAGAGGATTGAAGAAGGAAAGAGAAGAGAGAGGAGAGGATTGAAGAAGGAAGGAGAAGAGAGAGGAGAGGATTGAGGAAGGAAAGAGAAGAGAGAGGATTGAGATTGGGATGATGCGCCATGCGCGGGGGGGGATTATTCAGGAAATGGGAAATGGGGAGAAAGAGAAGAGCCCCAATAACAATGAAAGGAAGAAACATAAAGACTGCCCAGAACAATATGAGATTTCCTCTAATGACACTGTGGGAGTTGTGTACAAGAAGAAGAAATATGAATAAACACCCTGTACAATGGAATAATATAATTTCCCTGCCCCTTTCTGATCATGGGAAAGAGAGCAGCCCAGGGGATGTATAGAATTACAGTTCGGTAACTGGATTATTACTGGGGGGGGGATACTGGATTCACATATTCTTCCTGACCATGGGAAAGAGAGCAGCCCAGGACTAGGAAATACAGACAATCAGAGCTCTGTACCTGGTTAAGTACTCAGGTGATTGGGCAGATTGGATTCAGTTAACCCTCCTTAAGGACTAGAAGAGGAGACTGGATTCACTTACCCTTTCCACCGTGGGAAAGAGAGCAGCCCACAATCTTCAAGCACAGAGGATTAGATCTCTGTACCTTGTTAAATACCAGATGGTTTGAATAGCCCAGGAACTACAGAGAATCTAGACTCTGTTCCTAGGTAAGCACTAGGAGATTTGATTCACTTATGCTTGGGGGGCGCGTCATCTTTGACCATGGGAAAGACACCAACCAAGAGTAATAGAAAGTACAGAGGATGAAAGCGCTTTTCTTAGGTGAGTTCTGAAAGGAGATTGGATTCTCCTGGAGCAGGGAGTACAGACATTCAGAGTTCTGTTTCTGGGAGATTGAATTCACTAGTTCTGGGGGCCCTGTTTGACCATGGGAAAGAGAGCAGCCAAGGAGCAGAACATATAGAGAATAAGAGCTCTGTTTCTAGGCAAGTACTGGGGAAGGCAGGATTCCCTTAACCAGGCGGTATGTTCTTGCCTGCCCATGGGATTGAGGGCAGCCCAGGAGCAGAAAGTACAGAGAATCAGAGTTCTGTTCCAGGAAAGAAATTAAATTCACTAATTCTAGGGGGGAGGTGGTCTGTTTAACCGTGGGAAGGAGAGCAGCCCAGGAAGCACAGAAAATAAGAGACAATTCAAGTACTGGGGGAGACTGGAATTGTTTCCCATGCAGAGGTTCAGGGTGGGGCTAATGCTAATGACATAAGTATATTTTCCCATAATCCTATTATCACTGCTGTGTGGGTACAGGAAGGTTTAGAGAGGGCTGGTACCGCACATATGTCAGGTTTCAGTAAATCTCTCCTGTTTGGTTTCCTTCAGTGTAATGATGATGATGATGATCATGCCCAACGCATATTATTAAAAGCTGAAATCTGGGCAGCAGTAAATCACATTGAAATGAGTTGCACATAATTCCTCCCAAGCCGTAAAACAAAATCAATATCATATATCCCATACGGTAAGTCAATGCGCATGATTTACTGCAGAACTGAATGGGAAGCCACACTGATATAGAATTTATTAGACAGTATGTTAAAAGTGCTGAAGACAATTATCATACAAAAGCCTGCTGCAGACTGTACTGAAGGGTTACTGTCTGCTCTGCTCTCATTTCCCTACAGAAATAGGGATTGGTAGCACTAGATAGGTACCTAATATATAGGGATTTTTATTATAAAAATACACTTACATTAATTCAAAACGTTAACATATCAGAAAATCAAAAAAAAAGCAACAAAACCACCCATACACCCTCCTGCCCGCAGAGTCCATCCCTCTGTCCATAGGCAATAGTCCAAATCACCAACTCATAAGGCCAGACTTGCAAAGTCCTGTTTTTGTCCATGTGGCCTTTTTATCACCCCAACACAAAAAACAATATCCAGACACCCCCACCCTCTTCCAGAAATGCAGGAAGCACAAAACAAATTGTTTCCAGGACATGTTGCCATCACCCTGAGGATAAAAGGAGAGCAGTATCAGAGTGTGGGAGACGATACTAATACCAATATAACAGTTTATACACAACATACAAGATGGCAAACTTATGAAGGAGGAAGGTGCACCCATTGCCATCGCTTTCTATTAGCCGCAGACCTTCTTATCTCATTTTCCTTCAGGAAACTCAACTGAACCAGAGTTGCTCTAACAATATTATCAGGAGTAGCACCAGAAAAGCCAAAGGTTCTCCTGCACCTATGTTGCCAGATCTGGTACCGTGTGCAGGCAATGATAATGTAGAGGGTCTCACGGTCCAGCAGATGTTGTCTGGCAGAAACCCCATAGGCTGACTCTCTATAGGTCAAGTTGTTCAGGACGGGAACTTTAAGAGCTGCAGCTAACTGACCATACACATCTCTAGTCACAGGGCAACTGACCAGAAAGTGATCCTGGGTCTCCTCCACTTCACACTCCCAGGGGCAATTTTTGCTGCCAATACTAAGATAATTCAAGTTGCCCCGGACATAGAGTTTCCCTTGGAGTGACAGCCAACTGTTGTCAAAGAACTTAGGGGGGAGTCTCTTGCCATTAAGATGGCGAAGGCTTTCCTGAAGGATGTCACCCACACAGTCTCTCAGAGCAAGAGGAACAGCAAAATAGTCCCTGATCACCCTGTGGTACAACTGCCTTCGGGAAGATGTTACCAGCTCACCCACCCTGACATCCCACCTCTTCAGAATCTTCAGAGCGAGAACTAGGTGTGATGGGAGGGATCCCTGTATTATCCGAAATCTCTTCATTCTATCGCCTTGAAACCATGTCCCTACAAAAGGCGATACCCAGTTCCTGATACAGACTTCCCACAGGGAATCATTTCCTTGGGCCAAACCCCCAAAGTTAAACTTCAGGAAAAGTGACCCAAAGAAAGCCACTGGGCATAACATGCCCAAACCACCCTCCTTCCGCTGCAGGTACGTTATCCCCCTTTTGACTGGATTCAGCCTGTGTCCCCAGAGCAACTGGAAAAACAGACTGTGGACCCTGGCGTAGAGAGATTCTGGCAATGGATACACGTACGCTACAAACAAAAACAGAGGGATCAGGTAGGCCTTGATAAGCTTCACCTTTTCCCTGTAGGCCAGCCTCCATCCCTTCCATCGCTGGACCTTTGCTGTTCCGGCATCCAATTTCTCATCCCAATTTAGCCTGCAATTGTCTTCCCTCCCAAACTTTATCCCCAGGATCTTTATGTGGGATGGGGCAGTTGAAAATTCGGAGAGCTGGAAGTCAGGCTGACCGTTCAACGTCCAAAAAGCCTCCGACTTGTCACGGTTAATCATTGACCCAGAGGCCTCAGAGTAACTTTCGATGGTCTCGTTAAGCAGCCTCCTGTCCTTCAGACTGGATACCACAACTGTCACATCGTCCGCGTAGGCGAGGGATGTCAATGTCTGACATCTGGGGACCGATATACCCCTCAAGCCACAACTCTCTAGACTGCGCAGCAATGGGTCTATGGCAAAAACGTACAAGAGTGGGCTTAAGGGGCAACCCTGTCGCACTCCAGACTCCACATTGAAATCATCTCCTCTCCAACCATTGACAAGTGGGAAGCTTACGGCCCCTTCATACAAACCTGCCAGCCATTGGATAAATTTGCCCGGGATGCCGTAATTTGACAAAGTAGACCACAGGTACTGATGATTCACCCGGTCAAAAGCCTTGGCCTGATCCAAAGAGACAATGTAGCAGCCCTTGCTCTGAGCTTTGCATACTTCTAAGGTCTCCCTGATAGTAAGAAGAGCCCCAAAGATGCTCCGCCCTTTCACCGTGCCGAATTGAAAGCCTGACAATAACGTGTCTGAGAACTGAATAAGTCTGTCAAAAAGTACCCTTGCGAGAATCTTTCTATCATTATTGAGAAGGGCAATAGGCCTCCAGTTCTCAATATGCTCTGGGTTCTTACCCTTTGAAAGCAGAATCAAAGAAGATGCCCTCATGGAGGGGGGCAAGATGCCCTCCGCCAGGCTGTCTCTAAAGACCTCCACGAGGACCGGGGCCAACTCATCTTTGAAGGTCTTATAAAACTCGGCTGTTAAGCCGTCTGGGCCTGGCGCCTTCTTCTTATGAAGGCTGTCAATAGCTGTTCTTACCTCGGCCTCTGTGATTTCTGCTTCCAAAGGGGAAAAGTCCAAATTAGATGTATCAGGCCTTGGGGTCGCCTCCAAGAAGTCAGTCAGCCTCTCCCCATCCAAAGCCTTGTTCCGGAAAAGGTCGGCATAGTAAGACCTCACAACACCCAGGATGCCCTCCCTGGTAGTCTGCAAATCACCCTGGGTGTCCATGAGGCCTGTTATTAACTTCCTGGCCACAGATTCCTTGTAATTCTGAAAAGGGTCCGGCGAGTGAAAACTCCCGTAATCCCTCTCCAGAACCAAAGATCTGTACCGGCTGTACTGATGCCGCCTGATCTCGGCCTTCAGCTGGTTTAGCTTTGACCCATCCACCCCATTCGAAATACAGGCCTCCAACTTCTTTCGTAGGGACAGGTATCTTTTGTATTTCTCTCCCTCCCTACGTACAGATAGCTTTCTGAAGAGATCTCGGAATGACTCCTTGGCATCCTCCCACCACGATGACACAGAGTCATAAAAGTCAACCCTATCAAACTCGCTCTGAAGACGCATCCTAAAGATACGCTTTGATGACTCCTCTGCCAGGATACTGGTGCTAAGCCTCCACAGCCCTCTCCCCCTACTCGGGATGGAAGAAACCCCCCACAGGAAAGAAACTGCAAAGTGGTCAGAATATTCAACAGGCTGCTCACGTACATCAGTGAATGACTCCCCCTTCTTAACAAAGGCCATATCAAGGCGACTAGATCTTCCTGCACAATGGTAAGTATGCCTGCCAACACGACCATTGCAGATAGCAACATCCACTAGGTCTGCCTGCTGGATGATACGGTTAAGGAAGCCTTCTGAGTTATTTACTCTAGTTCCCGTCCTATCTTGTGGCCTTAATACCTGGTTGAAATCTCCAGCCAGAAACACTGGAAGGGAAGTGTGGAGGTACTGTCTCATATCAGACAGCAGTGCACTTCTTTCTTGGCAAGATTGTGGCCCATAGATATTAATAAGGCGCATCTTCCTGCCTCTGGCTGTGATGTCAAGAAGGAGACACCTGCCTACCTGGATTTCCACAAGTCGATGTACAACTACATTTAATTCAGATCTGAACAGCACCCCCACACCACCACATGGCTCAGCTGCTATTGACCAGAATGAGGGCCCATGGTGCCACTCTGAAGCTGCCCTCTGAAGGTCAGCCCTTGCAGTCAGTCGAGTCTCCTGAAGGAAAAATATGTCTCCATCAGAGGATGAGAGACTAGAATAAGCCAAAAACCTTGCCTTTGGCGAACGGATGCTGCACACATTAGATGTGTAAATTCTAAGAGGTTGTGTAGTCATTATGTTGTTTTATTTTTGGCCTTCTTCCCTTCACTTTCACCATCACATACACCTTCTCCAAATCTTTTAACCTGGACCCCTGCAGGTATAGGATCCTCATCTCCAAGATGGACTGTCTCATCATCGATGGCCAGATCTACACTAGGAATAAGCCCAGTCCTATCTGGTTTGTCAGCCAAAGAGGCTGAAATGGGCTCAACCACAGAGATGCCTCCACTACCTTTTGGGGTTATCTCCTGGTCCCTAGTGTCTGACTGCTGTACCTCCATCTGCTCCAGATAGATCTCCTGATTTATCCTCTGAAACTCTTCCCTCTCCATCTTTGACCCCCAAGAGTCTTCCTCATCCGAATCATCGCTTTGTAGTTGGGCATAGCGATTGGATGTCTCTGGACTAAAGCACATGACTCCAGGGGTCTTTTTTGCTTTGCTAGAGCCTGTAACTACCTGCCAGTTCTCTTCGCTTGGGGATTGGGATTCTTGCAGAGTACGTTTAAGTTTTCCTTTCTTTTTCTTTTTCTTCTTTTTGTAGGGGGATTCCTCTGACATGGATACAGGAGTCTCACTGATGCATTGGGTAGGTGTGGGACTTATTGTACCTGGAGGATCTGTCTGTGGCTTGGGATCTGGGGAGATTTTGGGGCCTATCACTGTTTGTGAGGGACCTTTTGCGGCACTTGATGGGCATGGCTGTGGTGCTGATCTCTGATCTACCTCCCTGTGAGTAGGAGTCTGTCCTCTCTGATGTTGGACCTTCCTTCCTGTACCATCCTGATCCTCTCTTCTCTTTCTCTGTTGGGGTTGGTTAGGATTTGTGCCCTCGTGCCTTTGCGGTTGTTCCTCTCTCTGCTGGTTTTCTATCTCATGAACAGCCTCTATCAACAGTTGGTCTTCTTCCTGTTCTACCTGATTTTCCACTACAGGATTATACTTGTTTTTATTATGAGAGGCCATAGGGCACAAGCGGTGAGGATGCCCCATATTACCACACAGGTTACACTTTATGTCCTTACAGAAACGCTTTGTATGGCCAATTTTCCCACAGAGGATACACTTCTCTACAGCACAGGCACTGGCCAGGTGATTAAGTGACCCACATTTAAAGCACCTTTTGGCCTGGCCAGCATAGAAGCAGATGCACCTTTCTTTGCCTATGAAAAATGTGTTGGGCAAATGTTGGGGGACATTATTAATCACATTTAACTTGACTTCAGTTTTCCAGCCCCCCGTCCACACATCATCTTCAAGTACACGGTTTAATGGGGAGAGGACTGTGCACTGAAGCTTCAGCCATGTGAGCACATCATCCACAGGGACACCTTCGTTTTTAACCATGATGGTGATCTTTTTTACCTCTGGCTTAGATATTGGCATGGCATCAAAATTCTGCCATTCTGGCTGTGATTTTAGGGTCTCAAAAAGCCTCCAAAAAGCATCTAACCCCTGTGGGATTTTGAAACTCACATCCCATTCTGTAGCGGATTGTACAATACAGGCGTCTAGGTCATTGCTAGCTTTAAATTTAGCTGAGCCTTCTAGCAGTTTCCTAATAATGTAGGTTCTGTTTGGGGCATCCTCTATATTCCCTTCCCACATCAACTTAACACAGTTTTTCCTACGGAATGCCTGACCACCAAAGGAAGGCCCTTCACCTGCAGGGAATAATCTCCTTCTCTCCCAAAATCTTCCTGATGCTTTAGGGTCCACCCCAGAAGATGAAGCCCTAGGGTCCACCCCGGAAGATGAAGCTCCAGGGTCTACCCCAGAAGATGGAGCTCTAGGGTCCCCAGAAGATGTAGCCCTAGGGTCCACCCCAGAAGATGAAGCTTGTTCAGCAGATTTTTGGCCCTCAGTACCATGTACCTGTTGTGCTTTTTTATGCCCAGTATTCCCAGACTCTTTATTACCCACCACCAACACCTCTTGTGCGCCCATCACCACTGGGTCACTGTGAACACTCGCTTCTCCAAGCGTCGCTACAGACACGCCAGCATTCACAGCAGACTCATCTCCATGCACCACCCCAGACACGCCACTCGCAGCTGAATGATTGGATGATACTTCCATTGCTGGAGAAACATCCTCTTGTGGCCTCTGGCTCTGTGATGGCTCTTGCTGTTTGGCTACAGGTGACAATGGCGGAAATTCTTCTTGGGTTAGGCTGAAACTCTCTGGGGCCACTGATGTAACATGGGGCCGCTGTTTCATTTCCGCTTTCTTCTTTCCCTGTTCCTTGACATCCTTTACATCAAACGCCATATGCTGCCAGTTGATGGTCTCACTTCCTCGGCCTTTGGGTGGCGCTCTCTTTAAACTCCTGCTTGGGGCTTCAGGCTTTTTAAATTCCCCTTCTGTGTCAGATGAGGCAGAATGGCTGGTACTGCTGGGCTTGCGAGTGCGATAGGGAACTTGCTCCTTGAGAGACTTTTGCATCTTTTCAAATCTCTCCATGTTTTCAAAACGCTCCCTCCAGGGCCCCGCTTTAGTCAGTAACCTCTCAATGGTCACTTCCACCTCAAAGAGTTCCCCTTTAAGAGTGATCATGTCCAACTCCAGTCTTCCTCTTTTGTTCTTATTAGCAGCTCTGATCAGCTTTAGTTGCTGCACAATTTCTGCCTCTTTCTTCTTTTTATCACTGTAGGCTTGTGTCAGCTGCTTAATGATCGCTGGAATATCCTCAGGACAGGGCACCGGGGGGCTCTCTGCAGTAGGGGACTTGGGGGGCTGTTTTGGACGTACCACAAGCGCTGCAGATGCACCTGAGGCAGAAGCTGATTCACAAGAAAACTGAGATTCATCATCAGATATATCAGAGTTACAGGCAGTATCAGGTGCAGATTTGGCAGCTACAGGGTTAATTGCTGGACTGGGTGCAGGTGTGTCGTTACCTGCTGAATCCTGAGGTTTGGCCTCCCCAGTAAGAGAAAGCTCAGCAGTAACAGCAATGATCTTTCCACTCACAGCTGTAGCTTTTCCCTTCCCAAATGCACTTTCCCTTGCTGCACACACATCATGGGGAGTTTCTGGCACGACATCACAAGTGGATGGAATAGTCTGACTGTCAGGTGTAAGGCTTACAGGGGATGCTGGGAAACCTGGATGATATTGCTCTTTATTCACAGGTGAGTAAGACATAGATTTAACCCCTGCATTTCCATCACATTCATTCAGTCTGATTTGACTATCAGAAGCAGGGCTTACAGGGGATGCTGGGAGATGTAGTTTTCTCACAGGTGACTGTGACACAGCTTTGCCCCCACCTTGCTTTTTCCCACACAATACACCTTTTGCATTTACAGTTCCTTCTCCCCTCACTGCAGTGACATCAGGTAAAACACCCACAGAGGCAGAACGCTGGAGTTTCTTAGCATTAGACGGAGATTTACTACTCACAGTTTTTGCTCCAGATCTTAAAGTGTGAGCTTTCTCCTTCTCCTCAGCTGCACCTCTTTGTCTCTGCCTTGTCCTCTCACTCCTCCTCACTTCTGCACCGTCACTTCCAGCTTCAGGCTTTGTGCTCCCCTTGCTTCTCCCCTCTGAGGCAGGTTGCAGGGCCTGGGGCTCCATGTTGTTCTCACCTGCCTGGGCTTCCACTGCACCACAACGTGAGTGTGATCCAGCTGGGGACTCCTCCATACTCACTGCCTGGGAAGCAACCCCAGCAGCTGACAGTTGTTCCACAGATTCAAACTCTGAGATGTTAGAGCTTGAATCAGGCTGCAAACTTTCCTCCAGGCTAGGCCCTAAAGCCTGGGCCTGGAGTACTGAAGCAGGCTCCAAAGAGCCACAAGATCCTGGGCTTCTGCTGGTCATGCAGAGAGATCAGATTACACACCTGCTCTCTCTCATTTCCCTACAGAAATAGGGATTGGTAGCACTAGATAGGTACCTAATATATAGAGACAAGAGGAAAGTGTTGGAAGGGTTACTGTCTGCTCTCTCTCATTTCCCTACAGAAATAGGGATTGGTAGCACTAGATAGGTACCTAATATATAGAGACAAGAGGAAAGTGTTGGAAGGGTTACTGTCTGCTCTCTCTCATTTCCCTACAGAAATAGGGATTGGTAGCACTAGATAGGTACCTAATATATAGAGACAAGAGGAAAGTGTTGGAAGGGTTACTGTCTGCTCTCTCTCATTTCCCTACAGAAATAGGGATTGGTAGCACTAGATAGGTACCTAATATATAGAGACAAGAGGAAAGTGTTGGAAGGGTTACTGTCTGCTCTCTCTCATTTCCCTACAGAAATAGGGATTGGTAGCACTAGATAGGTACCTAATATATAGAGACAAGAGGAAAGTGTTGGAAGGGTTACTGTCTGCTCTCTCTCATTTCCCTACAGAAATAGGGATTGGTAGCACTAGATAGGTACCTAATATATAGAGACAAGAGGAAAGTGTTGGAAGGGTTACTGTCTGCTCTCTCTCATTTCCCTACAGAAATAGGGATTGGTAGCACTAGATAGGTACCTAATATATAGAGACAAGAGGAAAGTGTTGGAAGGGTTACTGTCTGCTCTCTCTCATTTCCCTACAGAAATAGGGATTGGTAGCACTAGATAGGTACCTAATATATAGGGACAGAGACAAGAGGAAAGTGTTGGAAGGGTTACTGTCTGCTCTCTCTCATTTCCTACAGAAATAGGGATTGGCAACACTAGATAGGTATCTTTGGAATATTTGAATTTCCCACTGAAATAATACCCATCCCTCATACACATTTATATGATTTGTGCTCTGCCTTGGCTGTGCCAATAAGCAAAACTGATTATTCAAGCGGAAAAAACGTTTCACTCGGGCACTGATCACTGGCACAGGAGGCAGTAGCTGATATTGCCCTTTTGTCTATTTTCTTCAGTTTAACTGTAAAACAGTTATTCCCTTATGCTTATCCATGAATACTGGCTCCCTCTAGTGGTGTAGCCTGAGCTGTGCATGCAGGGGTAATCTTGTATATGAATGACTGTGTATGAATATAGGGAGTAAGTAGATATATTAGGGCTTATATACAGGGTCCTGTGTAGCTGTATTTGCTGTAGATGTTAAATGATTACAGTTTCCCCGTAGGGCTAGTAATAGCCACAGGAGCATTGCCAGACAGGGGTACAGCAACATATATATAGAAATCAGCTGATCTCTTTTATGGATTATGGTTACAGTTTTATTTGGGATTTGTTTACCCCCTCCTAAGGGTAAAATAAAGGAGCATTGAAGAGAAGTTCTAAGTTACTTGTTTTTTTTTTTCAACCTCGGCTGCTACATCTCTATATGAGTGTTGGGCTGTTGAGATGAAGTTGGGCCATTGCTGCTGCCGTGGCCGCTGATAAGTTGTGGTCTTTCTCTCTATTTAACATAAAGAAAAATTAAAACATGTTTTTGGGGGGGGGCAGCATTAGTCAGAATCCACAGTATCAGACTCACCAGTTGGAATCTCTTCTAATCTTACCACCTGTAATTGAGCGGCTGCCAACAAAGAAAGGATTGAGGAAAAGTGGCTTTTTTTTTTTACATCCGAGAACAATGAAACGGAATGTGCAGAGCAACTGGAATATCAGCAGAAAAAAAAACGAGAAAAAAAAGCTGGCAAAATAGTCAGTTTTCCATATCTGCTGCAAAAGCCAGCAGCTGCACTCAATAGGCCAGTTCTTGTAGGAGCATGTTTTTGCAGGAGCCTGGGAGATGGACATGGAGACTTTTACAAAGTTAATTGCATGTATGCTTATAATAAAAACGATGGTGTTGCATTAGCTACACTCATTAGGCCTTTTACTATAAGCTGGTCTGAGCCAGAAAAGAATATGTAGTGTTTAGACAGAGGCAGGTTTCCGATATACATTTATTCCTCATTCTCACTGGGTGTATAGTTCTGTATAGCTGTCATTATGTCTGTCCCTATCTGGTCTCTGGGTCTGACTCTTGATACAATGTTGCAGAAGTCAGTTCTTTCTAGGGATGCACCAAATCCACTTTTTTGGATTCGGCCGAACCCCCGAAACCAATCCGAAACCTAATTTGCATATGCAAATTAGGGGCGGGAAGGGAAAACATTTTTTACTTCCTTGTTTTCTGACAAAAAGTCACGTGATTTCCCTCCCCGTCCCTAATTTCCATATGCAAATTAGGATTCGGATTCGGTTCGGCCAGGCAGAAGGATTCGCCGAATCCGAATCCTGCTGAAAAAGGCCGAATCCCGAACTGAATCCTGGATTCGGTGCATCCCTAGTTCTTTCCCCAGTCTGTTAATGAGCTGGCTTCTGGTACTTTCTTTCTGAAGTCAGAACCAGCAGTACAAATAGAATGATAATGAGGAATTAATGTATATTGGGATGCGTTAGGTTTACTTTAACCCACTCACTGTCCTAGGGAACCATAACCAATTGAAATGACATACTTTCTGCACTTTAGAAGGAGACGGGGAGTTACTTCTGGACTAAGTTCAAGGCGACACCAATTAAGGAAAGGGGGGGTAGTTTTCCCCTTGACCCCCAATACAAATGGCGCCTTTGTGCCCAGTGTCCATAGGATAAAAGAAGAATCCTGAGGGACTGGTGAGGGCAAAGCTTGTATCCCACTCGGCTTTGTTTCCATTTAGTTCAGTGCCCTCTCTGCCAAAATATAGATTTCCAAAGCACACGCCCTGGGAACAATCCCTGAACTCCATAGACCACCCACGTGGCTTCTATTGTGTTCCGACGGTTACCAACTAAGACCAACACAGGTTAATACTACTGCCAACCCTTCAGTTGTAGAAGTACAACTTCCAGCATGACTGGCCCTAACTGGCCCCTGAGAACACTGGATCTCCATAGTGTGCAGTTTACAGCCCTTAAAAAGTAAACTTTTAAAAGAAGTGTAAAATTCATGAAGGTGCTATTCTAAGAAATTTTGCAAAGTACATTCATTATTTCATTTGTTTTTATTCCAAGATATTAAGGGATACATGTACTGTTAATATGAATGAATTTTGTTACAACAGCGCCACCTGCTGGTCAGTTTCCCACCAGTCTGACCACCAAGTAGTCAAGGAAGTTGTCAGGAGAAAGAAAGAGGCTGCTCTGATGTTCTTCTGCTTAGGAAAGATGTGAGAAAGGTTTTTATTTTTTTTTCCTAAGCAGAAGAACATCAGCCTCTTTCTTTCTCCTGACAACTTCCTTGACTACTTGGTGGTCAGACTGGTGGGAAAATGACCAGCAGGTGGCGCTCTCATCGATTTTATATTTACTTATTTTAAAGATTTACTTATCCAGCACAAGTATCCCTTAATATCTTGGAGTTAAAGGGTCCCTTATTTCTGCCATTTATATGGGGGCTGCCAATGAGTTTGTTTAGCTTGGCCCAAGGTGAAAGGCTGGTGTGTCTAGAGAAAGTGCTTTATAATGTGTTGGGTCGGCCCTATTAGGGGAGCCAGAGTAGTGGTTGGGGCTCTGCCCAACGGCCAGGTAGACATTCGGGAAGGAAGGGTATATGGAGCTATATAGGGTGGAATTTGTTGAGGACATTAGCAAATGATTTGGATGAATGGCAGTTTTAAAATTGGTTTACACATGTAACTGGGGGTGTGTTTGATCAAATGGGGAACCTCAATGTGGGGGGCACTGCCTAAAAACACTCGGAAATCTCTGCATAGACTTTCAGTACTGAGATGCCAACTATATGATAGTATATCAATGGTCAAAAGCCTATATCCAGTCCTTTGGTGAGCTCTGCAGTTGCACTATCCGGCCAGCTCATTTAATATGCAGGAGGATCGACCAATCAGAGGCTGTAGGGAGCGTGCACTTTCTTTTTATCCAGATACAGAGGCCCCCCAGCCACTTTGTATTGGGCCATGCTAGCCTTCCAACGAGTTGCAAATATAAATGTGCTGTGTCACAAGGTGACTTGGCCCAAATACCAGGTAAATGCCTAGGGGCACATTTACTAAGCTCGAGTGAAGGCTTAGAATAAAAAAAACTTCGAATTTCTACGTTTTTTTTAGCTACTTCGACCATCGAATTGGCTACTTCGACCTTCGACTACGACTTTGAATCGAACGATTCGAACTAAAAATCGTTTGACTATTTGACCATTCGATAGTCAAAGTACTGTCTCTTTAAAAAAAAAACTTCGACCACCTGCTTCGCCACCTAAGACCTACCGAGCATCAATGTTAGACTATGGGGAAGGTCCCCATAGGCTTTCCTAGCTTTTTTTGATCGTTCGATTCAAAGGATTTAATCGGTCGATCGAACGATTATTCCTTCGATCGTTCGATCGAACGAATAGCACTAAATCCTTCGACTTTGATTGTTTCCAGCTCTGAGCTGGGAACAATCTCTGGGCGAAAGGGATGATATTGTTTAAGGAATTAATTATGGAGAAATCGTTTGAATGGCTCAAAACATGGAATTATTTGATCATAATGGATAATGGGTTTCCCGATAACGGATCCCATACCTGTATTTGCATTTCATTGCATGACCGCTCCCTAATGCATTGCCAAGCAAAGGTGTTGGGTATAAGTCTTGCCGATTCTGGGGCTGCACTTAAAAATCAGCATCAGAGCGGGTCAGAGGGGGGCAGCTTCACTAGTGTAATGAGCGCAATGTCACTCTCTGCACCAGGTCCGGCCTTAGGCCAATTGGGCCCCGCACCTCTGGGGGCCCCGCACTGCCCCTTTCCTTTCTATTTTGTGCCTGTATGCCCTTATTTTCCTAAATACTTGCTGTGTCAGTAGCCAGCAACACTTTGTCTAGGGGCCCCGCCAACATGGTCCCAATTGGGCCCCACATTTGATAGGACCAGCCCTGCTCTGCACTAGTGGAGCAGAATTTCCAGGTAGAACTCAGAAATTTGGCTAAAGTGCAAAAGTGGCCCCGGGGATCCCAAACAATAAGGAAGAGCACCTTGCTGAATTTGATTTATATTGTGTGTGATGCTGAATACCAACTTAGGTTGAAAAAAGATGTTGGTCCATCCAGTTCAAACATTTTGTCTAAATGGCATCTCCGTTACTGCTATATCCACAGGATATTATATATATACAGTATATCCTCTCTTAACTGCCTCTTCTCCATTGTAACCAATCAAAACTTGGCTAGCCAAGTCCTTATATTCCCTTTATCAGCTTAATCGCTCTTCTCTGTACTTTCTCTATTTCATTACTGTCCCTTATTTATATATATAGTGATCATATCCCCCTTATATTTATATATAGTGATCATATCCCCTTATATATTTATATATAGTGATCATATCCCCCTTATATTTATATATAGTGATCATATCCCCTTATATGTTTATACATAGTGATCATATCCCCCTTATATATTTATATATAGTGATCATATCCCCCTTATATATTTATATATAGTGATCATATCCCCCTTATATATTTATATATAGTGATCATATCCCCCTTATATATTTATATATAGTGATCATATCCCCCTTATATATTTATACATAGTGATCATATCCCCCTTATATATTTATACATAGTTATCATATCCCCTTATATATTTATATATAGTGATCATATCCCCCTTATATATTTATATATAGTGATCATATCCCCCTTATATATTTATATATAGTGATCATATTCCCTTATATATTTATATATAGTGATCATATCCCCTTAAATATTTATATATAGTGATCATATCCCCTTATATATTTATATATAGTGATCATATCCCCCTTATATATTTATATATAGTGATCATATCCCCTTAAATATTTATATATAGTGATCATATCCCCTTATATATTTATATATAGTGATCATATCCCCCTTATATATTTATATATAGTGATCATATCCCCTTAAATATTTATATATAGTGATCATATCCCCCTTATATATTTATATATAGTGATCATATCCCCCTTATATATTTATATATAGTGATCATATCCCCTTATATATTTATATATAGTGATCATACCCCCTTATATATTTATATATAGTGATCATATCCCCTTATATATTTATATATAGTGATCATATCCCCTTATATATTTATATATAGTGATCATATCCCCCTTATATATTTATATATAGTGATCATATCCCCTTATATATTTATATATAGTGATCATATCCCCCTTATATATTTATATATAGTGATCATATCCCCCTTATATATTTATATATAGTGATCATATTCCCACTTATTTATACCCCTTTAACTCTTTGAGGAGAGTGTATTCGCTCTTCTCTGTACTTTCCTTGTGTCATTATATCCCGTATGGAGCCCAACTGTTAACTGGCATTACCTGCTACAGCCAAAATTACAAGTTCCCCAGATCTTTTACTGTCCCAAATTTGCCTAACACAGTCCTATTAGGGTATAACTGGACACATAACATTAGAGATGTGCTGAATCCAGGGTTTGTTTTGGGATTCAACCTTTTTCAGTAGGATTCGGATTTGGACAAATCCCAGTGCCTGGTGAAACCAAATCCGAAGCCTTATAATCAATTGACTTTTCAGCACACAAACAAGAAAATTTCTATTTTATACACTTTTTGGCCCTCGCATGTTCAAATTAGGGTTTGGTATTTGGTTCATCCCTAATCAACACTGAAACACACGTGCTAATTAGCCGCCCACATTGCCCCCCTGCAAGGAATTAACTAACATATTAATGTCGGGTGTTACTGAACTACAACCCCCATTATCCACACATAGGAACTAAATGCAGCAAGTGGTGCATAATGTTATTTATTAGTTATTATACAGCTGCATTGTGCTTCACTGACTGAGCAACAAGAGAAGGAACAGATTATTCACAGATCAGACACACGTCTCTTTCAGCAGCCATTCTGCTTTTAATTTACCATGAGATTCATATATTTATATATAATAACCAGAATGTTCCTATTCCGTGGGTTACACAGATGTGCCCCCCGCTCAGCTTAAGCCGATTACAGGATATTTGGGTTTTATATTTGCAGTTTCAGTAAATTAAAAAGGCTTCTTTCTATGTTCTTCACTAAGAGGGGAGCGTACATTTCTCTATAATGAGTAATTGCCCCTGTAGACTCCCGGGGTGCCCTTTAACCATTTCACTGCCACTGCATTCAACATAAGGCAGTTGCAGCAAAGGGGAGGTTTACAAATCGAATAGTCTGAGGGGGACATTGTGACCCCAGCATAGTGTATTGTCCCCCCCAGCTACTGCTTTTACACTACAGTTCCCAGAAGCCCCTGAAGATGTTGCAGGTTAAGAAAAACTGCAGAAGGACCCAGATGTTTATCACCTTTCCCTGCAGCCTGGATGTGCCCCGATATTTAGCTGCATATGGACTGGTTCTGGTCGTATCCAGAGTTTATATAATGGAATCAGCTTCCCTCAGTACCCGCTGCCAAACAGGGGACACGGATGGACCA
The DNA here is from genome assembly GCA_038501925.1 of Xenopus petersii. Lineage (NCBI taxonomy): Eukaryota > Metazoa > Chordata > Amphibia > Anura > Pipidae > Xenopus > Xenopus petersii. The sequence continues at coordinate 138,870,666 of CM076681.1, forward strand.
TAAATTAGCCTGAAAGTGAAGATGAACTGGAGTAAACCTCCCCTGAGCCAAAATGTCTTCACAAAGTTGAAGTAAGTGATGCGCTGGTTAACCCTAGGTTTACCGACTAATTTACTCCAGGATCCACTTGTTGTACCTTATTCGGGCAGATTAGGGTGATTCCCAAACAGTTTGGCAAATCATATTTAAGTGCCCGCGGATCAACAATTTAACGCCAAAAAGCACAAAAACGTCTCAATCAGAAAACTGCAATGGTCCAATGAAAATCATTTTTTTACATTTTATTTTATTACCCTTCCATACTCCAGTGTTACTTTGTCTCCACCTTTGAGATTAACCTTCCAGTCCCTGAATCAGTCCAGCCTAATGCCCTCCTACTAGGGATGCACCGAATCCACTATTTTGGATTCGGCCGAACCCCCGAATCCTTCGTGAAAGATTCGGCCGAATACCGAACCGAATCCGAACCCTAATTTGCATATGTTAATTAGGGGTGGGAAGGGGAAAACATTTTTTACTTCCTTGTTTTCTGACAAAAAGTCGCTCGTTTTCAATTTCAAATGCAAATTAGGATTCGGATTCGATTCGGCTGGGCAGAAGGATTCGGCCGAATCCGAATCCTGCTGAGAAAGGCCGAATCCTGGCCGAATCCCGAACCGAATCCTGGATTCGGTGCATCCCTACCTCCTACACTCCCATCACTCCCCGATGTACAGAAACACATGAGTAGTAGCTGAACTAGCAAGGAAACTGCTTGGCACCTGTGGTGTTAATGCTGAGTTGTACATTAACCCCTCCCTTGCCTGGAGCCAACTCCTTAGGATGAAGCTTGACCTGTCTATAAAAAAAGATAATACTATGCCCCATGGATTGATGGGGTGCAGATCTGGGAATGTTTGTATACAGAGGAAAGGTGGAGTCCCAACTTTTATTTTAAAAAAAAAAACAGCATCTCGCTGTATTGAGGTTTGCGGGGAGTTGTAGTGGCTGCAGACTGGATTGCATATGCTCACCCTTTCCAGATCATATAAATTACATATAAAGATTGTGATGAAACACGTGTGTCGGTGGTTAATTTCATTAGATTGTAAGCTCTTGTGGGCAGGGGTGTGCTTCTTATAAATATTTCTTAACCACTTATTAACCCTTTCTATATATGTACAGAAAGGGAGTGAAAGAGTGAGATGTGCTTGTGTGTTAACTCTTTCACTGTCACCTTTCGTTGCTATACCCCCAAAGTTCTATGTACAAAATGCTGATCTGCAGCAATATAAAGTCCCATCTATTTCCTCTAACAAGGGATATATATATATATATATATATATATATATATGTTGGGGTCTCTGGAAAGGGAGGAATCACTTGCAGCATTACTAGAGGGTCTTATTAGGGGATCGTTATCACATTATAGCTGGTAAGAAATGGGATGTGAATGTGATCAATTATGCGGATGATCTGTTATAGGGTCTATAATTCATTTGGGGTCTTCCAAGTTATAAATGCATGAAATAAGGTCACTCCCCCCATGGTTTTTGGCATATGGTATATTTGGGGGGCACAGGTAAGTAAATAAGGGATCTCAAGGGCCAACTATAATGTGTACCCTGAACATTATTATTATTATTGTCATTAAGACCTATGACCCCCTGCTCCCCTCTTACCATACACTCCTTGTCCCCTGCTGCTCCTTGGGATGAGAGAGAAGAGGAAAAGCCACAAAACCTCCATCCTTCAGCTCAACTGCTGCATCCCCAGCCCGACCTGGATCCAGCCCCAAATCCCTGGGTGTTAGATGGTAACAATCCGAATGCACAGGCTGCCCCAGCTACTTCCTCAGCTCCCCCAGGGAAATGGGGTCCCCCCTAATCAGCTCCAAGAATGGGCTCCCCCAGAAATCAGCTCCACTTAAAGTAGTGTCCGCTCTAGTAGAATCGCTCCAAAGAAGGGGAAGCTCCAACGAATTTAGCTCCAAGGTAAATTCTGTCCCCTAAATGCAGGTCCGGGGAAAGGGGTACGAGGATCAGTCTCCACCTAACGACCCCCCTTGGCAGCAGTTGATGTCACCCAATTAAAATCTGCCCCAGTTCCTCTGGGTTCCCTCCTGCCCCCAAACTGCTTCTCTGCTCCAGACTCAGCTCCAAGTGCTAAAGTGATGCAACTTGTGCTCCACTCCCCTGGTGAAGAGTTGGTGGGCTGCCTGTGTGCGTGGGGTGGGGTGTGTGGAATGGGGGGGCTGCTGATTCTCTTGTCTCCCTCCCACCCAACTTCATGTGATTCCTCACTCCCCTGCAGCAGCAGCAGCACCAGACATGGGCAGAGTCAATAGGAGCTTCTCTGGTCCTTAATTACCATCCAGACCCCCCAAACGTCCTCTCGGTGTCCCCAATAATCCTTAATGAGAATCTGGTGCAGTAATAACCCCCCACATCTGCCCAGGGACCCCCAATGTCCGAGACTGAAGTCCAAGCCCCCGGTATACAGCTGAACAAGTTGTCGCAGTCGGACGCGATCTCCGCTGGAACCAACCGGCTCGTCCAATCAGCTCGCTCGTCAGATGTTGATCTGTTTTTCTCCGAATTCCCAAAAAAAAGAGCAATTGGGGCAGTTTCTCTTCCTTCTTTACAGAACTTCAGGGAATTGGGGGGAGCGAGAGATTTCTCCTCTTGGGGTCGGCAGGAGCTGGGGTCGCGCTTGAGATGCTCAGGAGATGACAAGGAGATGTAGAGTAACAAGAGGGTCCCCCATTCCCTGGGTATAGACGTCTGGAGCTGGGGTTACATGGGCTAAAGATCAGGGCCGGACTGGCAATCTGTGGGTTCTGGCAAATGCCAGAGGGGCTGCCATAAGGTCCCATATGAAGTCAGTATTTAGTGGGCTGGTGGGGGCTGTTTGGGCCTCTATGTGGGCTGATTGGGCCTCTGTGTAGCTGAAATGCCAGGGCCTATTTTAATTCTCAGTCCGGACCTGCTAAAGATGCTCGGGGTCGGTGACAGAGGCTCTAGGGTCGCACATGTATCAGCCTCCCCTGTCAGTAGATCTTGTAGCACGTGTTGCCTCAGGCTGGAGTGAGACTGTGGGGCAATGATCTCCTTCCTATAGACACTCAGTGACTTGTCTCTCCTCATTCCCCTCCAGTTTCTATTAAATGACAGAGAACCAATGAAATGATCGGAGAATCAGCCTCCTGCCCAAATCCCCGGCCTCCCCCCCAGGACCAATTAGAAAGATTCCAAGAGTGAAACACAAGCGGCTCTTTCCTTTCTCTCCTCCCCTTTCCTGAGCTTTGTATCTCCCTTCCCCTCATTTGTCACACGAGCTGCGGGAGATCCACCCGGGACACGGGCAGGAGGGTCGGACAGAGGGTCGGCAGCAGCGCCAGGGACAATCACCCAAGGGGGAGGCAATTGGCAGCTCCGATGTGTCTGGTGGGGGTCGGGGAGGGTCGGGAGAGGAGGGAGGCGATTGTTGTACTGGAGGTTCAGCCTCAGGGGAGAGACCCGAGTGAGAAAGTGACCCCTCTCTGAGCCCAAATTCTTGTGCTAATGGGCCAGAGACAAGTGTGTGTGATGGACAGGGAGGAAAAAGCTGAGTGTGGGGGTGAGTTCTCTTTGTGTTGTTGTGTTGTGCGACTCTGTGTGTTTACCTGTTGTGTCTGTCTATAGCTGTGCTGCTGTGTGTCATGTGTGTATTATTTGTATATTTCTCTATATGTGTCTGTCTGTCCCAGTGAGTGTGTCTGTCTGTCTGTGTGTGTGTCTGTGAGAGAAGGAGACAGAGACAGAGCTGGTGTCTATACTGTATATATATTAGTGATGCTTCTGGTTCCCACTGTTTGTGTGTGTGTGAGTATTTAGTTATTTATTTGTCTGTTTATCTGTGTGTGAATCTATATGTGTGTGTGTGTGTGCTGAGACAGATTGTGTATATAACTATGTATGTGTGTAAGTGTCTGTATAGGTGTGTAGATATTTGTGTGTATATATATATATATATTTGGGTGTGTATCTGACATTGTGCATATGTCTGACTGTGTTATCTTCACTGTGGTTTTGTTTTTTTGTTTCTAATCATGTCTATTGTACGTGTATTTGTGTGTGTGTGTGTGTGTGTGGTTAATGACTCAGTGTAGCTATACTATGAGGAAAGGTGCATGTGTCTGTAATAACAGGTTGCGCATGTGAAACTGTGTCTGTGTGTCTGTCACTGTGTGTGTCATTGTGTGTGTGTGTGTCTGTGCCAGTGTGAGAGTGTGGACTCTGAGTTGTAGCAGCTACACCCCCCCCCCCCCATGAGGAACAGACCCAGTGGGACAGAGAATGTGATTCTTCCTTTCCCTTCATGGGCTCCTAATAGAACTGGGCTGAACATTCTTCTGTGTAATTCATACTGGGTTTCTTAGGTGGAACCTCAGGGTATGGGCAGTGTTGGGCATGGGTGGTATTGGGGATGAGGAATATTGGGGATGGGTGGGCAGTATAGAGGGCAGAATTGGGTATGTATGATATTAGGGCTTGCGGTATTGGGTATGGACAGTAATGAGGATGAGCAGTATTGGGAATGGGCAGTATTGGGAATGGGCAGTATTCTGTTAGGATGGTATTAGGGATGGACAGTGTTGGTTATGGACAGTGTTGGGGATGAGCAGTATTAGGCATGAGCAGTATTGGGGAGGGCAGTATTCGGTCAGGATGGTATGAGGCATGAGCAGTATTGGGTATGGGCAGTGTTAGACATAGACAGTATTGGTGATAGGCAGTATTGGGTATGGGCAGTATTAGGCATGAGCAGTATTGGGGGTATGGGCAGTATTAATAAGGGTCAGTATTGGACTGTATAGTACAGGGTGAAGAATGAATTCCTCAGAGGGTATGTGGCTGATACATTGTTTCTCAGGTGGGTATTGGGGGTTTGGGGCATTATATCATGTATTGAATTACAAAAATCTTGCATTAAAGGCATCAATATTTATTTGTTCATTAAATCCTGTTTTGCTGCAATCACTTAATGTTTTTTTCTTTTTATTTAGAAGGGACTGTCCCCAGAGGAAGACACCCACATCTCTCACACCCACAAAATGTTATTTATATATATATATATATATATATATATATATATATATATATATATATATATATATATATATATATATATATATATATATATATATATATATGTGATATATTCTGCAGTACATTACATCAGTCCCTGGCTAATGTAAGGGCCCTGTCTCATTCACACACTAGCACCATTTTATTTGAGCCAGTTAATCTGCCTGTGTGTGTGTGTGTGTGTATATATATATATATATATATATGAGGAGTGTGGGAGGACATGGAGAACCCAGGGAAACCCACAGTCAGACACAGGGAGAACATACACACACCTTGCACATAGTGCCCTGTCTGCAACCAGGCACCCCACTCAGCTCCTGATTGTGTCTGTGTGTGTGTGTGTCTGTCTGTGTGTGTGTGTGTCTGTCTGTGTGTGTGTGTGTCTGTATATGTGTGTGTGTGTCTGTCTGTGTGTGTGTGTGTGTGTGTGTGTCTGTATATGTGTGTGTGTGTCTGTCTGTGTGTGTGTGTGTGTGTCTGTATATGTGTGTGTGTGTGTGTCTGTGTGTGTGTGTGTGTGTGTCTGTATATGTGTGCATGTGTGTCTTTGGGCCTGTGAGTATCTGTGTAAATTGAAAAATAAATAAAGTGGGAAAAGGAAAAAGAATGTGATGGGGATACAGAATAAAGTATAGGGATAATGAGGCAAATGTAAGGAACTGAGGATACTTTTGGGGGTGGGGGGAAGGAATATACAGGGTAGGGATGCACCGAATTCAGGATTTGGTTTGGGATTTGGCCAGGATTCAACCTTTTTCAGCAGGATTCGGCCAAATTCTTCTGCCCTACCGAACCGAATCTGAATCCTAATTTGCATATGCAAGGGGAGGGGAGGGAAATTGGGTGACAAGGAAGTAACAAATGTTTTCCCTTTCCCACCCCTAATTGGCATATGCAAATTAGGATTTGAATTTGGTACAGTATTCGGCCGAATCTTTCAGGAAGGATTCAGGGGTTCGGGCTGAATCCAAAATAGTGGATTCGGTGCATCCCTAATAAGTATGGGGGGCCCTAAATGAGCCTCATTTTCAATATATGCCTCAATAAAGAGGGATCTGTTGAAAAAGATTTAGCTCTCAGATACAGTAATTTCTATTTATGCCTCTGTATGGTGCCATAGAGCCTTTTGCTCCCATTGCTACAGAATCAGAAAAAAAAGGGAGCTAACACTCTAAAGGGCAAGGGACGTCTCAGGCAGGGGTTAACTGCTGTTCCTTTGCACCCTTTATATTTCCCCACAGGCTGAACTGGCACACAGGCAAACTGTATGGACTTCATGTCCCCTGGGATAGAATAGCATCTCCCCCAAAGACACCCCATGTAATGTCTGTATCACTGCACACATTGGGGGGCTATAGGAATAGATAAGGGGAGATGTCAGCAAATCAGAATGGAGTCTTGTGTAAGGCCGAACCAGAAAGGATAAAAGATAACGAAAGATCAGGAGGGAAATAATTATGCAGAAAAACATTATATATTCTCTTAAAGGGGAACTCCACACAAACGTAACTTAAGCTTTTTGAAAAGTAAACTTAAATTCAAGCAACTTTGCAATATACATCAATTAAAAAATATACAGACTTTTCATGATTTTTAATGGTATCTGACAGTTCGCTAAGCCCAGCCCCCTGCTCTCCTGCTGATCTGTCTGACTACTTTGCTGAGCTGTCTGACTACTGTTACTTTGTATCAACAGCCATCTGTCCTCAGCCTGCATCCTCCAAACCCCACAATTCCCTGCACACGTGATTTCAATAAGGAAAGGAACATCCCAGTGCAATGCATTGTGGGTTATGTAGTTCCTGCATGCTGTCTGTAAGCTGTGGAGAAGTTGTTACAATTTGTAACATCAGTGTTTAGTCCCTCCTTCCCTGCCAGGATTTCAAATGATGCAGAAAGAGAAGAACTGTTACACAGCTGGATTTCAGCATAGAAAATGCCATTTATTCATATTTTTTGAAGAAACAGGTAACTGAGCTGTATTAGGGGTTTCTGTGTTATGTCATACGTTCATAAGTAGATAACCAAAGAGCAGATAACCAGATGCAAGAGACTTCACCAATTTAGTATGCTCTAAGATGTCTAATTCTTAGCAACTTTTACATTTTCATTTTTTTTTTGTAGTTTTTAAAATAGTTGCATCATCTTCTGACTTTTTCCAGCTTTCAAATGGGGGTCGTTGACCCTGGCAGCCTATAAACTATTGCCCTGTGAGGCTACATTTTTATTGTTATTTATTACTTATATTTCTATTCAAGCCTCTAATACTCCTCTTCCAGTCTTGTATTTAAACCATTACCCGGCTGCTAGGTGGATTGGGATCATAGCAATCGGATAGCTGCTGAAATAGTAAACTCAAGAGCTAAATAATGCAAAAACCACAAATCATTTTTTTAAAAAAAGAAGACCAACTGCAATTTGATTCAGAATACCACTCTCTACATATTACTAGATGTTAATTCAAATGCAAACAGCCCTTTCAAAGGGGCTTGAACCAAAAAAAATGTTAGATAAACCTTTGGTCGAAGGAAATGTGTCCCAAATTGGGATCAAGGTTTTCATCAATGTTTTTATGATGTGTTGGACATTAGGGAAAGGACGGCAGCCTAACAACAGAACAATGGGAAGGTAACCAGATAGCAGCTTCATGACACAAGATAACAGCTGCCTGGTAGATCTAAGAACAGCACTCAATAGTAAAATCCAGGTCCCACTGAGACACATTGAGTAGGAGAAACAACAGTCTGCCAGAAAGCAATTCCATCCTAAAGTGTTGGCTCTTTCTGAAATCACATGACCAGGCAAAATGACCTGAGATGCATCTACACACCAATATTACAACTAAATACACCTGCTGGTTCAGGAATGACATTTTATATTGTAGAGTGAATTATTTGCAGTGTAAACAGTGTCATTTAGAAATAAAAACAACATCATAAAAATCATGACAGAATCCCTCTAACAAAGAGGCTAAATAGATGGAATAATATATATATATAGATAGTTTGTAAAGAAAAGAGACTAGAGGAATAGAGGTTGTAAAGGGGGTGTGTTCGTTATCGCTGTTTATGCAGATGTTTGATACTTAGTATTCCTACGTAGGCGATATCATTGGTTGATAACTCCGCCTATTTATTCCTTAAAGAACTACTCTTAATTGACCTTTCACTATGTACGCTATATACTGTACTGTACTAACTATCTGCGTGTGCTTACTACTCTAATTACCATAATAACAAACACAACACAGAAGTTACAGATAACACCATATATATTTAATACGAACACAAAAGAGAAAAAGATTAACCCTTAAAGTTGCACCACCCCATCTTTAAATCCGATGACTCAAGGAACAATAAAACGTAACTTTTGGGAGGGTGTGCTTGAGGGTGAAGGGGTGGTGGATATTTTAAGGCCTAAAAGCCATCATACAAGGTTGACCCCGACTTATGGCTGTTAAATGATTGAATGTGACTTACCAGTATTTACATTTGTAGGCTCGTGGGTTACTCTTTGACATCCCAAACACCCACTGTATGCTGCGTAATTTTTGCCCATTTGAATCTGGGTTCTTTGCCTCCCTGTCCCTAACCTTATTTTAAACACTCCTCTGGACTTACGGTTTTAATTTATTTATTAAAAGTTAAGTTTTATTGTTCCTTGAGTCATCGGATTTAAAGATGGGGTGGTGTAACTTTAAGGGTTAATCTTTTTCTCTTTTGTGTTACTATTTATCCATATAACCCTGCACACCATTTGTCTGTTTCTCTTTGATTTAGGGGTGGTGCTCCCTTATTCAGGCTTACTTACATTATATTTAATACGACACTCAACAATAAAAACAGCAACTACCTCTAATGCAGATATACCAATTACACAACATAAAACTACTAAATAAAACAATCCTCATTTACACTAACAATCCCCAAAATTCACCCACAATCTAACTACACATATACAATCACACACGTTATAATTGCCCGCCCTTCCTGGTGCTAAACTTTCCCTAAACCAACAAAAGGCTGAAACAAGTTGGGGTACAGGAGATAGGGAATTGGTGATATCAGTAAGGGTTTTCGTTGGTGGGATAATAGGGGTGTGAATAGGGGTTAGTGGGATCGTTGGTGGGAGTAGGGGTTTGAGCAGTAGGGGTTAATGGGATTCATTGGTGGGATAGAGAATGGGATTTGTTGGTGGGATAGTAGGGGTTTGAGCAATAGGGGTTAATGGGATTAATGGGATTTGTTGGTGGGATAGTAGGGGTTTGAGCAGTAGGGGTTAATGGGATTTGTTGGTGGGATAGTAGGGGTTTGAGCAGTAGAGGTTAATGGGATTCATTGGTGGGATAGTAGGGGTTTGAGCAGTAGGGGTTAATGGGATTCGTTGGTGGGATAGTAGGGGTTGATATACTCAGCCAGGTTTAAATGCTCGTTGTCCAGCGTGGTGATGACCTCCGGGCGCTCCACAAAAGAAGAAGAGAGTGCAGCTGCGCCGGCCCTTTTAAAGCCTGCTCAGTCCGCCCAGCAGCATGCACACACGCCCCTCCTCCGGCACGCACCGCTCTAACACGTGGGCCGGCATGGTGATATGACGTCACCGCGCGCGCGAATGCGCGCGTCTGTTCGACGACGCCGGCTTGGAGGATCAAAGCAGATCCTCCGGCCGGACCGTGCCTGGCTTTCCCTCCCTGCTGGGAGGCAGGGAGGGGTTGGGAGGATGGGACCCATCCTTCCCTTACAGAGGTTGAGTGAGAAGAGGAAGAAAATTAGGGATGCGCTAAATCCACTATTTTGGATTTGGCCGAACCCCCGAATCCTTCGCGAAAGATTCGGCCGAATAACAAATCGAATCCTAATTTGCATATGCAAATTAGAGGTGGGAAGAAGAAAATATTTTTTACTTCCTTGTTTTGTGACAAAAAGTCACGCAATTTCCCTCCCCATCTCTAATTTGTATATGCAAATTCAGATTCGGTTTGGCTGGGCAGAAGGATTCAGACGAATCCGAATCCTGCTGAAAAAGGCCGAATCCCGAACAGAATCCTGGATTCGGTGCATCCGAAAATATTACCAAGAGTGGGCCCTGTAAAGTTTTTGGGTGGGCCCCTGGTGTCCCAGTCTGACACTGGTTGGGTGGTGGGCATATGGTGTCACAGCCCCAGTGGGCCCCCAATGCCCCAATCCAACAGTTTTTCAAACAGCTGAAATGTAAGTTCTTCCTCCTGATTGGCTGCTATGAGTTACTAGACAAGTCACAAACTTAAGGCCATTTATTTCCTAAAAGGAAATCTATGCCCCCAAAATGAACACTTAAGCAACAGATAGTTAATATCAAATTAAGTGACATATGAAAGAATCTTACCAAACTGGAATATATATTTAAGTACAAACTGCCTTTTTACATCTCTTGCCTTGAGCCACCATTTTGTGATGGTCTGTGTGTTGCCTCAGAGATCACCTGACCAGAAATACTGCAGCTCTAACTGTAACAGGAAGAGATCACCTGACCAGAAATACTGCAGCTCTAACTGTAACAGGAAGAGATCACCTGACCAGAAATACTGCAGCTCTAACTGTAACAGGAAGAAGTGTTGCAGCAAAATACAGAACTCTGTCTGTTAATTGGCTCATGTGACCTAACATGTGGTTTGTATGTGTGCACTGTGAATCGTAGGATCCCAGGGGGCGGCCCTTATTTTTTAAAATGACAGTTTTCTATTTATGATTACCCAATGGCACATACTACTAAAAAAGTATATTATTATGAAAATGGTTTATTTACATGAAGCAGGTTTTTACATATGAGCTGTTTTATGCAATATCTTTTTATAGAGACTTACATTGTTTGGTTATAGTTTTCGTTTAATTGGTGTTGCAGTTGAGTTAGGCGCTCCTGTGTGTGTGCAACACTGGAAAGTGAGTGAATGTAACGCAAACAAGGCGGCGCCACTTCAGAGCGCTTCATTTCATGGCAAGAGGCAGAGCTGTGGATCAGAAGGCAACACGGCACTAATAGAATTACTGGCGCATGTACACTAATGTGACGATCGCTTCCATTTAAACCCTCTCGAGTGTAATGCCGAGAGCTCTCTGGCGCACCTGGTTAACGGGAACAAGACGCCGCTTCCTTCGCCACACAAATTTGCTCTCATCCGTGGGTAATTTAAGAGTAAATCTGCTCATTGAATGCATGGAGCAGTGAAACCCAGCGGGGTATAAATGCACAGAGGTAATGGCTAGTGATGGGCGAATTTATTTGCCAGGCACGAATTCTCGGCGAATTTGCACAATTCGCTGCCAGCAAATAAATTCGCAAAACGGCCCCGCGAAAATTCACCCGAAAAAATTCACTGGCGTCAAAAAATTTTTTTGCATAATAACCGGGCGCCAGCATCATAAACGAGACGTGGGCGCCGTTTTGTGAATTTTTCGCCATTTCGCTCGAAATTCGCAAATTATCAGACGAAGCGAAACAGCGCAAATTCGCCCATCACTTGTAGTGGCGTGTGATCTGCCCTTGTTATGTCTCTGCCCCTTGTTAGCTTTTTATTCAGCAGCTCTCCAGTTTGCCATTTCAGCCATCTGCTTGCCAGGGTCCAAATTCCCCTAGCACCCTTGCATTCATTTGAATAAAAGTCTGGGTTATGAATAGGAGAGGACCGGAATAGAAAGAGGAGTAATAAAAAAGTAGCCATAGCATTGCATTTGTAGCCTTACAGAGCATTTGTTTTAAGATGGGGTCAGCGACCCCCTTTTGAAAGCTGGAAGCAAAATACCCTCGCAACCTTGCATTAATTTGAATAAGAGACTGGGTTATGAAAAGGAGAGGACCGGAATAGAAAGATGAGTAATAAAAAAGTAGCCATATCAATACATTTGTAGCCTTAGAGAGGCATTTGTTTTTATATGGGGTCAGCGACCCCCTTTTGAAAGCTGGAATGGGTCAAAAAAAATGCAAATAATGAAAAAAACTATAAAGAAAAATAAATAATGAAGGCCAGTTGAAAAGTTGCTTAGAACTAGTCATTCTGTAACAAACCAAATGTTAACTTAAAGGTGAAACAGCCCTTTAACTCAGTCACAGGTTTCTCCAGCCAGCAGTGCTGCAACCGTACAGGAACCTGCCAGGTACAGAGTAATGAATCCTGCCCGGTGTCTCAGACTAGAGCTCTGATCCGAGAACTGTTGCCATAAAGCAAGACAAGGCTGCTGTGTTTGTGCCACAGAGGAAGCAAGGCCAGTTGGGTGACACAGAAATACATTTAATTTGTGTGCGGAACCCACAGCACTTTGTACAATAAACATGTTATTTTAATGACCCCATAATATTATGGATGAGGTTGTATTAAGAAGTCCCAGATGCACATTAAAGGGCAAGTTCACTTTAAAATATACTTTTCCCCCTTATATTGTTTTTCCTTATATTATTGCTTTTCTTTTTTTGTATTATATGGTTTTGTTATAAATAAATACCACAGTCGTCCTCGGGCAGATAGGCGATAGAGTCCTGCGCGGGTCCATTTTTTGGGACCTGAACCCGACCCGTACCCGCAACCTGCAATCCGCAACCCGCATTCTTACCCGCTGCCTGACTCACAACCCGCAGAACCGCCGACCGGCGGGTATACCCGCACCTGGAACTTCTAAACGCAACCCGCAGGGTACCGCAGGTTTATACGGGTAACCCGCGGGTACCTGACCCACTGCAGGACTCTAGCGGGTGGGTTCATCTGCAGCCTTCTTCTGCCCCATATCTGCCTCTGCTGCATCTTTTTGAATACTAGTGCAGGCCCTGCCCCTTTCGTGATGTCACAGCGAGGTGGGCGTATAAAGATGGGAGTGTGCCGTGTTAGGGTCGGGTGCAGGTTGAGTTTTTCTCGACCCGCACATCACTATAGACTTAAGCTATGAAGATCCAAATTACGGAAAGATCCTTTATCCATAAAACCCCAGGTCACCAGCATTCTGGATAATAGGTCCCATACCTGTATACTTAAGGTATGAATATCCAAATTACATTCCGTTATTTGAAAATCCAAACATAAATAGGTCCCATAACTGTAGTTAACTTTTAGTTGAAACCAATTGACAATTGGTTTTAATTCTCTATTATTTGTGGTTTTTAAATTATTCAGCAACTCTCCAGTTTGCAATTTTAGCCCTAGCAACTAAGCACTGATTTGAATAAGAGACTGGAATAGGAATAGGAGAGGGTCGGAATGGAAAGATGAGGAATAAAAAATAGCAATAACAATACATTTGTAGACTTACAGAGCATTTGTTTTTAGATGGGGTCAGTGACCCCCATTTGAAAGCTGGAAAGAGTCAGAAAAAGAAGGCAAATCATTTAAAAACGAAAAAAATATAATAACGACCATTCTATAACATATTCAAATTTAACTTAAAGGCAAACCACCCCTTTAACAACCTTTTATCTTAAAGACAACTGTGTCCATCCCCCTTAATTAATAATAGGGATGCACCGAATCCACTATTTTGGATTCGGCCGAACCCCCGAATCCTTTGTGAAAGATTCGGCCGAATACCGAACCGAATCCGAACCATAATTTGCATATGCAAATTAGAGGTGGGAAGTGAAAAATAATTCCCCTCCCCACCCCTAATTTGCATATGCAAATTAGGATTCGGATTCAGTTCGGCTGGGCAGAAGGATTCGGCCGAATCCGAATCCTGCTGAAAAAGGCCGAATCCTGGCCGAATCCAGAACCGAATCCTGGATTCGGTGCATCCCTAATTAATAAGCCAATCCGATCCTCTTCCTGGGTCCCTGCCAACGTATTTTGCTGTTCCTGAAGGGACGCAGCGCCCGGATCCCCTCGGAAATGCTTAGCCGGGGAATGTGATGGATGGTTTGTCAAGGAGAAGTAACGAGGAAAATTAGCAACTCTGCATATTGTTATTAAACTGGAATAAGCAACGTGTCAGAGTGAATCCAGTAGTCGTCTCTGCCCCATATTTAATGCACAAAATATGTGATTATTATAAAGCTCTTTGTGCTTCTACATTCACACATTGCTGCCCCTAATAATGTGCCTGAAATCGTTTTTTGATGACAGTGATGACGTATATTGCTCCAGTCATCAGCCTCAAAGGCCACAGCAAATATATTTCACTTGTATCTACATGGACTGTGTATATTATGCATAAGAGCTATGGGTATTTTATACAATATGTCCTTATATACTGGAGATGTCACTTGTCTTTTGAACCACTGAGACTTCTATGCTGAAATAATAGGAGTTACATTATCTTTATCAGCCTGCAGCCTTATGCCTTTATATGGTCACACAACAACCCCTCAGTGACTTCTAATATCCTTATCATTTACAGTAGCGGGTACATTATCCCTTATAATACATGAGTGATACTCAGAGTTCCTTGTATAACTCAGCCTGCAGCCTTGTGCCTTTATATGGTCACAGAACAACCCCTCAGTGACTTCTAATATCCTTATCATTTACAGTAGGGGGTACATTATCCCTTATAATACATGAGTGATACTCAGAGTTCCCTGTATAACTCAGCCTGCAGCCTTGTGCCTTTATATGGTCACAGAACAACCCCTCAGTGACTTCTAATATCCTTATCATTTACAGTAGGGGGTACATTATCCCTTATAATACATGAGTGATACTCAGAGTTCCCTGTATAACTCAGCCTGCAGCCTTGTGTCTTTATATGGTCACAGAACAACCCCTCAGTGACTTCTAATATCCTTATCATTTACAGTAGGGGGTACATTATCCCTTATAATACATGAGTGATACTCAGAGTTCCTTGTATAACTCAGCCTGCAGCCTTGTGCCTTTATATGGTCACAGAACAACCCCTCAGTGACTTCTAATATCCTTATCATTTACAGTAGGGGGTACATTATCCCTTATAATACATGAGTGATACTCAGAGTTCCCTGTATAACTCAGCCTGCAGCCTTGTGCCTTTATATGGTCACAGAACAAGCCCTCAGTGACTTCTAATATCCTTATCATTTACAGTAGGGGGTACATTATCCCTTATAATACATGAGTGATACTCAGCGTTCCCTGTATAACTCAGCCTGTAGCCTTGTGTCTTTATATGGTCACAGAACAACCCCTCAGTGACTTCTAATATCCTTATCATTTACAGTAGGGGGTACATTATCCCTTATAATACATGAGTGATACTCAGAGTTCCTTGTATAACTCAGCCTGCAGCCTTATGCCTTTATATGGTCACAGAACAACCCCTCAGTGACTTCTAATATCCTTATCATTTACAGTAGCGGGTACATTATCCCTTATAATACATGAGTGATACTCAGAGTTCCTTGTATAACTCAGCCTGCAGCCTTGTGCCTTTATATGGTCACAGAACAACCCCTCAGTGACTTCTAATATCCTTATCATTTACAGTAGGGGGTACATTATCCCTTATAATACATGAGTGATACTCAGAGTTCCCTGTATAACTCAGCCTGCAGCCTTGTGTCTTTATATGGTCACAGAACAACCCCTCAGTGACTTCTAATATCCTTATCATTTACAGTAGCGGGTACATTATCCCTTATAATACATGAGTGATACTCAGAGTTCCTTGTATAACTCAGCCTGCAGCCTTGTGCCTTTATATGGTCACAGAACAACCCCTCAGTGACTTCTAATATCCTTATCATTTACAGTAGGGGGTACATTATCCCTTATAATACATGAGTGATACTCAGAGCTCCCTGTATAACTCAGCCTGCAGCCTTGTGCCTTTATATGGTCACAGAACAAGCCCTCAGTGACTTCTAATATCCTTATCATTTACAGTAGGGGGTACATTATCCCTTATAATACATGAGTGATACTCAGCGTTCCCTGTATAACTCAGCCTGTAGCCTTGTGTCTTTATATGGTCACAGAACAACCCCTCAGTGACTTCTAATATCCTTATCATTTACAGTAGGGGGTACATTATCCCTTATAATACATGAGTGATACTCAGAGTTCCTTGTATAACTCAGCCTGCAGCCTTGTGCCTTTATATGGTCACAGAACAACCCCTCAGTGACTTATAATATACTTATCATTTACAGTAGGGGGTACATTATCCCTTATAATACATGAGTGATACTCAGAGTTCCCTGTATAACTCAGCCTGCAGCCTTGTGCCTTTATATGGTCACAGAACAACCCCTCAGTGACTTCTAATATCCTTATCATTTACAGTAGGGGGTACATTATCCCTTATAATACATGAGTGATACTCAGAGTTCCCTGTATAACTCAGCCTGCAGCCTTGTGCCTTTATATGGTCACAGAACAACCCCTCAGTGACTTCTAATATCCTTATCATTTACAGTAGGGGGTACATTATCCCTTATAATACATGAGTGATACTCAGAGTTCCCTGTATAACTCAGCCTGCAGCCTTGTGCCTTTATATGGTCACAGAACAACCCCTCAGTGACTTATAATATACTTATCATTTACAGTAGGGGGTACATTATCCCTTATAATACATGAGTGATACTCAGAGTTCCCTGTATAACTCAGCCTGCAGCCTTGTGTCTTTATATGGTCACAGAACAACCCCTCAGTGACTTCTAATATCCTTATCATTTACAGCAGGGGGTACATTATCATGTAACATACATTGAAGCTGGTATAATCTGTTATTTCTATGAGACAATTCTGACATGTTTTCAAGACTCTGCTTAAGGACTTTTTGGGGTTTATTTACTACATGTAAAATGACTGCTACTACAAGTCATAAAATGACAGCATACATCTTATTGGTGAATAATTAGAGAATAGAATACGGAAACAGGAGAAAGTTATGAAAAGGCAGATTAAAAAAAAATGTTTTTTTACTTTGACAAACAGCCTGAAGATGGAGTTAATCTAAGTAAGTTTGCGATTGGTCTATAATTTTTACATTATGTGATGAAATTCTCATTTATTTGCCGCTCTGTTCTGTCTGCCTCCTACACTGAAATCAGAGGAATATTCAGATTATATTGTTCAATTTATTATTTTTTTCTCATTTATCTTTTTCTTCTTCCCTTTCCCTATCGATCCTTCATTCTGGCAATCAGGCTCCAAAACAAAATGTAAAATAATGAAAGGGGATAGAACCTTACGAAGCAGTGTTACTGCCCTCCTAAATACTGTTGGTCATAGAGCATGATGGGAACAAGTTATAAAAAGCTATTGGTGACCAGGGCCTCCCTATAAGTTAAAAAAAAAAAACATTGGCGCCAGGGCCCCCCATAAAAGCTTTTTTTTCCAAAAAACATTGGTACAAGTTAAAAAAATTGGGGCCCCAAAGAATATTTTTTAAAAAAAACATTGGCACCAGGGCCCCCCATACAAGTTAAAAAAAATTGGGGACCCAAAGAATATTTTTTAAAAAAACATTGGTGGTCAGGAGATTAAAGAAAAATAAAAAAAAACGCATTGGTTTTCAGTAGAATTGAACTGAATCGAATTCAGGACTTCAACGTCGGCTATTTTCGTGGCTTTGGCGCTTTTCGGCACTTCCGCATTTTGGGCTGTTCGGGACTTTGGAAGGAGGAGGCTTCGGCGCTGTCAATTGGGGCCCTGCTCTTTCGAAAAGTACAGCACTGCCGGGCCCCCCTTCTGCCTGGGGCCCGGTATTCTTGTACCCCTTGTACCCCTCTGATGGCGGCTCTGTTCACATTACAATCAGTGCAGTCAGCATCACAAGCATCAGCTTCTATGACCAATGACTCTCAGTTTCTGATGGATGATTTCTCCTGATTCCTAAGCTCAGTTTCTCAGCAGCAGCCCGGAGACAACTGAGCATGTGCAGTGCCACTGGCTCACAACAGATGCCTAACAACATCCAAGATGGGGAACTGCTGGGAGCAACTTTAAAAGCCTGGATCATTACTGGTATAGGGCTGTTGTACCTATGTACTGGTACAGTAAGTATAGTATATAAAATACAGCATTTGTAGACAGATTATTTTGTAGGTTTTAGTTGTCCTTTAAATGACAACATAAAACTTGTCCCACGAGTGAAAAGGTTAATTAAGGTGAGTGAAAGGGATCTGGTAGGATTTGGGTGTATAAATGAAGCCGCAGAGCAATGGGGAGCAGCATCAGACAGGAATCAGCTGATGAGAACGACATGTCTGGATGATGTTGTGTTAATTGTTAATTATTTCAAACTTGACATCAGATAATTATCTCCGGATGAGGTCTAACTGATTCCGTATGGAGCGAGCGTCTCATGTGAGCATCGGGCCGGCTCTGTGTACAACATGCTATTAATTATTGCTGCCGTGATTAAATTCTCTAGCGCTAATGTGATGTGTGGCTTGTCATATATGTACTTGGTGTTACTCAATGGCCCCGGGGGATGAGGGAGTAATAAAGGCAGTAATAAAAAGGCATTAATGCTGCTTTCATTTGGGCTACAACTCGCATACCTCCCAACCGTCCCGTTTTCAGAGGGACAGTCCCGCTTTTGACAGCTCAACCCGCAGTCCCTCGTTTGTACTGGAAAGTCCTGATTTTCTCTGCATTGAACAGCCAGAAAAAGAAACAATGTTTCTAACTTAATTGGCTTTTGGCAGAGAGCCCAGAACAGCCACAGCAGCAGATAAGATACATTTGTAACAATTTCGACATAAGTAATTGTAACGATATAAGGTAACAGGTCCCTTGGGAGAAGTTCGACTCACAGCTTAAAGGGCAATTCACCTTCATTAGCAAAACTGTAATAACTGAAAAAAATAACAGAAAATATGTTCAAACTTTCATAACCTGCCAAATTTTGTAAAATAATCATGGTAATTAGGGGTGTGTGGCCACACAAATGTTGGGAGGTATGCAACTGAACCCTAATCTTACTTATTTTATATTTAGATAGTGGCAACTGACTGGGCAGAAACTGTTCATATTAAAAGGGCCAGAAAGACCGGTGGTTCAGGGTCAGACTGGGGGGCCCAGGGCTACTGGCCCAGGGCCCCCCTCCAGCCCCCCTACTGCTCTGGCTCGCTGTGCCACGTTTGTGCGCATTCGCAATTCGCCGAGTACACGCAGAATTTTCACGCCATTAAGCAGCGAATCTGGTTGCAGATCTGGGGCAGTGAAGCCCACAAGAGCCAGGGGCCCACCTGGTTTTTTTCCCGGTGTCCCGTCAGCCCAGTCCGACCCTGGGTGTAACAAGATGTTCAATAATAAAAACAGTTGTAGCAGAGTTTACAAATACTCGTCCTCTTATCACTTTCCTCCTGTGTTCCTGCCCAGGCACTAGAAATGTAGTAAAATTCACGAGAATGGAGGAAGCAGAGGCGCAGAACTCAAGTTGACAAAGGGCACGTGTGCCCGAAACATGTATTTTTGATATACTCCGAATAAAGGGAAATTGCAGCAAAGTTCTGTGCCTCTGCTCCATTCTCGTGAATTTTACTGTAACTAGATGTTACTGGTCCCACAATTATTTTTCAGGCCACCAAAATGTCATGATATTGACCTGTTTAACCAATATTTATTGAAATTGTAAATGAATTAGGGCCTCATGGGGTCCTTATCCCTCCTGGGCCCTCCAGCAGCCACAGGGTCTGCTACCTCTGAGAAAGACCCTCCAATAGTGATAGGCGAATACATTCGCATCAGTTTCCGATTTTCACAATTTTTTTTCATGAAAACGTTCCAATTGCTTGATTTTTTTGTGAAAATGTTCGAATTGCTTGATTTTTCCGTGAAAACATTCGAATTGCTGGAATGTTTTGTGAAAACGTTCGAATTGCACGATTTTTCCGTGAAACCGTTTGGATTTTACTTTTGTTTTTGTGAAACCTTTAGAATTTCAAGATTTTTTTCGTGAACTTTCCAATTTTAGGATTCTTCACGATTTGTTCACCGTTTTGTGAATTTTGCAGGGGAAATTCGAGATTTTTTTTGTGAAAATGTTCGAATTGCTTGATTTTTTTGTGAAAATGTTCAAATTGCTCGATTTTAATGAAAACGTTGGTTTTTCCGTCAAAACATTCGAATTGCTCTAAATTTTCGTGAAAACATTCGAATTGCACATTTTTTTCCGTGAAACCGTTAGAATTTCACAATTTTTTTGTGAAAAGTTTTAAAATTTTACGATTTTTCGGATTTCACGAATTTTGCAGGGGAAATTCACAATTTTTTTGGTGAAGCGAAACAGGAGAAATTCGGCCCCATGAATACCCTCCAAAGCTCAATGCTGCCGCTTGTCATCGCTCTTCATACTAGTGAATGCAATGTTTCCTATTGGACACACAAAGAGCAGGGATGGGGGATCATGGCACCAATTAGTCCAATTCAGCCAAATCTTTCGCAAAGGATTCGGGAGATCTGCCAAATCCAAAATAGTGGATTCAGTGCTTCCCTAATTGTTTTGCCCTCGGTCTGCTAAACACCCTCCAGCAAGCCCCACCCCCTTTGCAATTTAGTAACTGCACAGGGGCCACATTCGGAATCTTAAGTTCCAAAGTCATCGGATTCAGCATTTGGAGATGAGTTGCCCTTTCCTCGGGGTCACATGCCCTTTGCCCCCTTATATGCGTTCTGAATATAGCAGTCATGTGATGTGATGCCTGTTACTTGAATGGGAGGAGACACAATAGAAAGGGGTTATGGGAAATCTCATTTATGGCACCAAGTGAATAGGGACTTTTTTCTTTCAACCATTAATTCCTAAAGCAGAAACTGTGTGAGGAGAAGGCACAGATTTCCCATAGTCACAAGCAGAGTCTGATTTATTAGGCAAGATGGGATATTAAAGCTGCACACGCTTCTCAGTTGCATTGTAGTTCGACTACAACTCCCAGAACAAGGTTGTAGAACATGGAGCCATGAAGCCTCTACTCTGATTAGACACTTTGGCCTGTGTCTTTACCCTGGAGAAGAGCCCCCCACACGTCCCCCACTGAGTATTGATTGTGTGCCTAGGAATGAATGGGCCTAATGCAGCAGGGCCCACGAGGGCCAAAACTCATTGGGAGTTATTCCTTCTGGACCAATCTGACCCTGGCTATAGGTGCAAATCATTATAGCCAATCAGAAATTTGCTTCTATAATTCTATGCGCTCTAAACAGGTGACAATGGGGCAAATTCACTAAGATACAAAGTTGCGTCAGGCGCAACTTCGCCGCACTTCACCACACTTCGCCAGGCGTATTTTCGCCAGCGCTCCTCAAATTCACTAAAATCCGAAGTTGCGCACAGGCGTAGCGTAAGTTTCCGAAGTTGCGCTAGCGTTAATTCGCCAAGCGAAGCGAAGTTTCGCTAGCGATGGTTCATTTACATATGGCGCCAAATTCAAATTTCAATGGAGGAACACGTATCACCACTTCAAATGCCTAGAAAACCTTCAAATCAGCAAATAAAAATGTTATTTTGCCCTACACATGTGCCCACTGTCTAGGTAAGTTGCCATGAGTCAGGAAATGTAGGGGGGAAGGAGGGGAGCCCCAAAAATATTTTCGATCTTTTTCAGCCTATCACCCATCATGTAGAAAACACGCCAGCGTTTTTTGGGACTTAGAAAAAAATTTGACTTTTTTTGAAACAATCCCTATCTACTCTATTGCGCTTCGCCAGGTCTGAGGTGGCGAAGGAAGTCTAGCGTAAAAGGTAGCGTTCAGTACACTGCGCAAGTTAGTGAATTTGCGTAGTTACATCGCTAGCGAAAATTTGCCTGGCGTAAGGGTGCGAAGTAACACTAGCGAAATTACGCCAGCGTTCGTTAGTGAATTTGCGCAGTAACGAAAAATGCCAAACGCTAGCGAATTAACGCTTAGTGAATTTACGCCATTGAATTTCTGATTGGCTGCTCTGTATAACTGCACTGTCTGTTTCCTTTCAGATTGTCAACCACTGTTAAGTTGGCCTTAGATGTAATAATTACGATCTGTCCTGTAAAAGATCTTTCCAGGAAGAGATTATTAGTTCCAATAGACATGTGTAGAGCTGAATGTATCTGAAGATTTAGCACTAAGGGCAAGGTCAGACATGGCGTTTTTAAAAAAGCACCGCTGGGCGTAAATACGCTACTGAAACCACACGTATTGTAATTTCTGCTAAAAAACGCATGAACTGCACTACCACTGAAAATAATGGAAAACACACTATAGCAATTTGCACAGGGCGCTTGCAAGACGAAATCCGCCACGGGACACCAGTATTGGCGTTTTTTAGCAGAAACGCCAATACTTCAAGAAACTACGAAATCAATAGACTCCATGGGATCTGCAAGTTTGAAACGACACTTTCCTTAAATATGCAGCGTATTTTAAATATGGCGTCCAAATTCTCTCGAGATAAATGACGATATACGTTTTTACGGCCGTTGACATAATTACATTGTGTATTGACGATCGTTCCTGCTCCATTTTGCATGTAAATACTTTTTCTACATCTAAATAGCTTTTCTATTTTCTATTTCCAGCCAGCGGAATTATGGGGAATGAGAACAATGAGAAGTGCATGTTGGGAAAAGAAACCTATGTGCTGCATAACGCATGATAAACGCATGATGACAGTTGCGTGTGGTTTCAGTGGCGTATTTATGCCTGACGGAGCAACGTAAAAACGCCACATCGTGTTGTGTCGGATATAATGCAGTTCTTACCTACGACTTTTCGTTCAGTCCAATTATATGTTGATGCCTGCAATCAAATTGACTGATGAGTAATTTCTCTACTTCAAAAAAATTTCAAAATCAAATTCTTTCTATTACTAGCGTCGCTGCAGAATAAGAGTCAATTTGTGCCTTTGCAGAGGAAAATGATCTGGAGAGTGAGGAATATCGTTTCCCATATTCCTACAATAAAATACCAGCAGCAAACGTTCATGTCGCCTTATCTCTCACAGATCACTGCGCCGTCCCCCCTGCCTTAATGGAAACTCGTAAGTGTCCTGCACCATTTAATATTCTGTCGGGATCCGTGCGAGGCCCAGAGTGTCTCTGCTATACACACTCCCAGCTTTCAATAGACTCTAATGACACAGGCACCACAAAACCCAAATACAGCTTTTATTTGAGAGGAAGGGTTCTGGGTAAAATTGGATTCACAGATCAGCAGGTAAATGTACAATATAACCTTGGGGTTTAGTCTCCTGGTTACTTACAGAGATTACCTGCTGGTGGGTAACAAACCCCCATGTGAGTAGTGGGAGTTACTGGGAAAGACCCAGGGTGGGAAAGCCACAATAACAAATAAATAACTTACACACAGGAATAAGTCATCAGGTTACACAGGCCTGGAACTAGGAGTAGGCATAGGGTTGCCACCTTTTCCGGAAAAAAATACCGGCCTTCCTATATATTTATCTTTATTCCCTTATTGGGATCAACCATAATTTTTACCGGCCAGGCCAGCAAAATACCGCCCAGGAGGCAACCCTCGGTAGGCAGAAGAGGCAAATGCACTGTGGGGGGTCTGCATGTTACACTCTGCTCCCACAACCCTGGCTTGTTCTAAGTTTCCGAGCATGTGGTGGAGGGCTGGGAGTAGGGATGCCACCTGACCGGTATTTTACCGGCCTGGCCAGTAACAGAGTCGGACTGGGGGACCGGGGCCCACCGGGACTGCTGCCGAGGGCCCCCCTCCGGCCATCCTACTGTGACACGCCGGCTCTGTGAGGGAGCCGCAACAGCGTCGCAAGACACGACACTGAGCAGCGCAGTGAAACATTTTTTTTTTTCAAATCAAAATATTTGAAGAGGGGTTCTGGCCCGACACTGCCCGGTAAAAATTAAGCCTGATCCCAATGTTATTAATAGGGGAAATGCAAAAAAATATAGGAAGATTTTTTTCAAGAAAAGGCGGCAACCCTAGCTGGGAGTGTGTAGGGGCTGGGAGTTAGTAGGGGTTGGGAGTGAGTAAAGGCTGGAAGTGTGTAGAGGCTGGAAGTGAGTAGGGGCTGGAGTGAGTAGAGGCTGGAGTGAGTAGAGGCTGGAGTGAGTTGGAGTTGGGGTAGTGAGTGGACGGTTGGGGGAGTACATGAGGTTGCCTGGGGCACAAATACTCTTGGCCCTGCTCTGACATTACACTTTATAGAAGGGGAGAATACAGGCACTAAATGCAATAACAGTAGGGTTGTCACCTGTATGGTTTTCATCAAGACAGCCCAGTTTTTGGAAGGGCTGTTCAGGTGAAATCTGGCTGTCCGAGTGTCCAAATTTCCAAATTACGAAATTTGGACAGGACATTGAAGTAAATGCCATAGCAATTGGCCAATTGCTGATCGCCACGTCAAAAGTCCAGCCCCTCAGCTCCACCTTCTACGTCACCCACCCCGCCCCTCGACCTAGAAAACCTAGAGCCAATGCAAAGCTCAACCTGTAACAAAGAGGAAATTTTCCTGTGATGGGGTTACAAATTAAAAGCATATTAATGACCTTCCCCAGTCAGGTCCCTTATCACTAATCAGAGAGAACGCAATGTTTTCCATATTCATAATTCAGCAATAATCTGTATAATACAGAGACATAATGTAATCAGTCCAACTCAGCGGCCTGACATGATGGCACAAAGTAACTTATTCTGATTTCCTTTTATTAATCCGTGATTTTCCCCGGGCCTCCGGCCTCTGAGGGGGGGAAACAAATGTCCTTGGTAAAAAAAGAAATGGCTTAAATTAGTGATTCTTATCCCAAAGAACTGGGTTTCTGTGCTGTTTGGGGCAGGTGACGGTCATTTCTATTATCCTAAATAGCGCAGATTTCTTCCCTAATAGTCTCTTTAAAATGAGGTTCTGAAACAAGTGTTTTTGCCAATGTGTTTCCTTTGCTGATACTGTGAGAAGTGGTATTAGGATTAATTATCACTAAACTTGTCTTTTTAAAGGGATCCTGTCATCGGAAAACATGTTTTTTTCAAAACGCATCAGTTAATAGTGCTGCTCCAGCAGAATTCTGCACTGAAATCCATTTCTCAAAAGAGCAAAGAGATTTTTTTATATTCAATTTTGAAATCTGACATGGGGCTAGACATTTTGTCAATTTCCCAGCTGCCCCTGGTCATGTGACTTGTGCCTGCACTATAGGAGAGAAACGCTTTCTGGCAGGCTGCTGTTTTTCCTTCTCAATGTAACTGAATGTGTCTGAGTGGGACATGGGTTTTTACTATTGAGTGTTGTTCTTAGATCTACCAGGCAGCTGTTATCTTGTCTTAGGGAGCTGCTATCTGGTTACCTTCCCATTGTTCTTTTGTTCGGCTGCTGGGGGAGAAAGGGAGGGGGTGATATCACTGCAACTTGCAGTACAGCGTGACTGAAGTTTATCAGAGCACACATGACTGGGGGCAGCTGGGAAATTGATAATATGTCTAGCCCCATGTCAGATTTCAAAATTGAATATAAAAAAATCTGTTTGCTCTTTTGAGAAATGGATTTCAGTGCAGAATTCTGCTGGAGCAGCACTATTAACTGATTCATTTTGAAAAAAAAAATTTCCCCCATGACAGTATCCCTTTAAGCTGCAAAGATACATCCCCAGGAACAGCAGAGCTTTAGTTTTGATTGGCTGAAGCAGTGTTACAATTATAGGTCTCCTTAAAACGGAGGTGCCTGTGGGCAGCACATTGATCAAACAGAAGTGCAGCCAGGTAGGAAGATGTGGCACAGAATGATAATACAACATGGGTAACTTGTCCTTCAGCCGCTTGTGACATTGAGACTCATTATTCCCCGTACAAAGCCGGCTGCAGCAGAAATAGCTGATTAATAATTACAATCTCTCTCTATTAATTGCTTATTGCTCAGACGGTGCAGGGAGGGAGAGTGAGCGGCACTTTAATAAATTATGGCTAAACTTTGTAACGGAGCCACTGTGGCTGCTGAGGCAACTGAGACGGGAAGATGTTTTTCCCCCTTAGAATCCTTTTTTCACGTGAGATTGTATGTTGAGGTGCCTCCTGGATGAACATAATGCCCAACTGCCTAAAGTGACGACAGGCTGACAGTTGGGACTGCTGAAGGAATGTCGTTGCACAGATGCCAAGCTCCACTATTGGGTGAGGTTGTGGCCAAATCCATGGAGAATATGGTAGAAGGAACCAAATGGGACACATTATCATAATGCCTCCTCCATCTCTTGTCTCTTTTCCAAATTATTTTATTCTTTCTATTAATCTTTCTTCTTGTACATCCCTTTCTTTTATTTTCTTTCCTCTGTGTCCCATCTTCTCTCTATTCTCTTCTCATTTACTTAATATTAACCATTACATCCCTTCTGCTTCAGACTCATTGCCACCTCCCTTTCCTACCATTCTCCTTCTCTTTTCCTCATTCCTCTCATTCCTTGTTCTTCTTCCCTTCTGTGTCTTTTTCTTTTATTTCCACCAGCTTCTCTTTTCTTCTGCTCCTTCTCCTTCATTTGACTTTTTTTGTTCTTTCTTCTCATTTTCCCCATCAATGTTTTTTCCATTCTTTATTATTGTTTCTCACTTCTCAGCTTCTCTATCTATGTTTTTTCCTTCCCTACTTTTTCTGTTCCCCACCCATGTCCCTTTCTTTTCTTTTTCTGACCCTTTTTCTGCTCCTTCTTCCCCTTCTTCCAAAGTAACTTTGATTACTTGTGTCCTTCCATCAGTTTCTTCTCTTTAACTCCTTTATATTCTCCCACCCCATCTTTCCCTCTTAACAGTATCTTCTTTCCTTCTATTCTCCTATGTTCTTTCCTACACAGTTGGATTTTTCCTTTTGATATTCACCTTTTTCTCTGCCCTTGTGTCCCCATGTCCTTCTCATCCATTTTAGTTTTAAGTTTCATTGTAGGACGGAAAATATGAAACAGGAGGACAGTAGAGAGCAGTTGGTGGTTCTGCCCAAGAACGCAAATGAACTTTAACATCTACTCATTCTCTATCCTTCATCTACTTTATGGTCTGTTATGACTGATAAACTGTTACTTCTATCAGTTACTTAGTTGCCTTAATAGCAAAAATGAATGAGGGAGAGCCCATGACTAGTTATTCAAATGTGCACTGTTTCACCCTTCTCCCCCCTCCCTACTATGGTATATGAAGATATTTTGAATACACTCCATAAAGATATTCAAATAACATAATATATATATATATATACATCACAGACATTAAATAAGTTTGATCAACATGAATTCTACAGTTGGGCTCTGCAGATAAATTAAAATTACATGTCGAGCCTTTGAAAGTTGCAATTTGCTAGAAAAAAACAACTCATTTTAACTTTTTTTTTTGCTTTTTTATTTTTAAATAATAGTTCAGTTGTAATGTATGAATTATTGATAGACGTTATTAATAATGCATTAATTACATGTTGCTGATTGAAATTGACTAAATTGTACCATTAATATTGATGAGCTTTCAGCTATTTTAATTTATGTTTCATAAATATATAACTCCAAAATCTTTTCTGGAGCGAGATATATATATATATATATATATATATACAGTATATAGTATATGGCCACTAAAGCCATGTTATTTACCTATAATGCTTTCTTTTTTTCCATAATTCCAGCATAATTAAGATTTCATTCTGAGTTGCATCTGCCACACATACAGCATAACAATAACACCATAACACCATCTCTAAACCTCATCATAGCACTGGAATATCCACAGGGCTTTACCAACTTGTAGCCAATCAGAACATTAGAATACCTGCTGGGCTAGACCATCCTGTAGCCAATCACAACATTAGAATACCTGCAGGGCTAGACCATCCTGTAGCCAATCAGAACATTAGAATACCTGCAGGGCTAGACCATCCTGTAGCCAATCACAACATTAGAATACCTGCAGGGTTAGACCATCCTGTAGCCAATTAGAACATTAGAATACCTGCAGGGCTAGACCATCCTGTAGCCAATCACAACATTAGAATACCTGCAGGGCTAGACCATCCTGTAGCCAATCACAACATTAGAATACCTGCAGGGCTAGACCATCCTGTAGCCAATCAGAACATTAGAATACCTGCAGGGCTAGACCATCCTGTAGCCAATCAGAACATTAGAATACCTGCTGGGCTAGACCATCCTGTAGCCAATCAGAACATTAGAATACCTGCAGGGCTAGACCATCCTGTCGCCAATCACAACATTAGAATACCTGCAGGGCTAGACCATCCTGTAGCCCTTCTTCAATGTCTACCAGGAGTCTTTCTATTCTATGTTTAGCAGGGACCCTTCTAGTAATGTGTCCCAGGGAGGCCATTCAAGCAAAACGTACCAGGGTTGTGTCCAGCGATGCACATCATGGGCCCTTTCCAGTAACATGTGCCAGGGGCTTGTAACTCAACACTCTGTACCAGGGGCAGGGCCGGATTTCCATAATGGGCGCCCCTAGGCCCACTGCCGTTCATCGCCCCTGTCCCCTTCCCTTTATTCTTGTAAATTTTCATCAATGGGGATTGGTGCATAGGAAGGTTAAAAAACGAGTTTAAAAATCCAGCACATTCCAGTGTTTTTGGACCAATGTGGGTGTGGTTGTGCATCATGCCGCCCCCCTAAAATCCTGCCGCCCTAGGCCCGGGCCTAGGTGGCCTTTCCACAAATCCGGGCCTGACCAGGGGCCACTCAGCAATGTGCAGCAGGGGCCCCTCAGAAATGCACATCACCAGGCGCAGATAATTAAAGTCCATACTAATTCCCGGCAAGTCAAAGTGCTGAGTAAATTTGTCTCCTCTGGGAAATAAATAAATAAAACGGAAGAGATTTTCAGCTTTTGCTTGTTAAATTCAAGTGAAAAGGAGTCGTTCTGGGACTGAGCCACGAGGGCAGGATTTTAATTGAGCAACAAAAGGAAAATTGTGTGTTGTGGCCTCTGAGAAGCAGGTGGCGGCGGATAAAGATGCTCTTGTGCTGCCCTCAAAGTGGAAAGGTTCATGTGGCGGGAGGGCCCCCTGGGCAGCCGGGACTCATTCTGTTTCTTTTTTCTGCCTTTGGAGAGAGAGGAGGCTGCCGGGGAGATTTGTTCTGGATCTATAGGTGCAGCCAGTTCTGTTGGAGATGAAAGTGGAGCAGTGGGAATCCCAAATTATCCCCTAAAATCCTGCTTTTTTTTTGGATAAGTATGGAGAACGATCAAGCAGTCACTCTCTCTGGGTTTGTATGGGAGCAGAGAGGACATTTACACTTCCAAAGGGCCACTTAGCTATAAAATACCCTTGGTAAAGTATATTGAACACCAAAAAATCTATTAGTGCCCTGCACCAATGTGTGTTGTGCCTCTATGCCATGTTGCACCCATGAACAAGACCATAAGGATGTCCAGACTGGGGGCATATTAGCTGCTGTCTTACTACAACTCCCAGCGTCCTCTCTGAGTGTGCCCTTGACTGTAAAAATGAATATCTGTATATGAGGTGGAGGGGGAGGTTGCTTTCCTATCAACCGAATGCTCTGCAAAGAGAAGCACAAAGACCATAGAGACTGTCCATAGAGGGGCACTGATCCCCCCGCTGGGCTTCAGTTGATGATACGCCTTCATACAAAAGGCAACTTCATAAAAGCATCAAGAAAGAGTAAGGAGAGAAATGATTCCCTGTGATTTATTTGATAATAAACAACGGCCGCTCAGGCTTAGTGCTTGTCCTCTGTGAAGTGCCTGATAACCGCAGGGTACACAGCGTGGCAGTGACAGTTCAATCACCGGGAAGCTATTTATGTTCTCAGGACAGAGGCAAAGTGAGCAAGAAAATGGACAAAAGGGCTGAACTGCCGCTACCTTGGCCTTTCATACGCGAGAGTGACAAGATCAATGTATTTCTGCATAGAGACAAATACTCTGCATTGTGTATTTCATCTCATGGAACCAATACTGACTGCCATTTACTTACCCTTTAGCCTTAAGCTTTACTAATGTCATATAAATTTGTTTACGTAATACAGTAAAGGTGCCTCAGATCTTAAAGGGGAACTCTGGCTACAGAGGCCACATAACACAGAAACCCCTAATATTCCCATCGTATTTACCTGTTTCTTCAAAAAATATGAATAAATGGCATTTTATATGCTGAAATCCAGCTGTGTAACAGTTCTTCTCTTTCTGCCTCATTTGAAATCCTGGCAGGGAAGGAGGGACTAAACACTGATGTTACAAATTGTAACAACTTCTCCACAGCTTACAGACAGCATGCAGGAACTACATAACCCACAATGCATTGCACTGGGATGTTCCTTTCCTTATTGAAATCACATGTGCAGGGAATTGTGGGGTTTGGAAGATGCAGGCTGAGGACAGATGGCTGTTGATACAGTAGTCAGACAGCTCAGCGAAGTAGTCAGACAGATCAGCACGAGAGCAGGGGGCTGGGCTTAGGGAACTGTCAGAAACCATTAAATATCATGAAAAGTCTGCATATTTTTTAATAGATGTATACTGCAAAGTTGCTTGAAAATATGTTTACTTTTCAAAAAGCTTAAGTTATGTTTGTGTGGAGTTCCCCTTTAAGTGATCTATACTTACAATACTATAAAATCATACTCACTGTAACCTCTCCTAGTAATATAACAACAGGGCTCTTTTCTTTTGCAGTCAAAGTTATTTCCAAGCAGTAACTAACACAATGTTGGGGTTCTACCCATTTGCTTAGCACCCCTGTATCAGAATCTAAGGGGCAAAGTGGCTAAATTCGCCAGCGTGACCGCATTTTGGAACTTCGCCAGTTTACTAACGATCGCCGGCATAACTTCACTAGCGAAGGAGATGGACTCTAGCTGTACTACGCTCCCTAACGCCAGGCGAATTTTCACTCTGGCGAGTGGACATAACTGCGCAAATTCACTAAGATGCGGATTTTACTGAACGTTACCTCTTGTGCCAGACTTGCCTTCACCACCTCAGACCAGGAGAAGTTCATTAGAGTAGACAGGACTTCCTCAAAAAATAGTTGAAAAAAAGCTGGCGACTTTTCCTTTTTTCAGGGTGATAGGCTGCAAAAGATCATAAATTTATTTTGGGGGGTAACCGGGTTCCCCCCAACATTTCCTAACATATGGCACATAAACTATACACTGGGCTCATGTGTAGGGCAATATAACAACTTTATTTTATTTTATTAAGGTTTTCTGGGCTTGTGTAATGTAATGTATTTACTGCAACATATACGTCCATTCAACTTTAACTTCCCGCCATATGCAAATTAGGCAATGCTAGTGCAACTCACTTTGCTTAACGCAGTAACGCTAGTGCAATTTCGCAAGCGATCGGCGCCCTGGACGCAACTTTAGATTTTAGTGAATTAACATTATCCTTGCGAATCTGGCCTGGCACAGTGAGCGAAGCCGTCGCTAGCAAATTTTCGGAGGTTAGTAAATTTGCCCCTAAGCTTGTACAAAATCTGTCTGACACCTACCTGTAGAGCAGATGAGCACAATTGCTTTCCCTCTCTTTGTGGCCCTTTCCATCAATAATTGTTACTGTGCCCGCCAGTGCCCAGCTGTACTAATGTGTATGGTATTAAAGGGGAACTATTGCAAACATGAAAATGTAATATAAGCTTCATCATACTGAAATAAAAAGCTTTCTAAATACAATCAATGAAATATTCTGTACAGTTTCTGAAATAATCAAGTTTATCTTCACTATTCCTCTCTCAGCATCTGTTTCTCTTCATTCTGTCTTCATGCAGCAGTTGGGTGTCAGATATTCACTGACAGTTAGATCCAATATATCTTATAGGGGGGCTCCTTTCCTAGCAGATGTATTAGAGCTCACTCAAATAACTGATTCCAGTACAAACAAAATCTAACAAAATAACTGCCTTTTGCACAAATCCTGCATGTAGAGAGACATGATGTCTGGTGAGTTTAATAGAGTGACCTCTAATACATCTTCTAGGCAAAAGGAGCCCCCCTATAAGATATATTGGATCTAACTGTCAATGAATATCTGACACCCAAGTCCTGAAGACAGAATGAAGAGAAACAGATGCTGAGAGAGGAATAGTGAAGATAAACTTGATTAGTTCAGAAACGGTACAGAATTTTTAATTGTTTGCATTTAGAAAAATACTTATTTCCATGTGGCGAATCTTACAGTATATTACATTTTCATTCTTGCAATAGTTCCCCTTTAATACAAGGAATGATTTCTCAAACAATTGAAACAATGGATCTGGGCCCTGCTCCATATGGCACTAACTGTGATTCAAGATTTGTATCCATTTCCTTCTCTTTCCCTCATAAAATCTCCAGTCTTCCCCTTCCACTATTATGTCTACCTTAGTTTCCATCACTTCTCTTATTCCCCTTTCAATTGATCTCCCAATCTCTTCCCTTCCTCACCTACTCCCTTCACCATATTCCATTTAATCTCTCCCCTTCCTGTTAAACCCTTTTTTCCATATATCTATCTACCCAGTTGCTCCCAGTCTTTCTCTCTCTCTCTCTCTCTCTCTCTCTCTCTCTCTCTCTCTCTCTCTCTCTCTCTCTCTCTCTCTCTCTCTCTCTCTCTCTCTCTCATATTTTATCCTTCTTATATTTCATTCCTAGATGTCTCTTTTACCTTTTCCTCCTTTATCTCTGCCATTCTCTTTTACTATCTCCCGATTCTCCTTTTCTATCTTTTTCTGCGTCTGTTTGAGCTGATTGATAGAGTTGAACTGGCCTAGAGGACTAAGGAATTAGATTTAGTGATGGTCGAATTTGTCCCTCGAAATTCGTGAAACGGCGAAAAATTTGCGAAACGCATTGAAGTCAGTGGGCGCACGTCAATTTTGATGCCCGTGACAATTTTTATATGCGGGCCTATTTTGTCCAAATGCATTAAAGTCAATGGGTGTCCGAATAATTTTGACGCGTGGCAATTATTATGCGGCAGATTTTTTGAGGGCGAATTTTTGCCGCAGTTTCGAAAATGTATTCGCCGGTGATAAAACATGGAAATTCAGCTCAAATTTGTGGCTCTTAAATGTATTCACCCATCACTAATCAGCTTGACCAAGGTTTTTAATCAGGGACATAGGGATCTACCCTACCAGCACATTAATTTATAAAATTCCTTCTTCTGGGCCCAGGGATTGAATCGGTAGTTCCGCCACTGAAGGATGGGAGAGAGGAGAAATTGAATGTGAAAAATGATAACCGAGGAACAGAAAAGAGAAATGAAGACAAAAGTTGTTGAGTGAAGGAAATTGGTGAATGGCAACACCTTGCACATAAAGGGTAACAAATTCTATCAGGCATTAGCAGTCCCAAGCATTTCCTATTACTAATAATCCATATACAACAACACACAGTGGGATAGAAGTGACTGTATAAAATATAATGTATTCACCCAACACAATTGAATATTTGGGTTGCGGGGGGGGGGGTTATTAAGGCAACGGTTTAGGTGTTTCTAGAACCAGCAGGCAACTTGTATTTCAACCGTGGCCTCTCTCTCCTTAAGAAGGCAAGCAGAGATTTGTACGGCTAATGACTCCAGTTATGGACAGATTTAAATTTGGAAGATCAGATCTTCTCGTAATTGACTCCGACACGTCACTGATATCAGTGGATTTGAAGTCAGCGACTAAAAACTCTCGGCTGCTTCTGTGTCTCTGATCATCGAGGAGGAAGAGCCAACGGGAGACAGTTTGCGGCAGAACAAGGCTCTCAGACTTCTCATAAATATGAATGTCGCTGCTGACTCTCGCCGCTCAGATATTGTAGCAGAGCGCGCCATATGGGCCAGAGAGGACTAATTATCTATGTAGCAGCAACTAAGCAAAACAATAATGCCACGGGGAGTCTCTCGGAGTCGTATTTAAATCTTCGTCTCCAGTGGGGAGAGCCAACACCTGCAGATAAAAGATAATTAAGTTTTTCTTGTATTAATAATTAATTGTCATTAATTAACACAATTGTTGTTGCTGGTGCATGCTTGTGGCCACAGTTTGCTCCTCGGCACGCTACTGAGACATGACCAAATAGAGGGAGCGCCAGTGGCTGCGGTTCCTGAAAGTTAATAAAACTGCCCTCGTAGTTTTTTTATGATAATCATCAGAAATGTCTGTCCACCATTTTGGATTCGGCCTGGCTTTGATCTTGTGTCCAAGTGTTTATGTTGCATGTCAATGGGCAATGGAGAAGCAGCCACCTCAGCACAGGGAGAGTTACAAAGGAGAGTAGGTTGGCTTTGCAAGATTTTATGTTGTGGTGTTTATACAAATGGGCTGTAGATGTCACTGTGCCCAGACTTATACTGTGCATACTTCATACAGCTTAAAAGTGAAAGTTACTGTTATGTAATGGCTGCATGAGCCTGCTAATAAAGCTGTTATACTCTCCTCATCCTCGGCTACCAAAACATAACAATTGGCGACCTCTGCAGCAGCCTGCACCTTTTTTTCCGAACCCTGGTGAGCCTACCATTTACTTCTTGGATCCATATGTTTGAAAATTACATTATTGCTGCTGACCAAGGGGAGATTTCTGCTGCTAGAAAGCGTGCTTTACTTATTCACTGCCTGGGAACAGAGGGACAGCGTATATTCTATACATTACCATTACCTGATGATACTTATGAAACTGCTCTCATTACTATAAAGAACTTTTTCATGCCAAGAGTAAATGTGGTTGCTGAAAGATATAAATTCCGCCAACGTGGACATCGTAATGTCGAATTCACAGAACAATTTGTAGCAGCTTTGAGAGAGCTGGTTACCTGTGAGTTTGGGAATCTAACAGATAAAATGCTAAGAGACCAAAACTCACCTCGCATTAGAGAGAGACTGCTCCTAGAGCAGGATTTAACCCTTGCAAAGGCTATTACAGTTGCTAGCCAAATTGAAACAGCAGTGGCAGAGGCTAAAACTCTCAGTCAGGGAACTGCTGGGAATGTACAGACTGTGAATTCAGCACTGCGGCCTAATAATGCACAGTCACAGACAATATACAGTGCTAAGGAAAGGGATTCACCTACACTGCAAAACCGTGCAGCAAATACAAATAGAAAATACTGCATTCGCTGTGGTTCAACACAACACACTGACATGTTACAACAAGTCCTGCAAAAGCTAAACGGTGCAGCAAATGCACAAAAGTAGGACATTTTGCTAAGATCTGCTGTAGTTCTGCTAAAGATGTTCATGAAGTCACACTACAAATGTCACAGTATTAAGTGTGGATAAAGCTGGTACATTTATTCCAGACAAGTTTATATGCACTGTCAGTGTCAGTACTGCTTCTGCTGACAAGGGACACTCCGTTAACCTGATGCTTGATACAGGTTCAGCTGTTTCTATGCTACCAAAGGATATTTTCTTAAAATACTTTGCAAAAGATCCGCTTGTTGCAACTGCCCTGAAACTGATCAGTTACTTAAAGGATCCAATCCCTGTGCTTGATTGCTTGCCAGTGACTGTACAATTTGAATCAAATACTGCAAAATGTGACTTTTACATTGTGAATAAGGGAAATGCTATACTTGGAAGGGATCTCTTTGCTGCATTAAACCTACAATTAGTTGATGGTCTCATTACTACAGCACCAGTGCCTGCCACACAGCCTGTGTCTAATATTTCACCACCAAGCTGTGCAAAGAACTTTGTACATAAAGTTATGTTGAGACCAGATGTAAAGGTCAAAGTAGAAATTGTATGCACTCCCAGGCCTTCTTGTATGCAATAGTCTGGTGCTCAGTCCTCTAGGGAGATGGCTGTAACGGGCCCGAAGGCTCAGTAATAGTGTAGACCAAAGAGGAGACCAGACCAGGTTCGAGGTACAAGAGGGTTTATCCAAAGAATCGTCAAAATACAGGCAAATGGGTCAGACCAGGCAGAAGACAAGCGGAATCAAGAAACAGGCAGGAATCGGTACACAAGTAATCAAAGACAATATAACACCCAGGAACTCTGTAGCAGGAACCTATAGTTGGGCAAGGACTGGAAGGAAAAATGAGTTTAAATAGTCCCTGGGTTGGCGCCAAATTTCGACGCGCTTGCGTCAGACGCAGACGCCAGCGTCCTCACGCTGACGTCTCGACGCCGGCGCCCGATTCTGACGCCGGCGTCCGTTCCGTCGCCGACGACCAATCCTGGAGTGGGAAGAAGGTGAGGTCATAGACCTGTGCCTGGCAGGAGCCATGTGGTGAGGCAGGCGGTCGCCATCTTGGACGCCATCTTGAAGACTTGAGGTAGATTCCATTACAACGGCACTCCCCTGGGTTCACAGGAAACGAAGAATTGAGGAAACGGCACACAGAACTGGATGCAAAAGGGGGTACACCCCTATAAGTTTATTGTGTCAAACAGCACAACGTTTCGGGGGCAAACCCCTTCGTCAGGTGATATCAATTCTTCGTTTCCTGTGAGACCAGATGTAAAACCAGTACCATTTCCTGATTCAGCAGGGGAAAAACTTGCTATTGTTATTGTCGGTTACAGATGCTCCTATGGACTGTAGATTTGCTATAACATTGATAGACTATTACAGTAAATGGACAGAAATTGCATTTGTTTCTCATATAACATCAGCTACAGTAATAAAATTTCTGTCTACAGTCTTCAGCAGAGAAGGTAATCCAAAGGAGTTAATATCAGACAACGGACCACAGTTTGTCTCATCCGAGTTTGAATTCTTTCTGAGAGAGGAATATTGTGCATAGGAAATCTTCAGTGTATTACCCACAAGCAAATGGAGAACTCGAGCGATTCAACAGAAGTTTGAAAGAAGCACTACAGACAGCAAATCTTACTGGGTAATCTTGAAAAGTATTTACAACAGAGTGCCTACATAACTACAGAGCAACATGCCATGCAACAACCCAATCATCTCCAGCTGAATTATTACATGGCAGACAGATGCGCACTAAGTTACATGTTGCAGACATCAAACTTCCACAAATTAATGTGCCTAAAAAATCATCTACTGACATTGTGAAACGTCAACAAGCCAAATGCAAGGCTTATACTGACAGAAAACGTGGTGCAAGAGAAGTACACTTTCAGCCTGGATCTTTAGTCAGAATTAAGAAACCAGAAATACTGAAACAAGGACAGTCTAAATTTACTACACCACTTGAAGTGAGACCATACACATATGAACTGTCTGATGGACGCATATGGAATGCAAGTCGGCTTGCTCCTGTTAGATATGACTTTGGAGAAGCTCCATTTGATGAAGGACATTTTCCTACTCCTGATGTCAACAGCAATAGACTTGAAGAAAGTGAACCTATAAGGTGTACTGAGAGAATCAGAAAACTACCTGCATGGACCCAGGACTATGTGATGTGAATAATGTATATTATTGCTTTAATATGCATTGTTGTTTATTACATTTGCCCAAATGCTTTCCTACTATAGGGGGAATATGTGGTGTTTATACAAATGGCCTGTAGATGTCACTGTGCCCAGACTTATAATGTGCATACTTCCTGGACAGCTTAAAAGTGAAAGTGAAGTTACTGTTATGTAATGCCTGGATGAGCCTGCTAATAAAGCACTGTTATAATCTACTCATCCTCGGCTACCCAAAACATAACATATGTGCTTTTCTCAAAGTGTCATGAAGAGAAGAATGTCTTGTGGAGACAAGAATAGTTGCTTTGCTGGGACCAGGAATGAGCTTACCGTTGGCATCAGATGGTTCTTTCCTTGAATGGGTATGATTTCAGCTCAGGGCCAGCAAGGAACATGAAAGCAGATTTGGTCTTTCACTTGGTTTTTAGACATTAGTCACTAAAAATAGTAATAATAAACATTTGAGTTAATATCACAATAATATTGTAGGCATATGTATAAAAATATGTATAATTGTGGTCAAGGAGAACCCCCAGTGTTAAACACGCAAAGGCAGATATTAAGTGTGACTACTGGGTGGTTAAAATGAGTATTAAAGAGACAGGGCCAAAGGTTATTCTTCAAATGCCAATGCTTCTTTTTATTTCTCTCCTTGGTTTAATGTCACAGTCAGTTAAACTGTAATGAGCCTATAAGGGACTAAACGGTTCAGTGTTTCACAGCCAAATCCTGAATATTTATTTTATCTGCCTCCATCTAACATGTTCATATACATTCTCTGTTGTACACACACAATAACAGAGATGCCTTTAGGGGATCCAAATATGGCAAGATGCCCAAGGCCCTACACAGCTGCATATGTAAGTAGAAGAGGTAGGTGAGAGCAAGTATCATAGGGCAAGATGAAGACAGTACATGATGGAGACAGTAGGACAAGATAGGGACAGTACGGCAAGATCAAGATGGAGACAGTACAATAGGATGGGGATAGTAGGGCAAGATAGGGACAGTATGACAAGATGGAGACAGTACAATAGGACGGGGACAAATGGAGACAGTAGGGCAAGATAGGGACAGTAGGATAGGTTGGGGCAGTATTATAGGTTGGGGCAGTAGGGGAATATAAAGACATTAGGGCAAAATGGAGACAGTGAGGCAAGAAGGAAATAGTAGGACAAGATGGAGACAGCAGGGCAAAATATGAAGACAGAAAGGACAAGATGGAGGCAATAGGGCAAAATATGGAGACAGAAAGCGGTAAGTGAGAGCAAGTATAATAGGACTAGATGAAGACCAGACATGATGGAGACAGTAGGACAAGATGGAGACAGTACAATAGGATGAAAACAGTAAGGCAAGATGGAGACGGTAGGACAAGATGGAGATAGTAGGATAGGTTGGGGGCAGTAGGAGAAGATGGAGACAGTAGGATAGGTTGCTGGCAGTAGTATAGGATGAGGGCAGTAGGGGAATTATAAAGACAGTAGGGTGAAATGGAGACAGTGAGGCAAGAAGGTAATAGCAGGACAAGATGGAGACAGAAGGACAAAATATGAAGACAGAAAGGACAAGATGGAGACAATACGGAAAAAAATGGAGACAGAATGCGGTAAGTGAGAGCAAGTATTATTGGACTAGATGAAGACCACACATAATGGAGACAGTATGACATTATGGAGACAGTAGGACATGATGGAGACAGTAGGATAGTTGAGGGCAGTTGGGGAAGATGGAGTCAGTAGGGCAAATGGACACAGTGAGGCAAGATGGAAACAGTAGGGCAATATGGAGACAGAAAGGACAAGATGAAGACAATAGATATAGTCAGTGTGTCTTAGGGTGAGAAAAGTTTACATTGTATTGAGAAAGGTCAATTTGGATGCCAGTGTGGTGCCCAACAGGCCAATTACCAGGAGAGATTGTGGGTGGGTCATGGTTAATACAAGGGCTCCTCTCACACACTGTGGGAGGGGGTTAATTTATCACTAATGTCATTATGAATTATAAAAGTTATTTTTATTTAAACAAAAAAACACAAATTCAGGAAAATTAGATTTTTACTTGCATCCAACATTTCCAATAGTTTATTTAGTCTCAGGAGTTTCATCATCCCAGACAATAATACTGTATTCCTTTTTTTTCCTGTGAGCACAGAGAGGTTTGTGCTAATCATTAACGCTAATTACTTAGTATAATAGAGTAAAACTGGCGAAAAGAAAAGTCGCACATCCATTCGGTTCAACTCAGTCAAATCTTTGTACCAAAGAAAAAGGCAAAGAAATCCTCAACTGGGCACTTGTACTATGGCCCCACTGAGGGGAAACTGCTTTCTGTCCCCTAAATGGGAATCAATTGTTACTGTATTGTTCACATATAACTGTATCGCATGTATTTTCTTGCTAGAAAAGTATCCACCCTGTTTGTGGGGTCTTTACACTAAAGAATGTCTTCAAATGTTGATGGGTAAATCTCCTTTCCTCCCCCATTCCCCTTTTCTTGGTAGGGCATTCCATAGCCTGACTGCCCTTACAGTAGTGTACCCCTTTTCTGTGCTGATAGTGAAATTTCCTCCCCCCCCAACACCACTGAATGACTCACCCCCATTCCATTGGTAGGGAATCCCATAAAATGACTGCCCCTACAGTAAAAAAACCCTTCCTATGCAGTTATTGAAATCTAATTTGCTCCCCACCAATAAACCACTCATTCACCCTCTCTTGGCGCGGAAACCCATAACTCTTAGGTAAAGGAAACCTTCTTAGGCTGATTTTGAAATCTCCTTTTCCCCCCACCATTGAATCCTACATTCCCCCTCTCATGGTAGGGAATCACATAATCTAAATGCCCTTACAGAACCCCTTCCTAAACTGATGGTGTAATCTCCTTTACACCCCCCCCCATAAAGTCCTGCGCGGGTCCATTTTTTGGAACCTGTACCAACCAGTACCCGCAACCTGCAATCCTCAAACCGGACCCGCAACCCACATTCTTACCCGCTTGGACCCGCTACCCGACCCGCAAGTACCCTATCCGCAACCTGGACCTGCGACCCGCTGACCATCAAGAATCAGGACGTGCTGTCATTGTAAACCGGAAGTGACATCATCGGAAGTAGGCGTGATCAGAAAAAAGGAGTAAAAATCGCTATTGAGATGACCCTCAGCCCGACCCGTGTCTATACAGGCACCCGCAACTTCTACCTGCAACCCACAGAGTACTGCAGGTATTGCGGGTAACCTCTGGGTACCCACAGGTACCCGACCCGCTGCAGAACTATACCCCCCACCAGGACCGGACTGAGAATTAAAATATTCCCTGGCATTTCAGGTACACAGAGGCCCAATCAGCCCACATAGAGGCCCAAACAGCCCCACCAGCCCACTAAATACTGACTTTCTATGGGACCTTATAGCAGCCCCTCTGGCATTTGCCAGAACCCACAGATTGCCAGTCTAGGCCTGCCCCCCACTCATTCCCCGTTTTGATAGGGCTTTCCATATCCTGACTGTCCTTACAGTAAAGTACTCCTTTCTGTGCTGATAGTGAAATCTCCCCGCCCACCCCCACCCTCCCCCCTTGGTAGGGAATCCCAGTCTATGAAATTTTGTTTACTAACAGACAACCAAGGCTTAGCCATTCCCAAGTCTTACTAATCCACTGCCAAAACAAGATCAGGCGGGTCCCTGGCCCCTCTCTTACAAACCCATTTAGAAATCATTACAAGGAGCCTGAGAGGATTTCCTGGCTCGGATGCTGCCATTATAAGCACAATAAATTAAGAGCAGTAAGTGATAACAGGTACAGAGTCCCAAACCTCAGACTGATCCTGCAGATAAATTCTCCGAGGCAGATATTTGGGATGACGGTTGGGAAAGGGAGATGATTTCATGATATAAATGAAGGTGGAGGTGGTGACAGAGTCATTTGCTTGTGCCAGTCCCAATGCGGAGTGATAGACAAACAATGTGAGATTGATTTCACGTACAATTGTGCGTTATTTTAATTTATATGGCGTTGCCAATGTGCTTTGCATTGCCTAAAATAGACACAAGACCATATCAGAGAGAAATGCAACGGGCGCATTAATTCAAATGAATTGCACAGAATAAGAGAGAGAGGCTTTATTGTTTGGGAGTTAGGGGAAAGTCTTCGTGGCGGCAATGAAATGACTATAAAATTCCATGTGTGATTTCGGCTAAAGGCAAAGTTACTTCCCTTTGACGAGTGTCAATTTTTTTCCACGTGGCAGATTTTTCGTCGCAGTTTCGTAAAACGCAACATTCACCACGAATTTGCGCCTGCGAATTTATTCGCCGAATCACGACTCTTTGTTATTGTCGTAACAAACTCGTTCCTGGAATGGCCCATTTTAGTCTTCCTGCAGTAGAATGGAATGTTGTTTCCAAGGATGAGAAGCGGTAGGAATACCAACAGCCTGCAACATTTGTTCATTCAGGGCTGGGGGAGAAAAACAGGGGCTGCCATATCTAAATAATGGAAACATCCGTTATCCAGAGAGCCCCAGGTCCCGAGCATTTTGGATAATAGGTCACATACCTGTATCTATCTAATAGGTCAGTGTCCTAATCTTTATTAACTCAATGTATGCAGAGACACAATATATATATATATATATATATACTGGTATGGGAAACGTTATCCAGAAAGATCTGAATTACAGATAGGCCAATTTGTATTGGGCGGGTAATTTAAAGTTGTATGGATGTCTTTATTATAAATGTTGGGGCAAATGCTTGAATAAATAAACACAAAAGAGTTAATATAATAAAGGGAAAATCAGATGGTTTAGCCCGCAGTTATGCAGCGTCTCCATTAAATAAGTCACATCTTCCCTGATGGGTAATGGAATCCTTAAAGGAGAAGGAAAGCTACCAACGCAGTTTATTGCTAAGAGATTAGCCACAATAGTGCAAGCTATAAAACTATATTTATTATGCAAAATGCTTTACCATAACTGAGTAAACCACTCTAGAAGCTCTCTAGTTTGTTAAGGATAGCAGCTGCCATATTAGCTTGGTGTGACGTCACTTCCTGCCTGAGTCTCTCTCTGCTCACTCATAGCTCTGGGCTCAGATTACAGCAGGGAGGGGAGGATGGAGGGGGAAAAGGGAGTGGGAGAGGAGCACACTGAGCATGCTCAAGCCCTAGCCCTGGAGGTTTAAGCTGAAAACAGTTAGTCTGATACAGAAGCCCATGAGTACACAATAGAAGGAAAGAAATGTGCTGTTTCTTTTGACAGAGGACTCAGAGCAGCATTACTTTGACTGTTTACTGGTATATTTATATAGACCTTTCTGATAAGGCTTACTTAGTTTTAGCCTTTCCTTCTCCTTTAATGTCCCAAACTGACTTGAGAAGCTCAAAACAAGAATAATAAGATTCCGACTGAGAGAACCTCTGTTCAAGCCAATTAAAGTGGGATATTGTTGCGTGTGTCTGTCGTCGGGCCTCGGTGCAGTCAGAAGAATCGGGGATAACCAGCTTCACAATAATGATTCAAGCACAGAGGCGCTCGCTCGGGGCCCCCCGAGAAAATCAGTAAATATTTTATGCAAAAAAAATAGCATGAATAATTGAAAAGAAAGATGAAATTACATAAGGGCTACCTTTAAGTTAAACAGGGAGGCAGGAAATCTAACGAGCAGAGCTGCTTTTATTTGGGAGAATGAATAATTTAACCCTACAAATAAAGTCAAGTGTTAGCGATCAATAGGAAACAACCGCCTGCCGATGTTGGAAATCATTTCAATCCCTGGGCAAAAGGAGAGAAGCGACTGCACCATAAAAGCTGCGTATGAACTAGGGATGCACCAAATCCAGGATTCAGTTCAGGATTCGGCCTTTTTCTGCAGGATTCGGATTCGGCTGAATCCTTGCCCCTGGCCGAATCAAATCCTAATTTGCATATGTAAATTAGGGGCGGGTAGGGAAATCACGTGACTTTTCATCTTAAAAGAAGACGTTTTTCCACTTATATCCTTTCCTGACCCTAATTTGCACATGCAAATTAGGATTCGGATTCGGTATTTGGCCGAATCTTTCACCAAGGATTCGGCTGAATCCCAAATAGTGGATTCGGTGCATTCCTAGTATTATCACCAAATAGACCTAAAAATACCCTAATCCAGAAACTGTCATATAAGGGGCATTTGTGCCAGTGCAGGTATTGACCGAAATGTGATGCATCTCAGATACCAAGTGCTAAGGGTCAGACCAGTGGTGTAACTATAGGAGAAGCTGCCCCCCCAGTCGCCCCCAGTCGCTGCTCTAATCCCCCCTCCCTGGGGGGCAACCAACAGAGTGGTGCAAGGTAATGCGCACTGGCAATTGTTTTTTCAGCAG
This sequence comes from Xenopus petersii, assembly GCA_038501925.1. NCBI lineage: Eukaryota > Metazoa > Chordata > Amphibia > Anura > Pipidae > Xenopus > Xenopus petersii. The sequence goes on from CM076681.1 coordinate 138,914,350, forward strand.
GGGGCCCGGCATGGTCTTGTTTCACCGATGGGTCAGACAACTGCACCCCCAAATATATCTGATCTGATTGGATAAGACCAGGCTACCCAGGTTAAAGGGGCAGTTCCCCCAACTAAAATGTGTCATTTAGAACAAATACTGCTCAAAGAATGACTTTATTTGTTGTTTCCCATTTTCTATTTTTTACCACTTTTTTACCATTTTACCTCTAAAATTTAGGTTTGAAAGGGGCGGTTCACCTTCATGTGAAAGTTAATTATGTTATAGAATGACAAATTCTAACCAGCTTGGCCTTCATTCTTCCTTTTTTTTTATAGTTATTTTTTTTTTTTTATAGTTATTTGCCTTCCACTTCTGACTCTTCCCAGCTTTCAAATGGGGGTCACTGACCCCATCTAAATGCAAATGCTCTTTAAAGCTACAAATTTAATGTAATTGCTACTTTTTATTACTTATAGATAGGGATGCACCGAATCCACTATTTCAGATTTGGCCGAACCTTTGTGAAAGATTCAGCCGAATACCCAACCCGAATCCTAATTTGAATATGCAAATTAGGGGTGGGAAGGGAAAACATTTTTTACTTCCTTGTTTTGTGACAAAAAGTCACACAATTTCCCTCCCCGCCCCTTATTTGCATATGCAAATTAGGACTTGGATTCGGTTCGGCCAGGCAGAACGATTTAGCCGAATACGAATCCTGCTGAAAAAGGCCGACTCCTGGATTCTGTGCATCCCTACTTATAGACAAATACAAGAGTCCTCTGCACTCAACCCATTATCAATATATTTAAGACAGAGACATTTTGCGCTACTGCTACTGAAAAATGCCTTACCCTTTAAACAAAACAGGGATTGTTTGTCCATATATTGCAATATATACTTTTTATTACTCGTCTTTCTATTCAGGCCGTCTCCTCTTCATTATTTGATGTTATGTTGTTGTGGGACAAATCCAAGGCAGCAAATTTAAATGCAATTTTCTTTATTGGGGAGTAGAGAGACACAACATGTTTCGGCCAATGGCCCATGCACTGATTTGAATAAAAGACTGGAATATGAATGGGAGAGGGACTACATTGGAAGATGAGAGTAATAAAGTAGCAATATCAATACATTTCTAGCCTTACAGAGCATTTGTATTTCAGATGGGGGTCAGTGACCCCCATTTGAAAGCTGGAAAGAGCAAGAAGAAGGTTAATGATTCAAAAAATGAAGGCCAATGGAAAAGTTGCTTAGAAATAGCCATTATATATATATATATATATATATTACTCATGAATCAGAGGTGCATGATCAATATTTGTAACCTAAAAAGATGAAGGATCAGCACACTCTTTTGTAAGTGAAAGAAGTGTTTTTATTATTAACACAGCATCATATCCGACATGTCTGTCCCTCTGAAACGTCGGATACGATAAAAACACTTCATTCACTAACAAAAGAGTGTGCTGATCCTTCATCATTATTTATATATAGTCAATTCTATTTCTATATAGTCAATTCTAAGTACTCAAATCCAAACTTTGTTAGAGAAATCTGGGTGCATGAATTAAATGGCTTTTATTTTGTACATATCCTACATCTGGAGAAGAAAATGGGCCAAAACGTCGGATGTATGATATGTACAAAATAAAAGCAATTTAATTAATCGTAAAGTGGAGTACAGGTTTTTGAACAGATGTATATATATATATATTTATTAGGGATGCACCGGATTCGGTTCGGGACTCGGCCGAATCCTTCTGTCCGGCCGAACTGAATCCGTATCTGAATTTGAATATGCAAATCAGGGACAGGGAGGGAAATCACGTGACTTTTTGTCAAAAAACAGGGAAGTAAAAAAATATTTTCCCCTTCCCACCCCTAATTTGCATATGCAAAATAGGGTTCGGATTCGGTTCAGTATTCGGCCGAATCTTTCACTAAGGATTCTGGGGTTCGGCCAAATCCTAAATAGTGGATTCGGTGCATCCATAATATATATTAGAACCATCCTATTAATAGGTCATTATTCACTTTCTTTCGTTGATATTTATTGGACCCTGTTTGTATTCCGTGTAAATTCATTGCACACACTGGTGGCACCATGTAAATCAATACAATATATTATTATTATAAATATATTATTACAGCAGCTTTGCCCAGTGTAGGGGTTATTAATGAGAACCCGTTCCCCCATCCTTGGCTTTTTTCACTGACTGATTCTTTATCAAATGAACAAATCCTACATTTATGTACATCGACATTGGAAATGTTACCGTATCTTTATTTGCCTTTTTAGTTGTATCAATAATGAAGTGCTCGGATCAGGTCACGTTATCCACTGCGCCCTCTGCTGGTCATATTTCTATTAACGGTATTGGACTATGTGACATGGGGAAAGGGCAGTTTGTACTCATTAAGTCATACCTCCCAACATTTTGGAAATAAAAATAGGGACAAAAATGTTGGCGTGTCTAGTGTGCCGGAAATATTTTTACTGTTTTTGTGGCCACACCCCTTAATTGCCGTTTTCATTTTACAAAATTTGCCAGGTTATGAAAGTTTGAACATATTTCTGTGGGTTTTTTTCCAGTTATTACAGTTTGCCAATGAAGGTGAATTGCCCTTTAAAGGGCATGTAAAGGCAAAAAAATAAAATCCCATTTTTACTTTCTTTAATGAAAAAGAAATCTATCTCCAATATACTTTAATTAAAAAATGTGTACCCTTTTTATAAGAAACCTGACAGTATGCAGTGAAATTCTCCCTTCATTTACTGCTGTGGATAGGAATTGTCAGACAGTCCCTAACTGCTCAAAACATCAAAGGTAGAAGGCGCACACTCCCAAATAGAAAATCAAAAACTGACAAAAGTAAACTTATGCGAGGTGCTAATCCTTAAGGCCACTACCCATCTGTAGTTTCCAAAAAATCATGCATGAAAAACAAAAAAAGGTCCCTAACTGCTCTGCAGGGAAACAATCATACGTATGAACAGCAGGGGGAGCCCCCGCCTTACTTCCCAGCCATGCAGAACTCAAGCAGCTTTGTTTATGACGATCCCTAAGCAGCCCAGACCACACTGAGCATGTGCACAGTCTTGGTCTTGCAAAGATGTTTAACAAAGTTACAAGATGGTGACCCCCTGTAGCCAACTTTGAAAGCATAAATGATTTGTTTGATTAGGCTTGTGGTGCAGTAAGTTCATGTTTATATTTAGAATACAGCATTTCTAGCCTTATTCTATGTTAGACTTTACATGCCCTTTAAGCGGTGAGTTTAACTTCTCCCAGGAGACCTGTTATCTTAAATTGTTACAATTACTTATTTGCTTATCTCAAAATTGTTACAAAAGTATCTTATCTGCTGCTGTGGCTGTTCTGAGTCCAAAAGCCAATTAAGTTAGTAAAATTGTTTTGTTTTCTGGCGGTTAAGTGCAGACAAAAACTGGACTTTCCAGTACAATAGAGGGGACTGCGGGTTGAGCTGTCAAAAGAGGGACTGTCCCTCTAAAAACGGGACAGTTGGGAAGTATGTTAAGGGAATATAGTTACATAGTAAGTAAGGCTGAAAAAAGACACATGTCCATCAAGTTCAAACTTTTAGTTATTTTTTTAATCTGCCTAACTGCCAGTTGATCAAATCAAACACATTCATTTAATTAACAGAACAAAATGGCTAATATACAGTTGGGGGGTAAAGTGTTCCTTATTGTTCGTCTCTCCAGCCTTTCGGTGTTTCCTTGTCAGGCTGTAGGAACGGCTGTGATTAGTACTGGCTGGGGGGGTCTTTGGGTTTCTCACAGACCTTGCAGAGGAGTTCAATCATTTCTTTGTGCCTATGATACATAGTAACAAATCCCAGGGAAAGAAATGTCTGTGGAACATTAAACTCAGTGTCGATGGCCAATCCGGTGCTGCACGGCTGCCACACTGTCCCTCAGGGGCCCGTTCCCTTCCATAGCCAAACTGTCACATGCAGACAGTATTAAGAGAAAAGGGCTCAGTGTCATTATATCCCTCAGCTGCCTACATGAACTCTGTGGCCCTCGGCTAAATACACAGAAGCAGCTTTAGCTTCCAACTGTCAGGTTTGTAACTTTGTTCCCCTGGAAGTTAAATATGCCAGCTCTGAAGTTTTTAGATGGATTTGTCCAAGAGTCGCAACACCAGGGCCGCCATCAGAAATCATGGGGCTCCTCCTGGTCCCCGCCCACCGAAGATCCTGCCCCCAAGCCCCACCCCATATCCCGCCCACCCCACACCACAGTAAAAAGTCCACACACACATCGCCACTAAAAACAGTAAACTAAAAAAATTTAATTAAAAAAAAAAAATGGCGGCCAGGGTCCCACACAAAAGTTTTTAAAAAATTATCGGTGATCAGGCCCCCCCCCAACAAATAAAAATAAATCTTGTGCCAGGGCCCCCCATAAAAGTTTTCAAAAACATTGGTGGTCAGGGGCCCCATAGAATTTTTTTTTTAAAAATGATTGGTGGCCAGGGGTTCAATAAAAAAAAAAAAAATTGGTGTTCAGTGGAAGTTACCTTCGGATCTTCTTCAGCTCCTTTCATGGCTTCGGGTCTTTTTGCGGCTTCAGGACTTCAACTTCAGGTCTTTTCGTGACTTTGGGTCTTTTTATGTGGCTTCAAGTCTTTTTGTGGCTTTCGGACTTTTTGTGGCTTTGGGTTTTCGGCTCGACCATTTGAGCACAGCCGGGCTTCCCTTTAGCCCCCTGTGCCCTCCTGATGCCGGCCCTGCAGAACACCTTCATATGAAGATTGGGGTGCAGAATTTTTTAACTTACAAAAATATACTGAAGTTTCATTAAATAACAGGGTATAGGCAGTAGGGATGAACCGAATCCACTATTTTGGATTCGGCCGAACCCCCGAATCCTTTGTGAAAGATTCGGCCGAATACCGAACCGAATCCGAACAGTAATTTGCATATGCAAATTAGGGGTGGGAAGGGGAAAAAATGTACTTCCTTGTTTTGTGAGGAAAAGTCACGTGATTTCCCTCCCCATCCCTAATTTGCATATGCAAATTAGGATTAGGATTCGGTTCGGCCGGGCAGAAGGATTCGGGCGAATCCGAATCCTGCTGAAAAAGGCCGAATCTTGGCCGAATCCCGAACCGAATCCTGGATTCGGTGCATCCCTAATAGGCAGAACACGTTCCTTTCCAATGTAAATCTGTCTTTAGGAGGTTCAAAATAGTGACTCCCCGGGCCCCGACACATGGTGAAGTAGAGTGCTTGGATAGTAGTACAAAATGGGAAAAGTAACATTTAATTCTATATGTTACACTGCAAGCGGCTGTGGTGCAAATGATTGGACTTTGGTACATAATACAAATAACTGGGTCATTTCTCGGGGGTTTAGAGAAACTTTCTGCTCTGAGCCGATGGGAGAGAAGCCGATTATGACATTGGGAGATTAGGAATCATGAAAGTATTTTGCAAAGTGGTTCAGGTTAATTCCAAGTAGCACAATGAGCAGGTTGTACCTAAACGCCCCCTGTAAATGGGTTAGAGTGAGGCAGCTGGGCCAGAACCAAGAGACTTCTTTATAAATGATAATAAGACTTAATGGACAAACAGATTCATTTTGCTGAGTGTTTGGCAGCGACAAGGTACAGACTGCACAAACGTCTCCATCATCAGATACCGACTACCAAGTCACAAAAGGGCAAATGTCCCGACTATGATGTCAGAATGAAAATTATTATTATCAGCATTTTCTGCAGTTCTGTACAATATTGGGAACAGCGAGACACAAACACGGCTCTAAATAGTCTCAGGGCCTCATTCTTATTAGCAGAATACTGTGGATTCTCCAACTGAACTCAGAGACAAGCTGGAGCAAAACAAAATCCAAGGGTATTAACCAGACCAAGTTGCAGGGAGGGGCAGTTCAAGATGCCAGTGTGGCCCTGTGAATATTCTAATGCTCTGGTTACGCTGTGGTTTAGAATACACCTGCTCATCTGTTTTCAGAAATGCTGCCCGGGTCAAGTCTGCCTGGTTTATCAAATAAGGAAAACCAGGCAGGATCTCCCTTGATTGACATTGTGATCAGCCAATCGCTGATCGCCATGGCATAGCCCCACCCCCGTGACTTCTCTCGCAACACCTGTAAAGTCACTGGCCCATAGGTGCCAACTCTACCAGAGGGGCTGATGTAAGACGCCATAGACAGTCACTATTTATCAGACCCGTCTGGGCTATTTTGGCCTCTGTGTACTTAAAAGGCCAGGGCCTATTTTGAATCTCAGACCAGACCTGGATTAGACCTTTGAAATTTCCAAAAGTCTGGTTGACGACCTATAGGTTCAGCCAATGACTATTGTTGGCCAACAGTTGGATCATGCACTGTGACCTATGGAGCCTTGTTGGATGAGGAATGCATCAATGAACCGATGGACTGCTTATCTGATTGAAATCAGCCCCGTTGGTTGGGCGGGCCTATCAGGGGAAGATCTGAAGGGATTGATTCAGCAGCTTTTATGGGCCCATGTATGGCCACCTTTACTATATGGGAGGTAGGCAGAAGGAGGTAGCAAAAAAGAGACTAAAGCTGGCTTCAGATTAATAGATTGACAATAAGCAGATCTTTGCCCAATTAGTAGTGATGGGCAGATTTATTCGGCTGGCGCGAATTCACGGTGAATTCCCACGATTCGCCGCTGGCGAATAAATTCACAAAACCGCAGCGAAAATTCGCCAGCGGCAAAAAAAAATGAACGCCGGTGTCCGGCTTGGCAAATTTTTCAGCAAAGCAAAACGCAGCAAATTCGCCCATCACTACCAATTAGGTCACACATTTATAGAGAGACATTGTACTCATCTGATTGTTCCCCTATGTAGGTTTGTCATCAGAGGACTGGGGACTGGGTTATTGCTCTGACAGGACTTTCAAACCTGCCTAACTTTCAACGAGATATGGGCCGGACAAGCTTTGAATTGGGTCAACTCAGTCCGGAGGTTGTATTGTCCTAGGTATGGCCAGCTTTATTCTTCAATCAGATGTTTATAATATTCATGTTGGGCACATAAAAAACAATCATAATAGGAACTAATCCCCAGGCAACAGTTAATAAAGAGTTAAGTGAATTATCATCATACAGAGAAAACGAATGTAGATAATTGGCCAAGATGTTCCACCACCATCATACCTTTGTCTCTTGAAATGACTGTTCAGCCAGCGTGTGCCAGTGTGTGCCAGGAGTGTGCCAAGAGTGTGCCAAGAGTGTGCCAGGAGTGTGCCAGGAGTGTGCCAGGAGTGTGCCAGGAGTGTGCCATGCCAGTTATGTCAATGCAGCTCAAAGTTCTATCTGTATCTCAGGCCCATCAACATCCACTCTGGTTACAATAATAGACTTTGCACTGTTTATCCTATTTAATATCTATTGCCTTATAATAAATTGGTGCCCTCCCCCTGTGCCAGCAACTCACTAGAGTACTATGGGCATGAAAGAGCCGTGTGCAGCTGGACCTTTGATACCATCCCGGCTGCACATTCCAAGCAGATGTTGGCAGGAGAGAGATGTCAGAAGTATTTTCATCTAGTTCCAATAAATTGGAGAAACCACGGAGGTGAATGAGCAGCAGGTCACACGGTGGAATAATCAGATTTTCATAATCCCTTTCATATCCCATGAGTATTTATTTAGAAATGAAAATGGATCTGAGGACACACTTCAGTCTATTATCTGTGAGTACTCGGCCCTCTTTATAACGCAGGATTAAAGGGGAACCAAGACGTAATTAGTCTTCAGACTGGGCTCCCCCATCCCCGCAGTTTGGGAGCCACTGCTGTAGGGACACTGATGATGATCATCTCTGGCCTGTGCAAAGCATATTGGGGTACATTGAACTGAAGGATAACTGTAGGTTATTCTGTGTTATTTGCAGTGATAATGAGATGGATCAAAATGTCCTGTCCAATGTACCTGTGTGTGTATCGATGTACTGATGGGTCGCTTGTGCTATGCAATATATATTTGTATTTGATGCACTGATAAATTTACAATTTAACTTGGGGTGCACCATTAATTAGGGATGCACCAAATCCACTATTTTGGATTCGGCCGAACCCCCAAATCCTTCGTGAAAGATTCAGCCGAATACCGAACCAAATCCTAATTTGCATGTGCAAATTAGGGGTGGGAAGGGGAAAACATTTTTTTACTTCCTTTTTTTGTGACAAAAAGTCACACAATTTCCTTCACCGCCCCTAATTTGCATATGCAAATTAGGATTTAAATTTGGTTCGGCTGGGCAGAAGGATTCGTCCGAATCCGAATTCTGCTGAAAAAGACTGATTCCTGGATTCAGTGCATCCCTACCATTAATCTAAGAAGTTTCTATGTGATAAGGAACTTTGGGAATCAATTTACTATTGGGCTATGCAGTGTACTATTTTGGATTCGGCCGAACCCCCGAATCCTCCGTGAAAGATTTGGCCAAATACCAAACTGAATCCGAATCCTAATTTACATATGCAAATTAGGGGTGGGAAGGGGAAAACATTTTTACCTCCTTGTTTTGTGTCAAAAAGTCACGCGATTTACCTCCCCGATTCGGATTCTGTCCGGCCGAATCCGAATCCTGCTGAAAAAGGCCGAATCCTGAACTGAATCCTGGATTCGGTGCATCCCTATTTTAGATACAGGATTGGCCATTGGTTACTAGGGGCTATAAATTTTTGGCTACACTTATCTGCAGAGTAGTGATGTGCGAGTCGAAAAAAGCTTGACCCACAACCAACCCTAACCTGCGCCTACCCGACCCGTGCCCGTCCGCATCCGGTTTCCCCCTCCATTTATTGAGCGAAACCAACCCGCCCTGCCAATGAAGTGACAAAAGATGCGGGGCAGGCGCGTGTTTCTAAAACTGGAAGTAGAAGTTGGCAGTGTAAGGTCACAGGTGGGTAGAGCAGATGGATGAGCTCAAACCTGTGCCAGTGGTGTGCTGAGGTTGGCCCGAACCCTCCAAACCAACAGGTATCAAGCCAGCCCACACACTACTGTAGAGCTGGGCCAAAGACATCCCAGGCAAGCCCAGAGGCCATCACCACCCAACCCCACCACCCTGGCCTGCCACCGACACCACTTGTTGGCTCATTGTTTGACCCCCAAGGCTTGGGTTAGAGAAGGCAGCAGGGGTATGTGCCTAGGGTCCCAGCCATTCATTTGCAGAGATGCCACCATAGAAATCCCCTAGTGCTAATTCAGATTGAACAGCTCCTTATATTTGACCATAACCTTATAGAAAGGTATAGTACATTGATAGTATAGTCATTTCCATGTACTAAGCTCAATTTAGCAAGAGTGGCCCTTAAATGTAGTCATTGCCTGGACACAGAGTTACATTTAATTATGGCACCATAGGTATTTCTCTGCATATAACTGAGCAGGAACATACGGAGAAATCAAACCAAGAGGAATTCAGAGCAGACTTGAAAGCGCAATATCATTACTCACTGATAAAGGAAAATATATTAATGTGGCTTCTGCTGTGACATTATTTACACTTTGCTGAAGAGCTCAGTTAAACTCGAGTGAAGCCGCGCGCCTGCTGCAAGAAACGCTGTAAATATGCATTAGATTTTAATTCCAGAAATATAATATTGATTTTTGTTACATTCACATTCCGCGACTCACACAGAAATGGAACAAGAACAATTCTGGAGGCTAATAATATCCCAGATCCGAGCCCAGTCTGGAAAAGATCAATCCCGCTGCTCAGTCCCAGTGCGAGGGGCCCCGGAGATCATGAGACAATATAAAGTAAAATATATACATATTGACAGCAGCAGCGCTAAACAAGCTTTGATTGGCTCGGCAGGAGGGAGTGATTGATGTGTCTGATGGGCCTGTCAATCATTTCTCTGCAATTCCATTTCCTATAGGGGCTGTTAGTAGAATGCAAAGGGGCTTGGTGGGACACTACATTTCCAAATCATTCCCATAATGCCACTGGGTAAGGATTAAAAATCTAGTGATTAGGGATGTCGCGGACTGTTCGCCCGCGAACTAGTTCGCGCGAACATCGACCGTTCGCGTTCGCCGAATGTTCGCGAACGACGCGCGACGTTCGCCAATTTGGGTTCGCCTTAGCTGGCGCTTTTTTTTGCCATTTCTCCCCCAGACCAGCAGATACATGGCAGCCAATCAGGAAGCTCACCCTCCTGGACCACACCCCCTGGACCACTCCCCTTCCATATATAAACTGAAGCCCTGCAGCGTTTTTTCATTCTGCCTGTGTGTGCTTGCAAGAGCTAGTGTAGGGAGAGAGCTGTTACTGATTTGAGGGACAGTTGATAGTAAGTTTGCTGGCTAGTAATCTACTTGATACTGCTCTGTATTGGAGGGACAGAACTCTGCAGGGATTTGAGGGACAGTGAGTTTAGGTTAGTTAGCTTTGCTGACTAGTAATCTACCTTCTACTGCAGTGCTCTGTATGTAGCTGCTGTGGGCACTGCTTCTGATCTCATCTGCTGACTGCTGTAATAACCCAATAGTCCTTGTAAGGACTGCTTTTATTTTCTTTTTTGTTGTTTTACTTTGCTACTATAAGAGCCCAGTGCTATTAGTCTAGCTGTGTTGGAGAGTGGGACTGGTGTGCTGCTCCTCCTAGTAGTTCACCACTACCAGCACCAACCAGAGTCAAAATTGTTACAAAGTATCTTATTTGCACCTGTTAGCTGTTCTTAGCTCTCTGCCAAAAGCTAATTAAGTTAGAAACTGTTTTTTTTCTGGCTGTTCAGTGCAGAGAAAAGAGGGACTTTCCAGTACAAAAGAGGGACAGGGGGTTGAGTGGTCAAAAGAGGGGCAGTTGGGAGCTATGCAAGTGCCACCTAGCTGTGTGAGCTTTTTCACATTCTGTCTAAATAACAATAATAATTCAGTGTCCGTAAACATCACCTGAGTGATGTTTTTACAGCAGCAATAATATATTCCGTATCCACTACTGTATACGTTGCCCTTGCAGGCATTGTTTGCCCAGTCTTTAACCAAGTGCCACCTAGCTGTGTGAGCTTTTTCACATTCCGTGTCCAGAAACATCACCTGAGTGACGTAGTGTGATTTCTGCCCTTTACAGCACAAAACGCAGCGCTGTGTCAACAATGTATTTTTCAGATACATTTTTGCCCTTGATCCCCCTCTGGCATGCCACTGTCCAGGTCGTTGCACCCTTTAAACAACTTTAAAATCATTTTTCTGGCCAGAAATGTCTTTTCTAGCTTTTAAAATTCACCTTCCCATTGAAGTCTATGGGGTTCGCGACGTTCGCGAACCGTTCGCATTTTGGGACGCAAGTTCGCGAAATCGCAAACATTTTTTCCGACGTTCGCTACATCCCTACTAGTGATGTAGAAATAGAAGGAAATGTGGTAATGGTATAGTAATACTATTGAAAAAGTGATAATTATAGAGTCCTAATAAAGCTCTGCATAAATTAGTTGCCTACAAAGTTAATAGTATCTGCAGTTATCAGGCCATTCTAGTCTATAAGAATATATGTGTCCTTTTCTGCCTCATCATGAAACATCTATGGCAGGGGTCTCCAACCTTTTTTACCTGTGAGCCATATTTAAATGTAAAAATTATTGGGGAGCAACACAAGCATCCATAACATTCCTGAGGTTACCAAACAAGGGCTATGATTAGATATTTGGTAGCCCCTGTGAGGACTGGCAGCCTACAGGAGGCTCTGTTTGGTAGTACACACTAAAACTTGCCTCCAAGCCTGGAATTCAAAAATAAGCACCTGGTTTGAGACCACTGGGAGCAACATCGGAGGAGTTGGGGAGCAACATGTTGCAAGCGAGCCACTGGTTGGGGATCACTGATCTATAGCAATGGTTCCCAAACTGTGGGGCTGGAACAATGGCAGGTGGGATGCTCAGCCTAATCCTAACTTAGGTAGAGATTTGAGGGGAATGTCTGTTTGCTTTAATAGATACCCCTGAATGCCCAACTTCAAGGTGACCCTCCATGTTGGAACTAAAGAACTACTGGTCTACAGGGAAGGGGCTCCTTTCCAACCAAAATTACTGTTATAGGAATGAGCCCTCTGTTGGGTTCCTCTCCCACAAGTACTGCAAGGTTTTGTAAGACTGGACCTACTTTTATGGGTTTAAGTCCAAGTTGGTGATGGAGTTGGTGAAAAATGAGAAAGACACATATTTAGGGTATTGGCAGTTTCATACAACGTTATATTAAGATGAAAAAAATTGTCATCTTCTGGACCAAGTTGTCAACTATAGACAATTCTTACTTCGCCAATAAATTCATCAGAATGTATCCAATCCAAATTCAATCAAACTGACTTGAAGAGAGTGCTGGTGACTCTCAGGTGTGGTCCTCCCCCATTAGGTGGCACATCAAAGGGTATTGCCAGCTTGAATAGAGTTTATGTTCTCCCATGCAGTACATATCATTTTAAGGGTCAAACATTTTGGCTGTAGATGAAGAAAGTAGGGTAGCATGAGAACCCCTAAGAGCGATAGAGCGGTTGGGTGGCATGTGGCACATGACTTTCATTGGTCTGCCCAACTTGTAGTGAGAAACAGCACTCAATGGAACCTCGTTCTGAACTACAGTTCCCTCCATCGCAGAATCCATCTCCAGCCAACAGTATTAGGATCATGGTTCATGGTTGACCAACCTTCAGTATAAGTTGGATTCCTTCCTATATTGGATCTTCCATACACAAACCTGTATAGAAAACCCAATTCATTGTGACCCATCTCAGCTCTGTGAATCAGTCCAGGTCTCACTGTCAGAAATAATCAGCTTTGGGACAGGATACATGGCCGGAATCAGCCCTAGGAGCTACTGACCTTTCCATTGATTAATAATACTTGTTCGCCTCTGTTCCTTCCACCCCCCACTAAGAAGCTTGCTACAGGCCAGGACAGTTGTTGATAAGCCAGGGCAATAATGAAATGCCGAAATAAGCACGCAATGTAAAATGATGGACTTGTTCATAAATTTAAATGTATTAGTCCTTCATTTCCATTTTTTCTCTTCCGAGCTGATGAAGGATCGTGAGGAGTTTTTCTTCTCCCCTGTCACTCAGCCCTGCTGTTCTGCCCCACACTTGCTAAATGCCTTGATTAGAGGAAGAGCCTGAATGGAGATTATAGAAGAAATATAAAAGGTCACCGTGTTGATAAAGTCTCACTGTCAGGAGGAGCAGAACCGGCCCATGTTTCTGCCATTGGTACCGCTCCCCTGAAGCCAATGACATGATTTTATCTACATGTGGGAATGAATCAGCCACTTAACCCCTTCAGAAATCTCATATTGTATTGTTTAACCCCTAAAACTCTCTGCCAACCCTCATCTTTATTTCACATTCTCTGTTTCTTTTACTGACCTACTCGCTCATGTTAATTCTCAGGTTACTGTTTTTGTATTACCCTTTCTATTGCCAAGCACTTTTATGAGCTTATACATCATTCACATCAGTCCCTGCCCCAGTGAGCTTACAATCTGATGCACTTATCAAATTCGCCCAGTCTCAGTGAGTTTACGATCTAATGTGCTTATAAAATTCCCATCAGTCCCTGCCCCAGTGGATACAAGGTCCCTAGCACATTCCCATCAGTCCCTGCCCCAGTGAGCTTACAATCTAAGGTCCCTATCATATTCCTATAAGTATAAGAACCTAGTTCTACGAATATGGCTGTATAACGAGTAGTTAAAAACCTGTTTTCATGACTTGTATACTACTATGGAGTTAGAAGTTATATAGTGAATAAAGTACCCCCTGTTGTAAAATATAAGGATATTATAAGTTACCGAGGAGTTTCATGACCATATAAAAACACGAGGCCGAAGGCCAAGTGTTTTTATACAGGTCATGGAATTCCGAGGTAACTTCTAATATCCTCATATTTTACAACTGGGGGTACTTTATTTATTATAATAGACTAATTTCAGTGAGTCATGTGACAGAAATGACATCAGAACTCACCGTTTATAACTGATGACATCAGAACTCACCGTTTATAAGAATATAATTTACAAGATATTCATGGTTTTTGTGTATTATATGACTATTAGTACTAGGGATCCACCTAATCCAGAATTCGGTTCGGGATTCGGCCAGGATTTGGCCTTTTTCAGCTGAACTGAATCCAAATTCTAATTTAGGGGTGGGGAGGGAAATTGCGTGATTTTTTGTCACAAAACAAGTAAGTCAAAAATGTTTTCCCCTTCAGATTTGGTTTGGTATTTGGCCAAATCTTTTGCGAAGGATTCAGGGGTTTGGCTGAATTCAAAATAGTGGATTTGGTGCATCCCTAATTAATACCCCTCCCCTCCTGTTTTCTGTATCCCCCTTGGAGTTTTTTTTTATTTTTTTTATTTCAAAAACTGAAAATAAAGAATAAACATATATAGAACTCAGCGTTGCCTACATAACTTTTTTAATAATGCTATGACAGAATACTGTATATTGTTGAATTATTTTGTCTAAAGGGCAAAGAAACCTTACAATGAACTTTCAGAGGCGCAATCATATTCAGAGACATTTGCAGCCTATTTTTCTGCGGCTCTCGGGTTTGGAACCTAAAATGCTATCAGTCTGCGAGGAAGCAGGAATCCGTCTGAATGTCAGAATAAAGGATGAATAGGAGAGGAGTCTGAATCCGGCCGCCACAATAAAAACACAAATAAAAAAAACGAATCAAGAGGAACTTGCTTGGGTTATTTGCACCTGCCTGAACCCAAACATAATTTAAAGGCAAAATGAGAATCTATTTTGTTTCACACAATTGTTTCCCTGCCAACAGTCGCATTCCTTGTTCTGTATCAGTCCGACAAGGAGTCCAGATTAAGTGAATAAAATCCATGACTGGCCATTGTCAATAAAGTCAATGTATTCTCAGGGTAATGTAAATCAATTGGTTTTGTGCTCCAAATCCACTGAGCAAATGAAAATTAGAAATGATTTATGTGGCAGGTATAACTGGATATAAGACCCATTTACCATAGACAAGGGGGGCAAGTTCTAAGGGCTCCAGGGGGTCTTGCTTCCCCTTGGGCGACTTCTTAGTGTGTCATTAATGGCAGGTAAGGTAGAGATGTGCCAGAGCATGCCTATGTCCCAAGCATGAGGAGCCAGGAACTGACTTAAAGGAACAGTAACTTACAGTACATTATTACAAATATCATGCAGTGTTGCCCTGCACTAGTAAAACTGCTGTGTTTGCTTCAGAAACATTACTATTGTTTATATAAATAAGCTGCTGTGTAGCAACGTGGGCAGCCATTCAAAGGAGAAAAGGCTCAAGTTACACAGCAGATAAACTCTGTAGAACATAATGGTGTTATCTGTTATCCACTATTTAACCTGTGCCATATAGACTTTTTTCAATTTCCGCCATTGCTACACAGCAGCTTGTTTATATGAACTATAGTAGTGTTTCTGAAGCAAACGCATCAGTATTACCAGTGCAGGGCAACACTACATGATATTTTTTATTACACTTTAATTTTTTGGTGTTACTCTTCCCTTAAGCAGAGCAAACACAAATGCACCTTTTTGCTTTCCATTCTATTTCCTATTTGCATTCCCTTGGTCTCAGCTTTTCAGGATGAGATAGTCTCTCCCTGCCCATCAAACAAATGATTTATGCTTTCAAAGTTGGCCATAGGGGGTCACCCTCTTGTAACTTTGTTATACATCTTTGCAAGACCAAGACTGTGCACATGCTCAGTGGGGTCTGGGCTGCTTAGGAATCGTCATAAATTATCAAAACAGCACAAGTCAAATAATATCTGCCAGAAGCTTATACACAAGACTGATTAATAATCAGAATATATAGACTGCACTGGGTCCTGTGTTGTCATGTAATCTAATTTGGATTTTATAGTTTTTGTATTGTTTAATACGAACTTTCTCCAACTCTGCAGAACCAGTGGCTGCAGCAAAATAATCCTCCAAATAGAATCCCAGTTTATCTGTTTAAATCTGGCTCCATGATCTTAGTCCCTGCAGCTGGAGTTGGAAACAGTAAAGGGGATGTAAAGGCAAAAATAAAATCCAATACAAATCTCTACACAGTCGCCGACTGCTCTACAGGGAAACAAACAAAGCTGCTTGAGTTCTGCATGGCCGGGAAGTAAGTCTGGGGCTCCCCCTGCTGTTCATAAGTATGATTGTTTCCCTGCAGAGCAGTTAGGGACCGTCTGACAATTCCTATCCACAGCAGTAAATGAAGGGAGAATTTCACTGCATACAGTCAGGTTTCTTATAAAAACGGTACACATTTATTAATTAAAGTATATTGGAGATAGGTTTCTTTTTCATTAAAAAATAGTTTTGCCTTTACATGCCTTTAAGCAAGTATCTCAGGACTCAGGACATACTTGTATATCCAAAAAGAACAGGAAGACAAATAATTCATACACAAATATAACAACATTACACGTATCTCCTCCTTCTGCAAGTTCATTCTTAACGTAACTTTCCCTTGGTTTTCTCTAGTCTTTGAGACTTAGTCTCTGTGACTGCACATTGTGTATCTGGAGGAAAGGGATTAGATGGGGAATTGATTAAATAAATATTTAATGTATTCTGGACAGTAATTTATTAATCAGCCTTTCCCTGATTAGCAGTTCCAGGAATCCATGTTTCTTTGCTTTGTAGAGTCACTTTGAAGAAATTGGGAAATGTTCTCACCTTCAGGGGTACAGGGGATGATGGAATCAGCAAGTTTTGGGGTGGGAGCACAAAATGTGGTAGAACTTCCCTTCTGTACACTGTGTGATGGGCGAATAACTTCGGCAGGCGTGAATTCGCCACAATTTTCCGTGTTTCCGCTGCGTTAAAAAAATGATGGTGCTGTCATACTGTTATCATTTGTTTAACATGAAAATCAAATAAAATATTTTCAAAATATAAAAAAATGATGTCTCGCGTCAGAATAGTCCCGCGCATAAAAATTGTCGCACGTCAAATTTATTGGAAGCCCTTTGACGTAATGCATTAGGACAAAATAGGCTCACATATAAAAATGAATGCACGTCAAAATAATTTCGACAGCCATTGACTTCAATGCAAATCGGCGAAAAATTTGCATTGAAGTCAATGGCTGTCGAAATTATTTTGAAAAATAGAAATCAAATGGCTGTTGATTCGCTGTGGTTAAGGGCAGAGACAGACGAGAAGATTCGGGGAGATTTAGTCGCCCATGGACAAATTGCCGTTTTGCGAAGTTGCCTCGCAAGGAAACTTCGGGCAACTGCGGAAAATGAAGCGCTCTGAGTAACATCCCATTGGCGATTTACATTGTAGTCGCGGGGAGGCAGTTCGGGGAGATTAGTTGCCAACGACTAATCTCCCCGAATCTTCTCGACTGTCTCTGCCCTAACAGTTTTGGAGATGAATGTAAATGATGCCAGGGGGTCAGAGGGTCATACAGTATATTGACCCACAGAGCTTACAGTCTAAATGATCCCTAGAATGGAAACAAAAGTGGCGTCGATCTTAATTCCCCATGCAGAACATCTGGATATGCTTCAAGATTCTTCTGGTCTCAATCTGCAGCTCAATCACAATGTCTTGAAAAAAAATTAAATGTTATTTCTGTTTCACAAAAGAGCATCATCCTGTCGTTGTGAGAATTTATTTAGAATAATTATAAAAAAAAAAGCCCCCTTGTTTGATTATATAACGTTCAGCTGTGAGTGACAAGGTAATTCTCTGTGTATAAAATCTGCTGCCTCCCTCACATTGTCCCACAGGCCCTGTCACTATACTGGTTTCCAGGCCGCTGGGGGCCCCGGGTCACACTGGGGCAGGAGAATTAAAATTGGAGAATAAACTCATGGGAACCAACTGGGCTCTTTCAATTACTGAGCAATTACAGTATATTCCAGGGCTGGTACTTATTGTGTGTGTATGTACCATAGTGCCCCCCCCCCCCCATCTGGCTACGGCTGTCACAGGCACTTTAACCACTTCAGGTGTATTTTTAAACTTAGAACAAGCCCTGCACTAGCATAGTTTTATGGGATCTCTCTGTATAGACTATGAGCAAACTTAGGGGCTGTTCCTGCTGAATTGTGCTTAGTACAGGGAATACCTATGCTGCCATAGTTTTATGGGATCTCTCTGTACAGACTATGAGCACACTTAGGGGCTGTTCCTGCTGAATTGTGCTTAGTACAGGGAATACCTATGCTGCCATAGTTTTATGGGATCTCTCTGTACAGACTATGAGCAAACTTAGGGGACTGTTCCTGCTGAATTGTGCTTAGTACAGGGAATACCTATGCTGCCATAGTTTTATGGGATCTCTCTGTACAGACTATGAGCAAACTTAGGGGACTGTTCCTGCTGAATTGTGCTTAGTACAGGGAATACCTATGCTGCCATAGTTTTATGGGATCTCTCTGTACAGACTATGAACAAACTTAGGGGACTGTTCCTGCTGAATTGTGCTTAGTACAGGGAATACCTATGCTGCCATAGTTTTATGGGATCTTTCTCTGTACAGACTATGAGCAAATTTAGGGGCTGTTCCTGCTGAATTGTGCTTAGTACAGGGAATACCTATGCTGCTATAGTTTTATGGGATCTCTCTGTACAGACTATGAGCAAACTTAGGGGGCTGTTCCTGCTGAATTGTGCTTAGTACAGGGAATACCTATGCTGCCATAGTTTTATGGGATCTCTCTGTACAGACTATGAGCAAACTTAGGGGACTGTTCCTGCTGAATTGTGCATAATTGGAGTTTTTATTCAGCTCTAGATTCCTGATTGCTTTGAAGAACCTCCTTTCAGGTTGACCTGATTGATTATGGGAAAACAAGGATGTTTTCAGATTATTTTGCATGGAGGATTAGGAAAAGGAACCACTAAGGTGCCACCTGGCCAATAGAAATGATGTCTGGTGCCAAAGTTATTAATGAGACAGAAATATAAAATATAGGAAGTCTGTATTTTTCCCCCAGAAAAGATGGAAACAGTAAGTATCATCCTTGGGTTGTGCTGAATGAGTAGTAGTTAGGGTGGCAGAAGCAGCTGTACAGGCCAGAGCTTGGAGTAGGGATTCTGGGATGAGTCCAGTAGGTACATATGGGCTGGACATGCCGGGGCTGGTTACACTGCGTTTCTCTCTTTACACATCATTTTATCTTGCCTGGAACAGCCGCAGAATGTTAAATTAGGAGAAGCTGCTGTGCCTGCATGAAATAAGATGCGGTGGTGCTGAGTCTCACTTGTGCAGTGAGCGAAGCACAAATCAATAAATAAATGTACGGGGGGCATTGGGGCCAGATGCGGACTGGCAATTTGCAGATTTTGTCAGGGGCTGCTGAAGATGCCACAGACAATCACAATTTATTGGGGGGCTGATTGGGACTTTGTGTACTTGTAATGCCAGGGACTTTTTTTAATCCCAGTCCAAACCTGATTGGGGCACACCAAGTCTGATGATGATGATGATGATACTCTGGATTCGATCGCAGCTCAGCCCTTGGGATTGGGTTCTGGGCGCATTATGTTTATCAGAACCTGATGGCGGCCAGTTGGGCGGTTCTGCAAAGTGTTTCGGTGCAACCTTAGGCCCTTGTGCTCGGCCAGGCTGATAATAATAGCCCAGAATAACAAAAGGCACTAAGTATCTAGTATAGGTCAATCTAAAAACAACTGGACTTGCTGAGTAATCAATGAAGACGTTTCACTACTCATCCGAGCAGCTTCTTCAGTACAACTGACTGGTGTGGGAAGTTTTCGGCATATAAACTCTTCCACTGATCCAATCACAATGGCACATTGTAACTCTTCTAAGATTATATTTCCTCTTCGCTGGTTTCTGGAATGACAAAGCAGGAGCCAGTATGTGCAATATCCAGTAATGCTGCTGATTTGGGGGAAATTTTATAATTTCACTCTTTTTTTACAGCTTCTTAGTGACTTGTGTCAATGGAGATCAGACTCAGCAACTAATTATAATTGGTTGATTGTTATTGCTAATAATTATGGTATTATAATTATTATCATCAAATAAGCAATATAGCATCTAAATCAGAAGAAACAGGACAAATCCAGGCAAAGCCCTAAAGGTGGTCCTAAACTAATACTGCTGATTCCTCTGTCTTTCTGGGCTTATGAGCTGACAATTACCCTGGTCAGGATTCTCACACCTAGCAACGCAATCCCCCCAATCCCAATGGCTGCAATCCTCGACCCTGTTTAAATAACCCCACTGTATCATTGTGAGTAAACAGTGGCTGAATGACTACAGGCTGGACATCCCAATCTTATATTGCTATATTCTGTAAGTTGAGTCATATTAGTCATTTTAATATATCATAGATTTCACTTTAGTGTTTTTGTCTAGCTGATGATGACAAGAGTTGAAGTTTAATCACCTCTGTTGTTGGAATATCAGATGTTTGGAGTGCATTGTTCCTCAATGCATGATTGATGTCACAGTGGTGACTTGGCTGAATTGGTGGGCTGCTAGATGTGCTTAAGCATGAGTTGGAAGACTGCAGGTTATAGACCAGGATCTAGTGTGAAAAGCTGTGGGCATTTCATTATTTATAGTGAGTGATATCACAATGGTTTTGAAAAGCACAGCTGAAGAGAAGTTGTGCTTCCTAATAATACCACCACCCTGTGGTTCTGCACTTCCACTGCAACACTTTACATTCCACATATAGGGGCGCCGAAGCGCCGAACGCTAGCGTTAATTCGCTAGCGTTTGGCATTTTCGTTACTGCGCAAGTTCACTAATGAATGCTGTCATAGTTTCACTAGTGTTACTTCGCACCCTTACGCCAGGTGAATTTTCGCTAGCGACGTAACTACGCAAATTCACTAACTTGCGCAGTGTACTGAACGCTACCTTTTACGCTAGACTTCCTTCGCCACCTCAGACCTGGCGAAGCGCAATAGAGTAGATAGGGATTGTTTCCAAAAAAGTCAATTTTTTTTCTAAGTCCCAAAAAACGCTGGCGTGTTTTCTACATAATGGGTGATAGGCTGAAAAAGATCGAAAATTTTTTTTGTGGCTCCCCTCCTTCCCCCCTACATTTCCTGACTCATGGCAACTTACCTAGACAGTGGGCACATGTGTAGGGCAAAATAAATTTTTTATTTGCTGATTTGAAGGTTTTCTAGGCATTTGTAGTGCAGATACGTGTTCCTCCATTGAAATTTGAATTTTGCGCCGTATGCAAATTAGCCTTCGCTAGCGTAACTTCGCTTCACATAGCGAATCAACGTTAGCGCAACTTCACAACCTTACACTACCCCTGTGCGCAACTTCGGATTTTAGTGAAACGCTGGCGAAACTACGCCTGGCGAAGTGCGGCGAAGTTGCGCCTGGCGCAACTTAGTGAATTTTCCCCATAGAGATTAGTGAGTAAACCAGCACACATCCCCCCAATGGGGTCTGTAAGGTGCAATGATGCAAAAAGTCTGGTGCAGCACAATGGGGGGCCCTGTGCAAAATTTTGGCACAAGTTATGATATTGCCACAGGGCATGCCTAAAGTAAAGGGGTTCCCACAGTAGGCTAAAATGAACCCTTGCCCCTACCTATGTATTACTTGTCCCTGCCCTTCCATTCATAGGCAATTGTTTAAGCCTCCCTTATAGATCAGTTCCTACTCCCCGCAGGCTTCCCTGACCATTAATCGGGCAGTAAAATCTACTAAACGCTCATTGGATATAAAAGGCACGGCGAAGCTGAATGGATGACGGCCCGAGTTTTATTGCATCACCAATATACCTCGCTGAGTGCCACTTAAAGGGAATATTTCTGACCAATGATGCAACAATTATGATGATGCCATTATGCTATTAATTAGATCGTCACGTTTCCTGAGAGAGCGGAGCTGGCACTTAGATGAACGCAAGGAATTCAGAATCCGTTTATAGTGAGGTGACCTTCCTGACGGTATTCACTCTCCTAGATAAATTCCTATTTCTGGGTGGCACGGATATTCCTTTAACCAGGAGGTTTGCCTCGGGCATAAGTGCTCAATGAATAGCCCCGGACTGGCAATCTGTAGACTCTGGCACATGCTGCTGTAAGATGCCATAGACACTCACTATTTAATTGGGGCTGTGGGTGGCTGTTTGGGAGTCTGAGTATATGACATTTAAAGGCAAGACTTTGCCCTCCCCCCCTTGTGTTCTAGCACTATGTCAATGGTGTTACAAATTAATATTGCTTTAAACAGTATTGGGCTTATGTAATAAATGGTACTAAGTTTGCCATGGGGCAGTAACACATAGCAACCAATCAGTAGGTAGAATGATTTTTACGATGTCATTTTTATTTCTAAATGACACTGTTTATACTGCAAATAATTCATCTACAATATAAAATTTCATTCCTGAACCAGCAAGTGTATTTTTTTTAGTTATAATATTAGTGTGTAGGTGCAACTCAGGTCATTTTTCCTGGTCATGTGATTTCAGAAAGAGCCAGCACTTTAGGATGGAACTGCTTTCTGACAGGCTGTTGTTTCTTCTACTCAATGTAACTGACTGTGTCTCAGTGGGACCTGGATTCTACTATTGAGTGTTGTTCTTAGATCTACCAGGCAGCTGTTATCTTGTGTTAGGGAGCTGCTATCTGGTTACCTTCCCATTGTTCTGTTGTTTGGCTGCTGGGGGGAAAGGGAGGGGGTGATATCACTCCAACTTGCAGTACAGCAGTAAAGAGTGATTGAAGTTTATCAGAGCACAAGTTACATGAGTGGGAGCAGCTGGGAAACTGACAAAATGTCTAGCCCCATGTCAGATTTTAAAATTAAATATAAAAAAATCTGTTTGCTCTTTTGAGAAATGGATTTCAGTGCAGAATTCTGCTGGAGCAGCACTATTAACTGATGTGTTTTGAAAAAAACATGTTTTCCCATGACAGTATCCCTTTAATAATATGTTAAAGCATGTTGGGATTTGTAGTCCAGCAATTGGTTAAAGTGTGGTTGAGCCACAGTGTTTAGATCCCCTATAACTACCTATAATTTTGCTGATCTGATTTACCAGTTGATATGACTCGCACATCCCATTCAGTAAATATATAACCCTGTGTTTTGGTGCTGCCTGTGTAACAGTGCGGGGCCCTTAGTGGAAGGGGCCAATGGATTGAGCAGATCTGACAGTTGGCCCCTTCTTGAGCAATAACTGATTTCCCAAGGAGCCAAATCCTCTGACCCCGGAGTATGAACCGTTGTTATAACCTGATATAAATGTCACTCAGACAGATGCCCAGGGCTCTATGTGAGCAGGTTGGTGCCGGTCTAAATTCAAATCCAGAGGAGAGACATAAGGAACCATCTCCGACAATTTCATTCCTTCTGCCCCAACTGTACAGTGGCAGTTAATAATACGCTAATAGAGTCGCCGGGCAGGATTTGCTTAGTAATCTCCGTGCCTTGAATCCCAGACTCATTTCTCTCTCCTGTTGGGAATAAATAATTTCTAGAAAAGGTGGCAAACCTAGCTGTAGAGTCCCAGAAATATAAACTTCTGGGGGAACTAAGATATAGCGTTATCCAACAATACTTTGCTTTATTTGCCCCAAGGATAGGGCACTTTGCTCAGCTCTGTACAGAGAACATACAAACTCCTTGCAGATAGAGCCCTGGCTAGATTCAAACAGTGGCACTGGATCTAATTGCATATTTCTGGATATGGAGGTGACATCATGGGCATGACTGTGCGTGACGTCACTTTTGCTACGTGTGACATCACTGTCACTGCGAGTGACTCCCCCAGGAATTTCTGGCTAACCCCCTCACAATCCCCCAGCTAGACCACCAGATTAATGCAGGCAATCTGTGGTGGTGGCCGGGAAGATTTTCTTATTTTACTAAAAATAAAATTGAGATTAAATAGGCACCCAAGGCTGCTGTACAGACCCTCGGGTGCCTATATATAGATACGGCCTGAATTGAACCCTATAGTATCTAGTTTATATTAGTTTGCTCCTCAGGCTACCCACAATTCTGTGCACATTAATATTAGTGCTAAGTAGTAATGTGCAGGCCGGCCCAAAGCCGTTGGTTTGGGTGGGTTTAGGCCAATTTCCGCAGTAGGTCCTGGAGCCGTGGGCAGGTTCTGGTTGAACTTTAGCCTCCATTCCACCCACTTGCAGCCTTATTCTGCCCCATTTCATCCTCTGTGTGTGCCTTTTTATATTCTCACTGAGGCTCCGCCACTTTAGTGACATCACAGCTGGGTGGGTGCAGGTATATAAAGAGGGGAGCGCTCCAGGTTAGGGTCGGGTGCGGGCTGGGGAGCAGTGGGTTAGAGTCAATTGCGGGTTGAGTTTTTCTCAATCCACACATCACTAGTGCAATTCTTCTTTAGGGGGCAGTAGCCCAATCCACATATGAGCACAACCCGCCATGGAAGGAAACAGCATGGCACCGGCACCTTCATTTTTACTGTGTCCTCATGTGTTACATTGTTGAACAGTAAGGATTTCAAGTTCTTCCAACATCTCCCAATAATAAATGACCTGAGACTCCCCATCAGGTAGATACCAGAACTGTAACTCAGTGCCAACAAACATTGGTTAGTGTTCCGTGTTCTAACGCCCCATGCCTAGCACTAGGAGTTCCCTGATGTCACATTTGATAAGTTTATTCCCTCCACTAAATAATCATTGGACTACCCAAATTACCAGTCACTAAAGATTCCATCACTCAGCAGATTAAATATTTACATCTCTATTAGCCGAGCCCCAGCCCAGGGGAAGTAGGAAGCCATTGCCTTCTCTCTATGTATGGAGGTTATTAGCCCATCTGAGGCACAAGCCTCCTGGGATGTAGATAAGAACGTGGGCTGATGCTGTTCCGACTCCATTGAGTTGAACTAATGGGTATTGACAAGTTGTCACTGAGAGATTTGTACAGTATAAATGAATATCTGTTCTATTGCGTCGATCCTTCCACAAGCGTTTAGATGTTGGGTCCCACCGGGACGGGGAGCTATATTCTCTCTCTATAATCAGCCCACTTCATGTCATCCTTTGACCTTACCCCACCAGTACTCCTCCATCTCTCCCAATCCTCGGCAGAGTTCTTACCCTATTAGGAAAATGTCAAGTCCCTTTTAATTACAAACTAATCTATAAGTGGGAAGACAAAGGGAAGGGAAGATCAGAACGGAACTAATGTTGCTTAATAGACTTTCCCTCTGACCATCTGGAGTTTAAATGCTGATAAATCCCTTTAGTGCTGCTCCAGACTCCATCCAACCCCATGCTCACGTACTGGATTATACCATTTAATGCCCCTGTACGATGACCCGACCTGCCTGGTAATTGGCAAGAACTGCCGTGAGGAACTCGGTGGGTTCATCTTTCCTACTGCAGATATT
Organism: Xenopus petersii; assembly: GCA_038501925.1. Taxonomy (NCBI): domain Eukaryota; kingdom Metazoa; phylum Chordata; class Amphibia; order Anura; family Pipidae; genus Xenopus; species Xenopus petersii. The sequence continues at coordinate 138,939,711 of CM076681.1, forward strand.
ATATAATTATGGCTCAGGGGCAGCAATTCACTTGGCTTAATCCCCCTGATGGGCTATGATGCAGCTAAGCACAGATTCAATACTTCTTAGCTAGATTTCTGCTGAAATGTTCCTATTGGCGTCAGTTCCAGTAGCGCTGTTTTGATGCAGAGTGTTAATTAATGTAGGAACAAAGCTTTTGCACTAATGCAAGTTCCTACTCAATTTCTAGTCTACATCTTCCTCCCAAAAAGAAACCTTGGGTATTAATCAATGTCCCTGATACTTGAGTAATGTAGTTGTTATCAAGAAACTTCCTGGTACTATCTGTACATGGACCGTTCAATGAGGAATCTCAACACCTACTTGGCTTCTGAATACATTAAACAATGACAAACCTCGTTCCACTATTAGTCAGTTCTTTTATGATTCTGGTTGGGTTGGGGTGCAGCATAATGAAACTCTTTTTCCATATTCGACTATCAGCACATTCCCAGAAATCATACAGAACCCAAAGGAAACCTCAGATACCTTGACTATTGGGAGGCAGATGGGTGCATTTGAGGTGGATCCTCGTGCCTGCTGGAGAGAAGCTACAGGCCACCAAGAAACCTACCACTCCATCTTTCTGCATTCCAGTTAATGGGCTAAAACTAATGCTTAGCTCCCAGGAGTTCTTTTTGGTTATGTTTGATGGATACAGTATCAATTCCACAGCATTGAGTTCATTAAGGTATTTAAGATGTTGAAACCTACAATGAGATATGGCGTAAATTCACCTCTGGGGCAGAAGACACAAGAATTTCCTGGGAGACATTTCATACAAGTGTCATAATCACATTTTTGGAATGAATCAACATTTTCTAAGAGATTGAACGGCTTATTTATGACCAGCGACCACAACTGGTGCAAACATGGATGCAGTTGTTGCTTGACCCATTCATTAAAGGTACCTGTGTCCAAAGATGCCTCTTTCTAGCATCAAAATAATGTCTGCCAGTGTTTCTTAGGTGTAAGTCTACTTCACACATTGATGCAGGCTACAGAAGAAACCCTATATGGGGTATATTGTCAATACACCCACCCTGAGTGCAACTAGAGCGCAAGTCGTGCGTGGATGCAATTTGCATTCATTTTTGTGCGGTTGTATTGTTGTGCATGATGCAAAAGGGCATAAGTCAGGGGTGTCCAAACTTTTTGCAGTGAGGGCCAGATTTGGTGAGGTGAAAATGTGTGGGGGCTGACCATTCAGCCAGACATCCATTCCAAGGTAGCGAGCTTGAGATCATATTTGGGCACTTGGTCTATACTGCTGCCTGTGTGCTGAAGGTGCACTTTGCACTTGCACAAATAAATGACCCCTCTATAGGTTCAAGCAGAAAATCATCAAGAGGAACCAGAACACTTGGGTTTAGCTTTGCCACATGGAGCAGCCAAGGGCAATATGGAAATGGAATGAAGGGGCAGATAATAGTCTAGTGTTCTCTTTCCCAGATCCTATAAATCCCGGGTTGGATCAGAAGGAAAAGTCGGACACACACGGCTGGACACTAACCACCAGGAGAGGGAGAGGATTTATTACACGGAGCAGATATAGGAGATTCTCTTTGCAATGTCAGGAATATTTTCCTGTGATTTATCACATCTGAAGCTAAAAAGCCTGTTTGAAACCCATAATTAATTAATATTATTTTAATGACCTCTCCCTACACATCAACATTATTTTTATGTGAAATATTCATTGACTCGCTCTACTCAGCTGAAAGAGCTTCATGTGAGCGAAAAAGGCCCATTTCTTAGGTTTTTCTTTTTCACTTTTAATAATGGATTTTTCTTATCAGTCAGATTGTGGTGCTCTGCTCGTTAAGCTGATGGGTCGGCGTTATTATCGTTAGTGGAACTCACTGGGTATCAGACTCTGCTACTCCATGGCAGGAATAACAAGCAGGTTCCATGTGATTTTATTAAAGGTGCCGCCGTATTGGGGGGGGGCTGTGATTCTTGTTCCCTCCACACCAGGACTGGAAGGAGGAGAAAAGTGGGCCACTTCTGATTTGAACCCCAAGTTTTTGGGTTGCCAATGTCAGGGCTGGATTTAAAATTGGTGTTAATTGGTTGCCACCCCAGATCTTTGCCGCTAAAGGCCTGGGACTTTATGGCCTTCCCACAAATCCAGGGCTAGCCAATGTACCTATTTATATTTAGCTCAGTTTGAATAGTATCTGCACTAAAACATGTCTCCTCTAGTAATTACAGCATTTCTAGCCTTATTCTATTTTAGACTTTACATGCCCATTAAAGGGCATGTAAAGTCTAACATAGAATAAGGCTAGAAAAGCTGTATTTTGTATACTAAATATAAACATGAACTTACTGCACTACAAGCCTAATCAAACAAATGATTTATGCTTCCAAAGTTGGCTACAGGGGGTCACCATCTTGTAACTTTGTTACAATCTTTTCAAGACCAAGACTGTGCACATGCTCAGTGTGGTCTGGGCTGCTTAGGGATCGTCATAAACAAAGCTGCTTGAGTCCTGATCGGCTGAGAAGTAAGGCGGGGGCTCCCCCTGCTGTTCATAAGTATGATTGTTTCCCTGCAGAACAGTTAGGGACCGTATGACAATTCCTATCCATAGCAGTAAATGAAGGGAGAATTTCATTGCATACAGACAGGTTTCTCTACATCATACTAATAGTAATCTCAAAGGTGAACCACCCCTTTAATGGCCTTAAACATTTTGGGGCACATTTACTAAAGGGAGAAGTGACTTACTAACGGGCTCATGCTAAGCATCTTCTCTTTGATTGCCAACATACTGCTAGCGAAAATTCTCCAGCTTTCGGCTCCCCAGACGCAACTTCGCATTTTTGTAAATAGGCGTTGTCTGACAAATTTTCACCCATCGAAGTGCACCGGTTAGTAAATTTCCCCCTTTGTCTTTCATTACCTTCTACGCCAATACAACCCTATATTAGAATTATCCAAAACACTGGATCTGACCCTGGAGCTGTAGCTCCTGTTTCTTAATGAGTTCATTTATGAACAGAACCAAGTTGCCCGTTGCTGCCAATTGCTGGGTTTGCTGCGCCTGGTTTTCTTTCAGTATCTAAAGTCGCCTGTAGATTACTGTAAAATTTTTCCTGCTTTCTGCTGCCTCCTCAGTTTGGATAAATAGTTTTCCGCAGCAGTTTTCTCGAGTGCAGCAGGCGTGCGTGTGACGTGCTGCTGCGACGTTCTGCTCCTCTTCCGGCTCCCTCTCCGGCACTGCAGCAGACTTCCTGTTCACCGCTGGCCACTTCCACTGCACCGACTGGGGAGGGGGGTGGTGCGAAATGCTGCAGCCTAGTTTGGACACCCCTGCCCTAAATGATCCTGGCTGGTTGCACATACTGAGGAAACAGCCCCCTGCCGGGCCCCCTGTACCTCCGGGCCCCCCTGCGACTGCGGGGTCTGCTTCCTCGGCAGTTACGCTGGTTGCCCTGTTGAGTGACTCACTCAGCCCACACACTGGTGGCTAATAACTTACATATTATAGGAACAAACAGCAACGCCTTACACTCCAATCGCTCACATCTGCACAGTGTTTATCACAACATGAACCCTCAGTACAAACAATGTCTTATGCATTTAACACTTACATTCATCACCTTAAAAGGAAATCTAATAGATCCCTACGATGTCCAACGTGTAATAATGTCACCATCTTTCTCTACTTTTTTCATCTAACCCTACTGTCACCATCTTGTTGTACTGTCTCACTCTTCTATGTCCAACATGCCAAACTGTCACCTTTTTGCTCTACTTTTTCCCTTCTGTCACCATCTTGCTCTACTGTTACTGTCTTTCTTTACCATCTCCATCTTGCCTTAATCTTTCCATCTCACCCTACTGTCACTATCTTGCTCTAGTATCTCCATCTTGCCCTCTTCCATTACTATTCTGTCCTATTGTTTCTGTCTTGGTCTACTGTCTGTGTTTTGCTCTACCATATCCACCCTGCCCTAATGTCAATATCTTATTCTACTGTCACCATCTTGCTCTACTGTCACTGTCTACCTTTACTACCTCTACCTCTTGCTTTACTGTCACCCTAACAACTCCATCTTGCCCTAGTGTCTTGATATACTCTCTCCATCTTCACCTTCTATTACAATGTCACCGTACTTTTTTATCCTCTCCTCCACTTTTTGTAACTACAGCTACTGCTCCGCAAGACCCTACTGTGTGCAACCTTGGTCCCTCTGTATCTGGACCCTTAAAGTCAGTCTTATTTAGATGCATAGAACTGTATTTATACCCCACATGACTCTGTTGGCCGTGATGTCTGGGATGCTGTTTGTTTGACAGTCATAACAATAAAAGGCAAAGCACTAACAACATTTGAAACTGAAATAAAAAAGTTATTGAGCAATAGAGAGAAGCAACGCAGACTGTGTCTGGGCTCATACTGGTTTCCAAAATAAAGCCGACACAGTATCAATTAAACTTTTCCATTTATCAGCACTATGCGTTCTCTAAATAAAAACTCCCAGGAAGCACATCAAGATATTTTATGGTGCCAATTCTATGCAGCTGCAAGCACTCCGGGTGGATAATATGTATCTTCGACTTACCGAGGGTACTCAGCTCCCAGACTATCACTGACGGAGAAATGCACACCGTGCCGGTATCTCCTCGGATAAAAGATAATGACAAGTCAGAAGGCCAGCTCTGAGTGGGGTGCACAATAACAACTGGGAAGATTGTGTCTACCAATAAACGGCCAGGGCATGAGAGGGAGAAATAGAGACTTCATACAAGCGAGGGAACATTATAGAAACTGGGTCATTTAATTCAAGGGGTTATGGTGCAGTAAATGTAATATCTCAAGCTTTCCCAGTTATACCAGTTACCAAACTCCATGCCCAAGTGCCAATTTCTTGTCCATAATGGAAGGGCCATGTTGGTTTTTGTGCTTAGCCAGTGGTGTAGAAGAGAATTTGTAATATGGATCATGGATCAGCCAATCCTACAGCATTATGGGTAGTAACTTTGTTTCTTCAGGAGATAGTTCAGTTATATTTTAATATGTGCCAATTGGTCTCATTTGTGAAAGGGAAGACAACGTCCTTCTAAGCTCCATTATTTCTTGCCGTGTATCCTGTATTTACCTGTGCTTTTCTTTGTGTGGATGTGTGCACGTTCCCAGGGCAGGTAATGAAATATTAATGAAAGGAAGGTCTAATTACTGCAAGCTGTAGGGATTCTTCCAAAGAGCAAGGTCAACAATCCAGTGAGAGGTCACCAAGGCTGGTTTGGGTGCTGTCTTAGCACCACTAGATATTGCACATGTCATGAAGGTGCTGCTATTGAGTATTGATCACATTTGGTGATGATATTCCTGGGCTCACAGTTGTGTAATACCTGCTGGTAGGTGCATGAAATGAACAAAGCAAGACCTGGAATGGTCTGAAGTCAAGGACTAGAGAAGTCAAATGTAGATGTGTGTACTGCGTCTCCCTATGCCTATTGTTGTAGATAGTTACATACATAGTTAAATTGGGTTGAAAAAAGACAAAGTCCATCAAGTTCAACCCCTCCAAATGAAAACCCAGCATCCATACATACACCCCTCTCTACTTTTAATTAAATTCTATATACCCATATCTATACTAACTATAGAGCTTAGTATCACAATAGCCTTTGATATTATGTCTGTCCAAAAAATCATCCAAGTCCCTCCTAGTCATTAACTGAATCAGCATCACAACATCACCCGGCAGTGCATTCCACAACCTCACTGTCCTGACTGTGAAGAACCCCCTACATTGCTTCAAATGAAAGTTCTTTTCTTCTAGTCTGAAGGGGAGGCCTCTGGTACGGTGATCCACTTTATGGGTAAAAAGGTCCCCTGCCATTTGTCTATAATGTCCTCTAATGTACTTGTAAAGTGTAATCATGTCCCCTCACAAGCGCCTTTTTTCCAGAGAAAACAACCCCAACCTTGTCAGTCTCCCCTCATAATTTAACTCTTCCCTCCCTCTAACCAGTTTAGTTGCACTTAGTCTCTGCACTCTCTCCAGCTCATTTATATCCCTCTTAAGGACTGGAGTCCAAAACTGCCCCCATACTCCAGATGAGGCCTCACCAGGGACCTATAAAGAGGCATAATTATGTTTTCATCCCTTGAGATAACAGATAAGCTATGTAGAATCCCATTGAATACTATAGAGCTTATCTGTTATCTGCTGTGTATCCTGTGCCTTTTTCCTTTTTCAGCTTTGAATGCTTGAATGGCTGCCCCCATGTTTATATAAACTATAGTCGTACTTATCTGTTATCTACTGTGTATCCTGTGCTTGAATGGCTGCCCCCATGGCTACACAGCAGCTTGTTTATATAAACTATAGTAGTACTTATCTGTTATCTACTGTGTATCCTGTGCTTGAATGGCTGCCCCCATGGCTACACAGCAGCTTGTTTATATAAACTATAGTAGAGTTTCTGAAGGAAAAACCCCAGTTTTACCAGTGCAGGGCACCACTACATTATCTATTCATTATATAAAAAAACGTTAATTTTTTATGATTATGAAGATTTTCATTCATCCAGGTCATGGTATATCTAGTACAAGTAAATCTAAAACAACTGGACTTGCTGAGTAATCATTGAAGACGTTTCACTACTCATCCGAGCAGCTTCTTCAGTACAACTGACTGGTGTGGGAAATCCTCGGCATATAAATTCTTCCACTGATCCAATCACAATGGCACATTGTAACTCTTCAAAGCAGTGACTTTAAATTTGTTGATGTTACTGTTGCTTTAAAGTGATTGCTCACATCAGGCATTAGAGAATGTTTCTCTTGCTCCATAAGGAACACGTGTATCGTTTTCTGTAACTGGCCCATAAAGTAGGCTTTATTTTCTAGTTACTCACAAAAGTGACAGTTGGGGCCAATACTTCTTTAGTCAGGTGAAGGGCTATTGCTTTTAGGCGCACTGGAGATGATCCCTTACTTTTAAGCCTATGGAACACAGGGCAAATTAGGGTTTTTTACTCTAACCCAAGCGACTTCCAGGCAACAAAATCATTTTCAATTATCCTTTTACTCTTTTCCAACAACTATTGCCTGAGCCTGTGGTAAATCCACTGCATCCGACGGCTGTTGTTTAAATTTAAATCTTGCTCACCCCGGAAATGCAAATGTGGGTCCAACATTTGCTGCTAAAATGAATAGAAAGTGATTCCAGACGAGGAGTGAAACCCGACCCAGAAAGGCCGTTTGTCATTGCAGTTATGGTTTCTATTATAACATACCTCCCAACATTTTGGAAGTAAAAAGAGGGACAAAAAATTTTTTTCTGCATGTAGCGCAGCAATTTTTTGACCACTCCCCTTTCTGTGGCCACACCCCCTAATTACCATGTTTGTTTTACACAATTTGGCAGGTTATGAAAGTTTGAAAATATTTCTCCTTATCTAAACTGTGTTTTTGTGTCTCAAAATTGTTACAAAGTATCTTATTTGCACCTGTTAGCTGTTCTGGGCTCTCTGCTAAAAGCCAATTAAGTGAGAAACTTTGTTTCTTTTTCTGGCTGTTCAGTGCAGAGAAAAGAGGGACTTTCCAGTACAAATGAGGGACTGCGGGTTGAGCTGTCAAAAGAGGGACTGTCCCTCCGAAAAAGGGACAGTTGGGAGGTATGTTATAACTATTAATCCAGCAGGTCGATCATTTTGAAACTATTCTTAGATGGTTTTTTTTTGCTTAAAAACTGTATCCGACCCTTCCTTGAACTTCTTATTTATTTGCCCGTTAAGCTGCTTCAGGGAGTGAATCAGACAACTTCCCTGCTCTAAAGGTGGCCATACACGGGCAGATAAAGCTGCTGATATCAGTCGTTTTGGACCGATCTGACAGCTTATCTGCCCGACGGGTCTTCCCGATCGATACCTGGCCACAATATCGATCGGGAAGGTTGGATTTTTAACCGACCGACCCTTCGGAGCCCCTTGGCGCATCGTAATTCCATCGTTCGGCCATACGGCCGAACGTTCGAATTACCCCTGATATAGCCATGCCGTTAGTGGCATATCGGGGAAAGATCCGCTCGTTTGGCGATGTCGCCAAACGAGCGGATCTTTGAGTCTATGGCCACCTTTAGGGTCAGGGCACACAGGCAGATTCGGGGAGATTAGTCGCCAAATTGACAAATCTCCTCTTCTTCAGGGCGACTAATCTCCCCGAATTGCCTCCCACCGGCTAGGAAGTAAATCGCTGGTGGGATGGCAATCGGAGGGCTTAGTTTTCTGAAGTCACCTGAAGTTGCCTCACGAGGAAACTTCGGGCGACTTCAGAAAATGAATCACTCCGAGTGCCATCCCGTCGGCGATTTACATTTTAGCAGTGGAGGCAGTTCAAGGAGATCAGTCGCCCCGAAGAAGAGGAGATTTATCGCCGGGCAACTAATCTCCCCGGATCTGCCTGTGTGCCAGTGTTACTTGTAGGAAACATATTTTTGTTTTCACTGTCATATTTGGGGAATCTCTGAATGCAGAACATTAATGGATTCTGCGTGAATTGTTCAAACAGTGATAAACTCGCTGCCTCTTCTCAAACCCTGTTCTCTTTTCATGAACTCGTCGTATGTCCCCCCCCTCCATTTCTTATCTACTGTTTTATTTGCTCTCCATTGTTTTATCGATTGAGCGTGTTCCTGAGGTTGGACATGGAATGAGCGAGGCACAGAGGCTTTTAAGACGGCTCTTGTGATGAGAAGGTAACACAGAAACCCAGGAGCACAACAGACACCCATTGTCTGTCAAGCGTTTGAAATCCGCACAGAAGCAGAGGAGAAAGGCCGGGGAAGAGATTAGGATCTGCTTTCTGCCATTAAATTAATGAACCCGAGTGTGAAACAAGAAGCCGCTGTCTTTTGGGGAACAGTCACTGTATATTGATTTTTGGGATTATTATTGTTGTACCATGCTGCTTATTTAAATATACAGTTACATCATAAGAATAGCAGCTTCCTTGTATAAAAATTAAGCAAAGGACCCCCAATGAACCCACTTGTGCCCGGAGACCCCAGTTACAACTTAACAAGGTTCCCTGTCAGGTAAGTTTGCCACAATTGGCCCAGGAATCCTGGCAGCAGCCGAGCGGAACTTCTAGAACAAATAATAATAAGGATATGAGCTGGGGGTTATAGAATAAATGAGCCCCTTGTAGTCACTGGGTTTAATGAGAAAATATTCGTGAGATTGGAGACAATAACTTATTGTTCAGATGATTTCATGCTCATTTGCTGACCTCCGAAAATATGGTTTCCAGGTCTGAGAAGCCCAATTAGAGTAGAAGAAAGAATAAAGAAATGTCTCTTATGCTCAGAGAATTAGACATCCCCACGATGATCTCAAGTAAGTAAGAAATCGATCACGTTCAAGGCCATGAAGGAAGCGAAATGTGACCCGCAGCCAAGGAAGGAGGAGACAGAAATACATGGCCACGTTATATATTGTATTCTATTTATTTACATTGAGAGAATCCCAAATCAGAGAGACAAGGACCCAGCACCAAGGATGGAGTCTCACTCGCAGGCAAGAATACATACTAACACAGTAATAGTTTGAAAAAAGACACACGTAAATCAAGTTCAACTTTTTAACTCTACTTTTACCTGCCTAACTGCCAGTTGATCCAGAGGAAGGCAAAACAAAACCCATGTGAAGCCTCTCCAATTTCCTCAGAGGGGGAAGAAATTCCTTCCTGACTCCAAGATGCAATGGGACCAGTCCCTGGATCAACTTGTACTATGAGCTATCTCCCATATCCCTGTATTCCCTCACTTGCTAAACACCATCCAACCCCTTCTGATACCTATCTTATGTATCAGCCTGTACCACTGATTCAGGGAGGGAATGGGGCAGCCCAATGCTCAATCGTATGGTTGAGCTCCTGCTGACATGCCCTCTCTGCTCTGGTTCAAAGCTGCTGTCCAACAGAAAGACCCACCTTGGAATGAGGTCAGTGGCAGTGTCGGACTGGCCCACTGGATACCAACAAAACTCCCATGGATCCAGGTGTCAGTGGCCCCTCATGCTGCTAAACATTTGGCCTATTTCATGGCCATTCCCTATTTCTATGAGAACAAAGAGGCTAAATAGATGGAATAATAGATTATAGTATGTAAAGAAAAAAGACTAGGAGAATAGAGGCTGATTGAGGAGAGAAAGAATAATAGTACTGAGAGTGGGCCCCTGCTCTAAGGTTTTTGAGTGGGCCCCTCACTGGTGTCCCAGTCCAACGCTGGTCAGTGGTAATGCATTGGCCAACCTTGTACAACAGTGGGTCAGTCACCCACACAAGATGTGGCACTAAAATCAGTGTCAGGAGATCTTCACTGTGCCAAAGCACGGCCTGTGATGTATGTGGCATGGACTATCAAAACAGTTGCGCCATAACCATCTTGCTTTCACACATGATGCCAACCATGGTCAGACTGGGCTAGTGGGACACAAGGAGAAAACCGGTGGACCCCAAACCTCATGGGCCCTAGGTCTGCTCCCCTGACTGGCGACATCATCAAAGTTTAAAGAAGAAAGGAGGAAAGCTGAACACAACATGATGTAATGAGCATAAGGAAGGGTCAACAAGGAGGGAGGGCCCTGATGGTTCCGAGCAGGGTCCTTGTGGTTGTAGCCCTGTTGGCCCCCCAATCCCCCAGTCTAACGCTGATGCCAACATTATATTTATAGAGAAACAGATCTGGGATGTGACCAGGGAAAATAACCGCAAGTATCCAGTGTTCCATCTTGCCACTGAGTAGGGATCCAATGCATTTTATTATGGTCTGATGCACTTGGACAATAATTACCTTATGGGAATGTGGACAGTCTGATAGAGGGCACAGAGGCTGGATCGTAGACTTTGATGGCACTTGGAGGTAGTGCAGGTAACATGGTGGTACTTTAACTCTTCTATTGCAGGTTGTCTAAAATACCTTAGGCCCTTCTAACTTCTTTAGAGGTCGCTGATGGTTCTTTGATGACCATTGCAATGTTGAACTTGGAGGGCTGTCATCTACATGATGAATTTAGAGGACATTGTTAGTATCTAATGAATGTGGTGAGACCTATGGGTTATAAAATGAGGCTGTAATGTTAAGCCACACAGTGGCTTTGCAGTGTTATATCCACCATTGCTTTCTACATCAGAGCTACCAGCACCTGTATCATATAACACATTCCGTCTCTGCACACGTCTCTGTTCCTGGAGAGTCTATTGAGTCTTTATTAGGCTTCGGACGCCGCTCCTTCCTACGTGGCCATTAATGAAGATAAAAGTGCACAGGCAGTTTATGAGAGCACAAGGCATTGTGGGAAACTGCAGTCCTCCCCAGGTCCCTGTAAGCCTGGCAGAATAGTGGCCTGGGTATCGAACAGCCGTGAAATGGATTTGCCCTGGAAAGGAAGGTGCTGATTCGGCATTTGCAAAAAGGACTTCATTTGTTTTATCTCTGACACCCCCATCCCCTGAGATCATTTTTATTATTATCATTCTTTTGCTGAAAATGGGGAAAAATTGATTGTTTCTTGCAGTTTTCTTCTATGTCCTATGTCTTTTATTGGCTACTGAGTCAGAACTGTTCCCCGGGAAGAGTTAGTCACTAGCATTAACCCTTCAGCACCCAAACCCCCTACAGAAATAGGGATTGGTAGCACTAGATAGGTACCTAATATATAGAGACAGAGAAAATGAAAATATTGAAGGGGTTTAATAAACATAAAAGCTTAATATTTAGTTTTCACTGCTTTTCTATGTCTGTGAAGATTCTCATTTATCCAGGACATGACATGCACTGGTAGAATTAAGTCCAAGGCAACTGGACATTTAGGGGCAGATTCACTAAAGGGTGAAGTGGCCAACGATAGGGTCAATTCGACAGAAATCCCATCCGCCGGGACATCACTAATTCACTAACAGGCGTAGAGGACAATTCGCTAGCCAACTTAACCATCGCGACTTTTTCTATGGTGAACGGCTGTTACTCCACAAAATCAGTAAAGTGTGAATTTTACTTTCCTTAGAGTTTCCTTCGCCTTTTAAAGTAGAATTGCCTTTAAAAGTTCGAACTATTAATCTTTTTTGTGTTAACATTTTGCCCCAAATCTGAAGGCCATGGAACATTCATTTTAGGGTGGGCTCATGTGTAGGGCATTAGAGGATCTCTTTTGTCTTTATTAAGGTTCCTTGGACATTTGTAATAAAAAGTGACCACTTCAACCATTTGCACCAACATCTCCAATAAAGACGTCCATACTAGGGATGCACCGAATCCAGGATTCGGTTCGGGATTCAGCCAGGATTCGGCCTTTTTCAGCAGGATTCGGATTCGGCCGAATCCTTCTGGCCGGCTGAACCGAATCCTAATCCTAATTTGCATATGCAAATTAGGGGCAGGGAGGGTAATTGCGTGACTTTTTGTCAGAAAACAAGGAAGTAAAAATGTTTTCCCCTTCCCACCCCTAATTTGCATATGCAAATTAGGGTTCGGGTTCGGATTCGGTTCGGTATTCGGCCGAATCCTTCGTGAAGGATTCGGGGGTTCGGCCGAATCCAAAAAAGTGGATTCGGTGCATCCCTAGTCCATACGACTTTAATGTACCCGCCCTATTCAAATTGACCTAAGCGTAAGAGGATTAACGAAGTTTTGCTAGGCAGAAGCGATTGATAGTGTAATTTCGCTTTGAAGCGCTCGCACTGCCGAAGTAACACTAGCGAAAAGTCGCCAATATTCTGTGCCCAGGAAGCAACTTTGCATTTTAGTGAATTAGCATAGAGGTAACTCATTTTCGCCTGGCGAAGTGTGGCGAAGCGTTCGCTGGTGACAATTCGCCCTTTAGTGAATTTGCCCCTTAAGAGTTTTTCTTGAAACCCTTTCACTTCTCGTCCGAGTGGCTTCTTCAGTTGAACAGAGTGGTAGGGAGTTCACCGACATTTAAACCCTTCAAGGCAGTAAAGTCACAGCCAATCACAATCTTTCCATTGGACTTCAGTAAAGTGTTGGCTGAAACTCACAGATGTGGGAAAGTGTGATCCAGTTCCAATGGTACCAGGTGCCTTTGACTTAATTCTACTAGACACCGCTTTTCTCATTTATTATTCAGCATTTACATAATGCAAATCAATTGTAGACAATTAAAAAACAAGCTGCAGAGCTTACAATCCAGAGATTTCTGAATATGACTGAATCCATGCAGTGAAACATCAGTGGAAGTGCATGAGTTTGGGCCAAACAGAAGATTATTTCTTGTGTTTTTCTGAGTTCAATATTCCCAGCTGGGGCCAATGGAGTGCAGCCAAATAGTCGATAGCTGTCAGTGAATAAATAACGAGAGAAACATTAAAAAATGAATAAAAGAGAATAACGTATTGCACTGGTGTTCCCTCCCGTGGGCACAGCCTTTGTAGCATTTCTCCTTCTACTACTGTACAGACCCCTAGCCTGCAAAGCTTACAGTCTAGTGCAAGGATCTAATAACCTCAAGTCCCCCCCTCAAGTTTGTTCATAGCCTGTACAGAGACATACCATACATTTATAGCAGCAAAATTATTTTCCTGTAATAGGCACAATTCTGTAAGAGCAGCCCCCATAGTCTCTACAGAGAGATCCCATAAAACTATGGCAGCATAGGTATTCCTTGTACTAAGCACAATTCAGCAGGAACAGCCCCCTAAGTTTGCTCATAGTCTGTACAGAGAGATCCCATAAAACTGTAGCAGCATAGGTATTCCCATGTACTAAGCACAATTCAGCAGGAACAGTCCCTAAATTTGCTCATAGTCTGTACAGAGAGATCCCATAAAACTATGGCAGCATAGGTATTCCCTGTACTAAGCACAATTCAGCAGGAACAGTCCCTAAATTTGCTCATAGTCTCTACAGAGAGATCCCATAAAACTATGGCAGCATAGGTATTCCTTGTACTAAGCACAATTCAGCAGGAACAGCCCCCTAAGTTTGCTCATATTCTGTACAGAGAGATCCCATAAAACTGTAGCAGCATAGGTATTCCCATGTACTAAGCACAATTCAGCAGGAACAGTCCCTAAATTTGCTCATAGTCTGTACAGAGAGATCCCATAAAACTATGGCAGCATAGGTATTCCCTGTACTAAGCACAATTCAGCAGGAACAGTTCCTAAGTTTCCTCATAGTCTGTACAGAGAGATCCCATAAAACTATGGCAGAAGGACAAGATAGAGACAGTAGGACAATATAAATACAATAGGACAAATTAAATAGAGAATGGCAAGTTGAATATGGTAAGACAGGATGGAGACAGTTGAGAAAAATAGAGACAGTAGGATAAGATGAAGACTGTGGGGAGGGATGGAGACAGTTGGGCAAGATAGAAACAGGGCAATATGAGACAGTAGGACAAGAAGGAGCAGAGCAAGTTGGAGACAGTAAAACAAGATGGAGACAGAAGGGCAAGATGGGGATAGTTGGATGTATTTGGCTTGTTTCCTACATTCTGTACCTTGGTCTTTTTTTCTTTGTATCTGACAATACACATTAATCTGCACCTATTCCCTATTAGTAAAGGTGTGTTACGATGCATTACCTGCTTTTAATTTGTCTCTATTTCAATGATCAATTAGTACAGCGCAGACTGATATTGTTGGATAAAATTGATGGTCTTTTTTTATTCATTGTTTATAGCATTGTTATTAGAGTTTCAGTGACTGTTCAACATTAAGAAGAAATAAAATGACCCCCCCTCCCCTCTTTACTTCTGTACCCCTTCCCCCCCTTTTTTTGTTTTTTTTTTAAATTGAAAAATAAAAACTTTTAAAAAAAAAAAGAAGAAATAAAATGGGACATTTATCCAGGGGTCATTGCTTTCCCTTCTGTGTTGCTTTCAGGTTATAAGGCAAAGTGCGAGTGCAGTTTCTTACTGTTGCCTTTAAACTCCAGCCGGAAGCCCGAGGCTTCAGCTCCGCACAAGCTGCCACCTACGAGGAAATATTATTTTAATAAAACCTGGCAAAGCTGCGCTGCTCTCTGTCTTTATTTCTCAGTATCAGCATCGTCAGTGCCAGAGGCGAATCTCCCAGCGCACGGCTGCTCACGTTCCCCCATTTTTCCTTCGTCTCTACAAGAAGATTGATAGACAGAAAGACTGGCATCAAAAAGGGGAGAAGCAGTTCTGGGCCCCGGCTGAGTCATACAAACTGCCCAGAAAAATACGGATAAAGAACAGTCCAAACAAACCCCCGAGATACCGGCTGTGGTTATTTATGCCAAACAACAAGTATTCTACAGAAATAACATTGCCGAAACAATATATATATTTTAGTGCTGTTGAGCAAGGCTTCAATTTATTGGGCTGTACCAATATGTGTTAACCCAGACCCCACTGTAAGAAAAGAAAAGAGAGTTGGTGGGGGGTTCAGGTGCACCTCAACAAAGTAAGGGGAATATCAATGCTAAAAGACCAGCACACAATCCAGAGATGGGAGCACAAGGTACTGCTGGTCTGGAAATGGTTCCCCATTAGTGCCCCTGCTAGAGCTTTTGAACCCCAGAGATAGAAAAGGGTAACTAAAGTTACGTAATCAAGACCATAACACATTTTTGGAATTATCAAAAATTGTGTTACATTACAAATAGAATTTTTCCAAAATAATGTTATGTCAATTCTCCTTTAACCCCTTATACAAATCTGTGCCACCTCGGAGAGCGCCGCCCGCAGCCATAGATTTAATTTTAATCTGAAATCCCTTTGATACTCTCGAGGAATTTCACCAGCGGGAATGGGAAAACGAATCCTCTCACCAAGGCCTTGAAG
Organism: Xenopus petersii; assembly: GCA_038501925.1. NCBI lineage: Eukaryota > Metazoa > Chordata > Amphibia > Anura > Pipidae > Xenopus > Xenopus petersii. The sequence goes on from CM076681.1 coordinate 138,955,531, forward strand.
CCGTATCCAGCCAGCGAGTGCTAGAGATATTGTACTTTAGTGTATCTTCCACCCTTTGGTGATGATGGATTTAAAGTATCAGTTCTTCAACAATTTATTCCATGGCAATTGAGATACTTAGGGGCCGATTCACTAAATTCGAGTGAAGGGTTCGAATTAAAAAAAATTCTAATTTCGAAGTTTTTTTGGGCTACTTCGACCATCGAATGGGCTACTTCGACCACGAAAATCGAACGATTCGAACTAAAAATCGTTCGACTATTCGACCATTCGATAGTCGAAGTACTGTCCCTTTAAGAAAAACTTCGACCCCCTACTTCGGCAGCTAAAAGCTACCGAAGTCAATGTTAGCCTATGGGGAAGGTCCCCATAGGCTTGCCTGGGATTTTTTGATCGAAGGATTTTCCTTCGATCGTTGGATTAAAATCCTTCGAATCGTTCGATCGCAGGATTTGCGCAAAATCGTTCGACTTCGATATTCGAAGTCGAACGATTTTAGTTCCTAGTCGAATATCGAGGATTAATTAACCCTCGATATTCGACCCTTTGTGAATCGGCCCCCAAGTGTGAAAACAGATTTGGTACTGGAGTGGAAATTCACCAGATATACAAAGTTCTCTTTGGAAAAACATGTCAAGTATGAGTTTATGATGAGTAATCTGAGACTGAGGGTGAAATATCAGTGGGTTTGGTACAGAATGTATCAAGATTAACAGCTGCTTCTAGTGCCTGGATGGATGGGTGTCCCATAATATCAGTGCTGGAAGGTTCTAAATACTACTGGTAAGTTTTCCCCCAGCTCTCAAACTGCTTTCTATAAGTTATGAGACCAATGGAATCTTACACTAACCTGAGCAGCAAACACCCATTCTGCTGCTAATATAGGCTCAGCCCTTTAGCTATAAACCAGGTTACTGACATATGGAAATTGTGGGGTAACAGTCACCCTGCTATAACTCCAGGGGTACCCAGGGCACAAATAAGCACTCACCCCAAATCTCCCCCTAACTGACCTTCAGACTGGGCCCCATAGCTCATAACAAGGTTACAGATATATAGAAACATTGGGGTAACAGTCACCCTGCTATAATTCCAGGGGCACCCAGGGTACAAATAAGCACTCACACCAAATCTCCCCCTAACTGGCCTTCAGACTGGGCCCCCTTAGCTCATAACAAGGTTACAGATATATAGAAACATTAAGGTAACAGTCACCCTGCTATAATTCCAGGGGCACCCAGGGTACAAATAAGCACTCACCCCAATTCTCCCCCTAACTGGCCTTCAGACTGGGCCCCCTTAGCTCATAACAAGGTTACAGATATATAGAAACATTGGGGTAACAGTCACCCTGCTATAGTTCCAGGGGTACCCAGGGTACAAATAAACACTCACCCCAAATCTCCCCCTAACTGACCTTCAGACTGGGCCCCCTTAGCTCATAACAAGGTTACAGATATATAGAAACATTGGGGTAACAGTCACCCTGCTATAATTCCAGGGGCACCCAGGGTACAAATAAGCACTCACCCCAAATCTCCCCCTAACTGGCCTTCAGACTGGGCCCCCTTAGCTCATAACAAGGTTACAGATATATAGAAACATTGGGGTAACAGTCACCCTGCTATAGTTCCAGGGGTACCCAGGGTACAAATAAGCAGTGGCGATTCAGACTAAGGAGCCGCCTGAGGCGGCTCCTGCAATGCCGCCCCTCCCCTCACCAACTTACGTGTCGGGAGGGGAGGCAGAAACACTATTGAGGAAAGCGCAATTGCGCTCTCTCGCAATAGTACAGCCAAATTTCCGGTTCAAAAACCGGAAATTCGGCTCTTAAAGGTGCAGGAGCGGCTTTTTGCTGCCCCTGGAATCCTTTCAGGCGCTGCCGCCTGAGGCGAGTGGCTCAGCTCGCCTCATTGGCGGCCACCCCTGCAAATAAGCACTCACCCCAAATCTCTCACTAACTGGCCTTCAGGCTGAGCCCCTTTAATTTATATATATATATATATATAGATAGATACCTTGGGGCAAGGATCACCTGCTATAGTTCCAGGGGTACAAAGAGAACTAAATAAAACCTAATTTTGATGCTCATTAAATCACCTTTTGAATCCATTTTGCTGGGTGTAAAAATGTTTTTATCGTGGAAACAGTTCAACATGATAATAACAGACCTTTACTTAATATTTTGGGGGTGAATGTACTCTTCTATTATTATGACTTATATCGAGTTGGATCATTAGTTCCTTATTCTCAAATTCCAGCAGATATGAAACCCACACTGCCATGAATTTATGAATGTGCTTGGAGGGAAGATAAAACACACTGTAATCAAATACTCTTGGTTATAATTGGAAACAGACTGAAATAACACTTAATGCAGAAAAAAGTATGTAATAAATAACATTGCCAGAAGTAGAAGAACTTCCACTACTGAATCCCAAACTTTGTTCAGAGACAAGTTGCGCATAAGGACTATCCATATGGAGAGGTATTGGGGGATCAGAGACAAAGAAAACCTAATTATGTGCAATGTCAAGTGGTGGCTGGAGTGGTGTAAAGGCATCATTATTGGACTTTAAAATCTTCTGGAGGAATAAATGGTATTTTACCATCTGATGGAAAAGTCGGGTTGGGCAAATGCCAGAAGAACACTTCCTGGCTGAATGCAGAACGTCAATGGTAACACAAAATGGAGGAGGAATAATGGTCTGGGACAGTTTCTATGTTTTGGGTAGATGGTTCCAGTGAACCCTTAATTCATTGATATTCTTGAAGATTCTATTCTTCCAACATTATGGAACAGTTTGGGGACGGCCCTATCCTGTTCCAACACAATAATGTCCCCATGCACAGAGCCAGGTCAGTAAAAATGGGGTTGCTGAGATGGGAAGAACCTGACTGCACAGAGTCCTGACCCAACTGAATTCCTGTTGGATGAATTGAAAGCCCCTGACTTTCTCACAGATGCTCTTGTTGCTAATTGGAAAAAAAATCGCAGCCACAATATCTCAACATCTAGTGGGAATCTTCCCTTAAGGACTGTTATAGTAGAAATGGGAGGGGAAACTGTATATTAATCCCATTGGTTTGGAATGAGATGTTCAGAAGACAGGTGCCCCTGGCTATATGGGTATGGGATCCATTATCTGAAAACTCAACCCCCCACAAATGAAAACCCCTACCCAGTACCCTACATAGTCCCCGTTCCCTGCATAGGTGATAACAGCTATAAATGCGCCTAATTCTATACTCACCTATAAGTACAGACTGAGTAAACGTAGTGGAGCTCATGGGCAATATCTTCCAGCTCTTCGGTATTCTTCGGGTCCTCTTCCTTCCCTTCGGCAATCTCCGTCACTTTTGGCGCATGCATAGTTGCTATGAACTGGAAGACTGCTCCAACTGCCAATACAGACCTCACTTTGCGGAGAAATCCGAAGAGCCAGAAGATGGCACCCATGAGCTCCACTACACTTACTCTGCATTTACAGATGAGTAAAGGATTAGGGGCACTCATAGAAGTTATCACTATGCGGGGGGAGAGCAGGAAGGGGGGACTAAATAGGGTACTGGGTATGGGTTTTTATTAGTGAGGGGGGGGTTGAGTTCTCTTTTAAGTCCATCTCTCACGACTCCATTTTATCCAAATAATCCAAATTTTTAAAAACAATTTTGCTTTTCTCTGTAATAATAAAACAGTAGCTTGTACTTGATCCAAACTAAGATATAATTAATCCTTATTTGAAGAAGAACCAGTCTATCGTTTATTTAATGTTTCCATGATTTTTTAGTATATTTTAGCTATGAAGATACACGTTACGTACAAATCCCAGATCCCAAGCATTCTAAATAACAGGTCCCATACCTGTATTTATATAGCACTAATTAGGGGAACATCAGTTCAATAAGTAAGAGATTATACCATGAGATTATAGGTCAGATCAGTGTTGGACTGGCCCACCAGGATACCAAGAAAACTCCCGGTGGGCCCTGGTATCAGTGGGCAATCTTGCTTCTAACTTGTTAATAATGGAAGAATATAGTAAATAGATATAAAAGACTAGCCCCTATATGTAATAGAAGGTACTAAGTTTGGGAGCAGTAGCCCATAGAAACCAATAAGATATTTGCATTTAAACAGGTGACCAGTAAATGCTACCTACTGATTGGTTGCTATTAGGGATGGGTGATTTTTTTCGCCTTGTTTCGCCATGGAAATGACCCCCATAGACTTGTATGGTGTTGTGCGGAAAAATTTGACTTCAAAGGGCGTCTGCCAAATTTCGCCGGCGGCTAATTTTTGGCGAAACGAAATGGGTCAGACTAGATCCCTAGTTGCTAGGCCCTGGGCAAACTTAGTGCCTTTAGAACATAACCCTCTAGGAGAATAAAGTGGTGGAGTGAAGTGGAGTGGAGGAGGAATTATAGTTCGGAAAAATATGACTATGAAGATTTTCATTCATCCACGTCATGGTATATCTAGTATAGGTCAATCTAAAAACAACTGGACTTGCTGAGTAATCAATGAAGACGTTTCACTTCTCATCCGAGCAGCTTCTTCAGTTCAACTGACTGGTGTGGGAAGTTCTCGGCATATAAACTCTTCCACTAATTAGTGATGGGCGAATTTGCGCCGGCGAAAAATTTGCAAAACTGCGCGAATTTTCGCGGGCATTTCGCGAATTTATTCGCTGGGCGCGAATCGCGCAAATTCGCCGCGAATTCGCGCCTGGCGAATAAATTCGCCCATCACTACCACTAATCCATTTACAATGGTATAGTTCGGAAAGTGGACCCAAAGTTTTCTGTTGGGCCCCTGGCATTCCTACCCGACACTTGATCAGTAGCAGTTTGAGCAGGTCTAGTAACCCTCAGCAACAAATATGGTCCTGGAGATGAAAATGGCTCCCCTTTAGAAAACAGGTAATGTTCAGACTCTGGCCTTTTGATTGTAAGTTTGTGAGCAAGCCTTTCCCATCCTATTAGTGGCCTCTAACTCTAGTTTGTTAAATTATTGTAAGACCGCAGTTTTCCATAAATATTTATACAATTCTGCATAACTTGCTGGCATTACATCAAAAATAATGATGATGATGATGATGGCGACGGTCACTGGTGGGGACAGGCAGGCACCATAACTTGTACAACAGAAAGTCTGGCTCTTCTCACATAGAGAATGCGTTATCAGAAGAAACACAAACCAACTTCAAGCATCCTAGCACTCTGTTAATTATCATGTTCTTAATTGTCTTTTTCATGCTCCTGGTGTAACAGAAAAATTAGCTTATTATCTAATTGACTGCACCGTCCTGCTATTCCCAAATCAACAAAGAAAGCCCCGGAGTGAGACGTCCACTAGATTCTAATCAGAAAATCATTTTTCCCACATTATATAACAGTCTCCCTTTTAGCAAATGATACAATGAAGTTCTATAAAAGGAGAAAAGGAAGAGGGGTCAATATACATTTAACTGGCTTGTCCCTAAATCAGCTTTAATTGGCTCGGCACAATTCTCCCAACCCTTGTTATTGATTACTTTCCTGAATTATTTAGTGGCTTCCCTCTCACCCCATATTAATGTTCCTCTATATGCAAAAGGTTTGAATGTTTATTAAAAAAGAAAAATCCATTTTGGTGTTCAAAGCCCGGCTCTACGTCTATTGATTCAAAGGCTTCATTTACAATCTGGGCTCTAGCTAAGAACCATCCGGAATGCAACGAGAGATGCAGGGACATATTATTCTGCTTTTATTTGCGGTTTATTCTCAATAAAAACTCTCCAAAAACCCATCTGAGTCTCTGAATTTAGGTAAATACCAAGAATTTCAATAGGAAGATAGGTGGAATTTAGCTGGAGAAACAAACCACAATCAAAGGGAATTATTATATCACCATTGAGTCTGTACTAGGCAGCACATGTTTAGGGTAAAAGACCCATTCTGACTTTCCTGGTTCACTTATGCTTCATTGGGATTGGAGAACCCACCACAATCATCTTTAGATGAATCAATTTGGTGCATTGTGGAGGCCACGATTCCTAGAAGACCACATAACTAACCCTACTGAAGGTGAACTTCTCCTTCCCAGAGACCCACATTTAGGGGCAGATCTATCAAGGGTCGAATTTCGAGGGGTTAAATCCCTCGAAATTCGACTGGGGAATAGAATCGAATAGGGAATTCGGGCGAATTTACGCGCTGGCGAATATTCGAGGGATCAATTATTCGATCAAAGGATTTTCATTTGACCGAATGATCGATCAAATGCCTTTTTATTCGATCAAAAACTTAGAAAAAAAGCCTATGGGACTTTCCCATAGGCTTTTTAAGCAATTCGGTAGGTTTAATCTGGCGAAGTAGGCAGTCGAATGATTTTTAAAAGGGACAGTACTTCGACTATCGAATGGGCGAATAGTCGCAGCGTTTTTTCGCTCGATCTATTCAAATCATTCTACTCAGGCAAATTTACGCCAATTCGATAGTCGAGGAGCACAAAAAACTCCTCGAAATTCAAGTTTTTTTCACTCTTTCATTCACCGGAGCTTAGTAAATGTGCCCCTTAGAGAATCAGGTGTCCACTTTACCTTTAAACCTACCAAATTAGGGAAGAATCCTTTGACTAGACATCCAGTTGAAATTCCAGATCCTTTCAAGAAGTCCAACAGATAACCCTAAACTGATTCCCCTCAGATTTGAGGAACTAGTTCCATCATGAACTCACAACTTTAGTTTGATTTTAATTAGAGTGCAAAGAAAGAGAATAGCAGTTGATGGCCCCCTGGTACTCTCACATGCACTGATGTTGTCACCAATCCCAAGCATGTGGTACAGCCAGGCCTGGACTGGGAGTCAAAATAGATCCTGGCAGTCCAAGTACTCAGAGGCCCAAATAGTCCTCCACCAGCCCACTAAGTAGTGACTGTCTATGGGACCTTACAGCAGCCCCTCTGGCATTTGCCAGAACCTAAAGATTGCCAGTCCGGGTCTGGGTACAGTAACAGAGTCACACTGCAGATCCGGCAGAAGAAGTCAACAGTTTCAAGTGTCACAATATTAGTATTTCATCTTTGTCAAGTACAGTTGATGCAACTGCAAATGGACCATTTATCAGACTAATTGGCCCAGTGGTGAGATATTGTGAGATCTGTGGTACAAGTGGTATAACGGATATAATGGTATAATGGATAATGGTATGATGGAACTTTAGCACCAGCATGGGCACAAGACAGGCTGAGGTTTGTAGGATGGTGGGTCAAACCTACCCCAAGTAGACCAGATGAGATAAAATCAATCCATCAAATCTGGGAATGTGGGGCCGCCGTTACCCAACTCTTTCCCCCACATGTTCACCTCCATCGGATAATTTAATAAGAGATTGACAGGCATTTTAAGTTGTTCAGCATAAATGCCTGAAAGTAAATGTCTCTGGATAAATGGGAATAATATATTTATACCACATAATAGTATTTAACTGTAGTTTTAAAACCTCATTCTAAGGAATCATCCTCATCCCCCATAAATCTGAGCCCAATCAGTCCTTTGATGCCTTAAGCATTTGCACCTCGCAGCCTGAACAGTGACAAAGGCTCAGTGGAACATCTCCAGGGTAATGGGCTGGAACATTTAATGGAGATAATGATATCAGGGGGAAAACGATAGTTTGGAGCGATGATGATGGTATATTGGTAAGAGTGAAGGGAAAGCCACACATGCATCTTCCCTATAATCCCCAGTTGCTGGGTGAATAGAAAGGGCAGACAAAGAACATTAGCCGGCCCAATTTAACTAGATTTATATCCCGCCACTTCACTGTCACGGCTGAAAATAGCTTCATTCGCACAATTGGAAACAGTAGAAAGTTTCAGCTGAGAAGAAGGTCATTGGAGCCTTGTGGAAAGAAGGAAGGGCAGCGACAGGAGAACAGTGAGACAGGCACTTACTTTGGGGTGAATGTGGTTTAAGATAATAATGTGCAACTAACAAAAAAGAACAAGAGTGAATCACGCCATAGCAATGCCATAGATATCCAGGGTTGGAAGGGTTGCATGCAACTTAATAAGGCTGTGGTCCCAAAACCCCAGCCTTCTCCCGAACAGACTATATGGAGTTCAACCTACAACCTTGTTAAGTTTATATGTTACAAAGGACCTTTAATAAGGCAGTTCCTTGGTCATTAAGCTTATCAACTGTCATCTAACCTACCAACTGAGTCCTGGACTTGGATCCCCTGTCCTTTCCTTGGTTCTTGAGTTTCCACCTTGGTTCTTGAGTCCCTGTCTTGGGTTCAGAGTCCTTGTCTTGGATTTTGAGTCCCTTCTTTGGTTCCTAAGCCTGTGCCCTGGTCACTGAGCCCCTGCCTTGGTTCCTGAGTCTTTGTCTTGGTCTTATTGACTACAGGTCAGGTTTATCAACTGTCATCTAACCTACCAGCTGAGTCCTTGACTTGGATGCCCTGTCCTTTCCTTGGTTCTCGAGTTTCCACCTTAGTTCTTGAGTCCCTGTCTTGGGTTCAGAGTCCTTGCCTTGGATTTCGAGTCCCTTCTTTGGTTCCTAAGCCTGTACCCTGGTTACTGAGCCCCTGCCTTGGTTCCTGAGTCTTTGTCTTGGTCTTATTGACTACAGGTCCATTTAGCCCTGTAAGGCTTGTTTGGCACAGCTTTTTCTAACCCTTTTAATGTTCTAATGTTCTGTTTGGGTACAGGCTGGTCTAGATCTGTGAACATTTTATTACTCTGATTTGCTACAGGTTGGTCTAACCTTTTATAGAACATCTATAACTACTGTATAGAGGTTCTACTGCAATGAATGTGGGTGACCCATGATTTTTGTGCACCCCATGTATTTTTTCACATCCATGGTGACCCACGTATTAGCCTGGGAGGGAAGGGACAAAGAAAATGTTTGCAGTGGGGCTGAAGTGTGGCCCAGACCCCAAACATTATGCCACTAACCACACACACACATGTTCACATGTACGATTCTATAGAATTGCTTATATATAACAAAAGCAATTACAGCAGGAGCAACATCCCAGTGAAACATCAGTAAATGAGCCGCCCTGCTCTCCCCTGCTCCTTCTTTTCTTCCAGTTTAACATGTGAATGTTCCTCCGGTCTAATTGTGCGGCTGCTTAATGCAGAACTCTCTGCTCTCCTTTAGTCATTATCTAAACCTTCCCATCTCAGCGACCATTAATCAAATCTCTTCTCTGCGGGGAATTTTATTCTCTCACCTAAGAGACGCTCCTTGTTGGAATACAGAGAATGGAGACCCACATTAGACTGTCAGGAGTATTTGCCACAAATTAGATAAATCATTTTCTCTGTCCCACTTTCTGGTGTTTATAGATTGCAAGCTCTTAGGGCAGGATGATGAATACATCTTGTGTCATCATCAGTGGGGGAGTAGTTTCTTTTCTGTCTATTAACGCCTTTCATTTACCATTTCTACCATGTATGTACTGCTCATTCTCATGGCTAATAATGTTATAGTTGGCTGTGGTAAAGCTTTATGTGATGGGTGAAGAGCACAACATGGATATTGTGCCATGAACCTTATCTCACTTCCATATCTGCTGCCGTATCCATCGCACCAGAAAAGGCATTGGTACATGAACTTTCAGTTTGGACAAGCCAACAGTGATCCAATAGGATGTGCTTAGACCACTGCGCAAAGTGCACTTGGTCACAAGGGGATGATGTGCCTGATTAATTATGGCCAACGTGTGAATATTTCTCACAATTACATGTGAATAGGATGGGAAGTCAGATTGCCATCACTTCCGGAACCTCCACCATCAAAATGACATGTGCATCTGATTCTTTAGTTGCATTTTTCCTATGCGCCTGCATGGGGCACAATGATGGGAGGGAACCAGGCATGTATCTATTCTGTGAACTTACCCCTAGTTCTGACCCTTAGGGGCAAATTTACTAAAGGGCGAAGTGACTAACGCTGGCGAAAATTCGCCAGCGTGAAGTCATTTTGCAACTTCGCAAATTTACTCAGTCACCCTCAGTAACATCTAGCGCCTATACAGAATTACAAAGTGTGGCTTTTGACACACAAGTTTCTTTACTGAATGGAATTTAGTTTGTATAAAAACTACCACAACCGCACTAACTTCGAGTGAAGGATTCGAAGTAAAAAAGCTTTGAATTTTGAAGTGTTTTTTGGGCTACTTCGACCATCGAATAGGCTACTTCGACCTTCGACTACGACTTTGAATCGAAGGATTCAAACTAAAAATCGTTCGACTATACTGTCCCTTTAAGAAAAAACTTCGACCCCCTAGTTCGCCATCTAAAACCTACCGAACCCAATGTTAGGGGGGAGGTCACCATAGGCTTTCCTAAGTTTTTTTGGTCGAAGGATAATCCTTCGATCGTTGGATTAAAATCCTTCGAATCGTTCGATTTGAAGGATTTAATCGTTCGATCGAACGATTATTCCTTCGATCATTCGATCAAACTATTTGTGCAAAAATCCTTCGACTTCGATTTTTTTGAGCCTTAGAGTAGGGCTTTATACAGTATAAAACCAACATTATCATAAGACCTTTTACTTATGCGAATGATAATGTTTACCCTAAGGCTTGAGCTACACTATTAGAGCTCTGATTTGCTATGTATCCCTGCAGGCATCGGCGACTTACTATTCACTTATCTCTGACCCATGATTAGGTTATAGCTTGTCAGGTTCCCCTTCACACTGCCTCGCACCATTAACTGACATATTTATATAGCGTTTGTGCAAATACAGCTCAGCGAGGAGCAGGGTATGGATCAAGAAAGCTCCTTTCTCCAGGGGGAAACAAGGATGTTACGGAGCAATTGTTAAACACGTTTTGGAAAACATATGATAATAATAAGAAAGTTCTAGTCGACTCAATTTGCTGGAGAGAAGAAGCTGTAATCTACTGCCCTTTAATATCAAGGTGCGACATTGTTCTTTGTTTATGGCTAATTATCCTCCTTAATGTCAAGATGAAGCATCACCCCCAGAGATTCATTGAAAGGGGCAGAAAAGCTGAAATCACTGTTTATAATTTCTATATACGTCTTTGCTATTGTTTCCTGCAACACCTCTTGTCTTGGGTCTCTATTTGCTTTTCTGCAGTGGGGTTCTCCCCTCCAACTCCCCAGAATATTTCAGAAATCCCCCTCAGCTCCACCAACTAAGGGGCAAATTCACTAACTGGCGAAAATTCGCCAGCGCTGGCTTCGTGCACATCGCAACACTTCGCCAGGCGAAAATTCTCCTGGACAATGCTAAGTCACGAAGATCCGAATTTGCACACACGGTACCGAACGCTGGCGAAATTACGCTCAGCAGTTCGAAGTTACGCTAGCGTTGGCTAATTAGCATACGGCGTGCAGTTAAAGTTCAATGGCCGTATTTGCTGCAGCAAATACAGTCAGGGAACCTTAATAAAATTATATAAAGTTATTATATTGCCCTACACATGCGCCCACAGTATAGTTTAGGTGCCATATGTTAGCAAATGTAGGGGGGAAGAAGGATACCCCCCAAAAAAAAATTTACGATCTTTTTCAGTCCATCACCCTTTAAATAGGAAAAACGCCAGCGTTTTTTGGGACTTAGAAAAATTTGAAACTTTTTTTTGAGGAATTCCTATCTACTCAATTCCACTTCGCCTGGTTTGAATTGGTGAAGGCAAGTCTGGCGATAGAGGTAACGGTCAGTAAAATCAAAAACTTGCGTAGTAACGCTTTCGCCAGACCGAAAATTTGACAGGCATAAGAGTGCGAAGTTGCGCCAGAGTCTATCTCCTTGGTGAAATTACCCAGCGAATTTACGCCAGCTACTGTTAGTAAATCGGCGAAGTGCTAAAATGACGTCACGCTGGTGAATTTTCGCCAGCGTTAGCCACTTCGCCCTTTAGTAAATGTCCCCCTAAGTCAGATCAAAGGAACAATTTTGTACTTTGAGATTAGAAGAAAGGATTCATTTCAGGGTACAGAAATGTTTTTTTTCCTATTGATATGTGTATTAATAGGAAAAATTCCCGAATCATGAATTTTGATGCCGGCGTCAATTCGCGGGCGTCATAATCTACACTGGCGACAATTTGACGCGCGCCTATCTTGTCCAATTGCATTAAAGCGTGCGTAAAATTGTCGTCGGGGTCAAAATTGTCACCGGCGTCAAAAATTCTTCTGGGCAAATTTTAGCGGCACTTTCACTAATTTATTCCCCGGCGGTGAAACGGGAAAATTCACCGCAAATTCGAGCCTGACGAATAAATTCGCCCATCACTATTCATTACTGTACATTCAAAAATTGCCTACAATTACATTATTCATAGAGTTACCATTTAAAGTCATATAATCAGAGTCAACACAAACTTCTCAACTTCTGGATTTCTAGTTGCCTTTGATGTGACTACAGTAAAGTAGTCTGATCAAAGTACAGTAAATACTAAAGTATTGAGAGGTACTGGATGTGCTTCTTTCTTCCCAGCCTAATCCATGGGTTGCTCTTTAGAATAACCGCATCCCCCTCTCCATATTTATGTCTCGGGCAGATCATGAACTTGTCAGGAGAGCGAGAGGCAACACAATGGCGCAGGTTTCTGCTCAAATGCAAAGCAGACAAATTCCTCCATCTCTGAATATCAAAACGTTTAAGAGCCGGTGCAACCCCACGACACCCCTTCTGCAGGGGCACTAACACGTTTTATGCAAAGAGCAGATTTATCAGACTGAGATGGAGTTGCACTTGGCAGCAGTTTGGGGGTTTTGCAGATGCGCAACAGAGGGAACAAGTACAAATGAAACAAAGGAACAGCCAGTACTGTCCAACAGAACCACTAAACTGGTGCCAAGAAAAAAAAACATGAAACTGGCCTATGGAGGAAACCTAAGGGGCAACAGGCCATTGATGAAATAAACAGGGATTGTGTAGTTACATTTAGAGCAATGATGCAGAGTCATTTTATGCCTGGGATTTCATTGGGGGCCTTTGCAGACTGTTAGTGATGAGCTCATAATCTACAGTGACTATTTATTACACAAAATTGCATTTTGCCTTTGGTTTCTTGTTGTGACTCACCTTATACCCCAAGGTCTGGACCTTACAATGTTTTTCTTGACTGGACGGAATTGAATATGACCTTTCCTTTAGAGCACCCAGGTATAAATAAGCACTCACCCTAAATCTCACCATACGTGGCCCCCTTAGTTCATAACAAGGTTACAGATATATAGAAACATTGGGGTAACAGTCACCCTGCTATAGTTCCAGGGGTACCCAGGGTACAAATAAACACTCACCCCAAATCTCCCCCTAACTGACCTTCAGACTGCCCCCCCCTTAGCTCATAAAAAGGGTACAGATATATAGAAACATTGGGGTGTCACCCTGCTATAGTTCTAGGGGTACCCAGGGCACAAATAAAACTCACCCCAAATCTCCCCCTAACTGACCTTCAGACTGGGCCCCCTTAGCTCATAACAAGGTTACAGATATATAGAAACATTGGGGTGTCACCCTGCTATAGTTCCAGGGGTACCCAGGGCACAAATAAAACTCACCCCAAATCTCCCCCTAACTGACCTTCAGACTGGGCCCCCTTAGCTCATAACAAGGTTACAGATATATAGAAACATTGGGGTAACAGTCACCCTGCTATAGTTCCAGGGGTACCCAGGGCACAAATAAGCACTCACCCCAAATCTCCCCCTAACTGACCTTCAGACTGGGCCCCCTTAGCTCATAACAAGGTTACAGATATATAGAAACATTGGGGTAACAGTCACCCTGCTATAGTTCCAGGGGTACCCAGGGCACAAATAAGCACTCACCCCAAATCTCCCCCTAACTGACCTTCAGACTGGCCCCCCTTAGCTCATAACAAGGGTACAGATATATAGAAACATTGGGGTGTCACCCTGCTATAGTTCTAGGGGTACCCAGGGCACAAATAAACACTCACCCAAATCTCCCCCTAACTGGCCTTCAGACTGGGCCCCCTTAGCTCATAACAAGGTTACAGATATATAGAAACATTGGGGTAACAGTCACCCTGCTATAGTTCCAGGGGTACCCAGGGCACAAATAAACACTCCCCAAATCTCCCCCTAACTGACCTTCAGACTGGGTCCCCTTAGCTCATGGGCCCCCAAGGTTACAGATATTTATGAACATTGGGGTAACATTCCCCCAACTCCTCCAATCTCCTTGATAACCTTATGGGATAAATGTGTTGTCAGCAGTTTAATCAGTCTCATGCTCATTCAGATCTATGTTGGGATCTGATACGTACATTAAGAGGAGTATTGAGGGATATATTTACATGCTCTTATTACTGAATGTCTCAGAAATCAATTTTTAATGTAAAATGTTAATTTTGAGACTGATTTAGCAGGCACTGACTCAGCACATAGGGTTATATGATAGCAGAACATGCTGAGTCTGCAGGGTGACAATTGATGAGGGAAAGTACATTATTATTATCAGTAGGAATCTTATGGCACAACCCTGGTGATCAGCAAACAAGGTCACCCATTAACCCAAGAGGATCAGAACCTACTACATTAAAGCTGAGATTGAGACATGTCCATCAAGATCAACAAGATATGAGTGTTTTGGCCACTGATCCAAAGGACAAACAATCTACCAAAGTCACATTATTCACTTTGCAGGTGAAAGTTCTGTGTCAAGAGGAAAGATAGAAACCAACCAAAGAACTACAGGTTGGAATATGGATCATGGTGCATATGATGTGGGATACAAAAGGTTTAATAGTTCACTGTGTATCTTCCATAATATCCAATGTGTTCTGAAGATATTTAATCTATATCAATTAGCGATGCCCCGAATCCACTATTTTGGATTTGGCCCGAACCCCTGAATCCTTTGTGAAAGATTCGGCTAAATACCGAACTGAATCCTAATTTGCATATGCAAATTAGGTGTGGGAAGGGGAAACATTTTTTACTTCCTCGTTTCATGCCAAAAAGTCACACAATTTCCTTCCCCGCCCCTCATTTGCATATGCAAATTAGGATTCGGATTTGGTTCAGCCGGACAAAAGGATTCACCCAAATCCTGCTGAAAAAGGCTGAATCCTGAACAGAATCCTGGATTCGGTGCATCCCTAATATCAATGAAGTTATCCTGCCGCCATACTGGGAATACAGTTGTAGAAGAGGGGCACAAATCTCCCCCAAAGTTGTGAGAGGATAATTAATGACTGTAAGTCCTAATTGGTGAGGTATGTATGTGTATAATGAAATATTGGAAGGGTTACTGCCTGCTCTGCTCTCATTGCGTTTTCCCGACAGAAATAGGGATTGATTGCAGACTCTATTATAAAACAAGTTGAGTATGAGTAAAGGGAAGGAACCAATGTGATCATAAGTAAATGCTCAGAAACAGAATATGTTGGAGGTTCAGAAAAGTCTCTGCTGCTTTGAAAAACTGAACCAGAACACCCATTGATCGGCTTATTAATCTTTGCAATAAATCGTGTAACTCCCGGTCCCTACACGGCAGCAGCCTCTGCTCCAGCCCTGCATCTTCATTCTCCAAGAACATTCTATCCGTTATTCTCAGCATATTCTCTTTTGTATTTGCCAGATATATTGGAGAGCGAGTGACAGATCTGCAGCGAAGGAGAGGAGCGACGAAGGACAAATCAGTATATTGACTTTGCTTGGTCCCCTGGAGCCCCAGATGAATGAATAGCGTTGAAGCTGTGGATAAGGGTTAGTTGGGCTTTAAGTCGTTTACTCTTGGACTGGCTTCAGATCAGAGGCAGCTTTTCTATGCACCAACCCAATTTATCCTTCCCCTCGGGCACTGGCCCCCAATGGGGCTGATATAATCAGCCTGTAAATGAGAAAGAGAATCAGCAGCAGAATTCAATCAGAAAAGCAAAATAAATCTTTCTGGCCATTTGTGTTCCACTAATGGAAGAGCTCAGTCAGGAGGCGGCGGTGCTAGTGGCCCAATAACCCATGTACCAAACCCAAACACAGGACCCAGTGGCATTGGAAGCTAAAAATACTCATTTCTGTTTGTTTCATGTCAACAATTGGGTCTTTTTGATACATAAATTATTCTTTTATCTGTCTAATAAAAGTACCTAACCCTGGTAGTCTAGTGGTGCGGCGGGGACGCCCGCCAACCGCTCCTCTTCTCTCTGTGTGCTGGTTCCTAGTGTGCGCGCTGCACACACTTCCGTGATTTATAGGCGCATGCACGCTGGTGTGTTTACGTCAGCGTGCAATGGCGCGAAACTTTAATGTATTTAAAGGGACAGTTTTACTATAATCATTGCCCGTGATAGGATTGATATCCTGGTGCTTCCTGAGCCTTGTGCTTCCTGAACCTGAACCTGTATTCTGTTTGATTATCCGTGTTTGACCCTGCCTGTATCCTGACTATTCTGAACTCTGAATCTTGACCCAGCCTGAACTTTGAACACTCTCTTGCCTGATCCCATCTGTCTGATTGATACCCGGTTTTGACCCTTGCCTGCCTGGCGATTCTGTTATCCGCCTGCCTCGACCCAGCCTGTCTGACCATCCTTCGGCCTAGTCCTTTTGTACCGTGACCTTCGGCCTAAAAGACTCTGCTAACAGCCGTGCCCCTTTGCCAGCCAGAACATCTCGCCTTATACCCCTCGTTAAGTCCAGGTGGCACCCAAGTAAGCTGAGGGCTCCTCCCAAAGCCCAACGGTGGTCACACTACTGGTGAAGCCGAGCAAAGACCAGGGTACTTGCCACTTGTTCTGGTATTGGGTGCCGGCCGTGACAATCTGGTTGTGACTCATCCTTATACACAGAAGTGACATCATCATAAACATGCAAGTGACATCATGGAAGTGATATCATCAGGCAAAGTAGTTGACTTGAGAGAAGTGGTTTAAACTGTTCTACCAGATCTGACCCAACCAGTTAGGCAGATCCCACCTAGTTGTGTGTGTGCATGGAAGGGTCTTTAGATTGTAAGCTCTGCTATAACAAGGAATGGGATATATTGCTCTGCCACATGTTGGCACAATATAAATAAAGGATAATGTCAATATTCTACATCAGGCCTGCTGGTATAGACATTGTCATGCACATGTGTAACACAGAATAACTGTTGCCATGCCCCGCATGCAAAGCAATGGGTTTAGATACCTCTATCTCACAAAGCTTACAATCAACTTTGTGCTGCTGCTCTGATATTCCATGTTATTATTGGCCTTAAATCTCCATCTTTTAGTGCCAAATAAACCCACACAAAGCAATTTAATCTGCCACAGCGATGAGCAGACGTCATCCGGTCGGCCAACGATCAATATCTTCCTTTCATTTTACTCTTGAGGTCTCTTTATAGAGTTCTGAGCTTGCGTATAAGGAATATTTATGAGCAATGGATGTTTTCTGTTACTATCAGCAATGTTCCGAGACATGTTCTTGTAGAACTATACATGTGTACCCGCATGCCTGGCCTAAGTGGATTTTCAAAAGGAATAAATGTACCAGAACAATTCATGCCAAGCTAGATGTACTCTGCATAGATCATTATAAAGCAGGTCCAGCTCCTATTCTACTCTGCTCCGGTAACAATCTAAGCATCACAAGGGTGAACATCAAAAATCCATTAGACCAGAGCTGCCCCAGTCACATATACATTACATGTCTTAGGATACACAGAGGAGTGTACAACCAAAATGCTACAATATAATATAATATAATATAATACAATTGCAAATAACTACTTCTTTTTTTTTAATAAATGTCTTTATTTATTTTCACAAAAGAAAGAAAAAACAAAACAAAATTAAACAAAGTATATAAATAATCTGTTCGGAATTTGGAAGACCAACAGGAAATGCCATAAATTACAAATCTGAACATCTATAGATACTGAACAAGATATTCATACAATCTTCTAAAAAACGGCAGATTTAGAGGAATGAAGGACCATACCCAAAAAATCACCCCTTTCGCTTATAGATTAGCAGACTATTGATTTGGTGACTCCTGGGGGGTGAATGACAATTCCGTGTTTGTGATCCATAAAGATTCTGTATATATTGAGTCGTGTCTTGTACTGCGTTGTTGCTGAGTAACAGTTCTGTATCAAACCACGTGGTATGTCGAAACGCGCAAATCGTTAAATGTTTAGTATGAGTTGGGAGTGAGGATATATATGGCATCCAGGTCGAAAAATTTTTTTCTGTGTATTCCTCTTTATTTGTAGTGGTTTCTAGTCCATGTGAAAGATATAGTGAAGTTTTTGTCTAACTAACGAAAGTTGGGGTACCGATGGGCAGGCCTGGACTGGGAGTCAAAATAAGCCCTGCCAATCCAAGTATACAGAGGCCCCAACAGCCCCCTACCAGCCCAAATAGCCCCCTACCAGCCCACTATATGGTAACTTTCTATGGAACCATACAGCAGCCCCTCTGGCATTTGCCAGAACCCACAGCTTTCCAGTCCGGGCCTGCCGATGGGGAAAGCCAATGATGAAGAATAGTTTTCCTAGATGCTGCCATTAGTCTGTCCGCTAAGCAACTCTCAGATCGTGATAGCTTTAGTTGTGAAGGGGGAATCCCAAAAAGTACCCATAATAAAGAAAAGGGAGCTGTCAGTTGAGTTAAAGATCTCCAGTATCCCTGTACATTTCCCAAAATTTCTGTATTACAGGGCAAAGCCAAATGCAGTGTACCAGGTCTGCTCAAGGCTGATGGCATCTCAGACAGTTATCCCTGTCCAAGGTGCCAATATGAAAGCAGCTGAGCGGTGTAAGATAGGAATGATGTAAGATCTGTAGTGACATTTCTTGGTATTTGCTCGAAGACAATACCCGCATCGTTTTTGCATGACATTGAAGTAATTGAGCGTTATCAATTTGCGGAAGTATTGAGGTCCATTTAGCTAGAAAAGTATCTGTTGATTCTATTGACAATGTGGTTCGAATAATTCTGTATATCTGGGCCGTAGTTTTGAATGAGTCTTTTTTAGTGTATTTATCGGATTTTCTTTGTCTGCCTGGGATAGATGTTGAAGAATCGTTTTAGTGAAATGGATAATCTGAATTGAAAGTAAATAGTCGTTGGAGAGAAAGGGGAATTTTTGAATCAGAGATTCTTTTGGTGGTGTAGTAAAAGTCTCACTAATAATATCCCCTACCAATCTAAAATTTTGATTTTGCCAATCCACAACTGTCTTATTATTATTCCCTATCGGGAAATTTGGGTTACCAAGCCATGTCTCAAATAACTACTTCTAATATATTACATTTCCTGTAGGCTATATGATCAAATCCCTAAGCAGCCCAGAAAACACTGAGCATGTGCACAGTCTTGGTCTTGCAAAGATGTATAACAAAGTTACAAGATGGTGACCCCCTGTAGCCAACTTTGAAAGCATAAATTATTTGTTTGATTAGGCTTGTGGTGCAGTAAGTTCACGTTTATATTTAGTATACAAAATACAGCATTTCTAGCCTTATTCTATTTTAGACTTTACATGCCCTAATGGAGGCTTTATTAATTCCTGCTCAAAGAATAATGTCCTGGTACCGCTTTGTGCTGGGAATTTGGACATTTTATATGCAAAGCATTATTTTACTTTGCAAACTCAATCACTAGTGTAAACAGTAACAGCTTAGAAATTAAATTTATTTGCAATCAAAGCTTTGGCTCTTCTGAACTTTGTCATGACAAACGTTCCCACTAACTGCCATTAATATACCGATTGTCCTTCTGCTTTTGAAGGGGACGACTCCTAGAGGCTCAGGTTTCTGCTGGGAAAGAATAAGATGACCACAAAATGTTCTATTATTCAATCTGGAACACAATTAGACCATAACCTGATCTCATTGTTCTTGCTCTGCCCAAATGCTATACTCCCACTGGGACCTAATAAATATTGTTTTACCAGATACACTTGTGTGTGTAAGAGCAGCAAGGAAACAGGGGAACACGAGAGCAGGGGAGCAGAGTGA
Source organism: Xenopus petersii (assembly GCA_038501925.1). NCBI lineage: Eukaryota > Metazoa > Chordata > Amphibia > Anura > Pipidae > Xenopus > Xenopus petersii. Next base: position 138,975,502 of record CM076681.1, read on the forward strand.
AAGAGATATCAATGTTCTCCTCAGCTGAAAGGTCATTAAGACTTGAGTAAGGTAAAGGAGCTGGAAGCCAATCCATTTCCAATGTGCCATTAGCACTGTTACACCCAACGGAGATGGATGTGGAGAACAACAAGGATCTTGTTTCCAGCTGAAAGCTCTTGACCTAACAATGTCCTAGAGAATATCCTATTCCCAGAAGCAAGCAAGCACAAATATGTTGGCATTCTTTCATTTCTTGGATCATACCTGCTCACTAGGGAAGCACCCCAGCACTCAAAAAATTGCATTATATGTTAAAACATAGGAAATTGCAAGGAGATACAAGCTAAAAAGAAGTGCAAACAAATGAGATGGGGATAATAAATAATGCTGCTAGGCCTTCAGTCTTAGCTATGACTTAGAATGGGATTTGTAAGTGGTTGGTGCCAGCAATGCTATGAGTATCTATATTTATTCACTTCTGGGAGACCTCATACTCTTCTGAGAAGCCAAAGTCTGTGCTACAAGTCCATAAATCCTACATGCCTACTGATTACAACTTGTCCTTAGCAGATTTATTACAGTCACCTGTTGTTAGGAAGTTTAGAGACTACTTGGAAACAGATTGTCCTGGTCTGTCTGTTGGGCGGTGAGACTTTGCAGTAGTTTGGAAAAGCATGAAAGACTCTGTACGTTACTGCATTCTATGATTGGTTCAAGCAGTGTAGGTTTAGATGTGAAGCAGAGGGACAATGCTAGGATGTCCTAACTAGAATGACAGCAGGTCTTCTACTCAAAGCCTGATTCAAGAATATCTGTTTACAAAGGGTAAATACATTTTAGCTAGAGTACATGACACTTTTTGAAACTATGAGTAGGTCATTTTCTAGCTTCATCTTTGTAGGAGATGAGAGGAGTCAATATAATAAACTTCTCTCTTCCCTATTCTTCTTTCTTGACCACGAAAGTGTCCTAAGGGGCCACCAAAAGCCCACATCTGGGAGGGATTCCGTCTTGGGGATACAAGAGAATAAATAATAATTTAATGTAGGCCCTTCAAGACAAGGTATAGAACCCAAAGCTGTTTTACTACTTTTACCTGTAGCGCTTTCACAAAGTTATAGTCTTGGACTACCTCCAGTCATGTTTGATGCAAAGGTTGAGGTTGCGACTGATCACTGAATCTTGCATGAAAAAGAAATGAGAAGGGGGCAATTATGTGATGTTAGCATCCCTTTAATGCCAGCCCACATGCCCTGTCAGGCTAACTTGGAGCACCCAGTTGGCTCTACAGGAAAGCAGCTTGGCAACCTTCATACTTGAGTGTGTGGCGACACCGAGGGCGGCCAGCATGGACTCTTTAAAAACAATGTTCTACACTTTAGAGAGTAATTTCAGCATTAACTTTGTTTCCTTCAGCAGCAATTATTCTTCAGCAGCTCATCAATATGCATCCCTCGGCCGTTGCATAATTAGCCCTTATTTATAATCTCATTTATTTTTTATACACAAGTTAAAATAGTGTTCCCTTATTTCGTGCCATATACGAGACCTCATTAGCTTACCTCTTCTTCTCAAAAGTTCTGAGAGGTCTTTGTTCATCTCACCTTTATTTTAATAGCTTCTCACCCAGTCTTCTGCTAATCAAACAAAGGAATCGCTCCCTGATATGCCCACCTTGAGGTGCATGATATAAAGCTGATCCGATCGTGGGCCCTAGGGCCCAACAAATTGTTTCGCAATGAGGAGAATATGGGTGGTCAGGTCGAGGGCCGCATCAGGTCAACTTTCAGCCAGATATTGATCAGGGAAGCCTGTCGGAGGGCCCCATACACTGCCCAATAAGCTGCTGACTTGATCTATTGGCATCTTATATCGGCCCATGTATGGGGATACACAGGCAGATTAAAGCTGCTGATATCGGTCCTTTAGACGGATTCGGCAGCTTAGCTGTCCATGTGTGGGGGCTCGCGATGGGTCTTCCCGATCCATATCAGGCCAAAAATCGTCTAGATATCGATCGGTCAAGTTTGATTTTTTTCTACGATCCAGGACCACATCAGCTAGTTGATGGCAGCACTTAAGAGGGGTGATATACATGGCATGTGAGTGCAAGTATTAGTCCAGACATGCTTATAATGTCTCATGGGGAAACAAACAGGTCTGGGGGGATGTAATGGAAAATGCATGTAGAGACGTAAGATTTTGTAGGGCACCCTGATTATTCAAGATGTCAACTTCTAATTTACACCCAGTGCTCTTCTTAAAAGAAAATCTACCTAGGCCATAGCTTTATTTTACCTGCAGTGGCTCCATATTGGCCTACTTGCTTCTGAATACACTGCCCATGCATTCACTGCCTATTTGTGCTCTTTCATGTGTGGAGGGCAGCGAGTTAAAAGAGTAGTAAATATGCCAAGGTGGCACAGTTGTGGCCACTCAGCAGCCACATGATTACAGGACATAACCACACAAAAAAGTGACTAAAACATATTCAGAACTAATGTTTGCCCAAGAAGAAAAAATAACGCAACACCTAACGTATCTCAGAAGAAAAAAACTTTCTAAAACAATAGTTTTCAGGTAAAAGAATGAGGGGAGCAATTAATATTCAAATTAAATTGAAATTGAAGAAAGCTAAATATAATTCTGTAGTCATGAATAAATTGCATGTGTTAATTTTTTTTTTCAGTTTAAACAGTTTCAAGGTATTGACAGAATCAATGTTCTTCATTTGAGGCTCTTATCATCTCCTATGAAATTAACAATAATAATAATTGGAGAAAAGAAGGTGGGTGAGGAGCGCAGTCGGCTGAAGCTTAGAGAACAAAACAGAACATTGGGATAAAGAAGAGTGAAACCAATGTTTGTAAAGAGGGCTGAAAGTTTAAATGCCCGGCCCAGGGGTTTGTTGGAAGGGACTGAGCTGGTGTTACCCTCTATGGTCAGAGGACATTGTTAATGCTAACTCTGAACATTCCTGTAGAGTATCTAGAACTTAGTAAAATTTGGTTTATTGAATCATTTGCATCAGCAGCTGGAAATTTAGTAAATTACTCAAAAATACAAATTTGTTGCTACACCAAAAACATCATATGACATTGCTGGTGGTTAGTGGCCTTTTTATGCTCCCATGGATGGGCTCCATCCATGAAAACTTTGTCCAAATATTGCCAATGCATGTCACTAGTTTCTTGGCTGTCAGATAGGGTCTAACCCTATTCCTGTAAACCCTCCATAACCATGGCATACTATTAAAAGTCCTGCCTTTGACTAGGTTTCCTCCTTGAAGCTCCAGCCTTTATCCAGGGTTCAGGTCCAACCTCTGGCCAGGGCCCCCCTAAAATTGTGCACCGACAACAGAAAATATCAGTGTATAAGTTATTTAACCATAGTTTTAAGAACATGTAACATAGCAAATGCATATTCACTGCAAATCTAACCGGCTTTCAAGAGTATTGGATATTCTCCAGAATTCTCATCCTAATTGGCCTTCAGGCTGAGCTCCATTGCCACTACTTCAAGCTCCACTCCCTTGGGGTCCAGTCCTACAGTCTGGAAACCAATGAACTAGTGTGTAATGATAAATGGCACAAAGGGAATGAATATCTAAGACTTTCTGCTGAATTCCTCGATTCAGATTTCCACCTATTTGTGGAACTAATCCAAAGGGACCATAAAAATATTCTCAGCCGGATATTGGGAAATGGTCTCACCGGCACCTACCTGCTATCATCTATAGAATCTCTACACCTGCCTGAACTAATGTCTGAACTGAGGGTTACAGGAGGTAGACTACACTACAATCATTGCCAAGTAGATACAGATACTCTGGGGTGATTAGCTTGGATCCTCCCCATTTCTGGGATTGAGCACTTCCAGTTAATATGATAATATTTTAGTAAACATAGGCATTTAATTTATGGGCAGAATGTCCCATCTCAACACAAAATGGTACATACATCCCATCAAGGAAATTTCGTTCTGAAGGTTAATAAATCAATATAAGCCCACTACCTATAAATATCTGCTCTCAGGGTAACATGCTAGATGCTGCCCTTCAGTACCCGGATGTAGGTAGGCAACTAACATCATGACATGATGATCCAATAAGTACATCACACGGGGTTGAGTCTGTCTTCAGTTGTTTCAGCTCAGAGAAGATCACTCCACCCCCCCCCTCGGCCTATAATTAGCTATAATAAACTAATAAACTTAAAAGCACAGTCAATAGTCTGTACAGATAGATAGCATACAACTATGGCAGCATAGGTATTCCCCTGTACTAAGCACAATTCAGCAGGAACAGCCCCCTAAGTTTGCTCATAGTCTGTACAGAGAGATCCCATAAAACTATGGCAGTTTAAGTATTCCCTATACTAAGCATAATTCAGCAGGAACAGCCCCTAAGTTTGCTCATAGTCTGTACAGATAGATCCCATAAAACTATGGCAGCATAGGCAGGCCTGGACTGGCAATCTGTGGGTTCTGGCAAATGCCAGAGGGGCTGCTCTAAGGTGCCATAGAAAGTCAGTATTTAGTGGGCTGGTGTGGGCTTGCTCATAGCCTGTACAGAGAGATCCCATAAAACTATGGCAGCATAGGTATTCCCTGTACTAAGCACAATTCAGCAGGAACAGTCCCCTAAGTTTGCTCATAGTCTGTACAGAGAGATCCCATAAAACTATGGCAGCATAGGTATTCCCTGTACTAAGCACAATTCAGCAGGAACAGTCCCTAAGGGGCATGTTTACTAACATTGGAGATAAATATCTGGAGAGATTTCTGGAGATGTTGCCCATAGCAACCAATCAGATCTTTGCTTTTGTTTTCTAAGTTATAGATGGCTGTTTAAATCTAATTGCTGATTGGTTGCCATGGGCAACATCTCCAGAAATCTCTCCAGATATTTATCTCCAATGTTAGTAAACATGCCCCTTAGTTTGCTCATAGTCTGTACAGAGAGATCCCATAAAACTATGGCAGCAGTCTGTAGCTCGTCATACCTTATAAACTCAAATTATACCCAAATTAAAGGGAACTATAATACAATAGAGAAATTCGTTTTAGAATAAATAAATGGAATGTTAGGGAGACAGAGAAAGAAGCAGGAGGAGCAGAGATTTAGAGGGCATAAGCCAAAACTATATTTTACTGACACTCAGACCTGGGGGACCTTATGTCTGGGCCCAGGCAAATAAAGAGACTCTCTGCATCTGATTCCTTTCCAGACCCATAAAGCCTCTTTTCAATACAAGAAAGATCAAGATGAATAATGGATTTAATTAAGGAAAATGGGTCTGGAGTCAGGTAAAAGAATGCAAAAGGGACTTCGGTGAGCTGACGGGAGGTGCCATTTATCGATTCCCCTAAAGTGTTAGGTGCTGCAATAAGAAGCTCGGGATGTAAAAGTGCACTAGTTAGGAGGAAACCTTGACTATGTCAGACAGGACCAGTTCCAGAACCCTTTTCCCTGAAGCTGCAAAAACAGAGTAGAAAAGTAATTTCTTAGAGATATAAATTTCCCAGTCTGCAGTGCCTTGCATGGGTCACTGGCACATTAGTCCTTGCCAAAAGCAGAGGTACATAGTTACATAGTCTAAGTTAAATTGGGTTGAAAAAAGTCCATCAAGTTCAACCCTTTCAAATGAAAACCCAGCCCCATACACACACCCCTCCCTATTTTTAATTAAATTCTATATACCCATATCTATACTCACTATAGAGCTTAGTATCACAATAGCCTTTGATATTATGTCTGTCCAAGAAATCATCCAAGTCCCTCTTATAGTCATTAACTGAATCAGCATCACAACATCACCTGGCAGTGCATTCCCCAACCTCACTGTCCTGACTGTGAAGAACCCCCTACGTTGCTTCAAATGAAAGTTCTTTTCTTCTAGTCTGAAGGGGTGGCCTCTGGTACGTGATTCTCTTTATGGGTAAAAAGGTCCCCTGCTATTTGTCTATAATGTCCTCTAATGTGCTTGTAAAGTACAAAAATGGAACCTATAGTTCTACACAATTTAGTATAATCTGCAAAAATAGAAACAGTACTTTCAATGCCCACCTCCAGGTCATTAATAAACAAGTTAAACATTACGGTACTCCACTAACAACACTGGTCCAATTAGAAAATGTTCCATTTACCACCACTCTTTGTAGTCTATCTTTTAGCCAGTTCTCTATCCAGGTACAAATACTATGTTCCAGGCCAACATTCCTTAATTTAACCAGTAACCTTCTGTGTGGCACTGTATCAAATGCTTTAGCAAAGTCTAAGTAAATCACATCCACTGCCATCCCAGAATCAAGGTCCCTGCTCACCTTCTCATAAAAAGAAATTAAGTTAGTCTGGCAAGATCTATTACGCATAAAACCATGCTGGCACAAACTCATAGTATTATGATTTTCTATGAAGTCCAGTATCTTATCCTTTATTAACCCTTCGAAAAGCTTTCCTACCACTGATGTCAGACTAACTGGCCTATAGTTTTGAGGCTGAGAACGGGATCCTTTTTTGAATAGAGGCACTATGCCAGACCTCAATGAATCCTGAAAAATTAAGTAAAAGGTTTGGCAATCACAGAGCTAAGCTCACTAAGTACCCTGGGATGAATACCATCTGGCCCTGGACCTTTGTTAATCTTAACATGTTCTAGTCTCTTTTGAATTTCCTTATGTGTGAACCATGCATCATTAGTTGTTTTACTGGAATTGGGACTATTAAGAAGGAAACCGTCATTAACTGGTTCCTCATTTGTGTAGACAGGTGAAAAATATGAGTTCAGAATCTGCGCTTTTGTTATGTTTTCATTAACCAGCTGACCCCCCTCTGATATTAAAGGTCCCACCCCTTCCTGCTTCATTTTTTTACTATTGACATATTTAAAAAAAAATTTTGGATTCTTTTTACTGCTTGCTTCAATATCCTTTTCCATATCAATTTTAGCTTGCCTTATAGCTTCTTTGCATGATTTATTGGCCTCCTTGTACCTTATAAATGTTTCGGCTGTCCCAGCTAACTTGAAAGCCTTAAAAGCAGGTCTTTTCTTACCCACCTCAACACCAACGCTTCTATTGAACCAAAAAGGTTTTGCTTTGCAACGACGTTCCTTGCTTACAAGTGGAATATACTGACAAGTATATTTATTAAGCAGCATTTTAAAGACTTCCCATTTTTGTTCTGTGTTTAACCCCGTGAAAAGCATTTCCCACTTAATATGTTGCAGAGATGCCCTTATACTGTCAAAGTTTGCACGTCTGAAATTTAGTGTTTTAGTTACTCCCTTATAGAATTGCTTCTGAAACAGAATCTCAAAGGAGACCATGTTATGATCACTATTCCCTAAATGCTCACCCACACAAATGTTAGAGATGAGTTCAGTATTATTAGTTATTACAGGTACAAAAGAGAGTTATTACTAGTAGGTTCTTGAACGAGCTGGAATAGAGATAGAGAGGGGGCAAGAAGACAATGTTGGGGGGCAGAGACAAGAAGTGTGGGGTACCCACCACAAACCTGTGGGAAAGATATGGACCGTACATGCCCCATTTACTAACATGACATGAACGAGCCCTGGGGCTACAAACCAGCTGGTGCATTTTACACCCGCATTTATGTTTTGAGGTTGTAAAGAAACTGAGAGAAGAAGACAGGAACCCAAAACTCTAGCCTGACTATGGCCCATTTAGATGCACTTTAACTCTGGGGGATTTAAGTAGACATTCAGTCACACTTTTTTTGTATGTGTCCCCTCACTGCTTGTCTCTGCCCCCCCCAACATCACTTCTTGCCCCTCTCTATCTCTCTTCCCCCAAACTGCCTGTCTCTTGCCCTTCTCTCTTTGCCCTGACATCCTTTTTATTCCTCTATGTGTCCTCAGATCACTTTCACTGCCTTCACTTTAATTCAGACCATCAGATCAATGTCTAATTAAATCCAAAGTCCCCAAATCAACTCTTCAAGCAATGCAAAGGGATAAGTGCCACCATGTCCTTTAAGGGCATCTCTGTGCCGCTTGCAGTCTGATGTGTGGGCAGAGAGCGCTAAATGAAGTCTATGGTGCCGGCCTGCAGATTTCTGTGACATTTACAGAGAGCTGCACTTTACCTGTTAAATAGCACTTTGCAAGGACAAGCGGGGCACTAAGTGTTTGGGTGATGTTATTGCTCTTTAAGCAATTTGATTTCAGTTCTTCTAAATGCCACCCAGCAGCACTTTCCCAGGCATTTGATGCCAATGCTCTGAGCCTGCCCCAGATGTTTATTGATAGAGATGATTTGGGCTACAGGCACTTTAGTGTCAGATCATTCACTACAGAGAAAGATGAAGAAAGTGCTCTGGACTCCAAAGGTGCTGAGTTCACTACAAAACCTGCGCCGGGTACTAACTGGGCTCTATGCTCGGTTGATGAGGGTAAAATCTCTTGCAAATAGATGTGCGAGGCGTTAGTTAACATTTAGAGTAGGTACTTGGAAAGACACTTACTGGCATAGTTATAAGTCTCAGGCAGATCCTAAACTGCCTCCATCTATAATTCATAAGAGCCAAATATGCAGGAGTTACAAATTCAGCATCAGACAGGCTGTAATGGGGAACATGAGCGCACAGGCGAGAATGTCAGCAGTCTGCCCAAGGATTGTGCCGCCCTATACCTTATATAGAGCCTGCTGGCAGTCATTCTTTCCTTACACCCTTACAACCTTTAACTCAGCAAGGTGATTGGAACCTAGACCTATAGGGCAATGAATTCAAATAACACTCGTGTAGAACACAGGGCACAGGGCACAGCAAACCCATTTTAAAGGTACAGAACTTTAGGCTGATGGCACCCAGCCTGCAACCACCACCACCACTGCCCCATACATTTCTCATATACAGCTCATATAGTCTTTACTTAAGACAAAGGTTCCCTGCCCCTCCCATGTAAGCTGCCATCAGTGTATTCTAGTCCCACCCACTGCTTGAGTCACAGGCTCCCTGCCCTGTTGTAATGTGCATAAGAGAAAGAGAGGTGCCTTATTGCCTTTTCGTTACAGCGAGGAGGATCTTGGTGCCTTCATTTCTCTTAATAAAACCCTTCGCTAGTGTGAAAGCGAGTTTGAGACACAAATAAAATATTTTACTGAGTCGAGAGATAAAACGTTTTATTGAGTCATTTTTTAAATGAGCGGAGACAGGGAGATCAATAATCCTGCTGGCTGGTGACACTGATGGACAGTAACGGAGTGTCAGGGAAGGGAATGACACCCCATAGAAATGATAAGGATTCTCTTCGCTGGGTGTGAGGACCACAATTCAAAAAGTTTTTGTGGGGTTCCTTAATTTATGACTGCAGCTCTCAACCGCTTTGTGGGGAGCCCTCAGAAAACATGGAGGCCTGGCAACCCTGGCAATGCAAAGAAAAGGCATTTATTTTAAGTGAATTAATCTCAGTGTTCCTAATGAGCTTGGAAATCATAGAGAAATATGAATAATTTAATATCAGTGTCACAGATCCCATTGTTACACATGAGCGCTTACTCGGGGAGACATCGCAGCCTTGTCTGGAAATGTTGTGACTTTGAGAAAAGGCCATTTCTGCTCATTCTCTGGAAAGTAAAAGACATTTGAATTACTTTAATATACAGTAAAGAGACTTTTTACCTCCACTCCAGCAAGAAATGTGACCAATAAACAGAGTCTCCAAAAATGGGATGTGAAGGAATTGCTGAGAATCTCGGAATTATTCCTTAGTGAGACGGGTTCAGCCTGCACCGACAGCGCAAGCGTGGGCGCATGACTAGGGTCTGGTAAGGGAGTACCATATATACCCGAGTATAAGCCGAGTTTTTCAGCCTCCAAAATATGCTGAAAAACTCTACCTCGGCTTATACTCGGGTCAAGCGCAAAAATGGTCGCCGTCGTCTAAGAATAGTCGCCGGTGTCCAAGAATAGTCTCCAAGAATAGTCGCCGGCATCCAAGAATGGGAGTAGAAACCCTCAATTTTTTGATTGAAACTTACCAAAGCTGCTGCATTTCTCACCCTAGGCTTATACTTGGCTTATACTCGAGTCAATAAGCTTTCCCAGGTTTTGGAGGTAAAATTAGGTACCTCGGCTTATACTCGGGACGGCTTATACTCCAGCATATACGGTACTCAGTTATTTTATAATAATACTGGATGTGGAGCTCCCTGCAAATCCGCACATTCTACAGGGGCCCTTATTCTATCTGTGAGTCAGATGCTCACCCCTAATTCTATCTGGGAGTGAGAAGCTCATCCCTAATTCTATCTGGGAATTAGAAGCTCATCCTTAATTCTATCAGAGAATTGGAAGCTCACCCCTAATTCTATCTGAGAGAGAGACTTAGGGCTGGACTACAAGGCCGATTACGCCACAATCCGACGCACTGTGCAAAATCGCAGACGTCACGTCGGATGCGACGGAAATAAGGTAAGTAATGCCAGCGTCAGATCTTGTTGCATTGTTGATGCGACACGACACGACTGTTGGATGCAGACGCAGCGTGTAGTTGTGCCGACAATTGAATTACTTACCTTATTTCCGTCGCATCCGATGGGACACCTGCGAGTTTGTGGCGGAATCGACCGTGTAGTCCTGCCCATAAGGTGCACACCATAGACAGTTTCACCTGGGGGCCTGAGCTAAGAAATATCACAAGCAATGCAGTGCTGTGCAATGCTGGTTTTGACTCCTGAAATAATGTAGTAGGGACCAGGCGATTAACAGGCCTAGAGGAAAACTGACTTCTGGAACATCGTAGCAGGACTCAGATCCTGAGCAATCAACTAATTACTAATGAGGAAAGTGTGCGCTGAGGCAAGAGATGGAGCATAATGTCTATCCGCATGGCGCCTGCTGGAGACGTTGAGTTAAACAAGCTCCATGCCGCTCTGCCATTGTATCCAATGTGATTCCAGTCATTTAGTCATTGTTTAGTAAAACTCACAGCAATGTGCATTTATTCCATATTCATTCAATAGATTCAGGGCTCATGTACTAACTCTTCTCTAACAATCAGCCCACACAAGTCTATGGAACTGCCAGTCGTGCTGTACCCACCACCCCTTTAATTAACCTCTCCGCTATGTAAAGTGGTTTCGGAACATGTGCCCAATTCATTCTGCACCTCAGGAAATCTGCTCTTTGTGCTCCTTCCTACACAGACTTTCCTGTATTCTAAAGAAATGATATCAAGCCACAACCAGATATCTTGCATTATATTTATCAATGTTTTAAATCTGACAGTGGGGCGTTTCTTATTTGTAAATGGTTATTGTTTCGCCTTCTTCTATTCATACAACTTTCTGTTACTCAGTTCAGCTGGAACAGTCCCTAAGTTTGCTCATAGTCTGTACAGAGAGATCCCATAAAACTATGGCAGCATAGGTATTCCCCTGTACTAAGCACAATTCAGCAGGAACAGTCCCCTAAGTTTGCTCATAGTCTGTAAAGAGAGATACCATAAAACTATGGCAGCATAGGTATTCCCCTGTACTAAGCACAATTCAGCAGGAACAGCCCATAAGTTTGCTCATAGTCTTTACAGAGAGATCCCATAAAACTATGGCAGCATAGGTATTCCCTGTACTAAGCACAATTCAGCAGGAACAGTCCCTAAGTTTGCTCATAGTCTGTAAAGAGAGATACCATAAAACTATGGCAGCATAGGTATTCCCTTGTACTAAGCACAATTCAGCAGGAACAGTCCCTAAGTTTGCTCATAGTCTGTAAAGAGAGATACCATAAAACTATGGCAGCATAGGTATTCCCCTGTACTAAGCACAATTCAGCAGGAACAGCCCCTAAGTTTGCTCATAGTCTGTACAGAGAGATTCCATAAAACTATGGCAGCATAGGTATTCCCTGTACTAAGCACAATTCAGCAGGAACAGCCCCTAAGTTTGCTCATAGTCTGTACAGAGAGATCCCATAAAACTATGGCAGCAGAGGTATTCCCTGTACTAAGCACAATTCAGCAGGAACAACCCCCTAAGTTTGCTCATAGTCTGTACAGAGAGATCCCATAAAACTATGGCAGCATAGGTATTCCCTTGTACTAAGCACAATTCAGCAGGAACAGCCCCCTAAGTTTGCTCATAGTCTGTACAGAGAGATCCCATAAAACTATGGCAGCATAGGTATTCCCTGTACTAAGCACAATTCAGCAGGAACAGCCCCTAAGTTTGCTCATAGTCTGTACAGAGAGATCCCATAAAACTATGGCAGCATAGGTATTCCCTTGTACTAAGCACAATTCAGCAGGAACAGCCTCCTAATGTTGCTCATAGTCTGTACAGAGAGATACCATAAAACTATGGCAGCATAGGTATTCCCTGTACTAAGCACTTTAATCTGTCATGTTTGGGATATGTAAATGTGCCTGTTGGGACGACATTATACAAATTGCAGTGATGTGCGTAACAATGAGCAATTTATCATCGCGCTTATTTATTGCCTCAATTCAGAGCCTGGCAAATATATTTGGTGTTTGTAATATTGCGGCGCAGGAGTCAGGGAACAATAGAAGTGATTTGCTGCCGTATTCAGACATTACACATTTGATAATGTTTTAGTAAGTGGGTGGCAAGGAGAATATTTGTTGCAATGAGCAGCTTTATGGTCTTGATTTATGGAGCGATGTCCTTTACAGCTGGGAGATTTATATCTCTTGTGACTGCTGCTCTAATTAATGTTCCAGGGAATATCTGGGAGCTGCAACTGGTTCTGGGTTTCAGATGAAAATCTGTGTTATCCTCAAGGAAAGAACCAGTGGAACTGTTCCAACCCAATACCCAACTAGTTCTGTCCCACTCTCAGGTTCTACTCACTAGATATGTACTGAAACCTCTAACCTTTCATTTCTCCTAAGACCAAGTGCAATGCTTTCTCTTCTACTCACTGTACTTTCTCCTCCCCTACTCACTCTAATTTCTCCTACTCACTGCATTCTCTCCTCCCATACTGACTGCACACTCGGCTTTACTACTCACTGCAGTCTCTCTCTCCGCCCCTAGTAACTGCATTTTTCCTACCCTACTCACACTGCTCTCTCCTACTCACTTCATTTTTTCCTCCCATACTAACTACACTAACTCTCCTTTCCTACTCACTCTACTCTCTCTTACTCAGCAGTCTCTCTCTTCCCTTAGTAACTGCATTTTCCCTTCCCTACTCACTCTCCTTTCTTCTCCCCTACTTCCCCTAGTAACTACATTTTTCCTCTACTCACTCAACTTTCTCCTCCCATACTCACTCTACTCTCTTTTCCCCTAGTCAGTCTACTCTTTCCTACTTATTGCACTCTCTCCTCTCCTTCTCACTGCATACTCTCCTTTCCTACTCACTCTATTATTGCCTATTCACTGCATTGTACTCCCTCTGATCCTCTAACTCTGCTGTCTCCTACTCACTCTACTCTCTCTTACTCAGCAGTCTTTCTCTTCCCTTAGTAACTGCATTTTCCCCTTCCCTACTCACTCTCCTTTCTTCTCCCCTACTTCCCCTAGTAACTGCATTTTTCCTCTACTCACTCAACTTTCTCCTCCCATACTCACTCTACTCTCTTTTCCCCTAGTCAGACTACTCTTTCCTACTTATTGCACTCTCTCCTATCCTTCTCACTGCATACTCTCCTTTCCTACTCACTCTATTCTTGCCTATTCACTGCATTGTACTCCCTCTGATCCTCTAACTCTGCTCTCTCCTACTTACTGTACTCTCTCCTGTGCTCTTCTCTTCTACTCACCTCATTCTCTGCTACTCACTCTTACCTATACTCTCCTACTCAATGCACTCTCTCCTCTCTTACTCACTGCACTTTCTCCTCTCCCACTCACTCCTATCTCTCCTCTCTTACTGCACTCTCTCCTCCCCTACTCACTATAATTTCTCTTTCCTACTCACTCCTATCACTGTACATACTTCTAACTGCATTCTTTACTTTCCCAATTAATGTACTCTCTCCTCTCTTAAAGGAAAACTATACCCCCCAAACAATGTAGGTCTCTATTAAAAGATACTGAGTAAAACAGCTCATGTGTAAAACCCTGCTTCATGTAAATGAACCATTATCATAATAATATACTTTTCTAGTAGTATGTGCCATTGGGTAATCAGAAATAGAAAATTGCCATTTTAAAAAATAAGGGCCGCCCCCTGGGATCGTACAATTCACTGTGCACACATACAAACCACATGTAAGGTCACATGAGCCAATTAACAGACAGAGTTCTGCCTTTTGCTTCCTCACTTCTTCCTGTTACAGTTATGTGTTGTAGTATTTCTGGTCAGGTGATCTCTGAGGCAGCACAGATAGAGTCACGAAATGGTGGTTCAAGGCAAGAGATGTAAAAGAGCAATATTTATGTAAATATATATTCCAGTTTGGTAAGATTCTTTAATATGTCATTCAATTTGATATAAACTATCTGTTGCTTAAGTATTCATTTTGGGGGTATAGTTTTCCTTTAATGCACTCTCTCCTCTTCTACTCATTCCTGTCTCTCCTCTCATACTAACTGCACTCTATCCTCTCCACCAATTGCTCACAGAAAAAAACAGAAAATCTTAGTAGAAAAGGAAGGAATTATCCATAAAGCAGACTTTTAGGTTCAAGGTTTATTTTCTACTGTTTCTGCTTCCTTTAGTGAAGAGGAAAACTTAATAACTTGGTCATCTTATGTATTGTAGTAGACAGACAAAAAAAATCATTATTTTGAAATTAGTTAAACCACCTGATTTATTTTTTAAAAATATCAAGTTGTTCTGGCTTTTTATTATAATTAATATAATTCATATAGTTACATATAGTTTAATATATATATATATCCCATCTGAACAAAAAGTTACAAAGACTTATATCAACACATGGTTACACATAGTGAAACAGAACATGAAAGTGTGCTAGTCCCACCCACTGCTTGAGATACAGACTCCCTGCCCCTCCCCTTGTGAGATTCCATCAGAGTGTTCTTGTCCCACCCACTGCTCCTTTCTCCTCCCACTGTGACTTACCATCAGCTTACTAGTACCACCCACTATTCACTGTTGCTCCTCCTCCAGATGAAACCCATGATAGTGCCTTCCACTGGTGTCTTTGATGGTCGGCCGTTTCATTGCAGGAGAGTTGTGTCCCCCCCCCACCCTTTTTGTTGCTTTATTTTAGGAACCAGTAACTCCCCACTTATTTTACTTCTGTAACTGGGAGGGCTTCTGTTTGAGGGCTGATTGAATGTTGGTATTTTCCCAGCACTATAAACAATAATGACCCAATAATTATATAAATGGCAGCTGAAAATTGATTCAACTAATCTGGTTGTTTAATTGGCTCCTGCACAAACAGCCCCATCAGGGAAGCAGCCTCCGCAGCTACTGCGCAATTAACTTGATGAAGGAGAAAGCTGCGCCGCATGTTCCGCACATAATTATTGGTGTTAATTCATGTCAATGTTGTGGGTCATTTTTTAATCATTTATTTAAATGCCCCTACATTAGTTCTATGCACCAGAGGCAGAACCTGTCACCGATTGTTCTCTGTGCCCAATAACAAAGCCGGATCTGTATCGCTCCATTTCTCTCTTATCCATAATTCTCTTTGTTTATGGAAACATCTGAAATAAACTCATTTGTGGGTCGGCTGTGCTTCATCTTGTTCTACTGAAAGTTATTAATGCCAGGCCAGGAATTACTTAGGGGCTTAACAGTTTGTTTTTCCAATGAGCAGAGAGCTCACGTCAATGATGAGAAGCCCTAGTCATGAACTGTTCTTTGCCTCAGCATTATCATTGAGCTCCGATTTGCTATTGTCTATAATCCTATATTATCTATTGTGCAAATTCAAAACAAACAAACGAAAAGACTCCTAGATGGTCCTGTCAAACCGCTACAACAGCTCAAACAAATGTCAAGGATCCAGCTGATGAGCAAAATCTTTTGCCAAGGTTCGCCCCGAAAAAGACACCCATAGACTTCAATGCATTTGCCACATTTTTCACTATTTTGGGGGAACGAAAGGGGTCAGATTCCCTGAGGCAACAGAGAATCTGGATTGAATGTGTTATTCATAAATTCTACAGGGTCTACATATTGCAACATTACTCGCAATTGCCTGGAGAATATCAACTGTTTTACCTATTGAAATTCTGGCTCACAGACAATGATCTGGAGAACACCAACTGTTTTACCTGTTTAAACTCTGGTTCAGAGACAGTTACCTGGAGAACACCAACTGTTTTACCTGTTACAACTCTGGCTCATAGGCCGTCACCTGGACAATACCAAATGTTTTATCGGTTGCAATTCTGGCTCACAGACAGTAAGATAGATTATACCAACTGTTTTACCTATTGCAGCTCTGGCTCACAGACAATGATCTGGAGAACACCAACTGTTTTAGCTGTTACAACTCTGGCTCATAGGCCGTCACCTGGACAATACCAACTGTTTTATCTGTTTCAACTCTGGTTCAGAGACAGTCAGCTGGAGAACACCATTTGTTTTACCTATTGCAGCTCTGGCTCACAGACAATGATCTGGAGAACACCAACTGTTTTACCTGTTTAAACTCTGGTTCAGAGACAGTTACCTGGAGAACACCAACTGTTTTACCTGTTACAACTCTGGCTCATAGGCCGTCACCTGGACAATACCAAATGTTTTATCGGTTGCAATTCTGGCTCACAGACAGTAAGATAGATTATACCAACTGTTTTACCTATTGCAGCTCTGGCTCACAGACAATGATCTGGAGAATACCAACTGTTTTACCTGTTTCAACTCTGGTTCAGAGACCGTCAGCTGGAAAACACCATTTGTTTTACCTATTGCAACTCTTTCTCACTGAAAATCACCTGGAGAACACCAACTGCTTTAGCTTTTACAACTCTGGCTCATAGGCAGTCACCTGGACAATACCAAATGTTTTATCAGTTGCAATTCTGGCTCACAGACAGTAAGATAGATTATTACAACTGTTTTACCTATTGCCGCTCTGGCTCACAGACAATGATCTGGAGAATACCAACTGTTTTAGCTGTTACAACTCTGGCTCATAGGCCGTCAACTGGACAATACCAAATGTTTTACCGGTTGCAATTCTGGCTCACAGACAGTCACTTTGAGAATACCAACTGTTTTACCTGTTTCAACTCTGGTTCAGAGACAATGATCTGGAGAATACCAACTGTTTTACCTGCTGTAACTCTTGCTCACAGACAATGACCTGGAGGATAGCAACTGCTTTACTTATTGCAATTCTGGCTCACAGATAAGTCACCTGGAGAATAACAACTGTTTCACCTGTTAAAGCTTAGATTCACTCAAAGCAGAATAATATCTTGAACTGCCATCATTGCTCTTTACAGATTAGACCCGTGACTTAGACCTTTAAACATGTTAGTAATATTTAGGCTGTTGGTAATGCTGGAAGTTGCCACTAAACAACAGCCAAGGCTACAGTTTAGACATCACAGTCTCTAATCGAAATACTAAGCATCTCTGAAGACAGCCTTCTGTACCTTGCACTTAAAGGGGACCCGTCACCCAAAAAAATTATTTAAAATCCTATTTTATCACATTAGTCAAGCAAAATGAACTTTAATTACACGTTATAAATTATTTGAATCTTGTTTCCTTCAGTCTGGGAATTCATAATTATAACAAGCAGGCAGGAGCCATTTTGTGGACACTGTTTTTAAGACAAGTCTTGTATCATCTCAGAATCTTGTTTGTGCACCGGAATGGGGGACCTGATGTCCATCCCCATGTACTTGCAACACAATTAAATGGTAAAGAGAACGGGGGAATGTGGGGAGAGCAGTGACATGTAGGAAGTGCTGAATTGAAAGTGAAAGTAATTGTCTGCCCCGCCTCTATGCCATTGGCATAGAGGAGGGGCAGACAATATTTGATTGACAGCTGATATTTTTAAATGAGCTTACAACAGCTATGAATGCTTTAATAAAAAATAGAAATTGGATTTCATGTTCAATTTGAAAAGGACTTTTATTATACAGATTTTTGCATCTGGGTGACAGGTCCACTTTAAACCAACCCACTCCCAATTTTTCACCAAGTTATGTGATTAACCCTTTCTAGTGTGGCTGGTGGGATCTGTCTTTAAGCTTCTTAGTTACTCACTCTGCTTCATTTCTTTACAAACTGCAATAACTGAAGGGCCTTTTGTATTCCAAAAACCTTTTGCCTACTCTGGCCGCCCTCCACGGTTTAGAGAATGTCTCTGTTCTCTCTGGCACTTCAAACCTTCCTAAGCAGGAGAGACGACAGGAACGATTGAGATGAACATTTTATAATGTCCAGGCTGTTTTATAACAGAACTCAAATTTCTCACAATGAAGGAAAAACTTATTTAGTGAAACGGCCATTATTTTCTACTCTTCTGGATACTAATGGAAGAATTCTTAATTAGCCATCACTTCAGTTCTCCCAGAGAAGCAGCCACTGCAAATGTGCAATATCCTAATAATACATGATATTAAGGGGCAAATTCACTAAGCGCCGAAGCGCCGAACGCTAGCGTTAATTCGCTAGCGTTTTGCATTTTCGTTACTGCACAAATTCACTAACGCACGCTGGAGTAGTTTCGCTAGTGTTACTTCGCATCCTTACACCAGGCGAATTTTCGCTAGCGACGTAACTACGCAAATTCACTAACTTGCGCAGTGTACTGAACGCTACCTTTTACGCTAGACTTCCTTCGCCACCTCAGACCAGGCGAAGCGCAATAGAATAGATAGGGATTGTTTCAAAAAAAGTCAAATTTTTTTCTAAGTCCCAAAAAACGCTGGCGTGTTTTCTACATGATGGGTGATAGGCTGAAAAAGATCGAAATTTTTTTTGGGGCTCCCCTTCCTCCCCCCTACATCTCCTGACTCATGGCAACTTACCTAGACAGTGGGCACATGTGTAGGGCAAAATAAAAATTTTATTTGCTGATTTGAAGGTTTTCTAGGCATTTGCAGTGCTGATACGTGTTCCTCCATTGAAATTTGAATTTCGCGCCGTATGCAAATTAGGCTTCGCTAGCGCAACTTCGCTTTACATAGCTAATCAACGCTAGCGCAACTTCACAATCTTACGCTACCCCTGTGCGCAACTTCGGATTTTAGTGAATTTGCAGAGCGCTGGCGAAACTACGCCTGGCGAAGTGCAGCGAAGTTGCGCCTGGCTCAACTTCGCATCTTAGTGAATTTGCCCCTAAGTGTTCCGCGGTACATATAACACAAGGAGCAAATGTACTACAAAAACTGCTCTGTACACTGGCCAAACGAGAAAGATTTATGACTTTCACTGACTGACAGACTGTATTGAATGTAGATGATAAATCCATGTGAATAAGTTCTCTGACCTGGCCCAAGGCCAATCCAATCTCATCTGACACAGGCAGTTGCTTTGCCCTCGAGTGTTTAGGATAAGAGGAGACACAGGAGTGTGTTTGTGACGGAGGAAGAAATGGGAAATTTCTGGCATGTGGCCGGTGTCATTAACAAGGAACACGAGGGTCAGAAAAAAAAAAAAAAGAACTGAGCAAAAGAAGTCCATTTTGCTATAAACATATAAGAAATTAAATAGTACCCTCATCCATTCATTAATAGGGTTATGTCCTAGATATTTTATATTATTGAAAGTGTGCAGAATTAAGTCAAATACAACATGACTTCATTTACTTCAATTGGTAAATTTGAATTTTTTTTGGTCCAAAACTCACAAATTTGAATTTCAAACCACCAACTTAAATTTGAATATGACATTTATTTATCACACCTCTACCCTGTAAACAGTTCTAATTCGAACGGTTGCCACCTAAAGTCAATAGCAGAGGTCCGTTAAACCATTCCAAGATGTTAATAGCCTTCCTGATTTTTTTTGGAGAAAAACATGATTTAAATTCGATTCAAATTTGATTAGAATTTTCGGGTCGCTCGTCTTCAATCGAATATTAGATGTTCGAGTTAAAAAAAAAAAAAAAAAAATTCACAAAACTTCAAAATTCAACCTTTGGTAAATCTGCCCCTTAGAGTTTTCTTGAAAACATTTCACCACTCATCTGAAAGTTCAACAGAGTGGTAGGGAATTCCGCTTCATTTAAACCCTTGAGGGTAGTAAAGTCACAGACATCCAATCACAACGGTTCCATTGAACTTCAGTTAAGTCACAGATGAGTGTAAGTGTGATCCAATGGTACCATCATTTTCATTGAGACAGGTGTTAATCTTTCAATGTACATCTTTAAAAAATGAAATAACCAGTCGGAGGGTTTTTAGGTAAAAGCTTACCCTGACGCACATACCCCAGACCTTCAGCAGAGAAAGTTTGCATCAGAAATCATCATTGCAGGCACATACTGGACCAATAACCAGGAGCCATTGATAAATGACAGACTATGATTATGGGGCAAATTCATCAAGGGTCGAATATCGAGGATTAACATTGAGCTCGGTAGCTTTTAGGTGGCGAACTAGGGGGTCGAAGTTTTTTTCTTAAAGAGACAGTACTTCGACTATCGAATGGTCGAATAGTCAAACAATTTTTAGTTCGAATCGTTCGATTTGAAGTAGTAGTCGAACGTCGAAGTAGCCAAAAAAAAACTTTGAAATTCTACGTTTTTTTTCTTCTATTCCTTCACTTGAACTTAATGAATGCGCCCCTAAGTGTCCTATGGTGACATGAAAAGTGTAAGGCTTTGTTAATGTTAATTTTTTTTAAACATTTATCTATGGCTCCTGGATTTCTATTACATTGGTCCGGTATGTGCCAGCCTACAATGACGATTTCCAGTGCAAACTTTCAATATACATTAATGGAAGTGTGAATGGTTGTGAAACTGCCCGGGGTAAGGATGTCAAAGTGGCATTGGATGTTGATGTCAAGCGATGTCGCGGGCCCCCTGCTCTGTTCAGGGATGGGTTTTCCAGTTTGGCATAAATGGCCTCTCTCTCACACCTCTTTCGAATCTTCTAACTTCTCTGTCCAAAAGATGCACATTGCTGTCCTCAAAAGGAGTGTTGTTGTTCCTTGAGATGTAGGTAGACGGTTGAGTCTTGACCTGAGGAGTTAGTCCATTCTCCTACAGATCAGTTGTTTTGTCTCCTTGATGTAAGATCAGAGCATTCCTCCCTACACTGGACAGCATAGACCACATTACTCTTCATGTGTTTTGGTGTTGGGTCTTCAGGGTGCAATAACTTAGGATGCATTTAAACTAGAGATGCACCGAATCCAGGATTTGGTTCAGGATTCGCCAGGATTCGGTCTTTTTCAGCAGGATTCGGATGCGGCTGAATCGTTCTGCCCGGCCGAACCGAATCCAAATGCTAGTTTGATATGCAAATTAGGGACGGGGGAAATCGCATGACTTTTTGTCAGAAAACAAGGAAGTAAAAAATATTTTCCTCTTCCCACCCCTAATGTGCATATGCAAATTAAGGTTCGGATTCGGTTCGGTATTCGGCCGAATCCAAAATAGTGGATTCGGGGGTTCTGCTGAATCCAAAATAGTGGATTCAGTGCATCCCTAATTTAAACTTTTAAGGGTTTAAATGCCGGGGAATTCCCTACCACTCAGTTGAACTGAAGAAGCTGCTCAGATGAGTATTGAAATGTTTTCAAGAAAACTCTGAAAGTCCAGTTGCCTTTGACTTAATTCTACTCGATTCTGTATATCATGACCTGGATAAATTAAAATCTTCATAGACATATGTGAGCTATGCAGCTATATGTGCTCTACCATGGAGAGGAATGTGATGAAAAGAAAAGTGGGTGGTGATTCCCATAAATATCTACATAAGTTGGAGTTGATATAAGTAGTGTACCGAGTTGGACAACCAAGGAGAGATTAGGCAGCTCATTTTCTGTGTGAAGTAGATGCCATTCAGAGAAGGATATTGGGACAGGGTAGATTTCCAAGAAAAGGGAACAATATGCATCTGTGTGGAACCCAACTTGAGGCTTCAGAGATTTTTTACGTGAATTTTTGCAAGATTTACATGAATAAAGGTTTCATGAATGAAGAACAAAATGATTGGAATGGATAACTCCAACCAGTGCTGGGACCCATCTGGAGCTAAAGAGCAAGGAAACAAGGAGTGTCGCTCTCAAGCTACTGGCAGTGTGTACTATTACTTCATCTGAGTATTCTGATCTAGAAGTTTGCTGATAAAATGTATTACTTTTTAAATTTATTATTAAAATCTCAAATGCAAAATTAAAAAAATTTGGAGCTAAAAGAAGTCAGGAGGAAGCTATGTCAAAATTAGTAGAGTAGAGTTTTAATGAAATCCTTCTTTTTTTTTTGCACAATTTATAAATCTAAGCTGAGTCTTTACAAGATCAAATGGGCACGGATGGTGTGTTTGAAATATTTTGAGAAATGATTCATATTCTACCAGAAAAAAAAAAAAGAATCCAGAAAACAGAACAGGGGCATTGAGAGTCTTATAGAGTATTTTATTGATTTTATATTAAAAAATGTTCTGAAATATGTTATAAAACCATATTACTTATATTTAATCGTATGTTAGTGAGTCACAGGGGACATCCCCCCTGGAACAAAATGATTTATACAAATAGTATGACACCCAAGCACAAAGTTATAGGGGGGGGAAACAAAAATATAGTAACATAGTAGGTTCAACTTTTTAAGTCTATATAGAATCTGCCTAACAGGTAGTTGATCCAGAGGAGGGCAAAAAAAACAAACAATTTGGATCAACTTCAGGAGTACTGCGCCAATGAGGTAAATTGAAAACTCGCCTTAGACAGCAGCGCCCCACTAGTTACCAAGGGCGCCGAAATGCCACTCCTTTAATTTTGTTAGCCTCCTGGACCCTTTCGCTGATGTTGTGGACCCCCTCGATCCCTTCCAGCACATAAAGGCGGCAGCTGCAGCAAGTGGAGGGGCCAGGATCACCCCCAATCAACTTGTACTATGAGCTATCTCTCATATCCCTGTATTCCCTCACTTGCTAAACACCATCCAACCCCTTCTTATACCTATCTAATGTATCAGCCTGTACCACTGATTCAGGGAGACAATTCCACATCTTCACAGCTCTCACTGTAACAAACCCCTTCCCAATATTTAGGCGGAACCTCTTTTCTTCTAATCGGAATGGGTGACCTTGTGTCAGCTGGAAAGACCTACTGGTAAATAAAGCATTAGAGAGATTATTATATGATCCCCTTATATATTTATATCACCCCTTAAGCGCCTCTTCTCCAGCGTGAACATCCCCAATTTGGCCAGTCTTTCCTCATAGCTAAGATTTTCCCTTTACCAGCTTAGTTGCCCTTCTCTGTCCCCTCTCTAATACAATAATGTCCTGTTTGAGTGATGGAGACCAAAACTGTACGGCATATTCTAGATGGGGCCTTACCAGTGCTCTATACAGTGGAAGAATGACCCCCCTCCTCCCGTGAATTGTAGAAAATTTAAAGGGCATGTAAAGGCAAAAAAATAAAATCCCATTTTTACTTTCTTTAATGAAAAAGAAACTTATCTCCAATATACTTTAATTATAAAATGTGTACCGTTTTTATAAGAAACCTGACTGTATGCAGTGAAATTCCCCGTTCATTTACTTGCTCTGACTGCTGCAGATAGGAAACTTCAGATGGTCCCTAACACATCCCCAGGGCTAAAGATACAATAAAAAGCTTAATTAGGCTTAATACAAAATAAATATGCCAAAGGAATTGTATTCATTAATAGAGCTATTTATTGTATCTTTAGCCCTGGGGGAGTGTTTAATGTGTTCCATTGGATTTTATTGACTCTTTTCTGATTGGTACATCTGGTAGCTCCACCTACTCATTTCCCATTGGCTCTTTCTCTTTTAAATACCTTGTATGTAACATTCAATGTTCAGTGTCCTTGGTAGACACGAAACGCGTCAGGCCTTGGTTCTTAATTATGGAAAATAAAATGTAAGTTTTTAATCTTTACCATCTGACTTCGGCTCTTCTACTTGGTGTGGTCCAGGCCTATGACTAAGTGTCCCAGCGACACGAAACGCGTCAGGCAAGAGATGCCTACCAAAGGAAAGCTACCAAAGCATTTTACTGACAATAGCTTAGCCGCAATAGTACAAGCTATAACACTATATTTATTCTGTAGAATGCTTTACCATTCCTGAGCAAACAGCTCTAGAAACTCTGTTTGTTTAGGATAGCAGCAGCCATATTAGCTTGGTGTGACATCACTTCCTGCCTGAGTCTCTCCCTGCTCCTTCATAGCTCTGGGCTCAGATTACAGCAGGGAGGGGGAGAGGAGCAAACTGAGCATGCTCAAGCCCGTGCCCTGGAGGTTTAAGCTGAAAACAGGAAGTCTGATACAGAAGCCCATGAGTACACAATTAGTGATGAGCGAATTTCGGGCGTTTTGCTTTGCCGAAAAATTCGAGAATTTCCCGTGAAATTTGCGAAACTGTGAAAAATTCACGAAACGGCACCGTCCTTTTTTTGGACGCTGGCGTCCGTTTTTGGCCGCCGGCATCCATTTTTCTTTGACGCCGTCGAATTTTCGCTGCAGATTTGCAAATTTATTTGCCAACGGCGAATCGCGGGAATTCACCGCAAATTCGCGCCTGGCAAATAAATTCGCCCATCACTATGCACAATAGAAGGAAAGAAATGTGGTATTTCTTTTGACAGAGGACTCAGAGCTGCATTACTTTGAGGGTTTACTGGTGTATTTATATAGACCTTTCTGATAAACCTTACTTAGTTTTAACCTTTCCTTCTCCTTTAAGTGATTTATTGTTTGGATACAGCTGACTGAGCCTTTTATAAACTAGGTCAAGAATACCTGGTGAAAACTGGATGAAGTAAGTGCATTTTATATATTTTTTCCAATGATCCAATTTGAATTAAAGTGAATGAAACAATTGAATTTTCATTGCCAGTCAAAAGATTTTTAAAAAGTTTTTTATTTTTTTAAACTTCAGAGTTTTTTCACTTTGAGTTTTTCTGTATACAGGCATGCAACCTGTTATCCGGAATGCTTGGAACCTGGGGCTTTCGGAATAGCAGATCTTTCCGTAATTAGGAACTACATGTCTTAAGCCTTCCAGAAAATAATTTAAACATATTGGGGCAGATTTATCAAAGGTCGAGGTGAATTTTCGAAAAAAAATCGAACTTCAAGCTATTTTTTTGTGTACTTCGGCTAGGGAATAGTCCAAATTCGATTTGAAAAAAATTAAAAAATTAGAATATCGAAATGTATCATGTACTGTCTCTTTAAAAATTCGACTTCGACCATTCGCCATCTAAAACCTGCCAATTGCTGTTTTAGCCTATGGGGGACCTCCTAGAACCTATTCGGAGTCAAATGGTGGACTTTAAAAAATCAACGTTTTTTTGGGGGAAAACTTTGAATCGAATTCATACGATTCGAATTTGGCCGAATACGGACCTATTCAATCGAAAATGGACCTATTCAACCAAAAATAAAAACTTTGACTTTCATTTCGGTTGGTCTTTTTGAATTCGAATTTCGCAGTTTTTTCAATTCAAATTCAACCCTTGATAAATATGCCTCTCAATAAACCCAATAGGCTGGTTTTGCATCAAATGAGGATTAATTATATCTTAGTTGGGATCAAGTACAAGCGACTGTTTTATTATTACAGGGAAAAATAAAACAAATATTAAAAATTTTGATTATTTGGATAAAATGGAGTCTATGGACAATTGCCTTCCTGTAAGGTTTGGGACCTGTTATCCAGAATGCTCAGGACCTGGGGCTTTCTGAATAACAGATCTTTCCATAATTTGGATTTTCACATCTTAAGACTCCTAGAAAATTGTGTAAATATTAAATAAGCCCAATAGGCTGGTTTTGCTTCCAATAAGGATTAATTATATCTTAGTTGGGATCAAGTACAAGCTGCTGTTTTATTATTACAGAGAAAAAGGAAATGTTTTTTAAAAAATTGCATTATTTGGATAAAATGGAGTCTGTGAGAGACGGCCTTTCCGTAATTCAGAGCTTTCTGGATAACGGGTCCCATACCTGTATACTCTGGCAATCAAGAAAAAAATTCTTGAGTTAAATTACAGTTTTATTTTCATGTTTTTTTTGAGTTTCTAAAAAATACTTGAAATTTTTTTTTTTTAAAATGTCATGCTGAACAAAAAAGCAGAGTAACATTTTGGATTGTGTATTCCTAAAATGTTTTCCCTATAAGCCAATCACAGAAATGAAAACACTCGTAAAAACCCTTTACCTCGAGTCCATTCCTCTAATGGAAGTTAGAAATAAAAGGGACATAAACATCTAAGAAAATGATTTTTATTGCTGAAGCGAGAGCTTATTTTATATCACCCGTAAGAAAAACAACTTATTTTTATAGCCTTCTTCATTATCTTGCTTTGTAATTATACCAGCCCGTTATGAAAATAACGTGTAATTCAAAAAAAAAACAAATAAATCAGGTTTTTAGGATGAGGTTTATAAGAAAGTGCATTATTATAGAGTATTATAAAGATCAACAGCAGAGAAAATATGTCTTCATTACTTATAATTGGAGAATCTGGGTCAGGGGCCTTTTAGGGGCAGATTTACTAAGAGTTAAAAAAACTTCGAAATTCGACCCTTGAATTGAAATTCTTCGACTTCGAATATCGAAGTCGAAGGATTTTTAGCATATTCGATCGATCAAATAGAAATCGTTCGATCGAACGATTAAATCGTTCGAATCGAAGAATTCGAACGATTTTTAGCAATAGATCGAGGGATTTCTATTCGGCCAAAAAAAACCTTAGAAAAGTGCTGTGGAAGGTCCCCATAGGCTAACATTGCACTTCGGTAGCTTTAATTTGGCGAAGTATGAAGGCGAGTTTTTTTTTTTAAAGAGACAGTACTTCCATTAACGAATGGCCGAATAGTCTAACGATTTTTACTTCAAAACGTTCGTATAGAAGTCAAATATAGCCTATTCGATGGTCGAAGTACCCAAAAAATTACTTTGAAATTCGAACTTTTTTAACTTCGAAAATTCACTCGAGCTTAGTAAATCTGCCCCTAAAAAATTGACTATATTTTCTATGTATTTTTTATATTTTATCTCGGTTTATATCCTGCGCTTGGGGATTTCTCTGGAAATTCCTCCTCCCTCCCAGAAACAAATTCTGCATTCTGTACCTTGTCTCAGTTTCTTTCTGTATATTCCCCAGAAGATAATTAGGGAAATAAGACTAAGGGCTGAGACACACATGGAAATTAGATGCCCGGCGACAAATCGCCTCTTCTTCGGGCGACTAATGTACCCTGCAATGCCTTCCCGCCAGCTAGAATCTAAATTGTCAGCAGGATGGCACTCAAAGTGCTTCATTTCCCGAAGTCGCCTGAAGCTGCCTTACAAGGAAACTTTGTGCGACTTTTGAAAATGAAGCGATCCGAGTGTAGGGTTGCCACCTGGCCGCTACTTTACCGGCCTGACCGGTAAAAATGACGGCTGATCCCAATGTTATTAATAGGGAAAACAGATAAATATATAGGAAGGCCGGTATTTTTTTTCCAGAAAAGGTGACAACCCTATCCGAGTGCCATCCCGCTGTCGATTTAAATTCTAGCTGGTGGGGCATTTCGGGGAGATTGGTCGCCCGAAGAAGAGGCAATTTGTCACTGGACGACTAATCTTCCCAAATTGCATTGTGTGTCTCTACCCGAACCATGTTGTCACGGCCGGCACCCGATACCAGAACAAATGCCAAGCACCCTGGTCTCGGCTCGGCTTCACCAGTAGTGTGACCACTGTTGGGCTTCGGGAGGAGCCCTCAGCTTACTTGGGTGCCACCTGGACTTAACGAGGGGTGCAGGGCGAGATGTTCTGGCTGGCGAAGGGGCACGCTGTTAGCAGAGTCTTTTGGGCCGAAGGTCACGGTACAAAAGGATTAGGCAGAAGGATGGTCAGACAGGCTGGGTCGAGGCAGGCGGATAACAGAATCGTCAGGCAGGCAAGGGTCAAACCGGGTTGTCAATCAAGGGGTTAAGCAGGAGAGATGTCGTAGGCAGGCCAAGGTGAGGATACAGAGTTCAGAGTAGTCAGGATACAGGCAGGGTCAAACACAGGTTATCAGACAGACAAGATTCAGATCAGATGCACTAGGCTCAGGAAACCACAAGAAACAAGTTCTATTACGGGCAAGGAACAGTACACTGAATGGGCCTTAAATAGTATTCAAAATTCCCGCCAAAACGTGCACAAAAACGCGCTAGCGCAAAGACGGCAGCGTGCCTGCGCCTTTAAGAGGCGTGCAGGCGCGCCGCGCGCCCTACTAACAAAGATGGAGCCTAGGAGACACGCGGCGGGCGTCCCCGTCGGTGGAGCGGCGGCCGACCCCGCCGTGCAGGTAATTTTATTACACATGTTCATTAGTACCGAGGAGGCTGAGAGGGTGTGCGCCTGTGAGAGTGCCGTTTGGCGGGTAGGGGCAAATACTTACAGAATCCGTATCCAAAATTGCTGGAGATAAAAGACATTAGCGACAAACTGATATTGATTCCAATTCCAATTTATAAACACGACTCACAACAATTTGCTTAAATGAACAAAGAAATTAAAGAAAAAAAAAGAAAGTTAGAAGCCGTGGGGATTTCTCAGCTACACATGATGTGATTAGCCGTGCGTTAGCTGTGTATTAGCCGCTCTGGCTTTTGCCAAAATGCCAAGTAAAACATTTATAAAATCCAACAGGCTCTTGATTTGCTCCACTCCAGACTCTCGATTACAAACGAAATTAAAGTCTGCTTCTACTTGGCCATTAGCAAGAAAAACACACCGAGATTCTCCGCTGCCCAGTATTGTTCTGCGTTGATGGGAAAAGTTAATTTAATTGCAAGTTTCAGGTATCAGTTGAAGATGTGAGATAATTCCATGGGTCAAGCTTAGGCACAAATTTAAACAGAAAATGACTTATTCAATAAGATATTTACTCCATTTAGATCCAAATCATTTATTTTCTAGACGTCGGATGTTTTCTTTATATTTGAATTATAAGATGAAATCAGAATCAAAGCTCAAAACAAAGAGATTGGCTTTACCTGATGTTTTGGGGTGGCCTTGGGTTGTATCAGTAAAATCGGTGCCCCCCATTAGCTCTCCATTTTCTTTTCTGCTGGCTGTGGCCACTTACCTGAGATACACAGTATATATATATATATATATATATATAAAAATATAACAGTCACAACACAAGGCTGAATAGTAATGAATTCAGATTCACAAGAAACCAGTAAACCGGTTCATAACCAGCTCTGTAGCAACAGCTTCTATAACAGCTGAACCTCACTTTCTGCTTGATGATTTCCCCTGATCCTGAGCTCAGCTTCTCCCCAGCAGCCCAGACCCCACTGAGCATGTGCAGTGCCACTGACACACAAAAGATTCCTAACAGGATCCAAGATGGGGGAGCTGCTCGGTGCAATTGTGAAGGCCTGGATCATTACTGTTATAGGACTGCTGGGCTGATACAGTAAATCCAGTACTGAATTAATATCCACATTCATTTCTAGGCTTTGGTTCTCCTTTAATTTATAAATTCTGGCAGGTTTAAACAGGAACCAAGATTTTCTCCCAAAATATATTATGTGTAATTCATTGGGAATGATAGCTTAAAACACTGGGGGATCAGACCTGTAAGGAACCTCCCAGCAGAAGAGTTAGTAAATTTGCCCCTAGGTGCTTTACCCAAGGTGGGGATGTGAAACCTAAGTTGTAATTAATATTCTGTATTTCAGCTTATTCCAGGTATAGCAACTCCTGCATCTTGTTAGAGTGAAATAGTAAGTTCGAATGAGTAAGAGATGTGTGTGGTAAGCCTTCACCAAAACTGGGGGTTCCTTAAAGGGGAAGGAAACCTAGTCGGCGCAAACCCCCCACCTCTCCACCCGTTTTGTTGCCCACCCTCCCTCCTCCCCCCTGGCCTACCCTACCTTGTTACTTACCCTTCTGCGCAGGTCCAGTCCAGGGAGTTCACAGACGACATCTTCTTCCACGCGATCTTCTTCCTGCTTTGAACGGCGCATGCTTAGTAGGAGTATTTCGCCGGTACGATCTACTGCGCATGCACGTGACTTTTGGCGCATGCGCAGTAGATCCGTACCGGCGAAATGATCCAAACGCCGTTCACAGCAGAAAGAAGATCGCATGGAAGAAGATGTTGTCTGTGAACTCCCTGGACTGGACCTGCGCAGAAGGGTAAGTAACAAGTTAGGGGCATTTGCCCAGCGGGACGGGTAGGCCAGGGGGGAGGAGGGAGGGTGGGCAACACACGGGAGGGGGGGTGGGGGGTTTGCGCCGACTAGGTTTCCTTCCCCTTTAAGAAGGAGGCTGCATGTCCTTGATGGAAAGCTCTAAGTGCAATTTGTATATTGCTAATTAGGGATGCACCAAATCCATGCTATTTCCCTCCCCGCCCATAATTTGAATATGTAAATTAGGATTCAGATTCAGTTCGGCCGGGCAGAAGGATTCGGCTGAATCCAAATCCTGCTGAAAGACCAAATCCTGGCTGAATCCCAAACTGAATCCTGGATTCGGTGCATCCCTATTGCTAATATATAACTGATGTAGAGATGGAGCATGAATAGTTGTTGGACCTAGCACTACCCTGCCTCAGCCTGGTTGCATCCACAATGACCCAAAAACTGCCCAATGCACAATTTTCTGCACAATGACCTAGAAAATAATTTGGTGCCGCTTCCCAATATCAATGTGTTCCTGATTCTCACTGGGTTTATAGATATGTGTTACTGTCACTGCTTTTGAGAGCCTTAAAGAAAATTAGAATTGTATGGCATGGGTCAGTCAAGGCAATGTCTTAACCCAAAATTATACTGCATGGAAAGTGACACAAAACCTTTTTTGGATCTTGGGGGCTTCGGGTAGATGCAGAAAACCTGGTCCATTCTGATCATTTCATTCAGCCGCTCTTTTTCTCTCATTTCATGTTGAGTTCAAAGAATCTTTCAAGCTGAGGATGTTACCGGCAAACAGACACTGGCCTGGCGCCTCCTCCCATGAACACAATGAATATCAATGAAGGTCTTTATAAATATGTAGTAGAAATGATTCATTCCTATCAATGATAAACAGCATGAGAGTGTTAGTCTATAAGAAATGACAATCTGTTTTTAACGAGGTGACTCTGAGAGGCCAAATCTGCTTAATAATGTATTGTTCCCGGAATATAGAGCAAATCGTGTCTGTACTCGCACTGAAAGCGACAACAGAGACTTCGTGGGACATTTTCCCTTTATAAGAACAGGCAAAATGAATATGAGCAGCTTGTGTCGGCCATATAATATTCACATGAGCTCTTAGAAGGCATCTCCCCAGACTTTTTGGAACAAGAACATTCTAGTCTAAAAAACAGCGAATACATAAACCTCCAGGGAATTTTGACCACAGTAAGTGCTAAATGTTCCCCATGACCCCTTGGCCGTATACCTTACTCCACTTTACCCTCTCTCTGAAAATCCAGGAGGGCTGCACCTGCTGTACCCAATGTTGATATGCAGGGAGATGCAGGAGGACCACTAAGGAAATTCAAATCCAGGGAGAGAAGAAGAAGCCATGTAGACAGGGGAAGGGTTGAGGCAGGCAGCAATCTCCTGAGCCATAAACAGGCCAAGGTTGGAAGGCAGACAGTGTGAAAGCCCAAGGTTGGGTTCCTCCTGAGTTGTGGCTTTCTGTCCAAAATCCTTGGTAAACAATCGTGCCCCTTTTCTCGTCCAGAACTCTTGCTCGGCTTCTCTCTAATTAAAACCTGGCGGCATCGGATTAGCAGAGGGCTCCTCCCGAAGTGAAAGGCGGCTGCTACAGGCGGAAGCGAAGCCAAGACCACGGAGCTTAGCATTTGTTCTGGATTTAGGGTGCCGATCGGGACACATCTACTGATAAGACCTGATTTTCAACCTTGACAGTTAAGTGCATCTTTTTTTTATATCTTATATATTATAGATGCTAGAATAACAGACAATTAATATATTTCATTCAGCCATGTATTAAGTGAATGTTTATTGTTGTGTATCAAATAATTGCCATTCGTATTCAATTTTTTTCTTTTTAAGTCGGGATGTAGAGGCAGGAGAGAATTGTGACTCTTTATAACGATCCACTTGGCTGTGTAGCTTGTGTTTAGCATTAATATAGGAAGTTGACTTTTCTTTCTTTCCGATTTCTTTTTATGGAATTTTATAATAATCCAGCAATAAATAATGACAATTTCAAAGTACATTAAATAAAATAACTAATTAAAGGACCAATTGCCCAAGAAGAAGAGACGTACAGTACTACAGGAGCAGTGATCATTTCAACCAGAGGCACAAACTGCAGGACTCGTTGTAAGAGACATACCTGGTGGTCTAGTGGGGGGACGGCAGGGACGCCTGGCGCCCCCTCGGTGGGGACGCCCGCCGCGTCGTGCGGGTTCAGTTAGGCCGCAGGTGCCGGATCGCGTGGGCGCACGTTAGGCCGCAGGCGCCGAATCTCTAGGGCGCGCGCGGTGCGCCTCTGTAGTATTTCAAGGCGCAGGCACGCTGACGTATGACGTGAGCGTGCAAAGGCGCGAAATTCAAATAATATAAAAGGCCCATTCAGACTGCTGACTGATGCCCGTGATAGAACTTGTTTCTAGTGGTTCCTGAGCCTTGTGCGTTTGATCTGTTCTGAATCTAGTCTGTTTGATTACCCGTGTTTGACCCAGCCTGTTCCTGATTATTCTGCATTCTGTACCCTGACCCTCGCCTGCCTACGACAACTCTTCCTGCTTAACCCCTTGATTGACAACCCGGTTTGACCCTTGCCTGCCTGACGATTCTTGATATCTGCCTGCCTCGACCCAGCCTGTCTGACGATTCTCTTGCCTGCTCCATTTGTACCGTGACCTTCAACCCAAAAGACTCTGCTAACAGCCGTGCCCCTTCGCCAGCCAGAACATCTCGCCTTGCACCTCTCGTTAAGTCCAGGTGGCACCCAAGTAAGCTGAGGGCTCCTCCTGAAGCCCAACGGTGGTCACACTACTGGTGAAGCCGAGCCGAGACCAGGGTGCTCGGCATTTGTTCTGGTATCGGGTGCCGGCCGTGACACTCGTCCAGGTGACAGTTGCACACAAGGTCAGGTTCTCAGGCAATGGCCCCTTGGTGAAATAATGTAGAGGTTAAAAGGAACAGTAAGGGTCCTACAGAGATATCTGGAGATTTATTGCATAAAGGCCTTTGCCACTGACATGATGGAAGCATTAAACAGGGCTGAACTGCTGGAGTCCTGCAATTGGCTTTCCATTGACATCACATTCATTCTGAGCCTGTAACCCATTTACAAACATTTTACTTTTTGCAAAGTAAGTAACAACCCCTAAATGTACTGTAATTGCTCTGTACAGAAAGAGCTCAGAATGGGTTGTACTTTTCATCTTGATTTGGTGGGGGGATCAGAATGTGCCGGGCTACTCTGAAGCTTTTTT
The DNA here is from genome assembly GCA_038501925.1 of Xenopus petersii. Classification (NCBI taxonomy): domain Eukaryota; kingdom Metazoa; phylum Chordata; class Amphibia; order Anura; family Pipidae; genus Xenopus; species Xenopus petersii. The sequence continues at coordinate 139,008,980 of CM076681.1, forward strand.
TGCAGTGGTGCCTGGGGCACTCTAGTTACAGCACTCTCTTCATATGTTGTATCCTAGAGACACAGTAACAGACTCAATCGGTGCCATTTCTCTAGATACTTCATCTTCTCCCTTATATCTTTAAATACTTCATCTTTTACTTCAACCTTTTCTCTCTAAATACTACATATTGATTGGTAAAAGGCTGGTGATCAATTGGAGTTGGGAACGCGATGTCTCTAAATTATTTTTGCTGCTTCATCTTCCACCTGATCTCTTTAGATACTTCGGGGCCCATTTACTTAGCTTGAGTGAAGGAACAGAATAAAAAAAACTTTGAATTTCGAAGTATTTTTTTGGCTTCTTCGACCATTGAATGGGCTACTTCGACCTTCGACTACGAATCGAACGATTCAAACTAAAAATCGTTCGACTATTCGATAGTCGAAGTACTGTCTCTTTAAAAAAAAACTTTGACCCCCTAGTTCGCCACCTAAAACCTACCGAAGTCAATGTTAGTCTATGGGGAAGGTCCCCATAGGCTTTTGAACAATTTTTAGGTCGAAGAAAAATCGTTCGATCGATGGATTAAAATCCATTAAGATAGAACGAATTGCGGTAAATCCTTCAACTTCGATATTCGTAGTCGAAGGATTTCAATTCGGCAGTCGAATATCGAAGTTTAATTAACCCTCTATATTCGACCATAAGTAAATTTGCCCCTTCATCTTTTACTATCTTTTCTCTCAAAAATGCTTCATCTTGATTGGTAAAAGACTGGTGATCCCTTGGTGGCTCAGAATGTGGTGTCTAGTAAAATTGGCCTTCATTTTTCCTATTTTTTAACAGTTTTTGAATTATTTGCCTTTTCTTCTAACTTTTTTCTTCTGACTTTAATTTAAAGGTGAACTATCCCTTTAAAATGGGTTTTCCAACAACTCAATAGAAAAAGGTCACACAGCCCTCTACTACATTATGCATGTCGAATAACACTATTTATATTTAATAAAGTGGCCGGAGGTGGTATGGGAATATACATGGCCAATGTGACCCAAGCAACACCCGTCTCTATTGCTCACTGGGTGTAATGGTGAATTACAGAGCCAGGAACAAGCAATTTACAGCAGTTCCTACAGTTTGATTTTTTTCAAAATGTTCCTCAAAACATGCATAAATGTTTATGGGGAATGAATAAAACGATCAAAAATTATTCATTCCCCATAAACAAAGAAGATCGATTGGAAGAAGATGGCGTCGGTGAACTCCGTAGACTGGACCTGCGCAGAAGGGTAAGTAACAAGTTAGGGGCATTTGCCCAGTGGGACAGGTAGGCCAGGGGAGAGGAGGGAGGGGAAGCAACACAGGGGAGGGGGGGAGGGCTTTTGCGCCGACTGGGTTTCCTTCTCCTTTAAGTTTAAGACTTTAAGACCTTATTAGGACATACATAAGCCTAACGCGTTTTGTGCTTGAATGGGCACTTACTCACAGTAAGTGCCCATTCAGGCATGAAACGTGTTAGGCTAATGTATGTCCTATTAAAGTCTTTTTAACTTAATAATACTTGGACTACTATTTCACATGTGTCTCATCCCACTTTGAATCCTGTTTATTTTTGATCCTGTTTATTATATTGAAAAAAACATTTGGCAACCCTTGGACTGGGGGTTTGTCCTGTTGAGAGACCATTTTACAATTTACAATTTCCCTTTTTCTCTTTATTTTGGTTCTACAATTTTCTGAAAAAAAAGGACAGAGCCACACACTATTGCTCAAGTGTTTATTTATGAGGTCCCTGCCCCAAGAAGCTTACAATCTTTTAGAGGGGTTTGCAATCTATTAATCTGGTAGAATATTTGGACCTGTCTAAGGGCAGTTAAAGTGGATGATATAGCTGGTCTAGACTGAGCCACCAGTTCATCATCCGTCCCACCATTTGCCCCAAGAGCTGACCAAAATAGAAGTCAGGACGTAGTGTTTTTGAGGGCACCTGAGTACTTAATCATTCATTAGTCAGCATAATATCACTGATCATTGTCTTCTTTCCTTCTCCCAAACTCTGTTTTTAACGCCAATGGGCCTGGTATTTTTTGCAGCCAACAAGACTTTGATAAATCCAAGTTATTTGTGTGAAAGGAAGCCGGGAATCCTGCCAGAGGGAGACATTTAAAGACAGAGAGCACGACCCCTTATAATACAGAGAAAATGCCTCGTTTTAATGAAAGTGGTCACGCACGGCAACTGTGATTAAATAAATAATGCATCACGTCTGGCGGCACCGATACCTTTTATATATTCTAATATGGAGCTACAAATAGCGGGATGCAAAGTAGCCACTCGGAATTAAAAGCTCAGAGAGAAAGACAAATGAACGAGGGGGGGGGGGACTCAAACTTCTGATAAATTCTTTTGGAACGCCGGTCAAACCGTGGCCGAACTCCATTTGTATTCAGTCCCATGAGCACATGCCAAGATTCTGGCAGCTTTCATAGCAAACAGAACCCTTCCGAAATTCGTCACTGACTGGTGGCAAACAGAAGTTTAAATAAAGTCCCCAAAGAAGGACATTTATTGTGTGTCGATACGGTAACGTTCCGCTGACACTCGCTAAATGTAATTCGTCAAACCCAGGAGGTCCCTGAAAGACGGGTGGAGGATATTCCATCGGAAATAGCGATGAGCGAATAAATTCGCCAGGCGCAAATTCACAGTGAATTTCCGCATTTCGCTGGCAGCGAATAAATTCACAAAACTGCCGCAAAAAAATCCACCGAATCTGGAAAATTTGGGCGTGCATCAGAAAAGTCGCTTACAGAAAACATTGTCGTGCGTCAAGATGATTCGGACACCCATTGACTTTAATGCATTTGGCAAAATTAGGCGTGCATATAACAATTGTTGCGGGCGTTGAAATTGACGAACCTCAAAATAATTTTGACCCCCAATGCGCCTCGAAAATGTGCAAATTAGCAGGAAATTAGCAAATTTTTCGGCGAACCAAAACGGGACAAATTCGCTCACCACTAATCGGAGATAATGATTGCGAGACCCATAGTTGCAGTTTGTTACACCCCTTACAGCCCTTGTACTTCTGCCCCCCAAATATATACAATAAATAACCCCTATCTTTTAACGTACAGCTGTTACATCAAATAATCATTGAATAATGGGATGTAAAATTATTCTTAATGATTATTAATATGATTAATTATTTATAATATTAAAGGGGTTGTTCACCTTTAAATTAACTTTTAGTATGATGTAGAGAGTGATATTCTGAGACAATTTGCAATTGGTTTTCATTTTTTATTTGTGGATTTTGAGTTATTTAGCTTTTTATTCAGCAGCTCTTGGGTTTGCAATTTTAGAAATCTGGTTGCTGGGGTCTAAATTACCCTAGCAACCATGGATTCATTTGTATAAGAAACGGGAAGAGGCCTGAAAAGAAAGACGAGTAATAAAAAGTAGCAATAACATTACATTTGTAGCCTTACTGAGCGTTTTTTTTTTAGATGGGGTCAGTGACCCCCATTTGAATGGAGGGAAATAAATAATGAAGGCAAACTGAAAGGTTGTTTAAATTTGGCCTTTCTATAACATACTAAAAGTTAACTTAAAAGTGAAATATACATTTAATTGACAAATGTACAATTACTAAACTGTGCATGCACTAATTGGGTAGAAAAGGGGGTGTACCAATATTAATGCAGTGCTGCTAATACTGCCATCTGGTGTCAGTAGTGGATATTGCACTGAGCACAACTAATGCTTTTCTCCTTACTGTAGGCTGTGGTTGTTTTAGGGATGCACCGAATCCACTATTTTGGATTCGGCCGAACCCCCGAATCCTTCGTGAAAGATTCGGCTGAATACCGAACCGAATCCCGAACCCTAATTTGCATATGCAAATTAGGGGTGGGAAGGGGAAAACATTTTTTACTTCCTTGTTTTCGGACAAAAAGTCACGTGATTTCCCTCCCCACCCCTAATTTACATATGCAAATTAGGATTCGGATTTGGTTCGACCAGGCAGAAGGATTCGGCCGAATCCGAATCTTGCTGAAAAAGGCCAAATCCTGTCCGAATCCCGAACCGAATCCTGGATTCGGTGCATCCCTAGGTTGTTTCAAACATTCCCAGTTCCATCTGCAGTGGCAGCAAGCGCTCTTAAAGGAGAACTAAACCCTAACAATGAATGTGGCTAAAAATTGCATTTTTTAGATAATGAACTTATTGCAGGAGGCTAAAGTTTCAGCTTGTCAATAGCAGCAATGATCCAGGACTTCAAACTTGTCACAGGGGGTCACCAACTTGGAAAGTGTCTGTGACACTCACATGCTCAGTGGGCTCTGATTGGCTGTTGAGAAGCTAAGCTTAGGGCTCGTCACTAATTATCCAGCAGAAAATGAGCTTCCCTGGCTGTAATATAAGCTGATTCTACAGGTTTGCTGATTATTCAATTCTGATGCTAATTGCACTGGTTTCTGTGCTGCCATGTAGTAATTATGTGTATTAATTACTAATCAGCCTTATATTGTGACATTTCTATTCTATGTGTACTGTATATTGTGAGTGGGTCCCTAAGCTCAGTAAGTGACAGCAGCACAGAGCATGTGCAGTGAATCAGCAGAAAAGAAGATGGGGAGCTACTGGGGTATCTTTGGAGACACAGATCTTTACAGCTAAAAAAATCTTGCCTTGGGCTGGTACAGAAGCAGAAAAACATAATGTACAACATTTCTGGCTACTTATTTAGTTAAGCTTTAGTTTTCCTTTAACAGCAATGATTGTGAATTGTGTATAATACATGGCTCAGTGATACTATATATTCAGGGTTCCGGTGCTTTGTTTCAGGGTTGGAAGAGCAACGCTGAGACTCTTTCTTTCTATTCAGCCTCTCAGTTTATCAGATTTTCAATTTCTCTCACTGCGGGAAGCCGGGATACCCAGTTAATGTGCCAATCATTTTCTGCCAGATCTTGTTCAGATTTTCTCCACCACTCAGCCAAGCCAACTCATAAATACTAGCACTACATCAATGACATTTATTAGATAAACAGCAGAAGGAGAGGAATGTATCAGTGCAACTCGGAATGGCTCGCTAGAAACACCGGAAGAAAACAAAGGATATTTGTAAATATGTAACGTACAATGAACACTTGTAGGGATCAGTAGCCAGAAAATCAAAGGGCTTTGAAATCAATCACATCTGTAGAAGAAGAAGCCCGGCCTGCAGAGACAAGTGTCACGTACCAATTACTTTCATCTCAATCACTTCATAATACTTTCTTAAAGGGGACGAGGGTCAAGGTTGACCTTTCCTTTCCCTCAATCCACCAAACCCCATTTTCCACCTATCTGATGTTAGACAGAGAAGGTGTAAGTATATATCTAAGCAATGGTGTCCCTAGAGAGCTGCTCAGCTCCCGCTGTGCTCATGTCAACAGGGTTCCCTTCTTGAAATTCTTGGAGTCCTCACATATCAAATACTGCAAGTCTATGATGTGGATGTGATTGTTGGAATTACATATATATATATATATATATATATATATATATATATATATATATAGAAGGGCATAAGGGAGATGGTAGGGCAAGATAGGCACTGAAGGGCAAGATGGAGACAGCGGAGCAAGATGGAAACAGTGGAACAAGATGGAGACAGTAGGGCAAAATAGGGACTGAAGGGAAAGATGGTGACATTGGAGCGAGATGGAAACAGCAAGGCAAGATGGAGACAGCAGGGCAACATAGCAACTGAAGGGAAGATGGACACTAGGGCAAGAGGTAGAGAGTTAGGTAAGCTGGAGACAGTACAGCAAGATGAAAACAATAGGGCCAGATGGAGACAGTAGGGCAACATAGGAACTGAAAGGAAAGATGGAGACAGTGAACCAATATAGAGACAATAGGGCAAGATGGAGATACTAGAGCTCAATGGAGACAGTAGGGCAAGATAGGAACTAAAGGGAAATATGGAGACTAGTGCAAGATGGAGACAGAAGAGTAAGATGAAGACAGTAGGACAAGATGGACACAGTAGGGCAACAAAGGAACTGAAGGGACTGATTGGTACAGTGGAACAAGATGGAGACAGTAGGGCAACATATGAACTGAAGAGAGAGATGGAGACAGTAGGGCATGATGGGAACTGAAGGGAAAGGTAGAGACAGTAGGGCAAGATGAAGACAGTGGTGTATGATGAGACTGTAGGGCAAATGTGGCAGTGGGACAAGATGGAAACAATGGGACAAGATGGAAATAGTAGGATAAATTAGTAAGTAAAGTGTAGTCCTACTTTGTATATGTGATTTTGCCTCTGACCTAACCAAAGGTGACGGGAATACTTTTTCCTTAGCCTGAATTTAGCAATAAGACCCTATACTAGAATGGCTACACATACAGTAGACACCACAGTATTTACAGAGACAGTAAACGAATGTTTGAGTAATTAACGCAGCCTCTGTAATTACCAGTAAACTTTCTTCCGCTGACAGTGAGTTGTGGATTTGTAGCTTATTCATATTATTATTATTAGATCTGTAAATTCCCTGTGTCCTCGGCATTTTATCACTCTGTGTGCAGCACAATAAAAGGATAATGGAGCATCTCATTTAACAGTTATTTGTACTGAGATTTTTTCTCCACTCCAATTACTTGCTTTTTTGCTTTCGAACACTTCTTTCTGCTTGGATGGAGAAGATTATTATTTTTTGTTTTGCAATGGAATTAATTTCTTTTTAGGCAGAAACCTGGGCCCCTTTAAATAGATGAGCAAAATATATATATATATATATATATATATACTGGCAACATGTAGTGCTCTCTGAACAGTAATGGTATGATTGGCTGCATTCTGGTCTTGCCTTTTAAACATTCTAATGATCTGATTGGCTACAGGTTGGCTTCCCCCTGTGAGATTTCTAATTCTCAGATTGGCTTCAGACTGTTCTTGCTTCTTGTTAGGGGACTATTAGAGAACAGTAGCTTTATAGGACATTATAACATAAATAAGAAGATATATGCTGTAGTCAGACATGATGGGAATAATGAATGGTTATGCAAGAGTTAAAGCTGATACAGAGAGTTAATTGACTGTGGGTAGAGAGCAATGGTTAAATAATTATACTTCTTTTAATTTTTCCATTAGACAAATTCAGAGAGAAAAATACAATAGTGATTTTGCACTAGAATTGGGCCCCTTGGAGTGAATGAACCACATTCTATACCGGCACCTATTGTGCCTTTGCAGTTGAGAGAGACACATCATTATCTTATGATCCCTACGCTCTCCATCAACTGTATCAGCAAAGGCAAGCAATATGTCCACAGACAGACAGACATGTATCACAACTGGCTCTTAGTTGCATAAATCCCTGTATGGCTCAGGGATTAGGGGCATTTTGTTATTCCATCAGATAAACAAGTGGAATAAAAGTAGCCACGCAGCAGAGCAGCTCCTGCCGTAGACAATTAGGTGGATGCCTTGGGCATCATGCTGGGATGGCAGTGAGTAATTTTGTGCTTGGAATATATGATCTGTAAAAATGTCAACTTCTTTTTTTCTCTACTTGTTAAATCCAGAGCTCAAATTTCCCAGCAAAAATGCTTAATCTAGGCTTACCTTCCACTAACAATCCCCTAACCTTTCCAGTGTTTGCTCGTAGCTTCATCCGTACATCTTTCTCCCCGCAGACAGCAATTCACAAAGGTCATAAGAGAAGGAGCCAGAAAGTGAATGAAAAGGAAAGGAGCGATGAAGGCTTCCTGCTGGCAGAGCTGTTGAGTTTGGGCAGTGCGTGAGCCATAGAGGTTGGGTAATGTGTGAGCTGTTGAGGTTGGGCAATGTGTGAACCATAGAGGTTGGGCAGTGTGTGAGCCATAGAGGTTGGGTAATGTGTGAGCTGTTGAGGTTGGGCAGTGTGTGAGACATAGAGGTTGGGCAGTGTGTGAGCCATAGAGCTTGGGCGGAGTGTGAGCTGTAGAGGTTGAGTAGTGTGTGAGCCATCGAGCTTGGGCAGTGTGTGAGCTGTAGAGGTTGGGCAGTGTGTGATCTGTAGAGGTTGGGCAGTGTGTGATCTGTAGAGGTTGGGCAGTGTGTGAGCCAACCTCTGTCGCGGCTTATATAAATTGTGTGCATCTTATTCAGTGGCAGAACTTCCAGGGGTGCAGGAGGTGTTGCTGCACTAGGGTCTGCACCTCCTCAGGGACCACTGGCAGTTTGCGAAGAAGGGGGCCCGGACACATAGCCTCCACCCAGGCCCCGCGCCAGGTAGTTCTGTTACTGAACTTATTCAACGATAACAACATCTCACGTTTCAAACCTCTGACAATCGTCCACAAAAAAAAAAAAAAAATAATATATATATATATATATATATATATATATATATATATATCATAGGTTTTGCTCCTTCTGCAGCTGAGCAAAGAGCTGCCCAAAACATCTATTTTAGCAACCTGAAGATTAAAGGGTTTTCTAAAATCGTAGTAGCCACATTGACCAGACAGCTTTGCAACTGACTGTTTAAAGAAAATAAATCCATAGATATAAATGGGCAAAAATGTCCCTGTTAATTGCCCTGATACACGGATGGGTGATTATTTTATAGAATGGACACAAGATTTAGGCAGAGATTTTGCTACCAGCATAAACATCTTTACATCTCAGCCTTTTTGCAAAGGGCCCTAGACAAGGTGCATTGTGGGTATGCTTGGCGGCTGGATATTGATATTACACCCCAGGGGCTGGAAGGGTCAGAGGGCTACATTTAAATGAGAAGTTCTAGTTCACGTGCAAAGCTCAGGAAGGCAGAGGATGGAACTCATGTAGATATTAGCAGTTTAAAACAATTAAACACATAAAAATTGCAGCGCAGCGTGGAAAAGATAATCACCAATTAAGGAAGCCAGCAAGATCCTCCAAATAATATTATCATGAAGTTTCCAAAGGAAAGTAAATGTTAATTATCAGCAGAAAAAAAAAGTTGAAAACTGCTCGCAAAACTGTTATCATTTTAATTGATGTTACTAATATGTTAATGTTGATGGAGCAAATTCCTTCCCGAGCAGCTTGTGGCAACGGACTCCTCCGACAAACAAATAAGTTCATGGAACCAGAGCAGAACCGTCATTTCTGTACCTGGGAAATGTAAGGAGATTTCTACTTTCCTGCTTACAAAGCAGCAGTCCTGCCCTGCTTTATGGCAGCTGAGATTCTAGCTATCTGTATAACAGAGCATTCTGTCCCAGTGACTGCACAGATCCTATCTGATCCCCATTGTAAGCAGCAGTCCTGTCCTGCTTTATGGCAGCTGAGATTCTAGCTATCTGTATAACAGAACATTCTGTCCCAGTGGCTGCACAGATCCTATCTGATCCCCATTGTAAGCAGCAGTCCTGCCCTGCTTTATGGCAGCTGAGATTCTAGCTATCTGTATAACAGAACATTCTGTCCCAGTGGCTGCACAGATCCTATCTGATCCCCATTGTAAGCAGCAGTCCTGTCCTGCTTTATGGCAGCTGAGATTCTAGCTATCTGTATAACAGAGCATTCTGTCCCAGTGACTGCACAGATCGTATCCAAATACGATTTTTTCTAATATTTTTAAAAAAGTCAGACCAAAATAGAATCCATTATGTGACCTTATTTATTATTAAAAATAAATTCGAGAAAACAAGCAAAACCCGAATCATATGTTTTTTTCAGATTTTTTCCCAAATCTGTTTTTTTCGGATTTTGCCCGAAAAGTCTGAAATTTTCTGGCTAATTCCAGTGCAGACCACTGAAACTTCCAAATAGGATAGGGACCTCTCCCACTGACTTATATACAACCTCAGCAGGTCTGAGATGCCGGATTTTCTGACATTTTGCAGCATTGGGCTTTAATAATTCTAATAATAAAACTTCTGGGTTTTTTCCATTAGAAATTTGGATTGTATAATAAAAAACCTTGAATTTTTTGAGTTTTTGGCATTTAGACTTTAATAAATAATCCTCTTAGTGATCTTTTTTTCTGATTTTGAAAAAAAAAAATTCTTTTGAAAGGGAAATTTTCAACCAAGAATCTCCAAATTCTTTATGTGTGGAACATTAAAATAACAGCTGAAACTTGGAAAGAAATAATAATGATTAGGGAAGGATATATCCGCTACTGAGAGTGACATTGAGTAAAGCTCCATAAGGACCCAGTGAAGCTCTGATCCTGACGTTAATTGAAGGCTATTAAGGAGTAAAAAGGGTAATTAGTGTCAAAACGCAGGGACAATTGAGGGAACATAAATACTTCTTAATATAAATATGATGAGATAACCCAGGCCCGATAAAGCTTTTTGTCCTTCCTCCTGATACAGATCCAGCCGGCTGACCTTCATGTGTCTGGAATGAGATGATGAATTCCTCGTCTCAATCATTATCATATCGCTGATGTGCGCTGACTCTCTCCAACAACACAAATCAGAGCTGTATCTGTTGGGGTGCTTCTATGTTTCATTGGGTGCTTTCTATTGGAAGGAATAGGGAATCAGAGCCAGGAGTCCAGTTTCATTGGCTTCATGCTCAGAGGGAGAGGAACTCTATACCAGACCATTAATGCCTTGATTCTTGGTTGGAACATGTGCTCCACTAAGTACCACTAAAGGAAGGTTTTCTTACTTGGTTGGATGAAGTGAATAAAATATACAGTATTTATAAGAGAAATGTACTGTATATCTTAGACACTTTTTTGTTGTAGGGGAGCTTTGGTTGTCCTCCAGATCCAACAAGGAAGTAGGTCTATCACAGAGAGGTGCAATCAGCTTTGGGAATAAACAAGTACTAATATATTGTTCACTTTGACCCGCCCTATGGGTGACATGTGTATGTTTTAGCCAATCCGGCAAACTCACAGAATGGACTGGTTGCATTTATGACCAGCTCAAGGCTGTAGTTCGAACAAAGTGCAAAACCTACTTTCTTGATCATTGTTTCTCAAACTAATTAGGGCTTATAATCCATAAGTACAGTGTGTATGTGTGTGTGTGTGTTTGTGTGTGTGTGTGTGTGTGTATCATTCATTAGGTAATTGTGTCTTAAAGGAACTGTAACACCAAAAATTGAAAGTGATTTAAAGGAATAACAAAATAATATACTGTTGGTCTGCACTAATACAACTGGTGTGTTTGCTTCAAGCCATTTGCCATTCAAGCACAGGATACACAGTAGATAACAGATAAGTACTACTATAGTTTATATAAACAAGTATAGGGGCAGCCATTCAATCTGGCAAAAAGAAGAAAAGGCACAGGTTGCAGAGAAGATAACAGATAAAACAACATGCACTGGGTTATCTGCTATGCAACCTGTGCCTTTTGTCCTTTTTGCCAGCTTGAATGGCTGTCCCCATGGCTACACAGCAGCTTATTTATAAAAAAAAAAATACTGTATATATTGTGTTTCTAAAGCAAACACACAACCTACTCTCTCAGCCATTACTTATATACTCGAGTATAAGCCATCCCGAGTATAAGCCGAGGTACCTAATTTTACCTCCAAAAACTGGGAAAGCTTATTGACTCTAGTATAAGCCTAGGGTGAGAAATGCAGCTGTATATGGAAAGTTTCAATCAAAATATTCTTGGAGACTATTCTTGGACGCCGACGACTATTCTTAGGCGCCTGTGACTATTCTTAGATGCCAGCGACTATTCTTAGACGCCGGCGACTGTTTTTGCGATTGACCCGAGTATAAGCCAAGGTAGAGTTTTTCAGCATATTTTGGGGGCTGAAAAACTCGGCTTATACTCGAGTATATACGGTACATGTTAAAAAGCTCATGGAAATTGTTTTTGGCTGGGTCCCACCAGGAGATGCTCTGGTACTTTGGTCCAACAGTGTAAACACCTGGCCTACAGTAAATAAACCAAGCTGTTTGAAAGGGTCATTGCCTCCACCAGTTCATGGCACACCTGAAGGGGAACGTCAAATAATGAAATAAGATGTCTAAATACATTTTCCATTATGCATTCATTATACATTTTCTATGCTTTAGAAGTTAATGACCCTCCAGATGGAGGGGCGCTATTGGTGCCATGTGTTGGTGAGCAATGGAGGCTACAAACAATTGACTTAATTACAAAAGACCACTCAATTCAATGGTTTTTAGATTTTTTGGGCTCATGAAGAGTCCAGCTCCACAGTGTGGGAACCTACATGGAAGCGAGCCTGGCATTTCTATTCATGGGGTTAGCAGCACTGCAGCAACCTAGGAAATCATCTTCTTCAAATGATTTTGCTCAGTTAGTAAGAGCAGTTAGACCACACTGACCAGATAGCCCTTAAGAGAGTTGGATGTCCCTATTGTTAGCTTTAAACTGTCTTTCATTCTATATTTTACAAGTGAAGGATCCACATCCCTGGCATCTCATTTCCATTTGCTGATTCACATGGACAAGTCATTTCATTATGAAGTTCCATTCTGATTTTGGCACTCTCTTATCTTGCCCTGACAGCTCTCTTCAGGCCTGGACTGGGAGTCAAAATAAGCCCTGCCATTCCAAATACACAGAGGCCCAAACAGCCCTCTACCAGCCCAAAATAGACCCCTACCAGCCCACTATATGGGAACTTTCTATTGAACCATACAGCAGCCCCTCTGGCATTTGCCAGAACCCACAGATTGCCAGTCCGGGCCTGGCTCTCTTACTACCCCAACGACAACCTCTCACTACAAAGCATAAGCTGCAGCATGTGCAGTATTTCCATATAATTTGATATTTGATTCCCATTTTAGGAATGAGCTCCCCTGCCAGAACTGGTATAATGTGTTTGGGTTAAAGAATGTGTTGCAAGATTTAAATTCAGTCAAATCCTTTAGAGAAGGTGGTAGTCTGTCATTTAAACAGTGGGCTGGGATAGGACACTCTAATGGCAGCAAACAGTGTACACAGTATTTCCATCATAATGCAGCCCTTGACAAAACTACAGGCCTAGTCCTACAGGAGGAGAAGCTCATAGAATGCACATGTCTAACATTGATTTATGATTTAAAAGCTCATGAAGACCATTGCTAATATACAGTAAAGCTGCTGCATAAGCCTTGGGTATAGGAGAGTTCTTATACTGGAGATCAGTACCAAGTTCCTTACATATCCCACTGTTGATTATATACCTGAATATGCATTGAGTATGCAGAATAAGTGCATACAGCTGCTTAGAGCTTACTGAGCAGAGTCCTGAACACGATTGTAAAGATACAATGTTATAACATATTATGTTTTAGTGTTATATGGGCTGAATATACTAAATCAAATGATAGGGTCTCCAAATAGTAAGTGATTACTCACCACATAAAGGAAGAGGACCAGGTGCACCACCCAGAGCCCTCAGCACGGCAAGCAAACTAACCAAAAATTCTTTGGAGCAGGTACTCAATAAAGGCAATCTCCCACCAGGCAAATGGTTCAGAGAGAAAAAATAGTTAATTGTGTCCACAGCCTTACGCGTTTCATGTTACAAACACTTAATCATAGGCTATCTTTACAGATCCATACCTCCAATATTTAAACAAAAGTGCACCAATCAGAAAACATCAACCAATTATAAGGCTTACCCAAATGCACTAATGACTATTCCCAATTCTGGTGGGTGTGGATCAAGGTTACACCCTTGTCTCTTTTTAGGTGCCATATTGGTGCACCTTAACTGAATGTAAAGTGAAACAGTGCCATATATATTTGTACACCTATGGTGAAAATGTGTAGAGAAGACATAAAAAAAAATATATATAAAAAATATGTATTAAAATGTAGTAAAATATATGTTTATACAAAAATATGTGTTTGTGAAGTAAGCGCCGTATTGGCACATGCGCAGTTGGAGCAGTCTGACGGTTTTTTAACAACTGCTCATGCGCTGAAAGTCACCGAAATTGACGAAGCACCGGAAGAAGACCGAAAGATTATCGAAGAGAATAAGATGGCGCCTATGAACTCCGATGCGCTGAATCTGCAACGAGGGGTAAGTAAAGAGTTAGGGGCATTTACCTTTGCTGGGGGGAGCAGTGATGGGATTCAGTGAACTGTAGTTACGACACTGCTCATAGGAACTGAATAGAAAATAAGATTTCTCACTTGATAAAGGGGTAAGTTCAACTTTAAATGAACTGATTTGATTTTTTTTTCTGGATTTGCTTTTGACTGAAGCGTCTCCACGTCTATCGATGTTTGGGCGATCAATTTTTGGCCAATCAATGTTTTTTTAGACTTACACAGCTCCTATCTATTTACATTGGCAATGACAAGTTGAAGAGATACATAACATTGTTTTGTTCAGCGTGGGATATTACCCTGCGCATTAACATTGATTTTATTATACTGCCGGGCAGGATACATGCGGAATACTCATTCATTTCAAAGAAAGATACTGCTCGAAGTAATGAGCAAAGACAAGGATCGTTTCTACCTAAATGCCCATGAAGTTTATTAGACGACCTGTCTGTGCGATGTCTCTCAGGAAAAACTACAAACAAACCAAACACTTTTTGCACCTGAAAATTAAAATAGAAAATTTCTGGCAGTCTGAGATACAAAGTAAGAGTCTGTAATAAAGGGGAAGTTGAGTTTCAGTATTGAATAGTCTGACACATTCATATCTTACATTTGGTGCTAATGGAAACCCACAGCAGAGGGTAAACACGTTGATAGAGCAAGTGTCATATTGAAGGAGGGGGGTCTCCAAGTCGATGCACTCACAATTCACAATTCTTTAAATAAATTGGGTTCCAGTCGTTCTTAAAAAGAGAACAATGGTACTTTATTGCTGAAAGTCACTCAAGGTGACACCTCCATATACACAGGCACAGTCAATGCAAACAGTACTCACCATTGGGGGATGTCTAATGCTAGGACAGTGTTATGTTACCTTTGTCTCAGGGGGGTGAGAACAGGAAATTCAGGCTTGTTATATGAGAAATGCAAGTCCATCGGAACCACAAATTTAGGTTTAGCAGGTGAGAATAAGAAGCTCAGGCTTAGCTGATAAAACAACAAGTTCAGACTTTTTGATGAGAACAACAAGTTCAGGCTTAGCTAATTAAAACAACAAGTTCAGACTTATTTGATGAGAATAACAAGTTTAGGCTTAGCTGTTGAGAACAACAAGTTCAGTCTTAGATGCTGAGAACAACAAGTTCAGGCTTAGCTCATGAAAACAATAAGTTCAGACTTATTTGATGAGAATAACAAGTTTAGGCTTAGCTGCTGACAACAACAAGTTCAGTCTTAGATGCTGAGAACAACAAGTTCAGGCTTAGCTCATGAAAACAACAAGTTTAGACTTATTTGATGAGAATAACACGTTTAGGCTTAGCTGCTGAGAACAACAAGTTCAGTCTTAGATGCTGAGAACAAGAAGTTCAAGCTTAGCTGCTGAGAACAAGAAATTCTGGCTTAGATGCTGAGAACAAGTTCAAACTTAGCTCATGATAACAACATGTTCAGACTTAT
This sequence comes from Xenopus petersii, assembly GCA_038501925.1. NCBI lineage: Eukaryota > Metazoa > Chordata > Amphibia > Anura > Pipidae > Xenopus > Xenopus petersii. Next base: position 139,024,442 of record CM076681.1, read on the forward strand.
TTGATGAGAATAACAAGTTTAGGCTTAGCTGCTGAGAACAACAAGTTCAGTCTTAGATGCTGAGAACAAGACGTTCAAGCTTAGCTGCTGAGAACAATAAATACTGGCTTAGATACTGAGAACAACAAGTTTAGGCTTAGCTGCTGAGAACAACAAGTCCAGGACTAGATGCTAAGAACAACAAGTTCAGGCTTAGCTGCTGAGAAAAACAAGTTCAGGCTTAACTCCTGAGAACAACAAGTTCAGGCCTAACTGATGCACACAGCACATGTATTCTTAGATGATGAGAAAAACAAGTTCAGGCTAGGCTAATGAGGACCACAGGTTCAGGCTTAAATATTATGTTAAGTATTATATTTGTTGCTCAGTTGGTGAGAACTAGTTAGCGTAGGTGAGTCTAATGCAGTGGAAGCCTTGATGGACAGAAAGCGCCAATGTACTAAAAGTGGGAAACTGTGGTTTCATTTCTTTTTGTCATTTTATTCTCTTTCTTTACTTCAATTGTTTTACCTTGTAGTTGCTAAATTCTCTTTTATTCCTCCTTCCTTAATCTCTGTTTGTTCCTCCCTTAGCCCTTCTGTCTTAGGTACAATTATGACCTGGAACGAGTAGATCCAAATACTGACACCAGGTATATAGGAAGCAGCTTCACGTGGTGTATTGGGGTTGTCTTCCAATGTCTGGGGGTGCTAGATCATCAACAAATTGGTTATTGTCATTATAATCAATAAACGCATCTGCATACAGTATATGTATATAGGGAGAATAAATACACTTACACAGTTACAAGGAGGCACAAGGTGAAGGAGGTCCCTGTCCTGAAGACTGAGAGAGTGTGTTGGGAAACAGAAGAGAGTTGAGCAAAGAACCAGATTTCCAGTATTTTCCCTATTGCCCTTTTTAGAAGAGTAAAGTACATTGGGATACAAATATACCTGGCCAGTATGTACTTCACCCAAGGACTCCTTGGTTAGAGTCAGAGGGGCAAATTCACTAACATTCGTGGTTTTGCCAGGCACAAATTCGCCACGCTTCGCCGCACTTCGTCAGGCGTAGTTTCGCCAGCGCTCCGCAAATTCACTAAAATCCGAAGTTGCGCACAGAGGTAGAGTAAGATTGCGAAGTTGCGATAGCGTTGATTCGCTAAGTGAAGTGAAGTTACGCTAGCGAAGGCTAATTTGCATACGGCGCCAAATTCAAATTTCAATGGAGGAACACATATCTGCACTACAAATGCCTAGAAAACCTTCAAAACATCAAATAAAAATTTTGTTTTGCCCTACACATGTGCCCACTGTATAGTTAAGTTGCCATGAGTCAGGAAATGTAGGGGGGAAGGAGGGGAGCCCCAAAAAAAATTTCGATCTTTTTCAGCCTATCACCCATAATGTAGAAATAAATTTTTTGACTTTTTTTGAAGCAATCCCTATCTATTCTATTGCGCTTCGCCTGGTCTGAGGTGGCGAAGGAAGTCTAGCGTAAAAGGTAGCGTTCAGTACACTGCGCACATTAGTGAATTTGCGTCGCTAGCGAAACTTCACCAGGGGTAAGGGTGCGAAGAAACACTAGCGAAACTACACCAGCGTTCGTTAGTGAATTTGCGCAGTAACGATAAATGACAAACGCTAGCGAATTAACGCTAGCATTCGGCGCTTCGGCGCTTAGTGAATTTGCGCCAGAATCTCTCTCTCGGCACAGCTTTTCCCCAATCAGACTGGAATGTTCCTACCCGCCAGTAGGAAGCAATTTAGAAAGATTTCAATAAATTAGGCTTGTGGGAGGACAAGTTCATACATACTGGAGCAAGCACCCAATTATAAGGGTTGCACACCAAAAATAATCATAGAGTCGCATAGGGATGGATACAGTGAGAGAAAAATCTTAATAATTAGGTGCTGTGAAAAAAAAAGTAATTTTCAAGCAGCTGTTTCCCCATCCAGATGTGCTAATAATATATATATATTTATATTCAGCCGGGGAGGGGTGCGCTGGGATACAACTCATCTCATTACAGGATGCAAGTGATTTCAATGTGTCATTCTTCTTCCAATCTAGATCCTAAAATGTTCCTCACTCAACACCCTGACAGCCCAGTGACAACTTTACATAGAGATAAATCCAACGGAGCCGCCGGGAGTGAGCGTGACCAGGGGAGGGTGGACTTGTGCTCTTACCCAATATATGTCATTACAGTACCTCCCCCCCAACTCACAACCTGCCATCACCCCAATTTCCCATTCCCATATCAGTCATTTTAGTATTTTGTCAGTTCCTTTCATTCAATTATTGCTGTTTGTTTAAAATGTAATACAGGTTTAGTATCTGTTATCTGGAAACCCAATATCCAGAAAGCTCTGAATTATGGAACAGCTGTCTCCCATACACTCCATTTTATCTAAATAATCCAAATGTTTTAAAAATGATTTCCTTTTTCCCTGTAATAATAAAACAGTAACTTGTACTTGATCCCAACTAAGAAATAATGAATCCTTATTGGAAGCAAAACCAGCCTATTGGGATTATTTAATGTTTACATGATTTTCTAGTAGACAAGGTATAAAGATTCAAATAATGGAAAGATCCGTTATCCGGAAAACCACAGATCCCGAGCATTCTGGATAACAGGTCCCGAGCATTCTGGATAACAGGTCCCATACCTGTACAGAGAGACATATAGCATAACTAGAAACTCATTTAATCTTGTAGGCAATAATGCATAATATATGGTGCTGGTTTTATTTAGGGCTAAAAGTAAAAATTATTTTTAAAAAAAGACTCCCCATAAATCTGCTTCAAATGAGGGGTGGGCGTGTCCTTATGGTCCCTGCCAGAAGCACAGTAGGAGTGGGACAGCCAATCACAGCCCTGCAATCACACAAGCATAGACAGGCTTCAGTTCCCTATCTGGGTAAAGATCTCGGATAGCTCTCAGATCAATCGAGAGAAATCAGAGGCTTTTTAAATGTGGGTATTTTCCAGTAGCAGGTAAATTGGGAAGGAAAACAGGTTACTGTCATGTCAAAGGTACAAAGATGGAAATCATGGACAATGACCTATAGTATAAAGAAGAAATTAGGGTTGTTATGACTTTCTTGATTCCAATCTTTCTTTACATTTCATACGTGATTCCTTTGCCAAAAGCTTCTTATGCCTGAATGTAAAGCCTCTTTTTCCAAATGCTTTGGGGGTGCAGGTTGGATCCTGTAAGAGGGGGTTAGCATTCCTACAGAGTGACGAGGGTGGCCTGAGCATGATAGGACCCGTGGTGTTTTTTGTGGTCATTTTTCTAAGTTTATGACTATGAAGATTTTCATTCATCCAGGTCATAGTATATCTAGTATAGGTCAATCTAAAAACAACTGGACTTGCTGAGTAATCAATTAAGATGTTTCACTACTCATCCGAGCAGCTTCTCCAGTTCAACTGACTGGTGTGGGAAGTTCTCGGCATATAAACTCTTCCACTACTCCATTTACAATGGCACATTGTAACTCTTCAAAGAGGTGACATCTGAAGAAACTCACAGAGGTGTTGATTCTGTGTAGTTGTGATAGGATTATCCAATGTGTCATGTGACTCCTAGATACAGGTGTTACAGGTGCAACAATGGTATCATATGAAGTCACTTCTTTGTTCACATGTATACCTACTACAGAGGCGATTGAGACTGTAAGAAATCGACTGCAACATGATAACACCCTCAGCAGCAGAACGAAGCTCAGTCCCAACCAAGTTTGTTTGTTGCTAGATTTGTGTCTATGGGCGTCAAATAAAAAATTGTCACGCGGTGAAATTTTTTTGACGTGCTTCTTTTTATTTTGCCACACAACGCCATACAAGTCTATGGGCGTCATTTTTTCGGCAAAACAAGGCGAAAAAATTTGCCCATCCCTACTGACCCACTTTTGGCCAGCTATCGATCAGGGAAGCCCGTCGGAAGGCCCCACACACGGGCCAATAAGCTGCCAACTCAGTCTGTCGGCAGCTTTTATGGGCCCGTCTTAAATGTGACTACCCTGTATTTGGATATCCTCAGTCCATTCCTTTTATGCAGCATTTACTTATATATAGCAGACATTCATCTCTTTGTTCATTGGGGCTTCATTTCCATATCAATTAACATCTGACGTTGCTGAACTGTACTTACTCGCTCCACACCTGTCCAGGTGCACCCAAACCTCATTTTACATCTTTATTGGTGAGTAATGCTAATTAGGCTGAACATTTTGCTGCTTCTCTGCGGCTGATGAATGCCGGTACCGTTGATTCGGGTTAATGTGCCCTGACAAGGCAGCTAAATATTCATCTTCTACCAAAAGCAAAAAGCATTCCCTGGTATTAATGATCAGAATCCTCCCCATTGGTGGGTGATGTATGGCACTCTGACAAAGGTGAGTCGTTATCTCAGTGAAATGTATAAATTATTTCTCTTGCATATTTAATACGTCCAATCTTAATGTCAATTACATGGTAAAAACTCCTCAATCCGAGGTGGAAAATAAAGCCATTTATTTGCATCTCGGCTTCTTTTTTTTTCCCTGTTGCGTTTGTGTTCTTGCAGGTGTAAAATTCAGTCTAATAACATTTTTATTCCAGTCTGACAGTTCCTTTCCTCTACATAATTAAAAGCTATGAAGCCCAAACCAATTTAAAGGGAAAAATAAATGTTTCAGAGCACTTGATCAGTAATATAAAGTATGGAACTTGGTTTATTGGCAAGGTATTGTTACAGGGTTTTTATATCTTAATTCCATAGATTTATTTGGTGATGCTCATAAACAGCTAGAACTTTCTGTGATTCTCTATCACTCTGAATAACATTTTCCTTCCTTTGGATTAGGGCCTGCTGACTACTGGGAGTTTAATCGCTCTAACACTCCCATACAATAGGGAAAATATTCTGACAAATCTTTCTGTTGGAATTTGGGGTAGAAGAAATAATTTTAAAGGAACAGTAACACCAAAAACTGAAAGTGTTTTAAAGTAATGAAAATATTATGTAGTGTTGCCCAGCACTGGTAAAACTGATGTGTTTGCTTCAGAAACACTACTATAGTTCATATAAACAAGCTGCTGTGTAGCAATGGCGGAAATTGAAAAACGGCTAAATGGCACAGGATAGTTAATGGATAACAGATAACACCATTAGACAGACACAGCTTATCTGCTGTCTGCTGTGTAACTTGAGCCTTTTCTCCTTTGAATGGCTGCCCCCATGGCTACACAGCATCTTATTTTTATAAACAATAGTAATGTTTCTGAAGCATACACAGCACTTTTACTAGTGCAGGGCAACACTGCATTATATTTTTAATACTTTAAAACAATTTAATTTTTTGATGTTACTGGTCCTTTAAGGGGTCGGTTTACAGCAGATCTATCATTATTATATTGCTATTACGGCCTTCGATCCTAACGTAGTCTCGCCCAAAATAGTGGCGGTTATCACGTAATTGTATCTCGTCTGATGATTGGCTCAAACAAGGGAGGTAAGAATGTAAATGAAAGATTATAATAAACCTTTTAATTTTCTGCTATTCCTAAATTGCAGAGTTGTAAAGCAATAATTAGACGTCTGCCTTGTGCTTTTATATGGTCATGGGACTCTTTGGTGACCAATAATATCTTTATATTTTACAATAGGGGGTACTTTATTCTCTATATAATTAATATTTCCATTAGACTAATATAAAGGGGAAAGAATGAAAGGAAGTCCATCTTCAGCTAATGTCCAAATCCTACTGTCTCCATCATGTCCTGTCTCAACCTCTCTAGTCTTTTCATTGTGTCATGTCGTAATGCCTCCATTTTGTCCTACTGTCTAAGTTTTTTCTGTCTCCAACTAGCTCTCCTGTAACCATATTATCCTGTTGTCTCCCTTGCGCTCTACTGTCTTAGTCATGTCCTACTGCACCCATCTTGTCCTACTGTCTCTATCCAGCAATACTGTCTCCATTATGCCCCATAGCTCCCTCTTGTCCTACTATTTCTATCATGTCCTAATGTCTCCATCTTGCTCTATGATCTCCCTATGCCCCACTGTCTCCGTCTTACTTTACTGTCTTCATCTTCTCCTACTGTGTCCATCCTGCCATACTATCTCCATCTCTCTACTGTCTCCCTCTTTTCCTACTGCATCCATCTTGTCCTACTGTCTCCCACTTTACTATCACCATCTTGTTCTAATGTCTCAGTCTTGTCCTACTGTCTCCCTCTTGTTCTACTATTCCATATTTTCCTACTGCCTTCATCTTACCTGCTATACTTACTATTCCACTCTCATCCACAAGGGACCAACTATGACCACTCATGTTTAACAGGCGACACTCCAATTACACATTAAAATGCCTTTATTTCAAAATCAAGTGCAGCATCAATGTTTCAAGCCTTGTTTGGCTCTTTATCAAACTCTTGTTTGGACCCCTATGTAGAGTGACATGTACAGTGTGGTTGATACATTTTTGCTATAATGCCATCTATGTCAAAAAAACAACTAGCTACTCTATTTCTTACTACCAAAAAACAGACCATGGTAACCTCCATTCCTAGTGTTATGTTTGTCTGATTAAACAATTATGAAGTTAGGTGTCTCCATCAATCAATCCCAATTAAATCTTCTGGTTGTCAATATGAGTTATCCATACAATAGACAACTTGAGTAGAACTAGTTACAAGACGGTATAGAATAATTTCACAAGTTTCCCTTCCCAGCTGCATATATTACAGTACCGAGTTCCTATACAGCTTGTGGCCCTGAGGAGTCACAGAAGTAAGTGTCTTCAGAGAAGTAAGACATCAGATTTTGGATATTCTGTGAAAGTGATGTGGGATTTCTCGGTGCATTTCAAGATGTCAGTTTCCTGAGATGATTAGCCGGGAATAACTAGGCATGAAATATGTCTGAGATCGGAGGGAAAACCTGGGCCTGTTTTATCTGACATTCTTCACAGAAGACGTCACTTGACAGAAAGAATTGTTTTGTTTGGCAGTTTATGTTCCCTAAAATGGCAATCACAGCACTTTGCAAAGAGACTATTTTCTGTCATTTTGTCAAGGTGAGCTCGGGCTGTCTCTTCTTGCCTCTGTCTTGTGCTGCTTTTAGTGGTGCAGAAACCAGAAGGCTGCAGGTTGGGCAACACTGATATAAACTGTTACTGTCACCATCTTACCCGACTGTCTAATACTTGTCCTACTGGCTCCATCAAGTCTCCATCTTGTCCTACTGTCTCTATCTTCTTCTACCTTTCCATCTTCTCCTACTGTCTCCATCTTGCTGTGCTGTCTCTATCTGGTCCTGGCCCCCATCATGTTTTATTGTTTCACTTTCCTACTCTTTCCACCTTGTGCTAATATCTCCATCTTGCCAAATACAGATGCAGCCACTTTGGTTTGTCTGTTTGACACAGAATAACTAAACACAGATATCCCATTTATCTCATTTAACACAGAAAACTGCGTCACAACATCCCATCTAATTAAAGCATTAACCATTGTGAGCAATGGAGCTTTGGTATGCTAATGAAAAGGTTAAATGCATTAAATGAGTTAAGATAACACAGTTTCTTCAATTACCCCTGAGTCATGACGCATTTAACTCACAAATCCAAGTGGCTTCATCTGTAGCTGCAATGTTGCTTTTCTATTTCCATCTTGCCCTTCTAATGCCCCCTTGCCCTACTGCATTCATCTTTGCTTTGCTGTCACCATCTTGCCTGCTATACCTACTATAGCCTATGAGTAAGTGCCCCAACAGGCACGAAACGCGTTAGGCCATTGTCTACTATGTCCTTATAAACTTTTTGTACACTTTTACTACCTTTGACTGATTTTGGAGGGACTCCAACTATCCCTATACCTACTATCCCTCACTCTTCCCCTCTGGGAACCCACTGTGGCTGATTTTTGTACCTCCTACTGACAAATCCAGACAAAGTGACACAAATATCTGTGTTCATATTTGCTAAAATGACCATCTATGTCAGAAAAAGCACCTGGCTCCAAATTCTTTTATCTGCCTAGTGAAACACTGTTGGCAGGCTTTCTAATCCACAAGATAATATGGATCATCCCTTTCTATTTAACGGTCATTCTCTGGATCATGTTAGAATACAAATAAAAAATGTGGACACTGCCTGTATACCTTCCAAATTCTCAAGGACATTTCATCCGACTAATGTTTAGTTCAGTTATGTGTTGTTTTACTGACCCTTTCAATAGCAGGACAAGCAAGTTGCCTCTTTAACCTGTTGGTCTGGGAAAAAGGCAAATATATGGAGTCATGTGATTGGACAACTCTCAACCACAGGCTGTCCTTCAAATTCTCTGCCGCCCCTCATCAGTCTCTCCTTCAAAAACTGACTGAGCTCCCGCCTGTATTTGGAGGCCGATGCGAAATTCTATTCCATAAACAGTAACAAACAATTTCTTATTAACCAAAGATCAAGATAAAGGTAAACGTGGTAAAAAAAAAACCTAGAGAATTATTTATCGTCCTGCAGGGGGATTTGGGGGAGCCATTTTTTCTTTAAATGTTGCCATGTTTAAGTGTTACTTTAAAGGAAAAGTAATTGCTGGACAAGAGATAAACAGCTCGCATTCGCTTTTCAACTTTTACCGAATTTTGGCCCTCAGTTAATTCTACATAAAATATATTCACCAAACCTTTAGCATCCTATGGGAACAAGAAATCTTGAAGCAAGTAAAAGAAACCGCGAAAAATAGGAAGTTTGTGGTTATTCTAATGTTATAAATATTATATCATAAAAATACATTTGTATTATATATGTAGCACACCTGTGGGTGGGCCTCAGAATTGTGACTTCTCAGGCCCTTTGAAAGTGTACCTTTAGGCTGTGGACAACTCCCTGCAACTCCCAGCAGTGTGTAGTGGCCCCTTTGAGCACGTTACCTTCAGTTGAATCATGGGTGTATCCTGGTGCACAGATTGGGATGAATAGCAGTGTCCTAGGGTTGCTTCAAACAGATAAACTTGAATAAGCAGGCAGTGGAACTGTTCACAGCAATCAGGCAATATGAATCTTCCAGTACATTCACAGCAATCAATGGAAAACCTTGAAACTTTCTGATATTTCCAGTAAATTCCTTTTAGGGGTAGTTTCCCTAACCAGGGTCTGTCAACAGCTCAGACCCACTCTTGCAACCACCTCCCCCCAAGGTCGGATCCAGCAAGAGAGAGCCCTGAGCACTTGTGCTCTCCTTTAATACTTTTAAAAACTGCCACCTACTGGGCAAACCTTGAACTACAATGGACCCAGGAAAAGGGACATAGCTGCATGGGTGAATCAAAGGACCACTTAGGTGTCCAAATACAGGGGAAACTGCCTGAGTTAAACTATACCTAAAACTCTTACGGTTGCCACCTTTTCACTCGATGGAGACCAGGCAGGGGGCGGGGCCATGATGCGGAGGGGCAGGGATGTGATGCAGCAGGGGTGGGTTGCGGCCTATGATGCGGTGATTAGCTGATCGCCATGTCAATCATTCGGAATCCTGCCCAGTTTTCCCAATTTGAAAAAATGCTCAAGAACTTTTGGACCCGGGCAGCCCTTCAAAATACCAGGCTGTCTTGGTCAAAGCCGGACAGGTGGCAATCCTAGAGCCTCTACCTATATTTTAGATTAGAAATGTATCATATATATCATTCTAATTTTAATAATACTAATTATACTTTTTTAAAAAAATTATTTGTTCACAGCAAACAAGAAAAAAATACAGTCCCACTGGTTTTTAGGGGATTAAAAAAAAATCTCTTCCCAACAGCAGTTTAAAAAATATAAAACTTTAAAATATTTTATTAAAAATGATTACTTTGTAAATGAGATGATCACAAATGACAGGTACACATTTCAATTATCATTTTCTCATAATTTGGAGCTTTAATAAGAAGCACCAGGGCGATAGACCATTGGTTGTGTTAGAAACCCAGGTGACTTCACCGGTGGTCACTTGAGTGTGACGGTGCCTTGAGACGCAATAAGATGACAAGGACAAGAATTCCAACAAAATCTTTCAAATAGCATTCTAGTCACCAGCAAAGTGAGATCAATGGAGAAGGGAATGTTTCAGGTTCCAATGCAATGTAGCATCTATATTAGTTTAGGATTCGGCCAGGATTCAGCCTTTTTCGGCAGGATTCGTATTCAACCGAATCCTTCTGCCGGCCAAACCGAATCCTAATTTGCCTATGCTTTTCCCTTCCCACCCTAATTTGCATATGCTTTCCCCATTCCACCCTAATTTGCATATGCTTTCTCCTTCCCACCCTAATTTGCATATGCTTTCTCCTTCCCACTCTAATTTGCATATGCAAATTAGGATTCGGTTCAGTATTCGGCCGAATCTTTTGCGAAGGATTCGGGGGTTCGGCCAAATCCAAAATCGTGGATTCGATGCATCCCTAATATTAGTTCATTAGACCCTTTGTGTTGGGCAAGAAAGAACTCATTTCAACAAATGGAAGTTGGAATTTGCTTTTCGTCCTTTGGTTTAGGCTCTGTGGGGGATCAAGGGAAGAACCCCCCCCCCCCCGTGAAGCTCAGCCGATTAATCCATAAGTGTCAGGACCAACTAAAACATCACTCCTCTCGTCGGGGTTGCTATGCTCTAACGCAGATAGCAGAAGGTGCTCTTGTTGCAATCATTGGCCAATAAAATTGCCCCCGTTTAAAGGCCGCTACAGAATTCTTTTTACTACGCTAGTTTTAATAAATATGCCTTTTTAATATTAAAACACAGTATTAAGGCTCACAGGGTTTTCTTCCCCTTTAAAAACATACCAAATCCATAATTTTTGGATCCAACCATATACCCAAAAAGATTTGGCCAAATATCAATATACAATAAGGGGCCTATTTGTTAAACCTCATATTTTTCTGGTTGAGTTTTTAAAGGGAAAAAACTAAAATTTTTCAATTTATTATGCTCTGAAGCTGCTAAAAATTAGAATCCGAAAATTTCCAGCTAAAACCTGTCTAAATCATGTAGAAGTCAGTGGCAGATGGTCCCTTTAACAATTGGATCATGTTTTTTACCTTCAGTAATTTGGGCCGTTTGCTCTGGTTTTTGTTTGACAATTTGATAAACTCGTGTTTTCATAGTGACAAATTCGAAAATGTTGCACCATTCGAATTGACGCTCGTTTCGGTTCGGGAGTTTAGTCGCAGACAATGCATCTCTCTAGTGGTGTAACAGTTTTGGATGAACTTTAGGGAGTAGTAAAATGACATGCAGGTTCCTTGGGGAGAATTTACCCAACTGGAGGGCTGATCTGAACCAAAACCATACACCAAAAGACCTCCCCAAATGACAGTTTGGCAGCCCATATACCAACGATTGGATCCCTATACTGGCCTATGCAGAGGGTAACACCAATGCAAAAATGTGGTTGTTGCTTGTCAACGGGGTTTTCTAATTAAATCCAATTGCCATTTGAGCTCTGCATATCTACAAGCGGGTCAGCATGGGCACCAACTACAGTTACATGATAAACTTTAGAATAATCCACTAAGCAGTATGGCAGACACGTCCTATATCCTCACATCCCGGTGGGAAGGAGGCAATTACACAACAAATTTAATCTGGAATTGTCACCTGAATTTGCATCACATTTACACAATTAGCATGGGGGAACGTTGATCATAAAGGTGTTTTTTGTGGCTTATGATTAAAAATAAATATTTATGTGATCAGGAACCTTGACAACGAGCACGTAATGAGCTGACAAGCTAATGAGACAACGATTGGATACCTGCGCTGCACCATGTTCTCTGGTGCATTCCGAGCCGTCAGCTTGCACTTCAACTATTCTTAACTTTGTCATTTTATCATGTCACCCAACTCCATGCTATCATTTAAATCAATGTATATTCATCAACACTTATTCACAGCTTTCAAAACAGCTCAGATTTATCTTTCCGAATCAGAACATTCCGGACACTTTTCCCCACCGCCGGCTTCATATTTCATCGCCCAGATGTCGAGGCAAAATAATCACGCTGGTTTGTTTGTGCAGGTTCTTCTTCTGAACGGTGGCTGATTCCTTTTCTCAGTGGCATTTCAATGGCGAGGCAGAGCATTCAATACATTCCCATGCGTTCAGCAGCTGATCTGAGAGCAAAGATTACCCACATTCTAGAAGACATTGAGAAGGAGCTGAATGAAATTTCACATGATTTTTTTTGTAAAAGAGTTTGACATCTGGGCACAAATTAGGGTTTTGGCCACTTTACTGAAAGATTAGCAATATCTTCAACCAACTGCTGGTGGCAACTCTGCATTTTTATTAAAACGATTAACAACAACTTAGAGGTTTGTTCTCCAACTAACAGTCTCCCAATGGGCACATCTACATTACCAAAATCCTAAAGAGCATTCAGCCCTAGTCATGTGTCTATAATGGGCTAGCTTCCTAAGGCTAAGGCTGTTTCTTCTTATCTTTGGTGGATACCTGGATGAGCCTTTGGCAGTTGCCTGTGCTCTCATAACCTGTAGCTATTGTCTCTATTTCTACCTCAACCAGGTAATATGATATCTGGGACCATAATGAATGAGCATCATCTAGTCTTGGTTCCATATTTGTCGATTCCTGTGCTCCTGACACACATGGGCCTTCTGACGTTGAGATGACCAGATCTTCAACCATCTTGCTCCCTTCTTTCGAAAATTGATTAACACATTGAAGATACTTGCTTTTACCCTGGTCCTATCTTCCATCTCTCCTTGTATCTACCTGCCCCAACCTTGACTTGGGTTTCCAGCACTCAAGCTTCTCTGCTAGGGCACTCACCCTGCTCCAACCTCTGTAGTGCGGCACATTACTCTTCATTCGACTCCAGCAAGCCAAGGCATGTCTATACAAAAGTGTTAATTGAACTGAGATTAAATGTATAATACTGAGAGTTGTTTCATACAAACATCTATACTTGCAGTATAATTTCTCGCTACTTACAGTCAGTGGCCAGCTTTTGAACAGGGCTACTATAGAACAGCACCACCATCTGGCTTGTGCTACAGACAAGGGTTTGTGGATTGACTTTACTCCCACAAACAGTAGAATCTTCCTTTTAATCAAAGAAAAAACTGATTGGCTGCCTCCCGTCTAATTATTGAACAGGTATCAAACACCCTGGTGTATCCTTCCCTCTGCGTCTCATGGGGCTTTATTCTCTGTATTCCTTCTGCATTTTCTTCACTAATAGACCTGCTCGTAATTAGCCGGTGCACATTGTTATATTCACTTTATTGCAGCAAATTCTATTTTAAAGCTCAACTCCGTGTTCTTTTCTTAACAGATTTAAATGAGATGTTTTATTTATGAGAAGCTGAGCAGAATTCTCAGATTCCCTGTCCTAAATGTAATGACATGATTAACCCTTTGTATTTCTATACATATGTATATGTAACTCTACGGCCATCAAACACTCCGTGTTTACCAGAGTTTATACAGACCATTCACAAATGGTTGAATATCGAGGGTTAATTAACCCTCGATATTCGACTGGGAATTAAAATCCTTCGACTTCGAATGTCGAAGTCGAAGGATTTTAGCGCAAATAGTGCGATCAAATGATCGAAGGATTATTCCTTCCATCGAACGATAAAATACTTCCAATCTAATGATTCGAAGGATTTAAATCCAACGATCGAAGGAATATCCTTCGATCAAAAAAACTTAGGAAAGCCTATGGGGACCTTCCCCATAGGCTAACATTGAGTTCGGTAGCTTTTAGATGGCGAACTAGGGGGTCGAAGTTTTTTCTTAAAGAGATAGTACTTCGACTATTGAATGGTCGAATAGTCGAACGATTTTAAGTTCGAATCCTTCGATTTGAAGTCGTAGTCGAAGGTCGTAGTAGCCCATTCGATGGTCGAAGTAGACCAAAAACACTTCGAAATTCGAAGTTAGTGAATCGGCCCCTAAATGTCACTGTGCAGCAAAAAGCATAATAATCATTAAAGTGGACCTGTTACCCAGACACAAAAAGCTTTATAATAAAACTCCTTTTCAAATTGAATATGAAATCCAATTTCTATTGTTTATTAAAGCATTCATAGCTGTTGTAAGCTCATTTAAAAATCTCAGCTGTCAATCAAATATTGTCTGCCCCTCCTCTATGCCCTGGGCTTAGAGGCGGGGCAGACAATTACTTTCACTTTCCATTCAGAACTTCCTAGAAATCGCTGCTCTCCCCACATTCCCCCGTTCTCTAATTGTGTAGCCAGGACATGGGGATGGATTCTGAGATGATACAAGGCTTGTCTTAATAACAGTGTCCACAAAATGGCTCCTGCCTGCTTGCTATAATTATGAGTTCCCAAACTGAAGGAAACAAGATTCAAATAATTTATATAGTGTAATTAAAGTTCATTTTGCTTGACTGATGTGATAAAATAGGATTATGAATAATTTATTTGAGTGACGGGTCCCCTATAATATCAGGTCACGGAACAGACAAAAGGGCTAAAGATGAGCAAATCTCATTCTAATGAAACATACGGATTGGTATTAACAAACCAACCTGAGTTTGGCTGCAATTTCTAATGACATTTCTCAAATGCGTCTTTGTCTGTTGCACAAAGGAAAAACTCAAAATGCTTCTCACACTGTTGTTTCCCACACAAAAGCCTCAGAGTGATCGTTGGACACACACGATAGATCTTTATTCCTTCTAAATTAAACTGAAAATTGCAAGAATTCTATACAGATATATTATTTTTTTAAATTTTATATCAAGCTCCTATCAATTGATTCCAATCGCTGTCCCTGTAGTGAAAATAAAAGCAGAGCAGACAGTAGCCCCGCAACACTTTCCCTTGTCTCTGTGGTTATTAGGCATCTATCTAGTGTTACCAATCCCTATTTCTATAGAGAAATGAGAGAGAGCAGACAGTAACCCTTCCAAAACTTTCCTCTTGTCTCTATATATTAGGTACATATCTAGTGCTACCAATCCCTATTTCTGTAGGAAATGAGAGAGAGCAGACAGTAACACTTCCAACACTTTCCTCTTGTCTCTGTCCCTATATATTAGGTACCTATCTAGTGCTACCAATCCCTATTTCTGTAGAGAAATGAGAGCAGAGCAGACAGTAACCCTTCCAACACTTTCCTCTTGTCTCTATATATTAGGTACATATCTAGTGCTACCAATCCCTATTTCTGTAGGGAAATGAGAGAGAGCAGACAGTAACCCTTCCAACACTTTCCTCTTGTCTCTGTCCCTATATATTAGGTATCTAATGTTACCAATCCCTATTTCTGTAGGAAATGAGAGCAGAGCAGACAGTAACCCTTCCAACACTTTCCTCTTGTCTCTGTCCCTATATATGAGATACCTATCTAGTGCTACCAATCCCTATTTCTATAGAGAAATGAGAGCAGAGCAGACAGTAACCCTTCCAACACTTTCCTCTTGTCTCTATATATTAGGTACATATCTAGTGCTACCAATCCCTATTTCTGTAGGGAAATGAGAGAGAGCAGACAGTAACCCTTCCAACACTTTCCTCTTGTCTCTGTCCCTATATATTAGGTATCTAATGTTACCAATCCCTATTTCTGTAGGGAAATAAGAGCAGAGTAGACAACACCCCTTCCAACAATTTCCCCTGTCTCTGATCTTATATGCAGAATATAATGTATACTGTAATAGGCACCCACCTAGTGCCAATGCCCTGTACCTGCAAATGGCCTCATTGATTGCCCATAAGTTGGCATCATTACTGGCACAGACTGGTGTAACACAGCTGAATTTTTGTTTACATATAACCTTCCAATTGTATTTACATCTACAGGAATAACCACTGCTTGAGGAGAGGTAGATTAGATTAAATTCCCTGGCACTTGGGGAGAATGGAAATTCCTTATTCTTTTTTCAAATGTTCCATCCCTACTTTTAATTAAATTATTTATACCCATATCTATAGTAAGTATAGGTATGGGTATAAAGAATTTAATTAAAAGTAGGGATGTGTGTATGTATGGATGCTGGGTTTTCATTTGGAGGGGTTGAACTTGATGGACTTTGTCTTTTTTCAACCCAATTTAACTATGTAACTAACAGGGTCCATATTATCAGAGCAGCCCAGCCCGGTTCCGTGGTAGTTTTTGATCCACACCAAGAGAGTTCCTGCTCAGCCTCCACTCCAGGCTCCCTCAACCCTACCAGAGGGGTCATTTACTACCTAAGTGCAAAAATGGGTGCCATACCCAAAGTATTTTTCAGTTTGCTCTATGTCCTGCTAGTAGTAAAATTGACTCAGGTCTCTGCACTTTGTGTTGTAGCAGAGACCTACTTGAAAAACAGAGCTGTATTCATGTGCCAACCTGTTTTAAACCCCTTCCATGACATCACAGATGGGCATGCCAGGGGACATGGGTGATGTCACCACCAGGAAAGGGTTAAACCCACCAACAACAAGCTCTTGGAGCAATATATCCAAGGTCGGAATGGGGTGTGTGAGGCCCACAATGGACCCTCGCTGCCCACTCGTTCACCCACCATCAGGCCCTCACCCCCACACATGCACTGTCCTTATACTTACTTTTGCCCCAATCAGGGGAGGGAGGGTAGAGGGGGAGTGATGGGAGAGGGCAGGATTGGGTCTGGATCTGGAGAGAGAAAGCAGAGGGGGAGCGAGTGCAAATTAATGTAATTGGAGTCATGGTGCAAGCAAAGGGAATGACAAACTAGACTGGCACAACAAGGGTAGATATTTTCTAATAATACGGAAATATGTGTATGTTATCCTACAGTAGTAGAAACCCAGGGTAAGTAATACAGTAATCCTCATTTAAATTATACTTACTTACTTAATACATTTCCCAGTAATTCTATAATGAACTTCCCCTTTAACCTGCTTCTATTCAATACAAATCTCCCACCGTAGGAGCTACAGCAAGGAGCTGGGTCTCAGATACAATACATGTTATGGCTCAGAGGAACACGTCTCCTGGAGAAGGGAAAGATTTACAATCAGGATTTATTGCAATCTCACATTGGCATCAACCCCCAATCAATATGCCCGAGGGGCCTATCGACTGGCCGGGAGCAGGGCACGCCTGCATAATCCTTATTTCGCTGGAATAAAATAAACATTTGGCATCGTTAATCACTGGCTCATTAAGAGCGAGGATTGTTGGAAGGAATTCTGAGAAAGCGAGTGAGAGGATTTGTAAACTTTTCATTCTGTGTGTAAGCGAGCGCTAATGGGAAATCATTAGGAAACGAGCGCTCGCTCACTACAAAGGGAATGTGTTCCTGTCTGAAGATAAACTGCGGGGGGAATATATTATGGGGCGATTATGCATTTTTAGGAGTTCGCTTATTTGTCATCCACGGTTTCATCTTCCCTTTGATCTGTTCTTGCCCTACAGGAACTTTCCAATGTAACATTTAAACATGTCCTCCCATGGTTATCACCCTGAGTGGCCTTCTGGTTCCCTGTACTTCCTGCTTCTGGGCTGCTCTCTTTCCCATGGTCAGGAAGGTTAACGTTCACTTTACCTTATTTTGGTATATCCCTTTAACAAGGACTAATAATACAACGTATTTGTTACAACTGCTCCACTTGGCACCAGAATGACTTGCGTTCAAGGCAGCTGGGTCAGTAATTCCCATTGTACGTAATGCACAGCGTAGCCGTAATGTGACCTGGATTCAGCGCTTCTGGGAAATGGGGGATGAAGAGGATGACAAATGGCCCCTGAGCTGAATTTCTGGGCTGCTGTTTTTATATTTAGATTGCTCCGCGATATCTTCATTTCCTAAATAAAAAATATGATCTTTACAGAGATCGGTTCCTCAGGGGAAATTAAATATGGAAAAAATATACATAACGGCCACGGAGATAAGGCATCCCAATAACGAGGTATCAAAGCGCTTCCGATTAATAGAATGATAGGGAATTAGCAATGAGGCTGATCTCCCGAGTGAAAGGGATGGTATCTGTGAAGTATATGTTGCGCTGATGAGTGAGAGATTGGCATCTTTACGTTTATTAAGGGCAAAGAAATAGTTTCTCTTGCGCATCAAGGTTTTGGGACAATTATGGAATTTTCTCACGTCTTCTCGACAAAACATTTTGTGATCTCAGTGATTCCCAGATCCATTCAGACTTATGGCCACATCTGCATGAACCTGAACCAGGGTCAAACAAGGCCGATGGGACACAGGGAAAAAAACTTGATCGGCCAAGGACCTTGTGGTCCTTGAGCCGCTCCCCATCCCCGCACTGCCCACACCTGCAAATAAAATAAAAATCTGGAATAACTAAAGTGATTCTACAAGAAGAGAAACCTTACAGGTGGGGGCCCGAGGGAGTTGCAGCTGGGGCATGGGTCTGGGGGTTGCAGCTGGAGTAGGGGGTATGAGGGTGTGGGGGACCCTGAGGTGGCAGTGCTGGTGAACCCAGGAACCCCCAGCCCGATACTGACTTGAACTGAAATATTAATATTGAAACGATGGGTCATACTTGTGCGCCAAGAGGTAGAAGAGCACTCCAGTCATCCCAGTGGGAGTTTTAGTGGCCAGAGACCAAAAAAAAGCTACTAGCCCAAAGTATTGTGGTGCAAATATACCACTGCCAACACCCAAAAAACTACCATGCCTTCAGGGAAGTAGGGAGCTGCAAGGGGGCTGCATCTCAGTAACAGGGGCAGGACATCAAGCTAGAATAGAAGGGAGAACAGATGGTCAAACAAAGGGAAATCTTGCAGAAGAACCTGTATTATGATGCTACACTCAATGTTGGGGTTAAAGTTGACCTTTGAGAAGCATAATTATCCCAAACACAGGGCCAAGTAACAATGGAGAATCAAAAACACTGCAATGGCCTAATCTAAAGCTTTTTGAAGAGGTATTAAAGGAGAACTAAACCCCCCACAATGTTAAGTCCCCTCTGGCCCCCCTCCGTTGGTCCCCTCCCTGCCTCCCCCCTGCACAGTCTTACCCCAGAATTCTGTCCCCTCTTGAAATAGTGATCGCCAGGTCCGGACTGAGAATTAAAATAGGCCCTGGCATTTCAGGTAGACAGAGGCCCAATCAGCCCACACAGAGGCCCAAATAGCCCCCACCAGCCCACTAAATACTGACTTTCTGTGGGATCTTATAGCAGCCACTCTGGCATTTGCCAGAACCCACAGATTGCCAGTCCGGGCCTGGTGATCGCACATGCAGAGTGAGCACAGCGGAGCTCACGGGAGCCATCTTCTTCTCTGTAATTTTCGTGAAGTGAGTGGCGTAATGGTGCATGCGCAGATGGAGCAATCTTCCAGTTCACAACAACTGCGTATGCATCGAAAGAGATGGAAAGTGCCGAAGGGGAGGAAGAAGACACGAAGATTACAGAAGAAAAGAAGATGGCGCCTGTGAGCTCTGCTGCGCTCACTCTGCATGTGCGGTCCCTATTTCAACAGGGGACAGAATTCTGAGGTAAGACTGTGCAGGAGGAGGCAGGGAGGGGGACCAGTGGGGACTTAACATTGCAGGGGGTTTAGTTCTACTTTAAGAACTAAGATACTGGACTTCATAGCAAATCCTAATACTATGAGTGTATGCCAGCATGGTTTTATGCGTAATAGATCTTGCCAGACTAACTTAATTTCTTTTAATGAGAGGGTGAGCAGGAACCTTGATTCAGGGATGGCAGTGGATGTGAATTAAGGTCCCCATAGACGCAAAGATCTTTAGTTGGTGAGCAATCAATTTCAGTGCAATCCGTCAAATTACCGTGAAGTTAGTGGGAATCGATTGTGCATCTTACGATTTTTCGTGTCAGAAAATCGCCCAGGTTAAAAAAACTTTATCGCCCCTAGTGCACTCTATCTATGTTTGCAGGGCCAATCAGGCAGCTACCCTCAGTTTTCCTGCCAATATCGCCTGAAATGGTCTTTTTAGTTGATGGACAAATTGTACATTTATACAATCGTTTCAAGATAATAGTGGTCTCACGATAATGAAAAGATCTTTTAAAAATCTTTACATCTATGGCCAGCTTTACTTTGCTAAAGCATTTGATACAGTGCCACACAGAAGGTTACTGGTTAAATTAAGGAATGTTGGCCTGGAACATAGTATTTGTACCTGGATAGAGAACTGGCTAAAAGATAGACTACAAAGAGTGGTGGTAAATGGAACATTTTCTAATTGGACCAGTGTTGTTAGTGTAGGGGGTTCTTCACAGTCAGGACAGTGAGGTTGGGGAATGCACTGCCGGGTGATGTTGTGATGCTGATTCAGTTAATGACTATAAGAGGGACTTGGATGATTTCTTGGACAGACATAATATCAAGGGATATTGTGATACTAAATCTACAGTTAGGGGCAGATTTATCAAGGGTCAAATTTCAAGGTTATGGGAGTTTTTTTAAACTCCCATCAACTCGAATTTCGAACAAAAAAAAGACCAATCAAAATTTATTAAAAAATCTAAGTTTTTTACTTCGGGTGAATAGGCTGTATTCGAATTGTTCGAATCAAAGTTTTACCGCATTCGATCGAATTCAAATTGAAGAACTTGCCCCAAAAAACTTTGATTTTTCAAAGTCCACCAAATGACTCCAAATAGGTTCTAGGACATCCCCCATAGGCTAAAACAGCTATTCGGCAGGTTTTAGATGGCGAATGGTCGAACTCAACGTTTTAAAGAGACAGTACATGATAAATTTTAAAATTCGAATAGTCAAATTTTTGATAGTCGAAGTACACTAAAAATAGCTCGAAAATCGAATTGTATATATATATAATTATATATATATAGTTTATGTGAGTATATGGAGGGGTCAGCGTGTGTATATATGGATGCTGAGTTTTATTGAACTTTTTTTAAATATATTTTTATTGATTTCAAATAAGTATGGGATGGGGGGTACAGAAGGAAAGAGGGGGGAATTAGTAGTACATTGCTTTAAGGCATAATAAACAACATAGTCTACACATATCTATGCAATTTTACACAATGACAACATAACAGCGTTTGCTAATGATAGCGTTATGCATATTAGAATGGCTAAAACAGGTAGTGGAAGTGGAATGTTCACTCATTTGGTATTCCTACAACTACAAAACGAGTACGTAAATATTAGGAACTCAAAAGCTGTCTATACTCATTTGAATCCCTAAATAGAAACCACCGCAGCCAGGTGTCCCTAAAGCTGGAATGCTGTTTGCCTGAAAATGTGGATAATTCCTTTACATTTTGCTATCTCATTGACTTTATCTATCCAATTCTTAGGGGTTCGGGGAGATAAGAGGATTTGCATAGTCTAGGAATAAGTATTTTGGCAGCATTAAGTAAGTGCCGTTCTAGTGCAAAATCAGGAACACCTTCCAAGCTTTCCATGTCCCAGAATAATAGAATTCAAGTTGAGCAGGTATATCCCTAACTAGAATCTGAGAGCATGTTCATATGATTATTGGCCAATATCCTGTGAGACTTTGGTTGTTTTTTAATCCAACATAACTATGCAACTATGCAACCCTGATCTCAGCCCAACTCAAAATCTGGGACTTCATCTGATCTGAAACTGGAGCAAATCTGCCTGAATAGTTGGCAAAGCAGGTACCTACTTATCCCATTAGGGCTAAGACACATGTGGCGACTAGTTGGCTCGACTTTTGAAAGGCATTGCAGCCACTGATCGCCATAACGCTACCGTCCCACGATTCATCTCGACAACCTGTGAACCAACCTTCGGCTGCTAAGTTGCCGCAATTAGCCACCGCGATCTCAGGTTTATAAATGTTATACGGCAACCCGCCATATGTGTCTTCGCCCTCAGCCATAGAGGATTTATTTCAGCACAAGGGGCCTCTATCGAATACACGTGGAGACTGAATACTAATGTCAATGCCATACAATATTTCTGGGGTTTTTTTGTCTTTGCGAGATTTCTTTCTTCCATAAAACACTGTCACATAAAAAAAAAAAAGTGATCACTTTTTGACTGAAATCCACTTCAGCAGCCCATGGGCCATATTGATTTCTATCAGTTCAGGGACCTCCCAAACATGCACACACCAGACTATTTTCTAGGCAGACCAGTCACAATTTAGTTGGGTTCAGTTGTATGTGTTTGATACTGAGCAAATGTTGGTTTTCCTGAACCCTCTTTTATCTATAGATCAGTGGTAGGAATTGGTCCCACTTGGGTTGTAGGGAACAATAGGTTGAACCATGATCAAAAGGAGTAATTGATTATCCCTTATGATAGACGAGTGATGTATTGCTATTGCACTCGGTATGCGCCCAGATCTGTACAGCAGAAAAATAAATGGATAGAACAAAATGGTCAATATAATAATAAATACAAAGTACAGTTACATTAAAGATTAAGTGCTAACGAGACAAGTGGAAAGACGACCCTGCCCCCTGGAGCTTACAATCTAAATGATGGTGAGGTATGGTCACAGAATAGTCCAAGGGCCAAATCTACTGAAGGGCGAAGTGGCCGTCGCTAGCGAAAATTCGCCAGCAATACCCAGGGACATCTTAAAGGGCACCAATCATGACCGAAATCATTTACTAAGTAAATACACTATGTGAAAGTTCAAGAAATCAGATTTTTAAAACAGTTAGAATTGTTTGTATAATGTAAATGATCAGCTCACTATTCCTTCTGCAAGATCTCCCCTATCTCCCCTGCAGTTCTAGCTGAGGCAGCCATCTTGGATTTCACTGGCTCCTCCTACCTATGTCTTCCCGGCCAATTGTAGCTCTGAAATCTCGCACATGCTCAGTTCAAATTCCTTATTTGCTTATCAACCCTTCTAAGCTATTTTCAAATCAGCCAAACCTGTGTGTTAGCTGCTGTACAGTAGTGCTGCCCCCTGCTGGAAGTTAGCAGGTGGCAGCACTTCTAGTGGATACTTCTAGTGGAGGAGTTTACTAAAACAAGGCATTCTGGGTAGAATACTCAAAGCAGTGTTACAATCTGAGCATGCTCCTGAAATTTGCATATTAGAGTCTCTGTTAGAGTCTCAATATGGCCTCCCTCAGTGAAAGAACCCATTTGACAAAGTAAGGGATTTTTTTAAAACCTGCAGTTTTTTCAAAAAACTATATATGTAGTTTGATTAAACGTGTTTAGCTTGTACTGGTCAGATTGTTAATATGTGTTTGATTTTGGCTGTGATAGGTGCCCTTTAATATTTACTAACAGGCATAGAGGACAATTCTCTAGCGAAAGAGACCGTCGGGCAAATTTTTACTCAATTTTAAATTCACTAAATTGTGAATTTTACAGATTATTTCACCAGAGTATCCTTCGCTAACTCAGACCTGGCAAACTGATAGGGGTATATTCATCTAAGAGTGAAGTTAATAGTGAAGTTCCGCCACTAGAGTGAAATTCCGCCACTTTCCATTCATTACTATGGGATTTTTAAAGGCGTATTTATCAAAGGGTGAACTTTCACTTTCACCCATTGATAAATACGCCTTTCAAAATCCCACAGAAATGAATTGTGAACTGCGGGATTTCACTCTAGTGGCGGGAACTTCACTCTTTGATAAATTTACCCCATAAGGTGAAGCTACATTCTCCTCAATCTTATGTCAGTGACATCACAACCTGTATGTTGATAAGTCATTGTCTTTAAACATTCTAACTATTAAAAAATTTGTCAAGAAGAAGAAGGTGAAGAAGACCAGGTGGAACATACCATTATCCGAAACCTTGGTCAGGTCTTTATTACAATCTAGATTTCTCTACATTTATTGAAATTTGCTCTACAATAGAATGAGATGATTTACAGAGAGGTGGATCCCAGTAGAGTGGGGGAAATTTTTGAGGTTCACCTTTAAGTTAGCTTTGTGGCCATTTCTAAGCAACTTTTCAACTGGTCTTTATTTTTTATATTTTTAATTACAGTACAATTATGGGATCTGTTATCCAAGGAACTCATTATCCATTAAGCTCAGAATTATGGAAAGGCCGTCTTCTTTAGACTCCATTATAATCAAATCATCCAAATTTTTATAAACAATTTCCTTTTGCCGTGTAATAATAAAACAGCAGCTTGTGCTAAGATAAAATGAATCCTTATTGGAGGCAAAACCAGCCTATTGGGTTTATTTATTTATTTATTTTGCCTATTGGGTTTATTTAATGTTTATATGATTTTCTAGTTGAATTAAGGCATGAAGATCCGCATTTCTTGCCTGTTGGGGTACTTACTCATAGGCGCAAATTCACTAAGCGCCGAAGCGCCGAACGCTAGCGTTAATTCGCTAGCGTTTGGCATTTTTCGCTACTGCGCAAATTCACTAACGAACGCTGGCGTAGTTTCGCTAGTGTTACTTCGCACCCTTACGCCAGGCGAATTTTCGCTAGCGACGTAACTACGCAAATTCACTAAACTGCACAGTGTACTGAACGCTACCTTTTACGCTAGACTTCCTTCGCCACCTCAGACCTGGCGAAGCGCAATAGAGTAGATAGGGATTGTTTCAAAAAAAGTCAATTTTTTTTCTAAGTCCCAAAAAACGCTGGCGTTTTCTACATGATGGGTGATAGGCTGAAAAAGATCGAAAATATTTTTGGGGCTCCCCTCCTTCCCCCCTACATTTCCTGACTCATGGCAACTTACCTAGACAATGGGCACATGTGTAGGGCAAAATAAAATTTCATTTGATGTTTTGAAGGTTTTCTAGGCATTTGTAGTGCTGATACGTGTTCCTCCATTGAAATTTGAATTTGGCGGCGTATGCAAATGAACCATCGCTAGCGAAACTTCGCTTCGCTTGGCGAATTAACGCTAGCGCAACTTCGAAAACTTAAGCTACCCCTGTGCGCAACTTCGGATTTTAGTGAATTTGCAGAGCGCTGGCGAAACTACGCCTATGAGTAAAAGGTGGCCAAAGACGTAACAATTATGATCTTTCTTGGAAAAGATGTTTCCAAGAAAGATCGTTCCCTTCAATACACACGTGTAGAGCTGAACTGTCAGATATAGAGATATAAATAATAAAATTCTACCTTTATCTGATGATTCAGCACTAAAAATGGCCGATGTTTGGGTTCCTTCAAAGGCGCCCGATATCGGCTTGTTTTCCGCCATACAAGCACCGAATATTATATAAAAATGTGTTTTGTACGATATTATCTGTGCGTCTAAGTGCACGAAATGCGTCATTGTTTGAACTTTTAACAATATTTTTGTTAGGGATGCGCCAAATCCACTATTTCGGATATGGCCGAACCCCCAAATCCTTTGCGAAAGATTCGGCCGAATACTGAATCCTATTTTGCATATGCAAATTAGGAGTGGGAAGGGGGAAAACATTTTTTACTTCCTTGTTTTGTGACAGAAAGTCACGTGATTTCCCCCCTGCCCCTAATCTGCATATGCAAATTAAGTTTCGGATTCAATTCGGCCGGGCAGAAGGAATCGTCCGAATCTGAATCCTGCTGAAAAAAGCAGAATCCCAAACTGAATCCTGGATTTGGTGCATCCCTAATTTTTGTTATTACTTTTTGGAGAAAAACTATTTTTGCTTGTTGCTAGCTGTCCAGTTTGCACCCAGAGGGGATTTGCAGACAGGGGATTAATAAAAAGAAGAATATTACAACCATTGAGAAAGAAATCATCAGGCGATTTGAAGAATGACAATAATACTGGAATGAAGACAATAAAGGATCAGAGAGTTATTCTTGGCAAGTTGGATGATATTAGCGAAGAAGTTCGTTATCTGACGCAGTTCAGTTTCCGATCATTAATGAAACAACAGCGTTTTTTCCTGGTAACAGCAATATTTCACCACCTGCCCAAAACACATTTACAAACTTGCCATTCACCTGAACGCCCTGTTATAGCAGGTATTGGGTATTTAGAGGAAACCTTCAGTGATGTTCATCTCTAGCCCCACGTTTTGCAGCTTCCGAGTGATCTTAAAGATAGTGGTCATGTGATTCAAACTTCCCTTTGGAATATATATAGTGAATAAAGGACCCCCTCTTGTAAAATATAAGGATATTATACGTTACCGAGGAGTTTCATGACCATATAATTTCTTCTAATATCCTCATATTTTGCAACTGGGGGTACTTTATTTATTATAATACACAAGTTTCAGTGAGTCGTGTGACAGAAGTGACATCAGAACTCACCGTTTATAACTGATGACATCAGAACTCATAATTTATAAGGATATCATTTACAAGATATTCATGGCTTTTGTGTATTATATATATATATATATATAACCAGGCCTGTTGGTGTGGTCTCCTAATATTCCTGGATTCCACTGAATATGAGACTTAAAGGGATGGTTCCCTTTAACCTTATAGTATGCAAAATTTTTGTAGTTTTTAAATTATTTGCCTTCATGGGAGTCCACAAATAGGGGCAAGGACTTGCCTGCAGCAGCAGCCTGGGACACGGACACTGCACTGGTTTTGAGAAAGTTTTCCCCCAGTCCCTCTGACATTTTCTTCTCTGCATCAATGTTTCTTTTTACAGCTCCCTTGGTGCTCGCTCCTCCCTTGTCACACGCCCAAATTACTTGGGATGGGCAAAAAAAAAACACTTAACACTGCAGTCTGCAGCCTGCTCAGCACCCTCTCACCCACATGGTCAGTAGCTCTGTGTTTTTCAGTGTTGTCCCTGGATGATGTGCGGCTACTGGTCCACTTTCCAGTCAAAGCCAGAGAGCTGTGAAGGCAGTAAATCATGTAAACTAACTGTGCCATTCTGCTATGAGTTCTATAGGTATTTATACATGAACTTGCCACTTTGTCGTTTGTGTGAGCTCTGGGGGTATTTATACATGAACTTGCCACTTTGTCGTCTTTGTGTGAGCTCTGGGGGTATTTATACATGAACTTGCCACTTTGTCGTTTGTGTGAGCTCTGGGGGTATTTATATATGAACTTGCCACTTTGTCGTTTGTGTGAGCTCTGGGGGTATTTATATATGAACTTGCCACTTTGTCGTCTTTGTGTGAGCTCTGGGGGTATTTATATATGAACTTGCCACTTTGTCGTCTTTATGTGAGCTCTGGGGGTATTTATACATGAACTTGCAACTTTGTCGTCTTTGTGTGAGCTCTGGGGGTATTTATACATGAACTTGCCACTTTGCCGTCTTTATGTAAGCTCTGGGGGTATTTATACATGAACTTGCAACTTTGCCGTTTTTGTGTGAGCTCTGGGGTATTTCTACATGAACTTGCCACTTGTTTGCCTTCTTCTGACTTTTTCCAGCTTTAAAATGGGGGTCACTGACCCCATCTAAAAAGCAAATGCTCTGTAAGGCTACAAATGTATTGTTATTGACAATTTTTAACACTCGTCTTTCTATTCAAGCCCTTTCCTATCCATATTCCAGTCTCTTATTCAAATCAGTGCATGGTTGCTAGGGTAATTTGGACCGTAGCAACCAGATAGCTGAAATTGCAAACTGGAGAGCTGCTGAATAAAAAGCTAAAAAACTCAAAAACTGCAAGTAATAAAAAACCAAAGGAAGGTGAAAGAAACCTTCTCTAGCCATCTGGCTCCCTGTGTCCCATCTTGTTAAACCATTTAAAGGGATCCTGTCATGGGAAAACATGTTTTTTTAAAAACACATCAGTTAATAGTGCTACTCCAGCAGAATTCTGCACTGAATCCATTTCTCAAAAGAGCAAACAGATTGAATTTTGAAATCTGATATGGGGCTAGACATTTTGTCTATTTCCCAGCTGCCCCTGGTCATGTGACTTGTGCCTGCACTTTAGGAGAGAAATGCTTTCTGGCAGGCTGCTGTTTTTCTTTCTCAATGTAACTGAATGTGTCTCAGTGGGACATGGGTTTTTACTATTGAGTGTTGATCTACCAGGCAGCTGTTATCTTGTGTTAGGGAGCTACTATCTGGTTACCTTCCCATTGTTCTTTTGTTTGGCTGCTGGGGGGGGGGGAAAGGGAGGGGTTGATATCAGTCTAACTTGCAGTACAGCAGTAAAGAGTGATTGAAGTTTATCAGAGCACAAGTCACATGACCAGGGACAGCTGGGAAATTGACAAAATGTCTAGCCCCATGTCAGATTTCAAAATTGAATATAAAATAATCTGTTTGCTCATTTGAGAAATGGATTTCAGTGCAGAATTCTGCTGGAGCAGCACTTTTAACTGATTCATTTTGAAAAATTTTTTTTTCCCATGACAGTATCCCTTTAAGCAGATCTTTATCCAACCCCAGGCGTGCTGCGCCCCAGTGAATAATACGTGGAACATGAGTTCTGATAATGAAGTTTGCCCCAGTTGTTGGTAAATTAGGGAATATTGTACAAACAGAATATCCTTCTGATTTCAGAACTGGGCAGTTATGTATCACTAACTCAGCTCAGATACAGGCAGAATTCAGCGCCGCGGCACAACTACGTGATTAATACACATATATCTATTTTCCGTGCGACTGTACAGACACTTAAAGTGAAATGTAATAGTTCTCTGTGACACAGACACTTTATCTCTCTGCGCTTGGGGCGCAGAATTCGTTCTTTGATGGCCCTGGATCTCTGCATCGTGCACCTCAACCTACGCCAGTGTTTTCTCATTTCCACCGTGTCCGTTCTGATCAACAGCAGCCAGACGTGTGGGATTCACTAAGTTGGTAAAGGATAAAATGTGTAATAAGGGACCTGATTCATTGGAGTGTGACCATTTCTTTAGCTCAGACACTGTACCCCAAAATCTGTATTTATACATTACAGGAAAAAGAATATGTCAGTCTCAAACCAAATAAATCCCATAATAATGGCAGCTGCTTTATGTGCTGCTCTATATTACAGCAGCACGGAGTCAAAATTAACATTATCCCCCCAAGTTCAGTGTTGGACTGGGTAGACGAGACACCGGGAAATAATTGTATCAGTTAAAGGGGTGGTTCACCTTCAAATTAACTTTTTAGCGTGTTATAGAATGGCAAATTCTGTGCAATTTTTTAATTGGTCTTCATTATTTATTTTTTATGTTTTTTGAATTATTTGCTTTTCTCTTTTGACTTTCCAGCTTTCAAATGGGGGTCACTGACCCCATCTAAAAACAAATGCTCTGTAAGGCTACACATGTATTGTTATTGCCACTTTTTATTACTCCTCTTTCTAATCAGTCCCTCTTCTATTCAAATTCCTGTGTCTCATCTAAATCATTGCATGGTTGCTAGGGTAGTTTGGACCCTAGCAACCAGATTGCTGAAATTGCAAACTGTAGAGCTGCTGAATAAAAGGCTAAATAACTCAAAAAACACAAATAATAAAAAATTAAAAGCAATTGTAAATTGTCTCAGAATATCACTCTCTGCATCATACTAACAGTTAATTTAAAGGTGAACGACCCCTTTAAGAGCTGGTGGGGGAGGGGGACAGAGAGCTCAGGGGGATTTGTGGTGGGGCCTGTGAGGGTGGCGGATGGAGGCAGTCGGGGGCCCATGTGGATGGCCATTCAGTAACTATATGGACTATATATTCCAGAGGAATCCCACATGACACCCACCTTCTGACTTCTCCGTATGTAGTGCTGGCAAATGTAGGGTGCAACACATGGAAATAGTGCAAAATGTAAGAATGAAGGAGCTTTGTGCCCTGCTTTTGCACTATATATTTTTGCCATCATAAATACATCATAAATGAGACTTGTTTCCTAGTTAGGCCTTTCACTGGAGTCAGTGGCACGGCACATGCTCAGTAGCATCTGTGCTGATGTTGATGCTTATTGAGCATGTTCAGTGCTGATTCACTGATGGAGCTTTATCAGACAAAATTGGGCTCTCTTTCTATGAATAAAACCAATTTGACTCTTTTTAAATACTGGTTCCATTTCCAATAATTCCTAAAATCTTTTTTGCTAAAGATTTTTTTTTAATAATTTTGAAGTCTTTGAGGAGGTGGGTTAATGCTCAGACTTTGTGCAGCGGCAGAAGGCACAGAGCCATTTGATGGAGATGTTCAAGGTTACCCCAGGCACCTTCCCCTCTCCCCAGTGCTCCTCTCAGGTGTCAGTAACAGATACACTGCATTGATCTCTCACAGGCCAAAGCTGCTAATTAAAGCACTGCACCATCACAAAGGTCCCATCTCACCTTGGATCAGCTTCGTCCTAAACACATCCCGCTCCTCCACAACTCCTGACAGTTCTTATTCTCACTTATAATGCACACCAAACCCATTGTAAGCAGCAGTCCTGTCCTGCTTTATGGCTGAGATTCTAGCTATCTGTATAACAGAACATTCTGTCCCAGTGGCTGCACAGATCCTATCTGATCCCCATTGTAAGCAGCAGTCCTGTCCTGCTTTATGGCAGCTGAGATTCTAGCTATCTGTATAACAGAACATTCTGTCCCAGTGGATGCACTGATCCTATCTGATCCCCATTGTAAGCAGCAGTCCTGTCCTGCTTTATGGCAGCTGAGATTCTAGCTATCTGTATAACAGAACATTCTGTCCCAGTGGCTGCACAGATCCTATCTGATCCCCATTGTAAGCAGCAGTCCTGTCCTGCTTTATGGCAGCTGAGATTCTAGCTATCTGTATAACAGAACATTCTGTCCCAGTGACTGCACAGATCCTATCTGATCCCCATTGTAAGCAGCAGTCCTGCCCTGCTTTATGGCAGCTGAGATTCTAGCTATCTGTATAACAGAACATTCTGTCCCAGTGGATGCACTGATCCTATCTGATCCCCATTGTAAGCAGCAGTCCTGTCCTGCTTTATGGCAGCTGAGATTCTAGCTATCTGTATAACAGAACATTCTGTCCCAGTGGCTGCACAGATCCTATCTGATCCCCATTGTAAGCAGCAGTCCTGTCCTGCTTTATGGCAGCTGAGATTCTAGCTATCTGTATAACAGAGCATTCTGTCCCAGTGGCTGCACAGATCCTATTTCGGGTGCTAGTAGACAGTTAGGTACAGGGGGTGCAGAATGTATGGATCGGTGGGACTGGTGCCAGAATTAAATACTGGCAGTTACAGTTGGAATATGGTCAGAATTGGGCATTCATTGTTGAGATCTGGCAGTCAAATCCTTTCAGCTTCTTCATTGTACCGCATTTAATATTTATATTATAAATTAAAGGTAATGGATTTCTGTTTTTGGTTTTTGTTTCAGCTTCATTGTGTTTCCACCTGAGAGAGTCGTGAACCATGGGTTCCGGCTCTAAGACGGTTAAAACCGTTAATACTGATTTATATTTCTAACACGTTATATTGTTACACTTCAGTGTGTGTGGCCTCCCACTGGGGCCCATTCTGTTGGTGACATGAACTGCAGCCCTGACTTGTCACCGAGATGCTAATCACCCTCCATACAGTGAGGAATTCTGAGCCCCATAAATATACCGGCCCGGAGCCTCTGGGAATCACAGAGAGGAGATGGATGAGCCTCTTGGATCCTATGGTGGAGAATCTCAGATAATACACAATATTATTCTCTCATCTGTACAAGGTGATTAACAAACCAAGGTCTTCTAGTCATGATCCACAAAAGTACAGATTCCTTCTCTCAGTCCATTCAAACAGTCTGTATATACAATGGCCAATCAGAAGCTATCTTTTATATAAAGAAATGTATTTTCAGGATCACTCACTTCTGTCAGTTTCTTATAAATCTGCAATTAAAGGAGAACTAACGCCTAAAAATGAATGTGGCTAAAAATGGCATATTTAAATAGTGAACGTATTGCACGAGGCTAAAGTTTGAGCTTGTCAATAGCAGCAATGATCCAGGACTTCAAACTTGTCACAGGGGGTCACCATCTTGGAAAGTGTCTGTGACACTCACATGCTCAGTGGGCTCTGATTGGCTGTTGAGAAGCTAAGCTTAGGGCTCGTCACTAATTATCCAGCAGAAAATGAGGTTCCCCTGTAATATAAACTGATGCTACAGGTTTGCTGATTATTAAATTCTGATGCTAATTGCACTGGTTTCTGTGCTGCCATGTAGTAATTATGTGTATTAATTACTAATCAGCCTTATATTGTGACATTTCTATTCTATGTGTACTGTATATTGTGAGTGGCTCCCTAAGCTCAGTAAGTGACAGCAGCACAGAGCATGTGCAGTGAATCAGCAGAAAAGAAGATGGGGAGCTACTGGGGCATCTTTGGAGACACAGATCTTTACTGCTAAAGGGCTGTGGTTGCCTTGGGCTGGTACAGAAGCACAAAACATAATGTACAACATTTCTAGCTACTTCTTTAGTTAGGCTTTAGTTCTCCTTTAAAGAGACGTGTGGTTTAATGCAGTCTCTTTGTACTGTGCCATGTCGGGGGGCAGCTCTGAAGAAAAAAATATATAAACCTCAGTAGGTGGATGTTGTACATGTGTCTGGGTGGGTTTCATCTGGGTCCATCTTTAGCTCCAATGGGGAAATTAGACTGTAAGCTCTGATGGAAAGGGGACTTATGTGATTGATTGAACTTAATCTGTAAAGGCTACTTTATACATTAGCGCCAGTCTCTGTATCTCTAATGTGGGACACAAGCCCAGTTCGGCGCCCTTGACGCAACTTTGGATTTTAGCGAATTAGCGTTGTCCTGGCGAATCTACGCCTGGCGAAATGTTGCGATTTTCGGAGGTTAGTGAATTTGCCCCGTGGAATCCAGGTAATAAGTGTCGGCTGCAGGCGTTCAGGACACTGGCACAGAGATCTCACTTGGCATTATTTACATATTTACTTTCATCTTTCATGTCTTTCAATTAATTAGTAACAAACGAGGGACGGAATAGCAATGTACCCATAGGGTTGCCACCTTTATGTCTGGCTGAGACCGGGTGGGGGGGGTCCGTGACATCAGTGGGCGTGCCTGTGACATCAGTGGGCGGACCCGTGACGTCAATGTGCGGGGCTATGATGGCAGTGGGCGGACCCGTGATGGCAGTGGGCGGGGCTACGACATGGCGTGTCAATCAAGGGAATACCACCCGGTTTTCCTTATTTGGAAAACCGGGCAGGAAGTATAGACCCGGGCAGCCCCTTAAAATACTGGGCTTTCCGGGTCAAAACCGGACAAGTGGCAACCCTATGTACTCAGGAACACTGGCCCCGGGAAACCATTTGCCTTCTTGAGAGGGAAAGTATTGGCTTATCTGTTCTCTCCCATTGTTCATTCCACTGATATTTGATTTTATTCAAGGACATGAAATATTATGAGCTGTGAAAGCAGCAGCAGTGTATTAGCATATTAATACCACAAATGAAATGTCACCCTATATGATTGCATTACTCCATTCCCCCATGAAATAAGCAAAGTTGTGAATCCTTCATTTCAAATTCCAAGGCAATTTAAATCCCTGGAGCTGCCAATCACAGGCCGAGCTCTGTTTGGCATGAGATTTGAAGTACTAGTTCCCTATCAGGTCAGGCAGTGACTTGTTTATAACGTTGGCCTCCTCGACCTTTTACTTTTCCCTTATTTCCTTCTATATTTTTTTTTATTAAAGCTGCAATTTTTTGTTGTTGCCATGAAATAAGGAACTGAGGGTGTCACATGACTACAGAGGAAGCTTCCATGCAATATTTATGTTATATCTACATGGTAATTATAAGTGGAGCCTTCATTCTGATGCCTTTCCTGGTATTAATGCCAAACTCAACTCCTGGCACCATATATATTATTTATAATATAATATACAGGGATGCACCGAATCCAGGATTCGGTTTAGGATTCAGCTTTTTTCAGCAGGATTCAGTTTCGGCCGAATCCTTCTGCCCGGCCAAACCGAATCCTAATCTGCATATGCAAATTAGGGGGGGCATAAATCACGTGGATTTTTGTCTCAAAACAAGGAAGTCAAAAATGTTTTCCCTTCCCACCAATAATTTGCATATTCAAATTAGAATTCGGATTCAGTTCGGTATTCGGCTGCATCGTTCGCAAAGAATTCGGGGGTTCGGCAAATCCAAAATAGTGGATTCGGTGCATCCCTTATAAGAGATATTATTTCCTATCCTCTGTTTGGGTCTTCAGGATTCCCAATCATTAGTCATTTTTTCGTCAGGATTTCATGAAACTGCAGCAAAAATCCAGCGCGAAAAAAATTTTTCACTAAGCACCAAAGCGCCAAACGCTAGCGTTAATTCGCTAGCGTTTGGCATTTTTCGTTACTGCGCAAATTCACTAACGAACGCTGCCATAGTTTTGCTAGTGTTACTTCGCACCCTTACGCCAGGCGAATTTTCGCTAGCGACGTAACTATGCAAATTCACTAACTTGCGCAGTGTACTGAACGCTACCTTTTACGCTAGACTTCCTTCACCACCTCAGACCTGGCGAAGCGCAATAGAGTAGATAGGGATTGTTTCAAAAAAAGTCAAATTGTTTTCTAAGTCCCAAAAAACGCTGGCGTGTTTTCTACATGATGGGTGATGGGCTGAAAAAGATCGAAAATATTTTTGGGGCTCCCCTCCTTCCCCCCTACATTTCCTGACTCATGGCACCTTACCTAGACAGTGGGCACATGTGTAGGGCAAAATAAAAATTTTATTTGCTGATTTGAAGGTTTTCTAGGCATTTGAAGTGGTGATAAGTGTTCCTCCATTGAAATTTGAATTTCGTGCCGTATGCAAATGAACCATCGCTATCGAAACTTCGCTTTGCTTGGCGAATTAACGCTAGCGCAACTTCGAAAACGTACGCTACCCCTGTGCGCAACTTCGGATTTTAGTGAATTTACAGAGCGCTGGCGAAACTACACCTGGCGAAGTGCGACGAAGTGCAGCGAAGTTGCGCCTGGCGCATCTTAGTGAATTTGCCCCTCTGGGTGCCAAACTTTTGGCACCACCAAGTTAAAAGACTTCTCCTTTAAGGACTGGAGTCCAAAGCTGTATATTTTAGGTGAGGCCTTGTCAAGAACCTACAAAGAGGAAAAATAATGTTTTCATCCCTCCAATTATTGCCTTTTTTTGCAAGAAAGCTTCAGTAGCCACTGAGTGATAGTGCCTAGAGTTGCACATTAATTAAGGCCACCAGCACACTGACATTTAGCGTAAAACTCTTTTATCTCTCGTTATTTCTACCCAAGTGCATAACTTTGCCTTTATCAGCATTGAACCGCATTTGCCAGTTTGCTGCCCAATTATCCGACTTAGTCAAATCTCTCTGCAAAGTGGCAGCATCCTGCATTATAGATTGCACCATTTAACATAGATACAGGTATGGGACCTTTTATCCAGAATGCTCGGGACCTGAGGTTTTCCGGATAATGGATCTTTCCGTAATTTGGGTCTTCCTGCCTCAAGTCTACTAGAAATTCATTTAAACATCAAATAAACCCAATAGGCTGGTTTTGCTTCCAATAAGGATTAATTATATCTTAGTTGGGATCAAGTACAAGCTACTGTTTTATTATTACACAGAAAAAGGAAATCATTTTTAAAAATTTGGATAAAATGGAGTCTACGGGAGACAGCCATTCTGTAATTTGGAGCTTTCTGGATATCGGGTTTCCGGATAAGGGATCCTATACCTGTACACTGCTTTCATTGCCCACCTTCATGTTAACTTTTAGTATGTTATAGAATGGTCAATTTTACACAACTTTTCAATTGGTCTTCGTTATTTATTTTTCTAATAGTTTATGAATGATTTGCCTTCTTCTCCTGACTCTTTCTAGCTTTCTAAAAGGGGTCACTGACTCCCTCTAAAAACAAATCCTCTCTAAAGTTACACATTTATTGTTATTGCTGCTTTTTATTACTCATCTTTCTGTTCCGACCTTCTCCTATTCGTATTCCATATTCTCATTCAAATCGATGCAAGGTTGCTAGGGTAAATAGGACCCTAGCGCCCAGATTGCTGACACTGCAAACTGGAGAGCTGAAATAACTTAAAAACTACAAATCGTAGTTTTCGGAGCAAAAAAAAATACAAATTTTTGATATTTACTAAACTACGATATCCGAACCCCCCGGCATCTAAAAGCTCTTGCTGTCCTGTATAAGTCAATGGGGAAGGTCCCAGTGTCTGTGTTGATGTCCGTATCAATATCCGATGATTTTGGGGTTTCTGAGTTTTTGTGGAAAACTCCAAACAATCCAGAGTTTTCGGGGGAAAGTTCTGAAGTTTGCCTGACCCTATTTTTTCGGGCTTTTTCTTCATAAATAAGGTCCATTTAGGAATTCGGAGTTGCTCGGACTTCTAACTTAGAAATACTGAGATACTGGGTTGATAAATAACCCCTTAAGTATGATACAGTATGAAATGCAAAAAATCTATTAAAGGGATGGTTCACCTTTAAGTTAACTTTTAGTATGTTATAGAATGGCCAATACTATACAACTTTTCAATTGGTCTTCATTATTTGTTTTGTATAGTTTTTAAATGATTTGCCTTTTTCTGTGCAGCTTTGAAATAGGGGTCACTGACCCCATCTAAAAAACAAATGCTCTGTAAGGCTAGAAATGTATTGTTATTGCAACGTTTCATTCCTCCTCTTTCTATTCAGTCCCTCTCCTATTCATATTGCAGTCTCCTATTCAAATCAATGCATGGTTGCTAGGGTCATTTGGACCCTAGCAACCAGATGGTTGAAACTGCAATCTGGAGAGCTGCTGAATAAAGAGATAAATAAGTCAAAAACAACAAATAATAAAAAATGAAAACCAATTGCAAATTGTCTCAGAATATCCCTCTCTACATCATACTAACAGTTCATTTAAAGGTTAACAACCCCTTTAAAAAAAAGTCCCAAAGAACCCAATAGGCTGGTTTTGCCTCCAATAAGAATTAATTATATCTTTGTTTGGATCAAGTACAAGCTACTGTTTTATTATTACACAGAAAATGGAAATAATTTTTTAAAATGGAGTCTAGAGATGGCCTTTCTGTAATTTGTAGCTTTCTGGATAACGGGTTTCCGCATAAAGGATCCTATACCTGTATTACTCTGTATCTCTAGGGATATCTGTGCCAGGGCTCTGGTGCTTATTAAGAAAGCCTATGCAGATATATATCTAATGAGAAGGCCGTGTAGTTATAAAACAGAGAATAAATGGGGAAGAAGATTATTCAGGACGTGCGAGTATATGGCCCAGTTTTTGTCATCGTAAAAAGAAAACGTTTTCTTTTATATTTACTAAAATAGAAAAAGATTGGCTTTAGTGGGTTTTATGTGCGCAATTCATTTTGTGTTTTTAGTGTGAGCGAGCTCCAAGAGAATGTCTTCTGCTGCAAAGGATTGGAAATCTCATTTTAGGTCCCCGAATATGGTTTTCACTGTTATAGAATGACTAATTCTAAGCAATTTTTCAATTGGTCTTCATTATTTATTTTTTTTTTGTAGATTTTTTTTAATGATTTGCCTTCTACTTCTGACTCTTTCCAGCTTTCAAATGGTACTCAATAAAGTAAATGCTCAGTAAGGCTACAAATTTATTGTTACTACCACATTTTATTACTCAAAGCGACGGGCGAATTTGTCCCGTTTCGCTTCGCAACGAAATTCGCGAAACAGCGATTTTGACGACAATTTGCCGGCGTCAAAATGGGCGCACATTAAAGTCAATCTTTATATTCAAATATATAAAAGTCATCTTTATATTCAGGCCTCTCCTATTCATATTCCAGTCTCTTATTCAAATCAATGTATGGTTGCTAGGGGAATTTAGACCCTAAAAGCTAAAATTAAAAAACCCACATATATATTAAATAATTGTCTCAGAATATCACTCTCTACGGCATACTTGCAGTTAACTCAAAAGGTGAACAACCCTTTTAAAAGGGTCATCCCAACTGAATATATGTTTTGTTTTAATTATAAAATATATCCCAGTTTGTCTGAGCAATAGTGAGACGAGTAGGCTGTTGCTTGATCTACCCCTCCCAGTTAAACCCATGTACAGGTATGGGATCTGTCATCCGGAATCCCATTATCCAGAAAGCTCAGAATTACTGAGTCCATCTCCCATAGACTCCATTTTATGCAAATAATCCACATTTTTTAAAAATATTTCCTTTTTTTGTGTAGTAATAAAACATTACCTTGTACTTGCTCCTAACTAAATACAATAAATTAATCCTTATTGAAAGCACAACCAGCCTATTGGGTTTATTTAATGTTTTTATGATTTTCTAGTAGACTTAAGGTATGATACAGAAAGATATGTTATCAGGAAAGGTTACCAGGCCTGAGCATTCTGGAAAACAGGTCCCATACCTGTATAATGAACACCTCCTTACTGTAAGCCTGAGAAGGGGTGAGTCTGCTTGCCCAGTGCTTATACTAAACACCTCCTTATTTGTAAACTTGAGACACAGGCAGCAACAGGTGTATAGAATGGGCTTTTTTTTGTACAGATTTTGTATGATTATTTAAGCAATCATCCCTAATTTGTGGGGAGCATGGGAGAGGCAGAATAGGCAAATTCTTATGGATATGGATTTTATTTTTAACACAAGTTTAGTGATGGGCGAATTTGTCCCATTTCGGTTCGATCTGTGCAGCCACTGGGACAGAATGTTCTGTTATACAGATAGCTAGAATCTCAGCTGCCATAAAGCAGGGCAGGACTGCTGCTTACAATGGGGATCAGATAGGATCTGTGCAGCCACTGGGACAGAATGTTCTGTTATACAGATAGCTAGAATCTCAGCTGCCATAAAGCAGGGCAGGACTGCTGCTTACAATGGGGATCAGATAGGATCTGTGCAGCCACTGGCAGAATGCTCTTATCTGATCCCCATTGTAAGCAGCAGTCCTGTCCTGCTTTATGGCTGAAATTCTAGCTATCTGTATAACAGAGCATTCTGTCACAACGGCACTGAGCCTAAATGATCCCCATTGTAAACAACAGTCCTGTCCTGCTTTATGGCTTACAGGTTGAGGCAGTTTTCTATAGAATGACCCCAAGGGAATGTGTACAAAAGAATCACTTATTTTGCTTCTCCTATAAGGTAACGGAGCCGATCATAACATTAGTAGTTGAAGGTATTTGCGGTGATGATAATAAGAATGATCATTAGAACACTAATGACAGGATTAATAAAGAATTATTATCCCGTATGCGCCAATGAACAAGATGGAATTGTTTCAGCAGTTCATTTCTCAGGAAGGTGCCGGTTTTTGGCAGACTTGGCGGCAACTCATGAAGTGACTGATGGAGCTGCTTTTACATTGACTTGAATTTGGATATTCATTATGGTGGGATGGAATAGCCATTAGGCATGGACACAACCTGGGTGTCATGTGTTGGATTTTAGTCTATGTATGTCTGATCCTCTGTCCTCCAGCAGTTGTTGAACTATAACTCCCAGAATACTAACAGCAGCTGGCGGTATAGTGACACTTCAAGATTTAAGGCAGAGACTTCACAGTGGAGAGAGCAGGAGAAAGTGGAGACAGTAGATGGGGGACAGCAGAGCAACCTTAGACTCAGACACAGAGAACTTGACTCTTTTAATTCACTTTTATCTTCCCTTCTAATTTCCCATCTTTATCTTCTCTTGTCTGTTCTCTTTTTCGTGCTTTTTCCTTATTGTCATTTATCTCAAATGTTGTATTTCTCTTCTACTTTTCTTCTATTTTCCACAGCAATTTGACCTTACTCTCCCACCCCCCCCCCCCCATTCTCCCTCTTCTCTCCCCTTCTATATTTCTTCTCTCCTTTCCATATCTCTCTCTCTGTACTCCAGAACCCCCTTCTCCTCTCTCCTTTCCTTTTCTATTCTTCCCCAACTTTGCCTTTACTCTCCCCCATAGCAAGGAATGGTGCACAAAGGCCATGAAAGCACTACTTAAGTAAAAACACTTTCAATAAGTGAAAAAAGGAGTTGAGTAGGTAGGAGAGTATACAGTTCACCCCAGTGCATAAGAACAAGACCATAGATATGAGTACCTCCAAAAAGTTAACCAGTGATTTATAAAATACAAAATATTTATTTAGGACATATTAGAAAATGGCCTAACGCGTTTCGTGCCTGTTGGGGCACTTAATCATAGGCTAAATGGCACACCCCTATACAACGCTTATAAAGGGGTTGTAACCAATCAAAAAGAGCAGCACAAATATCAACCAATCACAATCGGTGAAGAACAAATTGCCTCTTTAAATAATCTACATACAGGCGTCACACATTGAATAACCCTTGTACATGGCCGAACTAAATCCTAATTTGCATATGTAAATTAGGTGTGGGACGGGAAATCACGTGACTTTTTGTCACAAAACAAAGAAGTAAAAGACTTTTTTTTCGCGAAGGATTCAGGGATTCGGTCGAATCCCAAAAAGTGGATTCGGTGTATCCCTAAAAGAATTGGCAGGCACTTTTCAACATTCAGCCATATTACAATCAAAAATATGGATTTTTAAAAATGACTGGAACAATGCCATTTTCGTTGCGATCAATTTTTGTCCTGTAACCTAACAAGATCAAGGGGCCGATTCACTAACTTCGAGTGAAGGATTCGAAGTTAAAAAACTTTGAATTTCAAAGTTTTTTTTGGGCTACTCCGACCATCGACTACGAATCGAAGGATTTGAAGTAAAAATCGTTCGACTATTCGACCATTCGATAGTTGAAGTACTGTCTCTTTAAAAAATACTTCGACCCCCTAGTTCGCCATCTAAAAGCTACCGAAGTCAATGTTAGCCTATGGGGAAGGTCTAACTTTTTTTTGATCGAAGGAGATTCCTTCGATCGTTGGATTGAAATCCTTCGATCGAAGGAATAATCCTTCGATCGTTCGATCGAACTATCTGCGCTAAATCCTTCGATATTTGAAGTTGAAGGATTTCAATTCCTAGTCGAATATCGAGGGTTAATTAACCCTCGATATTCGACCCTTAGTGAATCGGCCCCCAAGTGTTTCTGATTCAATCTTTTTATCATTAAATATTCTAGTAATCAAGAATAAAATCCCAAATGCGAACGAAATTTTATGAATTTGAATTCAGAAAAATCATCATCTTCTGCTGATAAATGATGTCCGAAAATATGATTTCCTGGCAACGCCCCAATAAGGGCATCACCCACATTTCCTGCTTATAAATGGATCCTGTACAGGCATGGGACCTGTTATTCAGAATGCTCAGTACGTGGGGTTTTCCAGATAAAGGATCTTTTAGTAATTTGGATGAGCAAATGTTAAATCTGCTAAAAATCAATTCAATATCAAATGCCTCCAATAAGGATTCATTAGATCTTTGTTGGGATCATGTACAAGGCACGGCCTCATTACAGGAGAAAAGGGAATCGTTTGATAAAAATTGACTCTATGGAAGATAGCCTCTCCATATTTCAGAGCTGTCTGGATAATGGGTTTCCAGATAACAGATCCCATACTTTTCTTGGAGACTTTTTCAAGACTAGGGATGGGCGAATTTGACCCGTTTCGTTTCGCCAAAAATTCGCCGCCGGCGAAATGACTCCGACGCCCATTAAAGTCTATGGGTGTCAAAAAAATTTTGTTGCGCGGCAAAATTTTTTCGCCGTGCGTCTTTTTATTTTGACGCACAACTCCATACAAGTCTATGCGCGTCAATTTTTCGGCGAAACTAGGCGAAAAAATTCGCTCATCCCTATTCAAGACCCACTGAATTCCTTAAGTTCCATAACTTGGCAAATTATTTTTATCTCAACTCTTATTTTTGCATTTATTTTGTTTTTTAACTCACCTCCCTCCCAGTCTCACCTTATAATTAAAGATTTTTCCATTAGGTAAGAAGCATTTTTTTTTTGGCAAACCCTTGGGAGCGCGCCAGGCTAATAAGTCCCGTCTCTGGGGGTTTGGCCTTATAATGCTGGAAATGGGCAGTTGGGAGCGTATTGATTCAGTCTCGCCTGTCTCATTTTATTTCATATCTGTCTCGGCTGAATCATTACAAACTCAATTCTTGCTATTAAGTTGCTATAATGGCTGAATGGCTATTACATGATAAATTGTATCAACACTTATCTTCCATTACCCTGTCACCTGCGCTGTCCGCTCTAATAATGATGTTTGCTTTGCGGCTCTTTTTCTGCCTAAAATGAATCTGGATATTCTGTAATGTATTCGCACAATCGCCTTGTCCAGTTCAGAGAAGATTAAGGAATAATTCATTCATTTACCCCAACGTGATGCCAATGCATGCAGGAGATATCAGATCCAGAAAAACAACAGTGAGTGGGAAGGTTTATAAAAATTAGCTTAAAGAACTCAAATTCGACTATTCACCACCTTAAACCTGCCGAATTGCTGTTTTAGCCTATAGGAGACGTCCTGGGATCAATTTGGAGTTGTTTGCAGCCTTCCTAACATTTGAGAAAATCGAATTTGATTCGAATTTGTGCGTCGATCCTATTGACCCCAGTTTGGATTTTTTTTTTTTTTTTTAATAAATTGCAGTTGGTCGAATTTCTAGTTCATCTAGTTTAAATAACTCCCATGAACTCGAAATGTGACCCTTGATAAACCTGCCCCTTGGTGTTCGTTTATTAGCAAAACGTTACCATAGTGTGTATAATTACGTGATGTTGTCGTATTAAACCGCAATGTATCACAACTTAAGGTGCTGAAAATGTATGTACAGGTATGGGACCTGTTATCCAGAATGCTCGGGACCTGTGGTTTTCCAGATAATGGATCTTTATGTAATTTGGGTCTTCATACCTTATGTCTACTCAAAGTTCATTTAAACATTAAATAAACCCAATAGGCTGGTTTTGCTTCCAATAAGGATTAATTATATCTTAGTTGGGATCACGTACAAGCAACTGTTTTATTATTACAGAGAAAAAGGAAATCATTTTTCAAAATTTGAATTATTTGTATAAAATGGAGTCTATGGGAGACAGCCATTCCGTAAATTGGAGCTTTCTGGATATCGGGTTTCCGGATAAGGGATCCTATACCTGTACTCAGAAGTCAAAGTTCACCAGTACCTCAAATATGTGAGACCAACTTTGCCTTCCATCTATGGCAAATTTACTAAAGGGGCAAAGTGCCCATCACAAACGAAAATTCGCCAGGGACATCACCAATTTACTAAAAGGCGTAGGGGACAATTGGCTAGCAAAAGAGTACATCAATAATGAAGTTTCGTGCCCCGCCTCCAGGCTTTTTTCGGTCAGGAGAACGATCGTTACTCTGCAAATTCACTAAAGTGCGAATTTTTTCCAGTACATTACCCCTTTCGCCAGAGTTTCTTTCTCCAGGTTATTATAAGATGAAGCTACATCCTCCTCAATCTTATGTCAGTGACATCAAATCCGGTGTGCCGAAAGGTTATAAAAATGAAAAAATATATATATATTTTAAATTGGGATTGTGTTTAAAAGTTTTAAATGTTAAATATTTTTGTTTTAACATTTTTTTTAACTATTTGAGGGTCATGCCACATTTGTTTTAGGGTGGGCTCATGTCTAGGACAATAGCAGAGCTCTTTCGTCTTTATTTTGCTTCCTTCCTTATTGCCTAATAAAGACATATATATGACTTATATGTACCCGCCATATTCAAATTGACCTTAACTTAAGTGAGTAAACGAACTTTCGCCATTTGGGACGCTACCATGTCGTGGCACAACTACCCACAGTCCCAGGTGCAAATAGGTTCCGACTGGGCTGACAGGACACTGGGAAAAAATACGGTGAGCCCATGCCCTGCCAGATCTGCTCCCCGATCGAGAAGAGAAAAAGTAGGCACTGACGGGACGGAGAGGTGTTGTGGCTGGGGCAGGGCCCGTGTGTGGGTCCCAATGTGGCAGCCCGGGTCAGGTCCGGACTGAGAATTAAAATAGGCCCTGGCATTTGAAGTACACATAGGCCCAATAAGCCTACACAGAGGCCCAAACAACTCCCACCAGCCCACTAAATACTGACTTTCTATGGGACCTTATAGCAGCCCCTCTGGCATTTGCCAGAACCCACAGATTGCCAGTCCGGGCCTGGCCCGGGTGGGCCCAGACCTCCCAAGTCGGACGCTGGAGGCAAAATTTACCAAGTTTTAGTGCAGGGGCAAAACGATTCGAAACTTTCAATGCAATTTCTGTGCACTACTGATGCATAAAAATTATATTATTTTGTAATATCTTCTGCTCATTCATTTATTCTAAATTCATACACCTCCTTGTGTATTACATAGAAAGTAAGTTAGTGTTGGTTGAAAAAAGACACACGTCCATCAAGTTCAATCTTTTAAGTCTATATATAACCTGCCGGTTGATCCAGAGGAAGACAAGAAAAAAACATTAGAAGCCTCTCCTGTTTCCGAATTCCTTCCTGACTCCAAGATGCATTTTGACCAGTCCCTGGATCAACTTGTATTATGAGCTATTGAACACTATGAATATTCATTGTCACTCACCCATAATAACATTCACTTAAAGTCACACCCAAAATCGCCGGCAGGATGGCAGTTGCCTCTGAGGACTCCGTTTTCCGAAGTCGCCCAAAGTATTCTCGTGCCATCCAGCTGGTAAATTAGATTCTAGCCTGCAGGAAGGCTTTTGGTGAGAACAATAGCACGAAGTGGCGATTTGTCGCCGGGCTATT
Source organism: Xenopus petersii (assembly GCA_038501925.1). Taxonomy (NCBI): domain Eukaryota; kingdom Metazoa; phylum Chordata; class Amphibia; order Anura; family Pipidae; genus Xenopus; species Xenopus petersii. The sequence goes on from CM076681.1 coordinate 139,068,909, forward strand.
AAATCTCCCCAAATCTCCCCAAAGCGTGTGCCCTTATAAGTTTCCCTATATTAGACATATCCACTTATATTCTATGGCTGATATTATTTGCCAGGGGCTGAACTCCTTCAATTTTCACCCTGATGTGATCTCATTATTATTACAGTTAAAATATTGACTTTATAGTGAATGCATTGGATAGGTTCAAGAAAGATACCAATTAAGAAAACACAATAAAGGATAATTTTTGCTTGTTTTTACTGGGATAAATGGACACACATTGGGGCAGATTCACTAAGGGTCGAATTTCGAAGTTAAAAATACTTCGAAATTCGACCCTCGAATTGAAATCCTTCGACTTCGAATATCGAAGTCGAAGGATTTAGCGCTAAACGTTCGAACGATCGAAGGATTTTTCGTTCGATCGAACGATTAAGGATTTTAATCCAACGATCGAAGGAAAATCCTTCGATCAAAAAAAGCTTAGCAAGCCTATGGGGACCTTCCCCATAGGCTAACATTGACTTCGGTAGGTTTTATCTGCCGAAGTAGGGGGTCGAAGTTTTTTTTAAAGGGAAAGTACTTCGACTATCGAATGGTCGAATAGTCGAACGATTTTTAGTTCAAATCGTTCGATTCGAAGTCGAAGGTCGTAGTCGAAGGTCGAAGTAGCCCATTCGATGGTCGAAGTAGCCCAAAAAAACTTCGAAATTCGAAGTTTTTTTTATTCTAACCCTTCACCCGAATTTAGTGAATTGGCCCCATTGTATGTAGCCAATATGGCTTTCTCTAATATTCTGTCTTATTAAATGTATATTTATTTGTATGATATAATGTGTGCTGCATATCAAAGAGCTGAGTTTGCAACTAAAATACAGATATTTGATCTGTTATCCAGAAACCCATTATCCACAAAGCTCAGAATTATGGAATGGCTGTCTCCAATAGGCTCCATTTAATTCAATTAATCCAGATTTTTAAAAATAATTTCCTTTTTCTCTGTAATAATACAACAGTAACTTGATCCCAAATGAGATATAATCATTAATCAATCAGTATTAGAAGTGAAACCTATTGGGTTTAATTAATGTGTCTTGTAGACTAGAAAATCCAATTGACAGAAGATCCCTTATCCGGAAAACCCCAGGTCCCGAGCATTCTGGATAATTTATTATACAATGATTTTCATTTTCCTTATACTGAGTATAGACTTACTGTATCTCTAAGCACAAGCCCCTCCCCCCACAGATCTGATGTCACATGACCATGGTTATTATGACATCATAATGGTGCTGCTGACACAAGCTGATATAAGAGCTGCTCACAGCTGGGACTGTCAGATTAGTGACTGCATGCGACCATGAAGTCACTAGTTATCACCCTGCTGATATTCAGTGGATTTTTAAACGTAAGTTCTAGTTTTCTAACTTTTACCCTGTTATTGTTTCGTATAATGTGTTATTGTATTTTTTTTAGCGTCTTATTTGATTATTGATAGATTTAAAGATTTACTTTCTGGGTACATCAGTCTAATCCCTCAAATATGAATCCCATATCGCTACAGGAGTTTATTTGGATCTAACTTGACTGATGTACAGTAACACAAAGTAATGCAAAATAGGTAATGATAACATGACACAGATAAAAAATAAATAACAACTTCATCTTATGAAATATATATATTAGGGGCTTTCTAATGCCCATTAACAGTTGTTCCATATTTCTCCTACACTTTATATTACAGTTCCCCTTATTTTGGCAGTTATACACAATTTATCTCTTTCTAAGCACCCCCCCATAAAATCTAACTTGGCCTGTGGCATTCAATGTCTTTTGATAATATTGTTAGTGATGACATCACAATGGTTGCCATGGGTGTGAGTGATGGCATCACAATGGTTGCCATGGGTGTGAGTGATGACATCACAATGGTGCCCCTGAGAAAGCTTATATAAGACCTACTCACAGCTGGGATTGTCAGATTAGTGACTGCATGCGACCATGAAATCACTAATCTTCACCCTGCTGATTTTTACTGGAATTTTAAGAGTAAATTATATTTATTTGTACTGGGGAGATATATATGGGCTTTGGATCGGAGCTGTAATGGTTTCCTGTTATTATATTTAGTTCTATTCATGTTAATGGGTTCATATAAGGGAATTGTATCTGAGCCATTGTAGGTTCCTGTTATTAGTGTTATATGTTAATGTACCAGTGTCCTATGGGTTTGCTGAGCGGTTTTTATGCAATGTACATCACTCTGTCTCAGACATCTGATCCATGTACTTTTCTCTTACAGGAAAACTATATCAAACAAGATTATAAGGAATATTTTCATATAGAAGTTAAAGACTACAATGTATACAGTCCAGTTTGCCCTGTGACAGTTGAAAGTGACAGTTATGTAGAGACCAGCAATGCCCTGTTTGTACAGGAGAAACTCAAGCCCATTGCTCTACTGATCCCAGAAGATATAAAATGTGATGTAAGTTGGGATTTGACTTTAACTCAAATGTTTATTTCTGTGTTAGTTCTATACATTGACGAGAATAGAAAGTTAACATGGTGCAATTGACACTATATGGGGCAGATTGTTATGGGATATAATAATATGTTATCTTGTGTTTTACTGAGTGAGTAACTGATGATCTCCTATTGCAGGGCTTGCTGTGTCCCATTCCTCCCATAGAGAGACAGCTCAAGAGACCAGATCTAGATCTGAGCAACGTCACCATTTGGGTAAGATGAAATCATTAACCAACAATATCTTGTACTGAGATAAAATGATTAGGATGGGTTTCATTGTTTGACCCAGGGTCTTACTGGGCCAGTGGGACACCGGGAAAAACCTGGTGGGTCCCGGCTTTTTTGGGCCCTGCTAACCCAGACCCACTCCCTGTACCTGCTCTCCTTACCTCCCTCCCAGACCCCGGTCATCACTGACGCACAGGAGAAAGGTGGATGTGGGGGTTGTGGGGGTTGGTCTTTGTGGCTAGGGGGCCCGGGGAATGGTGTTTGGGCCCCCAATCTGACGCTGGTTTGACCAATTACTTTCCATATGCCCAGCAATCAGACTGAAGTATAACTGACCCCTATGTCTGACCTAATTGTGTTCATGAAACCCCATGATGCCTGACTGACTGATTTTACTGCCATCACTGATTTAGTGTCCAACTGTCTGACTAACTGATATGTGTCTGTTGTAGGATTTCCAGAGCGTTGTACCATATCTCCAGCTCCTCATGACTCCTACTAACAATAAATCTGGTATCAAGGAAGAACTTATGGTAAGCTGCAATAGATGATATTTAGAGACTGCCCAGGGAAATAGATGATAAATAGAAAACAATTCATTATCTAAGCCATGCTGCTTATCTGTATTTTACTCTATAATCAAACAATATAATATATTAATACTATAAAGTGAACATTATTAGGGAAATAATGCTCTTTGTGATGAGTTTCTTTCTCTTCTTTCACATAGGGCTTATTGTCACCAAAAAATTTAGTCATTCTGCTGGACCTTTTGTGTCTCTATTGGTACCACAAAAAGAGCTTGAAAAAGAAGAAAGAAGCTGTCTCTGCTGAGACTGAGAGCAAAGCGGAACCAAGTCTCATTATAAACCACCAAAGTGATGAAGAAAATGAGGATGAGGAAGAACCAAGTCTCATTATAAACCATCAAAGTGATGAAGAAAATGAGGATGAGGAAGAACCAAGTCTCAATATAAACCACCAAAGTGATGACGAAAATGAGGAAGAACCAAGTGATGAAGAAAATGAGGATGAGGAAGAACCAAGTCTCAATATAAACCACCAAAGTGATGACGAAAATGAGGAAGAACCAAGTGATGAAGAGGATGAGGAAGTAGAACATATAAGAGAAAGCACAATGAGTGGGCCTAGCGACTGTACTTATTTCTTCCCATATGAGCACCAAGAATCAAAGTCCAAAAAGAAACGTTTCGGCTTTAATGTGAGAAAGAGTTTCTGTCACTCTCCAAATAAAACCAGGAAAAATGAAACTAGTTACGGAAAAGAGAGGAAGAAATTCAGCCGACTCTTCCTAAACTTTATCCGCCAAAGCTTCCAAAGAGACACGTGAAGAGGAGACATGTTTTACAATCCTTATGCTGAGAACATTCATTTATTAACAGAAAGGAGCTCTGCAAAGATGAAAAGGAGAATTGGTCCCTAAACAGAGGGGCAAACGTGTTAGAATTTCTTAATTATTTTAAAATTCTAAATATAATATTGTAATAATATATTTTTATATAAATTATATATATATTTTTTATATGCAAAATTGTAATATATATATTTTTAATAAAATGTTAAGTATACAGATTCAGACTTCTCTCTTTTGTTTCTTCTCTGAGATGTTTATGCTGGAGAATGGCTGGTAGGGAAGCGGATATGGGTTTCATTCTGAAATTGAACTAAAGGACAGTTGGTGACATTTGTTTATCTTCCTATTGGGTAACAGGCTAAACAAGAGTTGGCAGGGTACTAAACTAGTAAGGGCAAGGCCAGACGTGGCGTTTTTACGTTGCGTTTTTAAAAAAGCTCAGTCGGGCGTAAATGCGCCACTGAAACCACACACGACCGTCAACATGTGTTTTTTGTGTGTTTTTCAGCATATAGGTTTCTTTTCCCAACATGCACTTCTCATTGTTCTCGTTCCCAATAATTCCGCTGTCTGGAAAATAGAAAATAGAAAAACTATTTACATGCAAAAAGGAGCAGGAATGGTCGTCAATACACAACCTAATTACGTCACCGGCCGTAAAACGTATATCTGGTGATAATTTGGACGCCATATTTAAAATAAGATGCATATTTACGTAAAGTTGCGTCAAACTTGCAGATAGCGATAATATGAAAACAGATCTGCACACACTCAATTGAATGCAGTTGGGGAAGATGCCCCTTTTTATTATTCCACCAGTAATTCAGAATTAGAATTAGAATTACTGGTGGCATAATAAAAAGGGGCATCTTCCCTGACTGCAATCAACTGAGTGCAGATCTGTTTTCGAATTATTGCTGTTGCTAGGGGACCCAGACGGGTCTACAGATGACCAGCACCACCATTGCAGTTAAAGTGAAGTACAAGTGTGAGGCAGAATTCCTTCATTGAGTTCAAACATGCAGATCCCATAGACTCTATTGATTTGGTAGTTACTTGATGTATTGGCGTTTCTGCTAAAAAACGCCAATACTGGCATCCCGTAGCGAATTTCATCTTGCAAGCGCCCTGTGAGAATTGCCATAGTGCGTTTTCCAATCGTTTCAGTGGTATTGCATGTGTATTTACGCCAGTCAGAGCTTTTTTTAAAAACGCAACGTAAAAACGCCACGTCTGGTCTTGTCCTAAGTTATCTTATTTGGTATCACACACAGGAGTTCAAAGGACTGCAGCCAGGAGTAAAACGTTAAACGTTTACTAGAACATCTATAAAAAGGGATTTTTCAAGGGTCGAACTTCGAATTGAAAAAAACTTCGAAATTTGAAGTCAAAGGTTTTTTTGGGTCAAATAGGTCAGTTTTCACTCAAATAGGTCCATATTCAGCCGAATTCGAAATCGAAGGAGTAGCACATACGATCCAATTCGATTCAACGTTTTTCCCAAAAAAACTTTGATTTTTCAAAGACCACCAATTGAATCCAAATAAGTTCTAGGAGGTTTTACTCCTGGCTACAATTATCAAATAAGATGACTTACTAGAGGGATCCACCTTAAACTACGGACTCCGGGCACCTGGGTCAAAGGAGTCTATGGGTAAGAGGTAGTGGTGGGTGAATAAATTTGCAAGACACAACAAATTCAATTTGAAGTTTTTACCAAAAAAAAAACTTTGGTTTTTCAAAGTCACTCCAAATAAGTTCTAGGAGGTCTCCCATAGGCTAAAACAGCAATTCGGCAGGTTTTAGATGGCGAATGGTCGAAGTTGAATTTTTAAAAAAACAGTAGATGATAAATTTCAATATTCACATTTTTTCAAATTCGAATCAAATTTGTACTATTCCCTAGTTGAAGTACACAAAAAAATAGCTTGAAATTCAAATTTTTTTCATCCGAAAATTCGCCTCGACCTTTAATAAATCTACCCATTAAAGGGCATGTAAAGGCAAAAAAATAAAATCCCATTTTTACTTTCTTTAATGAAGAAGAAACTGATCTCCAATATACTTCAATAAAAAAAATGTGTACCGTTTTTATAATAAACCTGACTGTATGCAGTGAAATTCTCCCTTCATTTACTGCTGTGGATAGGAATTGTCTGACAGTCCCTAACTGCTCTGCAGGGAAACAATCATACTTATGAACAGCAGGGGGAGCCCCCGCCTTACTTCCCAGCCATGCAGAACTCAAGCAGCTTTGTTTGTTTCCCTGTAGAGCAGTCGGTGACTGTGTAGAGATTTGTATTGGATTTTGTTATTGCCTTTACATCCCCTTTACCCTTTCCAACTCCAGCTGCAGGGACAAAGATCATGGAGCCAGATTTAAACAGATAAACTGGGATTCTATTTGGCGGATTATTTTGCTGCAGCCACTAGTTCTGCAGAGTTGGAGAAAGTTTGTATCAAACAATACAAAAACTATAAAATCCACATTAGATTACATGACAACCAAGGACCCAGTGCAGTCTGTATATTCTGCTTCTGGCAGATATTATTTAACTTGTGCTATTTTGATAATTTATGACGATCCCTAAGCAGCCCAGACCACACTGAGCATATGCACAGTCTTGGTCTTTCAAAGATGTATAACAAAAAAAATACAGCATTTCTAACCTTATTCTACTTTAGACTTTACTTGCCCTTTAAAGTCACACCCATTTTTTTTTTTTCACAAATGTTTTTATTGGTTTTCAATGTGTACGAAGAATTTTTACAGTAAACAAAAGAAAGAAAAGGAAATTAAAATAAGGCAAACAAACAATGTCAAGTACAGATTCAAATACAATAAAGCAGGGTTGACAAAAATAGGCTAGAATAGCGTCAAGTGATCGCAGAAAAAGAAATCAGGTAAGCATACCCCTAACTGTAGAAATTGAAAATTACTCATGATAGTACTGTTTGTAGACAATGGGTTAGCACGTGGGAGGATTATGATCGTGATATAGTGGAAGTAAACAGCTGGTTAAGATGATGACTCCTGGGGGTTCCCGTCGTAGGTGATTGTTGCAGAGGTATTGCAGTTTTTGTCGCACCAAAGAGATTGGCGGAGGAAGTCGGGACAGCCAGGTATGTAAAATAGTCTTTCTAGCTGCCACCGCAAGTCGTTCCGCCAGGGCCCTCTCCGGCTTGGAGATATGTGGGGTAGAGTGAAGTTTGCTAAATATAGCACAAGTGGCGATAATGGTTATAGATTTCCCAGATAGGGTTTCCCAATAACTGGCGACCTCCTTCCAAAACTGTTGTATGAGTGGGCAGGACCATAGACAATGTATCATATCAGCTCTGGGAGTTTCGCATTTCAGACAGCTGTCTGAGTGTGTTGTACCTATATGAAATCTTTTCAAAGGCGTCAGGTAAGTGTGGTGCAATAATTGCAGGGACATTTCCTGGTAAGTGCTAGCAGGCAAAATTTGCATCAGGCGCGTGTGGTATCGGAGAACATCCACATTCTCGGCTTGTGGGATGATTGATTTCCATTTTGTAAAGGCCATAGTAGTGGTATCAGGATCGATATTAGTCCTAATCTGTTTGTAGATATGTGCGGTGGATTTAATAGTATCACGTTTCGGCCAAAGGGAATCAATTGGATTGTTTTTATCTCTGTCCGTGAGTTTGGCCAGTTGTTGTGTAGCGAAATGTAAGAGTTGGATCAGGGAAAACTGATGGAGCCGCAAAAATGGGTATTTTTGGAGCAAGGCCGAAATGGGTTGGATTATGGTAGTAGGGGTGACCACGTCTTTAATGTTTTGTAAGCTTTGTTATTGAACCAGGTAAGGTTGATCGAATTAAAAGGAGATAAGGCTGCTTTTTTCCGAATGGAGTGCCAGGTTTTATAGGCGTGGATAAATAGGGGATGTTCCTACATGTTCTTGGGGATTTTCTGTAATGGCGTATGTAGTAGTGAGTTAAGTGACATCCCTTCCGACAGGGAGGCATCAAAAGATATTGTAGTGTAAATATTCCTATGATGGAGCCAATCACCTACATATCTAAGAAGGGCAGCATCATTATATTCCATTACGTTTGGGAGATTGAGTCCACCGTCTTGTTTTTGGTGTTGAAGCGTGGCAAATTTTATTCGCGGACGTTTCTTATGCCATATAAAGGTCCTAAAAATGTGTTGAAGTCTTTTGTTATCAGTGGTAGAGATGCAGTAAGGAAGCATCTGCATTTTCTAAAGTAGTTTAGGGAATAACGTCATTTTTATCAAATGGATTCTTCCTGAGAACGTTAGGTTCATGTTCATCCATTTCTGAGTGTCTTGCTCAATTTGGTCTATGACACGTCTGATGTTCGATTTATATATGTCTTTGTGGTGTTGCGTCAGATGGATTCCCAGGAATTTTATGTGAGTTTTGGCTTTTTTAAATGGGAATGGATTGGTCCAGTCTGATGGGGTAGTATGTTGTAGGCGTAAGGCTTCGGATTTCCCCATATTGATTTTAAATCCAGCTATAGTGCCAAATGCGGCAATCTTTTGCAAAGTCACACCCATTTATAGTGACACTCACACTAACTTACAGTCAGTCCCGAGTCACAAGCACAAATATAAACACAAGCACTCACTCATACATTAGAACAGGCTTGCACATACATCACTCGTTCATGCTCACTCACTCTAGCATACTCACACACATCAGCCTCCATTAAAACTGGTTTCCATTACTCACATAAAGAAGATGAGTAGGACACAAACAGCAAATCCTAGAGGGCTGGATGTGTATCATTAACTATTTTAACAGATTCTTTTTATTGAGCAATTTTCACATTAACAATAAGAAAAAAAAAAAAAAAAAATTATAAAAAAGAAGGAGAGCAAAGGCAGGAAAAAAAAGGAGGAAAGAAGGGAAAGGGGAAGAAATAGCTAAGATTAGCCAGACTGAGCACTGCAATCAAGTACATCGTAAAAATCTCAGTCTGCGTACAATGCATTCTCGGACACCATTATATTCATACATTAGATAGCCACTCATCCCAAATTTCACCAAATTTGTCTGGACAACCCCGTGCAATATAGGTGAGTTTTTGTCCTGGGAGACTCCCATTTACCAATGCCTTCCAAAATACTTGCGTAGGGGCTTCCACAGCTTTCCAGGTCATTAATATGGCCTTCCGTGCATAGTGCAAGAGCTGTAGCAAGCACAGCCTCTCATTTGACTTTAACACCAGTCCCTCAGCGTGACCCAAAAGGCAAAAGGCAGGAGACCATATGGTCAGCAGTCCTGTAGCAGAACCCACAACCCCCAACACCTCGGACCAAAAGCGCTGTATTTTGGGGCAATCCCAAAAAACATGCATGTAAGTGCCCACATCTTGATTACATTTTACACAAATATCCGGGCACCCGGGGTAAATCTGTGACAGCCTATGCGGAGTCAGATAGACCCTGTTGAAAAATTTGGTGCAAATATACATGTCCCGTACTGAAATGGAAGTGTCTGGTATTTGATCCAATATGTCTTTCCAAGCATCCTCCTCTATTTGGGGAAGGTCTAGGGACCATTTCAAGGCAACGACTTTTACGGGATCAAAACTGTCCTGAAGTAAAATGGCATAGAACCAACTTAGCGCTTTGGTGAGTTCTGCCCTATGGAGATATTTCTCCAGGTTGGATGCTGCAAGTGTCAAAGTGCCAGTGGGAAATTGGGCCTGGAAGGCATGTCTAAATTGTAAAAATCGGAACAACATACGATTCTGAAGAGCAAAATCATCTTTGAGCTGGGCAAATTGTTTCAGGACATCCCCCTGCACCACGTCCCCCAGTAGTTTCACCCCCGCTCCAGCCCATACCCCAGCATCTGGTAGAGTGCTAAATTGTGGGAGTTTGGGATTACCCCAAATTGGGGTCCATTTGGACCAACTGGCCAAGGCCTTGTAGGGAAGTATTACAGTTCTGTGAAATACCTGAGTCACCGTTCTCATGGGATGAGTCAATCTAGAGGCAGAGGGGAGCCCTCTGTGCAACTGGTTGGCTAAAGCCTCAAATGAAGCGACCACCGCTGCCTCAACGACCGTGGCCTGGTTATTAGGGGTGTATCATTAACTATATTAGGAATTATATAGGGGGACATATAAATAAATACGTTATGCTCCATGCTATCAGCTGTAAGCCATTATAATACAACCTATATTATTAGCTTTGCCCCTTTAGGGTAAGGGCACACGCTAAGATTCAGGGAGATTACGTCGCCAGGCAATGAATCACCTCTTCTTCGGGCGACTAATCTCCCCGAAAAGCCTTCCTGCCGGCTAGAATAAAAATCGCATGTGCCCTTATACATTTCCCTATATTAGACATATCCACTTACTTATATTCTATGGCTGATATTATTTGCCAAGGGCTGAACTCTTTCAATGTTCACCCTGATGTGATCTCATTATTATTACAGTTAAAATATTGACTTTATAGTGGATGCATTGGATAGGTTCAAGAAAGATACCAATTAAGAAAACACAATAAAGGGTAATTTCTGCTTTTTTTACTGGGATGAATGGACACACATTGTATGTAGCCAATATGGCTTTCTCTAATATTCTGTCTTATTAAATGTATATTTATTTGTATGATATAATGTGTGCTGCATATCAAAGAGCTGATTTTGCAACTAAAATACAGATATCGGATCTGTTATCCGGATACCCATTATCCACAAAGCTCAAAATTCTGGAATTGCTGTCTCCAATAGGCTCCATTTTATCCAATTAATCCAGATTTTTAAAAATGATTTCCTTTTTCTCTGTAATAATACAACAGTAACTTTTACTTGATCATAACTAAGATATAATCATTAATCAATCATTATTATAAACGAAACCAGCCTATTGGGTTTATTTAATATGTCTAGCAGACTAGAAAATCCAAATCACGGAAAGATCCCTTATACGGAAAACCCCAGGTCCCGAGCATTCTGGATAATTTATTATACAATGATTTTCATTTTCCCTATACTGAGTGTAGACTTACTGTATCTCTAAGCACAAGCCCCTCCCCCAACAGATCTGATGTCACATGACCATGGTTATTATGACATCATAATGGTGCTGCTGACACAAGCTGATATAAGAGCTGCTCACAGCTGGGACTGTCAGATTAGTGACTGCATGCGACCATGAAGTCACTAGTTATCACCCTGCTGATATTCAGTGGATTTTTAAACGTAAGTTCTTGTTTTCTAAATTTTACCCTGTTATTGTTTCTTATAATGTGTTCTTGTATTTTTTTAGCGTCTTATTTGATTATTGATAGATTTAAAGATTTACTTTCTGGGTACATCAGTCTAGTCCCTCAAATATGAATCCCATATCGATACAGGAGTTTATTTGGATATAACTTGACTGATGTACAGTAACATAAAGTAATGCAAAATAGGTAATGATAACATGACACAGATAAAAAATAAATAACAACTTCATCTTATGAAATATATATATTAGGGGCTTTCTAATGCCCATTAACAGTTGTTCCATATTTCTCCTACACTTTATATTACAGTTCCCCTTATTTTGGCAGCTATACACAATTTATCTCTTTGTAAGCACCCCCCCATAAAATCTAACTTGGCCTGTGGCATTCAATGTCTTTTGATAATATTGTTAGTGATGACATCACAATGGTTGCCATGGGTGTGAGTGATGGCATCACAATGGTTGCCATGGGTGTGAGTGATGACATCACAATGGTGCCCCTGAGAAAGCTTATATAAGACCTACTCACAGCTGGGATTGTCAGATTAGTGACTGCATGCGACCATGAAATCACTAATCTTCACCCTGCTGATTTTTACTGGAATTTTAAGAGTAAATTATATTTATTTGTACTGGGGAGATAAATATGGGCTTTGGATCGGAGCCGTAATGGTTTCCTATTATTATATTTAGTTCTATTCATGTTAATGGGTTCATATAAGGGAATTGTATCTGAGCCATTGTAGGTTCCTGTTATTAGTGTTATATGTTAATGTACCAGTGTCCTATGGGTTTGCTGAGCGGTTTTTATGCAATGTACATCACTCTGTCTCAGACATCTGATCCATGTACTTTTCTCTTACAGGAAAACTATATCAAACAAGATTACAAGGAATATTTTCATATAGAAGTTAAAGACTACAATGTATACAGTCCAGTTTGCCCTGTGACAGTTGAAAGTGACAGTTATGTAGAGACCAGCAATGCCCTGTTTGTACAGGAGAAACTCAAGCCCATTGCTCTACTGATCCCAGAAGATATAAAATGTGATGTAAGTTGGTATTTGACTTTATCTCAAATGTTTATTTCTGTGTTAGTTCTATACATTGACGAGAATAGAAAGTTAACATGGTGCAATTGACACTATATGGGGCAGATTGTTATGGGATATAATAATATGTTATCTTGTGTTTTACTGAGTGAGTAACTGATGATCTCCTATTGCAGGGCTTGCTGTGTCCCATTCCTCCCATAGAGAGACAGCTCAAGAGACCAGATCTAGATCTGAGCAACGTCACCATTTGGGTAAGATGAAATCATTAACCAACAATATCTTGTACTGAGATAAAATTAGGATGGGTTTCATTGTTTTACCCAGGGTCTCACTGGGCCAGTGGGACACCGGGAAAAACCTGGTGGGTCCCGGCTTTTTTGGGCCCTGCTAACCCAGACCCACTCCCTGTACCTGCTCTCCTTACCTCCCTCCCAGACCCCGGTCATCACTGACGCACAGGAGAAAGGTGGATGTGGGGGTTGTGGGGGTTGGTCTTTGTGGCTAGGGGGCCCGGGGAATGGTGTTTGGGCCCCCAATCTGACGCTGGTTTGACCAATTACTTTCCATATGCCCAGCAATCAGACTGAAGTATAACTGACCCCTATGTCTGACATAATTGTGTTCATGAAACCCCATGATGCCTGACTGACTGATTTTACTGCCATCACTGATTTAGTGTCCAACTGTCTGACTAACTGATATGTGTCTGTTGTAGGATTTCCAGAGCATTGTACCATATCTCCAGCTCCTCATGACTCCTACTAACAATAAATCTGGTATCAAGGAAGAACTTATGGTAAGCTGCAATAGATGATATTTAGAGACTGCCCAGGGAAATAGATGATAAATAGAAAACAATTCATTATCTAAGCCATGCTGCTTATCTGTATTTTACTCTGTAATCAAACAATATAATATATTAATACTATAAAGTGAACATGATTAGGGAAATAATGCTCTTTGTGATGAGTTTCTTTCTCTTCTTTCACATAGGGCTTATTGTCACCAAAAAATTTAGTCATTCTGCTGGACCTTTTGTGTCTCTATTGGTACCACAAAAAGAGCTCGAAAAAGAAGAAAGAAGCTGTCTCTGCTGAGACTGAGAGCAAAGCGGAACCAAGTCTCATTATAAACCACCAAAGTGATGAAGAAAATGAGGATGAGGAAGAACCAAGTCTCATTATAAAACACCAAAGTGATGAAGAAAATGAGGATGAGGATGAGGAAGAACCAAGTCTCAATATAAACCACCAAAGTGATGACGAAAATGAGGATGAGGAAGAACCAAGTCTCATTATAAACCACCAAAGTGATGAAGAAAATGAGGATGAGGAAGTAGAACATATAAGAGAAAGCACAATGAGTGGGCCTAGCGACTGTACTTATTTCTTCCCATATGAGCACCAAGAATCAAAGTCCAAAAAGAAACATTTCGGCTTTAATGTGAGAAAGAGTTTCTGTCACTCTCCAAATAAAACCAGGAAAAATGAAACTAGTTACGGAAAAGAGAGGAAGAAATTCAGCCGACTCTTCCTAAACTTTATCCGCCAAAGCTTCCAAAGAGACACGTGAAGAGGAGACATGTTTTACAATCCTTATGCTGAGAACATTCATTTATTAACAGAAAGGAGCTCTGCAAAGATGAAAAGGAGAATGGGGCCCTAAACAGAAGGGCAAACATTTTAGAATTTCTTAATTATTTTAAAATACTAAATATAATATTGTAATAATATATTTTTATATAAATTATATATATATTTTTTATATGCAAAATTGTAATATATATTTTTAATAAAATGTTAAGTATACAGATTCAGACTTCTCTCTTTTGTTTCTTCTCTGAGATGTTTATGCTGGAGAATGGCTGGTAGGGAAGCGGATATGGGTTTCATTCTGAAATTGAACTAAAGGACAATTGGTGACATTTGTTTATCTTCCTATTGGGTAACAGGCTAAACAAGAGTTGGCAGGGTACTAAACTAGTAAGGGCAAGGCCAGACGTGGCGTTTTTACATTACGTTTTTAAAAAAGCTCAGTTGGGTATAATAACGCCACTGATACACACACATTTTTCATGTGTTTTTTAGCATATACGTTTCTTTTCCCAACATGCACTTCTCATTGTTCTCGTTCCCAATAATTCCGCCGTCTGGAAATAGAAAATAGAAAAACTACAAAAAGGAGCAGGATTGGTCGTCAATACACAACGTAATTACGTCACCGGCCGTAAAACATATATGCGTCATTTATCTGGTGATAATTTGGACGCCATATTTAAAATAAGCTGCATATTTACATAAAGTGTGGTTTCAAACTTGCAGATAGTGATAATTTGAAAACAGATCCGCACACACTCAATTGAATGCAGTTGGGGAAGATGCCCCTTTTTATTATTCCACCAGTAATTCAGAATTAGAATTGCTGGTGGCATAATAAAAGGGGCATCTTCCCCAACTGCGTTCAACTGAGTGTGTGCGGATCTGTTTTCGAATTATTGCTGTTGCTAGGGGACCCAGCCGGGTCTACTGATGGCCAGCACCACCATTGCAGTTAAAGTGAAGTACAAGTGTGCGGCAGAATTCCTTCATTGTGTTCAAACATGGAGATCCCATAGAGTCTATTGATTTAGTAGTTACTTGATGTATTGGCGTTTCTGCAAAAAAAAACGCCAATACTGGCGTCCCGTGGCGAATTTCATCTTGCAAGCGCCCTGTGAGAATTGCCATAGTGCATTTTCCATTTGTAAGTGTTTGAACCGTACGAATCGAAGGAATAACGCATTCGATCAAATTCAATTTGAAGTTTTTACCAAAAAAAAAAAAAAACAGTTGAAGTCACTCCAAATAAGATCTAGGAGGTCCCCCATAGGCTAAAACAGCAATTCAGCAGGTTTAAGATGGCAAATGGTCGAAGTTGAATTTTTAAAGAGATAGTAGATGATAAATTTTAATACTCACATTTTTTTCAAATTCAAATAGAATTTGGACTATTCCCTAGTTGAAGTACACAAAAAATAGCTCAGAATTCAAAATTTTGCATACTCACACACAAGCACTCACTCATACATTAGAACAGGCTTGCACAAACATCACTCATTCATGCTCACTCACTCTAGCATACTCACACACATCAGCCTCCATTAAAACTGGTTTCCATTACTCACATAAAGAAGATGAGTAGGACACATACAGCAAATCCTAGAGGGCTGGATGTGTATCATTAACTATATTAGGAATTATATAGGGGGACATATAAAAAACATACGTTACGCTCCATGCTATCAGCTGTAAGCCATTATAATGCAACCTATATTATTAGCTTTCAACCTTTAGGGTAAGGGCACACGCTAAGATTCGGGGACATCGCCTCTTCTTCGGACGACTAATCTCCCCGAAAAACCTTCCCGCCGGCGGGATGGCACTTCATTTTCCAAAGTTTCCTCGTGCCATCCCACTAGCAAGTAAGATTCTAGCCGGCGGGAAGGCTTTTTCGGAAGATCAATAGCCCAAAGAAGAAGCGACTAAATCTCCCCAAATCTTAGTGTGTGGCCTTGTACATTTCCCTATATTAGACATATCCACTTACTTATATTCTATGGCTGTTATTATTTGCCAGGGGCTGAACTCCTTCAATTTTCACCCTGATGTGATCTCAGTATTATTACAGTTAAAATATTGATTTTATAGTGAATGCATTGGATAGGTTCAAGAAAGATACCAATTAAGAAAACACAATAATGGGTCATTTCTGCTTGTTTTTACTGGGATAAATGGACACACGTATGTAGCCAATATGGCTTTCTCTAATATTCTGTCTTATTAAATGTATATTTATTTGTATAATATAATGTGTGCTGCATATCAAAGAGCTAATTTTGCAACTAAAATACAGATATCGGATCTGTTATCCAGAAACCCAGTATCCACAAAGCTCAGAATTCTGGAATGGCTGTCTCCAATAGGCTCCATTTTATCCAATTAATCCAGATATTTAAAAATAATTTCCTTTTCTCTATAGTAATACAACAGTAACTTGTACTTGATCCCAACTAAGATATAATCATTAATCAATCAGTATTAGAAGTGAAATCAGCCTATTGGGTTTATTTAATGTATCTAGTAGAGTAGAATATCCAAATCACGGAAAGATCCCTTATGCTGAAAACCCCAGGTCCCGAGCATTCTGGATAATTTATTATACAATGATTTTCATTTTCCCTATACTGAGTGTAGACTTACTGTATCTCTAAGCACAAGCCCCTCCCCCACAGATCTGATGTCACATGACCATGGTTATTATGACATCATAATGGTGCTGCTGACACAAGCTGATATAAGAGCTGCTCACAGCTGGGACTGTCAGATTAGTGACTGCATGCGACCATGAAGTCACTAGTTATCACCCTGCTGATATTCAGTGGATTTTTAAACGTAAGTTCTATTTTTCTAACTTTTACCCTGTTATTGTTTCTTATAATGTGTTCTTGTATTTTTTTAGCGTCTTATTTGATTATTGATAGATTTAAAGATTTAATTTCTGGGTACATCAGTCTAATCCCTCAAATATGAATCCCATATCGATACAGGAGTTTATTTGGATATAACTTGACTGATGTACAGTAACACAAAGTAATGCAAAATAGGTAATGATAACATGACACAGATAAAAAATAAATAACAACTTCATCTTATGAAATATATATATTAGGGGCTTTCTAATGCCCATTAACAGTTTTCCCCTATACTTTATATTACAGTTCCCCTTATTTTGGCAGCTATGCACAATTTATCTCTTTCTAAGCACCCCCCATAAAATCTATCTTGGCCTGTGGCATTCAATGTCTTATGACAATATTGTTAGTGATGACATCACAATGGTTGCCATGGGTGTGAGTGATGGCATCACAATGGTGATGGCATCACAATGGTTGCCATGGGTGTGAGTGATGACATCACAATGGTGCCCCTGACAAAGCTTATATAAACCCTACTCACAGCTGGGATTGTCAGATTAGTGACTGCATGCGACCATGAAATCACTAATCATCACCCTGCTGATTTTTACTGGAATTTTAAGAGTAAATTATATTTATTTGTACTGGGGAGATATATATGGGCTTTGGATCAGAGCCGTAATGGTTTCTTGTTATTATATTTAGTTCTATTCATGTTAATGGGTTCATATAAGGGAATTGTATCTGAGCCATTGTAGGTTCCTGTTATTAGTGTTATATGTTAATGTACCAGTGTCCTATGGGTTTGCTGAGCGGTTTTTATGCAAAGTACATCACTCTGTCCCAGACATCTGATCCGTGCACTTTTCTCTTACAGGAAAACTATATCAAACAAGATTACAAGGAATATTTTCATATAGAAGTTAAAGACTACAATGTATACAGTCCAGTTTGCCCTGTGACAGTTGAAAGTGACAGTTATGTAGAGACCAGCAATGCCCTGTTTGTACAGGAGAAACTCAAGCCCATTGCTCTACTGATCCCAGAAGATATAAAATGTGATGTAAGTTGGTATTTGACTTTAACTCAAATGTTTATTTCTGTGTTAGTTCTATACATGACGAGAATAGAAAGTTAACATGGTGCAATTGACACTATATGGGGCAGATTGTTATGGGATATAATAATATGTTATCTTGTGTTTTACTGAGTGAGTAACTGATGATCTCCTATTGCAGGGCTTGCTGTGTCCCATTCCTCCCATAGAGAGACAGCTCAAGAGACTAGATCTAGATCTGAGCAACGTCACCATTTGGGTAAGATGAAATCATTAACTAACAATATCTTGTACTGAGATAAAATGATTAGGATGGGTTTCATTGTTTGACCCAGGGTCTGACTGGGCCAGTGTGACACCGGGAAAAAACCTGGTGGGCCCGACTCTTTTGGGCCCCACTGACCCAGACCCACTCCCTGTACCTGCTCTCCTTACCTCCCTCACAGACCCCGGTCATCACTGACGCACAGGAGAAAGGTGGGTGTGGGGGAGGGGGTTGTGGGGGTTGGGCTTTGTGGCTAGGGGGCCCGGGGAATGGTGTTTGGGCCCCCAGTCTGACGCTGGTTGACCAATTACTTTCCATATGCCCAGCAATCAGACTGAAGTATAACTGACCCCTATGTCTGACCTAATTGTGTTCATGAAACCCCATGATGCCTAACTGACTGATTTTACTGCCATCACTGATTTAGTGTCCAACTGTCTGACTAACTGATATGTGTCTGTTGTAGGATTTCCAGAGCATTGTACCATATCTCCAGCTCCTCATGACTCCTACTAACAATAAATCTGGTATCAAGGAAGAACTTATGGTAAGCTGCAATAGATGATATTTAGAGACTGCCCAGGGAAATAGATGATAAATAGAAAACAATTCATTATCTAAGCCATGCTGCTTATCTGTATTTTACTCTGTAATCAAACAATATAATATATTAATACTATAAAGTGAACATTATTAGGGAAATAATGCTCTTTGTGATGAGTTTCTTTCTCTTCTTTCACATAGGGCTTATTGTCACCAAAAAATTTAGTCATTCTGCTGGACCTTTTGTGTCTCTATTGGTACCACAAAAAGAGCTTGAAAAAGAAGAAAGAAGCTGTCTCTGCTGAGACAGAGAGCAAAGCGGAACCAAGTCTCATTATAAACCACCAAAGTGATGAAGAAAATGAGGATGAGGAAGAACCAAGTCTCATTATAAACCATCAAAGTGATGAAGAAAATGAGGATGAGGAAGAACCAAGTCTCAATATAAACCACCAAAGTGATGACGAAAATGAGGAAGAACCAAGTGATGAAGAAAATGAGAATGAGGAAGAACCAAGTCTCAATATAAACCACCAAAGTGATGACGAAAATGAGGAAGAACCAAGTGATGAAGAGGATGAGGAAGTAGAACATATAAGAGAAAGCACAATGAGTGGGCCTAGCGACTGTACTTATTTCTTCCCATATGAGCACCAAGAATCAAAGTCCAAAAAGAAACGTTTCGGCTTTAATGTGAGAAAGAGTTTCTGTCACTCTCCAAATAAAACCAGGAAAAATGAAACTAGTTACGGAAAAGAGAGGAAGAAATTCAGCCGACTCTTCCTAAACTTTATCCGCCAAAGCTTCCAAAGAGACACGTGAAGAGGAGACATGTTTTACAATCCTTATGCTGAGAACATTCATTTATTAACAGAAAGGAGCTCTGCAAAGATGAAAAGGAGAATTGGTCCCTAAACAGAGGGGCAAACGTGTTAGAATTTCTTAATTATTTTAAAATTCTAAATATAATATTGTAATAATATATTTTTATATAAATTATATATATATTTTTTATATGCAAAATTGTAATATATATATTTTTAATAAAATGTTAAGTATACAGATTCAGACTTCTCTCTTTTGTTTCTTCTCTGAGATGTTTATGCTGGAGAATGGCTGGTAGGGAAGCGGATATGGGTTTCATTCTGAAATTGAACTAAAGGACAGTTGGTGACATTTGTTTATCTTCCTATTGGGTAACAGGCTAAACAAGAGTTGGCAGGGTACTAAACTAGTAAGGGCAAGGCCAGACGTGGCGTTTTTACGTTGCGTTTTTAAAAAAGCTCAGTCGGGCGTAAATGCGCCACTGAAACCACACACGACCGTCAACATGTGTTTTTTGTGTGTTTTTCAGCATATAGGTTTCTTTTCCCAACATGCACTTCTCATTGTTCTCGTTCCCAATAATTCTGCTGTCTGGAAAATAGAAAATAGAAAAACTATTTACATGCAAAAAGGAGCAGGAATGGTCGTCAATACACAACCTAATTACGTCACCGGCCGTAAAACGTATATCTGGTGATAATTTGGACGCCATATTTAAAATAAGATGCATATTTACGTAAAGTTGCGTCAAACTTGCAGATAGCGATAATATGAAAACAGATCTGCACACACTCAATTGAATGCAGTTGGGGAAGATGCCCCTTTTTATTATTCCACCAGTAATTCAGAATTAGAATTAGAATTACTGGTGGCATAATAAAAAGGGGCATCTTCCCTGACTGCAATCAACTGAGTGCAGATCTGTTTTCGAATTATTGCTGTTGCTAGGGGACCCAGACGGGTCTACAGATGACCAGCACCACCATTGCAGTTAAAGTGAAGTACAAGTGTGCGGCAGAATTCCTTCATTGAGTTCAAACATGCAGATCCCATAGACTCTATTGTTTGGTAGTTACTTGATGTATTGGCGTTTCTGCTAAAAAACGCCAATACTGGCATCCCGTAGCGAATTTCATCTTGCAAGCGCCCTGTGAGAATTGCCATAGTGCGTTTTCCAATCGTTTCAGTGGTATTGCATGTGTATTTACGCCAGTCAGAGCTTTTTTTAAAAACGCAACGTAAAAACGCCACGTCTGGTCTTGTCCTAAGTTATCTTATTTGGTATCACACACAGGAGTTCAAAGGACTGCAGCAAGGAGTAAAACGTTAAACGTTTACTAGAACATCTATAAAAAGGGATTTTTCAAGGGTCGAACTTCGAATTGAAAAAAACTTCGAAATTTGAAGTCAAAGGTTTTTTTGGGTCAAATAGGTCAGTTTTCACTCAAATAGGTCCATATTCAGCCGAATTCGAAATCGAAGGAGTAGCACATACGATCCAATTCGATTCAACGTTTTTCCCAAAAAAACTTTGATTTTTCAAAGACCACCAATTGAATCCAAATAAGTTCTAGGAGGTTTTACTCCTGGCTACAATTATCAAATAAGATGACTTACTAGAGGGATCCACCTTAAACTACGGACTCCGGGCACCTGGGTCAAAGGAGTCTATGGGTAAGAGGTAGTGGTGGGTGAATAAATTTGCAAGACACAACAAATTCAATTTGAAGTTTTTACCAAAAAAAAAACTTTGGTTTTTCAAAGTCACTCCAAATAAGTTCTAGGAGGTCTCCCATAGGCTAAAACAGCAATTCGGCAGGTTTTAGATGGCGAATGGTCGAAGTTGAATTTTTAAAAAAACAGTAGATGATAAATTTCAATATTCACATTTTTTCAAATTCGAATCAAATTTGTACTATTCCCTAGTTGAAGTACACAAAAAAATAGCTTGAAATTCAAATTTTTTTCATCCGAAAATTCGCCTCGACCTTTAATAAATCTACCCATTAAAGGGCATGTAAAGGCAAAAAAATAAAATCCCATTTTTACTTTCTTTAATGAAGAAGAAACTGATCTCCAATATACTTCAATAAAAAAAATGTGTACCGTTTTTATAATAAACCTGACTGTATGCAGTGAAATTCTCCCTTCATTTACTGCTGTGGATAGGAATTGTCTGACAGTCCCTAACTGCTCTGCAGGGAAACAATCATACTTATGAACAGCAGGGGGAGCCCCCGCCTTACTTCCCAGCCATGCAGAACTCAAGCAGCTTTGTTTGTTTCCCTGTAGAGCAGTCGGTGACTGTGTAGAGATTTGTATTGGATTTTGTTATTGCCTTTACATCCCCTTTACCCTTTCCAACTCCAGCTGCAGGGACAAAGATCATGGAGCCAGATTTAAACAGATAAACTGGGATTCTATTTGGCGGATTATTTTGCTGCAGCCACTAGTTCTGCAGAGTTGGAGAAAGTTTGTATCAAACAATACAAAAACTATAAAATCCACATTAGATTACATGACAACCAAGGACCCAGTGCAGTCTGTATATTCTGCTTCTGGCAGATATTATTTAACTTGTGCTATTTTGATAATTTATGACGATCCCTAAGCAGCCCAGACCACACTGAGCATATGCACAGTCTTGGTCTTTCAAAGATGTATAACAAAAAAAATACAGCATTTCTAACCTTATTCTACTTTAGACTTTACTTGCCCTTTAAAGTCACACCCATTTTTTTTTTTTCACAAATGTTTTTATTGGTTTTCAATGTGTACGAAGAATTTTTACAGTAAACAAAAGAAAGAAAAGGAAATTAAAATAAGGCAAACAAACAATGTCAAGTACAGATTCAAATACAATAAAGCAGGGTTGACAAAAATAGGCTAGAATAGCGTCAAGTGATCGCAGAAAAAGAAATCAGGTAAGCATACCCCTAACTGTAGAAATTGAAAATTACTCATGATAGTACTGTTTGTAGACAATGGGTTAGCACGTGGGAGGATTATGATCGTGATATAGTGGAAGTAAACAGCTGGTTAAGATGATGACTCCTGGGGGTTCCCGTCGTAGGTGATTGTTGCAGAGGTATTGCAGTTTTTGTCGCACCAAAGAGATTGGCGGAGGAAGTCGGGACAGCCAGGTATGTAAAATAGTCTTTCTAGCTGCCACCGCAAGTCGTTCCGCCAGGGCCCTCTCCGGCTTGGAGATATGTGGGGTAGAGTGAAGTTTGCTAAATATAGCACAAGTGGCGATAATGGTTATAGATTTCCCAGATAGGGTTTCCCAATAACTGGCGACCTCCTTCCAAAACTGTTGTATGAGTGGGCAGGACCATAGACAATGTATCATATCAGCTCTGGGAGTTTCGCATTTCAGACAGCTGTCTGAGTGTGTTGTACCTATATGAAATCTTTTCAAAGGCGTCAGGTAAGTGTGGTGCAATAATTGCAGGGACATTTCCTGGTAAGTGCTAGCAGGCAAAATTTGCATCAGGCGCGTGTGGTATCGGAGAACATCCACATTCTCGGCTTGTGGGATGATTGATTTCCATTTTGTAAAGGCCATAGTAGTGGTATCAGGATCGATATTAGTCCTAATCTGTTTGTAGATATGTGCGGTGGATTTAATAGTATCACGTTTCGGCCAAAGGGAATCAATTGGATTGTTTTTATCTCTGTCCGTGAGTTTGGCCAGTTGTTGTGTAACGAAATGTAAGAGTTGGATCAGGGAAAACTGATGGAGCCGCAAAAATGGGTATTTTTGGAGCAAGGCCGAAATGGGTTGGATTATGGTAGTAGGGGTGACCACGTCTTTAATGTTTTGTAAGCTTTGTTATTGAACCAGGTAAGGTTGATCGAATTAAAAGGAGATAAGGCTGCTTTTTTCCGAATGGAGTGCCAGGTTTTATAGGCGTGGATAAATAGGGGAT
Organism: Xenopus petersii; assembly: GCA_038501925.1. Taxonomy (NCBI): domain Eukaryota; kingdom Metazoa; phylum Chordata; class Amphibia; order Anura; family Pipidae; genus Xenopus; species Xenopus petersii. The sequence goes on from CM076681.1 coordinate 139,092,391, forward strand.
GTTCCTACATGTTCTTGGGGATTTCCTGTAATGGCGTATGTAGTAGTGAGTTAAGTGACATCCCTTCCGACAGGGAGGCATCAAAAGATATTGTAGTGTAAATATTCCTATGATGGAGCCAATCACCTACATATCTAAGAAGGGCAGCATCATTATATTCCATTACGTTTGGGAGATTGAGTCCACCGTCTTGTTTTTGGTGTTGAAGCGTGGCAAATTTTATTCGCGGACGTTTCTTATGCCATATAAAGGTCCTAAAAATGTGTTGAAGTCTTTTGTTATCAGTGGTAGAGATGCAGTAAGGAAGCATCTGCATTTTCTAAAGTAGTTTAGGGAATAACGTCATTTATATCAAATGGATTCTTCCTGAGAACGTTAGGTTCATGTTCATCCATTTCTGAGTGTCTTGCTCAATTTGGTCTATGACACGTCTGATGTTCGATTTATATATGTCTTTGTGGTGTTGCGTCAGATGGATTCCCAGGAATTTTATGTGAGTTTTGGCTTTTTTAAATGGGAATGGATTGGTCCAGTCTGATGGGGTAGTATGTTGTAGGCGTAAGGCTTCGGATTTCCCCATATTGATTTTAAATCCAGCTATAGTGCCAAATGCGGCAATCTTTTGCAAAGTCACACCCATTTATAGTGACACTCACACTAACTTACAGTCAGTACCGAGTCACAAGCACAAATATAAACACAAGCACTCACTCATACATTAGAACAGGCTTGCACAAACATCACTCGTTCATGCTCACTCACTCTAGCATACTCACACACATCAGCCTCCATTAAAACTGGTTTCCATTACTCACATAAAGAAGATGAGTAGGACACAAACAGCAAATCCTAGAGGGCTGGATGTGTATCATTAACTATTTTAACAGATTCTTTTTATTGAGCAATTTTCACATTAACAATAAGAAAAAAAAAAAAAAAAATTATAAAAAAGAAGGAGAGCAAAGGCAGGAAAAAAAAGGAGGAAAGAAGGGAAAGGGGAAGAAATAGCTAAGATTAGCCAGACTGAGCACTGCAATCAAGTACATCGTAAAAATCTCAGTCTGCGTACAATGCATTCTCGGACACCATTATATTCATACATTAGATAGCCACTCATCCCAAATTTCACCAAATTTGTCTGGACAACCCCGTGCAATATAGGTGAGTTTTTGTCCTGGGAGACTCCCATTTACCAATGCCTTCCAAAATACTTGCGTAGGGGCTTCCACAGCTTTCCAGGTCATTAATATGGCCTTCCGTGCATAGTGCAAGAGCTGTAGCAAGCACAGCCTCTCATTTGACTTTAACACCAGTCCCTCAGCGTGACCCAAAAGGCAAAAGGCAGGAGACCATATGGTCAGCAGTCCTGTAGCAGAACCCACAACCCCCAACACCTCGGACCAAAAGCGCTGTATTTTGGGGCAATCCCAAAAAACATGCATGTAAGTGCCCACATCTTGATTACATTTTACACAAATATCCGGGCACCCGGGGTAAATCTGTGACAGCCTATGCGGAGTCAGATAGACCCTGTTGAAAAATTTGGTGCAAATATACATGTTCCGTACTGAAATGGAAGTGTCTGGTATTTGATCCAATATGTCTTTCCAAGCATCCTCCTCTATTTGGGGAAGGTCTAGGGACCATTTCAAGGCAACGACTTTTACGGGATCAAAACTGTCCTGAAGTAAAATGGCATAGAACCAACTTAGCGCTTTGGTGAGTTCTGCCCTATGGAGATATTTCTCCAGGTTGGATGCTGCAAGTGTCAAAGTGCCAGTGGGAAATTGGGCCTGGAAGGCATGTCTAAATTGTAAAAATCGGAACAACATACGATTCTGAAGAGCAAAATCATCTTTGAGCTGGGCAAATTGTTTCAGGACATCCCCCTGCACCACGTCCCCCAGTAGTTTCACCCCCGCTCCAGCCCATACCCCAGCATCTGGTAGAGTGCTAAATTGTGGGAGTTTGGGATTACCCCAAATTGGGGTCCATTTGGACCAACTGGCCAAGGCCTTGTAGGGAAGTATTACAGTTCTGTGAAATACCTGAGTCACCGTTCTCATGGGATGAGCCAATCTAGAGGCAGAGGGGAGCCCTCTGTGCAACTGGTTGGCCAAAGCCTCAAATGAAGCGACCACCGCTGCCTCAACGACCGTGGCCTGGTTATTAGGGGTGTATCATTAACTATATTAGGAATTATATAGGGGGACATATAAATAAATACGTTATGCTCCATGCTATCAGCTGTAAGCCATTATAATACAACCTATATTATTAGCTTTGCCCCTTTAGGGTAAGGGCACACGCTAAGATTCAGGGAGATTACGTCGCCAGGCAATGAATCACCTCTTCTTCGGGCGACTAATCTCCCCGAAAAAAGCCTTCCTGCCGGCTAGAATAAAAATCGCATGTGCCCTTATACATTTCCCTATATTAGACATATCCACTTACTTATATTCTATGGCTGATATTATTTGCCAAGGGCTGAACTCTTTCAATGTTCACCCTGATGTGATCTCATTATTATTACAGTTAAAATATTGACTTTATAGTGGATGCATTGGATAGGTTCAAGAAAGATACCAATTAAGAAAACACAATAAAGGGTAATTTCTGCTTTTTTTACTGGGATGAATGGACACACATTGTATGTAGCCAATATGGCTTTCTCTAATATTCTGTCTTATTAAATGTATATTTATTTGTATGATATAATGTGTGCTGCATATCAAAGAGCTGATTTTGCAACTAAAATACAGATATCGGATCTGTTATCCGGATACCCATTATCCACAAAGCTCAAAATTCTGGAATTGCTGTCTCCAATAGGCTCCATTTTATCCAATTAATCCAGATTTTTAAAAATGATTTCCTTTTTCTCTGTAATAATACAACAGTAACTTTTACTTGATCATAACTAAGATATAATCATTAATCAATCAGTATTATAAACGAAACCAGCCTATTGGGTTTATTTAATATGTCTAGCAGACTAGAAAATCCAAATCACGGAAAGATCCCTTATACGGAAAACCCCAGGTCCCGAGCATTCTGGATAATTTATTATACAATGATTTTCATTTTCCCTATACTGAGTGTAGACTTACTGTATCTCTAAGCACAAGCCCCTCCCCCAACAGATCTGATGTCACATGACCATGGTTATTATGACATCATAATGGTGCTGCTGACACAAGCTGATATAAGAGCTGCTCACAGCTGGGACTGTCAGATTAGTGACTGCATGCGACCATGAAGTCACTAGTTATCACCCTGCTGATATTCAGTGGATTTTTAAACGTAAGTTCTTGTTTTCTAACTTTTACCCTGTTATTGTTTCTTATAATGTGTTCTTGTATTTTTTTAGCGTCTTATTTGATTATTGATAGATTTAAAGATTTACTTTCTGGGTACATCAGTCTAGTCCCTCAAATATGAATCCCATATCGATACAGGAGTTTATTTGGATATAACTTGACTGATGTACAGTAACACAAAGTAATGCAAAATAGGTAATGATAACATGACACAGATAAAAAATAAATAACAACTTCATCTTATGAAATATATATATTAGGGGCTTTCTAATGCCCATTAACAGTTGTTCCATATTTCTCCTACACTTTATATTACAGTTCCCCTTATTTTGGCAGCTATACACAATTTATCTCTTTGTAAGCACCCCCCCATAAAATCTAACTTGGCCTGTGGCATTCAATGTCTTTTGATAATATTGTTAGTGATGACATCACAATGGTTGCCATGGGTGTGAGTGATGGCATCACAATGGTTGCCATGGGTGTGAGTGATGACATCACAATGGTGCCCCTGAGAAAGCTTATATAAGACCTACTCACAGCTGGGATTGTCAGATTAGTGACTGCATGCGACCATGAAATCACTAATCATCACCCTGCTGATTTTTACTGGAATTTTAAGAGTAAATTATATTTATTTGTACTGGGGAGATAAATATGGGCTTTGGATCGGAGCCGTAATGGTTTCCTGTTATTATATTTAGTTCTATTCATGTTAATGGGTTCATATAAGGGAATTGTATCTGAGCCATTGTAGGTTCCTGTTATTAGTGTTATATGTTAATGTACCAGTGTCCTATGGGTTTGCTGAGCGGTTTTTATGCAAAGTACATCACTCTGTCTCAGACATCTGATCCATGTACTTTTCTCTTACAGGAAAACTATATCAAACAAGATTACAAGGAATATTTTCATATAGAAGTTAAAGACTACAATGTATACAGTCCAGTTTGCCCTGTGACAGTTGAAAGTGACAGTTATGTAGAGACCAGCAATGCCCTGTTTGTACAGGAGAAACTCAAGCCCATTGCTCTACTGATCCCAGAAGATATAAAATGTGATGTAAGTTGGTATTTGACTTTATCTCAAATGTTTATTTCTGTGTTAGTTCTATACATTGACGAGAATAGAAAGTTAACATGGTGCAATTGACACTATATGGGGCAGATTGTTATGGGATATAATAATATGTTATCTTGTGTTTTACTGAGTGAGTAACTGATGATCTCCTATTGCAGGGCTTGCTGTGTCCCATTCCTCCCATAGAGAGACAGCTCAAGAGACCAGATCTAGATCTGAGCAACGTCACCATTTGGGTAAGATGAAATCATTAACCAACAATATCTTGTACTGAGATAAAATTAGGATGGGTTTCATTGTTTTACCCAGGGTCTCACTGGGCCAGTGGGACACCGGGAAAAACCTGGTGGGTCCCGGCTTTTTTGGGCCCTGCTAACCCAGACCCACTCCCTGTACCTGCTCTCCTTACCTCCCTCCCAGACCCCGGTCATCACTGACGCACAGGAGAAAGGTGGATGTGGGGGTTGTGGGGGTTGGTCTTTGTGGCTAGGGGGCCCGGGGAATGGTGTTTGGGCCCCCAATCTGACGCTGGTTTGACCAATTACTTTCCATATGCCCAGCAATCAGACTGAAGTATAACTGACCCCTATGTCTGACCTAATTGTGTTCATGAAACCCCATGATGCCTGACTGACTGATTTTACTGCCATCACTGATTTAGTGTCCAACTGTCTGACTAACTGATATGTGTCTGTTGTAGGATTTCCAGAGCGTTGTACCATATCTCCAGCTCCTCATGACTCCTACTAACAATAAATCTGGTATCAAGGAAGAACTTATGGTAAGCTGCAATAGATGATATTTAGAGACTGCCCAGGGAAATAGATGATAAATAGAAAACAATTCATTATCTAAGCCATGCTGCTTATCTGTATTTTACTCTGTAATCAAACAATATAATATATTAATACTATAAAGTGAACATTATTACGGAAATAATGCTCTTTGTGATGAGTTTCTTTCTCTTCTTTCACATAGGGCTTATTGTCACCAAAAAATTTAGTCATTCTGCTGGACCTTTTGTGTCTCTATTGGTACCACAAAAAGAGCTTGAAAAAGAAGAAAGAAGCTGTCTCTGCTGAGACAGAGAGCAAAGCGGAACCAAGTCTCATTATAAACCACCAAAGTGATGAAGAAAATGAGGATGAGGAAGAACCAAGTCTCATTATAAACCATCAAAGTGATGAAGAAAATGAGGATGAGGAAGAACCAAGTCTCAATATAAACCACCAAAGTGATGACGAAAATGAGGAAGAACCAAGTGATGAAGAAAATGAGGATGAGGAAGAACCAAGTCTCAATATAAACCACCAAAGTGATGACGAAAATGAGGAAGAACCAAGTGATGAAGAGGATGAGGAAGTAGAACATATAAGAGAAAGCACAATGAGTGGGCCTAGCGACTGTACTTATTTCTTCCCATATGAGCACCAAGAATCAAAGTCCAAAAAGAAACGTTTCGGCTTTAATGTGAGAAAGAGTTTCTGTCACTCTCCAAATAAAACCAGGAAAAATGAAACTAGTTACGGAAAAGAGAGGAAGAAATTCAGCCGACTCTTCCTAAACTTTATCCGCCAAAGCTTCCAAAGAGACACGTGAAGAGGAGACATGTTTTACAATCCTTATGCTGAGAACATTCATTTATTAACAGAAAGGAGCTCTGCAAAGATGAAAAGGAGAATTGGTCCCTAAACAGAGGGGCAAACGTGTTAGAATTTCTTAATTATTTTAAAATTCTAAATATAATATTGTAATAATATATTTTTATATAAATTATATATATATTTTTTATATGCAAAATTGTAATATATATATTTTTAATAAAATGTTAAGTATACAGATTCAGACTTCTCTCTTTTGTTTCTTCTCTGAGATGTTTATGCTGGAGAATGGCTGGTAGGGAAGCGGATATGGGTTTCATTCTGAAATTGAACTAAAGGACAGTTGGTGACATTTGTTTATCTTCCTATTGGGTAACAGGCTAAACAAGAGTTGGCAGGGTACTAAACTAGTAAGGGCAAGGCCAGACGTGGCGTTTTTACGTTGCGTTTTTAAAAAAGCTCAGTCGGGCGTAAATGCGCCACTGAAACCACACACGACCGTCAACATGTGTTTTTTGTGTGTTTTTCAGCATATAGGTTTCTTTTCCCAACATGCACTTCTCATTGTTCTCGTTCCCAATAATTCCGCTGTCTGGAAAATAGAAAATAGAAAAACTATTTACATGCAAAAAGGAGCAGGAATGGTCGTCAATACACAACCTAATTACGTCACCGGCCGTAAAACGTATATCTGGTGATAATTTGGACGCCATATTTAAAATAAGATGCATATTTACGTAAAGTTGCGTCAAACTTGCAGATAGCGATAATATGAAAACAGATCTGCACACACTCAATTGAATGCAGTTGGGGAAGATGCCCCTTTTTATTATTTCACCAGTAATTCAGAATTAGAGTTACTGTTGGCAAAATAAAAGGGGCATCTTCCCCAACTGCATTCAACTGAGTGTGTGCGGATCTGTTTTCGAAATTATCGCTGTTGCTAGGGGACCCAGCCGGGTCTACAGATGACCAGCACCACCATTGCAGTTAAAGTGAAGTACAAGTGTGCGGCAGAATTCCTTCATTGAGTTCAAACATGCAGATCCCATAGAGACTATTGATTTGGTAGTTACTTGATGTATTGGCGTTTCTGCTAAAAAACGCCAATACTGGCATCCCGTGGCGAATTTCATCTTGCAAGCGCCCTGTGAGAATTGCCATAGTGCGTTTTCCATGTGTTTCATTGGTATTGCATGTGTACTTACGCCAGTCAGAGCTTTTTTTAAAAACGCAACGTAAAAACGCCACGTCTGGTCTTGTCCTAAGTTATCTTATTTGGTATCACACACAGGAGTTCAAAGGACTGCAGCCAGGAGTAAAACATTAAACGTTTACTAGAACATCTATAAAAAGGGATTTATCAAAGGTCGAACTTCGAATTGAAAAAAACTTCGAAATTTAAAGTCAAAGTTTTTTTTGGGTCAAATATGTCAGTTTTCGATCAAATAGGTCCATATTCAGCCGAATTCGAAATCGAAGGAGTAGCACATACGATTGAATTAGATTCAACGTTTTTCCCAAAAAAACTTTGATTTTTCAATGTCCACCAATTGAATCCAAATAAGTTCTAGGAGGTTTTACTCCTGGCTACAATTACCAAATAAGATGACTTACTAGAGGGATCCACCTTAAACTACGGACTCCGGGCACCTGGGTCAAAGGAGTCTATGGGTAAGAGGTAGTGGTGGGTGAATAAATTTGCGCGACACGACAAATTCAATTTGAAGTTTTTACCAAAAAAAAACTTTGGTTTTTCAAAGTCACTCCAAATAAGTTCTAGGAGGTCTCCCATAGGCTAAAACAGCAATTCGGCAGGTTTTAGATGGTGAATGGTCGAAGTTGAATTTTTAAAAAAACAGTAGATGATAAATTTCAATATTCACATTTTTTTCAAATCGAATTTGTACTATTCCCTAGTTGAAGTACACAAAAAATAGCTTGAAATTAAATTTTTTTTCATCCAAAAATTCACCTCGACCTTTAATAAATCTACCCCTTAAAGGGCATGTAAAGGCAAAGAAATAAAATCCCATTTTTACTTTCTTTAATGAAGAAGAAACTGATCTCCAATATACTTCAATAAAAAAAATGTGTACCGTTTTTATAATAAACCTGACTGTATGCAGTGAAATTCTCCCTTCATTTACTGCTGTGGATAGGAATTGTCTGACAGTCCCTAACTGCTCTGCAGGTAAACAATCATACTTATGAACAACAGGGGGAGCCCCCGCCTTTCTTCCCGGCCATGTAGAACTCAAGCAGCTTTGTTTGTTTCCCTGTAGAGCAGTGGGTGACTGTGTAGAGATTTATATTGGATTTTGTTATTGCCTTTACGTCCCCTTTACTCTTTCCAACTCCAGCTGCAGGGACAAAGATCATGGAGCCAGATTTAAACTGGGATTCTATTTGAAGGATTATTTTGCTGCAGCCACTAGTTCTGCAGAGTTGGAGAAAGTTTGTATCAAACAATACAAAAACTATAAAATCCACATTAGATTACATGACAACCAAGGACCCAGTGCAGTCTGTATATTCTGCTTCTGGCAGATATTATTTGACTTGTGCTATTTTGATAATTTATGACGATCCCTATGCAGCCCAGACCACACTGAGCATGTGCACAGTCTTGGTCTTGCAAAGATGTCTAACAAGAAAAATACAGCATTTCTAACCTTATTCTACTTTAGACTTTACTTGCCCTTTAAAGTCACCCCTATTTATAGTGACACTCACACTAACTTACAGTCAGTCCTGAGTCACAAGCACAAATATAAACACAAGCACTCACTCATACATTAGAACAGGCTTGCACAAACATCACTCGTTCATGCTCACTCACTCTAGCATACTCACACACATCAGCCTCCATTAAAACTGGTTTCCATTACTCACGTAAAGAAGATGAGTAGGACATAAACAGCAAATCCTAGAGGGCTGGATGTGTATCATTAACTATATTAGGAATTATATAGGGGGGCATATAAATAAATAGGTTATGCTCCATGCTATCAGCTGTAAGCCATAATAATGCAACCTATATTATTAGCTTTGCCCCTTTAGGGTAAGGGCACACACTAAGATTTGGGGACATCGCCTCTTCTTTGGGCGACTAATCTCCCGAAAAGCCTTCCTGCCGGCTAGAATAAAAATTGCATGTGCCCTTATACATTTCCCTATATTAGACATATCCACTTACTTATATTCTATGGCTGATATTATTTGCCAGGGGCTGAACTCCTTCAATTTCACCCTGATGTGATCTCATTATTATTACAGTTAAAATATTGACTTTATAGTGGATGCATTGGATAGGTTCAAGAAAGATACCAATTAAGAAAACACAATAAAGGGTCATTTCTGATTGTTTTTACTGCGATAAATGGACACACATTGTATGTAGCCAATATGGCTTTCTCTAATATTCTGTCTTATTAAATGTATATTTATTTGTATAATATAATGTGTGCTGCATATCAAAGAGCTGATTTTGCAACTAAAATACAGATATCGGATCTGTTATCCGGAAACCCATTATCCACAAAGCTCAGAATTCTGGAATTGCTGTCTCCAATAGGCTCCATTTTATCCAATTAATCCAGATTTTTAAAAATGATTTCCTTTTTCTCTGTAATAATACAACAGTAACTTTTACTTGATCATAACTAAGATATAATCATTAATCAATCATTATTAGAAACGAAACCAGCCTATTGGGTTTATTTAATATGTCTAGCAGACTAGAAAATCCATACTACGGAAAGATCCGTTATCCGGAAAAACCCCAGGTCACGGGCATTCGGGATAATTTATTATACAATGGTTTTCATTTTCCCTATACTGAGTGTAGACTTACTGTATCTCTAAGCACAAGCCCCTCCCCCACAGATCTGATGTCACATGACCATGGTTATTATGACATCATAATGGTGCTGCTGACACAAGCTGATATAAGAGCTGCTCACAGCTGGGACTGTCAGATTAGTGACTGCATGCGACCATGAAGTCACTAGTTATCACCCTGCTGATATTCAGTGGATTTTTAAACGTAAGTTCTAGTTTTTTTAACTTTCACCCTGTTATTGTTTCTTATAATGTGTTATTGTATTTTTTTAGCATCTTATTTGATTATTGATAGATTTAAAGATTTACTTTCTGGGTACATCAGTCTAATCCCTCAAATATGAATCCCATATCGATACAGGAGTTTATTTGGATCTAACTTGACTGATGTACAGTAACACAAAGTAATGCAAAATAGGTAATGATAACATGACACAGATAGAAAATAAATAACAACTTCATCTTATGAAATATATATATTAGGGGCTTTCTAATGCCCATTAACAGTTGTTCCATATTTCCCCTACACTTTATATTACAGTTCCCCTTATTTTGGCAGCTATCTCTTTCTAAGCACCCCCCATAAAATCTAACTTGGCCTGTGGCATTCAATGTCTTTTGATAATATTGTTAGTGATGACAGCACAATGGTTGCCATGGGTGTGAGTGATGACATCACAATGGTGCCCCTGACAAAGCTTATATAAACCCTACTCACAGCTGGGATTGTCAGATTAGTGACTGCATGCGACCATGAAATCACTAATCATCACCCTGCTGATTTTTACTGGAATTTTAAGAGTAAATTATATTTATTTGTACTGGGGAGATAAATATGGGCTTTGGATCGGAGCCGTAATGGTTTCCTGTTATTATATTTAGTTCTATTCATGTTAATGGGTTCATATAAGGGAATTGTATCTGAGCCATTGTAGGTTCCTGTTATTAGTGTTATATGTTAATGTACCAGTGTCCTATGGGTTTGCTGAGCGGTTTTTATGCAATGTACATCACTCTGTCCCAGACATCTGATCCATGTACTTTTCTCTTACAGGAAAACTATATCAAACAAGATTACAAGGAATATTTTCATATAGAAGTTATAGACTACAATGTATACAGTCCAGTTTGCCCTGTGACAGTTGAAAGTGACAGTTATGTAGAGACCAGCAATGCCCTGTTTGTACAGGAGAAACTCAAGCCCATTGCTCTACTGATCCCAGAAGATATAAAATGTGATGTAAGTTGGTATTTGACTTTAACTCAAATGTTTATTTCTGTGTTAGTTCTATACATTGACGAGAATAGAAAGTTAACATGGTGCAATTGACACTATATGGGGCAGATTGTTATGGGATATAATAATATGTTATCTTGTGTTTTACTGAGTGAGTAACTGATGATCTCCTATTGCAGGGCTTGCTGTGTCCCATTCCTCCCATAGAGAGACAGCTCAAGAGACCAGATCTAGATCTGAGCAACGTCACCATTTGGGTAAGATGAAATCATTAACCAACAATATCTTGTACTGAGATAAAATGATTAGGATGGGTTTCATTGTTTGACCCAGGGTCTGACTGGGCCAGCGGGATACCGGGAAAAACCTGGTGGGTCCCAGCTTTTTTGGGCCCCGCTGACCCAGACCCACTCCCTGTACCTGCTCTCCTTACCTCCCTCCCAGACCCCAGTCATCACTGATGCACAGGAGAAAGGTGGGTGTGGGGGAGGGGGTTGTGGGGGTTGTGCTTTGTGGCTAGGGGGCCTGGGGGATGGTGTTTGGGCCCCCAGTCTGATGCTGGTTTGACCAATTACTTTCCATATGCCCAGCAATCAGACTGAAGTATAACTGACCCCTATGTCTGACATAATTGTGTTCATGAAACCCCATGATGCCTGACTGACTGATTTTACTGCCATCACTGATTTAGTGTCCAACTGTCTGACTAACTGATATGTGTCTGTTGTAGGATTTCCAGAGCATTGTACCATATCTCCAGCTCCTCATGACTCCTACTAACAATAAATCTGGTATCAAGGAAGAACTTATGGTAAGCTGCAATAGATGATATTTAGAGACTGCCCAGGGAAATAGATGATAAATAGAAAACAATTCATTATCTAAGCCATGCTGCTTATCTGTATTTTACTCTGTAATCAAACAATATAATATATTAATACTATAAAGTGAACATGATTAGGGAAATAATGCTCTTTGTGATGAGTTTCTTTCTCTTCTTTCACATAGGGCTTATTGTCACCAAAAAATTTAGTCATTCTGCTGGACCTTTTGTGTCTCTATTGGTACCACAAAAAGAGCTCGAAAAAGAAGAAAGAAGCTGTCTCTGCTGAGACTGAGAGCAAAGCGGAACCAAGTCTCATTATAAACCACCAAAGTGATGAAGAAAATGAGGATGAGGAAGAACCAAGTCTCATTATAAAACACCAAAGTGATGAAGAAAATGAGGATGAGGATGAGGAAGAACCAAGTCTCAATATAAACCACCAAAGTGATGACGAAAATGAGGATGAGGAAGAACCAAGTCTCATTATAAACCACCAAAGTGATGAAGAAAATGAGGATGAGGAAGTAGAACATATAAGAGAAAGCACAATGAGTGGGCCTAGCGACTGTACTTATTTCTTCCCATATGAGCACCAAGAATCAAAGTCCAAAAAGAAACATTTCGGCTTTAATGTGAGAAAGAGTTTCTGTCACTCTCCAAATAAAACCAGGAAAAATGAAACTAGTTACGGAAAAGAGAGGAAGAAATTCAGCCGACTCTTCCTAAACTTTATCCGCCAAAGCTTCCAAAGAGACACGTGAAGAGGAGACATGTTTTACAATCCTTATGCTGAGAACATTCATTTATTAACAGAAAGGAGCTCTGCAAAGATGAAAAGGAGAATGGGGCCCTAAACAGAAGGGCAAACATTTTAGAATTTCTTAATTATTTTAAAATACTAAATATAATATTGTAATAATATATTTTTATATAAATTATATATATATTTTTTATATGCAAAATTGTAATATATATTTTTAATAAAATGTTAAGTATACAGATTCAGACTTCTCTCTTTTGTTTCTTCTCTGAGATGTTTATGCTGGAGAATGGCTGGTAGGGAAGCGGATATGGGTTTCATTCTGAAATTGAACTAAAGGACAATTGGTGACATTTGTTTATCTTCCTATTGGGTAACAGGCTAAACAAGAGTTGGCAGGGTACTAAACTAGTAAGGGCAAGGCCAGACGTGGCGTTTTTACATTACGTTTTTAAAAAAGCTCAGTTGGGTATAATAACGCCACTGATACACACACATTTTTCATGTGTTTTTTAGCATATACGTTTCTTTTCCCAACATGCACTTCTCATTGTTCTCGTTCCCAATAATTCCGCCGTCTGGAAATAGAAAATAGAAAAACTACAAAAAGGAGCAGGATTGGTCGTCAATACACAACGTAATTACGTCACCGGCCGTAAAACATATATGCGTCATTTATCTGGTGATAATTTGGACGCCATATTTAAAATAAGCTGCATATTTACATAAAGTGTGGTTTCAAACTTGCAGATAGTGATAATTTGAAAACAGATCCGCACACACTCAATTGAATGCAGTTGGGGAAGATGCCCCTTTTTATTATTCCACCAGTAATTCAGAATTAGAATTGCTGGTGGCATAATAAAAGGGGCATCTTCCCCAACTGCGTTCAACTGAGTGTGTGCGGATCTGTTTTCGAATTATTGCTGTTGCTAGGGGACCCAGCCGGGTCTACTGATGGCCAGCACCACCATTGCAGTTAAAGTGAAGTACAAGTGTGCGGCAGAATTCCTTCATTGTGTTCAAACATAGAGATCCCATAGAGTCTATTGATTTAGTAGTTACTTGATGTATTGGCGTTTCTGCAAAAAAAAACGCCAATACTGGCGTCCCGTGGCGAATTTCATCTTGCAAGCGCCCTGTGAGAATTGCCATAGTGCATTTTCCATTTGTAAGTGTTTGAACCGTACGAATCGAAGGAATAACGCATTCGATCAAATTCAATTTGAAGTTTTTACCAAAAAAAAAAAAAAACAGTTGAAGTCACTCCAAATAAGATCTAGGAGGTCCCCCATAGGCTAAAACAGCAATTCAGCAGGTTTAAGATGGCAAATGGTCGAAGTTGAATTTTTAAAGAGATAGTAGATGATAAATTTTAATACTCACATTTTTTTCAAATTCAAATAGAATTTGGACTATTCCCTAGTTGAAGTACACAAAAAATAGCTCAGAATTCAAAATTTAGCATACTCACACACAAGCACTCACTCATACATTAGAACAGGCTTGCACAAACATCACTCATTCATGCTCACTCACTCTAGCATACTCACACACATCAGCCTCCATTAAAACTGGTTTCCATTACTCACATAAAGAAGATGAGTAGGACACATACAGCAAATCCTAGAGGGCTGGATGTGTATCATTAACTATATTAGGAATTATATAGGGGGCATATAAAAAACATACGTTACGCTCCATGCTATCAGCTGTAAGCCATTATAATGCAACCTATATTATTAGCTTTCAACCTTTAGGGTAAGGGCACACGCTAAGATTCGGGGACATCGCCTCTTCTTCGGACGACTAATCTCCCCGAAAAACCTTCCCGCCGGCGGGATGGCACTTCATTTTCCAAAGTTTCCTCGTGCCATCCCACTAGCAAGTAAGATTCTAGCCGGCGGGAAGGCTTTTTCGGAAGATCAATAGCCCAAAGAAGAAGCGACTAAATCTCCCCAAATCTTAGTGTGTGGCCTTGTACATTTCCCTATATTAGACATATCCACTTACTTATATTCTATGGCTGTTATTATTTGCCAGGGGCTGAACTCCTTCAATTTTCACCCTGATGTGATCTCAGTATTATTACAGTTAAAATATTGATTTTATAGTGAATGCATTGGATAGGTTCAAGAAAGATACCAATTAAGAAAACACAATAATGGGTCATTTCTGCTTGTTTTTACTGGGATAAATGGACACACGTATGTAGCCAATATGGCTTTCTCTAATATTCTGTCTTATTAAATGTATATTTATTTGTATAATATAATGTGTGCTGCATATCAAAGAGCTAATTTTGCAACTAAAATACAGATATCGGATCTGTTATCCAGAAACCCAGTATCCACAAAGCTCAGAATTCTGGAATGGCTGTCTCCAATAGGCTCCATTTTATCCAATTAATCCAGATATTTAAAAATAATTTCCTTTTCTCTATAGTAATACAACAGTAACTTGTACTTGATCCCAACTAAGATATAATCATTAATCAATCAGTATTAGAAGTGAAATCAGCCTATTGGGTTTATTTAATGTATCTAGTAGAGTAGAATATCCAAATCACGGAAAGATCCCTTATGCTGAAAACCCCAGGTCCCGAGCATTCTGGATAATTTATTATACAATGATTTTCATTTTCCCTATACTGAGTGTAGACTTACTGTATCTCTAAGCACAAGCCCCTCCCCCACAGATCTGATGTCACATGACCATGGTTATTATGACATCATAATGGTGCTGCTGACACAAGCTGATATAAGAGCTGCTCACAGCTGGGACTGTCAGATTAGTGACTGCATGCGACCATGAAGTCACTAGTTATCACCCTGCTGATATTCAGTGGATTTTTAAACGTAAGTTCTATTTTTCTAACTTTTACCCTGTTATTGTTTCTTATAATGTGTTCTTGTATTTTTTTAGCGTCTTATTTGATTATTGATAGATTTAAAGATTTAATTTCTGGGTACATCAGTCTAATCCCTCAAATATGAATCCCATATCGATACAGGAGTTTATTTGGATATAACTTGACTGATGTACAGTAACACAAAGTAATGCAAAATAGGTAATGATAACATGACACAGATAAAAAATAAATAACAACTTCATCTTATGAAATATATATATTAGGGGCTTTCTAATGCCCATTAACAGTTTTCCCCTATACTTTATATTACAGTTCCCCTTATTTTGGCAGCTATGCACAATTTATCTCTTTCTAAGCACCCCCCATAAAATCTATCTTGGCCTGTGGCATTCAATGTCTTATGACAATATTGTTAGTGATGACATCACAATGGTTGCCATGGGTGTGAGTGATGGCATCACAATGGTGATGGCATCACAATGGTTGCCATGGGTGTGAGTGATGACATCACAATGGTGCCCCTGACAAAGCTTATATAAACCCTACTCACAGCTGGGATTGTCAGATTAGTGACTGCATGCGACCATGAAATCACTAATCATCACCCTGCTGATTTTTACTGGAATTTTAAGAGTAAATTATATTTATTTGTACTGGGGAGATATATATGGGCTTTGGATCAGAGCCGTAATGGTTTCTTGTTATTATATTTAGTTCTATTCATGTTAATGGGTTCATATAAGGGAATTGTATCTGAGCCATTGTAGGTTCCTGTTATTAGTGTTATATGTTAATGTACCAGTGTCCTATGGGTTTGCTGAGCGGTTTTTATGCAAAGTACATCACTCTGTCCCAGACATCTGATCCGTGCACTTTTCTCTTACAGGAAAACTATATCAAACAAGATTACAAGGAATATTTTCATATAGAAGTTAAAGACTACAATGTATACAGTCCAGTTTGCCCTGTGACAGTTGAAAGTGACAGTTATGTAGAGACCAGCAATGCCCTGTTTGTACAGGAGAAACTCAAGCCCATTGCTCTACTGATCCCAGAAGATATAAAATGTGATGTAAGTTGGTATTTGACTTTAACTCAAATGTTTATTTCTGTGTTAGTTCTATACATGACGAGAATAGAAAGTTAACATGGTGCAATTGACACTATATGGGGCAGATTGTTATGGGATATAATAATATGTTATCTTGTGTTTTACTGAGTGAGTAACTGATGATCTCCTATTGCAGGGCTTGCTGTGTCCCATTCCTCCCATAGAGAGACAGCTCAAGAGACTAGATCTAGATCTGAGCAACGTCACCATTTGGGTAAGATGAAATCATTAACTAACAATATCTTGTACTGAGATAAAATGATTAGGATGGGTTTCATTGTTTGACCCAGGGTCTGACTGGGCCAGTGTGACACCGGGAAAAAACCTGGTGGGCCCGACTCTTTTGGGCCCCACTGACCCAGACCCACTCCCTGTACCTGCTCTCCTTACCTCCCTCACAGACCCCGGTCATCACTGACGCACAGGAGAAAGGTGGGTGTGGGGGAGGGGGTTGTGGGGGTTGGGCTTTGTGGCTAGGGGCCCGGGGAATGGTGTTTGGGCCCCCAGTCTGACGCTGGTTGACCAATTACTTTCCATATGCCCAGCAATCAGACTGAAGTATAACTGACCCCTATGTCTGACCTAATTGTGTTCATGAAACCCCATGATGCCTAACTGACTGATTTTACTGCCATCACTGATTTAGTGTCCAACTGTCTGACTAACTGATATGTGTCTGTTGTAGGATTTCCAGAGCATTGTACCATATCTCCAGCTCCTCATGACTCCTACTAACAATAAATCTGGTATCAAGGAAGAACTTATGGTAAGCTGCAATAGATGATATTTAGAGACTGCCCAGGGAAATAGATGATAAATAGAAAACAATTCATTATCTAAGCCATGCTGCTTATCTGTATTTTACTCTGTAATCAAACAATATAATATATTAATACTATAAAGTGAACATTATTAGGGAAATAATGCTCTTTGTGATGAGTTTCTTTCTCTTCTTTCACATAGGGCTTATTGTCACCAAAAAATTTAGTCATTCTGCTGGACCTTTTGTGTCTCTATTGGTACCACAAAAAGAGCTTGAAAAAGAAGAAAGAAGCTGTCTCTGCTGAGACAGAGAGCAAAGCGGAACCAAGTCTCATTATAAACCACCAAAGTGATGAAGAAAATGAGGATGAGGAAGAACCAAGTCTCATTATAAACCATCAAAGTGATGAAGAAAATGAGGATGAGGAAGAACCAAGTCTCAATATAAACCACCAAAGTGATGACGAAAATGAGGAAGAACCAAGTGATGAAGAAAATGAGAATGAGGAAGAACCAAGTCTCAATATAAACCACCAAAGTGATGACGAAAATGAGGAAGAACCAAGTGATGAAGAGGATGAGGAAGTAGAACATATAAGAGAAAGCACATTGAGTGGGCCTAGCGACTGTACTTATTTCTTCCCATATGAGCACCAAGAATCAAAGTCCAAAAAGAAACGTTTCGGCTTTAATGTGAGAAAGAGTTTCTGTCACTCTCCAAATAAAACCAGGAAAAATGAAACTAGTTACGGAAAAGAGAGGAAGAAATTCAGCCGACTCTTCCTAAACTTTATCCGCCAAAGCTTCCAAAGAGACACGTGAAGAGGAGACATGTTTTACAATCCTTATGCTGAGAACATTCATTTATTAACAGAAAGGAGCTCTGCAAAGATGAAAAGGAGAATTGGTCCCTAAACAGAGGGGCAAACGTGTTAGAATTTCTTAATTATTTTAAAATTCTAAATATAATATTGTAATAATATATTTTTATATAAATTATATATATATTTTTTATATGCAAAATTGTAATATATATATTTTTAATAAAATGTTAAGTATACAGATTCAGACTTCTCTCTTTTGTTTCTTCTCTGAGATGTTTATGCTGGAGAATGGCTGGTAGGGAAGCGGATATGGGTTTCATTCTGAAATTGAACTAAAGGACAGTTGGTGACATTTGTTTATCTTCCTATTGGGTAACAGGCTAAACAAGAGTTGGCAGGGTACTAAACTAGTAAGGGCAAGGCCAGACGTGGCGTTTTTACGTTGCGTTTTTAAAAAAGCTCAGTCGGGCGTAAATGCGCCACTGAAACCACACACGACCGTCAACATGTGTTTTTTGTGTGTTTTTCAGCATATAGGTTTCTTTTCCCAACATGCACTTCTCATTGTTCTCGTTCCCAATAATTCTGCTGTCTGGAAAATAGAAAATAGAAAAACTATTTACATGCAAAAAGGAGCAGGAATGGTCGTCAATACACAACCTAATTACGTCACCGGCCGTAAAACGTATATCTGGTGATAATTTGGACGCCATATTTAAAATAAGATGCATATTTACGTAAAGTTGCGTCAAACTTGCAGATAGCGATAATATGAAAACAGATCTGCACACACTCAATTGAATGCAGTTGGGGAAGATGCCCCTTTTTATTATTCCACCAGTAATTCAGAATTAGAATTAGAATTACTGGTGGCATAATAAAAAGGGGCATCTTCCCTGACTGCAATCAACTGAGTGCAGATCTGTTTTCGAATTATTGCTGTTGCTAGGGGACCCAGACGGGTCTACAGATGACCAGCACCACCATTGCAGTTAAAGTGAAGTACAAGTGTGCGGCAGAATTCCTTCATTGAGTTCAAACATGCAGATCCCATAGACTCTATTGTTTGGTAGTTACTTGATGTATTGGCGTTTCTGCTAAAAAACGCCAATACTGGCATCCCGTAGCGAATTTCATCTTGCAAGCGCCCTGTGAGAATTGCCATAGTGCGTTTTCCAATCGTTTCAGTGGTATTGCATGTGTATTTACGCCAGTCAGAGCTTTTTTTAAAAACGCAACGTAAAAACGCCACGTCTGGTCTTGTCCTAAGTTATCTTATTTGGTATCACACACAGGAGTTCAAAGGACTGCAGCAAGGAGTAAAACGTTAAACGTTTACTAGAACATCTATAAAAAGGGATTTTTCAAGGGTCGAACTTCGAATTGAAAAAAACTTCGAAATTTGAAGTCAAAGGTTTTTTTGGGTCAAATAGGTCAGTTTTCACTCAAATAGGTCCATATTCAGCCGAATTCGAAATCGAAGGAGTAGCACATACGATCCAATTCGATTCAACGTTTTTCCCAAAAAAACTTTGATTTTTCAAAGACCACCAATTGAATCCAAATAAGTTCTAGGAGGTTTTACTCCTGGCTACAATTATCAAATAAGATGACTTACTAGAGGGATCCACCTTAAACTACGGACTCCGGGCACCTGGGTCAAAGGAGTCTATGGGTAAGAGGTAGTGGTGGGTGAATAAATTTGCAAGACACAACAAATTCAATTTGAAGTTTTTACCAAAAAAAAAACTTTGGTTTTTCAAAGTCACTCCAAATAAGTTCTAGGAGGTCTCCCATAGGCTAAAACAGCAATTCGGCAGGTTTTAGATGGCGAATGGTCGAAGTTGAATTTTTAAAAAAACAGTAGATGATAAATTTCAATATTCACATTTTTTCAAATTCGAATCAAATTTGTACTATTCCCTAGTTGAAGTACACAAAAAAATAGCTTGAAATTCAAATTTTTTTCATCCGAAAATTCGCCTCGACCTTTAATAAATCTACCCATTAAAGGGCATGTAAAGGCAAAAAAATAAAATCCCATTTTTACTTTCTTTAATGAAGAAGAAACTGATCTCCAATATACTTCAATAAAAAAAATGTGTACCGTTTTTATAATAAACCTGACTGTATGCAGTGAAATTCTCCCTTCATTTACTGCTGTGGATAGGAATTGTCTGACAGTCCCTAACTGCTCTGCAGGGAAACAATCATACTTATGAACAGCAGGGGGAGCCCCCGCCTTACTTCCCAGCCATGCAGAACTCAAGCAGCTTTGTTTGTTTCCCTGTAGAGCAGTCGGTGACTGTGTAGAGATTTGTATTGGATTTTGTTATTGCCTTTACATCCCCTTTACCCTTTCCAACTCCAGCTGCAGGGACAAAGATCATGGAGCCAGATTTAAACAGATAAACTGGGATTCTATTTGGCGGATTATTTTGCTGCAGCCACTAGTTCTGCAGAGTTGGAGAAAGTTTGTATCAAACAATACAAAAACTATAAAATCCACATTAGATTACATGACAACCAAGGACCCAGTGCAGTCTGTATATTCTGCTTCTGGCAGATATTATTTAACTTGTGCTATTTTGATAATTTATGACGATCCCTAAGCAGCCCAGACCACACTGAGCATATGCACAGTCTTGGTCTTTCAAAGATGTATAACAAAAAAAATACAGCATTTCTAACCTTATTCTACTTTAGACTTTACTTGCCCTTTAAAGTCACACCCATTTTTTTTTTTTCACAAATGTTTTTATTGGTTTTCAATGTGTACGAAGAATTTTTACAGTAAACAAAAGAAAGAAAAGGAAATTAAAATAAGGCAAACAAACAATGTCAAGTACAGATTCAAATACAATAAAGCAGGGTTGACAAAAATAGGCTAGAATAGCGTCAAGTGATCGCAGAAAAAGAAATCAGGTAAGCATACCCCTAACTGTAGAAATTGAAAATTACTCATGATAGTACTGTTTGTAGACAATGGGTTAGCACGTGGGAGGATTATGATCGTGATATAGTGGAAGTAAACAGCTGGTTAAGATGATGACTCCTGGGGGTTCCCGTCGTAGGTGATTGTTGCAGAGGTATTGCAGTTTTTGTCGCACCAAAGAGATTGGCGGAGGAAGTCGGGACAGCCAGGTATGTAAAATAGTCTTTCTAGCTGCCACCGCAAGTCGTTCCGCCAGGGCCCTCTCCGGCTTGGAGATATGTGGGGTAGAGTGAAGTTTGCTAAATATAGCACAAGTGGCGATAATGGTTATAGATTTCCCAGATAGGGTTTCCCAATAACTGGCGACCTCCTTCCAAAACTGTTGTATGAGTGGGCAGGACCATAGACAATGTATCATATCAGCTCTGGGAGTTTCGCATTTCAGACAGCTGTCTGAGTGTGTTGTACCTATATGAAATCTTTTCAAAGGCGTCAGGTAAGTGTGGTGCAATAATTGCAGGGACATTTCCTGGTAAGTGCTAGCAGGCAAAATTTGCATCAGGCGCGTGTGGTATCGGAGAACATCCACATTCTCGGCTTGTGGGATGATTGATTTCCATTTTGTAAAGGCCATAGTAGTGGTATCAGGATCGATATTAGTCCTAATCTGTTTGTAGATATGTGCGGTGGATTTAATAGTATCACGTTTCGGCCAAAGGGAATCAATTGGATTGTTTTTATCTCTGTCCGTGAGTTTGGCCAGTTGTTGTGTAGCGAAATGTAAGAGTTGGATCAGGGAAAACTGATGGAGCCGCAAAAATGGGTATTTTTGGAGCAAGGCCGAAATGGGTTGGATTATGGTAGTAGGGGTGACCACGTCTTTAATGTTTTGTAAGCTTTGTTATTGAACCAGGTAAGGTTGATCGAATTAAAAGGAGATAAGGCTGCTTTTTTCCGAATGGAGTGCCAGGTTTTATAGGCGTGGATAAATAGGGGATGTTCCTACATGTTCTTGGGGATTTCCTGTAATGGCGTATGTAGTAGTGAGTTAAGTGACATCCCTTCCGACAGGGAGGCATCAAAAGATATTGTAGTGTAAATATTCCTATGATGGAGCCAATCACCTACATATCTAAGAAGGGCAGCATCATTATATTCCATTACGTTTGGGAGATTGAGTCCACCGTCTTGTTTTTGGTGTTGAAGCGTGGCAAATTTTATTCGCGGACGTTTCTTATGCCATATAAAGGTCCTAAAAATGTGTTGAAGTCTTTTGTTATCAGTGGTAGAGATGCAGTAAGGAAGCATCTGCATTTTCTAAAGTAGTTTAGGGAATAACGTCATTTTTATCAAATGGATTCTTCCTGAGAACGTTAGGTTCATGTTCATCCATTTCTGAGTGTCTTGCTCAATTTGGTCTATGACACGTCTGATGTTCGATTTATATATGTCTTTGTGGTGTTGCGTCAGATGGATTCCCAGGAATTTTATGTGAGTTTTGGCTTTTTTAAATGGGAATGGATTGGTCCAGTCTGATGGGGTAGTATGTTGTAGGCGTAAGGCTTCGGATTTCCCCATATTGATTTTAAATCCAGCTATAGTGCCAAATGCGGCAATCTTTTGCAAAGTCACACCCATTTATAGTGACACTCACACTAACTTACAGTCAGTCCCGAGTCACAAGCACAAATATAAACACAAGCACTCACTCATACATTAGAACAGGCTTGCACAAACATCACTCGTTCATGCTCACTCACTCTAGCATACTCACACACATCAGCCTCCATTAAAACTGGTTTCCATTACTCACATAAAGAAGATGAGTAGGACACAAACAGCAAATCCTAGAGGGCTGGATGTGTATCATTAACTATTTTAACAGATTCTTTTTATTGAGCAATTTTCACATTAACAATAAGAAAAAAAAAAAAAAAAAAATTATAAAAAAGAAGGAGAGCAAAGGCAGGAAAAAAAAGGAGGAAAGAAGGGAAAGGGGAAGAAATAGCTAAGATTAGCCAGACTGAGCACTGCAATCAAGTACATCGTAAAAATCTCAGTCTGCGTACAATGCATTCTCGGACACCATTATATTCATACATTAGATAGCCACTCATCCCAAATTTCACCAAATTTGTCTGGACAACCCCGTGCAATATAGGTGAGTTTTTGTCCTGGGAGACTCCCATTTACCAATGCCTTCCAAAATACTTGCGTAGGGGCTTCCACAGCTTTCCAGGTCATTAATATGGCCTTCCGTGCATAGTGCAAGAGCTGTAGCAAGCACAGCCTCTCATTTGACTTTAACACCAGTCCCTCAGCGTGACCCAAAAGGCAAAAGGCAGGAGACCATATGGTCAGCAGTCCTGTAGCAGAACCCACAACCCCCAACACCTCGGACCAAAAGCGCTGTATTTTGGGGCAATCCCAAAAAACATGCATGTAAGTGCCCACATCTTGATTACATTTTACACAAATATCCGGGCACCCGGGGTAAATCTGTGACAGCCTATGCGGAGTCAGATAGACCCTGTTGAAAAATTTGGTGCAAATATACATGTCCCGTACTGAAATGGAAGTGTCTGGTATTTGATCCAATATGTCTTTCCAAGCATCCTCCTCTATTTGGGGAAGGTCTAGGGACCATTTCAAGGCAACGACTTTTACGGGATCAAAACTGTCCTGAAGTAAAATGGCATAGAACCAACTTAGCGCTTTGGTGAGTTCTGCCCTATGGAGATATTTCTCCAGGTTGGATGCTGCAAGTGTCAAAGTGCCAGTGGGAAATTGGGCCTGGAAGGCATGTCTAAATTGTAAAAATCGGAACAACATACGATTCTGAAGAGCAAAATCATCTTTGAGCTGGGCAAATTGTTTCAGGACATCCCCCTGCACCACGTCCCCCAGTAGTTTCACCCCCGCTCCAGCCCATACCCCAGCATCTGGTAGAGTGCTAAATTGTGGGAGTTTGGGATTACCCCAAATTGGGGTCCATTTGGACCAACTGGCCAAGGCCTTGTAGGGAAGTATTACAGTTCTGTGAAATACCTGAGTCACCGTTCTCATGGGATGAGTCAATCTAGAGGCAGAGGGGAGCCCTCTGTGCAACTGGTTGGCCAAAGCCTCAAATGAAGCGACCACCGCTGCCTCAACGACCGTGGCCTGGTTATTAGGGGTGTATCATTAACTATATTAGGAATTATATAGGGGGACATATAAATAAATACGTTATGCTCCATGCTATCAGCTGTAAGCCATTATAATACAACCTATATTATTAGCTTTGCCCCTTTAGGGTAAGGGCACACGCTAAGATTCAGGGAGATTACGTCGCCAGGCAATGAATCACCTCTTCTTCGGGCGACTAATCTCCCCGAAAAGCCTTCCTGCCGGCTAGAATAAAAATCGCATGTGCCCTTATACATTTCCCTATATTAGACATATCCACTTACTTATATTCTATGGCTGATATTATTTGCCAAGGGCTGAACTCTTTCAATGTTCACCCTGATGTGATCTCATTATTATTACAGTTAAAATATTGACTTTATAGTGGATGCATTGGATAGGTTCAAGAGAGATACCAATTAAGAAAACACAATAAAGGGTAATTTCTGCTTTTTTTACTGGGATGAATGGACACACATTGTATGTAGCCAATATGGCTTTCTCTAATATTCTGTCTTATTAAATGTATATTTATTTGTATAATATAATGTGTGCTGCATATCAAAGAGCTGATTTTGCAACTAAAATACAGATATCGGATCTGTTATCCGGATACCCATTATCCACAAAGCTCAAAATTCTGGAATTGCTGTCTCCAATAGGCTCCATTTTATCCAATTAATCCAGATTTTTAAAAATGATTTCCTTTTTCTCTGTAATAATACAACAGTAACTTTTACTTGATCATAACTAAGATATAATCATTAATCAATCAGTATTATAAACGAAACCAGCCTATTGGGTTTATTTAATATGTCTAGCAGACTAGAAAATCCAAATCACGGAAAGATCCCTTATACGGAAAACCCCAGGTCCCGAGCATTCTGGATAATTTATTATACAATGATTTTCATTTTCCCTATACTGAGTGTAGACTTACTGTATCTCTAAGCACAAGCCCCTCCCCCAACAGATCTGATGTCACATGACCATGGTTATTATGACATCATAATGGTGCTGCTGACACAAGCTGATATAAGAGCTGCTCACAGCTGGGACTGTCAGATTAGTGACTGCATGCGACCATGAAGTCACTAGTTATCACCCTGCTGATATTCAGTGGATTTTTAAACGTAAGTTCTTGTTTTCTAACTTTTACCCTGTTATTGTTTCTTATAATGTGTTCTTGTATTTTTTTAGCGTCTTATTTGATTATTGATAGATTTAAAGATTTACTTTCTGGGTACATCAGTCTAGTCCCTCAAATATGAATCCCATATCGATACAGGAGTTTATTTGGATATAACTTGACTGATGTACAGTAACATAAAGTAATGCAAAATAGGTAATGATAACATGACACAGATAAAAAATAAATAACAACTTCATCTTATGAAATATATATATTAGGGGCTTTCTAATGCCCATTAACAGTTGTTCCATATTTCTCCTACACTTTATATTACAGTTCCCCTTATTTTGGCAGCTATACACAATTTATCTCTTTGTAAGCACCCCCCCATAAAATCTAACTTGGCCTGTGGCATTCAATGTCTTTTGATAATATTGTTAGTGATGACATCACAATGGTTGCCATGGGTGTGAGTGATGGCATCACAATGGTTGCCATGGGTGTGAGTGATGACATCACAATGGTGCCCCTGAGAAAGCTTATATAAGACCTACTCACAGCTGGGATTGTCAGATTAGTGACTGCATGCGACCATGAAATCACTAATCATCACCCTGCTGATTTTTACTGGAATTTTAAGAGTAAATTATATTTATTTGTACTGGGGAGATAAATATGGGCTTTGGATCGGAGCCGTAATGGTTTCCTGTTATTATATTTAGTTCTATTCATGTTAATGGGTTCATATAAGGGAATTGTATCTGAGCCATTGTAGGTTCCTGTTATTAGTGTTATATGTTAATGTACCAGTGTCCTATGGGTTTGCTGAGCAGTTTTTATGCAATGTACATCACTCTGTCTCAGACATCTGATCCATGTACTTTTCTCTTACAGGAAAACTATATCAAACAAGATTACAAGGAATATTTTCATATAGAAGTTAAAGACTACAATGTATACAGTCCAGTTTGCCCTGTGACAGTTGAAAGTGACAGTTATGTAGAGACCAGCAATGCCCTGTTTGTACAGGAGAAACTCAAGCCCATTGCTCTACTGATCCCAGAAGATATAAAATGTGATGTAAGTTGGTATTTGACTTTATCTCAAATGTTTATTTCTGTGTTAGTTCTATACATTGACGAGAATAGAAAGTTAACATGGTGCAATTGACACTATATGGGGCAGATTGTTATGGGATATAATAATATGTTATCTTGTGTTTTACTGAGTGAGTAACTGATGATCTCCTATTGCAGGGCTTGCTGTGTCCCATTCCTCCCATAGAGAGACAGCTCAAGAGACCAGATCTAGATCTGAGCAACGTCACCATTTGGGTAAGATGAAATCATTAACCAACAATATCTTGTACTGAGATAAAATTAGGATGGGTTTCATTGTTTTACCCAGGGTCTCACTGGGCCAGTGGGACACCGGGAAAAACCTGGTGGGTCCCGGCTTTTTTGGGCCCTGCTAACCCAGACCCACTCCCTGTACCTGCTCTCCTTACCTCCCTCCCAGACCCCGGTCATCACTGACGCACAGGAGAAAGGTGGATGTGGGGGTTGTGGGGGTTGGTCTTTGTGGCTAGGGGCCCGGGGAATGGTGTTTGGGCCCCCAATCTGACGCTGGTTTGACCAATTACTTTCCATATGCCCAGCAATCAGACTGAAGTATAACTGACCCCTATGTCTGACCTAATTGTGTTCATGAAACCCCATGATGCCTGACTGACTGATTTTACTGCCATCACTGATTTAGTGTCCAACTGTCTGACTAACTGATATGTGTCTGTTGTAGGATTTCCAGAGCGTTGTACCATATCTCCAGCTCCTCATGACTCCTACTAACAATAAATCTGGTATCAAGGAAGAACTTATGGTAAGCTGCAATAGATGATATTTAGAGACTGCCCAGGGAAATAGATGATAAATAGAAAACAATTCATTATCTAAGCCATGCTGCTTATCTGTATTTTACTCTGTAATCAAACAATATAATATATTAATACTATAAAGTGAACATTATTACGGAAATAATGCTCTTTGTGATGAGTTTCTTTCTCTTCTTTCACATAGGGCTTATTGTCACCAAAAAATTTAGTCATTCTGCTGGACCTTTTGTGTCTCTATTGGTACCACAAAAAGAGCTTGAAAAAGAAGAAAGAAGCTGTCTCTGCTGAGACAGAGAGCAAAGCGGAACCAAGTCTCATTATAAACCACCAAAGTGATGAAGAAAATGAGGATGAGGAAGAACCAAGTCTCATTATAAACCATCAAAGTGATGAAGAAAATGAGGATGAGGAAGAACCAAGTCTCAATATAAACCACCAAAGTGATGACGAAAATGAGGAAGAACCAAGTGATGAAGAAAATGAGGATGAGGAAGAACCAAGTCTCAATATAAACCACCAAAGTGATGACGAAAATGAGGAAGAACCAAGTGATGAAGAGGATGAGGAAGTAGAACATATAAGAGAAAGCACAATGAGTGGGCCTAGCGACTGTACTTATTTCTTCCCATATGAGCACCAAGAATCAAAGTCCAAAAAGAAACGTTTCGGCTTTAATGTGAGAAAGAGTTTCTGTCACTCTCCAAATAAAACCAGGAAAAATGAAACTAGTTACGGAAAAGAGAGGAAGAAATTCAGCCGACTCTTCCTAAACTTTATCCGCCAAAGCTTCCAAAGAGACACGTGAAGAGGAGACATGTTTTACAATCCTTATGCTGAGAACATTCATTTATTAACAGAAAGGAGCTCTGCAAAGATGAAAAGGAGAATTGGTCCCTAAACAGAGGGGCAAACGTGTTAGAATTTCTTAATTATTTTAAAATTCTAAATATAATATTGTAATAATATATTTTTATATAAATTATATATATATTTTTTATATGCAAAATTGTAATATATATATTTTTAATAAAATGTTAAGTATACAGATTCAGACTTCTCTCTTTTGTTTCTTCTCTGAGATGTTTATGCTGGAGAATGGCTGGTAGGGAAGCGGATATGGGTTTCATTCTGAAATTGAACTAAAGGACAGTTGGTGACATTTGTTTATCTTCCTATTGGGTAACAGGCTAAACAAGAGTTGGCAGGGTACTAAACTAGTAAGGGCAAGGCCAGACGTGGCGTTTTTACGTTGCGTTTTTAAAAAAGCTCAGTCGGGCGTAAATGCGCCACTGAAACCACACACGACCGTCAACATGTGTTTTTTGTGTGTTTTTCAGCATATAGGTTTCTTTTCCCAACATGCACTTCTCATTGTTCTCGTTCCCAATAATTCCGCTGTCTGGAAAATAGAAAATAGAAAAACTATTTACATGCAAAAAGGAGCAGGAATGGTCGTCAATACACAACCTAATTACGTCACCGGCCGTAAAACGTATATCTGGTGATAATTTGGACGCCATATTTAAAATAAGATGCATATTTACGTAAAGTTGCGTCAAACTTGCAGATAGCGATAATATGAAAACAGATCTGCACACACTCAATTGAATGCAGTTGGGGAAGATGCCCCTTTTTATTATTCCACCAGTAATTCAGAATTAGAATTAGAATTACTGGTGGCATAATAAAAAGGGGCATCTTCCCTGACTGCAATCAACTGAGTGCAGATCTGTTTTCGAATTATTGCTGTTGCTAGGGGACCCAGACGGGTCTACAGATGACCAGCACCACCATTGCAGTTAAAGTGAAGTACAAGTGTGCGGCAGAATTCCTTCATTGAGTTCAAACATGCAGATCCCATAGACTCTATTGATTTGGTAGTTACTTGATGTATTGGCGTTTCTGCTAAAAAACGCCAATACTGGCATCCCGTAGCGAATTTCATCTTGCAAGCGCCCTGTGAGAATTGCCATAGTGCGTTTTCCAATCGTTTCAGTGGTATTGCATGTGTATTTACGCCAGTCAGAGCTTTTTTTAAAAACGCAACGTAAAAACGCCACGTCTGGTCTTGTCCTAAGTTATCTTATTTGGTATCACACACAGGAGTTCAAAGGACTGCAGCCAGGAGTAAAACGTTAAACGTTTACTAGAACATCTATAAAAAGGGATTTTTCAAGGGTCGAACTTCGAATTGAAAAAAACTTCGAAATTTGAAGTCAAAGGTTTTTTTGGGTCAAATAGGTCAGTTTTCACTCAAATAGGTCCATATTCAGCCGAATTCGAAATCGAAGGAGTAGCACATACGATCCAATTCGATTCAACGTTTTTCCCAAAAAAACTTTGATTTTTCAAAGACCACCAATTGAATCCAAATAAGTTCTAGGAGGTTTTACTCCTGGCTACAATTATCAAATAAGATGACTTACTAGAGGGATCCACCTTAAACTACGGACTCCGGGCACCTGGGTCAAAGGAGTCTATGGGTAAGAGGTAGTGGTGGGTGAATAAATTTGCAAGACACAACAAATTCAATTTGAAGTTTTTACCAAAAAAAAAACTTTGGTTTTTCAAAGTCACTCCAAATAAGTTCTAGGAGGTCTCCCATAGGCTAAAACAGCAATTCGGCAGGTTTTAGATGGCGAATGGTCGAAGTTGAATTTTTAAAAAAACAGTAGATGATAAATTTCAATATTCACATTTTTTCAAATTCGAATCAAATTTGTACTATTCCCTAGTTGAAGTACACAAAAAAATAGCTTGAAATTCAAATTTTTTTCATCCGAAAATTCGCCTCGACCTTTAATAAATCTACCCATTAAAGGGCATGTAAAGGCAAAAAAATAAAATCCCATTTTTACTTTCTTTAATGAAGAAGAAACTGATCTCCAATATACTTCAATAAAAAAAATGTGTACCGTTTTTATAATAAACCTGACTGTATGCAGTGAAATTCTCCCTTCATTTACTGCTGTGGATAGGAATTGTCTGACAGTCCCTAACTGCTCTGCAGGGAAACAATCATACTTATGAACAGCAGGGGGAGCCCCCGCCTTACTTCCCAGCCATGCAGAACTCAAGCAGCTTTGTTTGTTTCCCTGTAGAGCAGTCGGTGACTGTGTAGAGATTTGTATTGGATTTTGTTATTGCCTTTACATCCCCTTTACCCTTTCCAACTCCAGCTGCAGGGACAAAGATCATGGAGCCAGATTTAAACAGATAAACTGGGATTCTATTTGGAGGATTATTTTGCTGCAGCCACTAGTTCTGCAGAGTTGGAGAAAGTTTGTATCAAACAATACAAAAACTATAAAATCCACATTAGATTACATGACAACCAAGGACCCAGTGCAGTCTGTATATTCTGCTTCTGGCAGATATTATTTAACTTGTGCTATTTTGATAATTTATGACGATCCCTAAGCAGCCCAGACCACACTGAGCATATGCACAGTCTTGGTCTTTCAAAGATGTATAACAAAAAAAATACAGCATTTCTAACCTTATTCTACTTTAGACTTTACTTGCCCTTTAAAGTCACACCCATTTTTTTTTTTCACAAATGTTTTTATTGGTTTTCAATGTGTACGAAGAATTTTTACAGTAAACAAAAGAAAGAAAAGGAAATTAAAATAAGGCAAACAAACAATGTCAAGTACAGATTCAAATACAATAAAGCAGGGTTGACAAAAATAGGCTAGAATAGCGTCAAGTGATCGCAGAAAAAGAAATCAGGTAAGCATACCCCTAACTGTAGAAATTGAAAATTACTCATGATAGTACTGTTTGTAGACAATGGGTTAGCACGTGGGAGGATTATGATCGTGATATAGTGGAAGTAAACAGCTGGTTAAGATGATGACTCCTGGGGGTTCCCGTCGTAGGTGATTGTTGCAGAGGTATTGCAGTTTTTGTCGCACCAAAGAGATTGGCGGAGGAAGTCGGGACAGCCAGGTATGTAAAATAGTCTTTCTAGCTGCCGCCGCAAGTCGTTCCGCCAGGGCCCTCTCCGGCTTGGAGATATGTGGGGTAGAGTGAAGTTTGCTAAATATAGCACAAGTGGCGATAATGGTTATAGATTTCCCAGATAGGGTTTCCCAATAACTGGCGACCTCCTTCCAAAACTGTTGTATGAGTGGGCAGGACCATAGACAATGTATCATATCAGCTCTGGGAGTTTCGCATTTCAGACAGCTGTCTGAGTGTGTTGTACCTATATGAAATCTTTTCAAAGGCGTCAGGTAAGTGTGGTGCAATAATTGCAGGGACATTTCCTGGTAAGTGCTAGCAGGCAAAATTTGCATCAGGCGCGTGTGGTATCGGAGAACATCCACATTCTCGGCTTGTGGGATGATTGATTTCCATTTTGTAAAGGCCATAGTAGTGGTATCAGGATCGATATTAGTCCTAATCTGTTTGTAGATATGTGCGGTGGATTTAATAGTATCACGTTTCGGCCAAAGGGAATCAATTGGATTGTTTTTATCTCTGTCCGTGAGTTTGGCCAGTTGTTGTGTAGCGAAATGTAAGAGTTGGATCAGGGAAAACTGATGGAGCCGCAAAAATGGGTATTTTTGGAGCAAGGCCGAAATGGGTTGGATTATGGTAGTAGGGGTGACCACGTCTTTAATGTTTTGTAAGCTTTGTTATTGAACCAGGTAAGGTTGATCGAATTAAAAGGAGATAAGGCTGCTTTTTTCCGAATGGAGTGCCAGGTTTTATAGGCGTGGATAAATAGGGGATGTTCCTACATGTTCTTGGGGATTTCCTGTAATGGCGTATGTAGTAGTGAGTTAAGTGACATCCCTTCCGACAGGGAGGCATCAAAAGATATTGTAGTGTAAATATTCCTATGATGGAGCCAATCACCTACATATCTAAGAAGGGCAGCATCATTATATTCCATTACGTTTGGGAGATTGAGTCCACCGTCTTGTTTTTGGTGTTGAAGCGTGGCAAATTTTATTCGCGGACGTTTCTTATGCCATATAAAGGTCCTAAAAATGTGTTGAAGTCTTTTGTTATCAGTGGTAGAGATGCAGTAAGGAAGCATCTGCATTTTCTAAAGTAGTTTAGGGAATAACGTCATTTTTATCAAATGGATTCTTCCTGAGAACGTTAGGTTCATGTTCATCCATTTCTGAGTGTCTTGCTCAATTTGGTCTATGACACGTCTGATGTTCGATTTATATATGTCTTTGTGGTGTTGCGTCAGATGGATTCCCAGGAATTTTATGTGAGTTTTGGCTTTTTTAAATGGGAATGGATTGGTCCAGTCTGATGGGGTAGTATGTTGTAGGCGTAAGGCTTCGGATTTCCCCATATTGATTTTAAATCCAGCTATAGTGCCAAATGCGGCAATCTTTTGCAAAGTCACACCCATTTATAGTGACACTCACACTAACTTACAGTCAGTCCCGAGTCACAAGCACAAATATAAACACAAGCACTCACTCATACATTAGAACAGGCTTGCACAAACATCACTCGTTCATGCTCACTCACTCTAGCATACTCACACACATCAGCCTCCATTAAAACTGGTTTCCATTACTCACATAAAGAAGATGAGTAGGACACAAACAGCAAATCCTAGAGGGCTGGATGTGTATCATTAACTATTTTAACAGATTCTTTTTATTGAGCAATTTTCACATTAACAATAAGAAAAAAAAAAAAATTATAAAAAAGAAGGAGAGCAAAGGCAGGAAAAAAAAGGAGGAAAGAAGGGAAAGGGGAAGAAATAGCTAAGATTAGCCAGACTGAGCACTGCAATCAAGTACATCGTAAAAATCTCAGTCTGCGTACAATGCATTCTCGGACACCATTATATTCATACATTAGATAGCCACTCATCCCAAATTTCACCAAATTTGTCTGGACAACCCCGTGCAATATAGGTGAGTTTTTGTCCTGGGAGACTCCCATTTACCAATGCCTTCCAAAATACTTGCGTAGGGGCTTCCACAGCTTTCCAGGTCATTAATATGGCCTTCCGTGCATAGTGCAAGAGCTGTAGCAAGCACAGCCTCTCATTTGACTTTAACACCAGTCCCTCAGCGTGACCCAAAAGGCAAAAGGCAGGAGACCATATGGTCAGCAGTCCTGTAGCAGAACCCACAACCCCCAACACCTCGGACCAAAAGCGCTGTATTTTGGGGCAATCCCAAAAAACATGCATGTAAGTGCCCACATCTTGATTACATTTTACACAAATATCCGGGCACCCGGGGTAAATCTGTGACAGCCTATGCGGAGTCAGATAGACCCTGTTGAAAAATTTGGTGCAAATATACATGTCCCGTACTGAAATGGAAGTGTCTGGTATTTGATCCAATATGTCTTTCCAAGCATCCTCCTCTATTTGGGGAAGGTCTAGGGACCATTTCAAGGCAACGACTTTTACGGGATCAAAACTGTCCTGAAGTAAAATGGCATAGAACCAACTTAGCGCTTTGGTGAGTTCTGCCCTATGGAGATATTTCTCCAGGTTGGATGCTGCAAGTGTCAAAGTGCCAGTGGGAAATTGGGCCTGGAAGGCATGTCTAAATTGTAAAAATCGGAACAACATACGATTCTGAAGAGCAAAATCATCTTTGAGCTGGGCAAATTGTTTCAGGACATCCCCCTGCACCACGTCCCCCAGTAGTTTCACCCCCGCTCCAGCCCATACCCCAGCATCTGGTAGAGTGCTAAATTGTGGGAGTTTGGGATTACCCCAAATTGGGGTCCATTTGGACCAACTGGCCAAGGCCTTGTAGGGAAGTATTACAGTTCTGTGAAATACCTGAGTCACCGTTCTCATGGGATGAGTCAATCTAGAGGCAGAGGGGAGCCCTCTGTGCAACTGGTTGGCCAAAGCCTCAAATGAAGCGACCACCGCTGCCTCAACGACCGTGGCCTGGTTATTAGGGGTGTATCATTAACTATATTAGGAATTATATAGGGGGACATATAAATAAATACGTTATGCTCCATGCTATCAGCTGTAAGCCATTATAATACAACCTATATTATTAGCTTTGCCCCTTTAGGGTAAGGGCACACGCTAAGATTCAGGGAGATTACGTCGCCAGGCAATGAATCACCTCTTCTTCGGGCGACTAATCTCCCCGAAAAGCCTTCCTGCCGGCTAGAATAAAAATCGCATGTGCCCTTATACATTTCCCTATATTAGACATATCCACTTACTTATATTCTATGGCTGATATTATTTGCCAAGGGCTGAACTCTTTCAATGTTCACCCTGATGTGATCTCATTATTATTACAGTTAAAATATTGACTTTATAGTGGATGCATTGGATAGGTTCAAGAAAGATACCAATTAAGAAAACACAATAAAGGGTAATTTCTGCTTTTTTTACTGGGATGAATGGACACACATTGTATGTAGCCAATATGGCTTTCTCTAATATTCTGTCTTATTAAATGTATATTTATTTGTATGATATAATGTGTGCTGCATATCAAAGAGCTGATTTTGCAACTAAAATACAGATATCGGATCTGTTATCCGGATACCCATTATCCACAAAGCTCAAAATTCTGGAATTGCTGTCTCCAATAGGCTCCATTTTATCCAATTAATCCAGATTTTTAAAAATGATTTCCTTTTTCTCTGTAATAATACAACAGTAACTTTTACTTGATCATAACTAAGATATAATCATTAATCAATCATTATTATAAACGAAACCAGCCTATTGGGTTTATTTAATATGTCTAGCAGACTAGAAAATCCAAATCACGGAAAGATCCCTTATACGGAAAACCCCAGGTCCCGAGCATTCTGGATAATTTATTATACAATGATTTTCATTTTCCCTATACTGAGTGTAGACTTACTGTATCTCTAAGCACAAGCCCCTCCCCCAACAGATCTGATGTCACATGACCATGGTTATTATGACATCATAATGGTGCTGCTGACACAAGCTGATATAAGAGCTGCTCACAGCTGGGACTGTCAGATTAGTGACTGCATGCGACCATGAAGTCACTAGTTATCACCCTGCTGATATTCAGTGGATTTTTAAACGTAAGTTCTTGTTTTCTAAATTTTACCCTGTTATTGTTTCTTATAATGTGTTCTTGTATTTTTTTAGCGTCTTATTTGATTATTGATAGATTTAAAGATTTACTTTCTGGGTACATCAGTCTAGTCCCTCAAATATGAATCCCATATCGATACAGGAGTTTATTTGGATATAACTTGACTGATGTACAGTAACATAAAGTAATGCAAAATAGGTAATGATAACATGACACAGATAAAAAATAAATAACAACTTCATCTTATGAAATATATATATTAGGGGCTTTCTAATGCCCATTAACAGTTGTTCCATATTTCTCCTACACTTTATATTACAGTTCCCCTTATTTTGGCAGCTATACACAATTTATCTCTTTGTAAGCACCCCCCCATAAAATCTAACTTGGCCTGTGGCATTCAATGTCTTTTGATAATATTGTTAGTGATGACATCACAATGGTTGCCATGGGTGTGAGTGATGGCATCACAATGGTTGCCATGGGTGTGAGTGATGACATCACAATGGTGCCCCTGAGAAAGCTTATATAAGACCTACTCACAGCTGGGATTGTCAGATTAGTGACTGCATGCGACCATGAAATCACTAATCATCACCCTGCTGATTTTTACTGGAATTTTAAGAGTAAATTATATTTATTTGTACTGGGGAGATAAATATGGGCTTTGGATCGGAGCCGTAATGGTTTCCTGTTATTATATTTAGTTCTATTCATGTTAATGGGTTCATATAAGGGAATTGTATCTGAGCCATTGTAGGTTCCTGTTATTAGTGTTATATGTTAATGTACCAGTGTCCTATGGGTTTGCTGAGCGGTTTTTATGCAATGTACATCACTCTGTCTCAGACATCTGATCCATGTACTTTTCTCTTACAGGAAAACTATATCAAACAAGATTACAAGGAATATTTTCATATAGAAGTTAAAGACTACAATGTATACAGTCCAGTTTGCCCTGTGACAGTTGAAAGTGACAGTTATGTAGAGACCAGCAATGCCCTGTTTGTACAGGAGAAACTCAAGCCCATTGCTCTACTGATCCCAGAAGATATAAAATGTGATGTAAGTTGGTATTTGACTTTATCTCAAATGTTTATTTCTGTGTTAGTTCTATACATTGACGAGAATAGAAAGTTAACATGGTGCAATTGACACTATATGGGGCAGATTGTTATGGGATATAATAATATGTTATCTTGTGTTTTACTGAGTGAGTAACTGATGATCTCCTATTGCAGGGCTTGCTGTGTCCCATTCCTCCCATAGAGAGACAGCTCAAGAGACCAGATCTAGATCTGAGCAACGTCACCATTTGGGTAAGATGAAATCATTAACCAACAATATCTTGTACTGAGATAAAATTAGGATGGGTTTCATTGTTTTACCCAGGGTCTCACTGGGCCAGTGGGACACCGGGAAAAACCTGGTGGGTCCCGGCTTTTTTGGGCCCTGCTAACCCAGACCCACTCCCTGTACCTGCTCTCCTTACCTCCCTCCCAGACCCCGGTCATCACTGACGCACAGGAGAAAGGTGGATGTGGGGGTTGTGGGGGTTGGTCTTTGTGGCTAGGGGGCCCGGGGAATGGTGTTTGGGCCCCCAATCTGACGCTGGTTTGACCAATTACTTTCCATATGCCCAGCAATCAGACTGAAGTATAACTGACCCCTATGTCTGACCTAATTGTGTTCATGAAACCCCATGATGCCTGACTGACTGATTTTACTGCCATCACTGATTTAGTGTCCAACTGTCTGACTAACTGATATGTGTCTGTTGTAGGATTTCCAGAGCGTTGTACCATATCTCCAGCTCCTCATGACTCCTACTAACAATAAATCTGGTATCAAGGAAGAACTTATGGTAAGCTGCAATAGATGATATTTAGAGACTGCCCAGGGAAATAGATGATAAATAGAAAACAATTCATTATCTAAGCCATGCTGCTTATCTGTATTTTACTCTGTAATCAAACAATATAATATATTAATACTATAAAGTGAACATTATTACGGAAATAATGCTCTTTGTGATGAGTTTCTTTCTCTTCTTTCACATAGGGCTTATTGTCACCAAAAAATTTAGTCATTCTGCTGGACCTTTTGTGTCTCTATTGGTACCACAAAAAGAGCTTGAAAAAGAAGAAAGAAGCTGTCTCTGCTGAGACAGAGAGCAAAGCGGAACCAAGTCTCATTATAAACCACCAAAGTGATGAAGAAAATGAGGATGAGGAAGAACCAAGTCTCATTATAAACCATCAAAGTGATGAAGAAAATGAGGATGAGGAAGAACCAAGTCTCAATATAAACCACCAAAGTGATGACGAAAATGAGGAAGAACCAAGTGATGAAGAAAATGAGGATGAGGAAGAACCAAGTCTCAATATAAACCACCAAAGTGATGACGAAAATGAGGAAGAACCAAGTGATGAAGAGGATGAGGAAGTAGAACATATAAGAGAAAGCACAATGAGTGGGCCTAGCGACTGTACTTATTTCTTCCCATATGAGCACCAAGAATCAAAGTCCAAAAAGAAACGTTTCGGCTTTAATGTGAGAAAGAGTTTCTGTCACTCTCCAAATAAAACCAGGAAAAATGAAACTAGTTACGGAAAAGAGAGGAAGAAATTCAGCCGACTCTTCCTAAACTTTATCCGCCAAAGCTTCCAAAGAGACACGTGAAGAGGAGACATGTTTTACAATCCTTATGCTGAGAACATTCATTTATTAACAGAAAGGAGCTCTGCAAAGATGAAAAGGAGAATTGGTCCCTAAACAGAGGGGCAAACGTGTTAGAATTTCTTAATTATTTTAAAATTCTAAATATAATATTGTAATAATATATTTTTATATAAATTATATATATATTTTTTATATGCAAAATTGTAATATATATATTTTTAATAAAATGTTAAGTATACAGATTCAGACTTCTCTCTTTTGTTTCTTCTCTGAGATGTTTATGCTGGAGAATGGCTGGTAGGGAAGCGGATATGGGTTTCATTCTGAAATTGAACTAAAGGACAGTTGGTGACATTTGTTTATCTTCCTATTGGGTAACAGGCTAAACAAGAGTTGGCAGGGTACTAAACTAGTAAGGGCAAGGCCAGACGTGGCGTTTTTACGTTGCGTTTTTAAAAAAGCTCAGTCGGGCGTAAATGCGCCACTGAAACCACACACGACCGTCAACATGTGTTTTTTGTGTGTTTTTCAGCATATAGGTTTCTTTTCCCAACATGCACTTCTCATTGTTCTCGTTCCCAATAATTCCGCTGTCTGGAAAATAGAAAATAGAAAAACTATTTACATGCAAAAAGGAGCAGGAATGGTCGTCAATACACAACCTAATTACGTCACCGGCCGTAAAACGTATATCTGGTGATAATTTGGACGCCATATTTAAAATAAGATGCATATTTACGTAAAGTTGCGTCAAACTTGTAGATAGCGATAATATGAAAACAGATCTGCACACACTCAATTGAATGCAGTTGGGGAAGATGCCCCTTTTTATTATTTCACCAGTAATTCAGAATTAGAGTTACTGTTGGCATAATAAAAGGGGCATCTTCCCCAACTGCATTCAACTGAGTGTGTGCGGATCTGTTTTCGAAATTATCGCTGTTGCTAGGGGACCCAGCCGGGTCTACAGATGACCAGCACCACCATTGCAGTTAAAGTGAAGTACAAGTGTGCGGCAGAATTCCTTCATTGAGTTCAAACATGCAGATCCCATAGAGACTATTGATTTGGTAGTTACTTGATGTATTGGCGTTTCTGCTAAAAAAC
This sequence comes from Xenopus petersii, assembly GCA_038501925.1. Taxonomy (NCBI): domain Eukaryota; kingdom Metazoa; phylum Chordata; class Amphibia; order Anura; family Pipidae; genus Xenopus; species Xenopus petersii. Next base: position 139,131,593 of record CM076681.1, read on the forward strand.
GCCAATACTGGCATCCCGTGGCGAATTTCATCTTGCAAGCGCCCTGTGAGAATTGCCATAGTGCGTTTTCCATGTGTTTCAGTGGTATTGCATGTGTACTTACGCCAGTCAGAGCTTTTTTTAAAAACGCAACGTAAAAACGCCACGTCTGGTCTTGTCCTAAGTTATCTTATTTGGTATCACACACAGGAGTTCAAAGGACTGCAGCCAGGAGTAAAACATTAAACGTTTACTAGAACATCTATAAAAAGGGATTTATCAAAGGTCGAACTTCGAATTGAAAAAAACTTCGAAATTTAAAGTCAAAGTTTTTTTTGGGTCAAATATGTCAGTTTTCGATCAAATAGGTCCATATTCAGCCGAATTCGAAATCGAAGGAGTAGCACATACGATTGAATTAGATTCAACGTTTTTCCCAAAAAAACTTTGATTTTTCAATGTCAACCAATTGAATCCAAATAAGTTCTAGGAGGTTTTACTCCTGGCTACAATTACCAAATAAGATGACTTACTAGAGGGATCCACCTTAAACTACGGACTCCGGGCACCTGGGTCAAAGGAGTCTATGGGTAAGAGGTAGTGGTGGGTGAATAAATTTGCGAGACACGACAAATTCAATTTGAAGTTTTTACCAAAAAAAAACTTTGGTTTTTCAAAGTCACTCCAAATAAGTTCTAGGAGGTCTCCCATAGGCTAAAACAGCAATTCGGCAGGTTTTAGATGGTGAATGGTCGAAGTTGAATTTTTAAAAAAACAGTAGATGATAAATTTCAATATTCACATTTTTTTCAAATCGAATTTGTACTATTCCCTAGTTGAAGTACACAAAAAATAGCTTGAAATTAAATTTTTTTTCATCCAAAAATTCACCTCGACCTTTAATAAATCTACCCCTTAAAGGGCATGTAAAGGCAAAGAAATAAAATCCCATTTTTACTTTCTTTAATGAAGAAGAACCTGATCTCCAATATACTTCAATAAAAAAAATGTGTACCGTTTTTATAATAAACCTGACTGTATGCAGTGAAATTCTCCCTTCATTTACTGCTGTGGATAGGAATTGTCTGACAGTCCCTAACTGCTCTGCAGGTAAACAATCATACTTATGAACAACAGGGGGAGCCCCCGCCTTTCTTCCCGGCCATGTAGAACTCAAGCAGCTTTGTTTGTTTCCCTGTAGAGCAGTGGGTGACTGTGTAGAGATTTATATTGGATTTTGTTATTGCCTTTACGTCCCCTTTACTCTTTCCAACTCCAGCTGCAGGGACAAAGATCATGGAGCCAGATTTAAACTGGGATTCTATTTGAAGGATTATTTTGCTGCAGCCACTAGTTCTGCAGAGTTGGAGAAAGTTTGTATCAAACAATACAAAAACTATAAAATCCACATTAGATTACATGACAACCAAGGAACCAGTGCAGTCTGTATATTCTGCTTCTGGCAGATATTATTTGACTTGTGCTATTTTGATAATTTATGACGATCCCTATGCAGCCCAGACCACACTGAGCATGTGCACAGTCTTGGTCTTGCAAAGATGTCTAACAAGAAAAATACAGCATTTCTAACCTTATTCTACTTTAGACTTTACTTGCCCTTTAAAGTCACCCCTATTTATAGTGACACTCACACTAACTTACAGTCAGTCCTGAGTCACAAGCACAAATATAAACACAAGCACTCACTCATACATTAGAACAGGCTTGCACAAACATCACTCGTTCATGCTCACTCACTCTAGCATACTCACACACATCAGCCTCCATTAAAACTGGTTTCCATTACTCACGTAAAGAAGATGAGTAGGACATAAACAGCAAATCCTAGAGGGCTGGATGTGTATCATTAACTATATTAGGAATTATATAGGGGGGCATATAAATAAATAAGTTATGCTCCATGCTATCAGCTGTAAGCCATTATAATGCAACCTATATTATTAGCTTTGCCCCTTTAGGGTAAGGGCACACACTAAGATTTGGGGACATCGCCTCTTCTTTGGGCGACTAATCTCCCGAAAAGCCTTCCTGCCGGCTAGAATAAAAATTGCATGTGCCCTTATACATTTCCCTATATTAGACATATCCACTTACTTATATTCTATGGCTGATATTATTTGCCAGGGGCTGAACTCCTTCAATTTCACCCTGATGTGATCTCATTATTATTACAGTTAAAATATTGACTTTATAGTGGATGCATTGGATAGGTTCAAGAAAGATACCAATTAAGAAAACACAATAAAGGGTCATTTCTGATTGTTTTTACTGCGATAAATGGACACACATTGTATGTAGCCAATATGGCTTTCTCTAATATTCTGTCTTATTAAATGTATATTTATTTGTATAATATAATGTGTGCTGCATATCAAAGAGCTGATTTTGCAACTAAAATACAGATATCGGATCTGTTATCCGGAAACCCATTATCCACAAAGCTCAGAATTCTGGAATTGCTGTCTCCAATAGGCTCCATTTTATCCAATTAATCCAGATTTTTAAAAATGATTTCCTTTTTCTCTGTAATAATACAACAGTAACTTTTACTTGATCATAACTAAGATATAATCATTAATCAATCATTATTAGAAACGAAACCAGCCTATTGGGTTTATTTAATATGTCTAGCAGACTAGAAAATCCATACTACGGAAAGATCCGTTATCCGGAAAAACCCCAGGTCACGGGCATTCGGGATAATTTATTATACAATGGTTTTCATTTTCCCTATACTGAGTGTAGACTTACTGTATCTCTAAGCACAAGCCCCTCCCCCACAGATCTGATGTCACATGACCATGGTTATTATGACATCATAATGGTGCTGCTGACACAAGCTGATATAAGAGCTGCTCACAGCTGGGACTGTCAGATTAGTGACTGCATGCGACCATGAAGTCACTAGTTATCACCCTGCTGATATTCAGTGGATTTTTAAACGTAAGTTCTAGTTTTTTTAACTTTCACCCTGTTATTGTTTCTTATAATGTGTTATTGTATTTTTTTAGCATCTTATTTGATTATTGATAGATTTAAAGATTTACTTTCTGGGTACATCAGTCTAGTCCCTCAAATATGAATCCCATATCGATACAGGAGTTTATTTGGATCTAACTTGACTGATGTACAGTAACACAAAGTAATGCAAAATAGGTAATGATAACATGACACAGATAGAAAATAAATAACAACTTCATCTTATGAAATATATATATTAGGGGCTTTCTAATGCCCATTAACAGTTGTTCCATATTTCCCCTACACTTTATATTACAGTTCCCCTTATTTTGGCAGCTATCTCTTTCTAAGCACCCCCCATAAAATCTAACTTGGCCTGTGGCATTCAATGTCTTTTGATAATATTGTTAGTGATGACAGCACAATGGTTGCCATGGGTGTGAGTGATGACATCACAATGGTGCCCCTGACAAAGCTTATATAAACCCTACTCATAGCTGGGATTGTCAGATTAGTGACTGCATGCGACCATGAAATCACTAATCATCACCCTGCTGATTTTTACTGGAATTTTAAGAGTAAATTATATTTATTTGTACTGGGGAGATAAATATGGGCTTTGGATCGGAGCCGTAATGGTTTCCTGTTATTATATTTAGTTCTATTCATGTTAATGGGTTCATATAAGGGAATTGTATCTGAGCCATTGTAGGTTCCTGTTATTAGTGTTATATGTTAATGTACCAGTGTCCTATGGGTTTGCTGAGCGGTTTTTATGCAATGTACATCACTCTGTCCCAGAAATCTGATCCGTGTACTTTTCTCTTACAGGAAAACTATATCAAACAAGATTACAAGGAATATTTTCATATAGAAGTTAAAGACTACAATGTATACAGTCCAGTTTGCCCTGTGACAGTTGAAAGTGACAGTTATGTAGAGACCAGCAATGCCCTGTTTGTACAGGAGAAACTCAAGCCCATTGCTCTACTGATCCCAGAAGATATAAAATGTGATGTAAGTTGGTGTTTGACTTTAACTCAAATGTTTATTTCTGTGTTAGTTCTATACATTGACGAGAATAGAAAGTTAACATGGTGCAATTGACACTATATGGGGCAGATTGTTATGGGATATAATAATATGTTATCTTGTGTTTTACTGAGTGAGTAACTGATGATCTCCTATTGCAGGGCTTGCTGTGTCCCATTCCTCCCATAGAGAGACAGCTCAAGAGACCAGATCTAGATCTGAGCAACGTCACCATTTGGGTAAGATGAAATCATTAACCAACAATATCTTGTACTGAGATAAAATGATTAGGATGGGTTTCATTGTTTGACCCAGGGTCTGACTGGGCCAGCGGGATACCGGGAAAAACCTGGTGGGTCCCAGCTTTTTTGGGCCCCGCTGACCCAGACCCACTCCCTGTACCTGCTCTCCTTACCTCCCTCCCAGACCCCAGTCATCACTGATGCACAGGAGAAAGGTGGGTGTGGGGGAGGGGGTTGTGGGGGTTGTGCTTTGTGGCTAGGGGGCCTGGGGGATGGTGTTTGGGCCCCCAGTCTGATGCTGGTTTGACCAATTACTTTCCATATGCCCAGCAATCAGACTGAAGTATAACTGACCCCTATGTCTGACATAATTGTGTTCATGAAACCCCATGATGCCTGACTGACTGATTTTACTGCCATCACTGATTTAGTGTCCAACTGTCTGACTAACTGATATGTGTCTGTTGTAGGATTTCCAGAGCATTGTACCATATCTCCAGCTCCTCATGACTCCTACTAACAATAAATCTGGTATCAAGGAAGAACTTATGGTAAGCTGCAACTGCTCAGGGAAATAGATGATAAATAGAAAACAATTCATTATCTAAGCCATGCTGCTTATCTGTATTTTACTCTGTAATCAAACAATATAATATATTAATACTATAAAGTGAACATTATTAGGGAAATAATGCTCTTTGTGATGAGTTTCTTTCTCTTCTTTCACATAGGGCTTATTGTCACCAAAAAATTTAGTCATTCTGCTGGACCTTTTGTGTCTCTATTGGTACCACAAAAAGAGCTCGAAAAAGAAGAAAGAAGCTGTCTCTGCTGAGACTGAGAGCAAAGCGGAACCAAGTCTCATTATAAACCACCAAAGTGATGAAGAAAATGAGGATGAGGAAGAACCAAGTCTCATTATAAAACACCAAAGTGATGAAGAAAATGAGGATGAGGATGAGGAAGAACCAAGTCTCAATATAAACCACCAAAGTGATGACGAAAATGAGGATGAGGAAGAACCAAGTCTCATTATAAACCACCAAAGTGATGAAGAAAATGAGGATGAGGAAGTAGAACATATAAGAGAAAGCACAATGAGTGGGCCTAGCGACTGTACTTATTTCTTCCCATATGAGCACCAAGAATCAAAGTCCAAAAAGAAACATTTCGGCTTTAATGTGAGAAAGAGTTTCTGTCACTCTCCAAATAAAACCAGGAAAAATGAAACTAGTTACGGAAAAGAGAGGAAGAAATTCAGCCGACTCTTCCTAAACTTTATCCGCCAAAGCTTCCAAAGAGACACGTGAAGAGGAGACATGTTTTACAATCCTTATGCTGAGAACATTCATTTATTAACAGAAAGGAGCTCTGCAAAGATGAAAAGGAGAATGGGGCCCTAAACAGAAGGGCAAACATTTTAGAATTTCTTAATTATTTTAAAATACTAAATATAATATTGTAATAATATATTTTTATATAAATTATATATATATTTTTTATATGCAAAATTGTAATATATATTTTTAATAAAATGTTAAGTATACAGATTCAGACTTCTCTCTTTTGTTTCTTCTCTGAGATGTTTATGCTGGAGAATGGCTGGTAGGGAAGCGGATATGGGTTTCATTCTGAAATTGAACTAAAGGACAATTGGTGACATTTGTTTATCTTCCTATTGGGTAACAGGCTAAACAAGAGTTGGCAGGGTACTAAACTAGTAAGGGCAAGGCCAGACGTGGCGTTTTTACATTACGTTTTTAAAAAAGCTCAGTTGGGTATAATAACGCCACTGATACACACACATTTTTCATGTGTTTTTTAGCATATACGTTTCTTTTCCCAACATGCACTTCTCATTGTTCTCGTTCCCAATAATTCCGCCGTCTGGAAATAGAAAATAGAAAAACTACAAAAAGGAGCAGGATTGGTCGTCAATACACAACGTAATTACGTCACCGGCCGTAAAACATATATGCGTCATTTATCTGGTGATAATTTGGACGCCATATTTAAAATAAGCTGCATATTTACATAAAGTGTGGTTTCAAACTTGCAGATAGTGATAATTTGAAAACAGATCCGCACACACTCAATTGAATGCAGTTGGGGAAGATGCCCCTTTTTATTATTCCACCAGTAATTCAGAATTAGAATTGCTGGTGGCATAATAAAAGGGGCATCTTCCCCAACTGCGTTCAACTGAGTGTGTGCGGATCTGTTTTCGAATTATTGCTGTTGCTAGGGGACCCAGCCGGGTCTACTGATGGCCAGCACCACCATTGCAGTTAAAGTGAAGTACAAGTGTGCGGCAGAATTCCTTCATTGTGTTCAAACATAGAGATCCCATAGAGTCTATTGATTTAGTAGTTACTTGATGTATTGGCGTTTCTGCAAAAAAAAACGCCAATACTGGCGTCCCGTGGCGAATTTCATCTTGCAAGCGCCCTGTGAGAATTGCCATAGTGCATTTTCCATTTGTAAGTGTTTGAACCGTACGAATCGAAGGAATAACGCATTCGATCAAATTCAATTTGAAGTTTTTACCAAAAAAAAAAAAAAACAGTTGAAGTCACTCCAAATAAGATCTAGGAGGTCCCCCATAGGCTAAAACAGCAATTCAGCAGGTTTAAGATGGCAAATGGTCGAAGTTGAATTTTTAAAGAGATAGTAGATGATAAATTTTAATACTCACATTTTTTTCAAATTCAAATAGAATTTGGACTATTCCCTAGTTGAAGTACACAAAAAATAGCTCAGAATTCAAAATTTAGCATACTCACACACAAGCACTCACTCATACATTAGAACAGGCTTGCACAAACATCACTCATTCATGCTCACTCACTCTAGCATACTCACACACATCAGCCTCCATTAAAACTGGTTTCCATTACTCACATAAAGAAGATGAGTAGGACACATACAGCAAATCCTAGAGGGCTGGATGTGTATCATTAACTATATTAGGAATTATATAGGGGGGCATATAAAAAACATACGTTACGCTCCATGCTATCAGCTGTAAGCCATTATAATGCAACCTATATTATTAGCTTTCAACCTTTAGGGTAAGGGCACACGCTAAGATTCGGGGACATCGCCTCTTCTTCGGACGACTAATCTCCCCGAAAAACCTTCCCGCCGGCGGGATGGCACTTCATTTTCCAAAGTTTCCTCGTGCCATCCCACTAGCAAGTAAGATTCTAGCCGGCGGGAAGGCTTTTTCGGAAGATCAATAGCCCAAAGAAGAAGCGACTAAATCTCCCCAAATCTTAGTGTGTGGCCTTGTACATTTCCCTATATTAGACATATCCACTTACTTATATTCTATGGCTGTTATTATTTGCCAGGGGCTGAACTCCTTCAATTTTCACCCTGATGTGATCTCAGTATTATTACAGTTAAAATATTGACTTTATAGTGAATGCATTGGATAGGTTCAAGAAAGATACCAATTAAGAAAACACAATAATGGGTCATTTCTGCTTGTTTTTACTGGGATAAATGGACACACGTATGTAGCCAATATGGCTTTCTCTAATATTCTGTCTTATTAAATGTATATTTATTTGTATAATATAATGTGTGCTGCATATCAAAGAGCTGATTTTGCAACTAAAATACAGATATCGGATCTGTTATCCAGAAACCCAGTATCCACAAAGCTCAGAATTCTGGAATGGCTGTCTCCAATAGGCTCCATTTTATCCAATTAATCCAGATATTTAAAAATAATTTCCTTTTCTCTATAGTAATACAACAGTAACTTGTACTTGATCCCAACTAAGATATAATCATTAATCAATCAGTATTAGAAGTGAAATCAGCCTATTGGGTTTATTTAATGTATCTAGTAGAGTAGAATATCCAAATCACGGAAAGATCCCTTATGCTGAAAACCCCAGGTCCCGAGCATTCTGGATAATTTATTATACAATGATTTTCATTTTCCCTATACTGAGTGTATACTTACTGTATCTCTAAGCACAAGCCCCTCCCCCCACAGATCTGATGTCACATGACCATGGTTATTATGACATCATAATGGTGCTGCTGACACAAGCTGATATAAGAGCTGCTCACAGCTGGGACTGTCAGATTAGTGACTGCATGCGACCATGAAGTCACTAGTTATCACCCTGCTGATATTCAGTGGATTTTTAAACGTAAGTTCTATTTTTCTAACTTTTACCCTGTTATTGTTTCTTATAATGTGTTCTTGTATTTTTTTAGCGTCTTATTTGATTATTGATAGATTTAAAGATTTAATTTCTGGGTACATCAGTCTAATCCCTCAAATATGAATCCCATATCGATACAGGAGTTTATTTGGATCTAACTTGACTGATGTACAGTAACACAAAGTAATGCAAAATAGGTAATGATAACATGACACAGATAAAAAATAAATAACAACTTCATCTTATGAAATATATATATTAGGGGCTTTCTAATGCCCATTAACAGTTTTCCCCTATACTTTATATTACAGTTCCCCTTATTTGGGCAGCTATGCACAATTTATCTCTTTCTAAGCACCCCCCATAAAATCTATCTTGGCCTGTGGCATTCAATGTCTTATGACAATATTGTTAGTGATGACATCACAATGGTTGCCATGGGTGTGAGTGATGGCATCACAATGGTGATGGCATCACAATGGTTGCCATGGGTGTGAGTGATGACATCACAATGGTGCCCCTGACAAAGCTTATATAAACCCTACTCACAGCTGGGATTGTCAGATTAGTGACTGCATGCGACCATGAAATCACTAATCATCACCCTGCTGATTTTTACTGGAATTTTAAGAGTAAATTATATTTATTTGTACTGGGGAGATATATATGGGCTTTGGATCAGAGCCGTAATGGTTTCTTGTTATTATATTTAGTTCTATTCATGTTAATGGGTTCATATAAGGGAATTGTATCTGAGCCATTGTAGGTTCCTGTTATTAGTGTTATATGTTAATGTACCAGTGTCCTATGGGTTTGCTGAGCGGTTTTTATGCAAAGTACATCACTCTGTCCCAGACATCTGATCCGTGCACTTTTCTCTTACAGGAAAACTATATCAAACAAGATTACAAGGAATATTTTCATATAGAAGTTAAAGACTACAATGTATACAGTCCAGTTTGCCCTGTGACAGTTGAAAGTGACAGTTATGTAGAGACCAGCAATGCCCTGTTTGTACAGGAGAAACTCAAGCCCATTGCTCTACTGATCCCAGAAGATATAAAATGTGATGTAAGTTGGTATTTGACTTTAACTCAAATGTTTATTTCTGTGTTAGTTCTATACATGACGAGAATAGAAAGTTAACATGGTGCAATTGACACTATATGGGGCAGATTGTTATGGGATATAATAATATGTTATCTTGTGTTTTACTGAGTGAGTAACTGATGATCTCCTATTGCAGGGCTTGCTGTGTCCCATTCCTCCCATAGAGAGACAGCTCAAGAGACCAGATCTAGATCTGAGCAACGTCACCATTTGGGTAAGATGAAATCATTAACTAACAATATCTTGTACTGAGATAAAATGATTAGGATGGGTTTCATTGTTTGACCCAGGGTCTGACTGGGCCAGTGTGACACCGGGAAAAAACCTGGTGGGCCCGACTCTTTTGGGCCCCACTGACCCAGACCCACTCCCTGTACCTGCTCTCCTTACCTCCCTCACAGACCCCGGTCATCACTGACGCACAGGAGAAAGGTGGGTGTGGGGGAGGGGGTTGTGGGGGTTGGGCTTTGTGGCTAGGGGGCCCGGGGAATGGTGTTTGGGCCCCCAGTCTGACGCTGGTTGACCAATTACTTTCCATATGCCCAGCAATCAGATTGAAGTATAACTGACCCCTATGTCTGACCTAATTGTGTTCATGAAACCCCATGATGCCTGACTGACTGATTTTACTGCCATCACTGATTTAGTGTCCAACTGTCTGACTAACTGATATGTGTCTGTTGTAGGATTTCCAGAGCGTTGTACCATATCTCCAGCTCCTCATGACTCCTACTAACAATAAATCTGGTATCAAGGAAGAACTTATGGTAAGCTGCAATAGATGATATTTAGAGACTGCCCAGGGAAATAGATGATAAATAGAAAACAATTCATTATCTAAGCCATGCTGCTTATCTGTATTTTACTCTGTAATCAAACAATATAATATATTAATACTATAAAGTGAACATTATTAGGGAAATAATGCTCTTTGTGATGAGTTTCTTTCTCTTCTTTCACATAGGGCTTATTGTCACCAAAAAATTTAGTCATTCTGCTGGACCTTTTGTGTCTCTATTGGTACCACAAAAAGAGCTTGAAAAAGAAGAAAGAAGCTGTCTCTGCTGAGACAGAGAGCAAAGCGGAACCAAGTCTCATTATAAACCACCAAAGTGATGAAGAAAATGAGGATGAGGAAGAACCAAGTCTCATTATAAACCACCAAAGTGATGACGAAAATGAGGATGAGGAAGAACCAAGTCTCATTATAAACCACCAAAGTGATGAAGAAAATGAGGATGAGGAAGTAGAACATATAAGAGAAAGCACAATGAGTGGGCCTAGTGACTGTACTTATTTCTTCCCATATGAGCACCAAGAATCAAAGTCCAAAAAGAAACGTTTCGGCTTTAATGTGAGAAAGAGTTTCTGTCACTCTCCAAATAAAACCAGGAAAAATGAAACTAGTTACGGAAAAGAGAGGAAGAAATTCAGCCGACTCTTCCTAAACTTTATCCGCCAAAGCTTCCAAAGAGACACGTGAAGAGGAGACATGTTTTACAATCCTTATGCTGAGAACATTCATTTATTAACAGAAAGGAGCTCTGCAAAGATGAAAAGGAGAATGGAGCCCTAACCAGAAGGGCAAACGTTTTAGAATTTCTTAATTATTTTAAAATTCTAAATATAATAATGTAATAATATATTTTTATATATAATATATATTTTTTATATGCAAAATTGTAATATATATATTTTTAATAAAATATTAAGTATACAGATTCAGACTTCTCTCTTTTGTTTCTTCTCTGAGATGTTTATGCTGGAGAATGGCTGGTAGGGAAGCGGATATGGGTTTCATTCTGAAATTGAACTAAAGGACAGTTGGTGACATTTGTTTATCTTCCTATTGGGTAACAGGCTAAACAAGAGTTGGCAGGGTACTAAACTAGTAAGGGCAAGGCCAGACGTGGCGTTTTTACGTTGCGTTTTTAAAAAAGCTCAGTCGGGCGTAAATACGCCACTGAAACCACACACGACCGTCAACATGTGTTTTTTGTGTGTTTTTCAGCATATAGGTTTCTTTTCCCAACATGCACTTCTCATTGTTCTCGATCCCAATAATTCCGCTGTCTGGAAATAGAAAATAGAAAAACTATTTACATGCAAAACGGAGCAGGAATGGTCGTCAATACACAACCTAATTACGTCACCGGCCGTAAAACGTATATCTGGTGATAATTTGGATGCCATATTTAAAATAAGCTGCATATTTACGTAAAGTTGCGTCAAACTTGCAGATAGCGATAATTTGAAAACAGATCTGCATACACTCAATTGAATGCAGTTGGGGAAGATGCCCCTTTTTATTATTCCACCAGTAATTCAGAATTAGAATTAGAATTACTGGTGGCATAATAAAAGGGGCATCTTCCCCAACTGCATTCAACTGAGTGTGTGCAGATCTGTTTTCGAATTATTGCTGTTGCTAGGGGACCCAGCCGGGTCTACAGATGACCAGCACCACCATTGCAGTTAAAGTGAAGTACAAGTGTGCGGCAGAATTCCTTCATTGAGTTCAAACATGCAGATCCCATAGACTCTATTGATTTGGTAGTTACTTGATGTATTGGCGTTTCTGCTAAAAACGCCAATACTGGCATCCCGTGGTGAATTTCATCTTGTAAGCGCCCTGTGAGAATTGCCATAGTGCGTTTTCCAATCGTTTCAGTGGTATTGCATGTGTATTTACGCCAGTCAGAGCTTTTTTTAAAAACGCAACGTAAAAACGCCACATCTGGTCTTGTCCTAAGTTATCTTATTTGGTATCACACACAGGAGTTCAAAGGACTGCAGCCAGGAGTAAAACGTTAAACGTTAACTAGAACATCTATAAAAAGAGATTTATCAAGGGTCGAACTTCGAATCGAAAAAAACTTTGAAGTCAAAGTTTTTTTTGGGTCAAATAGGTCAGTTTTCGATCAAATAGGTCCATATTCAGCCGAATTCAAAATCGAAGGAGTAGCACATACGATCGAATTTGATTCAACGTTTTTCCCAAAAAAACTTTGACTTTTCAAAGTCCACTAATTGAATCCAAATAAGTTCTAGGAGGTGTTACTCCTGGCTACAATTACCAAATAAGATGACTTACTAGAGGGATCCACCTTAAACTACGGACTCCGGGCACCTGGGTCAAAGGAGTCTATGCGTAAGAGGTAGTGGTGGGTGAATAAATTTGTGAGACACGACAAATTCAATTTGAAGTTTTTACCAAAAAAAAAACTTTGGTTTTTCAAAGTCACTCCAAATAAGTTCTAGGAGGTCTCCCATAGGCTAAAACAGCAATTCGGCAGGTTTTAGATGGCGAATGGTCGAAGTTGAATTTTTCAAAAAACAGTAGATGATAAATTTCAATATTCACATTTTTTTCAAATTCGAATCGAATTGGTACTATTCCCTAGTTGAAGTACACAAAAAAATAGCTTGAAATTCAATTTTTTTTTATCCGAAAATTCACCTCGACCTTTAATAAATCTACCCCTTAAAGGGCATGTAAAGGCAAAAAAATAAAATCCCATTTTTACTTTCTTTAATGAAAAAGAAACTGATCTCCAATATACTTCAATAAAAAAAATGTGTACCGTTTTTATAATAAACCTGACTGTATGCAGTGACATTCTCCCTTCATTTACTGCTGTGGATAGGAATTGTCTGACAGTCCCTAACTGCTCTGCAGGGAAACAATTGTATATATGAACAACAGGGGGAGCCCCCGCCTTTCTTCCCGGCCATGCAGAACTCAAGCAGCTTTGTTTGTTTCCCTGTAGAACAGTCGGCGACTGTGTAGAGATTTATATTGGATTTTGTTATTGCCTTTACATCCCCTTTACTCTTTCCAACTCCAGCTGCAGGGACAAAGATCATGGAGCCAGATTTAAACTGGGATTCTATTTGAAGGATTATTTTGCTGCAGCCACTAGTTCTGCAGAGTTGGAGAAAGTTTGTATCAAACAATACAAAAACTATAAAATCCACATTAGATTACATGACAACCAAGGACCCAGTGCAGTCTGGATATTCTGCTTCTGGCAGATATTATTTGACTTGTGCTATTTTGATAATTTATGACGATCCCTAAGCAGCCCAGACCACACTGAGCATGTGCACAGTCTTGGTCTTGCAAAGATGTATTACAAAAAAAATACAGCATTTCTAACCTTATTCTACTTTAGACTTTACTTGCCCTTTAAAGTCACACCCATTTATAGTGACACTCACACTAACTTACAGTCAGTCCTGAGTCACAAGCACAAATATAAACACAAGCACTCACTCATACATTAGAACAGGCTTGCACAAACATCACTCGTTCATGCTCACTCACTCTAGCATACTCACACACATCAGCCTCCATTAAAACTGGTTTCCATTACTCACGTAAAGAAGATGAGTAGGACATAAACAGCAAATCCTAGAGGGCTGGATGTGTATCATTAACTATATTAGGAATTATATAGGGGGACATATAAATAAATACGTTATGCTCCATGCTATCAGCTGTAAGCCATTATAATGCAACCTATATTATTAGCTTTGCCCCTTTAGGGTAAGGGCACACACTAAGATTTGGGGACATCGCCTCTTCTTTGGGCGACTAATCTCCCGAAAAGCCTTCCTGCCGGCTAGAATAAAAATTGCATGTGCCCTTATACATTTCCCTATATTAGACATATCCACTTACTTATATTCTATGGCTGATATTATTTGCCAGGGGCTGAACTCTTTCAATGTTCACCCTGATGTGATCTCATTATTATTACAGTTAAAATATTGACTTTATAGTGAATGCATTGGATAGGTTCAAGAAATATACCAATTAAGAAAACACAATAAAGGGTCATTTCTGATTGTTTTTACTGCGATAAATGGACACACATTGTATGTAGCCAATATGGCTTTCTCTAATATTCTGTCTTATTAAATGTATATTTATTTGTATAATATAATGTGTGCTGCATATCAAAGAGCTGAGTTTGCAACTAAAATACAGATATCGGATCTGTTATCCGGAAACCCATTATCCACAAAGCTCAGAATTCTGGAATTGCTGTCTCCAATAGGCTCCATTTTATCCAATTAATCCAGATTTTTAAAAATGATTTCCTTTTTCTCTGTAATAATACAACAGTAACTTTTACTTGATCATAACTAAGATATAATCATTAATCAATCATTATTAGAAACGAAACCAGCCTATTGGGTTTATTTAATATGTCTAGCAGACTAGAAAATCCATACTACGGAAAGATCCGTTATCCGGAAAAACCCCAGGTCACGGGCATTTGGGATAATTTATTATACAATGGTTTTCATTTTCCCTATACTGAGTGTAGACTTACTGTATCTCTAAGCACAAGCCCCTCCCCCACAGATCTGATGTCACATGACCATGGTTATTATGACATCATAATGGTGCTGCTGACACAAGCTGATATAAGAGCTGCTCACAGCTGGGACTGTCAGATTAGTGACTGCATGCGACCATGAAGTCACTAGTTATCACCCTGCTGATATTCAGTGGATTTTTAAACGTAAGTTCTAGTTTTTTTAACTTTCACCCTGTTATTGTTTCTTATAATGTGTTATTGTATTTTTTTAGCATCTTATTTGATTATTGATAGATTTAAAGATTTACTTTCTGGGTACATCAGTCTAATCCCTCAAATATGAATCCCATATCGATACAGGAGTTTATTTGGATCTAACTTGACTGATGTACAGTAACACAAAGTAATGCAAAATAGGTAATGATAACATGACACAGATAGAAAATAAATAACAACTTCATCTTATGAAATATATATATTAGGGGCTTTCTAATGCCCATTAACAGTTGTTCCATATTTCCCCTACACTTTATATTACAGTTCCCCTTATTTTGGCAGCTATGCACAATTTATCTCTTTCTAAGCACCCCCCATAAAATCTAACTTGGCCTGTGGCATTCAATGTCTTTTGATAATATTGTTAGTGATGACAGCACAATGGTTGCCATTGGTGTGAGTGATGACATCACAATGGTGATGGCATCACAATGGTTGCCATGGGTGTGAGTGATGACATCACAATGGTGCCCCTAACAAAGCTTATATAAACCCTACTCACAGCTGGGATTGTCAGATTAGTGACTGCATGCGACCATGAAATCACTAATCATCACCCTGCTGATTTTTACTGGAATTTTAAGAGTAAATTATATTTATTTGTACTGGGGAGATAAATATGGGCTTTGGATCGGAGCCGTAATGGTTCCCTGTTATTATATTTAGTTCTATTCATGTTAATATAAGGGAATTGTATCTGAGCCATTGTAGGTTCCTGTTATTAGTGTTATATGTTAATATACCAGTGTCCTATGGGTTTGCTGAGCGGTTTTTATGCAAAGTACATCACTCTGTCCCAGACATCTGATCCATGCACTTTTCTCTTACAGGAAAACTATATCAAACAAGATTACAAGGATTATTTTCATATAGAAGTTAAAGACTACAATGTATACAGTCCAGTTTGCCCTGTGACAGTTGAAAGTGACAGTTATGTAGAGACCAGCAATGCCCTGTTTGTACAGGAGAAACTCAAGCCCATTGCTCTACTGATCCCAGAAGATATAAAATGTGATGTAAGTTGGGATTTGACTTTGACTCAAATGTTTATTTCTGTGTTAGTTCTATACATTGACGAGAATAGAAAGTTAACATGGTGCAATTGACACTATATGGGGCAGATTGTTATGGGATATAATAATATGTTATCTTGTGTTTTACTGAGTGAGTAACTGATGATCTCCTATTGCAGGGCTTGCTGTGTCCCATTCCTCCCATAGAGAGACAGCTCAAGAGACCAGATCTAGATCTGAGCAACGTCACCATTTGGGTAAGATGAAATCATTAACCAACAATATCTTGTACTGAGATAAAATGATTAGGATGGGTTTCATTGTTTGACCCAGGGTCTGACTGGGCCAGCGGGATACTGGGAAAAACCTGGTGGGTCCCAGCTTTTTTGGGCCCCGCTGACCCAGACCCACTCCCTGTACCTGCTCTCCTTACCTCCCTCCCAGACCCCAGTCATCACTGACGCACAGGAGAAAGGTGGGTGTGGGGGAGGGGGTTGTGGGGGTTGTGCTTTGTGGCTAGGGGCCTGGGGGATGGTGTTTGGGCCCCCAGTCTGATGCTGGTTTGACCAATTACTTTCCATATGCCCAGCAATCAGACTGAAGTATAACTGACCCCTATGTCTGACCTAATTGTGTTCATGAAACCCCATGATGCCTGACTGACTGATTTTACTGCCATCACTGATTTAGTGTCCAACTGTCTGACTAACTGATATGTGTCTGTTGTAGGATTTCCAGAGCGTTGTACCATATCTCCAGCTCCTCATGACTCCTACTAACAATAAATCTGGTATCAAGGAAGAACTTATGGTAAGCTGCAACTGCTCAGGGAAATAGATGATAAATAGAAAACAATTCATTATCTAAGCCATGCTGCTTATCTGTATTTTACTCTGTAATCAAACAATATAATATATTAATACTATAAAGTGAACATTATTAGGGAAATAATGCTCTTTGTGATGAGTTTCTTTCTCTTCTTTCACATAGGGCTTATTGTCACCAAAAAATTTAGTCATTCTGCTGGACCTATTGTGTCTCTATTGGTACCACAAAAAGAGCTTGAAAAAGAAGAAAGAAGCTGTCTCTGCTGAGACAGAGAGCAAAGCGGAACCAAGTCTCATTATAAACGACCAAAGTGATGAAGAAAATGAGGATGAGGAAGAACCAAGTCTCATCATAAACCATCAAAGTGATGAAGAAAATGAGGATGAGGATGAGGAAGAACCAAGTCTCAATATAAACCACCAAAGTGATGACGAAAATGAGGAAGAACCAAGTGATGAAGAAAATGAGGATGAGGAAGTAGAACATATAAGAGAAAGCACAATGAGTGGGCCTAGCGACTGTACTTATTTCTTCCCATATGAGCACCAAGAATCAAAGTCCAAAAAGAAACGTTTCGGCTTTAATGTGAGAAAGAGTTTCTGTCACTCTCCAAATAAAACCAGGAAAAATGAAACTAATTACGGAAAAGAGAGGAAGAAATTCAGCCAACTCTTCCTAAACTTTATCCGCCAAAGCTTCCAAAGAGACACGTGAAGAGGAGACATGTTTTACAATCCTTATGCTGAGAACATTCATTTATTAACAGAAAGGAGCTCTGCAAAGATGAAAAGGAGAATGGAGCCCTAAACAGAAGAATTTCTTAATTATTTTAAAATTCTAAATATAATATTGTAATTATATATTTTTATATATAATATATATATTTTTTTATGTGTAAAATTGTAATATATATATTTTTAATAAAATGTTAAGTATACAGATTCAGACTTCTCTCTTTTGTTTCTTCTCTGAGATGTTTATGCTGGAGAATGGCTGGTAGGGAAGCGGATATGGGTTTCATTCTGAAATTGAACTAAAGGACAGTTGGTGACATTTGTTTATCTTCCTATTGGGTAACAGGCTAAACAAGAGTTGGCAGGGTACTAAACTAGTAAGGGCAAGGCCAGACGTGGTGTTTTTATGTTGCGTTTTTAAAAAAGCTCAGTCGGGCGTAAATACGCCACTGAAACCACACACGACCATAGGCGGAGGGTGATTTTTTTGCTTGGGGAGGCTACGTGCGCAGCGGCAAAATATAAACCCCACCAATGTTTACTGTTTATTTTAACAAGGTTTTAAAGAGAACCATAGCACTAGGACAGCATTTTTTGCAAGACTTAGAACAATAGTATATTAAGATTATATTGCAGTAGACCAATACTTGGCTGGTTGTTATGCATTGATTACGAGATCGTAAGCAAATTTTGCACCAGTTACTACATTTCCAACATGACTGCTGAAAAGTAAAGTAACCAAGTAGTGGACATGAAGTATGTTTTAGTATCACTCATTGCCAGGATGTACACTGTCATTGTCATTTCTATCACAATATACCAAGACAGAAATGGTTAATGACGTCACAATCATATGATTTGAAAAGGGTAGTGGGTGCTATATGTCAAGAACAATACAGTAAGCAGCAGCAGTAGCAGTATTTACTTGCAACCGAAGCAGATCCACTGCAACCTCAAGCACATTATACAGTGAAAAGTCAGTGCTGACACAATAAGTACACTATTGTCATCATTTACGTCTTTCCTTAGTAAATAAAATACACCAATATGGAGGATGCCCATGAAACTATATTCTGCCAATTTTATTTATGCTCTCTACTTTCTGGGTTCTTGCCCTAAAACATTTTTTTATTAGTTATAATCTAATCATGAGTAGTCAATGAGGGTTCTATGCAGTGTGGCCATGTATTATAAGGGATAATGTACCCCCTACTGTAAATGATAATGATATTAGAAGTCACTGAGGGGTTGTTCTGTGACCATATAAAGGCACAAGGCTGCAGGCTGAGTTATGCAGGGAACTCTGAGTATCACTCATGTATTATAAGGGATAATGTACCCCCTACTGTAAATGATAAGGATATTAGAAGTCACTGAGGGGTTGTTCTGTGACCATATAAAGGCACAAGGCTGCAGGCTGAGTTATACAGGGAACACTAAGGGGCCGATTCACGAAGGGTCGAATTTCGAAGTTAAAAATACTTCGAAATTCGACCCTCGAATTGAAATCCTTCGACTTCGAATATCGAAGTCGAAGGATTTAGCGCTAATCCTGCGATCGAACGATCGAAGGATTTTTCGTTCGATCGAACGATTAAATCCTTCGAATCGAACGATTCGAAGGATTTTAATCAAACGATCGAAGGAAAATCCTTCGATCAAAAAAAGGTTAGCAAGCCTATGGGGACCTTCCCCATAGGCTAACATTGACTTCGGTAGGTTTTATCTGCCGAAGTAGGGGGTCGAAGTTTTTTTTAAAGGGCAAGTACTTCGACTATCGAATGGTCGAATAGTCGAACGATTTTTACTTCGAATCGTTCGATTTCGTTCGACTTCGATCGAATTCGAACGAATTTAACCAATTCGATGGTCGAAGTACCCAAAAAAAACTTCGAAATTCTAAGTTTTTTTCATTCGAACCCTTCACTCGAGCTGAGTGAATCGGCCCCTGAGTATCACTCATGTATTATAAGGGATAATGTACCCCCTACTGTAAATGATAAGGATATTAGAAGTCACTGAGGGGTTGTTCTGTGACCATATAAAGGCACAAGGCTGCAGGCTGAGTTATACAGGGAACTCTGAGTATCACTCATGTATTATAAGGGATAATGTACCCCCTACTGTAAATGATAAGGATATTAGAAGTCACTGAGGGGTTGTTCTGTGACCATATAAAAGCAAAAGGCTGCAGGCTGAGTCACACAGGGAACTCTGAGTATCACTCATGTATTATAAGGGATAATGTACCCCCTACTGTAAATGATAAGGATATCATCAAGAAGTCACTGAACCCTGAAACATTGATGTAGTTAAATTGCCCAATTGCATTTAAGTGTTAACAGGGCTCTGGGATCTGAACTTCCGGGGCCCCCCAAACACATGCGTAAAGCCAGCAGGCACCAATAATCAATTTTTTTGGAGCTTGGCAAATTAGGGTACCAGGCCAGTCTGACCCCTATGTGTTGGTGTACCTGCACCCCAGCAGTATAGTACAGTGATATTCCAGGCAACAACAACAGACAGATGCCAATCATGCATGAGAAAAGTTTAACACCCTCTGTACCTTTTTAGTTAGCTGTTCTCCTTCCCTGAGCTCCATGACCTTAGTTGAATCTTTACTTCAGATGTATTATAAGGTGGTTTTTTTGCTTGACGATGGTGAATGCAAAGAAACAGTTCTGGAGTTGATCCACAACAGCTTTAATGGGACCCCCCAGGAGCCACTCCCTCAACCGACTATTAACAGACTCTCTGTGAGTATGGACCTTTTCCTACTTCTCCCTACTGTTGGTAATTAATGATATGCTGGATCGTTCTTCACCACATATAGCTGACAATATATTTCCCTGGTTCATTCTTTCCTGGTCACTTGACAACGGCAGGGAATTCTAACTATAGCTCTTGCTTTCTACTCCTTTGTTCTACCCTTGACAAAATATTGTTATCTTATTTACCTTTTTTTTCTTGGTCATGATTTTGTTTTAATTCTTTTACTTGTATTCTGGAAAAACAAATAAAAACATTTGTGAAAAGAAAAAAAAAAAAAAAAGTTCTGATCATTCAAGTTGAAGCGGGACACATACATTCCAGCTCCCATACTCCTCTCCTAACCTGCGTGACCCATCCAAGTTTCTGCAGCGTGAAATGTTAATTATGGAAAGTCTTTATTGCTGAAGATTTTTTTTCATTCTGCTCTGATTGCGCTCCTCCTTGCTCTGCTTCTTTGAATTTCCCGCACAACCGATAAGCATAGCTCAGCCAATAGGCTCGTGCGCTTACAGCAGAAAGTGTAAGTATTCCACCAACCCCGTTCCGACATCTACGTCTGCATTGATGCCTGTTACAAACGCAGGGTTAGCCTAGTCGCAGCTCCGTCAGTCTATGTTGGTGCATCTCACAGCGTGTTCCCAGCTCTAGCGAGGTGATATGTGACAGTACAGCAGCAATCAATCGCATACCTCGGCTGCTGTTTACTGTCTCTGCCCCAGTGTTTTATGGCAGTCAAAAGCATCGTCTTTGATGAGGAGGGGGGTATGTTTTTAGCAGGCTTATCTTGTGAACTCAAGTGCCAGCAAACTTTTTCTGCATGATCAATCCGTTTTGGGGAGGCTTAGTCTCCCTAAGCCTTAATGAAAATCCGCCTATGCACACGACCGTCAACATGCGTTTTTTGTGTGTTTTTCAGCACGTAGGTTTCTTTTCCCAACATGCCCTTCTCATTGTTCTCATTCCCAATAATTCTGCTGTCTGGAAATAGAAAATAGAAAAAATATTTACATGCAAAAAGGAACAGGAATGGTCTACAATACACAATGTAATTACGCTAACGACCGTAAAATGTATATATGTCATTTATCTGGCGATGATTTGGACGCCATATTTAAAATAAGCTGCATATTTGCGTAAAGCGTGGTTTCAAACCTGCAGATAGCGATAATTTGAAAACAGATCCGCACACACTCAATTGAATGCAGTTGGGGAAGATGCCCCTTTTTATGTGTCATCTTATTTGGTATCACACACAGAAGTTCAAAGGACTGCAGCCAGGAGTAAAACTTTAAACGTTTATTAGAACATCCATGAAAAGATCATAGGGGCAGATTTATCAAGGGTCGAACTTCGAATTGAAAAAAACTTCTAAATTTGAAGTCAAAATTTTTTTTTCGGTCGAATAGGTTCGAAACGTACGAATCGAAGGAATAACACATTCAATCAAATTCAACCAAAAAAAAAAAAACAGTTGAAGTCACTCCAAATAAGTTCTAGGAGGTCCCCCATAGGCTAAAACAGCAATTCGCCAGGTTTAAGATGGCAAATGGTCGAAGTTGAATTTTTAAAGAAACAGTACATGATAAATTTTAATATTCACATTTTTTTCAAATTCAAATCGAATTTGGACTATTCCATAGTTGAAGTACACAAAAAATAGCTCGAAATTCAAATTTTTTTCATTAGAAAATTCATCTCAACCATTGATAAATCGGTCCCTTAAAGTCACACCCATTTATAGTGACACTCACACTAACTTAGTCAGTCCTGAGTCACAAGCACAAATATAAACACAAGCACTCACTCATACATTAGAACAGGCTTGCACAAACATCACTCGTTCATGCTCACTCACTCTAGCATACTCACACACATCAGCCTCCATTAAACCTGGTTTCCAGTACTCACGTAAAGAAGATGAGTAGGACACACAAACAGCAAATCCTAGAGGGCTGGATGTGTATCATTAACTATATTAGGAATTATATAGGGGGGCATATAAATAAATACAATACTCTCCATGCTATCAGCTGTAAGCCATTATAATGCAACCTATATTATTAGCTTTGCCCCTTTAGGGTAAGGGTACACGGTAAGATTCGGGAACATCGCCACTTCTTCAGGCGACTAATCTCCCCAAAAATAATTCCCGCCGGCGGGATGGCACTTCATTTTCCAAAGTTTCCTTGTGCCATCCCGCTGGCAAGATTCTAGCTGGCGGGAAGGCTTTTTCGGAAGATCAATAGCCCAAAGAAGAGGCGACTAAATCTCCCCAAATCTTAGCATGTGGCCTTGTACATTTCCCTATATTAGACATATCCACTTACTTATATTCTATGGCTGTTATTATTTGCCAGGGACTGAACTCTTTCAATGTTAACCCTGATGTGATCTCATTATTATTACAGTTAAAATATTGACTTTATAGTGGATGCATTGGATAGGTTCAAGAAAGATACCAATTAAGAAAACACAATAAAGGGTCATTTCTGCTTGTTTTTACTGGGATAAATGGACACACATTGTATGTAGCCAATATGGCTTTCTCTAATATTCTGTCTTATTAAATGTATATTTATTTGTATGATATAACTTGTGCTGCATATCAAAGAACTGAGTTTGCAACTAAATACAGATATCAGATCTGTTATCCGGAAACCCATTATCCACAAAGCTCCAATAGGCTCCATTTTATCCAATTAATCCAGATTTTTAAAAATGATTTCCTTTTTCTCTGTAATAATACAATAGTAACTTGTACTTGATCCCAACTAAGATATAATTTTTAACCAATCATTATTAGAAACAAAACCAGCCTATTGGGTTTATTTAATGTCTAGTAGACTAGAAAATCCAAATTACGGAAAGATCCCTTATCCAGAAAACCCCAGGTCCTGAGCAGTCTGGATAATTTATTATACAATGATTTTCAATTTCCCTATACTGAGTGTAGACTTACTGTAGCTCTAAGCAGACGCCCCTCCCCCACAGATCTGATGTCACATGACCATGGTTATTATGACATCATAATGGTGCTGCTGACACAAGCTGATATAAGAGCTGCTCACAGCTGGGACTGTCAGATTAGTGACTGCATGCGACCATGAAGTCACTAGTTATCACCCTGCTGATATTCAGTGGATTTTTAAACGTAAGTTCTATTTTTTTTAACTTTCACCCTGTTATTGTTTCTTATAATGTGTTATTGTATTTTTTTTAGCATCTTATTTGATTATTGATAGATTTAAAGATTTACTTTCTGGGTACATCAGTCTAATCCCTCAAATATGAATCCCATATCGATACAGGAGTTTATTTGGATCTAACTTGACTGATGTACAGTAACACAAAGTAATGCAAAATAGGTAATGATAACATGACACAGATAAAAAATAAATAACAAATTCATCTTATGAAATATATATATTAGGGGCTTTCTAATGCCCATTAACAGTTGTTCCATATTTCCCCTACACTTTATATTACAGTTCCCCTTATTTGGGCAGCTATGCACAATTTATCTCTTTCTAAGCACCCCCCATAAAATCTAACTTGGCTTGTGGCATTCAATGTCTTTTGATAATATTGTTAGTGATGACAGCACAATGGTTGCCATGGGTGTGAGTGATGACATCACAATGGTGATGGCATCACAATGGTTGCCATGGGTGTGAGTGATGACATCACAATGGTGCCCCTGACAAAGCTTATATAAGACCTACTCACAGCTGGGATTGTCAGATTAGTGACTGCATGCGACCATGAAATCACTAATCATCACCCTGCTGATTTTTACTGGAATTTTAAGAGTAAATTATATTTATTTGTACTGGGGATATATATATGGGCTTTGGATCGGAGCCGTAATGGTTCCCTGTTATTATATTTAGTTCTATTCATGTTAATGGGTTCATATAAGGGAATTGTATCTGAGCCATTGTAGGTTCCTGTTATTAGTGTTATATGTTAATGTACCAGTGTCCTATGGGTTTGCTGAGCGGTTTTTATGCAAAGTACATCACTCTGTCCCAGACATCTGATCCATGCACTTTTCTCTTACAGGAAAACTATATCAAACAAGATTACAAGGATTATTTTCATATAGAAGTTAAAGACTACAATGTATACAGTCCAGTTTGCCCTGTGACAGTTGAAAGTGACAGTTATGTAGAGACCAGCAATGCCCTGTTTGTACAGGAGAAACTCAAGCCCATTGCTCTACTGATCCCAGAAGATATAAAATGTGATGTAAGTTGGTATTTGACTTTAACTCAAATGTTTATTTCTGTGTTAGTTCTATACATTGACGTGAATAGAAAGTTAACATGGTGCAATTGACACTATATGGGGCAGATTGTTATGGGATATAATAATATGTTATCTTGTGTTTTACTGAGTGAGTAACTGATGATCTCCTATTGCAGGGCTTGCTGTGTCCCATTCCTCCCATAGAGAGACAGCTCAAGAGACCAGATCTAGATCTGAGCAACGTCACCATTTGGGTAAGATGAAATCATTAACCAACAATATCTTGTACTGAGATAAAATGATTAGGATGGGTTTCATTGTTTGACCCAGGGTCTGACCAGCGGGACACCGGGAAAAAACATGGTGGGGCCCGGCTCTTTTGGGCCCCCGCTGACCCAGACCCACTCCCTGTACCTGCTCTCCTTACCTCCCTCCCAGACCCCGGTCATCACTGACGCACAGGAGAAAGGGGGGCATGGGGAAGGGGGTTGTAAGTAAGTTGGGCTTTTGGACTGACTGATTTTACTGCCATCACTGATTTAGTGTCCAACTGTCTGACTAACTGATATGTGTCTGTTGTAGGATTTCCAGAGCATTGTACCATATCTCCAGCTCCTCATGACTCCTACTAACAATAAATCTGGTATCAAGGAAGAACTTATGGTAAGCTGCAATCGATGATATTTAGAGACTGCCCAGGGAAATAGATGATAAATAGAAAACAATTCATTATCTAAGCCATGCTGCTTATCTGTATTTTACTCTGTAATCAAACAATATAATATATTAATGCTATAAAGTGAACATTATTAGGGAAATAATGCTCTTTGTGATGAGTTTCTTTCTCTTCTTTCACATAGGGCTTATTGTCACCAAAAAATTTAGTCATTCTGCTGGACCTTTTGTGTCTCTATTGGTACCACAAAAAGAGCTTGAAAAAGAAGAAAGAAGCTGTCTCTGCTGAGACAGAGAGCAAAGCGGAACCAAGTCTCATTATAAACCACCAAAGTGATGAAGAAAATGAGGATGAGGAAGAACCAAGTCTCATTATAAACCACCAAAGTGATGAAGAAAATGAGGATGAGGAAAAACCAAGTCTCATTATAAACCTCCAAAGTGATGACGAAAATGAGGAAGAACCAAGTGATGAAGAAAATGAGGATGAGGAAGTAGAACATATAAGAGAAAGCACAATGACTGGGCCTAGCGACTGTACTTATTTCTTCCCATATGAGCACCAAGAATCAAAGTCCAAAAAGAAACATTTCGGCTTTAATGTGAGAAAGAGTTTCTGTCACTCTCCAAATAAAACCAGGAAAAATGAAACTAGTTACGGAAAAGAGAGGAAGAAATTCAGCCGACTCTTCCTAAACTTTATCCGCCAAAGCTTCCAAAGAGACACGTGAAGAGGAGACATGTTTTACAATCCTTATGCTGAGAACATTCATTTATTAACAGAAAGGAGCTCTGCAAAGATGAAAAGGAGAATGGAGCCCTAAACAGAAGGGCAAACGTTTTAGAATATCTTAATTATTTTAAAATTCTAAATATAATATTGTAATAATTTATTTTTATATATAATATATATATTTTTCATATGCAAACTTGTAATATATATATTTTTAATAAAATGTTAAGTATACAGATTCAGACTTTTCTCTTTTGTTTCTTCTCTGAGATGTTTATGCTGGAGAATGGCTGGTAGGGAAGCGGATATGGGTTTCATTCTGAAATTGAACTAAAGGACAGTTGGTGACATTTGTTTATCTTCCTATTGGGTAACAGGCTAAACAAGAGTTGGCAGGGTACTAAACTAGTAAGAGCAAGGCCAGACGTGGCGTTTTTACATTGCGTTTATAAAAAAGCTCAGTCGGAAGTAAATACGCCACGTCAACACACGCGACCGTCAACATGTGTTTTTCGTGTGTTTTTCAGCATATAGGTTTCTTTTCCCAACATGCACTTCCCATTGTTCTCATTCCCAATAATTCCACTGTCTGGAAATAGAAAAACTATTTACATGCAAAAAGAAGCAGGAATGGTCGTCAATACACAACGTAATTACGTTACCGGCTGTAAACCGTATATGCGTCATTTATCTGGTGATAATTTGGATGCCATATTTAAAATAAGCTGCGTATTTGCGTAAAGTGTGGTTTCAAACTTGCAGATAGCGATAATTTGAGAACAGATCCGCACACACTCAACTGAATGCAGTCGGGGAAGATGCCCCTTTTTATTATTCCGCCAATAATTCAGAATTAGAATTGCTGGTGGCATAATAAAAGGGCATCTTCCCCAACTGCATTCAACTGAGTGTGTGCGGATCTGTTTTCAAATTATCGCTGTTGCTAGGGGACCCAGCCAGGTCTACGGATGACCAGCACCACCATTGCAGTTAAAGTGAAGTACAAGTGTGCGGCAAAATTCCTTCATTGTGTTCAAACATGCAGATCCCATAGAGTCTATCACTCGCTGGACAGATTCGCCCATCACTAGTAAGCGGCTTTTGTTTTTGAGTTAACCAGATGCTGCTGATTGGACGAGCGGTGAGCTGATTTATTACCTGTACAAAGCAGACTTTTCTGAAGTTATAAACCTCTGTATAAAATAATGTTGACGTTGAACCTTTAAGTGTTCAGTTAACTGGCTGTGTATAGTGAAGTTGTAGATCTGGATAGGCTGTATTTTTGTGGATCTATATAGGGTACTAAACTAGATTAGACAGTATAATACACAGTGGGATACAGTAAGGATGCCACTTATCAATAAAAAAACACGTATATAATGTTTTGTTTACTCTAACAATAGCTGATTGTGCAGAAAATGCTAATAAGCCTAATACCATGGTCTCACAAAGTTATTTATATAACACAAATGCAGGGATAGAAAAGATTAACACTTGAATCCATTTCAATGGCTCAGATGGAGCAGGAGCACTTTCAGGGAGTGGAGCCACTGCTTTGCCCCAGGTAACCAGCAGAAGCCAAAGTGAGTGTCCTTTTTGATCATAATGTCCACAAGAGCCCCAATTAAAAGTAGACAAGTGAAAGCCAAGTGTAGCTCTTCCCTCGGCATCTTTGGACAATTGTCAGCCTTCCAAATGTTCCTGTGGCCCTCCTGTCTGTATCACAAAGAAATGTATAAATGCACCATCCCCATGTATAATATAGGCAGGTTGTGGTGTGCTGGGTCAATGTAATAGAGCAGGGGTCCCCACCCTTTTTTACCTGTGAGCCACATTCAAATGTAAAAAGGGTTTTGAGCAACACAAGCATGAAAAAGTCCCTTGGGGTGCCAAGTAAGGACTGTGATTGGCTATTTGGTAGTCCCTATGTGGACTGGCAGCCTACAAGAGGCTCTACTTGGCACATTACTTAGTTTTTATGCAAATAAAACTTGCTTCCAAGCCTGGAATTCAAAAATAAGCACCTGCTTTGAGGACCCTGAAAGCAACATCCAAGGGGTTGGAGAGCAACATGTTGCTCACGAGCTACTGCTTGGGGATCACTGTAATAGAGAAATACCATAACCTTGCACCCCCCACCCATCCCCGTAACAAACAATATCAGGGGAAATCAGAAAATAAAGGGTACATTTTATTAGTATTACTAAAACATAATTTTCAACTGGTAGGTCTTTGCATCTTCGTGGATTTAATGTGCACACCTTTTTGTTTTACCCAATAACAACTGCAAAGGAAGGTATTTGTAGGTTTAAAACAAATACTCCCCACAGCCTTATTTCTCTTTTCCTATAATTGACTGAGGCCTATTACTGTATATCTTTCACTGTGGGAGTTTCTTGTCCAAAATCTTACTGGTTAAGAAGCAACATACAGGTATAAAAACAGAGAATTGGAGAATATCTGAGTAATAAAGGAAGGGGGGAAACAGGAGAAAATCATTTTATTTGTAAGAACATTCTGATTCTGTACATGGAGGAAATATTGATGGTTTATTGCTATTGATTGGAAACCAGTGTGAAGGAGAGGTGGGGAAGGGACAACAGGTTACATTCTAAATAACAGGAGTAGTCTTATGATTACTGTACATTACACCCTAAGCCCCAAATGTAATAAAAGGCACTAAGTTTGCCCAGGTTAGTGATGAGCCAGGTATGGATTTGTGGTGAAATTCTGCATATCGTCACATACGGATTTGTTTGCAAAACTGTGGTAAAAATTCACAGAGACAAAAAAGTTGCCAAGACAAAATTGTCGTAGAGACAAAAAAGTTGCCATAAGAAAAAACACCCATTGACTTTAATGCATTTGGACAAAAAGTTGCATAGACAATAAAAGTTGGCAAGATAAAATAAGTTGCCTAGATAAAAAGTCGCCAGAAGGAAAAAATGGCCATTGACTTTAATGCAATTACACAAAAAGTTGCTGACACCAAAAGTTGGCTAGACAAAAGAAGTCACTGAGACAAAAAAGTCAACACAAGAAAAAACACCCATTGACTTTAATGCATTTGAACAAAAAGTTGCAGAGACAAAAAACAGTTGCCAAGGCAAAAGAAGTCGCAGAGATAAAAAAGTCTCCACAAAAATAACTCCCATTGAGTTTAATGCGATTGGAGTGAGAAAAAAAATTGTGTGCATATAAAATTGCTGCCCGAAGTTGCCTCTGGAGGAAACTTCGGGCGACTTAGTGATATGTTTGTTGGTCATAGCACCAGCGATTTCAACTATTTCAAAAGTGTAGGCATTTTTGGGAGATTTGCCACCCACAGTGGCTCATGAATAGTTGCAGGTGACAAATCTCCCCATCTGCCACTGCCCTTAGCATTAAATATACGATTCATGGGGAAAAAATTGTAAATGGGCCTCTTTTTGATCTTATTAATTATGAAATTAATTGATTTATTATGAAAAAAGCCCAATAAGATGGTAGGAGAGTAGAATTAAACGTGATAGGAGGTTGGAGAATGATATGGGTTGGAGTAGACAATAGCAATGCAGACAGCCTTGTGTGGGGAAAAAGCTTGATAAAATTGCAAAAAAAATCTGAATCTTTGATTTTTTCGGATTTGTTGACGAAAACTGTGACTTTTTCGGATCTGGCGCCAGAAACCTCTGACTTTTTCCGATTTGATGCCTGAAAACCACAAAATCTTTAGATAATTGAATGAAACCCAGTGCAGATCAGGGGGCAGATCAACAAGACATCTGCCATTGACTTCTACATGAACTCAGCAAGCTTGAGTTGGACCTTTTTATTCAGACTTTTAACACCATGGAGGTTTAATAAATCTCGAAAATGTTTAGGTTTTTTTCTACAATAAAATGGTGTTTTTCCCCTTTAAAAGTCCGACCAGATAAAACCAGACTTTATTAAATAACCCCCTTAAGGTATGAAGATCCAGATTATAGAAAGATCTGTTATACGGAAAGCCCCAGGTCCCGAGCATTCTGGATAACAGATCCCATACCTGTGTAGGGAATTAGTGCAAAACCCTTGTACTTATCCCTGTAAGCAGGGCTCAGACATAGAGCCAGTGTCTGTGTGTTGTAAGCCGTTACCTAGCAACCAGCTGTTCAGGGATCTCAGTGTAACAGGAAGTGACACAGCAGCTAGTGAGTGGCTGGCAGGAAGAGGAAGTCACAGATACTGGCAAAAGAGAAAAGCCTGGCATAGAGAACCACATGGAGGTGGAGGCCCTGCGCTGGTAAGTACCAGGAATCCAGTCTCTCCCAATACCACTGCGGAGTGGCTCAGGTGTGTCCCTTGTCATCAGGTAAGCGCCTCACGTGAAGTGTAACACCGACAAAGAGGCGTCAAAAGGGTTACACCTTTATACTTTATAACCCCTTTATTTGCTACAAACAGCTTTGATCTGCAATAAATCACAATGTTGTACCATGGATAGTGCTGTGCCATATACTAGAGTATTGGAGAAGACAATAGGCCAGAGTCAGTTGCATGAGAACATCACATCAGGCACATTGAATAAAGGCTATGGAGAAATGTGGAATTACATAAGGAGATAAGTTCTTTTCATGGAACTGATTTTGGACTAATATAGGGCAGAAGGGAATTTAGTAATAAGTCAGTAAAAGGTTCATTTGGTTTTATTTCTCATCCCATAATAAGTCACTGGTACTAAATACACTTTATGGCCAAGGTTGGGTTTTCTAGGATTGGTGCACAAAAAAATACATATCACTAAACACAAGCAGGTTGTTATTCCTTCACTGTTTCCCATCTGCAAGAACGAAATCTCATTATTAGTTGGAATCCTTGCAACAAATATTTCTGAGTTTGCTTCAAAAGCCTCACTTTAAACCACTCATGTCGTGCGTCCCCACTCATCTTCCCCCCCAGGAAAGGCCACTGATTATAGAGCTCTTCAGGGGGGGCAACTACTTTCTGTTTTAAAAAAAAAAGTATCAAGTCGCATCTGGGGGGGGCGCAGAGCTGATTAGAAGCTTCTCTCAGTACAATGATCAGTAAATGGCTCCTCACACAAGAAATACAGGCACCTTCCCTGTCCCTCCACAAAGGCAGGAACTAGGTTTGCCACCCGGCCGGTATTTTACCGGCCTAGCCGGTAAAATACCTGCCAAGGCCGGAGCTGGTATTAGAAATTTACCGGCAATGTAGCTGCCGGTAAATTTGTAATACGATCAAAAGGAGCCCTCGGCCTGCCCCCAATACCCTGCAACTTACCTTTTTCTTTGCCTCTTCTAGTGTCCACGGGTCTCCGTTGTATGGCCCCGCCCTTTTGACATCACGCCCCACCCCTTTTGATGTCACGCCCGCCACTTTTGAGGCCCCGCCCCCCAGCAGCCGGTAAAATTTTTTATAAAAGGTGGCAACCCTAGCAGGAACATAGGATCAGCACTAACTGATAAAGAGATATATCTAACAGAATATGAACATCATTTAGACAAACATTGCAATAATATTACACTCATACAGAACCAAAATATCCCCCGTCCACTGGCCAAATATCCTGATATAGGAAAGGGTTGGAAGAGTTATTGCCTCCTCTGCTCTCCCCAATAGAAATAGGGATTGGTAGCACTAGATAGGTACCTAATATATTGAGACAGAGACAAGACAAGAGGGTCAGGGCCAGGCTGACCAGGTGCCCTAGGCAACCCGGCCGGCCCCAGCGCCGACTTGGTGTGCACGTGCCTACTCTGCCTACCCCTAGTTCCGGCCCTGGGAAGGGTTACTGCCTACTCTGCTCTCATTTCCCTTTCCCAAGTTCTAGAGGCATTGGTGAGCTCTTGGTATCGAGCAGAGCTGCTCCTCTGATTATTTCATTATATCAGTCAGAAGAAAGACACAAAGCGAAGACAGCACCATCTTTACTGAGTCGGAACCTCTCATCCCAGGTTACATGGTCAGCAAACAGACTGTCAGTAAATATGGATTAGAGACCCTTTCATTGTTATTAAATGTCCCGTATGCATCGGGTTCGGGTTCCCTGGATTAATGAGTTTCTGTTGATCTTCAGGTTTCTTTGTTCCCGTGCCAGAGATGGCTGCTAATGAGCCAGATGTCGGCTGCCAATGACATTTAGAAAGTTTCTGTCCTTCTCACAGCATTTAAAGGGGAAAGAACAGATCAAGCTTCTCCCATCAGCTTACACTCTAGTGATGGGCCCCGTCCCAGCATGCCTTGCACTGCATGATAAGTTTATCTTGGGCTCAGCGGGGCCTGTTGTTAAAAACCACAGAACATTTTCTCCTGAAGGGATTTATTAGGTGGCTTGGCACTGCCATAATGTCTTAATTTATTCTTATGGTAGGAAACAATATGGAGGGAGGGTGCAGTTTCCAAGAAGAATGGCCTGTGATTGGCATTGACTCTCTCTGCTGCAGGGAATCAGAGCTTCAGACCGAAACTGCTTTGTGGCAAAATGGAATAACCACATACAATTATCGGTTTCTCAAACTAAAGATGGATCCTGAGCAACGTTATCAGGACTACGGCTCTTCTACAACTGCTGTCATGCTCAACCTCACCCACAATAAGGAATATAATTGAAAACTGCAAATCTGTTCTACAGCCTTCTAGGCTCCTGTCCTACAGCAAGTCAGGGTTCCAATAATAGAAGCATCCAACAGTAGATCATTTGTGGTGCATGGGGCATACCTACAATGCTATAGTTTTCTCTCTACAGACTATGAGCAAACGTAGGGTGCTGTACCTGCTGAATTGTGCTTAGTACAGGGAATACCTATGCTGCCATAGTTTTATGGGATCTCTCTGTACAGACTATGAGCAAACTTAGGGACTGTTCCTGCTGAATTGTGCTTAGTACAGGGAATACCTATGCTACCATAGTTTTATGGGATCTCTCTGTACAGACTATGAGCAAACTTAGGGACTGTTCCTGCTGAATTGTGCTTAGTACA
Organism: Xenopus petersii; assembly: GCA_038501925.1. Lineage (NCBI taxonomy): Eukaryota > Metazoa > Chordata > Amphibia > Anura > Pipidae > Xenopus > Xenopus petersii. The sequence continues at coordinate 139,164,696 of CM076681.1, forward strand.
GGGGAATACCTACCTGGGTATAGTTTGATATATCTCTGTGCTGGCGATGAGCAAATTTGCAGTTGTTGAGCACCTAAGGCAGTTTAATTGTTGCTTCTGCCATGGGCAACTTCAAACTCCATTTCCTCACATACACTATATTACCCCTCATATACCTGTATTGTAATTCCCTATTATCATCATCATTCAGATAAACATGTACAAGTATGGGAAATGATATCAAGAATGCTCAGGTTTTCCTGATAATGGATCTTCCTGTAATTTGGCTCTTTAGTCTACAAGAAAATCATGTAATCATTAAATAAACCCAATAGGCTGATTTTTCCTCCAATAAGTATTAATTATAACTTCGTTTGGATCAAGTGCAAGGTACTGTTTTCTTATTACAAAAAAAGAGGGTAATATTTTTTTAAACATTGGATTATATGAATAAAATGGGGTTTATGGGAGATGGCCCTTCCGTAATTTGGAGATTTCTGGATAACGGGTTTCCGGATAACAAATCACATACCTGTATTTTATTTTCTAAGTAGTTCAAATACTATTTCTCCTTCTGAAGTCTTGCAAGGGTCCTAAATTCTCATTTGACTTACTTATTCCCTTCTAGTCTCTTTACATCAATTATCTCATATCTAAATCCTCTAGTTCCGCTTTACTCTTCTCTACCATTCGTAATTTATACCATTTATTTGCCTTGTCCACAACTTCTATAGTTTCTCCTCAATAATCTAAATATTCTAGTACTTCTCTCCTATTTACAACTTGTGTTACTCTTCCCTCGCTCTCACTTGGGGCGGGGTTATTTATTAAAGTCCGAATGCCAAAAACTCTAAAAATGTTAGATTTTTTTTACTATTAAAAAAACTTGTATTTTTCGTGATTTATTATACCCCGAGGCTGCTAAAAGACCGAATCCAAAAATACTCCATCTCCAAGCTGTCAAGGTCCTGTAGAAGTCAATGGCAAAGGTCCCATTTTCAAATTTGAATATATCTTGGTCTGCGTTGAGTTTCGGCCAAAAATCGGTGGGTTTCGAGAGATTTCCTGAAAAAAGTTAAGCATTTCAGCCATAAAACGCTTGAAAATCCATGTTTTTCTCCCAACCGTTTTTATCGAATTTTTTTGAAAGGTAAATAAGGTAAAATCGTGGATTATAGTTTGGTCGGACTTTTTTTACTTTAAAAATCAGAGAAAATCTTATTTTTGATAAATATACTATGTTCCTTATATCTCTTACTCAGTTGGGCCTGACAGAGCTCAGAGATAGAAAATGTTCTTAGGGTTTATTACATGAAAGCTCCATTAAACTGTTTGAGGAAATCTGGAATAGATTTGGCTGATGCCTTTTTTATCCTTGAATTGAACCTGGCCTGATATCTGTATCCCAACACCTCTGTCTCCAAACATTTGATTGTGTGTGTAGGCTTGGTTATGGATGGGTGGGAGTTCTTGGTGCATCAGTCTGTAGAATGTCAGATGTTTGGTTAATACACATTTGTGTTGTTTTTGTTACATTTCTAATAGAATATTACGCATTGTGTGCTTAGCTAAACAGCAATACATTCTGCTAATGTTCCTGTGATGTTCCTGCGAGAGCCATCCGTTGGGAAGATCCAGATGGTGTATGAAAAGGTGCAAGTATCTATTGTCTGCATAGGTCAAGATATTCATTACCATAGTGATAGCTCGACAGAAATCTCCCGTAGAAAAGCTTTTTCTTCCCTATCTCGTTCCCTCTTCCTCTACAATAATCTTGTACATAAGAAGCACATTTGCATTGAAGCATTTAAGCAAAAATAGATACATTATATTTCCCTACATTATCCTGGTTTTGTTCAGCTATATCTATTATTGCTGAGAGTAAAGCGACTTTTACTATTTGTATGTCAGATTAAGTTCTCCACAGTCAGCTTTAGTCTCCCTTATGTCAAGAGATTTTAACCTCCATGTGCCCAGCTTAACTTTTCCACAATAAGCCTTCCCCGGGGCTGAGCATGTTAGGCGACAGCTAGATCAGACACAGAGTGTTTAGCATCCAACCATGTTCTAATCCAGGTGACATGAGCTGTTTATTCAGTTACAGGAAAAACAAGTACAATAACTGAAGTGTTCGGAAGCACAGATATAAAATGTTACTACTGCCATGTGCACCTTGTTGTACCGCCTTGAGTTTGCACTGCTGTCTCTGTCTTACCCTATTATCTCAATTTTGTTCTACTGTCTCCATCTTGTTTTACTGTTCCCATCATGCCTTACTCTCTCCATTCAATCCTATGGACTCCATATTGCCCTATTGTCCCCATTTTGCCATAGTGTCTCCATCTTATTCTACAAGCTCTATTCAGCTCAATCTACTGTCAACATCTTATATTGTTGTTTCAATCATATTCTATAATCACAAACTTGCCCTAGTGTCTCCCTTGTATCCTTCTAGCCTCCTAATATCCTTAAAGCTCCTTCTTGTCCTGCTGTCTCCATCTTGTCCTTCTAGCTCCATTTTGTCCTACTGTCTCAATCTTATAATTTTAGCTCCATCTTTCCCTGCTGTTTTCATCTTGCCCTACTGTGTCCATCTTCCCATTCTAGCTCCATCATACCCTACTCTCTCCATGGTATCCTTCAAGCACTATCTTGCCTGACTGTCTCTATCTTGTCCTGCTGTCTCCATCTTGCCCTGCTGTCTCCATCTTGTCCATCTAGCTCTACTTTGCCCTACTGTCTCAATCTTATCATGTTAGCTTCATCTTGTCCTACTGTGTCCATCTTCCCCTTCTAGCTCTATCATGTCCTACTCTCTCCAATGTATCCTTCGACTGTCACCATCTTACCCTACTGTTTCCATGTTGTCCTATAATCTCCATCACATTCTTTTGGCTACATCATCCCTAGTGTTATAATTTTTCTCAATTTACCGTCAACATCTTACTTATCCTACTAGCTTCATCTTGACCTACTGTTTCTATCTTTCACTTTCAGTCTTATCCTTCTAGCTCCATCTTGCCCTAGTGGTATCATCTTTCTCAATCCACTGTGACTATCATAAATTCCTGTCTCAATTTTGCCCAATATCCATCACTTTTTCAAGTCATTCTGTTAGCCCAGGAACTTAATAATCACCCTACTAGAACGTGACACGAGACACCATTACATCGGCAGTTAAACAATGGTGTCATAAATCTGTAGAAAACCCAGATCCAGGGTAGGAATTGCTGGGCCATCAGTACAAGTTCTACTAGAGAAAATATTGGGCCACATTCCCCTTCCATTCTTTTTATTGCCAATTAATCTCTCTAAGTGTATTCACTTAAACATCATGAACGCCAGTGGCAGCTTCCCAATTGAATTTAATTAGCAAATTCTATTCTGTTCTCTTACCAATACATAGCCCAAATGTTGTGAACTTAAAGTCATCAATGTAATTTAACTAGAAAAAATTAGGAAAAGGTTCATTTGCATATTTTTCATTTTGCTGTAATCAGCGTCCTTGGTAATTAGCAAGAAAATGTTCCCCCTTTCATTTCCACCATGCTCTTCTTCTCAGGGCTTTAATCATTTCTAGCAGTGCCATTGTGCCAGCCTTTGTGTTGCCATAGATTCTACCTGTATCTGCTATTTACACTTATTTCCCCTTTATTTCCCCTTTACTCTCTCTGTCTCCTTTATTTTCCTTAATTTGATGTCTTTGTTATGATCTTGTATTACAAATGAATATGACATTAAATATTTAGGCCCATACATATTTAATAATGGAGTTTTATAATTGGAGTCTGTATATATGCAGTATTGTGTATGGCTGCAGCTCTGAGATCAAAGAAACGTGGGAATTCTCCTGCAAATAAGGCCTTTAATAATGCAGCTCTGGTTAAAGGGTGAATAAACCATATTACAGGTAAGGCCAGAGTTTATGCACATGTATTTTGGTTAAATAGGCAGGAAGGGCACGTGGGTTGATTCATGAACAATGTGGCACTCCGGGGAGATTTAATAAACCAATGGAAAACACACAAAAACAGATCAAGATGCGTCTAAATGAGTGATTTCAATAGCGACTGTCCTGCTTATCCCAAATACATAACCCAATGTAACAGATTGTTTTAGCGAAATAAAGACAAATGGCATATAGTGGCGCTTTCCTCTTCTGTCAAATTAAAGGGGAACTATCATGAAAATGAAAATTAATATAAGCTTCATAATACTGATATAAGAAACTTTCTAAATGCAATCATTTAAAAATTCTGTACTGTTTCTGAAAAAAATCAAGTTTAGCTCCACTATCCCTCTCTCAGTATCTGTTTCTCTTCATTCTGTCTTCATGCAGCAGTTGGGTGTCAGATAATCATTGACAGTTAGATCTAATATATCTTATAGGGGGGCTCCTTTTGCCTAGAAGATGTATTAGAGCTCACTCTATTAATATCACCAGACATCATGTCTCTCTATATGCAGGATTTGTGCAAAAGGCAGTTATTTTGTTAGATTTTGTTTGTACTGGAATCAGTTATTTGAGTGAGCTCTAATTCATCTGCTAGGAAAGGAAGCCCCCTATAAGATATATTGGATCTAACAGTTAATGATTATTTAACACCCAACTGCTGCATGAAGAGAGAATGAAGAGAAACAGATGCTGAGAGAAGAATAGTGAACATAAACTTGATTATTTCAGAAACTATGCAGAATATTTAATTGATTGTATTTACAAAGGTTCTTACTTCAATAAATAAATCTTAAAAAAGAACATGGCTGGATTTTGAACATCATTTCTGAGTCAGTGACACTGCACATGCTCATTGAGCTCTGGTCTGCTGGGAAGAAGCTAAGCTTAGGAGTTGAGGGGAATCATCAAGAAGAAAGTGGCATTTTGTTGAATAGCAGGGGCTAGCAGGGGCCAGTGAAGTGGGGGGGGGGGTGGAGGGGTGGGTAAACAAGAACAGGCTGGGGGAAAACTTCACACCAATGACAAAGTTTGTGGGGGGAGTCCTACATAGTGATTTCAAGAAACTAGGTAAAAAGCTGAGTGAAAGGAGTTGGGTGCTTATCTCAAATACAGGGTTACAGATATTAACTGTTAGTACAAAGTTGATCCATGGACTGGTCCAAATGCCTCTAGAAATCATGAAGGAATTTTTGGGAGGCTTCCGTTCAGATCACAAAGGCCCGGGACTTGGGTGGTCACATTGCTGACTGGGGACTAGGCAGGAGATTTTGAATTTCCTACCAGCCCAATCACCAGTGGAAGCAACCAATTGCATTAGAACAGAGTTCCGGCACTGGTTTAAAGGGGTTGTGGGTGACGGAGAGGTGGATATGTGAGCAATTAGCCTAGGGTAAGTGGGTGCAGGGTGAGAGGGATTGTGAGTGGCGGGGAGAGGGTGTAAGGGGAGTTTATGTTTTACATTTTTAAAACCCAGCCCTGCTTCTGGTGGGGCTTTTTCCTTATGATGATGGATCTTTCTCTTACCAGTCCCTGGTCCTACTGGGCCCCAGATACAGCAAACTGGAAAGCTGCACCATTTAGATATGGATAAAAGTGTGAGCAGTTCTCTACTCTCCAAGTGACGCATATCAGACTTGCAGATTTATGTTTTGCTCTTACAACTATTTCAGGCCTGCTTACAGACATAATTATTCAGCACATTTATTATGTTGACACTAGTTGTGTTCATGTAGGTCCCTATAACAATGCTGGATGATCCTGCATTAAATCAAACCCGGAGACCGGCTTCACTTTGCCAGTTGCTTGGAATTCATCATTTCTGGTTTTAGACACCGAGCTGTCAACTGAGCACCAATCTAAGGTGCAAAAAGTCATAAATAAAGCAATAAAAACGACAATACAATCCATTTGCCTGTTTGTTTTATACATAAAATGAGGCTAAACCAGTAAAACTGTCCTGTGGTCTCATATAACCGGTTTCTATTTCAGTAGTGCTGCGTATAAATTTGTATTATTCCATTAGTTTCATGGACGGACTACCTAGGGCACAGGGCTGGTGCCAAGCTTGTGGATGGTTATCCATGGTGAGATCCTTCCCCAGGATAGAAAGATATTTCTTCCTCTGTATCAACCAGAATCTCACGAGGAGCCATTTGAGAAAAAAAGGACATTTGAGAGAATTTCAAAAACGTCCTTTTTTCAGTCTCAACTACTTCTTATGTTAAGCTAATATGGAAAGTACAGGATGTCCTAGGAGTACCAAGCAAGACAATGAAGAGACGGGAAGCATAAGCAGCATCAACTATGTCAAAGAAGTAGTGATCGACTCCTCGGGGTGTGTCTTTCCCAATCGTTACTTAACATATGGGTGGGTGGAGTAGTAAGTGAGTCTAGTTCAGTTTTTCCACAATGCCATGTGTATAAAATAGTGGTTCCCAAAGTGTAGGTTTAATACAGGGCATATAATAGTGGCTCTGATGGCCAATTAAATTGGGAATTAAAGGGGTGGTTCACCTTCAGGTTAACTTTTAGTATGTTATAGAATGGCCAATTCTAATTCATTATTTATTTTTTATAGTTTATGAATTATTTGCCTTCTTCTCCTGACTTTTTCTAGCTTTCAAAAGGGGGTCACTGACCCCATTTAAAAACAAATCCTCTCTAAAGCTACACATTTATTGTTATTGCTACTTTGTATTACTCATCTTTCTGTTCCGAGCCTCCCCTATCAATAGTCCATATTCTCATTTAAATCAATGCATGGTTGCTGGGGTAATTTGGACCCTAGCAACCAGATTGCTGACACTGCAAAATGAAGAGCTGTTGAATAAAAAGCTAAATAAGTCAAAAAACACAAATGATAAAAAATTATAACCAATTGCAAATTGTCTTCAAATATTGCTCCCTACATCAAAGGTTAACTCAAAGGTGAACAACCCCTTTAAGAAGAATGCCAGTTTGCTTGTATGCAGTACATAGACTTGGCACAGGGGACCTAGGAGCAACCATTCTTTTTCTTCTTCATTCCCCAGTCTATGCCCCCATTTAATTAATCAAATTTATTCACATGTCTTAAAACATCTAGGAAAAATCATAGGCCACACATTTTTAAATGAGATCGTCTATGATCGCTCAGAACACAAGATTCCTTAAAGGAGAAGGAAAAACTAAAATTAAGTAAGCTTTATCAGAAAGGTACACATGGGCTTCTGTATCAGACTTCCTGTTTTCAGCTTAAACCTTCAAGGCAGGGCTTGAGCATGCTCAGTTTGCTCCTCTCTCCCTCCCTGCTGTAATCTGAGCCCAGAGCTATGAGTGAGCAGAGAGAGACTCAGGCAGGAAGTGATGTCACACCAAGCTAATATGGCAGCTGCTATCATAAACAAACAGAGAGTGTCTAGAGCTGATTACTCAGGTATAGTGAAGAATTCTGCAGAATAAATATAGTCTTATAGCTTGCACTATTGTGGCTAATCAATTCGCAATAAACTGGTTCGGCAGCTTTCTTTCTCCTTTAATGAGAGTTTCAACAATAGCGCAAATATGTTGTAATCTCAAAAACTTCTCATAAGAGATATTTTTTAAATGTGGAATGCTGGCACAGGGGTCTCCTCTTTGTTGGTGCAGAAGCTTAAGATGATGTATAACAAGGGACAGTACACAGTGGCGATATGCCGGCTGGCCCGAAACCGTGAGTTTGCTCTGAATTCCGCACACAGTTGGAGAGTAACAGGCGGGTTGTATTGAGTTTATGTTAATCTGTTGTAAAGTTTCAATAAAAACATAAATGCTCTTCCTGCACCGGCTTCTTTTTATAGGCTCACATCGGGTCAGCCCTTTTTGTGAGGTCAGAGATGAGCCTAAAAACAGATGGGCCAGACGGGTTCAGGTTGAGTGCGGATTGGGAGTGGGCAGGTTAAGGGACGTTTTGCCGCACATCACTAGTACACAGCTTGCAAGCATGTTCTGCACCTGGCAGTGGTCTGGTATTTGCTATCCCAACATCTTGCCAAATATCTAGGGATGCACCGAATCCAGGATTCGATTTGGGATTCAGGTAGGATTCTGGCTTTTTCAGGATTAGGCCAAATCCTTGTGCCTGGCTGAACCGAATCCGAATTTGCATATGCAAATGCAAACTAGGGGCGGGGATAAAAATCGCATGACTTTTTTCACAAAACAAGGAAGTAAAAAATGTTTTCCCCTTCCCACCCCTAGTTTGCATATGCAAATTAGGAATCGGTTCGGTATTCGGCCAAATCTTTTGCGAAGGATTCAGGGGTTCGGCTGAATCCAAAATAGTGCATCCCTACAAATAACCATCTCCAATAAAAAGAATCTCCTACCCCGTGCACCAGCCGCCAGCCAGGTATCCAAGTAATTCATGATTCAGTGCGAGTTCAGTGCTAAACAAATAGAGAAAACAAACATTAGTAATGTCACAAGGATTTCAGTTTTATTGCTGAGCTTGTTGCACCATTTCTGGAGACAGAGAGAGGGAAAGAAGGTTTATTTACCCTGGAGGATTTCCTACGGACGATGCCATAAAGCTTCAGCAAGCGAAATAAACGAGTGACATGATGTAAGTACACAGAGCAGCGGCTTGGAAGCATTTACTGACATCTGTAGGCGCTTATCAAAATCTTGCGTTGGGGCTGAATGTGAAATTAAATAGATGATGTTACCAGGTGGGGCGCAGGGGATGCAGATGCAGGAGGGGGAGCGACTTCTTGCTACACTGCACAGAGGATAAGATCCCAGAATTCTGAGAAATTAATTTTCTAATATATGTGACATTATCATTACCCAGAAGCTCCTGCACTCCTGTTGTTCCATCCGAATAGTCTTGTACTCATGGTTATGACTGGTTACTTACTGGTATTGCTCAGCTTGGGTTTGATTTCTGAAGGGACGACACAGCATACATTGGTTATAAAAAAAAAAAACCTTTAGAAAGTAAGGAAACCGCTAGTCTTATTTCAATCAGAAAAGTTTCTCCTGACAGAAGTTTTTAGCTCAGAAAACAAAAGACATTAATCAGCACAGAAAGTTCTGCAGCTCATTGATGTGTCAGCACAGTAAGTGGCCTGACAGGTGACAGCAGAGACGGCTCCATTTTCCTGGTTCTGAGGATCCCTCTTTCCCCTGTCGAGCTAATTCTGCAAACTAGAAAGAGCATCAGCATTTTCTGTCTGTCCTGAACGAAGCCTGAGTAATGGGATGTCTGCTTCCCTGACAAATGCCCGACAATTTCATAAATAGACATACTCTACATGTGTACAGCAAGCAAAGAGAACGTTCTACGAGAATGTGACCGTGTTGCAGCCTGAGAGACAACACTTATCCCTCTACAAAGGTTCGTCTCATTGAGACTTGGCACAGAGGGAAGAAAAGCCTCGATGAATACTGGAGAACGGCACAAGCCGGCAAATTGGACAGATTTCCCAGTTTAGCATCATTCATATTGATGTATCAGCATTTATTATATATTATACCATTTTGGGCACTTAACCTTGGAAAATGAACAATTACCTGCACTTGGACAATATCACTGACTTTCTGCAGAAGGTTTTCCTTAACAATGACTTAAGGAGGCCATAGACGTAACAATTACAATCTTTCTTGGAAAAGATCTTTCCAAGAAAGATCGTTTGTTTCAATACACACGTGTAGAGCTGAATCGTCAGATATACATATAGAAACAATAGAATTCGATTGTTATCTGACAATTCAGCACTAACAATGGCCGATGTTTGGGTGCCTTCAAAGGCGCCCGATCGAAAATTTCCATCCAGTCCGATCAACGAGCCGACTGATATCCAAGTCTTCTGCCGATATCGGTCGGCTCTTTTCCCACCATACACGCACTGAATATCGTACGAAAATTTTTTTGTGCGATATTATCTGTATGTCTATGGCCACCTTTACACTTGTAACTAAATCATGTACATACTCATCATCTTGACTCAAACTCCTTCAGATAGTGCGCCAGTGGATGAAAATATACGGTTGCGTTTTTATTGCTATTTCATGTATGAGCACCCAAGTATATAAGGACCCACAACTGAACCTATGGCCTCTCAAGTGTTACTGTGGCACAAGGGGGGCTTCCATTCAGCCACAAGAGCAATAGTGAGGTTGGACACTGATGTTGGGGATCAAGCCTGGTTCACAGTGGAGGTTCCCATTTATTCTATAGGGGTTCCGTTGGGTTGAAGTCAAGGCTCTATGCAGTCAGGTTCTTCCTATGTCACTGAACCCATTCTGTACGGGCCTGGCTCTGTGCATGGGGACATTATTTTGCTGAAACATGAAAATACCTTCCTCAGACAGTTCCCCAAAGTAGGAAGCCTGGAATTGTCAGGAATGTCATTGTATCCTGTATTGTTCAAAATAGAAGGGTACAGACTCAACCAAATGACCATTGCAGTGTGCTCCGGAGGGTCTCATGAGGATCAGGTGTGCCCACAATCATACAGGACTCCTCAGCTGTAGCATACAATATATGAGGAAAAGGATGGCATACCGCCTCTTGAAGTAAAGGGAACAGTTTATACAACCATTAAAAGTAAATGAAGGTAGCTGAAGTGCATAACACGCCTAACGCGTTTCGAGAACACCCCTTTATCAAAGCCTGTGATTAAGGAGTGTTCCTGAAATGTGTTAGGCGTCTTATGAACTTCAGCTTCCTTAATTTATTGTTATTGGTTGAATAAACAGTTACCTTTACTTCAACAGGTGGTATGCCATCCTTTTCCTCATATATTGTATCATGTAGCCTTAAAGTTTCCCTAGAAAACAGAGGCACAGACAATAGAAACGGCCCATTATTCCTCTCTCACAAAACGTAACCATTGGTATTATGTTCTCCTGGCATCTGCCCAACCCAGACTTTTTTTAAATGGGTAAATGTAATTTTCACTGGTCTATAGTCTAGTTGTCGTGCTCGACATTGCACATGATGATGTTACATTTTGTTTGCTTCTGATTCTCCAGAATCCCATGCTCCAGAATCTCCTGCACATGGATAGTTCTTGCACTGGCATTGCTACTGGAGAGAGTTTGGAACTCATTGAGTGTTCCACTTAAGGAAATGGCATTTTTTTGGCAAATTAAATATTATGGAAGAGGAGGCCAAGTGTTGGCAGTAAAGAATCCTATTGGGGGCAACTTCCCTGCTCCTGAATCGCCAAACATGGTTCACGGCTGGAGTGATTCAATGAATAAGATAGTAGATAAAATGTAATGCACCGTACCTTTACTGAAGGGTTGTGCATTATAGTGCTATAAAATAGGTCAGCAAACCCTTTAGCAGTGAAATAATAAGCTTTTGCTTTGCTTCTGTTAGGGGAGAGAATCTCTGTGTGCACTGGAACTACCAAACAACACGGATGAGGGAGAATTGGCCACGTTTTTTCTGCCTTCATACGGCGCCCTTTCAGATACGCTTTATGTAAACCGGGAGCTTGGGGGCAAGTGTCCTTGGATATCCTTCCATTGCCTCACTCGCTTGAGATACGAGAGACATTTAAATAATACATTCTCTCTCTCTCTTTAAAATATAAATCGCTTTATAAATATAACTTTCTCTCAGCCTAGCACTTGATTACTAATAATGTCTGGAGTCTCAATCAACGTTAATGTGGTCTTTTTAGAGATAAATCATTCAATATGCAATACAAAAATTGTATCTGAGGCAAAGGTCAGATTCTATCCCAGGTTTACTGTTTTGGACACATTGTTCATCTTAAAGGAGAACTAAACCCCCATTAATAAAAGCCCCTACTCTACCCTACATTGTCCTCCCTCCCTGCTTCCCCTCCACACACAAACACATAGGTGTTTACCCCTGAAAGTAATTCATTACGCATGTATAGGTGCAGAGTAAGTACAGCGGAGCTCATAGGCGCCATCTTCCGGCACTTTTTTGCATATGATGTTGTAAACAAAGAGTCATTAATAATCCTGGAAGCAAATACAATTGGCTCATGGTTTTATAGTGGCTTTACTTGCCTTCTACCATAAGATTACCGCTACTACTGTAGTCCCTCTGCAGTCGCACAATGTCTGTATGTCATCACAAAACTCACCAATCACAGAGATCAAGGCAACATAGAGCCACGGCCCATTCATAAGAGCTGCAGCACATGACCTCCCCAATTTATAGAATATGTGCCTCTTCCCATATATCATGCCCCAGTTTAAAGAGACTATTGACTATATACCCTAGTGTAGTTGGAAACGTTATTTTACCCGTGACGGCTGCTAATGAAATGCCTTTGCTCTGCCCCGATTATGCTATCCCTGCCTCTAAACACTATAACTTTGTGGTTATTTCTCCTGTGCCGTCTCTTTAATATCCTCGGCTCATACAAAGCGCAGGTGACATCTAAACAAATGTCAAAATAACCTTAATGAGAGTAATTAATGCTACGAAAATGAACCAAGTCATTAAGACTGAAGCTGTTTTTTATGGGAAAGTAAAACGAACTCCCGCTGTCTGGGAATTGATATAAAAGAGAAAAGATAACTGTAATTCTCTTCTAAATTCATATTAGACATCACTGGCACCCGTCTCCTCTTCATTTCCATTTAAAGATGATGGTTGTTGGCTTAATATAATGTGGCACTTAAATAAGAGAGCAAACTGTACATGATTAAAGCTTCTCTAGCCAGATGGGGGTATCTGTTGCCTTATTACTATGGCCCCCAATATCCCACTTGCCCTGCAAAGCAAAGTGCAAACCCCGGGCCACTAATACAGCGCTGAATTCATTGGTGGGCCATCTGGTATGGAGAGCAGGGAGAAAAGAACCAGAAACCTGGTGAAAAATCCTTGGTTGCACTTAGTTTTTCTCTCACGAACGGCAACAAACAACTCAATACACAGTTAGGCCATAGAATTATTGAGTAAACCTTTCCTCTTCTGATGTTGAGCTAATTATTGGCGGATTATAGATATATTTATATATATAATACACCATTGGTGCATAAGCATAGCCTGAGCATATCCCTTCCCTCTATCCATGGCACTTTAGGAAACTGTCAGCATAACAGGGAAAGAGCCGCAATATCACTCATGAGTCGGAATCTGCAGTGATCTTTTGCTGTGCCACGTAGTTTAAGGCAGTAATTAAAATGAAGAATGATGAACAGCTTGGAGGATTAATAGAAAGGAGAGAAAGAAGAAAGCAGAGCAGGTTTGTTATAGTCAGAGCCAGCAGCAGATGCCAATTAATATTATTTACATGTTTTCTATTTCTTCTGCCCAAACGTAACAGATTTCTGTTTTTTTTTTTTAGTCACTGACTGTCATGTCACCTGCCTGAGGCTTCATTCCAGGGTCACTCGCAAGTCCAAGGGATAGCGGCTCAATTCTCACTGGTGCAGAATTTCTGACCAAGAGCGAAATGATTTAAAGGAGAACTAAACCCTAAAAATGCCATATTTTATATGCTGAACTTATTGCACGAGGCTAAAGTTTCAGCTTGTCAATAGCAGCAATGATCCAGGACTTCAAACTTGTCACAGGGGTCACCATCTTGGAAAGTGTCTGTGACACTCACATGCTCAGTGGGCTCTGATTGGCTGTTGAGAAGCTAAGCTTAGGGCTCGTCACTAATTATCCAGCAGAAAATGAGCTTCCCTGGCTGTACTATAAGCTGATGCTACAGGTTTGCTGATTATTAAATTCTGATGCTAATTGCACTGGTTTCTGTGCTGCCATGTAGTAATTATCTGTATTATTTACTAATCAGCCTTATATTGTGACATTTCTATTCTATGTGTACTGTATATTGTGAGTGGGTCCCTAAGCTCAGTAAGTGACAGCAGCACAGAGCATGTGCAGTGAATCAGCAGAAAAGAAGATGGGGAGCTACTGGGGCATCTTTGGAGACACAGATCTTTACTGCTAAAGGGCTTTTCGTTGCCTGGGGCTGGTACAGAAGCACAAAACATAATGTACAACATTTCTAGCTACTTCTTTAGTTTAACTTTCCTTGTCCTTTAAAGAATATTTATCTGAGTGATTCCATGTCTGACTGACTAAATGTTATTTATTATAGAATGACCATAGATGTATTGACCATAAATGCCCATGTGCTAATGTCATTCAGTATCATATGATGATGTCATTATTTGGGGGGTATTCACTGATTCAGGGTTCAAATAGAATAGGTTTGGAAAAGGGGTTGGTGGTTTGGAAAGGCAGCCATATAATGGTGGTGCACTGTATCCACATTTCTAGCTCCTTTTTAAACAAACATATTGAGCACAAACATGTTCCAGTTTTATGTAACCATGTGCTGAATACTAAATTGGATTAAAAACTGTAATCCGTATCCTAAATCTGCCCCTAGTAAAATACTACTATCGGCTATGAATAAAAAACGCTGATTAACACCCTGCATTCAATGCAATTCCTTTCGATTAAAGTTTCCTTAGAAAAAGTCAATTTTGCAGCAGTGGTGAGCATGCAGGTTGTGTTTCTAAACCTCTAAAGCAAAATCAGGGCATTTGGGGTGAGGGGAAGAGCGCAAATAAATGTGAATGATCTCGTTCTCGCCTCCATAATGGTGCAAGCTTGTGGCTCAGACATACAAGCATGGCACATAATTTAAGAGCAAAAGTGAAACATGGATTTCTGCTCCATTATCTCCTATCTCGTGGGTGTCATCCAGCCAGAGCAAAGAAGATCCCCTATCCATGGCCAAAGCTCAGTGTGAGGTCTCAACCACCAATCATACCTCTTTAAATGGGAAATAAGCCCACATATACAATTTTATATAATAATTGAATCTAACCAGCTTTAATTAAACATGATATTTGTAAATGTGTATTATTTATTTAACATTTTATTTGTAAATGTAATTGCTGTTGGAAAGGAACACCTATGGTCTATACAATGTAGCACTAGCCATAGCCATTTCTCTTCCACCTCCCATATTGACTAGCACACTACTGGGATTCTCCTTCTTCATGGGTCTGTTAATCGCAGAACATGCAAGGCATCGTGGGAATTGGAGTATTGGCTGGGGAGAGCCGACTTACCAAACCTTGTTCCAACGGTATAAGCAGTCAGGACAATCAGTGCAGAAAATAGCAATGGACAAGCAGATAAGGTTTTCAATAATATTAACATAATATGGATGCTAATTGCCCTGCTTCTGCCACCCTTAAATACATGCCTTTCTGTGCTCTTTATAAGCAGCGATCCCAACATACGGAAGTGACATCATGTTCACAGGTGTGAGTGATGTCACTTATGGCCTACGTCACTTTCTTATTGCATCGTGCCAAGGTCTGTACCCTCAATTCCCATAGTCTCATTAAAATGCTAAATAATAATCCAATGATAATCCAGTTGATCTGTATCAGCCAGCCCTCCTCAACACATAGTTGAGGCCCAGCAGTCTGTTTGTCCTCCCTTCTGATATCACAGCATATTATGGGAAAGCACAAATGACGTAATAATCTCCCTATGTAAGATACCAGTTTGATGGCTGACAGTGCTGGTGAGCATGATTCTCATTAACGAATTCTCTTGCATTTGTAATATTTATTCATCTCCACATCTGCAGCCTTTTGGCTAAATTCAAGTGTCATCTGGGCCTTTTGGCTTGGGTCTAGTATTCGTTCTTATGATCTTATGTGAAGAACGGAGAAACACTTGGTCCTCTGGCTGGCAAGATCAAGTGTCATCTGGGCCTTTTGGCTATGATCTAGTATTGAATCTTCTGATCTTATGTGAAGAACGGAGAAACACTTGGTCCTCTGGCTGGCAAGATCAAGTGTCATCTGGGCCTTTTGGCTAGGATCTAGTATCCGTTCTTATGATCTTATATGAAGAACGGAGAAACACTTGGTCCTCTGGCTGGCAAGATCAAGTGTCATCTGGGCCTTTTGGCTATGATCTAGTATTCATTCTTATGATCTTATGTGAAGAACTGAGAAACACTTGGTCCTCTGGCTGGCAAGATCAAGTGTCATCTGGGCATTTTGGTTAGGCTCTAGTATTCGTTCTTATGATCTTATATGAAGAACGGAGAAACACTTGGCCCTCTGTTCTAGGCCGGCAAGATAGGCTTGATGAAAGAGGAGGCGCTGTGTGCCCGGAAGGGGTGCTTGATTCACTTTTTTGGGTCTTGCACGATGCACATGCACTTCTTGCTTCACTGGATGGGTGTCATAGTCCTCTGGGCTTGACCCCAGGTCAATGTTTTGTCGAAAAAAATGGTTTTGATTGCAAAATTTTATTACATACACTGCGGATGTTCTCAAAAGCAATTTGGTCGCAAACTTTGCGAGGAACTCTTTGAGGTCTTTAATCCGTCAAAAAGATGTGTTTTGCACTTTTTTGCTGTGTTGTGATCACTTCAAGCACATGCTTGGGTTTTAATTAAAAAAAAAAAAAAAAATGAACACGATCTGGGACACAGTGGGACAGTTTGATGGAGATTTTACTACTCCCCTTTCATTAGCTGTCATTTATTAAAGACAGAATTTCCAGTATTGGGAAGCAGCCCAGAACACGTGTCCCACATCCATATAAGTTAAATGAGTTTATTAATCCATAATTACAACTTAATTAAAGTGCATCAAACCACTAGTGATGCACAGAGGAATCAATCATAGCTTGATTAACTGCTCATGTCTGAAGCTAATACCTTTATTAAGCAGTGCAGGAGCCATATGAACGGAATTTTCTAATAATGAGCTGAAAGGTATCAAGCAAACCATTATGCTCAGAGCAGGGGCTCTGGGGATCTGACCCACAGAAATCTCACACTTATGGTATCCCCTGTTGTTAAAGTTGAAGTAAAGTGTAAAATAGAATAAGAAAATGCTGCTGACTAAAAATGTAATTACAGATGCAAAACTATTCACCTATAAGAATGGCCCTAGGAAAAGTTTTATTGTGCAGTATTTCTTTGACTCCAACCCTGATGTTGCTGGACTACAGCTCCCAGCATGCCTTAACCCATAATAATGTTATGCTGAGAATTGTAGTCCAATAAAGTGCAGTTGAGTAACAGTGTTTCTACTGTGCGAAACAATATGGTACTTCCCAAAATACAAATATAAAGAGAAGGAATGATCTGAGCACTTAATAAGCTATACCCTCATACTGTACTGTCTAAAAAAAAAACAATATGTCACCTCCTCCCATATGTATAAATACAAATATACAGAGAAGGAATGTTCTGGGCACACAATAAGCTATACCCTCATACTGTACTGTCTAAGGGATACAATATGGCACCTCCTCCTCTCATATGTATAAATACAAATATACAGAGAAGGAATGTTCTAGACACATAATAAGCTATACCCTCATACTGTACTGTCTAAGGGAATCAATATGGCACCTCCTCCTCCCATATGTATAAATACAAATATACAAAGAAGAAATGTTCTAGACACATAATAAGCTATACCCTCATACTGTACTGTCTAAGGGAATCAATATGGCACCTCCTATTTATAGGTATAAATACAAATATACAGAGAAGGAATGTTCTGGGCACATAATAAGCTATACCCTCATACATAGCAGCTCCTTCTTAAATTTTCACAGAAAGAAAGTTAACACCCTTACGAAGCTGCAAAGTTAAAGCAGAGTCGGATAAAGAGAAAAATGATAATGGGGGGCCCTGCCTAAACATAAGGCCTCAAAGGGAATTGTACCTAATTTGTACAAACTGGATACAGGCAACAGGTTCGGGGCAGGGGCCTTCCCAATTTCCAACTGTATATCTTGCAATGTTTTTCCTCTTCCCACAATGAATTATTGCAGAACCTCGAGTTCTTTCTTCCCTGCGTTCTCTCTTTTTAATGGACATCGGGGGGCGGAATGTTCTCCTCTCTGCTTTCTACAAAGGAAATAGATTGTCTTTGATGCTCAATCCGCTTTGACGCAAAAGGACAAATGATTTACAGAAAAGAGAAGATGGAAATTGGAAAAAGAATAAATAATATTGTTTTTGTTTTGTTTTGGATTCTTTATATTTCTTGCACCCAGACTTAAAGGGTAACTAACATAATCATTTGGAGGAATATATGTAGCATGCCGAACTGAGCAGGACACGGAAAGAGATAAGAATGTTACTAAGGTTGCAAGGCTGCTCTGTGTGGAAAAGCCTACAATAGCACTAAATTGTAGTACAAGTTTTATTGTGTTTTATTATATTTACAAATGGAAAAACTAAAGTCTGTGCATGGCTATTTCTGACCATAATCAAGTGTTTTTATTCTTTGCTTTTTCCCTACTGTCCGTATCGGTTACACAATACCTGATGGGCCAGTAGCAATTGCGTCTGCCGGGATCAGATGTCAACTGTCACCCACTTTATGCCCTGCTTTTGTTTGCCAGAGTTGGCAGGACACCACACGGAATGTTTCTCAGTATTTAGGAGAAGCTGCCCACACACTTTGATTGTTTCCACTTGAAAGGTTGCTAAATATTCATTATATTTCCTTTACATTTGTCTAATTGGAATTTGTGTCATTATTTCCCTCTTGCTTTGCTTTTCCTCTAGCTTTTAGGAAACATGACACTGGGCATTCTAAATACTGATGATCAGGAGGACTGACACTCAAAAGACCCACAAGTTTTCCTGTAGGTTGTGCAAGTTCAGATCAAGAAGGTGAGCCCCAGGTGCAGGTTTGGATGGGTGTGGGTCAAACTACCACCCATATGAGTCATTAGAAGGGAGTTGGGTAGGGTTTGGGTCAAGTAGAAAAGGACTTGTGCTTGGGTTAGGTGCAGGTTGGGAAGTAAAGGGGTAGTTTCTGACCCACTACCCAAGTGTTCTAAAAACCCAACATTGGCCTATTTGGTTATTTATACTGGTGGCCAAATTTCCTATTCTGGTAGGTTTGAAAATTCTGTTTATGCACCACGAACTGGCTGTGTATTGGCAGATGAAGAAGTAAAGAGGAGATGTAGCTATTTGCACAAAGGATCAGATCAATTGGAAGGTAGCCATAAATAGTGTGGCCCCTTGTATGCTCTAATTGCTATTGTTCTAATATGTTTCATCAGTGTTGGACTGGGACACCAGGGGCCCACCTATTAGGCTATTTAGCCTTTTTGTTCTCATAGAAATAAAGAATGACCATGAAATAGGCCAAAAGTTTAGCAGCATGAGGGCCCACTGACACCTGGGCCCACTGGGAGTTTTCCTGGTATCCCAGTGGGCCATTCCCGACACAGTGTTTCATCCTGTGCCGATCCTAATCGGAATTAGGGTCTATATACAATTTAGCGGACAGCACAGTGGTGAGCTTACAGAAACCTATTTAACCTTAGAATGGTACTTCATCGATCCTACAAGGCCTATGGAAGGTTCAACCCAAAGAGGAAGGCATTACGGGTACACAGGAGAAAAAAAGATGACTCAGACAGGGTTCTGCCTATATATGTGACAGAACTTCTGCTTGTTAAATATTTACTGTTCTTACAGTCATAGAGCCCCCCACTATGATATGTGTGTGCTTAATATAGATAAAATAATATAGTGAATAAAGTACCCCCTCTTGTAAATTATAAGGATATTATAAGTTACCGAGGAGTTTCATGACCATATAAAAACATGGAGTTTCATGACCTTTTTATACAGGTCATGGAACTCCGAGGTAACTTCTAATATCCTCATATTTTGCAACAGGAGGTACTTTATTTATTATAATACACAAGTTTCAGTGAGTCATGTAACAGAAATGACATCAGTAGTCACCGTTTATAAGGATATAATTTACAAGATATTCATGGCTTTTGTATATTATAAATACAATATATACCCAGTGTTCCAGTTCAAGACGTTTGGCATGGAACGTTGTCATTTCCCAGCAGGCACCAAATGAGATTCCTTTAATTTACCGGAAAAAAAGGGGGTATTGAAAAATCAACCTCATGCTGAATAAATATTCAGCCTCACAGAAGGCTATAATTCTGGATTTCTTGGGACACAGATTTAAATATATGTTCTAATAAATATTCAGACTTCTACAATAAAAACAAAGCACAAATCTTTAAGCCTTGAATGCTTCTCCAAACACATAAAACAGGGGTAATATATAACAACTCAAGTCATATTCTCAGGCGTAGAACATAGAATGAATTCCACTTCAATGTAGGTTCTCTACTCCGCGGTGAGAATTCACAGCAAAATTGTCTTAGCATGTGTCGCCCGCAGGAGAAACGGGGAGTTATGCTCGTACTCAACAATTTGTATGCTTTATATTCTTCTATGCTCCATACTTGTTTATACTAGGGATGCACCGAATCTACTATTTGGGATTCAGCCGAATTTCCGAATCCTTGGTGAAAGATTCGGCCGAATACCGAACCGAATTAGCATATGCAAATTAGGGTCAGGAAAGAAAAAAGTGGAAAAAATTATTTTTTTGAGATGAAAAGTCACGTGATTTCCCTACCGCCATCTAATTTACATATGCAAATTAGAATTCGGATTTGATTCAGCCAGGCACAAGGATTTGGCCGAATCCTGGATTTGATGCATCCCTAGTTTATACATAGGGGTTATTACCCTCTTATGCCAACATGCCAGTGAATATGTACAAGTTTTGGGAAGGGTTTAACAATATCTATCTATAGATTTTATTTGGATCTAGTGGCATTGCATATACGGAGTCAGTAGCTGTTCACTTTTATCGGCCATCTGTTGACCCTTCCATGACACAGTCTAATGCCCCTGGCTCTTATGAACCCTGACGCTGGAAGTTTACCAATTAAAGTCAGGGAATTGGCATCTCTTCTTAGAAAAACAGCAAGAAGAGCAAAGAAAATCCCAGGCAAGTGTTCAAGAACTGTGTAAATAACACATAATTACCAATTATCCAAGCACTAATTACCACTCTGCCAGCAAACACAGTCTGTGGGATTCTTTGGCAAGAAAAGGACTTGGTTAGATGGAAGATGGAGTCGAGTAGGGAAATTACAAAGGGGGGCAGACACAGGAGTTGTGGGAGGTACCAATGTACCTGCCGCATGCACTGGAACTTCTTGTCATACAATATGACTAAGAATATTATGATTATTAATTGCAGTCACAACAGAAATGTGCATAAATAATGTGTGTGCCAATGTTATGAGTTTTACATTGTATGGGGATTATGTAATAAATGGTACTAAGTTTGCCCAGGGACAGTAACCCATAGCAACCAAATCAGCCAGCCGGTAGAATTTACTGGTCACCTGTTTAAAAGCAAACATCTTATTGGTAGTGTGGGTAATTACTCATAGGCAAAACTTAGTAGCTTTTATTACATATGAGGTTTTTATATCGACTCACAAATCAATGGAGGGCACTCCAAGTAGCAAAAAAATCTTTTTAGAGTAACAAAATTTCAAATGTAGTTTGTGCTGATAACCCAGGAATACCACCAACAAGTAACTCAAAACTCAAAGTCACATGTAGTGGATTCGCACACTCTGAATAATATACAGACAGGAGGTGGTATAAAGTAAATTTCTTTTTATATGGCTATAAAATGTACATCAGGTACAGTAAATCAATATCTTATACCAGACAATTTATACACAACAGTGCTGACAAGAATATACATACCACCAATTTCAAAGCAAAAGGAGAAAAACAAACCACAAGGAATGGATACACTTTGCCCCAACGTGATGAGAATGCCCCAACGTTTTGGCACACTAGCCTTTGTCAGAATCCCCTTTGACAAAGGCTAGTGTACCGAAAGGTTGGGGCATTCTCATCCTTTGGCAAAGTGTATCCATTCCTTGTGGTTTGTTTTTCTCATTTTGCTTTGAAATAGGGATGCACCGAATCCAGGATTCGGTTCGGGATTCGGCCAGGATTCTGCCTTTTTCAGCAGGATTCGGATTCGGCCGAATGCTTCTGCCTGGCCGAACCGAACCCTAATTTGCATATGCAAATTAGAGGCGGGAGGGAAATCACGTGACTTTTTGTCAGAAAATGAGGCAGTAAAAAATGTTTTCCCCTTCCCACCCCTAATTTGGGTTCGGATTCGGTTCGGTATTTGGCCGAATCTTTCACAAAGGATTCGGGGGTTCGGCCGAATCCAAAATAGTGGATTCGGTGCATCCCTACTTTGAAATTGGTGGTATGTATATTCTTGTCAGCACTGTTGTGTATAAATTGTCTGGTATAAGATATTGATTTACCTGATGTACATTTTATATCCATATAAAAAGAAATTTACTTTATACCACCTCCTGTCTGTATATTATTCAGAGTGTGCGAACCCACTATATGTGACATTTCGTTTTTATAGCGACGAACAGAGTGCAAGACAGGGACATGTCACAACAAATACGTGGGGGCGGCTGGACATAAAATGACCTGTAGCTTATTCCCACGGCATGCAGTACTAGCTATTACTGAATCCCACAGCACATAGTCCTCTCTAGTACTGAATCCCTGCACACAGTACTCGCTATTACTAAATCGCGCAGCACACAGTCTTCCCTAATACTAAATCCCACAAGACACTGTACTCTCTCTGGCAAACTTACATGACACACTGCAATGCCTATAACTGAAAGCCAAAGCAGTCTTTATGTGTCACACCCTATGGCAGATCTAACGGCTGAATTCCTATGTTCTCTATGCTCCAGAATTGTGAACTTTATTTAATAAAATGTCCTACCTTTCTTAATAAGTAGTGATGGCTCAAGATTCCTTTCCAGTGTTGGACTGAATGGTAGAAGGCCCACTGTGACGCAATCAGAACCCCACTGCGATTATTAGATCCTCCTCCAATGCTACACCCCCTCAGGTAGCTGTTCTGTGTTACAGCCGCTATTGGGAGTCCTTTAATGTCCTTTCAATAACAGTCTCTTTATCTTCTAGGGCTTCTTTAGGGTACTGCCCCTTTAAACAGGATACTCACTCCAAATCCTCTTTGGATACTTTAGAGCTCTCTTCAGGTGAGTCCAGCACAGTCAGTCATACAGTGAGACTAGCAGCCCCTTTGGACTGGTTGCTCCTCCAGTCTGGATTCCTTTCACACTCTCTGTCCCTCCAGGCACAGTATGTGGCTTCCCTGTGCAGTCTGATCCAAATGAATACTTGTGGTGCAGCCTCTCAGCTCTCTGGGCCCACCAGCAGCTCTCTGGTCTCTCTCTTTGTCCACCATGCGGCTCTCTATGCCAG
This sequence comes from Xenopus petersii, assembly GCA_038501925.1. Lineage (NCBI taxonomy): Eukaryota > Metazoa > Chordata > Amphibia > Anura > Pipidae > Xenopus > Xenopus petersii. Next base: position 139,187,799 of record CM076681.1, read on the forward strand.
GCTTTCTTCTTTTGCCAGTCTCTGTGACTTCCTCTTCCTGCCAGCCACTCACTAGCTGCTGTGTCACTTCCTGTTGCACTGAACAGTTGGTTGCTAGGTAACAGCTTACAGCACTCAGACACTGGCTCTGGGCTTCTGCCCTCACAGGGATAAGAGCAAGGAGTTTGCACAAATTCCCAACATAAACATTGCTCCAAATAAAATATTAGGAGACGTGATTATTCCAGTTGTGCTTTGGCCAAACCCTCTGTTCCAAACCAACAGTAGCAAGGGGTTATGAGGAGGATTCGTTCCAAGCACTTGAAGATCACATTCAATTATTATGAATAAAATTCCAATGGCTGAATTAAATGCACACTACGAATCTGCTACCATACTCTATCATTATATAACTGAGAATGATACAAAATTCCAGGTTTCTGCCATAACCCATCATTTGTATTGCCATTTAGCAAGGTTAACCTAATCTATTGCATACCTCAATGATTCTAGAGAGATCTCTGGCACACAGAACAGTTTGGGGGAGAATTAAGTGATAAGATGTATCTTCCATGTATAAAAGGTTGAGTGTACTTTGTATGAATGAGTGTTAGGATTCCCACGTGACCTGTGTTGACTCAAATATCAATATTTTCATTGCTTTTTTTCTAGGGATGCACCGAATCAAGGATTCGGTTCGGGATTCGGCCTTTTTCAGCAGGATTCGGATTCGGCCGAATCCTTCTGCCCGGCCGAACCAAATCCGAATTTGCATGTGCAAATTAGGGGCAGGATAGAAATCGAGTGACTTTTTTGTCACAAAACAAGGAAGTAAAAAATGTTTTCCCCTTCCCACGGATTCGGTTCAGTATTTGGCCGAATCTCTCTTGCAAAGGATTCGGGGGTTCAGCCGAATCCAAAAAAGTGTATCCCTACTTTTTTCTGGGTTGTGCTAGGCAGTGCTCTGTTTAAGTGAGGGGTGGGTAAGGCAAAAAGGCACACCCTCACGCAAACACCATACCTTATGGGTCATTGAGACACAGAGGCAGAGGCCACATTGGGAATCTGGGGTGAGCCTCCTGATGCTGCTCTTGGATTTTTGATCCAGCGCTGAGTGCAAAGAGCAGGAAATGAGCACTAAGGGGCACACTCATGAATGACCTCTATGGTTATGGCCATGTTAGCAGAGAAACAAGTTCCCGTAGATGCTCAAACACAGCAGCTTCTCTGTGGAAAATTGAATTGTTCTATATTTCATTGTGCCCATACAGGTCAAAGCAAAAGGGGAAATTGTTGCACTTAACGAAAGGAAGGAAGTTATGGAAGAGCCCATTATTGTCTCCAAGGGGAAACACCCTTTAGTATCTCAGTAAAGCGTGTGATGTGAATTACTGCAGGTTACCATAGCTTGTCCTGCCCTTAATGACCTTGAAAGCACATGTTAATAGCACATGGAACATTTCACTTGGGTGCTTCAGGTTTTTCATTGATTTGGGTTAAGTTCTACATTTATTACACAATGACTGTTGAAGTGTTGTTTTGATCAAACCAAAGCACTCTCATGGAACTTGTCCATTTATTGTTGCAAGCCTCCCTCCCTTTTGCCCTGGTGGAGCGTTAAGTATAGCCCAAAATATTATCTGTGGCTCTGAATAAAAAGTTCATAATTTTTGGGATGTAACAATGGTAACATGAGGCTATAAAAAGTTGGAGTTTGCACTTTAGCTCTATTTTTATGGGCCCTTAAATAGTGGCATACCTTAACTCAAAGGCTTAACCGATTCCAGAATTTTGGAACAGAAGATCTGGTTGCCTGTAAGCATTTATTTTCTACGTATTTCAACATGACAGGAGGTTAACACGTGGGATACAGAAAGTGTGATGCAAACTGCATCACAATAAATTAGTAACAAGGAAAGCTGCCTTCATGTTGATTTCTCTAGAGACCAGTAAAGACAAATCAGTCGGATTCATTCCAAGAGCCAGAAAGTGCAGAGATGGCTTCATACTGTTTGATGTCTAATCACTTTCAAGAGAGAGTCTTTTTATGTTTCTAAAAGGTTTTCAGAACCTCCAAATGCAGCAATTCATTAATCGATACGAAGGGGGGGAAAAAGTCTCAGTCTTAGAGGATTTCGCTGTTGTACAAACCTCCTGATCAATAGTCTGCTGGGAGAATTTGTTGAAGGCAACGTAACGCTCTCCTGTCCGTGTGTTCATTAGACTGGATCATAGTGTCTGCAAATGAGCCTTATTGATGGGGACAAGCCAGGCTCTTGCATTTTTCTCTGTGGATGGGTGAGTGAAGGGATGGCAGAGTGAGGAGTTTTATACACAATGAGATTGCGGTTGGGGCACAACAACCCACCAGGGCCAGATATGGAGGAAGACAAAGTTCCCTAAGTAAATCTCTTCTGAATGGAGCTGATATTAAACTATAATTTATAGATAGCCTTTAAGTAGAAGGAAAGTTGTTAACCACTTGGGGTGCCAAATGTTAGACACCCCAAGTGATTGTATTTACTTTCTTGAAACCCTGGGCCGGTGTTCCTATCAGCAGAAAACTGCACTGGCCCGGGGTTATACCAGTGAGCACCACGGAGGGTTTCTCTTCCTGCTTCTTCTGTCTTCAAATTTTCCCGGGGCAAACGCATGCGCAGTAGAATGATAAAGCCAAATTTTTAGTTAAAGTTTGGCTTGTCGCTCTACTGCGCAGGCAGAGCCACTACGGAAGAGGAAGACGAAAAAGGATCACTCTGTTGTGCTTACTGGTATAACCCTGGGCCGGTGCAGTTTTCTGCTGATAGGAGCACCGGCTGGGGTTTCAGGTAAGTAAATACATTCACTTGACATTAACATTTGGCATCCCCAAGTGGTTAACCACTTTCCTTCTCCTTTAAAGGTATAAGGGCTCATGTATGACTGCAAATGTAGATGGGGTTGCACGTAGCTAACCGCAGTGATAGCACAAAAAAATCTCATTCATTAAACCCACAAGTCCATTGACCACATTTGCCATTTTTTCCCACAATGCAGTATTTTTTTCACAAAAATCTTGCGTCAGTGTGGTTGCAAAGGGGCAATGCTCTTGATGCAATTGTGATGAACCAAAATTATGTAGCGCAGAATATTTTTAAAATCTATACAGAAGTATAAGGAACGCATTTTTACCAGTAAGTATCAGTAATGACAGTGGAGACTGCAGGGAAAGTGTGGGAACCTCAACAGCATTTGCAGATGTTTATGGGCCCTCTTGTTTTTTTACCCACCATGCAGCATTTTTCCCCATGCTTCCAATAAAATTCTAGTTACAAGGGGGTGATGTGCCTGATGTATACACTATATGGAGAATGCATACAAATTCATGCAATCGCACCTGTTTTGCAGTTTTGCTGAAAATTCTCTTTAAGTACAATCACACTGCGACGATTGATGCGACCCACTGTGGAAACCTTTGTTGCCAAATGCAACTATACGGAAATGCATGGAGAGTTACCTTTTGTTATTTTTGTGCAACAACTGTTTGTAAATGACCCCATCCTTGCACTTTTGTATAATTGTGCTCAGCACTGCTGTGATCTGCTATAAATTTAGCACAAACTCGTTGCCTGTCACAGGGGAACCCTGATGCTAGTGCCATCTCTGAAGGTGGTGGTGGTGGTAGCTCCAGAGCAGTGATCCCTAACCAGTAGGGTCCTTTTAAGCAGGTGCTTATTTTTGAATACCTGGCTTATAGTCATACAGTATAGTCATATAGTGCCAAGTAGAGCCTCCTGTAGGCTGCCAGTCCACATAGGGGCTACCACATAGCCAATTACAACCTTTTTTGGGCACTAAGGGACTTTTTTTCATGCTTCTGTTGCTCCCCAACTCTTTTTACATTTGAACATGGCTCACGGGTAAAAAAAGGTTGGGGACCTCTGTTCCAGAGCTACTGCATTTCAGGTAAAAAAACATGACAATTGCATTTGAAAATGTACTTTACACACTACACTTGCAGGTTGTAAATCAGCTATATAAAGTCTTATACAAATTTTAGCCAATTACTGGTCATGTGGTTTGTACAATTGGCAAATCCTCTCAGACACCCCAAGGACATGAAGGACAATATCATTGTGAGTGGACCCATATCAACCCAAACATGAATTTGGATGAAGGGACTCATTATACACTCCATGCCTCAATATATACAGTAAGATAAAAGAATGTTTCTTCAATTTTGCTATTATTTTATATATTGAAAAGAAGTAGAACTGTTATTCTCTGTCTTTCAGATGAATTTGCAGGTTTCTGGGCTATCGAGGCGTTTAGTAATTCCAAGAATTCTTCTATATTATATTGAGTGAAATTGTGTCTCTAGACAAGAAAACATTGTGGGAGGAGGAGGGTGCCAATCTTATTAACAGGGTTGGTGAGAGGGAGAATAGACAGAATCGGGATTGTTTACCATCGGCAAAGAATTGCATACAAAGTAATTGGTTTGATTCAGACAAATACATTGAAGGTCATGGTGCTGAACTCTCCTCTGATTTCTTATCCGTACGATCTGCACTGGAGAACCCAAGGGCTCACATTTAGTTTACAAGAAAGTGAGTCCCAAATAAGAGGAGAGGGGATTTTTCTGTGAAGATGAAGATATTTGTATTTTCACGGGGCAGAGAGTAGAATACATTCCCAGTGGGAATTCAGTCTAGGCGCATGTTTTTCCAATGTCGCCCATTGTGGGCACCAGGGTGGATTTGCAACTACAGAATTGGACACACACATTATTATAAAGTAATGTTTGTTAAAGGGAGGCACAGAATTTATTTTTCCACACTGACATGTAGCTCCAAGTGTCAGGGGCTCTGCTATGTGCTGCACCTTAAAGTGGACCTGTTACCCAGATGTAAAAAGCTTTATTATAAAAGTCCTTTTCAAATGAAAGATGAATTTCAAATTCTTTTTTATTAAAGCATTCATAGCTGTTGTAAACTCATTTAAAAATCTCAGCTATCAATCAAATATTGCCTGCCCCTCCTCTATGCCTTATGCAGGTTGGTCAACACTGATATTAAGTTTTGTTTATCCTGCTGTGCCCTCCTACCTCCATTGTTTCCTTCTGTCCGAACCACGCAGGGTCGGACTGGGCCGGCGGGACACCAGGAAAAAACCCAGTGGGCCCCCGGCTCTTGTGGGCCCCAGGCCCCCCCAGTACGACCCTGTCTCAACCTTCCCCTATTATTTCCATTTTGCTGACTGCCCTACCATCTTCATCTTGCCCTACTGTTACGTTATCCTACTGTTTCCATCTTGCCCTACCATCTGGCCTAACTGTCTCAACCTTGCCCAACTGTCTCCATCTTGCCCTACCGTCTCCATCTGGCCATACTGTGTTTATCTGGCCCTACTGTCTCCATCTTGCCTTACTGTCTCAATCTTGCCTCTATTTTGCCATCTCCCTCTTGCATTACTGTGATATCTTGTCCTACTTTTTCCATTTTGCCCTACTGTTTTCATGTTGCTCTTTTATCTGCATCTTGCCTTGCCTTACTGTGACACCATGTCCTACTGTTTCCATCTTGCCCTACTGCTTCCATCTTGTCCTACAGTCTTCATCTTGCCCCACAGTCTTCATCTTACTCTACCATCTCCAACTTGCCCTACCATCTCCCTCTTGCCTTACTGTGACATCTTGTCCTACCTTTTTCATCTTACCCTACTTCCTCCATCTTGCCTTACAGTCTTCATCTTGCCTGTCTCCATTTTGCCCTACTGTGTCCACCTTGCCATACAATCTCCAACTTGCCATACCATCCCCATCTTGCCATTCTGTGACATCTTGTCCTACTGTCTCCATTTTGCCCTACTGTCACCTTCTTTCTCTTCTGCCTCTATCTTGTCCTGCTGTTTCCATCTTGCCCTACTATCCCTCATCACAACTGGCCCAACTAGTATCTCCTAAATGCAGCTCTGACTGACCAAAGAGACCAAGAGTTAGTGACAGATGGAAAGATAAAGAGAAATATAAGAAACAAATAAATTGCCATTGTTGCCATGGTGAACAGTCCAAGTGATACGATTTTATATCCCAGACTGAAGAGAAGCAAAACATGAAAACTTGGAACTATTTATCATGGAACTAAAACTGCTTAAACAGGCCAGATTGGCACAAAATGAGCTGAGAGTTTCATTGGAGGATTCTTTTGTATATTAACGAGGCGACTTGCCCTGGGGAAAAGCTTTATCATATGGTATTTTTTAAGTAAGACTCCAGCCCTGATGTTGATAAACTACAGGTCGCAACATGCTTTAACCCTCGATAATACTTTAAAGCATGCTGGGATTAACTATTGATTAAAGTAATGGTAATAACAGTGTTTAGTTCCCCTTGAATTGATTAGAAATGTTGTGTGGCACATTTACGTACACTTTTCCCTTTATCTCTGAAACATTTGTCATGTATTCCCAGTACCCCAACTCCCACTCAGCTCCACACGGCCATTCTCATAGGTTTAATTATATATACAAACCCTGAGACGCAGCCGGGAGGTGCCATTTAGGAACTGATGCAAACGTTCTTCCCCTGGATGACAGCTCATATTTCTGGTGCAACAGGATTGTTCTCTGTACTCGGGCTACAATTTGCATTGTAAAATGACTCATATTGTCTGTTAACGTCGTAACTAATAATAACAACCCATAAGCGCAACACCCCACAACGGTGAATCACATTTAATAAATAAATTCCTTCCCCTGTTCCAATGGCAATAATATTCATATGGATGTACTGTACCAATATACCCTTATAATACACAAAAGCCTTGAATATCTTGTAAATTATATTCTTATAAATGGTGACTAGTGATATCATCAGTTATAAACAGTGATATTGTCATTTTTGTCACACGATTCACTAAAACTTGTATTATTTATAATAAATAAAGTACCCCTCTTTGGAAAATATGAGGATATTAGAAGTTACCTTGGAGTTCCATGACTTGTATAAAAGCACTCGGCCTTTGGCCTCATGTTTTTACATGGTCATTGAACTACTCGGTGACTTATAATATCCTTATAATTTACAATAAGGGGTACTTTATTCACTATATATTGCACAGGTTACCGAGTCATTGTAAATAGAAAAATCAGAGGAATGAAGACTGAAATCCGCAAGTGGGCAAATAATAAACAATGGAAGGTAAATTCCGTCATAAACTCACAAATACCAAACAGATTCTTCCCTGGATTCTAGATGTTTAACAATCATCACTATGCCTGCCTATCTCCTTTCCTCTCCACCAATGATTTATCCATCTCCCTTCTCTTGGTAGGGGATCCCATAACCTGACTGCCCTTACAGTAAAAAAAACCCTTCCCATGCTGATAGTGACATCTCCTTTCCTCCCACAAATGAATGACTCATTCCCTCTCTCTTAGTAGAAAATCCCTTAAACCTTAAAGGGGAACTGTCACCCAAAAAAATTATTCATAATCCTATTTTATCACATCAGTCAAGCAAAATGAACTTTAATTACACTATATAAATTATTTGAATCTTGTTTATTTCAGTCTGGGAATTCATAATTATAGCAAGCAGGCAGGAGCCATTTTGTGGACACTGTTATTAAGGCAAGTCTTGTATCATCTCAGAATCTTGTTTATGCACCAGAATGGGGGAACCTGATGTTCATCCCCATGCCCTGGCTACACAATTAAATGGTTAATAGAACAGGGGGGATGTTGGGAGAGCAGCAATTTCTAGGAAGTGCTGAATGGAAAGTGAAAGTAATTGTCTGCCCCGCCTCTATGCCGAGGGCATAGAGGAGGGGCAGACAATATTTGATAGACAGCTGAGATGTTTAAATGAGCTTACAACAGCTATGAATGCTTTAATAAAAATAGAAATTGGATTTCATGTTTAATTTGAAAAGGGCTTTTATTATACAGCTTTTTGTGTCTGGGTGACAGGTCCACTTTAAGCCCTCAAAGTCCCCATAGACGCAAAGATTTTTTGACCGATTTTAATGCAATCCAACCAGTCCGTCAAATTATCGTGAGGTTAGTGGGATTCGAAACGATCGCATATCTAGCGATTTTTCATCCGTCATCTGTCAGAAAATTGATCGGCCAGGTTAAAAAAATTTCATCAGTCAGTGAAATCTACAGTATCTATGTTTGCAGGGCCAAGCAGGTAGCTACCCTCAGTTTTCCAGGCTTCAACTAGACAATATCTCGGTCTTTTTAGTTGATGGACAAATCATACATTTAAATGATCATTTCAAGATAAGTCTCACGATAATGAAAAGATCTTCTAAAAATCTAATCTAATCTATGGAAAGCTTTACAGTAAAGAAACAATTCCGATGCTGATATATTTGGCTCGTCTGGTCATCAGATCAAGGGCACCTGGTAAGACCTGCTAATATCCTATCACATTTATCCTGGATATTATTCTCATCTGATAAAAAAAAAAATTAAAATTAAATAATAATACACTGGAAACAGATTTTAGTGCCAAATCCAACCCCCATCCTGCTGATAAGGAATCATGGAACCTCATCCATCTGGAGCGTTACACACAAAGACCCCAATGTGTGGTTTTAAGCAGTTGAGGAGGCACTGCTCATAGTCTGAATAATTCTGTAATTCTGCGTGTGTGTTTTGTATGTAAAATAACTTTTTTTTTTCCCTGTTCTCACCTAACATGCTGCCATTTTTATGATTTATAGGATCCTCGGTTGCAATTTCTTTCTATAAACGACCCTCCTGGGTGTCAAATATTTATAAATGGGAAATAGCAGCAATAGTGACCCAATTGCTGCATGAGAAATGAATGCTATATTTAAATTATGTACTTTGGGGGGAGGGTAACATAGATAAGGGGGCAGGGAACAATGTTGGGTATTGGGGAAGATGAACATTTTCTGTAAATATTATACAGTAGGATTAACACTGGTGTAAATTTAGCTTGAAGTGGGGCTGACAATGTTTCATACTGCCCACAATTGTTAGCTTAAAGGGATTGTTCATGTTTAAATTAACTTTTAGTATGATGTAGAGAGGGATATTCTGAGCCAATTTGCAATTTTTTTATTATTTAAAGAGTTATTTAGCTTTTAATTCAGCAGCTCTTCACTTTGCATTTGAAGCTTTCTGGTAGCTAGGGTCATTATTACCCTAGCAACCATGCACTGATTTGAACAAGAGACTGGAATATGAATAGGAGAGGCCTGAATAGAAAGATAAGTAATAAGAAGTAGCAATACATTTCAAGCCTTACAGATCATTTGCTTTTTAGAAGGGGTCGGCGACGCCCATTTGAAAGCTGCAAAGAGTCAGAAGAAAGAGGCAAATAATTATAAAACTATTAAAAAAAATGTAAACCAATTGAAAAGTTGCTTACAATTGGCCATTCTATAACTTACTAAAAGTTACCTTAAAGGTGAACTATCCCTGGTTAATGGCATAAGACTAGATTTCAAGTTTTTGTGACACTGATGGATCACAGACAGAAGCTTAGCAATGAATTAATTGCATTTAAAGGGTAAGGCATTTTTTAGTAGCTTAAGGCACAACATGTCGCTGTCTTAAATATCTTGATAATGGGTTGAGTGCAGAGGACTCTTGTATTTGTCTATATGTATTTTGTGGTCACAGCCTCATTGCACCCCCGCCTAATGGTTTTTAAAAATTAGTGGTGAGCACAACTTTCCCTTGTTTAGTAAAGAATGTTTTTTCCACTTTTTCCTTTCTTGTTCCTAATCTGCATATTCAAATTAGGATTTGGTATTCAGCCGAACCTTTCATGAAGGATTTGGCCGAATCCCAAATAGTGGATTCGGTCCATCCATAGTTTTAACCTCTCTCCATCCCCTACATTTGTAAAACATAGGGGACGGGGAGAGTTTAATACATTTAGTTGTTGCCTGAATATATTCCCAGGTCTGCTTTCTCTGTTTAGGGGGCCCTCTGGGTGGGTCCAGGTGACCTGCAAGGCACATAAAATCATGGGTTACCCATCAGCAATTGGGTCGTCAGGACAGGCCTGCCAACCCCCCAGCAGCAACACTCAATTATATCCATTCGATCAAGAGCCACTTGGGCCTTGCATTAACAATGCAGCGAGCAAAGGAAAAGGCTGCAATCACCCCCCTAGTGACTTTGTGGGGACAAAGAGTATCTCTGTTATTGGCAAAGGCAGAGTACAAAGCCTGGCCCTTGCAGCTAATTGGTATGTTTCCTTTCCCAGCTGCCACGATAGGGGCATTGGTGCCAATAAATATTATAAATAAATAATCTCACAAGATCTCTTCTAAGAATCTCACATATATATTTAAGTTTGATGCCAATATTTATGAAGTGAAATGATTATGATAATTGTCATTAGCCCTCTGCGGGGGTAAAAATAGAATTGTAATTGCATAGTTCTCAGATAGATCTGGGAATCCGAGAGTAGATAATGATTAGGGAGCCGGCCTCGCGCATCATTAAATATTGAGCAAATAGTGATTCTGACTCTGCCATGTCGACACTTTCAGCGCAATTGATTTCTTTTATCTTAATTATAAACAAATTCTCATTATGGAAAAATTCTTGATGTGAGGTTAAGGCTAATTGCTCCAAATGTTCAGATGAAGAACAGACAAGCTCCTCTGCTACAGGATTGGTCCTAAGGCTATAGAACAGTTTGCAGAAGGTATATTTTAGCTTCTTTTAAAGGAGATGTTTCCTTAATATTAGGGTATATTCTCCTCAAGTACTATCACAGGCACAAACATTACGGTCTGCTCCTGGGCTTCTCTCTTCTCCTTGATTTGGGGCGGGGCTAACACAATTTCACACTCATGTTGTGTTCTAACAACCTAACGACTACAAGTTTATAACCCCACCCACAGTTGCATCACAGCATAGCGAAAATGTTTGGCAGACTATGGCCTTCATGGAAGAGAAGAACTTTTCAGTTCAGTATTAACATCAGATTGTTGAGCAGAAAAATGTGCATTTACCAAACACTGGGAGGTGGCATCCATTATTGCCAATGACAGGCAGCATAGGTAGATTCAGGAGCTTCTCTGCTGGCTGGAAAACTAAAGATGGGCATATTGGGGAAAGATTCACTTGTTTGTTGACCTCACAAAAGAGAGAATTTTGTGCATGACTGGAGACCAGGGCATTCTCCTACCTTTAGGCATGTCAGTCCCTGGATGCCTCCCCGGACCTCTACATCATCATGCATGCTGCACTAGTGTAATTACGTAGGACTTGCATCATTACTTTGGGGGGCATGCACCCTTTCTAAGCCCCTACTCCTGTTTTGGTGGCTATGCACCTTTAAATTCCCCATTATTTTCCCTGCCTTTGCCCAAGCGGATTTTTGTTCAAGGGTTGCTCAAGCCATTGTTCCTACTGCTACCTTCTAGTTTTGGACCTCAGTGACAATTATGATTCTTGCCTACCTTTAGCCTAAATTTCTACTACATTTCAGGATCTTTTTGTCTAAAAGAAGCCAAGGTTTTGCTACTGGAGAAGCTATGGCAGTCCCTTTCAGTCTTATTATTCTCCCTGAATTGGTGCTCCCTTGGATGCATCTTTTTCTGAACCCTAGCAAATGTCCTCCAGGGATGATTTTTGGTTTTATCTCTCTGGTTCCCCATAATTCATGTGGACTCATATCTCTAAGATTGCTGGCCATCCTGGTATCAAGAATACTATTGCATTTGTTTCTAGATATTGGTATCTGTCTCTGATTCATGATGTTTCTTCATGTTGTATCTTCTTGTTGGCTTTAGTTTGCATTGCGGTCTTCTCTAGCTTTTGCCTTAAACTTATTTGCCAAGCTCAAATCTGTTTATCCAACTGGCTAGTGTCTGAAGCTTAGTGGGTATCTTTTGGTTACACAGCAGAGAGTTCCAGGATTTCAAAAGAGTGTTGGTGAACCCCAGTACTGGCAGGGATTGTCCTGCTTTATTGAGGAGTTCAGATAGTAGCAGTGGAAAAAAAACAGAAACAACATGGCAGCCCCTACCAATACAAATAAATTTAGATATTAGGGATGCACCGAACCCACTATTTTGGATTCGGCCGAACCCCCGAATCCTAAGTAAAGGATTCGGCCGAATACCGAACCGACCCCTAATTTGCATATGCAAATTAGGGGTGGGAAGGGGAATTTTTTTTCACTTCCTTGTTTTGTGACAAAAAGTCACACGATTTCCCTCTCCACCCCTAATTTGCATATGCAAATTAGGATTCGGTTCGGCCAGGCACAAGGATTCGGCCGAATCCGAATCCTGTTGAAAAAGGCCGAATCCTGGCCGAATCCCGAACCGAATCCTGGATTCGGTGCATCCCTATTAGCTATACAGAGCACATAAGTAAATCATATTCAAATAAAGCTTGCACAATGAAGAGAATGCCACGTACAAAGAGTTTCCCTGTTTATACACACAGCCCCTAATTCTCTGTTGTGATAAAACTGCCTGTAAAGTTATGTATAACCAGATAAACTGCTCTCACGTCTCTCACTTTCAAGTGGTTTGCGCTAAATGATGGCTCCACTGTCTGTTCATAAATAATAAATCAAAGAAAGTAAAAAGGCAATAGTTTCTCCAAACACAGTCGCTGCTGTGCTCCTCTATAATATTTGCTTTTCCAAGGATCTGAAGGTTGCATCAAAATGAATTGTTACGGGGGAAGAAATAGATATTTAATAGATATGTTATTTGACTTGATTTGGTTAGGCACTGGTTGGCAGAAAAAGGTACTTTTACAAGACAAATCATGCATCCTGACACATGCTGCTGCTCACTTCAATGCTTTAGGAACCAGGATGGCTGTCAGTACCAATGCTTTGCCCATAGACATACAATAGATGTCACATGGATAATATCATCTCCATACTGTTCCATCTTCTTCTTTGATAATATCAAAGGGCATCTATCACATTAAAACAGTCTCCCCCACCTGAAAATTGGATGTCATAGGTACCCTTTAATAGGTGGAGTTTTTTTTCCATAATAAATGTATCTGGCATGTGAAACATTTTTTAAATATAACATTGGGCTTTCTTTGCCTCGCTAACCACTTTCAAATAATGAATGCTCATTTCCTGAGACAAAAACACAAGTGCAAAGGTCCACAGCTTGAAGTGCCGCTTTTTGCACTTCTAAAGTGCCACAATGTTCTGAATGAAGAGTAGGCAGCAATTGTGTGATATGAGGACTTTCCCTGAAGTTTACGGAATACTAAGGCAGTCCCAATATGCAGGAGAGTACCTTTCTAACCATGTTAAATACAGGGCACCAAGGTGCCCAAAAGAGCTGCACAGACTGTTGCCCTAGACACAAATATAAATGCATGGGCATAAAAGTGGCCATACACTGGCTGATCCAACCATGTTCCTGGAAGAGCTGCACAGACTGTTGCCCTAGACACAAATATAAATGCATGGGCATAAAAGTGGCCATACACTGGCTGATCCAACCATGTTCCTGGAAGAGCTGCACAGACTGTTGCCCTAGACACAAATATAAATGCATGGGCATAAAAGTGGCCATACACTGGCTGATCCAACCATGTTCCTGAAAGAGACTATTGCCCTAGGCACAAATATACTGTAAATGCATGGGCATAAAGGTGGCCATACACTTACTGATCCAACCATCAACCTGAAAGCAGAATAAACACACATAATATATTATACCTTATAATATAAGGGGTAAATAAATCCTATGAGGCATCAGGTAATGGTCTGTACATTTATTATGGTATTTGAGGTATGGATTATTCCCAACCCTAAAATTAAAAATCAAACATCATATATAACAAATGCCAGTTATCCACAGTAACAGATTCATCCTAATGCAATACTAAACCATTATAAATATATCTGGAGTCAAACATTTCTCAAATACAGTCTCTATTTTATATTACATCTTGATCTTGTCCTACTGTCTCCATATTGCTTAATATCTCTATCCATGTTGCTCTTTTTCCTTCATTGTGTCCTGCTGTCTTCACCTTGTACTTTCCCTATCCTGCCTTGCTGCCCCCCTCCTGTCCTACTACCTCCTTCTATCCCTACTGTCTCCATCTTGTCCTACTTTCTCCATTTTGCTCTCCATCATTTCCTGCTGTCTACATCTTTAGCCATTTTTCTTCATGCATTTTGCTCTGCCTCCATCTTGTACTATATTTTACATCATGCCCTGCTATCGCCACCTTGATCTATTATATCTATTCTGTCTCCCTGTCTCCATCTTGAAGTTCTGTCTTCATGTTGCTCTACTTTCTCCATTTTGTGCTACTGTCACCATCTTACACTGCTACATTTTGTTCTACTGTCTCCATCTTGTATTACTGTCTACATCTTGTCATGCTGTCTCTATCTTGTCCTACTATTTCCATCTTGGCCTGTTGTCACTATCTTTATTTTTGTCACCATCACTTTTACATGTCTATCTTTTTTGTTGTCTAATTTTGTCCTGCCGTCTCCATTTTGCCCTATTGTCTCTGTCATGTACTACTGTCCCTATCCTGATTTCTCCATATTGCTCTTCTGTCACCATGGAACTCTATTGTATACATATTTCCCTACTTCCCCATCTTGGCCTACTGTCACCATTGTTTCAATCTTGCCCTACTAGTACCATCTTTTCCTACAGTCGCCATCTTGCCCCACTGTCATACTAGCTATTTTGTCTTGCCACCTTTATTTTTCACTGCTGTGTCCATTTTTTCCTAAAGTATCTGCTATCCCCTCCAACACATACTCTAGATCCCCTAGAAGATCTTTCCCGGATATATGATTTATTCTTGTACTTTAACGAGTGCTCAGCTACGAAATTCTCTGGAATAGAAACGTCTCCTTGACCCGGTTTCCTGATAAAATTCCACTCATGCCCCACTGGGATTGGCAAACTGGGCTGCCAACTGTGTTTTATATGGAATTCACAGGGGAACAACCTCCCTGGAATAGTCTGATTGGCTAAAGAGATGCACAACTCTGTGAATAGCTAAGCACATCATTTATATAATGTTATTTTCTGAGAGACATGCATTTCTACTTTAGAGGTATGAGAAGTTCTCATTTGTCCCCCAATATACTGCACTTAAAGGCTACACTTCCAATGTCATTTGGACAATGCCATCCATTCAGCATAAAAAACCCAAAAAACTAACTTTTACATGGGCCTTTATACGGATTACTGAATTTGGGGTTACCTGACATCTTTAGAGAGGAAGCATATCTTACAATTAACTATTAGCATGATGGACTTTATATATTGGATGTTCTGAGAATCTGAAACAGTCAGACATGTTCCTGTCTATTTACCCTATTCATCTTACAGTTTATTTTCAAACAATCTGTCTGGTTGCAAAAGTCAGTGGGACTCCAAGTGCCAGATAAGAGATCCAATTCCAAACTGGCAGATGTGGGACCCTATTATTATAATACATTCAACATTGTTCCAGTTTTCTTTGAGTGCCTTTGAATATCAGGGTGCCCCAATACTGTGCCAACATAGTATTCTGATAATGTGGCAACATGATACACAGTGGCCCACTACCTTGAGGTGCTTGCCTGAGACATTCCAGTGGGTACGCTAGAGTTTTTTTAATTTTTTTACTTGTAAAAATTCTTAGAATATCTGTAAATGTGACCCCCCCCCTTCAAATTTAATCACTTGGACAAAGTAAGGCTCTAGTCAGTTCCTTTTGGTGAGAGGTCCCAGTAAAGAATACGCCCCAGATGCCAAAGGAGCCAGAGTAAGGATACGATTAGCCTGTAGTTCTTCTGAAGAGAAGGACTTAGTTTCCCCAAGTATAATAAACCATTGGCACCCATTCTGAGGGACTGCACAATACAGTGAACATCATACAAACACCACTCCCAACATACAGACACCATTACCAACATATGGGCATCACTGCCACGTGTGCACTAAACAGAATCCCTAATATACAGGCACTTTTCAGCCCCAGTCCTATTTAAATATAAATGATCACAAACACCATATCAAAATAATCACAAACTGTCTAAAATCCAATTCTCATCCCGGTGGTGTAACTAGATGTTACTGGGCCCCACAGCAAATTGTTTTAGGCCCCCCAACATATCCAAAGGTTGTCATGTTTTACAATATATATTGAAATTGTTCATCAATTAGAGCCTTGTGGGGCCCCCCTGAAGCTGCAGGGTCACCATTCTCCCACAGACTGATCCCCATTCTCCCACAGACTGATGACCATCCCCCCACAGACTGATCCCCATTCTCCTACAGACTGATCCCCACTGCCCCTCGTGCGTAAATCAATCCCCCTTCTCCTCTGGGCTCATCTCCAACCTGAGCCAAACATCAACCTCTCCCGCACGCACCATTTCAAGAGCGGGGGGGTTTGTGCCTACAACCAATAAAGACACTTTTGTGACATCGGGAGAGAATGACCCACGCGATCAATGTTTTATGTCTGCGATTCAGGGCAGAATATAGCGTTGACGTTTTTGTAAGAATCTCTGGAAAAATTGTACGATAACACGAGGTGCCACAAGTCCTGGCGCACCCCCACACCGAGTGCCAATGGTTTCTCCCACTTCCAGCTGATTTCAGGTCCGTGCCTCTCCGTCTGAACCAAGACTTTAGCGAGGGCCGAACCATTCTACGGAAGGGGGGGGGTCAAAGTACAGGCCGATTTATTATTCTCACAGAGTGGCTATAAATACAAAACAAATCACATTTCCCCCGGGTAATATAACTTGTAATCCGGTTATTGTGTGAGGGCAAGAGCTCCCCAGTGCAATTCTTCGGCCCAGTGAGGGCCCTTTGGCGTGGCTGCCCTCCTATTTCACTGTTGGTACATCCCGCCTCCAGCTGACCGGCCTGGAATCACGGTTTGGATCCTAGGACTGGGCGCCCTGGAGCCTCGGGAGCCCTCGGGACAGAGTGAGAGGCAACCCCCGTGTCACAGAGCGACTCCCCTCAGCGCCAGAGCCTCGGAAATGGGAGACACCGGCAGCGAGCGCAGCAACGCACCCAGCCTCCCCCCGCGCTGCCCCTGCGGATTCTGGGGGTAAGAACCTGGGACAGGGGGGTCTCTGTACTGCTCTGGGGGCCCTTGTGCTTCTAAGTCACTAATAGAGAGTCTGGGGTCTGATCCTCCGCACTAAGGGCCACAGGCCTGGAATCCCTCACTGAAGGCCCAACAGCCTGAGTCTCCCCAATGGCTGCCCTTTGCCCTACAACAGAACCCCCTTCACTGGGGGCAGCACTGGAGTCTGATCCTCTGCAAAGAGGGGCCCCTAATTCTGGGGCGGGGCTTAGATCTCATTCCCCATACAGGGGCCCTTTAACTGCTCACTGAGGAGCCATAGAACTTGTTTATAGTCTTTATATCAGACACTGAATGAAATCTCCTCTCCACTGGGGGATTGTTATGTCTGAGCCTTTATAGGAGGCCCCTTAATCCTGCACTTGTTACTCTCCTCATATACCTGGGTCATTTCATCTGGAATTCTGCTTCAGGGGATCCCTAAATGTTTTGGGTGGGCCCCAATCAGCTGCCTTTGTTATAGGGCCCCCAAAGCCGTCACATGTCATGTTATTTCAACTGGAAGGGCCTTTCAAGGAGACATTTTGTATAAAAAAATAAGAATGTACCAGTGCATTATACTCATTTAGATAGAGAAGAATTGTGCTTAAAAAAGTAGTGTTTCAGGCTGATTTATTGGATATTTCTGCAAAAACCCTAATAATCCCTCCCTTCCCTTCCACTTCCTTCTCCCTGAATTCCCAGGCTGTGCACTCAACTCACTGCACTGTAGGACAGGAACCAATCAGCAGCTAGCAGGACCTGGTAGGGAACTGAAGCCTGTCTGTGCTTGTGTGACTGCAGGGCTGTGATTGGCTGTCCCCCTCCTACTGTGCTTCTGGCAGGGACCATTGGTGGCACAAGAAATCCCCAGTTTTTTTTCCCAGAAGGCCCTAGTCTGTCCCCAGTGCTGCCAAAAAGCCACAGTCCCTTCCCAGAATAACCAGAAGATATTTGTCTGTGCCCAGTGGTACCAGAAATCCCCAGTCCCTTCCCAGTAATGTCAGAAGGCCCCAGATGGTGCCTGGTGGTACCAGCCCTGGCTGATGCTCAGATGTCACAGAGGCGTGGCATGTACCCCTTGCAGCCTTTTCAGGGGTACCCAGGGCACAAATAAGCACTCAACCCAAATCTCCCCTAACTGACCTTCAGACTGGGCCCCCTTAGCTCATAACAAGGTTACAGATATATAGAAACATTGGGGTAACAGTCACCCTGCTATAGTTCCAGGGGTACCCAGGGTACAAAAAAAACACTCACCCCAAATCTCCCCCTAACTGACCTTCAGACTGGGTCCGCTTAGCTCATAACAAGGTTACAGATATATAGAAACATTGGGGTAACATTCACCCTGCTATAGTTCCAGGGGTACCCAGGGTACAAATAAGCACTCACCCCAAATCTCCCCCTAACTGACCTTCAGACTGGGCCCCCTTAGCTCATAACAAGGTTACAGATATATAGAAACATTGGGGTGTCACCCTGCTATAGTTCCAGGGGTACCCAGGGTACAAAAAAAACACTCACCCCAAATCTCCCCCTAACTGACCTTCAGACTGGGCCCCCCTTAGCTCATAACAAGGTTACAGATATATAGAAACATTGGGGTAACAGTATGGGGACAATGACACAGTCAGTATTTTCTGTGTGAGCCTATGAGGCCTATGTTACATGGAGCTGGAGTTCATTATTTAGTAAAGTAGCACCTGTGCAGCCTGTTGTTTAGTTAAATGGAATCTTCCTGTAGTCATGTTACGTCAAACTAAATGGCAAGCTGGGGAGAATACTCTCTATTTTCTGTAGGCCTTAATTGTCATAAATACAATGCACTTCTGTCCACCTACAGGTTTTTTTTTCTCTTGATTTGTGCCAGACGACAGCGACCATAAAAACATCCAGTGAACCTGAACAGCCAACCAATCATGAGCTAGCTTTTACCTGTCTAGTGCAGTTATTATAATAAACACAAGCACCTGGTTGGTTGCTGTTCCAGAGCAAACCTATGTTTCTTTTGCTTTGTTCTGTTTTCTCTGTTTCTGCTTAAATCCGAGAGCTATCACAACTTGTCTGTTTGGTTATGAGCAGAACCCCTTGGGTTGTAATGTTTCCAAACTGGGAAGCGAAGCAACTTCTCAGACGTATTTTTCAATAACAGGGCACTGGATAATGGATCTTTTTGTAATTTGGATCTTCATACCTTAAGGATTTTGTTATGATTTTTATGATGTCGTTTTTATTTCTAAATGACACTGTTTACACTGCAAATAATTCACTCTATAATATAAAATTGAATTCCTGAACCAGCAAGTGTATTTAGTTGTAATATTGGTGTGTAGGTGCATCTCAGGTCATTTTGCCTGGTCATGTGCTTTCAGAAAGAGCCAGCACTTTAGGATGGAACTGCTTTCTGGCAGGCTGTTGTTTCTCCTACTCAATGTAACTGAATGTGTCTCAGTGGGACCTGGATTTTACTATTGAGTGTTGTTCTTAGATCTACCAGGCAGCTGTTATCTTGTGTTAGGGAGCTGCTATCTGGTTACCTTCCCATTGTTCTGTGGTTAGGCTGCTGGGGGAGGGGTGATATCACTCCAATTTGCAGTACAGCAGTAAAGAGTGACTGAAGTTATCAGAACACAAGTTACATGACTGGGTACCCGGGAAACTGACTTCCCCCTCCTTTTTTACCAAATAATTTTCTATACCCGGAACTTCAACCCGCAGGGTACCGCAGGTTTTTGTGTGTAACCCGCGGGTACCCGACCCGCTGCAGGACTCTAGTACAAGCTACTGTTTTATTATTACAATAAAAAAGGAAAATCAAATTTAAAAATCTATGCCTATGGGTTTCCCAGCACCAATGAGAGGGGTAGCCAGTAGGAGTGTCAGCTCTCTGCCCAGGGATTTCTTCACTATTATTTTCTCTACTGCATTGTTTAGATACCCCTATACCGAAATTAAAACCATCTCAACTTTCCAACTGGGTCTGCCAAGTCACTGTTTTAGGAGGAGTTGGTAGTTAAGTAAATGACTGGTCCAACTGCCTCTTGCCTCATAGCCTAACAAAGGCTGCAGCTAAGAGAGGGGATGGGCTTGTTTACACAGAGCTCATCTCCATTTAAAACATATTGCCCTGTTTACATGGTGAGAGAATGGAAAAAGAAAAGTTTTTGCAAGTAAAGTAATTGCAACCATTTAGAAATAATTAAGAAATAATATTTTTTAAGCATAGGCAGAATCCATTTTCAAGCAAAGGTGTATCTAAGTATATATATATATATATATATATATATATATATATATATATATATATATATATATATATATATATATCTCCAGCTGCCATGCCCTACTGTCAGCCACCCCATTAATAGATCATTGCTGGGCATCTGTACCAGAACACCCTTGCATGTTGATGTTTGTAAGGAGATTTGTTGGCCCAACTGTATGTGATCTGACATTATTATCCAAAAACCTTTGACCTTGCAGATCCTGTGCCAAGTGTGTGGCTCATTTGTCAGACCATGTCATGTAATGTGTGCCATTCATGCCTGGCACCTTTCAGCAAAGGAAATCTATACCCCCCAAAATGAACACTTAAGCAACAGTTTACATCATATTAAGTGGCATATTAAAGAATCTTACCAAACTGGTCTATATATTTAAGTAGATATTGCCCTTTTACATCTCTTGCCTTGAGCCACCATTTCATGATGGTTTCTGTGCTGCCTCAGAGATCACCTGACCAGAAATACTGCAGCTCTAACTGTAACAGGAAGAGATCACCTGACCATAAATACTGCAGCTCTAACTGTAACAGGAAGAGATCACCTGACCAGAAATACTGCAGCTCTAACTGTAACAGGAAGAGATCACCTGACCAGAAATACTGCAGCTCTAACTGTAACAGGAAGAGATCACCTGACCAGAAATACTGCAGCTCTAACTGTAACAGGAAGAGATCACCTGACCAGAAATACTGCAGCTCTAACTGTAACAGGAAGAAGTGAGGAAGCAAAAGACACAACTCTGTCTGTTAATTGGCTCATGTGACCTAACAAGGTATGGTTTGTTGGTATGTTTGTGTGCACCGTGAATCGTATGATCCCAGGAGGCGGCCCTTATTTTTTTAAAATGGCAATTTTCTATTTATGATTACCCAATGGCACATACTGCTAAAAAGTATATTATGAAAATGGTTTATTTAAATGAAGCAGGGTTTTACATATGAGCTGTTTTATGCAATATCTTTTTATAGAGACTTACATTGTTTGGGGGTTATAGTTTTCCTTTAAGGACACAGGTTGATAACCGGGTGAATGTTTCCGGCAGAAGTAACAGTTGTTCTGACATGATGCTTGTAGTGTTGATGTATATATATAGTTTCTCGCTCTCTACACATATATACACATAACATTAGAAAAATTACCTCTGCACACACTTCAAAAGGGAGCCAATTTGAGCTGGTGCCAGCATATAAGTTTTTTGACTATACTGTATACATCGTGGAAAATTATTAGGGATGCACTGAATCCAGGATTCGGTTTGGGGTTTGGCCTTTTTCAGCAGGATTCGGATTTGGCCGAATCCTTCTGCCTGGCCGAACTGAATCTGAATTTGCATATGCAAATTAGGGGGGGGAGGGAAATTGCGCCTTTGTCACAAAACAAGGAAGTAAAAATTGTTTTCCCCTTCCCACCCCTAATTTGCATATGCAAAGTAGGATTCAGATTCGGTTCGGTATTCGGCCGAATCCAAAATAGGGGATTCGGTGCATCCCTCATAATTATTGAACACGTCAATAGAAATTTATTTCTGCAGCAATAAGGTGTGAAGGCCTTGAGAGAGCTCTTTGCTTTTGCCCATCATGACCTGCTTTTTGTGGGATACCTCGGTAGTGTGAAACCTTTTTATAAGTCATTAATTAGGACTATGTAGATAAAAAAAAATAAAAAAATCCCTTGGCCCAGGCGTCTGCCTGTTTTGAGTTTTTGATTAATTAGAACTAAAGCAGCTGATATTAATTTGCACTGATAGGGGGCAGGCTTGCTTTCAGACCGATTTCACTAGGTTTCTTGGCTTTCCATGAATTTTTGCACCTCCTTCTCTTCATGTGTTCAATTCTTATTCCCTGCTTCATTCCACTTTATTACACATAACTTAATTCATGGACTTATTTGTGTCGAGTTCCTTGTATGTGAGGATTACTTGTGTCGTTATAGACATCTGGTGTAAATTTCATGTCAATATCCCCATTAGACATATATTTACTAATAAAAATGTTGTTTCAATACTTATTTTTCCGTGTGTGTGTATATGTGTATAGGATCCCTTATCCGGAAACCCGATTTACAGTTGCTGCCTCCCATAGACTCCATTTTATCCAAATAATCCAAATTTTTAAAAATGATTTCCTTTTTCTGTGTAATAATAAAACAGTCGCTTGTACTTGATCCCAACTAAGATATAATTAATCCTTATTGGAAGCAAAACCAGCCTATTGGGTTTATTTAATGTTTAAATTAATTTTCTAGTAGACTGAAGGCATGAAGACCCAAATTACAGAAAGATCTGTTTTCCAGAAAACCCCAGGTCCTGAGCATTCTGGATAACAGGTCCCATACCTGTATATACAGCATTTCTTTTCTGGATAGAACTGAATGTTTGAACTAGGGATGCACCGAATTCAGGATTCGGCCTTTTTCAGCAGGATCCGAATCCTTCTGCCCAGCTGAACCAAATCTGAATCCTAATTTGCATATGCAAATTAGGGTGGGGAGGGAAATCACAGGACTTTTTGTCACAAAACAAGGAAGTACAATTGTTTTTCCTTCCCACCTCTAATTTGCATATGCAAATTAGAATTCAGATTCGGTTCGGTAGTTGGCCAAACTTTCGTGAAGGATCCGGGGGTTCAGCCGAATCCAAAATTACTGACTAATGTAATGGGCTGGCATATGAACTGATCAATATTGGAATTGGTGGGGAGAGCTTATAT
Organism: Xenopus petersii; assembly: GCA_038501925.1. Lineage (NCBI taxonomy): Eukaryota > Metazoa > Chordata > Amphibia > Anura > Pipidae > Xenopus > Xenopus petersii. The sequence continues at coordinate 139,210,843 of CM076681.1, forward strand.
ATTGATTTAATGGTCCATCAGTAGTGTAAAGCTGGCCATAGACGCAAAGATCCGATCGTACGAATCCTCGATTTGTACGATTTTCTGACCGTGTGTGGAGAGTCCCGACATTTTTCGTCCCATGGAGATCGGTTGTTTGGACGATAGGACAGGTGAAAAGATTTCTACCGGCTGCCGATAATTTCTCTGCTGGGTTTTCATTTGGAGGGGTTGAACTTGATGGACTTTGTCTTTTTTCAACCCAATTTAACTGTGTAACTATGTAACGCCGATCGGACGATTTTCAGTGGGAGACATCAGTGACATCTCTACCTGCCTGAGTCTCTCCCTGCTCACTCCTAGCTCTGGGCTCAGATTACAGAGGGGAAGTAGAGAGGAGCAAACTGAGCATGCTCAAGCCCAAGCCCTGAAGGTTTAAACTGAAAACAGGAAGTCTGATATAGAAGCCCATAATTAAACAATAGAAGGAAAGAAATGTGGTGTTTCTTTTGACAAGAGGATTCAGAGCAGAATTACTTTGAGGTTTTACTGGTGTATTTATATAGACCTTTCTGATAAAGCTTATTTAGTTTTAGCCTTTCCTCCTCCTTTAAAAACTGTGTGCTCAAGTTAGAATTGATACAAAATTTTGTATTTTCATACAAAATTCTTTGTGCGCGCTAGTGGTGTGCTGGTCATAAAATTCTCAACCTGCATCAGACCCTAACTCGTCCCCTCCCAAACGGCACTTGGCCACCGTTCCCCCTTTATTTATAGACTCACTCCCGTCCCATAGTGACATCACAAAAGGGGTGGGGCGAGTCTATAAATTTAAGTGCCAGAAGTGCAACCCAAAGATGTTTTTGTGCAGAAGCCAGTAGCATACAAATAGTGCAGAGCTTGACTGTGAGGCTAAACTGCTGACAGCCAATCAGGACTGCAGGATCATTGCTCCAAGTGCAGACTTAATGGGCTGTTTCTGCTGAATTGTGCTTAGTACAGGGGAATACCTATGCTGGCATAGTTTTTTGGGATCTCTCTATATAGACTATGAGCAAATTTAGGGTCTGTTCCTGCTGAATTGTGCTTAGTACAGGGAATACCTATGCTGTCATAGTTTTATGGGATCTCTCTGTACAGACTATGAGCAAACTTAGGGGCTGTTCCTGCCGAATTGTGCTTAGTACAGGGAATACCTATGCTGCCATAGGTTTATGGGATCTCTCTGTACAGACTATGAACAAACTTAGGGGCTGTTCCTGCCGAATTGTGCTTAGTACAGGGGAATACCTATGCTGCCATAGTTTTATGGTATCTCTCTGTACAGACTATGAACAAATTTAGGGGATTGTTCCTGCTGAATTGTGCTTAGTACAGAGGAATACCCACAGACTGTTTAAATTAATCCTGTTATAATCCTGCAGCCAATCCTGCTTCGAAATCAAATTTCAGAGAACATATATTTTTGTATTTGACATGGGGTTATATATGTTATTAGTTTCTCAGATGTCCTCAGCCATATGACTTGTGCTCTGTTGCACAGCAAGTTGGAGTGATATCGCCCCCCCCTTCTTTCCCCCCAGCAGCATATCTACAAAACAATGGGAAGGTAACAAGATAACAACTCCCTGACACCTGCACTAAAGTGCTCCCAGGTCCTTCTAGTGGTAGGTATGAGAATAGCACTCAATAATAAATTACCCAAGTCCAACCATGACTTCTCCATTACACTGTGTAGTAAAAAAACAATAGCTTATCTGAAAGCAGTTGTAATGTAAATAAACACGACACCAAAAAATAATAAAATTGTATTTTCAGATATTCATTGACAGTTAGATCCAATATATCTTATAGGGGGATTTCCTTTCCTAGCAGATGAATTAGAGCTCACTCAAATAACTGATTCCAGTACAAACACAATCTAACAAAATAACTGCCTTTTGTACAAATTCTGATGTCAGGTGATTTTAATAGAGTGAGCTCTAATACATCTTCTAGGCAAATGAGTTCCCCTATAAGATATATTGGATCTAACTGTCAATGGATATCTGACACCCAACTGCTGCATGAAGAGAGAATGAAGAGAAACTGATGCTGAGAGAGGAATAGTGAAGAGAAACTTGATTATTTCAGAAACGGTACAGAATATTTAATTGATTGTATTTAGAAAGTTTCTTATTTATGCTTTTAATTTTCACGATAGTTCCCCTTTAAATAAAATGTCTGCAAAGTTCCATTACTGATTCGCCGCTCCCTTCCTTCTCTGTGTTGCTGGTGGCCGGTATCCTTTGGCACTTTTGTGGTGGTGTCTTGCAACAGCCCAAGAATTTTATGATTTAGAGGCTTAAATGGGTCACTATCTCTCAGCTGATTTCTTCTGCTTAAGTCTTGGTTCACTACCAGGTGTCACTGAAGGGATATTCCTCTTTTGTGAACGTGCTCACTGATAACTGGGGCCACTTGGGGTGCTATCAATTGTGCTTGATGGAGACCTGCCTGAGAACTTGAGTTCTATCCACATCTGGCTGATTTCTGACAAAGGAACAGTATCCATTCAATGCCGACAGAGTACTTGGCTTCCGTGGGGCCTATATGCACCAGCCAACTAAATATTGATTGTATCCAGTATAGGTAAATGTAAAACAACTGGACTTGCTGAGTAATCATTGAAGACGTTTCACTACTCCTCCGAGCAGCTTCTTCAGTTCAACTGACTGGTGTGGGAAGTTCTCGGCATATAAACTCTTCCACTAATCCAGTCACATTGGCACGTTGTACGGTAACTCTTCAGAGAGGTGACATCTGAGATTTACAGAGGTGTAGATTCTGTGTAGTTACTGTGATAGGATTATCCAATGTGTCATGCAACTCCTAGATACAGCTGTTACTTGTGAGAGTTGCATGAATTGATGTGTGAAGTGTTCTGAAACCGCTGGGGTACAGATGTTAGAACAGCTTTGTATGTAGAATACAGGTGGTGTCGAAGGCCCCCGCCTCTGTTCAGGGATGGTTTCTCCACCTTGACATGAATCACCTCTTTCAAACCAGTGGTCTTCTTTATCTAAGATTTGGACATTGCTATCTTCCAAGGAGTACTGTAATGTGCTGTATTTACTGTATATGGCTGAAATGACAATACAATCCACTTGACTTGACTTAAAGGGATACTGTCATGGGAAAACATGTTTTTTTCAAAATGCATCAGTTAATAGTGCTGCTCCAGCAGAATTCTGCACTAAAATTAATTTCTCAAAATAGCAGACAGATTTTTATATATTTAATTTTGAAATCTTACATGGGGCTAGACATATTGTCAGTTTCCCAGCTGCCCCAGTCATGTGACTTGTGCCTGCACTTTAGGATGTAACTATTTTCTGGCAGGCTGTTATTTCTCCTACTTAATGTAACTGAATCAGTCTCAATGGGACCTGGATTTTACTATTGAGTGTTGTTTTTATATCTACCATGGAGCTGTTATCTTGTGTTAGGGAGCTGCTATCTGGTTACCTTCCCATTGTTCTGTTGTTAGGCTGCTGTGGGGGGGGGGGAGGGGGTGATATCACTCCAACTTGCAGTATAGCAGTAAAGAGTGACTGAAGTTTATCAGAGCACAAGTCACATGACTGGAGGCAGCTGGAAAACTGACAAAATGTCTAGCCCCATGTAAGATTTCAAAATTAAATATAAAAATCAACAGATGCATTTTGGAAAAAAAACATGTTTTACCATGACAGTATCCCATTAAGGTGGAGAAACCATCCCTGAACAGAGGCGGGGGCCTTCGATACCACCTGTCTGCTACATACAATCTGTTCTGACATTTGTACCCCGGCGGTTTCAGAACACTTCACACATCCATTCTCATAAGTAACACCGGTTCTAGGAGTTGCATGACAAATTGGATAATCCTATCACAGTAACTACACAGAATCAACACCTCTGCCATTGATTGGATTAGTGGAAGAGTTTATATGCTGAGAAGTTCCCACACCAGTCAGTTGAACTGAAGAAGCTGCTTGGATGAGTAGTGAAACGTCTTCAATGATTACTCAGCAAGTCCAGTTGTTTTAGATTCACCTATACTGTAAATACCATGTCCTGGATGAATGAAAATCTTCATAGTTAAATACTGGTTGATTACATCCCGCACATGTCTGAGCACTTACTAATCACTAGTTTCCCCCTGCTACCTAAATGCTTTCTGATCACTGTGCTCCCTGTAGCTGGTATTATACCACAACAGGAGGACTATGGGAGGTGATGGAAGGATGTCCTGACATTAGGAAACAATGGAGGCTAAGACTGAAATGTGCTGAGCACTGTCATAGGGGCTAGTGGGAAAGGGGTAGTTGGGTGGTACATATTCATCACTTTTGTAGCAGAGCTGTTGTTCAATTTGTGTACTGCTCTGCAACCTGTGCAACCACTGTCCTCTCCTGGGCTCTTGGGGATAATTTGTGCCCCTTGTTTTTTGCACGCAGTGCTAACATTGTGCCAATATCTGTGTGGAATAAAGTTGGGATTTATGGTTCCGGGCTGTTCCATCTGTTCCGCATTTTGTTCCTGTCATGTGAATGCTGTTGCTGCGCAGAGCGTATTTATGTGTTTGTGTTCAATGTAATGACTTCTCGGCCTCGTCGGCTCACATTCGCCCCTCTGGGGAGTCAGATTCTTTAGCAGTATCCAGGCACGGAGCTCAGTACAAGATGGAAGTTGATGAAACTCCGTTTCTGTTCAGATCTCACGGGAGCTCCTTCCCTGGTCCAATCCAATTTCTCTGAATTAGCCAGAGTACGAGCAGTAGGACTAGCTGAATGAGAAACACCGCCATGTAGCACCAAGTCTGAAGCCATAAATCCAACAGGTCCGGCTGCTTCCTCCCAAGGAGGCTCTCTGCTCAGTCAGTGGACATGAAATATCTATAGGGAACAATGCAGTTGCGTTAAAGGAGAAGGAAAGCTACCAAAGTTTTTTGCCAATACATTAGCCACAATAGTACAAGCTATAACACTGTTTATTCTGCAGAATACTTTACCATACCTGAGTAAACCGCTCTAGAAACTCTGTGTTTGTTTAGGATAGCAGCTGACATATTAGCTTGGTGTGACATCACTTCCTGCCTGAGTCTCTCCCTGCTCACTCATAGCTCAGATTACAGCAGGGAGTTGAGGAGGGAGGGGGGAAAAGGGAATCTGAGCATGCTCAAGCCCTAGCCCTGGAGGTTTAAGCTGAAAACAGAAAGTCTGATACAGAAGCCCATGAGTACACAATAGAAGGAAAGAAATGTGCTGTTTCTTTTGACAGAGGACTCAGAGCTGCATTATTTTGAGGGTTTACTGGTGTATTTATAAAGAGCTTTCTGATAAAGCTTACTTAAATTTAGCCTTTCCTTCTCCTTTTAAATGTGTAGGATCAACCCCCATAACTTCTTCTCAGTAATAATAAGACAAGACCTTGTTCCTGATCAAAACTATGCTGCATACCTGTTCATCAGCTGGCTTCTGCTAAATTGTTTTAAAAGTCGGAAGCAGTGCAGACAGTATAAACGTTATAATGCTAATTTTTAATGGTTTCTGAAAGTTCCCTAAGCCCAGCCCCCTGCTCTCCTGCTGATCTGTCTGACTACTTTGCTGAGCTGTCTGACTACTGTTACTTTGTATCAACAGCCATCTGTCCTCAGCCTGCATCCTCCAAACCCCACAATTCCCTGCACATGTGATTTCAATAAGGAAAGGAACATCCCAGAGCAATGCATTGTGGGTTATATAGTTCCTGCATGCTGTCTGTAAGCTGTGGAGAAGTTGTTACAATTTGTAACATCAGTGTTTAGTCCCTCCTTCCCTGCCAGGATTTCAAATGATGCAGAAAGAGATGAACTGTTACACAGCTTGATTTCAGCATAGAAAATCCCATTTATTCAAGTTTTTTGAAGAAACCGGTAACTGTGATGGATATATTAGGGGTTTCTGTGTTATGTGGCCTCTTTGTCAAGGTTTGGTTTGGAAGCCAGGGGTTCCCCTTTAAAAAAAGAAAAAATGAAGGCTAATTGAAAAGTTGCTTAAAATTGGCCATGTTATTAGATACTAAAAGTTAATTTACAGGTGAACCTCAATTTCCTTAATTTACAGGTGCACCACAAAGAGCCCTAGTACAATTGGTACCTGCTGAATCCACAGAAAGGCTGTTGTCTCTACTCAAAGTGCCACATTCCCCTCAACATCTACATGTTATTCAAAGCACGAGGATAGGCATTCATGCCTTCATTTTCTATCATTAGGCAAAGCTTTATTTTTCAGGGTTAGCATCACCTTTAAAGCACAGAGGGTAGAATATAAATAGTGAAGTTGGCAGTGCGTGGGCTGATCTGTGCTTCTCTGCAATCTGCCACTCAGTATAAACACAGTAATGAGTCCAGGACTGCGCAGCATAAACATCAAGTCGCAATCCTAACTACGCGCAGAGCGGCCAAATAAAACAGAATAAAAGGCTGTAGAATATCACCTCCATTTATTTAAAGTGTAACAAACAAGGAGTTGTGCGGGGAGTTTCTTTGGCGCGTCTTAGGCACAGTTAGGATGAAATGTCCAGCCCAAAGGAAGGGAATTTACCAAGATGAGTGACTGGAGGGTTTTGGCCAGAGAACTTAAAGGGGAACTATTGTGAAAATGTAATACAAGCTCCATCATACTGAAATAATAAAATTTGTAAATACAATCAATTAAATATTCTGCATCGTTTCTGAAATAATCAAGTTTATCTTCACTATCCCTCTTTCAGCATCTGTTTTTACATTCTCTCTTCATGCAGCAGTTGGCTGTCAGATATTCATTGACCGTTAGATCCAATATATCTTATAGGGGGGCTCCTTTCCTAGCAGATGAATTAGAGCTCACTCAAATAACTGATTCCAGTACAAACAAAATCCAACAAAATAACTGCCTTTTGCACAAATTCTGCATGTAGAGAGACGTGATGTCTGGTGAGTTTAATAGAGTGAGCTCTAATACGTCTTCTAGGCAGAAGGAGCCCCCCTATAAGGTATATTGGATTATTCAGTTAGGTGTCAGATGAATGATCCAATATATCTTACAGGGGGACTCCTTTTGCCTAGAAGATGTATTAGAACTCACTGATTCCAGTAAAAAACAAAATAACTGCTTTTGCACAAATTCTGCATGTAAAGAGACAATTTTAATCATCTTGTAAGCAAAAGGAGCCCCCCTATAAGATATATTGGATCATTCACTTGACACCCAACTCCAGAATGAAGACAGAATGAAGAGAAACAGATGCTGAGAGAGGAATAGTGAAGATAAACGTGATTATTTCAGAAACAGTACAGAATATTTAATTGATTGTATTTGGAAAGTATCATATATCAGTATGCTGAAGGCTTTATTAAATTTTCATTTTCACGATAGTTATTTTTCAGAGAAATCGGAAATCAGAAGTCGGAATCTGGCCAGTTACCTACTATTATCTGCTGCTTGGGCAAAGTACCTCCTATTAATTGGTACCTTTATCGGAATGACTACAGTGCCTCTATCATTCCGTCTAGATCAGGATACTGGGTTCTACCGTAATATGGAGAGTTATGCATTTAAAGGGGAATGTAATCCTAAGCATGAATAGGGCTAGAAATGCTGTATTTTATATACTGTACTTACTCAGCAGCCTTAGAACAGTAATGATCCAGGTCTTCAAATATTTGTGTGTCAATGGCACTGCACATGCTCAGTCAGCTCTGGGCTGCTGGGGAGAAGCTAAGCTTAGGGGTTAGGGGAAATCATTGAGCAGAATATGAGGTTCATCTCTCATAGAACCTGAATTCTCTGTAATAATAAAACAGTAGCTTGAACTTGATCCCAACTAAACAATTAATCCTTATTGGAAGCAAAACCAGCCTATTGGGTTTATTTAGTGATTCTTTTTTTTTATTTTAACTAGACTTAAATGGGTTGTTCACCTCACGAGGAAACTTCGGGCGATTTGGGAAAACGAAGTGCCGCAAGTGCCACCCCGTTGGCGATTTTTCATTAAAGCCGGTGGGAATGCAGGGGAAAGCAGTTCGGGGACATTGTCGCCCAGAAGAAGAGGCGATTAGTCACCGGGTGACTAAATCTCCCTGTGTGACCTTACCCTTACAGAGCATTTGTTTTTAGATGGGGTCAGTGACCCCCATTTGAAAACTGAGAGTCAGAAGAAGGAGGCAAATAATTTAAAAAATATAAATAATGAAGGCCAATTGAAAAGTTGCTTAGAATTGGGCATTCTGTAACATACAAGGGGATGTTCACCTTTGAGTTAACTGTTAGTATTATGTAGAGAGGGATATTCTGTGACCATGCATTGATTTGGACAAAAGTCTGGAGTGTGAAAGGCAGAGGCCTGAACAGAAAGAGCAGTTATAAAAGGTAGCAAGAACAATAAATTTGTAGCTTTTACTGAGCATTTGTTTTAGATGAGGTCAGTGACCCCCCATTTGATATCTGTAAAGAGCATGAAGAAGGCAAATTTAAAAAAACTAAAAAAAAAAAAAAAAAAAAAATAATAATGTAGACCAATTTAAAATTTGCTTAGAATTGCCCATTTTATAACATACTAAAAGTTAACTTGAAGGTGAACCACCCCTTTAAAGTATGTAGATCCAAATAACAGAAAGATCCATTATCAGGAAAACCAAGGTCCCGAGCATTCTGGGTAACGGGTCCCATACCCTTTAACCGAGAGGGAGTTGGCTGGGTTTGGAGGGGGTGGAATTAGGAATCTAAATACAGTATATAATATCAGTTATGTAAATGCAATAACATTTCCTGGCTCTGAAGGTCCCATTTTATTTTGTCCTCTCCATCTTGCATGCTGCGCTACAGCCTCTGCTTGCGCTACATAAATACGTCTCCATGGGATTGGAGCTCTGCGCGGAGTTGACCGCCATAAAACTTTCCTGCAAATTAGCTGCCTCGTTTTAGCATTTCCACACTGGCGGGAAATTGCTATGTAAATCAAACGCCGCTCGGATTAATTGTTGTCGGGGAAGATGGATTTTAACGAGCGACTGTTCTTTTGTAGTGTCTTGGGCTAATTATACGCCGCCCATAAATTAATACATTAGGAGGGAATCTGATAAGGGAAAGGCGCGTGTCTGTCAAGGTCAACCGGCGGCAAGACTTTCGGTGTAGAGGAGAAGTTTTTAACTACAAGATAAAATTTAAGCAAAATCTGTACAGTCATGTTTTCTGAAGATAATACAGGTATGGGATCTGTTGTCCAGCTCGGGTCCTGGGGCTTTCTGAATAAGAAAATCATTTAAACATGATATATACCCAATAGGCTGGTTTTGCCTCCAATAAAGATTAAAGGGGAACTATCATGAAAATGAAAATTTAATATAAGCGTCAGCACACTGAAATAAGAAACTTTCTAAATACAAATTCAATTAAAAATTCTGTATTGTTTGTAAAATAATCGGTTTATATTCACTATCCCTTTCTGTGTCTGTTTCTCTTCATTCTGTCTTCATTCAGCAGTTGGTTAGGGTTGCCACCTGTCCGGTTTTGACCCGGACAGCCTGGTATTTTCCAAATAAGGAAAACCGGGCGGGATTCCCTTGATTGACACGGCGATCAGCCAATCGCTGATCGCCGGGTCATAGCCCCACCCACTGATGTCACGGGTCCGCCCACTGATGTCATAGCCCTGCCCACTGACATCACGGACCCACCCCCCGCCGGTCTCAGCCAGACATAAAGGTGGCAACCCTAAGTTGGGTGTCATAAATTCTAAGGATGCACTGAATCCAGGATTTGGTTTCTGATTTGGCCAAGATTTGGCTTTTTTCGTTCGGATTCGGCCGAATCTTTCTGCCCGGCTGAACCGAATCCTAATTTACATATGCAAATTAGGGGTAGTGAGGGAAATCACGTGAGTTTTTGTCACAAAACAAGGAAGTAAAAAATGTTTTCCACCCCTAATTTGCATATGCGAATTAGTATTCTGTTTGGCCGAATCCAAAATAGTGGATTCAGTGCATCCTTAATATATTCATTGATGGTTAGATATATCTTCTAGAAGGTGCCTAGAAGATGTATTAGAGGTCACTCTATTAAATCACCAGACATCACGTCTCTCTACATGCAGAATTTCTGCAAAAGGCAGTTATTTTGTTAGATTTTGTTTGTACTGGAATCTGTTATTTGAGTGAACTCGAATACATCTGCTAGAAATTAAAGCCCCCTATAAGATATATTGGATCTAACTGTCAATGACTATCTGACACCCAACTGCTGCAAGAAGACAGAATGAAGAGAAAGAGATGCTGATCAGTATTTAATTGATTGTATTTAGAAAGTCTATTATTTCAGTATGCTGAAGCTTATATAAAAATTTCATTTTCGCAATAGTTCCCCTTTAATGATATCTTAGTTGGGATCAAGTACAAGCTACTGTTTTATTATTACAGAGAAAAAGGTAATTATTTTTTACAATTTGGATTCTATTGATAAAATGGAGTCTATGGGAGACGACCTTTCTGTAATTCGAAGCTTTCCGGAGAACGAGTCCCATACCTGTACAGTTTCAGTGATACAGACTTGCTTTATGTTATGTACTTGGTGTCACGGGCCTGAAGTTCTGATCAGTCTCATGCAGGTTCTGTGCTGTGTTTATGCAAATGAACGTCATGCGGTATAATGGACTGGGTAATGAACTCCATTAAATCCTGGGCAAAAGTGGGGTTTTTACAGACACATTGCACTACGTTGAGCTGTAACTCCCTGCCCCCAGCAACTCCTTTCCTCGTTTGTGTGATTCTCTTTGACACTCTCCTGGCTATAACCCTAAATAAAGTCTTCTCAGATAAGCAGACCTTTCCCTGACCTGGGAATTGTTCAGACAACTCGTCAGGGTTAATATATATATATGTGTGTGTGCCCATCTTCCCCGAGACCCTGTTCTGGCCCTTCGTTTATGTTCAGATGAAGTGAATAAAGAGGCATTAATTTTCTCTATCTGCACCCGGACAGAACTAGGCCAGGTAACTGCTCCCAGTGCCACTGATCTGATTTGTACTCTGGTTTCTTCATAAAGAATAAAGTTATAGATTGCACTCCTGGTAAAGCTCAGATTAATGCCTGGCTGTCCCTTTAAACCAAACACAGACTGCGAGATGTGGGGATTATTGTCCCTGGACAACTTGTTTAAAGGAGAAGGAAAAGCTAAAATTAAGTAAGCTTTATCAGAAAGGTGTATATATATTAGGGATGCACCAAATCCAGGATTCGGCTCAGGATTCAGGCCAGGATTCCGCCTTTTTCAGTAGGATTCGGCCGAATCCTTCTGCCCGGCTGAACCGAATCCTAATTTGCAAATGCAAATTAGGGGCGGGGAGGGAAATCTCGTGACTTTTTGTCAAACAAGGATGCAAAAAATTTTTCCCCTTTCCACCCCTAATTTACATATGCAAATTAGGATTTGGATTCGGTTCGATATTTGGCTGAATCTTTCGAGAAGGATTCGGGGGTTCGGCCGAATCCAAAATAATGGATATGGTGCATCCATTATATATATTAAAACCCTCAAAGTAATGCTGCTCTGAGTCCTCTGTCAAAAGAAACACCACATTTCTTTCCTTCTATTGTGTACTCATGGGCTTCTGTATCAGACTTCCTGTTTTCAGCTTAAATTCTCAGGGCTAGGGCTTGAGCATGCTCAGTTTGCTACTCTCCTCCCTCCCTCCTCAACTCCCTGCTGTAATCTGAGCCGAGAGCTACAAGGGAGCAGGGAGAGACTCAGGCAGCATGTCTCAACAAGCTAATATGGCAGCTACTATCCTAAACAAACAGACTAGTGTCTAGAGCGGTTTACTCAGGTATGTTAAAGCATTCTGCAGAATAAATAAAGTGTTATAGCTTGCACTATCGGGGCTAATCTATTTGTAATAAACTGCTTTGGTAGCTTTCCTTCTCCTTTAAGAGGCAACATAAAAACTAATATATTTATTGTGTCCATATTTCTGTGCCGCGCTACTCGCTTCTAACGCCCTTCACGCGCACCACCAATAAATAACTAACTAACGTTATAGTGCTACGTCCCCTTGCATTATTTATTATTGCATATTCTATGTGTTGCTTATTCCGTGCCTGGAGACTGTACTCTTTGTCCTTCCCAGGCAGCAGCAAGTGGCCGATATATTTTAAATAATATTTTGGAAAGCCATGTGCTGTATCTGCGATATTTATATTACTGTGCATCCTGGGTAATTGTTCTGGTGACAGAGGCATCTTGGCTTTATGAATACTAGTCACTAGCATGCGTTGGGAGGACTTCCACTTTTTGGGTTATTGACCTCTAGTCACTGAGATGGGTCAGGGATGGGGTCATATCAAAAAAATACCATGATCAGCTGGAATTGTCTCAAACTCTTGAGAATATTGATTATATGTTTCTGCACTGTGTGCTGGGATCTGAGCAACCTCTTGGTTTAAAGAACACTAGTCTGCACTTATGGGGCATCTCAAATTCTTGGGTTTAGAAACTCCAGTCACTGCAGTTAAAACTGGGATCGTCTCAATCTCTTGGGATCGTCTCAATCTCTTGGGATCCTCTCAATCTCTTGGGATCCTCTCAATCTCTTGGGATCCTCTCAATCTCTTGGGATCCTCTCAATCTCTTGGGATCCTCTCAATCTCTTGGGATCCTCTCAATCTCTTGGGATCCTCTCAATCTCTTGGGTTGATAAATGCTAATCCATGATCTATGCTTTACAGCCTCCTAAGTTTATAAATACAGTCCTAGAGTCCAGAAAGTTTTGTTTTCTGCCAACATTGGGCTTCACTGGAAGGCTTCTCCTGAATTATGATTTCTTGGATTTTATTTTACACTACTCATTGATAATGCACTGGAGTCATCTCTACGTTTTAGGTTTATGAATGCAAGTCACTGGTCTCTGCACTGAGGTCATAAGAATTTTTTGGCTTTATGAACACTAGTCCTACACCGGGTCATTTTAAAGGGGATGTTCACCTTCCAGCACTTTTGTTTCAGTTAGTCAGAAATAGACGTTTCCAATTACTTTCTTTTTTCTATGTGTGACCATTTTTCCAATATTGAAGTGTAAGCCTTATTTTTCACCTTTGTAAAGCTGCTGTGGGGAGGGGTCACCGACCCTCTCAACTGTTCTAAATATAAAGATTTACTTATCTGAGCAGAATCCCTGAGTTTCATTACAGGCAACTGTTAGAATTGATACAATAGTTGCTGATACTCCAGAGATGCGGCTGAGAAATGGATCAACTAAATGCAAAAATTCTGACCGTTCAGAATCTGCACCTGAATTACTGACCTGCCAGACTCAAACACCAGAGACAGAAACCTCAAATTTAAACTTAGATTTTGGGAAAACGGTAAAAAATGGAAAGCGATTGGAAAAAGACTTTATTTCTGGTGAACAATCTCAAAATAACTCAATTGAAAAAGTATTTGGAAGGTGCACAACCTCTTTAGGGTCAGGCCACACAGGGCGTTTTGGGGAGATTTGGTCGCCTGGTGACTAATCGCCTCGTTTTTGCGGCGACCAATCTCCCTGAATTTGCACCGGCTAAAATGAAAAAACGCTGACGCTAATTAAATGAATCGCTGCGTGTGATTAGCGCCGGAGTTTTTGCATTTTAGCCGGCGCAGATTCAGGGAAGGTGTTCCCGGAGATTGGTCGCTGCAAAAACGAGGCGATTAGTCGCCAGGCTACCAAATCTCCCCAAATGCCCTGTTTGGACTTACCCTTAATGCTTTAGCTATATGGACCTCAGTCCCTGGGTTGTCCTTGAATCGTCTCTTAACTTTTTGGAATTTTTAGAACCTCAGTCAAGTTCTCTGCTCAGGCGTCCCTTTAACTTCTTGCATATATGAACACTCGTCACTGTCTGTGCATGGGGGTCTAATATAAACTCTAATAAAGAGTATTTCATGGCATGCGCTTCACTTTTTTGTGATACACCATTATTAGTGATGGGTGAATTTCCGTGAAAATTTGGCGGCATTTAAGGTTTTTGACGCCGTCGACAATTTAGACGCTGGCGACAATTAAACAAACGCCCATTGACTTTAATATGCATCAGATTGTTAATATTTCGCATTTTTTCCCTGTTGATTTCGCTGGAAAATTGCAAATTTTTAGCAAATCTAAACGGGACAAAAAAAAACTATTTAGAATCATAAGATCTCTTTCCAAACTCTCAGCTTTTCAAAATCTCAGCAGTGGGCTCATTAGCAGTAATGCGTTGTGCCGTGTAGCGGTAGCTCAGGAATGGCCGCCCCTCCCGTGCATTTGGTTTATTCCTCAGTCGCAGGATACTAAAGCATTTTATTGGTGTCTTTATTCTCCGCACACACATTTTATTGGCACTCATTTAAATGGGCTGTAAAAATCGTACGGCTTCTCTTCAGATATAGGACGTGTGTATACGGATGTTTATTCTCGTTGGTGATCATCTTCCCAAGATAACGATGTCCTTCAGGGCAGCCGTCTTGCATGGAAATACCAATGCACCCCATGGGGTATATTTATCAAAGAGTGAAGTTAGAGATCACCACAGTCCACTAGAGTGAAATATTGTGTCTCTACATTCGTTTCTATGGGATTTTTAAAAGAGTATTTATCAATGGGGAAAGTGAAAGTTCACCCTTTGATAAATACGCCTTTATCGTATTTATCTCCCCGCCCGCCACCTTACACTGCCAGCTTCCGACTTCTGGCTTCCATTTTTATACCCACGCGCCCGCTCACCCCACCCCTTTGTGACATCCTCAGTGGGGACTAGTCTACATAGATGGATAAAGGTCAGAATCTGATACACTTTCCAATTGTCCCGTTTTCTGCGGGACAGTCACGATTTTGACAGCTCAGCCCCCAGTCCGAGATTTTTATTCCAAAGTCAGTTTATCTGTGATCTCCTGCACTTACACAACTTAAAGGGGTGGTTCACCTTTAGGATAACTTTTAGTATGTTATAGAATGCCCAAATCTAAAACTTTTTCATTGGTCTTCATTATTTATTTTGCATAATTTTTTTTTTATTTATTTGCCTTTTTCTTCTGACTCTGCAGTTTTCAGAAGGGGGTTACTGACCCCATCTAGATACAAATGTTCTACAAAGCTATAAATATATATTTTTATTACTCATCTATATTAGGCCTCTCCTATTCATATTCCAGTATCATCTTCAAATCAATGCATGGTTGCTAGGGTAATTTGCAAAATTTTTCCCGCGTTTCATCTCAAAAATGATGCCCATAGATTTCAATGGGTTCAAAAAAATTGTGCCACAAAAAAAAATTGGTGCGGCGCCTCACGTGAAAACATAAATTCGACGCCATAGACTACAGTGGAACCCTCGTTTTACATTGTTGTTTTGTGGTCCCACCTATATATTATTCATAATACATTTCTCTGATTTTACTTTCTCCTGGATTTTACCCCATTTTTTTTCTGGTCCCCTGAAAAACGTAAAATGGGGGTTCTACTGTATTTGAGATAAAATAACAGACGTATCACTGTCGGCTGCCGGTTGGCTACAGTTTGTGCCCGTAGCTGTGCCAATTAGAAACAGAAATGGCAAAAAGGCTTTAGTGGGAAGCATCTCTGAAAAGTCATTTTGTCACACACCTAGAATCTGAATAAGACGCTTTCTCTGCAAATAAAAAGATGTTTTTTATAAAGAGGCCGACAGATTTGTTTCTCTGGAAGCATCGATCCAGCCAATACCGGTAAGTACAAATCAGCTCCATCGTATGCGGGCGACATTCCTGCTAGTAGGGAACAACTGGAGTCCAACTGTTCCCCATCCCAGACCTCAGGAGCCCTCTCTATACTTTCCCTTTAGTTTCCTGGTCACGCTCATGTTATTATCCTCACCCCCACATTGATATTCAGGAGCTACTGTAATGCTCTTCTCACTTTCTACTCCAGAAGTTGCAATCTCTTTGGCAACTTTGATTCCCTTAGACATTACAGTATGAGAGTATAGCTTATTGTGTGCCCAGAACATTCCTTCTCTGTATATTTGTATTTATACATATGGGCAGGACCGCCATCAGAAATCACAGGGCCCCATACGACAACATTTCCTGGGCCCCCTGGAAAATTCCAGGTCCGCCCTCCCCACCCCACAGATCCGCCCCTACCACCCAAAATATTGGGGGCTAGGGTTCCCACATGTTAATAAAAATTAAAAAGATATTGGTGGTCAGGGCCCCCCATAAAAAAAAAAAATTGTGGCCAGGACCTCCCCCCACATTATAAGAAAATTAGTGGCCAGGGCCCCTTAAACGTCCATGCCTTCTCGAAGTCAGCAGCTCCCAGAAAGACGGGGGGCCCGGCTAATCGAATAAGGGTGGCGTGGCCGGGGCCCCCCTTACCCTCGGGGCCCCCTACAACTCTCCCCCCTGTCCCCCCCTGATGGCTGCCCTGCATATGGGAGGAGGTGCCATATTGATTCCCTTAGACAGTACAGTATGAGAGTATAGCTTATTGTGTGCCCAGAACATTCCTTCTCTGTATATTTGTATTTATACATATGGGAGGAGGAGGTGCCATATTGATTCCCTTAGACAGTACAGTATGTGGGTATAGCTTATTGTGTGCCCAGAACATTCCTTCTCTGTATATTTGTATTTATACATATGGGAGGAGGTGCCATATTGATTCCCTTAGACAGTACAGTATGAGAGTATAGCTTATTGTGTGCCCAGAACATTCCTTCTCTGTATATTTGTATTTATACATATGGGAGGAGGAGGTGCCATACTGATTCCCTTAGACAGTACAGTATGAGGGTATAGCTTATTGTGTGCCCAGAACATTCCTTCTCTGTATATTTATATTTACACATATGGGAGGAGGTGCCATATTGATTCCCTTAGACAGTACAGTATGAGGGTATAGCTTATTGTGTGCCCAGAACATTCCTTCTCTGTATATTTGTATTTATACATATGGGAGGAGGAGGTGCCATACTGATTCCCTTAGACAGTACAGTATGAGGGTATAGCTTATTGTGTGCCCAGAACATTCCTTCTCTGTATATTTGTATTTATACATATGGGAGGAGGGAGGTGCCATATTGTTTCCCTTAGACAGTACAGTATGAGGGTATAGCTTATTGTGTGCCCAGAACATTCCTTCTCTGTATATTTGTATTTATACATATGGGAGGAGGTGCCATATTGATTCCCTTAGACAGTACAGTATGAGGGTATAGCTTATTGTGTGCCCAGAACATTCCTTCTCTGTATATTTGTATTTATACATATGGGAGGAGGGAGGTGCCATATTGATTCCCTTAGACAGTACAGTATGAGGGTATAGCTTATTGTGTGCCCAGAACATTCCTTCTCTGTATATTTGTATTTATACATATGGGAGGAGGTGCCATATTGATTCCCTTAGACAGTACAGTATGAGGGTATAGCTTATTGTGTGCCCAGAACATTCCTTCTCTGTATATTTGTATTTATACATATGGGAGGAGGTGCCATATTGATTCCCTTAGACAGTACAGTATGAGGGTATAGCTTATTGTGTGCCCAGAACATTCCTTCTCTGTATATTTGTATTTATACATATGGGAGGAGGTGCCATATTGATTCCCTTAGACAGTACAGTGTTATCACATTATTTCCCTTTTATCAGATGTATCCAGCATATTTCATAGCAGTGCTGTTTAACTCTGAGAATCCACACGCAGCTCCTTATATTGTTCCACTTATAGTGAATTGCTGAGCTACTTACGCGACCCGTTTGCCATTACAGTCCCACTGGCTCTGTGGGGAAGCACTTCATGTGCTGATTGGCCGGTCCATAAAAGCTTCCATTTCTGCTGCTCTCATTATACAGAGTTTTGTTAAAGATTTATTCCGGGGGAACTTCAGTGGCTCATTCGATGGTCTCTGTGGAGCAGCTGAATTAAGGCTTTTTGGTTTTTAAGATCGTTTTTTTTTTATTAGAGTGCTTTCCTCCCTAGCGACGCTCAGATAATGTCACGTTAATGACAGCTCTGCTCGTAGTACCAGTCTCAATAGAGAACAAAGAACCTGCTACTTTCAGGAGAACTGGCCCAGAATTGTTTAAAAATTACAGTACAGCAGTATATATTACTATACAAGCAAGTAAACGTTTTACCCATAATTCCAACTCAGGATTTAGTACCCCCCACAATGGCCACGGAGCTGATTCTTTGGGCTCTTTACCTGGTGGTTCTGCAGTAGTTTATTAATGTCTTCATTAAAGGGGAAATATCGCCACACAAACAACTTGCTCTGCTGAGCACTCTTCTTACACACAGGATTTTCTTCTTTTAGTTTTCTTATTTACAGTTTTAAACTCCTGGGAAGTGGGGCCCCTGGGTTCTTTTCAGCCCTTAATATTGTTCAGTACACTATAAATAATCAGAAGATTTGATATCAAATACATACTCGTAACCTTATACTGGCTTAGGTATTCCCCTGTACTAAGCACAATTCAGCAGGAACAGCCCCATACGTTTGCTCATAGTCTGTACCAAGAGATCCCATAAAACTGTGGCAGCATAGGTATTCCCTGTACTAAGCACAATTCAGCAGGAACAGTCCCCTAAGTTTGCTCATAGTCTTTACAGAGAGATCCCATAAAACTATGGCAGCATAGGTATTCCCCTGTACTAAGCACAATTCAGCAGGAACAGTCCCCTAAGTTTGCTCATAGTCTGTACAGAGAGATCCCATAAAACTATGGCAGCATAGGTATTCCCTGTACTAAGCACAATTCAGCAGGAACAGTCCCCTAAGTTTGCTCATAGTCTGTACAGAGAGATCCCATAAAACTATGGCAGCATAGGTATTCCCCTGTACTAAGCACAATTCAGCAGGAACAGTCCCTAAGTTTGGTCTTGGTCTGTACAGAGAGATCCCATAAAACTATGGCAGTAGGTATTCCTATGTACTAAGCACAATTTAGTAGGAACTGCCTATGGATACAGTATGATTCATTACAAACCACCATTCATTACCGGCATTAAAGCAGGCACCCAGGTAACCTTCTCCGACTAACACCTGCGCCCTCGGAGGGAGAAGTTTTCTCTTCCAGAAGAAGCCCTTTTTCTATAGAGAGTAGAAGAATAGGGCACAGTGCATTGTGGGAGCAGCAGGCTTATCACACCAAACTATCAGCAGTGTATTTTATGAAAAGCTAAAGATAAAAGCAGGAATCCCTGCCGTCCTCTGACTCTCGTGTTGAGAGCGTTGCTGGGGATCTGTCCATCCCCTGAGCTCCTTCCTTTTGTTTCCTAAAGGTTAACTCTTTGCCTGGTTTCATCTCACATTTTCCTGTGCCGTCCTTTGTAACAAAGCAAGTCTTTATAAAGGGGGACCCTGTGCTACTGGGGTGCTACATACTAGCCTTTCCCATTGTCTCCTCTGCACGACTTTCATAGAATTGTTGTTGCATTCGTGAACATCTATAAAATATTCTTTGCACCCAATAACTCTCTTTCTACCAAATTACTGAATTCAAAATATATTATTTTTACTGTTTAAATGCTCTGTTATACAGATAGCTAGAATCTCAGCTGCCATAAAGCAGGGCAGGACTGCTGCTTACAATGGGGATCAGATAGAATCTGTGCAGCCACTGGGACAGAATGTTCTCTTATACAGATAGCTAGAATCTCAGCTGCCATAAAGCAGGACAGGACTGCTGCTTACAATGGGGATCAGATAAGATCTGTGCAGCCACTGGGACAGAATGTTCTGTTATACAAATAGCTAGAATCTCAGCTGCCATAAAGCAGGACAGGACTGCTGCTTACAATGGGGATCAGATAGGATCTGTGCAGCCACTGGGACAGAATGTTCTGTTATACAGATAGCTAGAATCTCAGCTGCCATAAAGCAGGTTAGAACTGCTGCTTATAATGGGGATCAGATAGGATCTGTGGTGTCACTGGGACAGAATGCTCTGTTATACAGATAGCTAGAATCTCAGCTGCCATAAAGCAGGACAGGACTGCTGCTTACAAAGGGAACCAATAGGATCTGTGCAGCCACTGGGACAGAATGTTCTGTTATACAGATAGCTAGAATCTCAACTGCCATAAAGCAGGACAGGATTGCTGCTTACAATGGGGATCAGATAGGATCTGTGCAGCCACTGGGACAGAATGCTCTGTTATACAGATAGCTAGAATCTCAGCTGCCATAAAGCAGGACAGGACTGCTGCTTACAATGGGGATCAGATAGGATCTGTGCAGCCACTGGGACAGAATGCTCTGTTATACAGATAGCTAGAATCTCAGCTGCCATAAAGCAGGACAGGACTGCTGCTTACAATGGGGATCAGATAGGATCTGTGCAGCCACTCGGACACAATACTCTGTTAAAACAGGTTTTTTTCAGAAGTCGGACTGTCCGGTACAACTGCACCGCGTCCTCTCGTTGCATTCACAGTAGCGCAGATGATACATTGCCGGAAGTTTCCATGCATCTTTCAGCTGCAACAGAGCAAACTGCATATTTCATGCTCCTCATTGTTGTGCAATTTGAGCGTTCAGCTGCTCACAGGCAGATACTCATTCATTGGTTCCAGGCAGGAACCTGATTCGCTGAATTATAAACAAAAGCCCAAAATATTGTCTATGGAACGGTCCAGGTAATGTGTCTTTCTTCTCATTGTTTATCTATTTTGTGGATGGGGCCTGAAATCTATTAGCCTGCAGGGGTCCGCTGCCTTCAATAAGTGCCTCTGCATTATAATTACATCTGTTTATGGAGTTGTATAAATCCGTGACTTCTAATAAGAGAAACAAGTTTCTATTGGAAAATGAATGCTCTATAGCCGCACAATTGCATGCCGAAAGGCTCTTTACCTTTAAGAATGTTCATTACATGGTGATGACAAAAGAGCCCATTGGAGATTGACTGGTTGTTTTGTGTCAGTATCAAGTTATCGGTATCAAGAATCCAATATCCAAAAGAGTGATCCAATATATCTTATAGGGGGGGGGCTCCTTTCCTAGCAGATGACTTAGAGCTCACTCAAATAACTGATTCCAGTACAAACACAATCTAACAAAATAACTGCCTTTTGCACAAATGCTGCATGTAGAGAGACGTGATGTCTGGTGAGTTTAATAGAGTGACCTCTAATACATCTTCTAGGCAAAAGGAGCCCCCCTATAAGATATGTTGGATCTAACTGTTGATTTCTGACACCGAACTGCTGCCTGAAGACAGAATGAAGAGAAACACATACCGAGAGAGGAATGGTGAAGATTAACTAGATTATTTCAGAAACAGTACAGAATTTTAAATTGATTATATTTAGAAAGTTTCTTATTTCAGTATGAGAAAGTTAATATTAAATTTTCATTTTCGCCATAGTTCCCCTTTTAGAAAATACCAGGCTCAAATGTAGAAGTGCCAGGGGCCACAAAATTCTGGCTTTTAGAGGCCCATGCACAAATCAATTGTGTCTAGTCCTTCTCTGGTATAGAGAGCCCTGTACTTTGGAACCTCTTTGCATCTGCTGGTGCTTTTGGCTAGGGGTTAGTGATGTGTGGGCTGACCCAATACCCAGGCGTCGGGTGGATTCGGGCCGACCTCGCACTCCTCCTCGCGGGTGGTGGACGGGTGCGGGTTGAGCTCTTCTTCTGCTCGCCTCGCCCGCCACCGTCAAATTCTGACTTCCGGGTTAGTCTTTTATAGATGCTGTGCCTGCTCGTCCTGTCCCTTTTGTGATGTCATCAGCAGGGGCGGGTCTATAAAAGCAAAGTGGAAGTTGGATGCGGGCGAAGGAAGGGAGGGTGGGTTAGGGTCTAGTGCGGGTCAGGGAAATCCTGACCCGCACATCACTACTAGGAGTGTTCCTCTTGAATGAGGCACTGCCCAATAGTGGTGTGACAGGGCCAGAATGAAATATCCTGGATTGGGCCAACAATTTACTCCTTGGCAGGCCCGGACTGGCAATCTGTGGATTCTGGCAAATGCCAGAGGGGCTGCTATAAGGTGCCATAGAAAGTCAGTATTTAGTGGGCTGGTGGGGGCTAATTGGGCCTCTGTGTACCTGAAATGCCAGGGCCTATTTTAATTCTCAGTCCGGACCTGCTCCTTGGGCTGGTTGCCAGTCCAAGACCCACCCCATTTACAACATCAGTACTTCCACCTTATACCCGCCAGCATCCATACCCTGACTCAGCACCAGTTGGGGTATATGAGAGCTGTCATTTAATATATAAAACACAGCAGCACAATGGGTTGATGTTGGTTGGGTGAGGGTTGAGTCGGCTTGACACAGGTCAACACACATCCCAATTGCAGGCAGTTTTTACAAGGCTAATGAAACCTTGACCCTTTGGATGGATTTGGATCACTTGTAGGCCACCAAAATGATATCCCAGTCTGATTCAAGCTGGTGGCCTGCATTTGGAAGCACTCGGCTCTTTCAGAATGTTCATAGCGCGAGTCTCCGGATCTTTTGTATTCTGAGCGTCTCATTTATCTGCTTTCTCTCTGTTCCTCACCGGAGACTTCTCTGAGGGTCCTTTCTAGATAGAAATCAACATCTGCACTTGTTCAACAGAAAGGAGCTTCTAGTTTGTGTCACGAGGCTATTTCTTTCCCTTCCAGCTGGTTCCAAAGCAGCAGATGAAATATGCACAAGAACAGACCCAGCTTATTGTTGCTTATTCCAATGACTCGCTGTGATATCACTTGTAATTTATTCATGATCCTGTCTTCTTTTGCTTCTCTTCCTATGCATCACTGGCCCCTAGTTAATAGGATCAGTAACCCAACTGCTTGTACAAAGTCACACAATACGGCAGCATTACATCTCTACTTTTATATCCAGTCTTCAGCTTTGTCTGGTAGGAAATGCAGAATCCTTCAGCAAGTGTTTGTGCCACAGGTTTTGTAAATCAGGACAGGGTGATTGGCTTGACCTCTATCCTGGCTCTTTATTATGGTATTTTCAACATGGCTGGAAACCGTTTAATTGGGCCACATTTATGCATGGACTACTGATAAATCAATATGGAAGGGACACCATATCCTGAGACTGGCCTTTTGCTCCTGCCCCGTGTTAGGTTACGAAATTAAATGATAAAACACCATATATTCTGCTTTAACCCTTGTTATAAGCAGAAATTATAGCAGGTGATCAGTTTTTTCGTTTACATCATAGGGGAAATGGTGCTGATCCATATTGGTGGGGTAGAGTTTTTATCTGATGTAACATAAGTTTTGTGTTGCTCTATGCGGGTGGGATCAAAAGTAAGAATCTGTGATGCAAAGGGGCCTAGTGCCAATCCAAAACATTTGGGTTCTAGGGTACAAATTCTTTGCTGACCAATTGCTACTTGGTACTGGGGGAGAGAGATAATCTTTTATCAAGGGCTAGTAAGGGAAAGAACCTCAATTAATCCATTAAAGGGGTTGTTCACCTTCCAACCACTTATTTTCAGTTCAGTTGTTTTCAGATTATTCACCATAAACACTTTTTTCAACTACTTTCCATCTTTTACCATTGCTACATTTAGTCAGGGTTCACTGCTGCTGTAATTTGTTTTTATATGTATACTAAATAAAATTTCATTTTTTAATATTTTCACTGGACTCCACGGTGCTCCACTCCAGACTCCAGTGCTCCCACTAAAATACAATTTTTCTGGACTACATTTAGTTGATACATTTCTCAGAAGTATCAGTGGAGTATTAGCAACTATTGTATCAATTCTAACCACTGCCTTTAATGAAACTCGGTAGAGTCCTGCGCGGAACCAATTTGTTAAACCCGACCGCAACCCGCATACTTACCCACTTGGACCCGCTACCCGACCTGCAAGTACCAATCCGATCCGCTGACCATCAAGAAACAGGAAGTGCTGCCATTGTAAACCGGAAGTTACATCATTAGAAGTAGGCGTGGTCAGAAAAAAAAGTAATAAAGCAGGAAGTGCTGTCGTAAACCGGAAGTTACATCATTAGAAGTAGGCGTGATCAGAAAAAAAGGAGTAAAACTCGATATTGAGAAGACCCGCAAATCCCAGGGAACCGCTGACACACGTCTATACCGGCTCCCGAAACTTCTACCCCCAACCCGCAGGGTACAGCAGGTTTTTGCGGGCAACCTGCAGGTACCCGACCCGCTGCAGGACTCTAACTCTGGGATTCTGCTAAGCAGGGACAAAGATAACAAATGCATCAACT
The DNA here is from genome assembly GCA_038501925.1 of Xenopus petersii. Lineage (NCBI taxonomy): Eukaryota > Metazoa > Chordata > Amphibia > Anura > Pipidae > Xenopus > Xenopus petersii. The sequence continues at coordinate 139,235,054 of CM076681.1, forward strand.
AAATGTATCAATGTAGAACAGTTTACAGGGTCGGCGACCCCGACGCCAGAGCTGCTTTAGAAGGTGAAAAATTCAGCTTTACACTTCAATATTTGAAAAACAATCACAAATAGAAAACAGAAAGTAATTGGAAATAGGCTTTGAAACCAACTGAACTGAAAAAAGCATTTGAAGGTGAACAAACCGTTTAAAGGGGCAGCTAGTAGGTGAACTGTTCCAAACAAGAATTTGGTATACACGTGTATATATGTGATCTGTATTTGTGAATCTCGGATGAGACTCTGCTCATTATGCATGTTCATTGCAGGTCAAGACCCCCTTTTACTCAGCACTAATTAGCAGTTGTGAAATTTTGCATTTGAGTCTCCAAGACGGTTCCAAACACAAGATCATCTTGTTACATGCCCCCCTTTATTTGTATCCGCCGGCGAGGAAAAATTAATTTGCTGCTCGCTGTGGCCTTGGTGTAAAAGCTTTTTATAGACTCTGGCTTGGTGAATTGTTCTGCTGCCGAGCCCACTCCTTACAATTAGAAAATCTCCCGCACTTCACTGTCATTGTTAATATTGCTGCACTTCTAATTAGCCAAAGACTTCATTTCTCTGCTCTAATTAGCGCTGCTCTTTTTAACTTGTCATTTGTCTGACCTGATTAGCTCAAGTGCGAGCCGGGACCTTTGTGAAAGTGGCCGTGGTGCTTGGCAAATAGGGAACGTGGCTTTCGCTCTCAGCACTCAATTGTCACCAAAAGTTCACACTTTTTAATTTAGTGACTCATTAGGCAGCTGCTTAGTTCAGTGATTGGGGGCCAGACAAACATAATGTAATTGTTATACAACCACTAGTAGCTCCAAGCCCTGGTTGTGTTGTGCAGGGACACCATTGGGCTGAAAAGAGGCAAAGAAAGGATTCTTGTGTCAAAATATACAAGAGACTTTAAAGGAGATCTAAACCCTAAAAATTAATGTAGCTAAAAATACCATATTCTACATACTGAACTTATTGCACGAGGCTAAAGTTTCAGCTTGTCAATAGCAGCAATGATCCAGGACTTCAAACTTGTCACAGGGGGTCACCATCTTGGAAAGTGTCTGTGACACTCACATGCTCAGTGGGCTCTGATTGGCTGTTGAGAAGCTAAGCTTAGGGCTCGTCACTAATTATCCAGCCCAAAATGAGCTTCCCTGGCTGTAATATAAGCTGATGCTACAGGTTTGCTGATTATTAAATTCTGATGCTAATTGCACTGGTTTCTGTGCTGCCATGTAGTAATTATGTGTATTAATTACTAATTAGCCTTATATTGTGACATTTCTATTCTATGTGTACTGTATATTGTGAGTGGCTCCCTAAGCTCAGTAAGTGACAGCAGCACAGAGCATGTGCAGTGAATCAGCAGAAAAGAAGATGGGGAGCTACTGGGGCATCTTTGGAGACACAGATCTTTAATGCTAAAGGGCTGTGGTTGCCTTGGGCTGGTACAGAAGCACAAAACATCATGTACAACATTTCTAGCTACTTCTTTAGTTAAACTTGAACCCTTATTTAAGGAGTTATAGGTCAGAGAAATGCAATGGACTACTTTGTGTCATAATTCCCACCTGCAATTGCGTTATTAGTCATAATTTCACCCTCATTTTTCCTGACCGCAGAAGAATGGAAGGAATGAGAAGTTTTTCAGGGCCATGGAACTTTTCAGAGAATTTTTAGAGAATATGGGTCATCTTACTAACATAAAAGAAATTGCTGCATATCAAGAATCCTTCCTGCATCGTGTGCCTTCTAACCCGGTGGTGTTTGGGTCACATTTAAATATTAAAATAATTTAAAAAAAATTCACAAATATATTTGGCTGACGGCCCTTGGAGTGCCATCTCTTCCAGGTTATATAATGGGTGACGGGTCAGGATTTAAGTCTGGTGTGGGGGGGGGGGGGGTGGTTAAAAATCCCAGGCCACAAAACACACAAGATCATATTCAGGGTTGTGCCTCTGGCAAATGGGGCCTGGGGACTCCTGTGTATGAAGTCCCTGTTTTGTCAAAGTTAAAGGGGACTGAGCATTTTTATAAATCCCCTTGCCAAGTACAAAATGATGCACCTGGTTTTAATCTGGGCTAAAATAAGTGATGGGTGTGTCCTAATGGCCCTGCCCACAGACAGAGTAAACTTTGTTCAGCCAATCACTTTTCTGTCCTCACACAGGGACGGCAGATCTTTTTGGCACCCTAGGGTGCAAAGCCTGGGAAAGCAGGAGGGGGGATTGGCTCAGTGATCCTAGGAGATATTTGGGTGGAAATGTTAGTTAAAGACTACCTCCCAACAGTTTAGAAATAGGAAGAGGGACAAAAAGATTTGCTGAGCGAATTTGTGACCATGCCCATTTTTGTGGCCACACCCCCTAATTACCATGCCCATTTTACAAAATTTGGCAGGTTATGAAAGTTTGAACATATTTCTGTGTGTTTTTTTCAATTATTACAGTTATTCTAATGAAGGTGAATTGCCCTTTAAGTTGTTTAAGTAAGTTTCCCCAAGGGACCTGTTATCTTATGTTGTTACAAAAGTATTTAAGTATCCATTCTGGGCTCTGGACCTGTCACCCAGACACACAAATCTGTATAATTAAAGTCCCTTTCAAAGTAAACATGAAATCCAATTTCTATTTTTTATTAAAGCGTTCATAGCTGTTGTAAACTCATTTAAACATCTCGGCTGTCAATCAAATATTGTCTGCCCCTCCTCTATGCCTTAGGCAGGTAATTACTTTCACTTTCCATTCAGCTCTTCCTAAATATCGCTGCTCTCCCCACGTTCCCCAGTTCTCTTCATTTAATTGTGTAGCCAGTACATGGGGATGGACATCAGGTCCCCCATTCTGGTGCACAAACAAGATACTGAGATGATACAAGACTTGTCTTAATAACAGTGTCCACAAAATGGCTCCTGCCTGCTTGTTATAATTATGAATTCCCAGACCGAAGGAAACCAGATTCTAGTAATTTATATAGTGCAATTAAAGTTCATTTTGTGATAAAGTAGGATTTTGAATAATTTTTTTGGGTGACGGGTCCCCTTTAAGTAAGAAACTTTGTATCTGTTTCTGGCTGTTCAGTGCAGGAGGTCAAAGAGAAAGTCGGGACATTTCAGTAACAATCCCGGGACTACGAGTTGAGCTGTCAAAATCTGGACTGTCCCACAAACAAAAACGGGACAGTTGGGAGGTGTGGTTAAAGCAGAACTAAAAGGCACATTCATTCTATTGCATAATTCAATGGCCAACACTTCTTCCTGAGTTGCGTTAGAACTTTCTCCATTGCTCACTCAGGATCAGTAGAATATAGAAAATAATGACAATAATAAACAAATTGGGTGATTTTCTTATTTCTGCAACTGAAATCAGTGTGTAAAATGGGCCCCCCCTAATAATGTGTCGCTGGAATAACGATGAATTTACTTACTCGCTCATCCCAACGCATTCTGTTCCCCAGCAATGGGCTGTGCAGAAAGGGATTATTGGGCTCAGTGTGACGCTTCTTCTCAGGGATGTGACAAATGAAGTTGGGTTTTTTCCTGCTTATGTAAGTGCCGTGATTAAAAGCATCTTATGCCGAGAGCCGGAGCTTGTTCCCCACCGGTGGGCAGCAGACGGCAAATGAGCCCAGGCTTAGCTCTATTTAGCAGCTTTATTTGGGGACTTTAATCCGAGCTTTTACCCTGATGTTGGAAGGTAATTGCAGTGCACAAAAAACTCAGGCTTTTTAGAAGCAGCGGCTCCTACTAATTGCACCGCTCCGTTCTTATTGGCAGGAAGAGACGCGTAGTTTTGTGCAATTTTGCTGAGGTTTGTGCACCCCCATTATTTGGGCAGTTTCATTCTAAATGGGTAGTTCACCTTTAAAGGAGACAATTTGTGTAAAAAATAAGAATGTAGATATATAGTCATTTAGTTATATAAAAAAGTATTTTTCAGGCTGACTTATTTTTTTTTTTTTGCAAAACCCCTAATAATCCCTCCCTACCACTTCCTTCTCCCTGAATTCCCAGGCTGAACAGGGGAGCTGGCAGCTCACTGCACTTTAGGACATGAACCAATCAGCAGCTAGCAGGACCTGATAGGGAACCGGAGCCTGTCTGTGCTTGTGTGACTGCAGGGCTGTGATTGGCTGTCCCCCTCCTACTGTGCTTCTGGCTGAGACTGTTAGGACACACCCACCCCTCGTTTGGAACAGGGACCAGTGAATCTATAGGGAGCTCCAATAAAGGGACTATTTTTGAAGATATTAAGAACTGAGCAAGTAAAAGGCATCATTTTGCATAGTTCTTTTGAATACTGCCTCCCTCCTGCAGTTGCCCAGACTGTGCCCATTTTATTGTAATGTGATGGAAGCATGACTGAAATCACTTGTATTTGGAGGAAAGGTGGAAATGGGGGGTGTTTACAGTACAGGTGTAATGTGTTTAACCTGTTTATACTGGGTCTCCCTTTAATCTTTCCTCTCTTCTTGTTTCTGTTTCAGGTCCAGTAAGACTATGAATTTGTGTTCCAAGTGTTTTGCAGGTAAGTGTTCCAATTCCTTTTCCTGCCTTTCACTCCCAGGCCTAGTGCTCCGCTTCTCACTCCCAGGGCCCAATGCTCCCCCCCCCCTCACTATAAACTAGTGATCCCCCCAACCAGTGTCTCTCGAGCAACATCTCCAACCCCTTGATATGGTTTCCAGTGGTCTTAAAGAAGGAACAGTAACACCAAAAAATTAAAGTGTTTTAACGTAATGAAAATATAATGTACTGTTGCCCTGCACTGGTAAAACTGATGTTTGCTTCAGAAACACTACTGTAGTTTATATAAACAAGCTGCTGTGTAGCCATGGGGGCAGCCATTCAAGCACAGGATACACAGTAGATAACAGATAAGTACTACTATAGTTTATATAAACAAGCTGCTGTGTAGCCATGGGGGCAGCCATTCAAGCACAGGATACACAGTAGATAACAGATAAGTACTACTATAGTTTATATAAACAATCTGCTGTGTAACCATGGGGGCAGCCATTCAAGCACAGGATACACCGTAGATAACAGATAAGTACTACTATAGTTTATATAAACAATCTGCTGTGTAACCATGGGGGCAGCCATTCAAGCACAGGATACACCGTAGATAACAGATAAGTACTACTACTTCTGACTTGAAGGTACAAAGACCAGGGGGCAAATTCACTAAGATGCGAAGTTGCGCCAGGCGCACCTTCGCCTCACTTCGCCAGGCGTAGTTTCGCCAGTGCTCCGCAAATTCACTAAAATCCGAAGTTGCGCACAGGGGTAGCGTAAGGTTGCGAAGTTGCGCTAGCGTTGATTCGCTATATAAAGCGAAGTTACGCTAGCGAAGGCTAATTTGCATACGGCGCGAAATTCAAATTTCAATGGAGGAACACGTATTAGCACTACAAATGCCAAGAAAACCTTCAAATCAGCAAATAAGAATTTTATTTTGCCCTACACATGTGCCCACTGTCTAGGTAAGTTGCCATGAGTCAGGAAATGTAGGGGGGAGGAAGGGGAGCCCCAAAAAATTTTCGATCTTTTTCAGCCTATCACCCATCATGTAGAAAACACGCCAGCGTTTTTTTGGACTTAGAAAAAAAATTGACTTTTTTTGAAACAATCCCTATCTACTCTATTGCGCTTCGCCCAGGTCTGAGGTGGCGAAGGAAGTCTAGCGTAAAAGGTAGCGTTCAGTACACTGCGCAAGTTAGTGAATTTGCGTAGTTACACAGCTAGCGAAAATTCACCTGGCGTAAGGATGCGAAGTAACACTAGCGAAAATACGCCAGCGTTCGTTAGTGAATTTGCGCAGTAGCGAAAATGCCAAACCCTAGCGAATTAACGGCACTTAGTGAATTTGCGCCCATATGTACTGACAAACAGACCCACCTGTAGTCACTCAGTCCACACAGGGGCTACCAAATAACCAATTAAAGCCCTTAGGAACTCTTTTTCATGCTTGTGTTGCTCCCCAACATTTACTTGTGACTTGTGCCGATTGTTTGTAGAAAAGTAAAATATGATCACACTTTATGGCAGCGCTGTACAACACAGGCCTAAGGTCTTATTATGTCACTGAAACAAGCCGAGGCTTCAGTGGAATTCATTGTAAATTTGTAAAGAATTGGTCATTTTCCAGAAAACTGACAAAATTGAACAAACCTGGGGAGCTGCATTGTGCGACAAGTGTTGTGATATTCCATTTATTATCCAGAAAGTCAAATAGATGCACATTCTGAGCTGGAGGAACCTAATTTCTAATGTTATTTGTGAGAGGCGGGAGCTGCTGATTTATTGCACAAACACACAGGGATCAGTCACCATATCCTATATGATAAACCAAGCACGCCAATTAATTTTTGTTTTGCCCAATTAAGTTGCTTTATGTAACCATAGCAACGCCAATTAAATTTAAATCTCAGTGCAATTCTCCTCTTAATGTCACTTAGAAAAAAGGATAATAAGCCGCTCGTGCTTCTAACATGTTGGTTGTGGCCGCGAGAACAGAAATATAGCGCAGCTTCCACTCCGGATATTATTCACTTTAGTAACTGATCAGAACCTTAGTCTTGTGTCTGACAGGCTCTACCTACAGCCTCGGTGTCTTTACTTTATAATCTCAGTTATACACAGAATTATGTTATGAGGAGTCCTGTGACCATATAAAGACACCAGGCTGCAGGCTGAGTTATACAGGGAACTCTGAGTATCACTCATGTATTATAAGGGATAATGTACCCCCTACTGTAAATGATAAGGATATTAGAAGTCACTGAGGAATTGTTATGTGACCATATAAAGGCACAAGGCTACAGGCTGAGTTATACAGGGAACTCTTGAGTATGACTGCTGTATTATAAGGGATAATGTACCCCCTACTGTAATTGATAAGGATATTAGAAGTCACTGAGGTGTTGTTCTGTGACCATATAAAGGCACAAGGCTACAGGCTGAGTTATACAGGGAACTCTGAGTATTACTCATGTATTATAAGGGAAAATGTACCCCCTACTGTAAATGATAAGGATATTAGAAGTCACTGAGGGGTTGTTCTGTGACCATCAAACCAATATGGATCAGGCACTCAAATAAGGCAAACTTCCACCATGCCACCTTGCTTTCCATTCATCACACACTGGTTTAATCTATTCTGTGGCCCATCATGGTCATTTATCTGTGCAAATTATAACCTGTTCACTGGTATCACTTACCCCGGAACATACCTGTTTGTTGCTGTGCATGGGGCTGCTAAACCGTTTCCCTTTATAAGTTACAAAACTGGGGATGAAAGGGTTAGGCCCACTCCCTTGAGCGAGCCATTAGTTTATTCCTCTGATGGGCACAAAATACAGGGATTAAAGGGCACCTATCACAGCCAAAATCAAACACATATTAACAATCTGACCAGTACAAGCTAAACACGTTTAATCAAACTACATATATAGTTTTTTGAAAAAACTGCAGGTTTTAAAAAAAAAAATCCCTTACTTTGTCAAATGGGTTCTTTCACTGAAGGAGGCCATATTGAGACTCTAACAGAGACTCTAATATGCAAATTTCAGGAGCATGCTCAGATTGTAACACTGCTTTGAGTATTCTACCCAGAATGCCTTGTTTTAGTAAACTCCTCCACTAGAAGTATCCACTAGAAGTGCTGCCACCTGCTAACTTCCAGCAGGGGGCAGCACTACTGTACAGCAGCTAACACACAGGTTTGGCTGATTTGAAAATAGCTTAGAAGGGTTGATAAGCAAACAAGGAATTTCAACTGAGCATGTGCGAGATTTCAGAGCTACAGTTGGCTGGGAAGATATAGGTAGGAGGAGCCAGTGAAATCCAAGATGGCTGCCTCAGCTAGAACTGCAGGGGAGATAGGGGAGATCTTGCAGAAGGAATAGTGAGCTGATCATTTACATTATACAAACAATTCTAACTGTTTTAAAAATCGGATTTCTTGAACTTTCACATAGTGTATTTACTTAGTAAATGATTTTGGTCATGATTGGTGCCCTTTAAGTTGCTTTTCCCCATCTGGTAGAGCTCGCACCACGCCGGCCGTTTCCCCTGCGCTATTATCACTCTCTGACCTGCAAGAGAAAACCAAATTATATAGTGAGTGTCTGCTTCCCCTTTATTGGAGGTAAATCATAGAGACGTAGGATAGAACAGTTCAATGGAGCACCTGCCCAGCTGGCCCCACGCTGTACATTATTACTCTGCCCCGTGACATTATCATGACTTTTTTTATCTTTTATTTACAAGAATGTAGAGAAAGGTCCCCTTCTACTCGCTAAAAACCTGCATTGTCCCCCCGGCACGTGTTCCCAACCCTCCTTGCCCCCCACTGACTCACTATAAATGATCAATTAAACCCAAGCTCTGAGATATCTGTTGGGCATCTGTTTGTACACGATGCAAAATGTTCTGCTGCTTGACTTGCCCTCGAGGGCTTCTCTTGTTTTCAACTCCCCGCCTGACTTCTAGAATAGAGTTTTCTTTTGGGTTTATATCCCCTTTAAATGAAATTGTTACAGTTGTACTTCCTGCAGCAAATAAACTAGGGATTCACCGAATCCAGTATTCAGTTCGTGATGCGGCCAGAATTCGGATTCAGCCAAATCCTTCTGCCCGGCTGAACCGAATGCTAATTTGCATATGCAAATTAGGGGCAGCGAGGGAAATTCTCCGGGCACACGGCCACATTTGGGGAGTCTAATCTCCCCGAACCGCCTCTTGCCGGCTAGAATGTAAATCGCTGGTGGGGTGGCACTCGGAGAGCTTCGTTTTATGAAGTCGCCCGAAGTTTCCTCGTGAGGTGACTTCGGAAAACGAACAGTGATTTACGTTCTAGTCAGCGAGAGTCGCCCCGAAGAAGAGGAGATTTGTCGCCAGGCGAGTAATCTCCCCGAATCTGAGCGTTTGCCCTGACCCTTATCCCTCGGGGACACAGGCTGCTGTTTTGGGAATCCGATTCCCACGTTTATTTGGTGAAATAGGGAGTCATTTAAGAAGTGATTCCATGGTTTTATTCTTCTGCTGTCAGCCATATTATAAACAAACTGCTGCTTGGTTGCCATGGGATACCAGCCCGGACTATTCTCTCCTCCTGCTTTTGTGGAACATTAGCTGGTTGCTAGGGTCACTGACACTGGTGATCACTATTGGGATTTTTCTTTTTTTCTTCATTATATTTGACTTCAGGCCCTGCACCTAATAATCTTACTGTCTGTTATTCTTAGGGATGCACCGAATCCAGGATTTGGTTCGGGATTCGGCCTTTTTCAGTCGGATTCGGCCGAATCCTTCTGCCCAGCCGAACCCAATCCTAATTTGCATATGCAAATTAGGGGTAGGGAGGTAAATCACGTGACTTTTTGTCACAAAACAAGGAAGTAAAATGTTTTTCCCCTTCCCACCCCTAATTTGCATATGCAAATTAGGGTTTGGATTCGGTTCGGTATTCGGCCGAATCTTTCACATCAGATTCGGGGGTTCGGCCGAATCCAAAATAGTGGATTCGGTGCATCCCTAGTTATTCTACCTCCCTGCCCAGTTACTTGTGCAGGTGACCCATGCCGTTTAATATATCTGTAAGCAATTTCCCAATGGTTTTGCTATTGTTGTTTTTTGTTTAGTCTTTATACTGCTGATTCTGAACCCTGAAACAATGTGGGAGAAACCTGCCGATTAACAGATCTGGACGAGAATGGACTTTGTATCAAGAGTCCGACCCAGAGAGCAGAAAAGTGACCGAGAGACACTAATGCAATGACACACAGAACTATAAACCCAGTGAGGATGAGGAATGACTTGAACAGAATTTTATATATATATATATATATATATATATATATATATATATATATATATATATATATATATATATATATATATATATATATATATTTGGTTTGGCTGAGTTCCCCTTTAAAGGGGTTATTTGTCTTTTTAAGAGTAGTCTATGCTTTGCTTTTTGGCAGTTCCTATGAGACGCTGCTATCTGCCCTTTATATGAAAGGCTCATGTACTGCACTGCTGCCTGGCGAGAAGTTTGGGGTGTATTTATCAGAGGCATCCAGTTATTGGTAGAGTAAAAGTCTTATGTTGAACCAATCATGAATTCCTTGGAAATTGCTTAAAATCTGCTTTTTGTTGTTGAAGCCGCGGAACTAACTACTTCTGTATTTCAGCGTTATTGGTAGGGGGGAGCCAGGATGAAGAATGAGCTCCCCCTACTGGCTAAACAAAATCATTGCTTGGTTCTTGTGGTATTACAAGACACTGAGTGGGTTTATTACAGAGCTGGATTTGTTCTTCGAGGTTCTCTTCTCACACAGCTTAAAGGGATACTGTCATGGGAAAACATGTTTTTGTTTTTTTAAAACGCATCAGTTAATAGTGCTGCTCCAGGAGAATTCTGCAATTAAATCCATTTTTCAAAAGAGCAAACCGATTTTGTGATATTCAACTATTCAATCTTGAAATCTGACATGGGGGCTAGACATATTGTCAATTTCCCAGCTGCCTCCAGTCATGTGACTTGTGCTCTGATAAACTTCAATCACTCTTTACTGCAAGTTGGAGTGATATCACCCCTCCCCCCCCAGCAGCCTAACAACAGAACATTGGGAAGGTAACCAGATAGCAGCTCCCTAACACAAGATAACAGCTGTCTGGAAGATCGAAGAACAGCACTTAATAGTAAATGCCAAGTCCCACTGAGACACATTCAGTACATACATAACAGCCTGCCAGAAAGGAATTCCATCCTAAAGTGTAGGCACAAGTCACATGACTGGGGCAACTGGGAAACTGACAATATGTCTAGCCCATTTCAGTTTTCAAAATTGAATATAAAAAAATCTGTTTGCTCTTTTGAGAAATGGATTCCGTGCAGAATTCTGCTGGAGTAGCACTATTAACTGATGTGTTTTGGGAAAAAACTGGTTTTTCCATGACCGTATCCCTTTAAGAATTAGCGGGGTTTTTTTTTATAAAGGTGAACTTTCCCTTTAAAGGACTAGTAACATCAATTTTTTTTTTAAATTCGCTAGTATAGAACCAAAAAAAAAAAAAAGCCACAAAGACAAATTAAACGTTTGAATCGCTAAGTCTTTATTAAGAAATAACTTACCGAAACTCCTCTTCAGAAAAGGCGATCCATTGTGCAGCGCTCGATTTCTCCTCCCTGCCTACCTTATAGGAGATAGCCAGGGAGGAGAAATCGAGTGCCGCATGATGGATTGTCACCTTTTCTGAAGAGGAGCCCAAACTGAGTTTCGGTAACCAGATAGCAGCTCCCTAACACAAGATAACAGCTGTCTGGAAGATCGAAGAACAGCACTTAATAGTAAATGCCAAGTCCCACTGAGACACATTCAGTACATACATAACAGCCTGCCAGAAAGGAATTCCATCCTAAAGTGTAGGCACAAGTCACATGACTGGGGCAACTGGGAAACTGACAATATGTCTAGCCCATTTCAGTTTTCAAAATTGAATATAAAAAAATCTGTTTGCTCTTTTGAGAAATGGATTCCGTGCAGAATTCTGCTGGAGTAGCACTATTAACTGATGTGTTTTGGGAAAAAACTGGTTTTTCCATGACCGTATCCCTTTAAGAATTAGCGGGGTTTTTTTTTATAAAGGTGAACTTTCCCTTTAAAGGACTAGTAACATCAATTTTTTTTTAAATTCGCTAGTATAGAACCAAAAAAAAAAAAAAAAGCCACAAAGACAAATTAAACGTTTGAATCGCTAAGTCTTTATTAAGAAATAACTTACCGAAACTCCTCTTCAGAAAAGGCGATCCATTGTGCAGCGCTCGATTTCTCCTCCCTGCCTACCTTATAGGAGATAGCCAGGGAGGAGAAATCGAGTGCCGCATGATGGATTGTCACCTTTTCTGAAGAGGAGCCCAAACTGAGTTTCGGTAAGTTATTTCTTAATAAAGACTTAGCGATTTATATATTTAATTTGTGTTTTTTTTTTTTTTTTTTTTATGTTTCTATACTAACGAATTTAAAAAAAAAACAATTGATGTTACTGGTCCTTTAAGGTTGTTCTTATCTGCCCAAATCCTAAGCTCCATATCATAGGGCAGGATCAACATGTCTCTACAGTATGTGCCCAATAAACACTCAGTTCCACTCTAGGGATGAGACCGGCGCCAGGTATTGGGAGAAGAAAGGGTTACGTCTGGAGCAGCGCAAGGGTTAATCATCAGTCTGACATTATCGTCCTCACCGCTCTAATTGCAGAAAGATTCATTCACTGTCAAATTGGTGCTAAATAGCTAAAATCCCACTTAATTCCCCAGAAACGCTGTATGTTAATTGCTTATTGGTGCGAAGGCACCAGCACCGAGTTTGTAATTAAATGTCTGTGAATGAGTCTCTCGCCCTTAATATTCGGTGCCGTAGGGATGAAGGGCATTTGCAGCCTCACAAAGTATTATTTTAGTCAAAACAAGGGTTTGGCACGAGGATTGCTCTAGATGCCAAGGAGACAGTGGACAAGCCCCCTAATCCATACAGCGAATGCCCTCGGCAGAATTGAACCCAGGACTCCAGTACTGCATGGCAGCATTGCTACTGTTATCAATTCTCTGCTGTAGCCCCGGCTACATCCCCTGTATGTTTGTGCCCATGTGGCGTGACGGTGCCCCCTGCCTGTTGCATCTGTCAGTTGTGCACAGACTCCGCCTCCCCGGTCCCATCGGATTCCGCTCTGTGTTACAATCTAATTGCACGTTCTTGTGGTGAGCTCCTGAGCCCTTCATTTGTACATTTTAGTGCAGTTTGTCTCATTGTGTTACTGTAATCCGCAGCGAGCGTAACGAGCTGTGCGCTTTGGGGAACAGCCGGTGCCTCGCCAATTAGAACAATTGGAGAGAGAGTGGGCTTTAAATAAAACATGGCATCGGCGAGAGGTGCTGTGGGCCCCAGAGACCCCAACGGTGCTTTCTCTTTAACCCCTCAGCCTCCATATTGGCACCTTCAGGCACTGCACACTCACTGCATTTTAGAGCAATAACCGTGCCGTTTTTGCTCATCCTCAATAGGCCAGTTTTATGGCATGGTGCCCGGGCATTTGGTATCCCTTGGTAATTTTCCTTTATATCGTGCCAACCTATACTGCTGTCCCTGCACAAGTGATCTTACAAACTATATTGCCCAGCCGGGCACAATCTGGAGCCAGTTAACCTCCTAGTATGCATTCAAAAGTAGAGAATCAGATGGCACACACTCGGGCAATGGTGCTAAATAGTCGAAGTTTATTGAGATCTACAAACAACATTTCGGAGGTACAACCTCCTTTCTCAAGTGCTCTCCAAGGAGGTTGTACCTCCGAAACGTTGTGTGTAAATCTCAATAAACTTCGACTATTTAGCACCATTGCCCGAGTGTGTGCCATCTGATTCTCTACCTTTGAATGCATAACGGAAACCAATGTTTGCAGCAAGGTTCCCAGATCGAGCAACACCAGTAAATACTCACGGATTTTGCATTATTATACGCTGAATATAACCTGCTAGTATGATTTGTGCTGTGGGATAAACTATGGTACCCAAAGGATGCCCACTGGGAGAATGTACACTATCCAGCTCCATGCCATCTTCATACAAGGCAGCAACGCCGGCCACTGAGCCCTGTGCTAGAGTCCTGCGCGGGTCCATTTTTTGGGACCCGTACCCGACCCGTACCCGCAACCCGCACCCGCAACCCGCATTCTTACCCGCTTGGACCCGCTACCCGACCCGACCCGCAAGTACCTTATCCGCAACCCGGACCCGCGACCCGCTGACCATCAAGAATCAGGAAGTGCTGTCATTAGAAACCGGAAGTGACATCATCAGAAGTCGATGTGATAAGGAAAAAAGGAGTAAAACAGGAAGTACATTCATTGTAAACCGGAAGTGACGTCATCGGGATACGGCGTGACCAGAAAAAGGTGCAAATATCGTTAATGAGAAGATCCGCGGCCCGACCCAGGACCTGCACACCCTCAGAATCACCGCCCCGCGGGTATACCCGCACCTGGAACTTCTCAGCACAACCCGCCAGGTACCGCAGGTTTTTGCGGGTAACCCGCGGGTACCCGACCCGCTGCAGGACTCTACCCTGTGCTGTCTGTAGTTTGTTTGCTGACGCTGCATAGTAAATGGCACTGCCCTGTTCCCTGCAAGAATACCGGCCCAGCATGGTGGCAAGTGTTTTGGTGAGATGATGCCATGGTACCAAGTGTTTCTCTGTTTGTCAAGAGGCTGATAATACCCCCAGACTAATACGGGTATATTAATATGCGGTGGGTGCTGCCAGTCTGATGAGGTTCCCAGCGAGAGGCTAATATTGCCTGAAAATGAGATTTCTGATTACCCAGGGGGTTGTCTCAGTGGGGCACAGATTCTGCAAGTTTAGGCTGGGTGAAGGGGGGGGGAATTTTTTAAAGAGATCTGATTGTGACCAATTACTACTTCTGAATATTTGTACCGAGGTGTTTGCCAGTAAAAGCATGGGGATTCCCAGGTTTGAAAGAAGTTTAATTCACGTTATCGCTTGATTAAAGTGCAGCGGGTGTCCTACCGGTTGGCATGATCAGTTGGTTTGCGAATAGCACAGATAAAATACACAAGTGCTATACATTCTCACAATTCAGTGCAGCGTTCCCCGTACCTGATGACGGGGAGTATGGAATCTCCTGCTCCTTCGGGACCACTTGCTGGAGGATATTGCAGCGGCAGAAGCCTCATTGGAAACCTCCATTGTTCCCGAGGATAATACAGAGAGAAATCTGAATATCACATGAATAACTAAACAGCCCGTCTGGTGCCGCACTTAGATGTTTGGTCTCCAGGGAACAGAACTTGCTCAGTGGCCGCACTGCAACCCAATTAATACTCACCGCTTCATTTGCCAGTTAGCTGAGGGGTGCCTCTGCATTTCCCAGAAATCCAGCTCATCAGATATTCGGCACTGAATAGCAGCTACCTGGGCCTGTAGGTGAACTCATGGGTCAGACAGCTATTGCTCCAAGACATGCATAGATCCAAATAATGATCTCCCGACCCATGAGGGAAAGAACAAGGTCCCCTAATTACCATTCAGGGCAGTGGAGGTGTAATTCTGAGCATTTTGCTGCCCTCCATGTGCAAACAGCAGGCAACTTTCACCACTAGCCATTCGATTCTCAGTCTCCATGGGCCGACTGGGTTTGCATGACTTGCCTGTAGCCAGCCGACAGGATTGATATCAGGACTATGGAAGAGATTAGTCTCGCTTTGACTGTCTCACTGTGACTGATGATGGCAAAAAGAACTCCAGAGCATCTCTGAGCTTTGGGTTTATGTTCAGCACAAGGAGCGCTGTGTGGATTGTGTTTTTGGTTTGGGGAATCAGGAAGGCCGATAATTTTCTTTCACCCACTGTTCTGTGCCCCCCCCATCGTTTATTTTGCATGTTTTTACACAGTAAGTTAGGTTCTATTAAGTCCTACCTTTTAAGTCTATATATAACGTGCCTAACTGTCAGTTGATCCAGAGGAAGGCAAAAAAACCTCTAAACCCTCTCCAATTTGCCTCAGAGGGGGGAAAGAAATCCTTCCTGACTCCAAAATGACAATGGGACCAGTCCCTGGATCAACTTGTACTATGAGCTATCTCCCATATCCCTGTATTCCCTCACTTGCTAAACACATCCAAACCCTTCTTATACCTATCTAATGCATCAGCCTGTACCACTGATTCAGGGAGACAATTCCATATCTTCACAGCTCTCACTGTAACAAACCCCTTCCCAATATTTAGATGGAACCTACTGTGAAAGACCTATTGGTAAATAAAGCATTAGAGAGATTAGATAAAGCATTAGATTGTTTATTAACTCATCTTGTTTTGAGAAGCTTAGTAGGACTAAGTTACCTGCCAGAAAAAGAGCGCAGAGGGGCAATAGGTAGAGACTGGGCAGGCAGGAGAGAACCCAGAAATGTGTGGGGTCTTTGCCTCGCAGTGACCCAGAGGATTTATCAACTAAAACACCTTTTGACTGTAATGTTAACTACTGCTTCTGCAATATGGGGTCCTTGAACATTAGTACCCCCCGTCTCTGAGAATGTACCTTACAGGGAACATCCCTATTTCTGCTCATGGACTTAGACCCGTCTGTGTGGAGTGGGAAGGGGAGACCACCCTTGTAGTTTAAACTCCAGACATTTCTTATTTGCTCTTCTTCATTTTTTATGGCCAAGTGGCATGTATCACTTGTAGACATTATTGACGTTATCATTTCCTGATGGATGGTGCCACATTAATTCCCATGCCGGTATATTAAGGCATATTTCATCTCCCGTCGAATTAACCTGACGTGCTATTACTGGGTTTCTCCTCTCCGGAAGGTCCCACTCACTGGAATATGAGACTTCATTGGCCGGAGAAATCAGAGCTCCCCGGGAGTTGTAATATGTGGGTTTTGTAATAGTTTCATAGGCAGGTAATCATCTCCTGGTCAAGGGCGCTCAATGGCAGACGACTGGGCAAGGGCGAGGCTACTGAGTCAGCTTTGTTGGTTTAACATAAATTGGAAGATCTGATTGGCTGGTCTATACCTGTGTAGTGTAGACGTATATTTTGGGTAGGTTCATTATATACACAGATGATGTGCGTAGATCTTGGCTTACTACAATTAATGACAGAATTAGGGATAAAATAAGTTCAGTTACTGTGTTTTTCTGCACTTCAAAATGTAAATACTTAAAAAGAACTTTACTTGAGTACAGCAGTGGGGTGCAATGGATCAATAGCAGGGAAAGCAGTCGATTTCTTGCCTACAGCCTCGGGGCAGCGAAACGCAGCTGCTTTTTACTATGAATAACTGGCGAAAGTTTCATCCTAACACTGAAGGAAAATGTCAAATCTTGGACTTTTCTTCTTGTTCGTGTGGAATATTTCTCAATACTGCCGCTGCTTTCCCGACTGAGTTCTGTGCCATCCGAACCCCAAGAGGGGCCCTCAGGTTATCTCTAAGGATATCGGAATGTGAGAGCAGCCCTACACGGCTGGAAAAGGTCAGATAAAAGGAGTGTAAAATGGGATGCCTGGAAGTGGCTTCTTGAATCCATATTATTTACAGTATCCCTTATAATACATGAGTGATACTCAGAGTTCCCTGTATAACTCGGCCTGCAGCCTTGTGCCTTTATATGGTCACAGAACAACCCCTCAGTGACTTCTAATATCCTTATCATTTACAGTAGGGGGTACATTATCCCTTATAATACATGAGTGATACTCAGAGTTCCCTGTATAACTCAGCCTGCAGCCTTGTGCCTTTATATCAGTGATCCCCAACCAGTAGCTCGTGAGCAACATGTTGCTCTCCAACCCCTTGGATGTTGCGCCCTGTGGCCTCAAAGTAGGTGCTTATTTTTGAATTCCTGGCTTGGAGGCAAGTTTTGGCTGTATAAAAACCAGGTCCACTGCCAAACAGAGCCTCACTGTAGGTTGACAATCCACACAGGGGCTACCAAATGGCCAATCACAACACTTATTTGGCATCCCAAGAACATTTTTCATGCTTGTGTTGCTCCCCAACTCCTTTTTCTTCTGAATGTTGCTCATGGGTTCAAAAGGTTGGGGACCCTTGCTTTATATGGTCACAGAACGACCCCTCAGTGACTTCTAATATCCTTATCATTTACAGTAGGGGGTACATTATCCCTTATAATACATGAGTGATACTCAGAGTTCCCTGTATAACTCAGCCTGCAGCCTTGTGCCTTTATATGGTCACAGAACAACCCCTCAGTGACCTCTAATATCCTTATCATTTACAGTAGGGGGTACATTATCCCTTATAATACATGAGTGATACTCAGAGTTCCCTGTATAACTCAGCCTGCAGCCTTGTGCCTTTATATGGTCACAGAACAACCCCTCAGTGACTTCTAATATCCTTATCATTTACAGTAGGGGGTACATTATCCCTTGAGTAATGAGTAATATTCATTAAGAGACAATTGGGCTGACATTAGTACCTAGGAAGACAGAAGCAATAGACTTTCGCTTTATTAAGGAAAGAATAGGCTTTCAGGTTGCTCAGAATGGGGTGGAAGTAGCACAACTTTCAGTGATACGGGAAGGGGTTAATTCATTTTGATATTTGATGCTTGATAAAGGGGGTAACCCCGAAACGTTGCATGCTGCAATAAATACTTGGCAAGGTATAACCTGCTTGCATTACCTGTGTGCCGGTGAATTCTTGTCGCCGTTAATTCATTTTGCCCAGTGGAATGGCTGATTCTTTCGGCTGGTGGCAGGGAAGGCGTTAATGACGGACTGACGCATGACATACTAATTGGGGGGTTATTACTCGGTGCCTCGGGCCCGGTGGGGAATTCTATTAATGACAGCGGGGGGGGCACCTGAATAAGGGGCTAAACAGAAGGATTTGTCAGAACCTCTTTCTGAGAAGGAGCCACTTTCTATCACATCTGAACCAGGCGTCTCATTAACATCCAATCAGATCTCACGCTGACTTGTACAATTGCTTTCAGACTGAAAATCACTTACATTAACTCTGACGAGGCGAATAATGAGCTGGCGGCACTACCTGCATCACATGATCACGTATCTCGCCCGTGCCTGGTCAGATATGGGTGCTATGAACTATATCCCTTGTAATAACTGCCCCTCTATGCGGCCTCTGGAACGGTCTAGCTCATATATATATATATATATATATATATATATATATATATATATATATATATATATATATATCTATATATCTCTATATATCTCTTATATATTTGTACACTTTGCAAGCAGAAATTATTATTTATTAGTTATTTTTAGAATTAGTTATTAGTTAGAATTTTCAAGTTTTTTATGACTAAAACTGTCAAATTCGGCTAGAGAATTGTTAAAATTTCATTCGAGTTTTTTTAAGAAATACTAATTCGATTTTCAAAATGTATCATACTCTGGCCCTTTAAGAATTCGACTATTAGCCACCTAAAAACTGCCGAATTGCTGTTTTAGTCATCGGGAGACGTCCTGAGATCAATTTGGAGTTGTTTTTCTCCGAAAAAAACCCCCTCAAATCGAGTTTTTAAGACTTAAATCGAGTTTGATTCGAGTTTTCAGGTCTATCCTATTCAACCGAGTTTCGAAAGAAAGAAATTCGATTTTCTTTAAACATTTCGATTGGTCGAATTTATAGACCTCTTATATATCAAGCTGCTGGGATGGGGTAGATAGGGGCAATAATTGAAAATTAGTTTTTTGGTTAATTTGATTGACTCCCCCTGGCTACTTGTACCGTATATATACTCGAGTATAGGCCGAGTTTTTCAGCCCCAAAATATGCTGAAAAACTCTATCTCGGCTTATACTCGGGTCAAGCGCAAAAACAGTCGCCGGCGTCCAAGAATAGTCGCCGGCGTCCAAGAATAGTCGCTGGCGTCCAAGAATATTCGCCGGCATCCAAGAATGGTCGCCGGCATCAAAAAATGAGATGCCGGCACCTCCAATGGGAGCAGAAACCCTCAATTTTTTGATTGAAACTTTCCAGAAGCTGCTGCATTTCTCACCCTAGGCTTATACTCGAGTCAATAAGCTTTCCCAGTTTTTGGAGGTAAAATTAGGTACCTCGGCTTATACTCAGGACGGCTTATACTCGAGTATATACGGTATCTGTCTCACTAATAATCTGTGTCGCTCAAGTGTGACCAGGAATAGTGTCCCTTATTGTGTGTCAGGAAGGGCCCAGGAAGAATCAGTGATGATAGATATACGAGATACAAAACTGACGTATTTGCTGTAGCAGAACCATAGTTCTACCTTTCAGCCCATTTGGACATTTAGTCAATATCTGTGAGCTGATTGGCTGCTTCCTGGTGCTAAGGCTTCTTTGTGTTGCTTGGATTTCTGTGCCCTTTATTGTCCCGCATAGAACAGTCATTTATCGACCTCAGCTACTATCCATCTAGGAAGCAAAACAATGGTTTTAAATTATTTTTACCGATTGTGGATCTGTTATCCGGAAACCCATTATCCAGAAAACTCTGGATTACAAAAGGGCCAACTGCCATAGACTCCATTTTATCCAAAAATTTGGATAATATTTGATATTATAAAATATATTTTAATTTTCTCGCTAATAATAATAAAACAGTACCTTGTGCTTGATCCCAACTGTGATTTAATTAATCCTTATTTAATGTGTCGGGCAGGGAACCCCACAAACTCACAGCTCTGTGGCTACTGATATACTTTATACTGGTATGGGATCCGTTATCCAGAAACCCATTATCCAAAAAGCTCAGAATGGCGGAAAAGCCGTCTCTCATAGACTTAATTTTATCCAAATAATCAAATTTGTTTACATTAATACATTTTTCTCTGTAATAATAAATACCTGCAGCTGATTCTGCATGGAACTCCAACCCAAAACATGACTTTAAAGTAGGGATGCGCCGAATCCAGGATTCAGTTCAGGATTCGGCCTTTTTCAGCAGGATTTTTTTTTTTTTTCCAATTATTTGCTTTAAAAAAGGGGGAGCCCCTAGCAACCATACTACTGAAATGGCAAACTGGAGAGCTGCTGGATAAAAAGCTATAATAACTCAAGAACCAGAAATAATAAAAAATGATAAAAATGTTCAAATTGTCTCAACATCGAGTGAACAACCCCTATAACCTGTGCCGAGTTATCCCCTCTGTACAGCGCTGCGCTATATGTTATAAGTAGCTAAAATATTGCAGCAAAGGGCTTTTTTCAGTTTTATTTTTTAGGATTTCCAGCAAATCAGGTGGAATATTTGATTTATTTGCTGTACATAATCCTTGACATATGTAAATGGCGCCTCTCAATATGACAGTTGTCCCGGGTGGGCGCCGGCGCAGTTTATGTTTGCGTTGGTAATTACAGATGGGCCTGAGAGTAGAATAAAATTCATTAACTGGAGCCCAGATTTGGCCGGCGCTATGAATATGCATGAGCTGTTGCAGTTCTGCATGCAGATTGTATCCCGCGTCATCATCACATTGTCCTGTGAATTGCCAGTGCCTCTTATTCTCCTACAAATACATCTCCTCACAGTCCCTGTGCCCACCAGGAGACTTTTTTTACTTTCCATTTTTTATTTTTTTTACCGTTTTTCCAAAATCTAACACTATTAATGTCCCTGTCTCTGGCAGCTCAGTAATTTATGTGCAGACTCTGAACTTTAAAATTTAGTTATGAAATAGAGTCCTGCGCGGGTCCATTTTTTGGAACCCGACCTGTACCCGCAACCTGCAATCCGCAACCCGGACCTGCAACCCACATTCTTAACTGCTTGGACCCGCACGTACCTTATCCGCAACTCGGGCCCGCGACCCGCTGACCATCAAGAATCAGGAAGTGCTGTCATTGTAAACCGGAAGTGGCATCATCAGAAGTAGGCGTGATCAGAAAAAAAGGCGTAAAACAGGAAGTGATGTCATTGTAAACTGGAAGTGACATCACCTGAAGTAGGCATAATCAGAAAAAAGGAGTAAAAATCGCTATTGAGAAGACCCGCAGCCCGACCTGCAGAACCGCCGACCCGTGTCTATACCTGCACCCGGAACTTCTACCTGCAACCCGCAGGTTTTTCTCAGCAGCATCTCTGGAGTATCAGCAACTATTGTATAAATTTTAACAGCTGCCTGTAATGTAACTCAGAGATTCTGCTCAGCAGGGACAGAGATAAAAAATGGATCAACTAAATGTATCAATTTAGAGCAGTTAAGGGCAGGGACACAGTCAGATTCGGGGAGATTAGTCGCCCGGTGACAAATCTCCTCTTCTTCGGGGCGAATAATCTCCCACTCGGATCGATTTGTTTTACGAAGTCGCCCAAAGTTCGGAAAACGAAGTTCTAGCTGGCGGGAAGGCAGTTTGAAGAAGAGGAGATTTGTCACCTGTTGACTAATCTCCCCGAATCTGACTGTGTGTCTCTGCCCTAAAGAGTCGGCGACCCCCTCCCAGAGCTGCTTTAATAAGGTGAAAAATTCAACTTTACACTTAAACAATAGAAAAACAACCACACTTGGAAAATAGAAAGATCTGAGACCAACTGAACTGAAAAAAGTGTTTGAAGGTGGACAACCCCTTTAAAGAGTGTGTTCTGCCCTGAGCCGCATTGAAAACCTCCTGCTTGTGGCATTTAGCGGAATACACACTCATTGCATTCTGGGTAACTGTCTATACTGTAATTAATTAACTGCACCTCCAGATATAGAAATTTGGATTCGGTGAGAAGCTGTCACAGCCACAGTTTTTATTTATGTGATACAGACACAGGCCCCTGGGAATAGAGACGTGCAGGAATGCCAGGGATCAGATGCACAGCCTCTGCACTGTGGGATACAGAGAGTTAATAAGGGCCTTCTGGATTTAAAGGAACAGTAACACCAAAAAAGTTAGTGTTTTAAAGTAATACGAATATAATTATATAGTATTGCCCTGCACTGGTAAAACTGATGTTTGCTTCAGAAACACTACTATAGTTTATAGGCAGTCACACCTTCCCAGAGACTATTATCCACTGTTACTATAGGCACCATCTCTCCCTACTATACCTGCTATCCCACAGTCACACTCCCTTCCCAGAGACTATTATCCACTGTTACTATAGGCACCATCTCTCCCTACTATACCTGCTATCCCACAGTCACACTCCCTTCCCAGAGACTATTATCCACTGTTACTATAGACACCATCTCTCCCTACTATACCTGCTATCCCACAGTCACACTCCCTTCCCAGAGACTATTATCCACTGTTACTATAGACACCATCTCTCCCTACTATACCTGCTATCCCACACTCACACTCCCTTCCCAGAGACTATTATCCACTGTTACTATAGACACCATCTCTCCCTACTATACCTGCTATCCCACAGTCACACTCCCTTCCCAGAGACTATTATCCACTGTTACTATAGGCACCATCTCTCCCTACTATACCTGCTATCCCACACTCACACTCCCTTCCCAGAGACTATTATCCACTGTTACTATAGACACCATCTCTCCCTACTATACCTGCTATCCCACAGTCACACTCCCTTCCAAGAGACTATTATCCCACTGTTACTATAGACACCATCTCTCCCTACTATACCTGCTATCCCACAGTCACACTCCCTTCCCAGAGACTATTATCCACTGTTACTATAGGCACCATCTCTCCCTACTATACTTGCTATCCCACAGTCACACTCCCTTAGCAGAGACTATTATCCACTGTTACTATAGGCACCATCTCTCCCTACTATACCTGCTATCCCACAGTCACACTCCCTTCCCAGAGACTATTATCCACTGTTACTATAGACACCATCTCTCCCTACTATACCTGCTATCCCACAGTCACACTCCCTTCCCAGAGGATATTATCCACTGTTACTTAACCAATTAGTAGGTTAATGTATGTCTTATTTGAGTTTTCTCAGTCTTCCCAGCTATACCCACCCTCCAACACTAAATTACACATATCTAAAGCATTTACACTAGGGCTAGACAAGCACTAATACCATTGCAATGGAAGTCAATGAGGGGCTATTTTTGAGCACTGTAAAAGGGTTAAAGCTGCCTTCAGTCCTTCTGAAGAACAGGGTGGGGGGCATGGAAATTAAATGGAGTAATAAAGCCATTTCTGAGACAAATTGCTTGATAGGGAAACGGTGCTGTTTGTCTCCCTCTTGTGGACACTCAGAGATTTGCCTTGAATTCTCAATTTCACTGTTTAAAGGGAAAGTTCATATTCCATTTAACTTCCACTGATTACATTAAGATTTAATTAATGTAGCTGGTGGTCTTCTTTCTAAGTTCTCTTTGTTTTTTTCTATATTTTCCATTCTTTTCAACCTTTAAAGTGACTTCCCCCTGTGGTTATTAGACCAGTGGCCCTACGAGACAGACATCGGCTTCAATATGAGGCTACAGTGTTTGTTTCTGAACTTTCTTACTTGTTCCTCCTCATTTCCAAAAGGCTCTGTGGGTAAGGTCAGTGAGCTAATCTATGGTCTTTGTCTCTAAAGAATTAAACAAAAATGAAGACAGATTGCAGCCTATTTTTGTGAAATGGAAGAATATTTATAGTTGTGTTCAGAATAATAGCAGTCCGACATCACTATAGAGATGTTTCTCATACTATGGAGTAGGGATGCACCGAATCCACTATTTTGGGTTCGGTCAAACCCCCGAATCCTTCACGAAAGATTCGGCCGAATACCGAATCCTGATTTTCATATGCAAACATTTTTTACTTCCTTGATTTGTGACAAAAAGTCAAGTGATTCCCATCCCGCCCCTAATTTACATATGCAAATTCGGATTTGGTTCGGCTCTGTATACTAATGAGTATCATTGCTTGTATCTGTACCAGTTTATAAAGTCGCGGAACTTTCTCTGAGGGAATATTTTGTTTAGAACCCGGCGCCCGCAGGGAGATGCAGCTAATAGGCCTCATTGCGTAATATCCTCCTCCTGTTTTATTAATGATTTATCCATGGGATTTACGTGCCCGATTAAACTTTATTTTCTTGCTCTGCAGTCGCCTCGTTATTACCTCTCTGCTAATTGGAATGAGAAACACAAATTTACAGTGCGTCTGTATATTTAACATTTCCACACTTTTTCCATCTGGTTCTGGGTTATTGCCTATTAAAGGGGTGGTTCACCTTTAAGTAGGGATGCACCGAATCCACTTTTTTGGATTCGGCCGAACCCCCGAATCCTTCACGAAGGATTCGGCCGAATACCGAACCGAATCCGAACCCTAATTTGCATATGCAAATTAGGGGTGGGAAGGGGAAAACATTTTACTTCCTTGTTTTCTGACAAAAAGTCACGCAATTTCCCTCCCTGCCCCTAATTTGCATATGCAAATTAGGATTCGGATTCGGTTCAAGATTCGGCCGAATCCTGCTGAAAAAGGCCGAATCCCGAACCGAATCCTGGATTCGGTGCATCCCTACCTTTAAGTTAACTTTTAGCACATTATAGAATGGGCAATTCTAAGCAACATTTCAATTGGTCTTCATTATTTATTTTCGATATATTTTTTTTTACTTTTGTCTTCTTTCCAGCTTTCAAATGGGGGGTCACTGACCCCATCTAAAAACAAATGCTCTCTAAAGCTGGCCATAGACGCAAAGATCTGATCGTTCTGATCTGATCGGATCTTTGCGTCTGTAGCCAGCTTAAGGCTACAAATGTATTTTCGTTGCTACTTTTTATTACTCGTCTTTCTATTCAGGCCTATCCTATTCATATTCAAACCAGTGCGTGGTTGCTAGGGTAATTTGCATCCTAGCAACCAGATTGCAAACTGGAGAGCTGCTGAATAAAAAGTAGGGATGCACCGAATCCACTTTTTTGGATTCGGCCGAACCCCCGAATCCTTCACGAAGGATTCGGCCGAATACCGAACCGAATCCGAACCCTAATTTGCATATGCAAATTAGGGGTGGGAAGGGGAAAACATTTTTTTTACTTCCTTGTTTTCTGACAAAAAGTCACGTAATTTCCCTCCCCGCCCCTAATTTGCATATGCAAATTAGGATTCGGATTTGGTTCGGCTGGGCAGAAGGATTCGGCCGAATCCGAATCTTGCTGAAAAAGGCTGAATCCTGGCCGAATCCCGAACCGAATCCTGGATTCGGTGCATCCCTAATAAAAAGCTAGATAACTCAAAAACCACAAATAATAAAAAATGAAAACCAGTCTCAGAATATCGCTCTCAACATCATACTGCAGATTAACTCAAAGGTGAACAAGCCCTTTACCAGTTGCCCTTGAGCAGAGACGTAAGAGATGCAGTCCGCATGTTATATAAGATGAATTTAGTCAATGTTTGATTGAATGGTGCCTTACAAGCTCCTTGGGGGCGGCTCCAGTAATTTCTTGAAGGGAGGGGTTTAAAAGCAGGTGGAATATTTACTCTCATTCCAGTAACACATAACATGTATATTTGCTTTATTTCCTTCCCCTTTAATCTGTAACTGATCCCAAGAAATATGGGTTAGTTTCCCTTGCCGTGCCGGTTCTCTGACACTTTGATGCACGAGCGTATGGAAATGTCTTTCTGTGAATCTCAGCGCTGAGCCTCGTGAGCAGAGTATGAAGGATTTGCCCTGACAGTTTGGGACCAGGCTCCTCTCTGCTCCTTCCTGAATTCCAACTTTCCCCAAGTAAAAACAACATCTCTGTGTTCCTGTTGTACCTGCCCAATGGCACAAATAAAGGAGGAAATATCATCAGAGGCAATAAATCCCCTTAAATCTGCATTTTACGTCTCTGGCACGTTCAATGTAATGCTTCTCTTCCCTAAAGGGATTATGTCATGATTGTTCTGATGTCGTTTTTATTACTAAATTACACTTTTTACACTGCTAATAATTCACTCTACAATATAAAATGTCATTTATGTGTATTTAGTTGTAATATTGGTGTGTAGGTGCAGCTCAGGTCATTTTGCCTGGTCATGTGATTTCAGAAAGAGCCAGCACTTTAGGATGGAACTGATTTCTGGCAGGCTGTTGTTTCTCCTACTCAATGTAACTGAATGTGTCTCAGTGGGACCTGGATTTTACTATTGAGTGCTGTTCTTAGATCTACCAGGCAGCTGTTATCTTGTGTTAGGGAGCTGCTATCTGGTTACCTTCCCATTGTTCTGTTGTTAGGCTGCTGGGGGCAAAGGGAGGGGTGATATCACTCCAACTTGCAGTAAAGAGTGACTGAAGTTTATCAGAGCACAAGTCACATGACTGGGGGCAGCTGGGAAACTGTCCATATGTCTAGCCCCATGTCAGATTTCAAAATTAAATATAAAAAAATCAGTTTGCAGAATTCACTATTAACGGATTTGTTTTGGAAAAAAATAAATAAAAATTTCCATGACGGTATCCCTTCTAAAGAGGTTGTTTAACTTCCAAACACTTTTTTCAGTTCAATTGATTTTAGATTGTTCCCCAGAAATAGACTGTTTTCAATTACTTTCCATTTTTTATAATTCTAAAATCTAAGTTTAAAGTTGAATGTTTCTGTTAGAGTCCTGCATGGAACCAATTTCTAAGACCCCAAACCCACATCCCGCATATTTACCCACTTTGATCCGCTACCCGACCCGGACCCGCAACTGCCTTATCCGCGACCCGCCAACTACCATCAAACCGGAAGTGGTGTTGCTGCAAACAGGAAGTGACATCATCAAAAGTGCACGATAGCCGAGAGGGACAGAAGCTCGCTGCAGCAAGAAGAGACCCGCAGGCCCGCATCTATACCCGCACCTGAAAAGCCTACCCTTGTTCCGCAGGGTACTCGCTTTTTTGCGGCTATCTCGCGGGTACCCGACCTACTGCCGGACTCTAGTTCCTGTCGCTGGTGTTTGAGTCTGGCAGCTCAGTAATTCAGGCGCAGACTCTGAACTGTTACAATTTTGCAACATTTAGTTGATCCATTTCTCAGCCGCATCTCTGGAGTATCCGCAACTATTGTATCAATTCTAACAGCTGCCTGTAATGAAACTCAGGGATTCTGCTCAGCTGAGACAAAGAAAAGAAATGTATCAATTTAGAACAGTTTACAGGGTCGGCGACCCCCACTCCCAGAGCTGCTTTAGAAGGTGAAAAATTACACTTTACAATTCAATATTAGAAAAACGGTCACACATAGAAAATAGTAAGTAATTGGAAAAGGTCTTTATTTCTGGTGATCTATCTGAAAACGACTGAACTGAAAAAAAATTTTGGAAGGTGAACAACTCTTTAAACTGCTCCACTCCCTCAGCTCATACCACTATATAAAGGGCCAGTTCTTTTTTTTTTTTTTTTTGCCAGCTTATTGCACAGGGTTATTGACTGCCAGTTTTGCAGTGTTTTGGGATTAGACACTAACACTTAAATAAACAAAGGACCTTGCTGATTGGGGTAATTGATAGGGGTGTCTGTAACCTCGGTGCTGATTGGTTAATTAGATACAATGCTGATCAGATAATGATCTATTGGGCCCTTGCTTGGATTGTGGCATCTATTGTTCTAGTGCAGGGATCCCCAACCTTTTGATCCCATGAGCAACATTCAGAAGTAAAAGGAGTTGGGGAGCAACGCTAGAATGAAAAATGTTCTTGGGGTGCCAAATAAGTGCTGTGATTGGCCATTTGGTAGAACCTATGTGGATTGTCAGCCTACATTGAGGCTCTGTATGGTTTTTATACAACCAAAACTTGCCTCCAAGCCTGGAATTCAAAAATAAGCTCCTACTTTGAGGCCACTGGGAGCAACATCCAAGGGGTTGGAAAGAAACATGTTGCTCACGAGCTACTGGTTTGGGATCACTGTTCTAGTGTAACAACTGTGCCGGCTCTATAACTCAACGTGGGCAGCTTCTTGCTAAGTGAGGGTGACTGGCATCCGTGATAAGTGGGCTGAGTGGCCACAGAGAGACAATATATAATATTTACCAATAACCTGGACATCCAACTAATCATGGTTACCCATGATCTTGAGACTATACTATACCTTTATAGTTGTGTTCAGAGATGAGGCCTCTTACCCATCACGGTTTAACTGGAGAACCAAGTTCTGGTAGAGGGAGGACAGGCCGCACTATTACATTAGGCATCCTCAGCTACACACAACAAATACATTTCAGCAGGTTAATAACCAATAGTGTGTGAATTTAAAGGGTATTTAGATTGTAAGATCTACTGGAACAGGGACTTGATGGTAACTTATATTGACACTAAATCTCTGGGGTTCCATAAATCTGGCCCTGCCTTTTCATCTGGTCCTTTCTTACAAGTTTTCATTTCTTTGTTCATTTCAGATTTCCAGAAGAAACAGCCAGATGAGGACACCGCCCCCAGCACAAGCAGCAGCCAATCAGATTTGTTCCCCAGCGAGACAGATAGTGACAACGGCAATACCTCGATACCCACACCGACTGTTAACCCCACCCAGCAGCTCCCGACAGAACTGAATGTAGATTCTCCCAGCAAAGAAGACTGTAAGTGTGCGGGACCCCCCTTCCTTGGTGTATAGAGACCCCCTTATAGGAGAAGGAAAGGTTAAAACTAAGTAAGCCTTATCAGAAAGGTCCACCTAAATATACCAGTAAACCCCCAAAGTAGTGCAGTTCTGAGTCCCCTTTCAAAAGAAACACAGCATATTTTTCCTTCTATTGTGTACACAAGGGCTTCTGTATCAGACTTCCTGCCTTCAGCTTAATCCTCATTGCCCTGGGCGTGAGCATGCTCAGTTTGCTCCTCTTCCCCCTCCCTTCTCTACTGTAATCTGAGCCCAGAGCAGGGAGAGACTCAGGCAGGAAGTGATGTCACACCACGTTAATACTGCAGCTCCTTTCCTAAACAAACAGAGAGTTTCTAGAGCTTTACTCAGGTATGGTAAAACATTCTACAGAATAAATATAGCATTCTAGCTTGCACTATTGCAGCTAATCTATTGCCAATAAAATGCCTCCGTAGCTTTCCTTCTCCTTTATGCACTGGGACAGAATGCTCTGTTATACAGATAGCTAGAATCTCAGCTGCCATAAAGCAGGACAGGACTGCTGCTTACAATGGGGATCAGATAGGATCTGTGCAGCCACTGGGACAGAATGTTCTGTTATACAGATAGCTAGAATCTCAGCTGCCATAAAGCAGGACAGGACTGCTGCTTACAATGGGGATCAGATAGAATCTGTGCAGTCACTGGGACAGAATGCTCTGTTATACAGATAGCTAGAATCTCAGTTGCCATAAAGCAGGACAGGACTGCTGCTTACAATGGGAATCAGATAGGATCTGTGCAGCCACTGGGACAGAATGTTCTGTTATACAGATAGGTTGTCTCCTATAGACTCCATTTTATCCAAATAATTAAAAATTTAAAAAAATTATTTCCTTTTTCTCTTTAATAATAAAACAGTAGCTTGTACTTGGTCCCAAAATATAATTAATCTTTAGTGGAGGCAAAACCAGCCTATTGGGTTTATTTAATGTTTACATGATTTTCTAGTAGACTTAATGGGATTCTGTCATGATTTTTATGATGTCGTTTTTATTTCTAAATGACACTGTTTACACTGCAAATAATTCACTGTACAATATAAAATTTCATTCCTGAACCAGCAAGTGTATTTAGTTGTTATCGGTGTGTAGGTGCATCTCAGCTCATTTTGCCTGGTCATGTGATTTCAGAAAGAGCCAGCACTTTAGGATGGAACTGCTTTCTGGCAGACTGTTGTTTCTCCTACTCAATGTAACTGACAAGCAGTAGGGGGGGCAGCTATGTATCAGCTGATAGTCATTAATTTCCAGGTGTCTTTATTGCTTTAATTAATAAATGAAACTGGGGAAGGGCTATACGTTTTATCAGTGCAAGTAATTATATAAGTAGATGTTGGCAGCCTTTAAAGCGCATTCTTCTATATATTCATGTTTCCAATCCTTAACGGCCCTCGGAATTAATTGCTGATGTCTATGACTGAGCGAAGGATTGGAGAGCTCTTGTGTTATCATAAGACTCGAATGCTAAAATTAGACTGTTGCTGCCTGTCTCTGTTGTCACATCAACATGAAATCTCGGTACATCTACCAACTAACTCACCACTCGCTGACATCCCATAACCAAGTGAGAGGAGTTTCATCCCCCCCCCCAGTCCTCTAGTTGTTTGTCCATAAACTACAGGTATGGGATCCGTTACCCGGGAACCTGTTATCCAGAAACCCCCAAATTACGGGAAGGGCCGTCTTCCATAGACTCCATTATAATTAAATAATCCAGGCTTTTGAAATTGATTTTTCTGTGTAATAATAAAACAGTCGCTTGTACTTGATCCCAACTAAGATATAATTAATCCTTATTGGAGGCAAAACCAACCTATTGGGTTTATTTAATGTTGGATTGTACAGGATTTTCTAGTAGACTTAAGGTATGAAGATCCCAATTACAGAAAGATCCTTATCCAGACAACCCCAGGTTCCAAGCAGTGTCGGACTGGGCTGGCGGGACACCGGGAAAAAACCCGGTGGGCCCCGCCGGCCCAGATCCGCTACTTAGTTTGGCTGCGCGACCCCACTTTGTCGGGGGTCGCGGTAGAATAGAAGATCTGCGCATGCGCACAAAGCTATTGCTGCGCGCATGCGCACTGCACCGATGAAGCACGCCGGAGCGGCAGCGGGGGCCGGAGCGGGGCCCTGGGGCAATAGCCCCGGTGGGCCCGAAGCCCCCCAGTCCGACCCTGGTTCCAAGTATTCTGGATAACAGGTCTTATAATCGTACAAAAATATTCTGAACTAGAGTCCTGCAGCGGGTCGGGAACCCACAAAAACCTGCAGTACCCTGCGGGTTGCAGGTAGAAGTTTCGGGAGTGGGTATAGACGCGGGTTGGGTCGCAGGTCTTCTCAAAAGCGAGACAGCACTTTCTGTATCTAGATGGTCAGTGGATCGGGTTGTGGATAAGGTACTTGCGGGTCTGGTCGGGTAGCAGGTCCAAGCGGGTAAGTATGCGGGTGCGGGTCGGATTCGGGTTTAACAAATTGGTTCCGCGCAGGACTCTATCAAGCTGGGCAGGCTCTCTTTCTTTTGCTCTGTGACATCAGCATTTTGATGCAATGCAAAATGCAATGAAATCTCAACTTTTACGGGATATCATAATGTTTAATCCATTTGATCCCTGTACCCACATTAATGGTAAAATAAAAGCCATATACATGTTATAATTCCTATGCAACAAACGGGCAGGGTCACTTAGTCGCGGTGCGACCCTTAACTGCAGCCTGAAATGGATTCAACAGGCCAACTAACCTGCCCAACTTTTTCAGACAGAACTCTTGTGAGATGCTGTTATTCAAAGGCTCATTTTATCCAGATAATATAAGTCGCACGATGAGTAGAGCTGCCGTATTGCACTTTCACCCTATCGTGTCGCTCACAGAAATTAATTGGGATGATCCTTTTGTCAGCACTAATATGTTTCTGCAGGTTAATGATTAACACAACATTTTTGGGCAAGTGTGAGTGTTAGCCGGCGGAGAGCAATGTATTAATTACCTGATCGCTCATGCTCCGTGGCGCTGGAAAAAAAAGAAAACTTTTTTTTTTTTATTTGAGCTGATGATTAAAAAACAACAAACTGATCAAACGACAATCGGCCAGCGGGAAGATGCAGATCTCAAGGTGACCCGAATGTTTTGGATACGAGGGGATGTCTAATCATAACAGCCGTGATCTCTGGTGCACAGGGAGGGGCATCACATTGGTGCCAAATCTCAGCCTCATGCCACGTGCAAAAGGAACAGGAGTCTCCGTACAGTTAGTATCACAGGGGCTCTGTCCAATCATTTCATTAATCAGGGACATGGTTTCATTAAAAATTGTGCCTCACCGCAGCAATAATGAGGCGCCAGCAGGTCGGACTTATCGTTGCTGCACTAATGGTTTGTTTCAAAGAATATCTTACTGTGCATCTTTTGTTTTATTTTAATGGAAGACTTATAAATAAATTGTGATAAATCTGGAACTTTTCATTCCCTTCAGAGAAATGTATTTCTATACGAACATGTATGTACTAAAGAACATTTTATCTAGTGTTACACTTCTTGCCCATTCTGCTTTATGGAATGGTTTACTGATAATTTCTGTTATACGAGAGCCAGTTGTTTCGCCTTATTCCCCCTCATTGTGCTTGTTCTGGATGTTCGAAAGACTTGTTTCCGTCATAGGGTTATTTGAAGAATACAGCAGAGCTTTCTCTAGGCTGGGTTTGGTTGGGTTAGGCTTGGGTTGAGTTGGATGATGCATTAGAGTTTTCTCTCTTGATTTGCACGTTTGCAGAGCCTGGGTTAAGTTTGAAAATGCATCAGTGCTGTCTATAGGCATTGGTTAGTTTGAAGAAAACATCAATGATTTCTGTAGACATTGGTAACATTGGAGAATGCATCAAAGGTTTCAGTTGGTAATGAATCGTAGCTTTATGTAGACCCTGGTTAGGTTGGAAAATGCATCTAATGTCTACAGGTTAGGTCAGGTTGGACAATGCAATAAAGCTTTCTGTAAATATGAGTTCATTGGAGAATGCATCACAGTTTGGGTTATATTGGAGAATGTATTTCTGTTGGAGTGTGCATCAGAGCTTTTTGCAGGCTTGCTTCTTGTAAGCTTGGGTTAGTTTGGAGAGTGCATCAGAGCTCCTTGTAAGCTTTGTTTAGGTAATAAATGCATCAGAGGCTTTTTATTTGTGTGGGTTGGAACTTTCTCTAGGTTTGGACTGTATTTCAGAATGCCTCGCATAGTTTATGTAGGCTTGACAAATACTTTAGAGATTTCCTTATCTTTCCTTATGTTTTGTGCTTTTGGATAAAAACTTTAGCAAGGTTTGGTTTCCTTGTGAGATAAGGTTTAAGTCAGTCCAGGGCCTACATGGAAAGTGTAACATAGTAAACAGAAATGACTGTGGCGTTGCCTTCCTGTTAACTAGAATTGTGCTGCTGGAAGACAATAGTTCAATGAATATTCACATGACTCTGCTTCATATGCATTTTTATCCCCTTCCTTCTTTACATTAAAAGATAAAGAAAAAATTCTGAATACATACTGCAAATTCATTGTTATTTATATGGTCACAGAAATTAGCACAATGGGGAGCGGAACAACAACAATTTGCCAAGAACACATTGACTGGCCTAAAGAGAAATGGCGCAACATTTTGTGGACTGATGAAAGCAAGATTGATCTTTTTGGGTCCAGGGGCCGCAGACCGTTAGTCAGAGGACCCCCAAACACTGAATTTAAGTCACAGAGTGAAGCCGGGGGCACAACATCATGATATGGGGATGTTTCTCATACTATGGAGTTGGGCCTATTTATCACATACCAGGGATCATGGATCAGTTTCAAAACATGAAAATACTTGGAGTTCATGTTGCCTTATGCCGAAGAGGAAATTCCATTGAAATGGGGGTTTCAACAAGACAACGACCCCCAAACTCACCAGTAAATGAGCAACATCTTGGTTCCAGACCAACAAGACTGATGTTATGGAGAGGCCCAATCCTCGGACCTTAATCCAATAGAAAACTTGTGGGGTGACATCAAAATGGTGTTTGTGAGACAAAAGCAAGAAATGCAGAAGAATTGTGGAATGTTACAGGTTGTTGGAAGTTGTTGGACTCCATGTAAAGGTGGCCATACATGGATAGATCCGCTTGTTTGGCGATGTCGCCAAACGAGCGGATCTCCCTCCGATATGCCCACCTTGAGGTGGGCAATATCGGGCAGATCCGATCGTGGGCCCTAGGGCCCAACGATCGGATCCTAGCATTCGCAAACGGGCGGTCGGATCGCGGGACCGCATCAACGAACAGATGCGGCCGTGATCCGACGGGTTTTTTAAACCCATCCGATCGAGATCTGGCCGACTTTCGGCCAGATCTCGATCGGGGAAGCCCGTCGGGGGCCCCCATACACGGTCTGTCGGCAGCTTTTATCGGCCCGTGTATGGCCACCATAACACAGATGTGCAGCAGTTCTACAGAAACACTGATTATACAACTCAATATTAGTTCAGTCATTCAAAGGAAAGCAAAATCCAGAAACCTGTTTCAGTTTATACAGTGAATGTTTGAGTTTATAAAGAACACTGCTTGAGTAAGTGCCCCAATAGGCACGAAACGCGTTAGGTCTTCCTGTCCTAATACATTTTTCTACTTTTTACATTTGTTTCCTTATTTTTGGAGATCCTCACATCCTTTCGGATACAGTGTTTTTTATTTTTTGGAACAACCTACGATTCCCTTTTCTTCACTTTCTGTAAAGGAATAATAAAAATGTGATACGTGTTTCTTTATGCTTTGATTTGGAATAGAATGCAAAGTGTTCCCAGTGCATTTGTGTGTATGGAAATAAAAGCTATTATAAGGATTTTGAGCATTTTTTTTACTTTTTTAAACACACTGCTATTATTCTGAATACAATTGTACATGTTTTGGGCAAATGCAGAGAAAAGATTCATGTAAATACACTGCTCCCTGATGGGTGAAGTGTACATATACCATGTAAGTGATCAAATCATTGTTCGCCCAGTCCTGTTGAGGGAATCAGCAGGAATCCCAGCGCTGAAAGGGTGGACAAGCCGCATTTAATGCAGAAAAGGTAAATAATAAATGCGGCCAATGATGATGTTGATAATAGAACAAATTTGACAACCTGTTTCTATAGGGGTAATGCATCACTAATTAGTCCTCGATGCCTGTAGCCTGGAATTAATGAGCTACTGTTATGTAAATGTCATGTTAATTAAGCGAATACTGAAAGCCCCATAAATCTGTGGAAAGATGGTTCTTTGGTGTGAGCTCTTCTGTTTAATGTCGCCAATACTGATCCTGGGTAGGAAGGCGGCACATGCAAAGCTGTTACAGTAAGCAGCCTCTCCCTTAATAAACTCCATGATGTTTAGTGCCATGGGGCTGCCAGTCAAGTTGTGATCCCACCACCCCAGAGAGGAGGTGCCATATTGATTCCCTTGGACAGTACAGTATGAGGGTATAGCTTATTGTGTGCCCAGAACATTCCTTCTTTGTATATTTGTATTTATACATATGGGAGGAGGAGGTGCCATATTGATTCCCTTAGACAGTACAGTATGAGGGTATAGCTTATTGTGTGCCCAGAACATTCCTTCTCTGTATATTTGTATTTATACATATGGGAGGAGGGAGGTGCCATATTGATTCCCTTAGACAGTACAGTATGAGGGTATAGCTTATTGTGTGCCCAGAACATTCCTTCTTTGGGTGTTTGTGTTTATACATATGAGTATGAGTTGCAATACTGTACAGTATAACTTACAGCGTGCCCAGAGCATTTCTTCTAGCCATATGTATTTTTGCTGTTCTTTCAGAAGGTGCATAGAGTTCAGCCAGCTGTTTAATAGAGCTGCTTATACAGGCCATGCCCATAGAGGTAATGTACAGAGTTCAGTCCATTAGTGGCTCCCAGGGCCAGTGATTGATTCTGCCCCTTATCTTGGCACTGAGACTGTATATAAGTTAAATGATCCTGGTGGTCCTGAGAAACAGGAACTTGAATTTGTCCCTTTCCTGCCCCGTCCAATTATCAGAGCCGCAGTTTTGGGGGATCCATTCATCTTAACCCGTCCACGGTGATGCTCGTCTCTTCTCGGCATGCGGAGAATACGCGGAATCAGCTTAACAAGATCTCCAGAGAGGAAGATGGAGGGATAGAGGAGGGAGCGGCAGTGATTTGTAGCCCAAATACTGATACACAGAAAAGAGAAATCAGCCCTGCTCCCCAGGGGCCCCACTTTATCCATAAACTGATTGTACAAGCGTCTCAGGCAGCAACTCTCTGCCAGCATTTAGCAGAGATGAAGTCTTTGCTCCATTAACCATTCAGAATATGTTTTAGGGTGGCCATACGCTATAAGATTCACTGGTTTGGCAAGGTCGCCAGACGAGCGGATCTTAACCTGATGTGCCCACTAACGGCTGGGCAATATTGGATGATATCGATGGCCTGATATCGATCGAGAGGACCCATTGGGAACCCCCACACATGGGCAGATAAGCTGCCAAATCAGTCTAAAGGACAATATCCGCAGCTTTACTCTGCCTGTGTATTGGCCACCTTTAGGCTCAGACAAAATCTTGTCTTATTCCCCCGGCACTCACATCCCTTTCCCCTGAAACCATCTTGCCTTGTTATACACATTCTCCCATCCAAGCCCTGATCACATGTGACTCACTATGCAGGTTCTGCCAGAAATCCAAACTATCAAAATATATATATATAGTACGAAAAACCGGCACTCGCGATACTAGGGTCACCGATGCCGACGCTCGCGATTGCAATGTAATTCTCCTACCGCACACCTGTAGTTCACTAATCCTGCAATTGGTGGTGCGTTCCTTCCGTTGACCATCCTTCTCTGTATATTTGTATTTATACATATGGGAGGAGGAGGTGCCATATTGATTCCCTTAGACAGTACAGTATGAGGCTATAGCTTATTGTGTGCCCAGAACATTCCTTCTCTGTATATTTGTATTTATACATATGGGAGGAGGTGCCATATTGATTCCCTTAGACAGTACAGTATGAGGGTATAGCTTATTGTGTGCCCAGAACATTCCTTCTCTGTATATTTGTATTTATACATATGGGAAGGAGGTGCCATATTGATTCCCTTAGACAGTACAGTATGAGGCTATAGCTTATTGTGTGCCCAGAACATTCCTTCTCTGTATATTTGTATTTATACATATGGGAGGAGGTGCCATATTGATTCCCTTAGACAGTACAGTATGAGGGTATAGCTTATTGTGTGCCCAGAACATTCCTTCTCTGTATATTTGTATTTATACATATGGGAGGAGGAGGTGCCATATTGATTCCCTTAGAAAGTATAGTATGAGGGTATAGCTTATTGTGTGCCCAGAACATTCCTTCTCTTGTAGCAATGGGATTAACATGGAGGTGAGTATCAGTATAGTAAAATAACAAGGGAAGAACACACCGTGGGAGGGGGGGGCCTAATGATTGTTCCAATCGATATTTAAGTAACTGTCCTATTTACTTGTTATTGATTAATTGCAAATTAATAATCATTTCAAGCTCATGCAATGTGGCCTCAGGTTCATATTAGGGAGTAGCTCAGTGCGCAGTCAAACTCTTTATTTCTGTAACTCTCCCATAATGTAGTTGTACCCCCAGGCCACAATGGGGTGCTAATGTGTCTCTCCTTCTCTCGCTCTAGGTGGTCCCTGTACAGACTCCGCTCATGTCTCACTAACCACTCCAACCAAAAGATCCTGCGATTCAGGTAACACAATTAACAGAACCTCATATTTGTATCCAATGGCCTTGCGTTATCAGGGACAGACATTTTATGCAGCTATGCACCCCCCCAGCAGGGTCAGGACTTTAAGTAAAGGGTCTGGGGTAACTGGATCGGGGGGGGGGGGATGTGTCTGGTAACTGAGCCAGGCCCATTGCAAGAAATGATCATTGTAAGTAAATATACATTCAGTGTCATGTCTTGTGCTGTCTAACCCCATATTATATATGTGACCTCAGGGCAATACCTGCCAATCATTTCTGTTCTGACTTCTGCCCCCCCCTCCTGGCTGTACTAATACTGTATCAGGGATCATTGGGGAATTTTGCAAACAAAACTTATTGGCTCAGGCACACAGCAGCTTGGAGGGAGCAGAGGCTGAGGCATGGCTGCTAATAAAAACTAAAAATAAATATATAACTAAAAGGTTGAACTTGATGGATGTGAGTCTTTTCTCAACCGTACGTACTATGTTACTGTGTGTTCTGGCTATTATGTTACACATCCAGTCTCTCCAGCCTTTATACATTACATTTTTGCCTAACTAACTATATTAGAAACATTTTTTATTTTGCACAGCCTACCGTATATACTCGAGTATAAGCCGAGTTTTTCAGCACCAAAAATGTGCTGAAAAAGTCGACCTCGGCTTATACTCGAGACATTCTTCCCTACTCAGTGCGTGAATAGCAGGCTCCGAGGCACGTGTGATTTATGAGCAGGGGGGGCGCTTTCCCCCTCCCTCAGTAGCTGCTCTGTCAGCAATAATAATGGTTTAACCCTGCAAACACCCTCTAAATTGTAAATAGCTTTTCTGGGATGTAATTTGTGGTTTATTTTCTCTAGCTATCTGTATAACAGAGCATTCTGTCCCAGTGGCTGCACAGATCCTATCTGATCCCCATTGTAAGCAGCAGTCCTGTCCTGCTTTATGGCAGCTGAGATTCTAGCTATCTGTATAACAGAACATTCTGTCCCAGTGGCTGCACAGATCCTATCTGATCCCCATTGTAAGCAGCAGTCCTGCTTTATGGCAGCTGAGATTCTAGCTATCTGTATAACAGAACATTCTGTCCCAGTGGCTGCACAGATCCTATCTGATCCCCATTGTAAGCAGCAGTCCTGTCCTGCTTTATGGCAGCTGAGATTCTAGCTATCTGTATAACAGAACATTCTGTCCCAGTGGATGCACAGATCCTATCTGATCCCCATTGTAAGCAGCAGTCCTGTCCTGCTTTATGCCAGCTGAGATTCTAGCTATCTGTATAACAGAACATTCTGTCCCAGTGGCTGCACAGATCCTATCTGATCCCCATTGTAAGCAACAGTCCTGTCCTGCTTTATGGCAGCTGAGATTCTAGCTATCTGTATAACAGAACATTCTGTCCCAGTGACTGCACAGATCCTATCTGATCCCCATTGTAAGCAGCAGTCCTGTCCTGCTTTATGGCAGCTGAGATTCTAGCTATCTGTATAACAGAGCATTCTGTCCCAGTGGCTGCACAGATCCTATCTGATCCCCATTGTAAGCAGCAGTCCTGTCCTGCTTTATGGCAGCTGAGATTCTAGCTATCTGTATAACAGAGCATTCTGTCCCAGTGGCTGCACAGATCCTATCTGATCCCCATTGTAAGCAGCAGTCCTGTCCTGCTTTATGGCAGCTGAGATTCTAGCTATCTGTATAACAGAACATTCTGTCCCAGTGGCTGCACAGATCCTATCTGATCCCCATTGTAAGCAGCAGTCCTGTCCTGCTTTATGGCAGCTGAGATTCTAGCTATCTGTATAACAGAGCATTCTGTCCCAGTGGCTGTACAGATCCTATCTGATCCCCATTGTAAGCTGCAGTCCTGCCCTGCTTTATGGCAGCTGAGATTATAGCTATCTGTTATTTAGGGAAACTTACCAGTAGCTGCTGCATTTCTCACCCTAGGCTTATACTCGAGTCAATAAGTTTCCCCAGGTTTTGTAGGTAAAATTAGGTACCTTGGCTTATACTCGGGTCGGCTTATACTAGAGTATATACGGTATCTATTTACCAGTTTTTATTTTTACACTGAACTGTTTATTTAGCAGCAGTGTTGGAATTTCAGATCACACTGAATGAGAATCAGCTGTGGTGTTATGAGGTTTGTGATAAGTCCCAGCGGAGCAGGTGTCCAGTGCTTCCCATATGTTTCTCAGCACCACTAAAGTAGTTACAGCCCCATTGAGCCACCACATTGATGAGTATGTGACCATTTATTGTGGTTTTCACTGGTAGATTTGTTTGCTTGAGCAGTGAGTGGCTGGTAGAGCTAGCAATTAGTCTTAGGTCCCCGGGGCACGGAGAGTGACTTAATCAAAGCAAATAGAAGCACATTACACTAGACCAGTGATCCCCAACCAGTAGCTCGTGAGTAACATGTTGATCTCCAACCCCTTGGATGTTGCTCCCAGTGGCCTCTAAGCAGGAGCTTATTTTTGAATTCCAGGCTTGGAGGCAAGTTTTGGTTGTATAAAAACCAGGTGCACTGCCAAACAGAGTCTCAATGTAGGTTGTCAATCCACATAGGGGCTACCAAATGGCCAATCACAGCCCTTATTTGCCTCCCCAAGAACATCTTTCATACTTGTGTTGCTCCCCAATTCCTTTTTCTTCTGAATGTTGCTCATGGGTTCAAAAGGTTGGGGATCCCTGCGCTAGAACCATCATAAAACTGACTCTGTATATTCTCCTGGGCTGAGCTACTCCGGCATGTAC
The DNA here is from genome assembly GCA_038501925.1 of Xenopus petersii. Classification (NCBI taxonomy): domain Eukaryota; kingdom Metazoa; phylum Chordata; class Amphibia; order Anura; family Pipidae; genus Xenopus; species Xenopus petersii. The sequence continues at coordinate 139,275,730 of CM076681.1, forward strand.
CCCTAGTGTTGCACTAATGCTACTTATACCCCTGAACTTATAGTAAGTAAGCCCTTCCTATGCTGATAGTGAAAATGTCCTTTCTTTCTTACCCAGGAATTAATTCACCTCTCTTGGTAGGGAATCCCTTACTGAACATTAAATAATCCCTGTATATGCCTAAAACAGGAGAATACCTATGCTGCCATAGTTTTATGGGATCTCTCTGTACAGACTATGAGCAAACTTAGGGGCTGTTCCTGCTGAATTGTGCTTAGTACAGGGAATACCTATGCTGCCATAGTTTTATGGGATCTCTCTGTACAGACTATGAGCAAACTTAGGGGACTGTTCCTGCTGAATTGTGCTTAGTACAGGGAATACCTATACTGTCATAGTTTTATGGGATCTCTCTGTACAGACTAGGAGCAAACTTAGGGACTGTTCCTGCTGAATTGTGCTTAGTACAGGGAATACCTATGCTGCCATAGTTTTATGGGATCTCTCTGTACAGACTATGAGCAAACTTAGGGGCTGTTCCAGCTGAATTGTGCTTAGTACAAGGGATACCTATGCTGCCATAGTTTTATGGGATCTCTCTGTACAGACTTTGAGCAAATTTAGGGGACTGTTCCTGCTGAATTGTGCTTAGTACAGGGAATACCTATGCTGCCATAGTTTTATGGGATCTCTCTGTACAGACTATGAGCAAACTTAGGGGCTGTTCCTGCTGAATTGTGCTTAGTACAGGGGAATACCTATACTGCCATAGTTTTATGGGATCTCTCAGTATAGACTATGAGCAAACTTGGGGGGCTGTTCCTGCTGAATTGTGCTTAGTACAGGGAATACCTATGCTGCCATAGTTTTATGGGATCTCTCTGTACAGACTATGAGCAAACTTAGGGGCTGTTCCTGCTGAATTGTGCTTAGTACAGGGGAATACCTATACTGCCATAGTTTTATGGGATCTCTCAGTATAGACTATGAGCAAACTTGGGGGACTGTTCCTGCTGAATTGTGCTTAGTACAGAGGAATACCTATGCTGCCATAGTTTTATGGGATCTCTCTGTACAGACTATGAGCAAACTTAGGGGACTGTTCCTGCTGAATTGTGCTTAGTACAGGGGAATACCTATGCTCTCATCTGATCCTACTAAATGCTGGTGTCTATGTGTGAGCAAACGTAGGACATGGAATGTGTTGCGGATATTCCATTTGTAGCTGCTGGTGGCTGACCAAGGTCCCGTATCAGACCTCACATTCCCCCTTGTCTCCAGGTTGATCCCCTGCTGGGAGAGGAGATGAAAAACAATGGAGTTTTACGCAAGACTGAAGCTGTAGGATGTGTCAGTAACACCTGTATAAAACCTGTATTAATATTTTGCACTGAACAAACAGAATAAAATGGAGGGCTAGGGGCCCCCTACAAATACATCTAAGTAAATAATGATAGAGATGAAATGACGGCAGCAGGTTTGATGTTGTACAAATACCATATCCAGAAGTGATAGAGATTAGGGGCTAAAATGCCTTAATATCGGGACCCTGAATGGTAAGAATTCCTCTGCAGTTGGCAGTGCTGGGGTTGTCCCGACATTGTTTGTCTCTCCTGGAGAGAATCAAAGCAGCACAAATAGCGAGCAGCTCCATTATGTACTTGATACGGAGAAATTACTCGCTGAAAAGGGATCATTACGAGACGCAGCCCGTGAAGAGATCCTGATTTCCTATTATTAAATAATTCCAGCCGCGTCTCAACATTGTCATTGTGCGAGTAACTCCGTGTTTGTGCAAATCCACTTTATTCACTTATTCTAAGTAACCGGCAGATAAACAGCTGTAATGTGTCTGGCGAGGAAAATTGAACTGCGTGTTTAAAGGGAAACTGTCCCCTCACAGTTACACGTCTTGACTCTGTGTGCCCCCATTATATCTATCTATCTATATATATCTATCTATATATATCTATCTATCTATCTATCTATCTATATATATATATATATATATATATATATATATATATAAAATTTTATTCCTGAACCAGCAAGTATATTTAGTTGTAATATTGGTGTGTAGGTGCATCTCAGCTCCCTTCTTCAGGCTGTGTTCCCCCCGAAACGTTGATTGTTGGTGGCATTAATAAAAGGGGCACAATCCCCGACTGCAATATTGGTGTGTGCGGACCGTTTTTTGAAATTACAAAGCAGTAAGGAGACTGGGCTTGGTCAACGGAGGACCAGCACCACCACGCAGAAAAGTGGAAGGAGGTGTGCGGTAATAGAATATTTTATTGTACTAGGTGCATCTCAGGTCATTTTGCCTGGTCATGTGATTTCAGAAAGAGCCAGCACTTTAGGATGGAACTGCTTTCTGGCAGGCTGCTGTTTTTCCTTCTCAATGTAACTGAATGTGTCTCACTGGGACCTGGATTTTACTATTGAGTGTTGTTCTTAGATCTACCAGGCAGCTGTTATCTTGTGTTAGGGAGCTGCTATCTGGTTACCTTCCCATTGTTCTGTTGTTTGGCTGCTGGGGGGAAAAAGGGAGGGGGTGATATCACTCCAACTTGCAGTACAGCAGTAAAGTGTGACTGAAGTTTATCAGAGCACAAGTCACATGAATGGGGGCATCTGGGAAACTGACAAAATGTCTAGCCCCATGTCATATTTCAAAATTAAATATAAAAAAATCTGTTTGTTCTTTTGAGAAATGGATTTCAGTGCAGAATTCTGCTGGAGCAGCACTATTAACTGATGTGTTTTGAAAAAAACATGTTTTCCCATAACAGTATCCCTTTAAGAATTCCCTTTAATGTTGCTAATGTAGTGGCCTTTGAGGGTTTTGAATGCATCAGAGGTGCCGGTTACCCGTGTGTTTGTTCTTTTGTTTGGCTCAGATGGAGCGGCGTATTTACATTTAGATTGGTCTCCCCGTGAGGAGAAATCAGCATGGGGCCGAGTGGTGCCGCTTTTATCCTCGGCGCAGCGAGAGCTCGGCTCTTATATAACTCCTTCCCTGTGCTCGGGGCTGTTTTAGATCTTGTTCTTTGTGAAACATTTGGATATATATCTTTGTATCTGTCTATTTCCATCAATACTCCCTCCTGTATTAGTCTGTTCTTCTGTCTCCTCCGACTCTCAGCAACGCTGTGTTTCTGTATTGATTGAGATCATCTCTGTCTCTGTTTAATTGGCTGTAGGGAAATAACCTGGGCCCCATCTCTTTCTGGGTTCCTCCTTAGCTGCTGTAGTTATACAATTGATGCCCTGTTATTAGGCCTTAAAGGGCATGTAAAGTGTAAAATAGAATAAGGCTAGAAATGCTGTATTTTGTATACTAAACATAAACATGAACTTACTTCAACACAAGCCTAATCAAACAAATAATTTATGCTTTCAAAGTTGGCTACAGGGGGTCACCATCTTGTAACTTTGTTATACATCTTTGCAAGACCAAGACTGTGCACATGCTCAGTGTGGTCTGGGTTGCTTAGGGATCGTCATAAACAAAGCTGCTTGAGTTCTGCATGGCTGGGAAGTAAGGCGGGGGCTCCCCCTGCTGTTCATAAGTATGATTGTTTCCCTGCAGAGCAGTTAGGGACCGTCTGACAATTCCTATCCACAGCAGTAAATGAAGGGAGAATTTCACTGCATACAGTCAAGTTTCTCATAAAAACTGTACACATTTTTTAATTAAAGTATATTGGAGATAGGTTTCTTTTTCATTAAAGAGAGTAAAAATGGGATTATATTTTTTTGACTTTACATGCCCTTTAAATTATCCCTCGGGGCCCATACAAGGGACAACCGTCTTAGTCTGGAGCATCGAATTGGCCCGGCTTTTATTGGCCACTTTAAAGGGCTTGTTCACCTTCCAACACTTTTTTTCCGGTTCAGTTGGTTTGGGACAGTTCACCAGAAATAGACTTTTTCCAAATGACTTTCTATTTTCTACCATTTTTCTAATATTGACGGTGTCATTTTTCACCTTCTAAGGGCAAGACCAGATGAGGCGTTTTTATGCTGTTTTTAAAAAAGAAATCCACCGCACGCGACCATCAACATGCGTTTTTCAGCACATAGGTTTCTTTTCTCAATATGCACTTCTCGTTGTTTTCATTGTGAATTTGGACGCCATATTTAAAATATGCGGCGTATTTACTCAAAGTCTAGTTTCAAACGTGCAGAGTCTATTGATTTGGTAGTTTCTTGACGTATTGGCGTTTCTGCTGAAAAACTCCAATACTGGTGGATTTCGACTTGCAAGCCCTTTGTGAATTGCCATAGTGCGTTCTCCATTAGTTTCAGTGGTAGTGCAGTTTATGCGTATTTACGCCTGACAGAACTTTTTAAAAAATCCCACGTCTGGACTTGCCCTAAAGCAGCTCTGGGAAGAGGGGTCGCCGACCCTGTAAACTGTTGAGTTGATACATTTCTTATCTTTGCACCTGCTGAGCAGAATCCCTGAGTTTCATTACAGGCAGCTGTTAGACTTGATACAATAGTTACTGATACTCCAGAGATGCTGCTGAGAAATGGATCAACTCAATGTTGTAAAATTGTAACAGCTCAGAGTCTGCGCCTGAATTACTGAGCGCCAGAGACATTAAACTTTAAAGGAGACATTTTGTGTAAAAAAAAAAAAAAAATAAGAACTAGCCCCAGTGCATTATACTCATTTAGATATAGAAGAATTGTGCTTAAAAGTAGTGTTTCAGGTTGATTTATTGGATATTTCTGCAAAAACCCTAATAATCCCTCCCTTCCACTTCCTGCTCCCTGAATTCCCAGGCTGTACAGGGGAGCCGGCGGCTCTCAGCTCACTGCACTGTAGGACAGGAACCAATCAGCAGCTAGCAGGACCTGATAGGGAACTGAAGCCTGTCTGTGCTTGTGTGACTGCAGGGCTGTGATTGGCTGGGACCAGAGAACATCTATAGGGAGCTCCAATAAAGGGACAATTAATAATATATTAATAATATTAAAGGGATCCTGTCGTCGCAAAACATGTTTATTTCCAAAATGCATCAGTTAATAGTGCTGCTCCAGCAGAATTCTGCACTGAAATCCATTTCTCAAAAGAGCAAACAGATTTTTTTATATTCAATTTTGAAATCTGACATGGGGCTAGACATTTTGTCAATTTCCCAGCTGTCCCCAGTCATGTGACTTGTGCCTACACTTTAGGAGAGAAATGCTTTCTGGCAGGCTGCTGTTTTTCCTTCTCAATGTAACTGAATGTGTCTCAGTGGGACCTGGATTTTACTATTGAGTGCTGTTCTTAGATCTACCAGGCAGCTGTTATCTTGTGTTAGGGAGCTGCTATCTGGTTACCTTCCCATTGTTCTTTTGTTTGGCTGCTGGGGGGGAGGGGGTTGATATCACTCCAACTTGCAGTACAGCAGTAAAGAGAGACTGAAGTTCATCAGAGCACAAGTCACATGACTGCGGACAGCTGGGAAACAGACAATATGTCTAGCCCCATGTCAGATTTAAAAATGAAATATAAAAAAAAAACCTTTTTGCTCTTTTGAGAAATGGATTCCAGTGCAGAATTCTGCTGGAGCAGCACTATTAACTGATGTGTTTTGGAAAAAAAAATTTTTCCCATGACCGTATCCCTTAATTTTTAGCACCATGTAAAAGCAACACCATTTATTACTCATATGACTTACAGCAGATTGTAACAATGTGGCTCGACTGTGTTGGATGTGGCTAGACACAACTTGAGCTTGTGGCCCTCTAGCAAAAGAGGGAGGGCCCAGACTAACCAGATCTCCTCCTCCTCCTCCTTCAGATTCACAGTCAGAAGATGACGCTTCCCCCATGAAACGACCTCGGCTACTGGACAGCGGGGACAGGCCAGACAACAGCAGTCGGTCCAAACAGAAGAGTCGCCGTCGCTGTTTCCGGTGCCAAATAAAACTGGAGTTGGTTCAGCAAGAGCTGGGCTCCTGTCGCTGTGGTAAATTCCACCCTTTTAAGGAATCCCTGTTACTCCTGTATACACAGACCTATCGACACACTCACATTATATGTCTAGTTATAGGGCTAACTATCTATGTTTTTGCTGCTTTGTTTATATTCTCACTTATACCTGCTATCATTTGTGATTACAGTTGCTGCACACACAATTTGTACTCAGGACACACACACAATTTGTACTCAGGACACACACATCCTATTTGTACTCCGGATACCCACGCACACATACAATTTGTACTCCAGATATCCACACACACACCATTTGTACTCGGGATACCCGCACACACACAATTTGTACTCCGGATACCCGCACACAAACCATTTGTACTCCGGATACCCGCACACACACAATTTGTACTCAGAACACACACAATTTGTACTCCAGATATCCACACAATTTAGACTCGGGATACCCGCACACACACCATTTGTACTCCGGATACCCGCACACAAACCATTTGTACTCCGGATACCCGCACACACACAATTTGTACTCAGAACACACACAGTTTGTACTCCGGATACTCACACACACACACAATTTGTACTCAGAACACACACAGTTTGTACTCCGGATACCCACACACACACCATTTGTACTCCGGATACCCGCACACACACAATTTGTACTCGGGATACCCGCACACACACAATTTGTACTCAGAACACACACAGTTTGTACTCCGGATACACACACACAATTTGTACTCGAGATACATGCACACACACAATTTATACTCCCACACTCCCATTCTTTCTACCCTGTAATTGAGTTTAGAAGATGAATGGGAGCTGAATAAATTAAAAAGAGGAGAATTGGAATGTTCAACTAGAGATTAGGAATATCCCAGTGGATTCCCAGCAAGGGAAAAAAAATGATTGTGTGTTTTTCCCCGTCGCAGCCACAGGAGCTGCCGCTTTGCAGTTACTTTTTCCTCTCACTCCCTAACAGGTTATTAAGGGCTGACAGGAAATCTCATTCCATAAATAATACTTAAGAGCCGTCGCTGTATAAACTGAACGTGTTGCGAATTGCGCTCGGCCCCTTTGTATCGTTCAGAGCCTGGAGCAGAGAGAACGGAGGTTGTCGTTTTTCATTACATTTTAATGAGTTGCCAATTAAAGCCGGAGCAGAGACTCAAGAGGGGAGAAGTCACAAAGCCTCTGTCTCCCCCATTCTCAACACTCCAGCGTCTGCCAATCTCTGCCCCACAGCCGCTGTGGGACCACTGCCTGGCCCTTGGTAGGTGGAAAAATAAAATTCATTAAATTAGAGTCTCATCTGTAGCGCATACAGACAAATTCTGCTCCGCTTTAATCTTCAAAAGAGCAATTTGTAAGATGAGTTCTGAGAGTCGTATCCAGCCAACTGGGAGAGGTGAGAGGAATAGCGAATTGTTTTAGTTCCTGCGGATGCTAAAAGCTCTGCAAGTGGATTCAGGTTCCGAAGGTGCAGGGAGCGGCCAACTCTTTAATTCCTGCCTTAGGTAATACTGTTGGCTCTGCTACTCAGATTCAGTTTTCTACCCAAAGCTTCTTGCAAACCCCTTACGTAAAAAGCCTTGAAATGCAGCATTCTGGATTAGGGATTCCATACCTGCAATTCAACAGCAAAAGAAGAGGAAATGCAACTTGTCGTAGAATATCGGTGAAGACATCACACCATGTGCACCATTAGCTTCGCACACTTGTGCATTTTTAGGATAGAAGCCACCCCATGTGTAACACTTTATATTCTCAATCATTTCCCCTTCAAACGAGGATATAAACTGTGACGTCTTTCCTTTATACCCCCCCCGGGTTTCACTTGTTAATCATATTCTGTTTTATTGCCCCAGCTGCCTTGTTTAATATCCGTACCACAGCATTTCTCACTTTCACTTGCGGAGCTGTGTTTGTTTTTGTGCCAAGGTGACTCCTGAAGGAGGACATTGCCCACTCTCCCGCACTTTACAAAGAAGCTAAATTGAAAGTGTAGCAGAGATTGAAACCAGCAGAGTTAAAAGACGGGTTGTTTGCTCCCCCAGCACAGATCAGCGTGCTCCTGTAATCTCCTTCACCACCAACCCTACGTGACTGAACTAAAAGTGCGTTCAGCGCTCCTTCTGCCATCATCCTCTGTTCTTCCTGGTATGATTAGTTTGCCCTTTAAACTTATGAATCCATAGGCTGTCGGGAAAAGGGGAGGAACGTTTAGAATTAGAGGCCATTGCACTATATTTTGGTGGGATAATTATGGATTCAGCCATAACATCTTTCCCATAGGCTTGAGCATAAATCATTTTATCAGAAAGCAGGTGCTTTGCTCTTGGAAACATTCTCTTTGGGGTAGGGATGCACCGAATCCACTATTTTGGATTCAGCCGATTCCCTGAATCCATCTTGGAAGATTCGCCCGAATACCAAACCAAATCCTAATTTGCATATGCAAATTAGGGGCGGGAAAGGAAAAAGTGGAAAAAAATTGGTTTACTTCCTTGTTTTGTAACAAAAAGTCACGTGAAATCCCGCCCTCCCCACAATTTGCATATGCAAATTAGGATTCAGTTTGGCCAGGCACAAGGATTCGGCCGAATCCGAACCCTGCTGAAGAAGGCCGAATACCGAACCAAATCCTGGATTCGGTGCATCCCTACTTTGGGGCCCTAGGTAACCAGCATAGTAGTACAGAGAGAGAGTTAATAGTGTGGGCATACAGCTATTATTTTAATATATACCGTATATACTCGAGTATAAGCCAAGTTTTTCAGCCCCCAAAATATGCTGAAAAACTCTACCTCGGCTTATACTCGGGTCGAGTGCAAAAACGGTCGCCGGCGTCCAAGAATGGTCTCCAAGAGTGGTCGCCGGCACCTCCAATGGGAGCAGAAACCCTCAATTTTTTTGATTGAAACTTACCAGAAGCTGCTGCATTTCTCACCCTAGGCTTATACTCGAGTCAATAAACTTTCCCAGTTTTTGGAGGTAAAATTAGGTACCTCGGCTTATACTCTGGACGGCTTATACTCGAGTATATACGGTATATATATTTCAATATAGAATATATATATATATATATATATATATATATATATATATATATATATATATATATATATATATATATATATATATATATAAAATGTCGGCAAGAAGGCATTAACATGGGCGCCAGACAGATTCGGGGCCTGTTGGGAAGGTGACCATTCATGCTAACACCGTCGGTTTCTTCCCTGGTTGATGTTGGTATGCAGAACGGTTGCCGCCTGTAGTCCCGCACAAGCCGATGCAAAGACATCATTTATTTTCCTGCATTTCATTACCAGGTGTGGGAAACTCATTTTGATTCCTGCACAAAAACAAGTCGGAGAATGGACAATTGAAACCTTGGGAATGTGCGAAGCTTTATAATCTCTTCCGACCCACAATTTGTTTTATTTATCCGCGGTGCTGTCAGCGGGTACAGAGCAAATTGTACAAACAAATCCATACAAAACAGCAGTGATTTATTTGGCTCTCGTGAGCTCCTCCTGCGGTGGAATTCATTTTCTTTCCCTGAGCTGAGCATTGAGACTTCATTCTAATGATAATCATTTTATTAAGCGTATCCCTAATTTTATTTCTGTAAAGCAACGCCAGTGTTTTGGATTTAACACATGTTCTTCCATGTTGCTTTAGTACAGAATGATGGGAGCTCTGAGACTAAAGCTCTGATCCTGTGTAAATCTAGATTTCCTGCCATAAAGCAAGGGAGGACTGCTGTGTTTTTGCCTGAGGGGAAGTAGATACACTTACACGCACAACTACAATAAGTAACTGTGTGTTTTTCAGAGGTAGAATTTTCCTGAACTCCATAGAGAATGGACTTTTAATTCCTTTGATTAAAGTGGACCTGTCACCCAGACACAAAAAGATGTATAATAAAAGCCCTTTTCAAATTAAACATGAAATCTAATTTCTATTTTTTGTGAAAGCATTCATAGCTGTTGTAAGCTCATTTAAACATCTCGGCTGTCAATCAAATATTGTCTGCCCCTCCTCTGTGCCCTGGGAGGCGGGGCAGACAATTACTTTCACTTTCCATTCAGCACTTCCTAGAAATCGCTGCTCTCCCCACATTCCCCCATTCACGTCACCATTTTATTGTGTAACCAGGACATGGGGATGGACATCAGGTCCCCCATTCTGGTGCACAAACAAGATTTTGAGATGATACAAGACTTGTCTTAATAACAGTGTCCACAAAATGGCTCCTGCCTGTTTGCTTTAATTATGAATTCCCAGACTGGAGGAAACACGATTCAAATAATTTATATAGTGTAATTAAAGTTAATTTTGCTTGACTGATGGGATCAAATACGATTATGATTAATTATTTTGGGTGACGGGTCCCCTTTAACAAGTGGGTTTGAACCAGTAAGTAGCAACGACTAGCACCATGGTACTTGCGAGGAATGAGGTAGTTGCAGGTAGTTTTGCTGTTTAGTTTTGTTACTGCCTAAATCGACTAAAGTATCACGCACAGCTATGACCAGTCCACTATGCAATAGATGGTAAAGTACTCACCAAGGGATCATGTGCCAGTAGCATAGAGAGAGATTGATCTCTAGAGCCTAATTGTCTTTAATCAACTCTGCAAAAGATAACACTAAAAGATAATAGCAAATTTCTCTACCCAACTCTCATCATCTATGACTGTGAAGATTTTCATTCATCCAGGTCATGGTATAACTAGTATAAGTTATTCTAAAGCAACTTGACCTTCACTACTCATCCCAGCAGCTTCTTCAGTTCAACTGACTGGTGTGGGAAATCCTCGGCATATAAACTCTTCCACTAATCCAATCACAATGGCACATTGTAACTCTTCAGAGAGGTGACATCTGAAACTCTTGTGACCAAGTGTCTACCCAACTCTACTAGAGATTATGTACTAGTGACTAAGCATCTCTACTCAACTCTGATCAGAGATCAAGTGTCTGTACCCAACTCTACAAAACATCATGTACTGTTGCCAACAGCAAGCTCTATACCTTATAGCAGTGATCCCCAGCCAGTGGCTCAGAAGCAACATGTTGTTCATCAACCCCTTGGATGCAGGTGCTTTGAATTCCAGGCTTGGTGGCAGATTTTGTTGTATTAAAAACCACGTGTACTGCCAAACAGAGCCTCCTGTAGGCTGCCAATCCACATGGGGCTACCAATCACAGTCTATATTTGGCACCCCAGGAACGTTTTGCATGCTTGTTTTGTCCTTCAGCTCCCTTTACTTTTGCATGACTGGGTAATACAATTTGGGAACCTCCCCCTTGAGTAAAGTCAATATCAACTTCTCAATTTAACTCTACCAGTGATCATGTACTAATAATGTAAAAATAACACTTGTTGTAAGTGCAGGGTGTTTACCCAGAAGACCCTTCCATTGGAGTCAGTAGAGTACCGTAATTGCAAAAAATACGGATCCACAGCTGTTTGTTGAAGCTCTATCAAAAGTGGTTTATTGAGCCCATATATAGATCACAAAAGGGCAACATGTGGGACCCCTCCGGGTCCTTTATCAATTCTGATTGTGTATCAAATTCTACAATACATCATGTATTAGTGACAACAACAAGTTTCAATACCTTATAAAGATAATAGCAATGTCTCTATTTAACTCTACCAGAAATCATGTACTAGTGGCCATGTGCCTCTACCCAGTTGTATAAAAGATTATGGATTACGATTCTCGACCACATTCTACCTGGTGACAGTAGCAAAGTTCTCTACCTTAGATAATCTCTCTACCTTAGATAGAAACTTCTCTATTTAACTCTACCAGAAATCATGTACTAGTGGCCAAGTGCCTCTACCCAGTTGTATAAAAGATTATGGATTACGATTCTCGACCACATTCTACCTGGTGACAGTAGCAAAATTCTCTACCTTAGATAATCTCTCTACCTTAGATAACAACTTCTCTACTCTACTAGAGACCATGGTCTAGTACCAGAGGTTTTAGTGACACCAGAAGAGATTATGTACCATGGACATCATTTTTAGACGATGAGAGAAATTAAATAGCAATAAATACCTTCAATATGTATAATAATTGGTAGTTTTGCAAATATTACAAATTAATAAAGCTTCGTTTAATTGAAGGAAAACTGAACCGTCCAGGCATCTTAACTCTCACTTCACTTGTATTGGATAGTTTTTGTCACATGAATTGCGACTCTTACAGAAATACAGTTTGCTGCCCTCGTGGGGCGCCTTATTTCCGGTTAATATTTTGTACAAAGGCTGAATTTATTATTTGAGCCAAACTGAAGTGCCTAATAAAACAAAAACATGCCAAAATTTTGAGATGAAATGCAAGTTTCCCAGGAGTTTGTGAACTTGCCGAGTTAATATAAATTCCCATTTTTACCGTAGCCTAGACGTGCAAACACTGCCTCTCCATATAATCCACAGTGAGTCCCAGTGAGTCTGCCATATTCGCAGATGCAAATACCAAACTCTTGCCAATTCAGTGAGCTTCAACACTCACAAATGAATGGCAGAACAACCTCTCTCACTTTTGACTTTGTAGCAGCTGGTGAAAGACATTATAAAGAAAGACTGCGCTCCAACCAGTTTCCTTGGTATCCAGTCATTTTGAGTGATTTGGTTGGTCAGATTGCCCTAAAATTTGATATATTTTATATTTATATAGCATCAACATATACGTAACCACCTTCTTTTAAACTCCACCTATCACTTTGGTTTTCATTTTCCACCATCTTCTGCTTCACCGATTCCCACGTTCCACTTTGGAACACTAGTGACCAGATTCATAGGGCTGCAGAGAGCCACTATAAAGGGTTGATTGTAATCCTCCTCTTATTTCTGCGCAGGTTATGTCTTCTGTATGTTGCATCGACTTCCAGAACAGCACGACTGCACATTTGACCACATGGGACGCGGACGCGAGGAGGCCATTATGAAAATGGTGAAACTAGACCGGAAAGTGGGCAGGTCTTGCCAACGCATTGGCGAGGGCTGCTCCTGAGTGCCACACTCTCCAACCAAATGCTGTTTCTCTTAGTTCACAACAGTTAGCCTTATTTAGGATAAAGTCAACTAGGCTCTCACTACTGGGCAAGTGGCAGACCCCAAGCCAATCAGGTTATCGTCTTCTGTTTTTGAACATGCAGGTACTTTAATAAATGAAGTTGTTGTTAGATGTGTTGGCTGTGCTTGTTACCCACTGGCAAGCAAGAAAGCATCCGCAAAGTTTGGGGTAACTTTATTTTATTTGTATTTCCATTCCACTGAAGAAATAAATGACTATTATCCAGGCTAGCTAGATTTTCACCTTAACTTTTTGTGTGGTGTAACAATGAATATGGAGAGTGAATGACCACTTACGCACTGTTCCCTACGCCCATTCTTCACTGCTGATTTGATTGGGTCAGCTCCACTGGAGATTTCATTTGACCTTTGTGGATTCCTACCTTTGTAGCTTAGTAAAAGAAGATTGAATTAAACCACAGTGTGTAGCAGTGAGACAATTTTAGGTAGAACTTAAACTACTTATTACCCCACACACTTAAAACCCAATCTATTTTAACAAGCACATAGATCACTCAATTTACTGGTCACCCCCCTTCTTACCAGCCTTAACCTGATTGGCTTTGGTTTGCAATTTGCCAAGTGATGGTCTCTGGTCAAATAAGGCTAATTGGCAGTAGCCGTGGTTGGACTCTGCAAGCCGACTCTGTAGCTCAACATTTATTGGGGGATAAAGGACATTTTTGTTTTTGTAGCAAGCGGAACTCAGTAACAGTATTGAGGAACAACCAGGAAAACTCACCACCTTTTGTCAGTTCAATATGTTACTCCTCACCTCCAAAGTGTTAGCAAGTTCGTAAACAAATTAAAAGGGCTAACTAGCCTTATCTCTATGCAGCCAGAGGTGGGGAAGTTTGGAACGGGGCTCAAACATTCTATTTATCAGCCCACGAGTAGCATAAAGGGATGGAAATGGGAAAAAAATGGTCCTTGTTATGTGATATGCAGGATTTCCAAGGACGAGGAGGAGAGCATAGACGTACGTTTTAGCATTAATTACAGGGGATGTTTATATATTTATACCACAAGGTCTACAAACTCCCAGGACTACAGTGTATTCCTGTTGCCTTTCCATTTTACTCTCAGCGTTTTCTTCTCAGCGGCTCCCCAAGGTGCTTTCTTTTGTCAAGTCTTCTGCACAGGAGCTTTCTCCGGTGTAGTCCTATCTGCCAGTTTATCCTCACCTCCCATTTTTCTGAACTTCCAGCACTTTGAACAAGTAGAAACGTAGTGTCTACCTGGCTTACTTTGGATCTCAAATCCTTCACAATAGTAATAAATAACGTTACCTCTTGATCAAAAGTGACACTGTGGAATTGTTGGTCATTGGCAAAATAGTTTGTCGTGCTGATGGCAAGTGGCAACACCTATTCTTCATACACATTCTGTGCCTAGTCATTGATAGTGACCACCATATGTAGTTGATGAAACGCTTAAAAACAATACAAGACAAGAGTTTACAATATAACATAAGTAGAGAAAGTTCAGTGTATGCCATTATTAAGAGAAACACATCTGTGACCACCGATTCATATCAGTAAACATGGTAAATCTTCAGTTCTATGGCCATATTTATAGGTTTGTCATGCACCATCTCCAGACTCTTTCTTTCAGGAATCGATCTTCCCTCAACAGGCAACGAAGATCAATGCATCTTCTCTGATTGTCCATCTTGCAAAGGCCACAGAGACCACTCAATGTATTCCATAGCCATTGCTGTTCACTTCTTCAACTAACCATAAAGACTTGTTTTTTCACCGATTATGAAGACAAAAACATCGTACCAATGACCCAATATGTTGGGCGCACGATGAACTTTGGATTAAAAAAGAACAATGATCGTTCTGGGGTTTTTTTTGTGAATGATGGACAGCTTACAATACAATGATGAGAATTCACTGGGTTGTTCCTTTGCAGTACCTGTTCTGTGAAGTTTGTTAAAAGTTAAGGCAAAGTTTTAAGTTCTTGTATCTTAAGAAATGAAAATCTTATTTAACCATTTTGTGTTCTAGATTTACTTAACACATGTAGCCTAGCGCTGTTTTAGTTTAACATTGTAAAAAAAAAAATATTACAAAAAAAAAAAATCCTGTAAGTTTGTTCTTTTTTTCCCCCCTTCCTGCTGACAAGTAACATTAAACCGATCAGATTAAAATTGACGATTTTATTTTTTGGTAAATTACTTGCACATTTTCCCATGCTTCTCAAGGTCTAAATATGGAACAAAGTGATGTAAAATAGCAACTTTGGGCATTATATATTACCTTCATGTTTTTGTACCTGTCAGCCCTTGGTAAAGAGACTGATGGCCTTATTCAGGGCCTCTTTAAGGTAACCGCAGTCCCAGGGCAAAATTTCATTTGTGGGCTCCCATTGGCCTAAGATTTGTGACCGAATAACCCCTCAAGCACATGATTGGATATAGTAAAGCAGACAGTAAAGAAATGGTTTACCGTATATACTCGAGTAAAAGCCAAGTTTTTCAGCCCCCAAAATATGCTGAAAAACTCTACCTCGGCTTATACTCGGGTCAAGCGCAAAAACGGTCGCTGGCGTCTAAGAATAGTCGCCGGCGTCCAAGAATAGTTTCCAAGAATATTCGCGGCCTCCAAGAAAGATCGCCGGCATCCAACGAGATGCCGGGACCTCCAATGGGAGCAGAAAACCTAATTTTTTTGATTGAAACTTACCAGAAGCGGCTGCTTTTCTCACCCTAGGCTTATACTCGAGTCAAAAAGCTTTCCCAGTTTTTGGAGGTAAAATTAGGTACCTCGGCTTATACTCGGGACGGCTTATACTCGAGTATATACGGTACTCTTACTAAGATAGACATGATTCCCAGGTGTGCTGCCTTGGACCAACAGTGCTGGGAGCAGATAAATGACAAAATGGTGATGCCACAAGAACTTGGCAAAGAAATTTAAATAAGAATAGCGGTAGAGTCCTTTTAGTTCATTAAACTGAGGGGTCTGCCATCTGCTGGATGCTTCTGACAAAAGTTATCCCAGATGAAATGTGTTATGGTGGGCCCTGGGCAAATGCCCATTTGGCTCATTTATTAAAACAGTCCTGCCCTTATGATCCCAAAGTAGAGGCTCTATGGATTGTTGGCACACAACAGGCAACACTCCAGATCATCGGTACTGTGTTTTTAACTTCGGCCATTGTAATATGTCGGCTTGATTGGCCCAAATAAAATACACACACTGTGCCTTAGATCCTCACTTTGGAAAGCCTTGGAGTCAACAAACGGTTCACTGTAGCACATCAATGACGTTCGTGGTTCAAAAGTGCTTTAATGGCTCCCCTTATAGATACAAAAAAGGCAAAGTTTCGAGTCTCACTGGGCCCTTTATCATGGCTTGATAGGGTCCAGTGAGTGAAGCCCTTCATTGCTGTGTTGTGCTACAGTAAACCTTGTTTGTTGATTCTCTATATGACCTGTGGCAGGTTGGGTCTACCCATTGTCTAGCACCCTACCCACAAAAAGGTGTTTTTTTTCTTCACAGGTTGAGCACTCCATACTTGAGTCCAATTGGGTTTGTAGAGTTGGTCAATGTAAGTGGTAAGCTCTTATGGAAAGTTTGGCGCACCTTGAGCTGAACCTCTAGTACTACTTCTTTCCAATTTTCTCTGCACACACTGGATGTGTCATTGGAGTTTTTTATCACCTGATTATCCATTGCAAAATGCATTGTTTTTGTTTTCTAAAACATTAAAGGAAAAAGAACGTCTCACCTCTGTGGGAAGCAGTACTCCCCTTATATAACAGTCGGTCTGCTCCTTTTTCATCAGCCATGCCACAAGCAAAAGTTCATGAAACACATTCTTGTAGTTGAGGAAATACTAACTTGTCGTACTTGTCATGTACGTACCCTAGCGATTACAGCAGTAAAAACGCTAGTTCGTTTCAGTGTAACAATTAGTGATGTGCGGGCAGGGCCGCCATCAGGGGGGTACAAGTGTACCAGGCCCGGGCCTGAACTTTTGAAATAGCCAGGCCCCCCTTGACAGCGCAGATGCCGTGTTGCCTCCTTCCGAAGTCTCGAATGTGGAAGTGCCGATCTGCCGAAGTCCTGAAGCGGCGAAAAGACCCAAAGTCACAAATGGAGACGAAGTTGAAATCCTGAAGCCATGAGTTCAATTCCTCTGAACACCAATGTGTGTTTTTTATTTTTTTTAATCCCCTGGCCACCAATGTATTATTTTAATACTCTATAGGCCCCTGCCACCAATGTTTTTTTAAAAAAATATTTTTTGGGGCCCTATTTTTTTTTAACTTGTAAGGAGGGCCCTGGCGCCAAAGTTTTTTTTAAAAAATATTCTTTGGGCCCCAAATTTTTTTTAACTTGTAAGGGGGGCCCTGGTCACCAATAGCTTTTTATAAAGTGTGTGTGTGGGAGGGGTTACCTTTTTTAGCGCTGATGTCTGTGTGGTCTTTTAACTGTAATGTAGAGTGGGCGGTATCTGGGATGGGGCTTGGGGACCAGAGTGGGCGGGGCCCCAAAACTTTTGTTGTACGGGGCCCCGTGATTTCTAATTGCGGCCCTGTGTGCGGGTCGGGTGAAACTTGCACCCGACCCTAACACGAGCCTTCGCCCTACCCGAGCCTGACTTCCGGGTTGCTTTTATAGACCTGCCCTGCCGATGACGTCACAAAAGGGGCGAGCAGGTGCGCGGCTATAAAAGTGGAAGTCGTAAGCCGGCAGTGTAAGGTGGCGGGAGGGAAAGCAGGACGAAGAGCTCAACCCGCCCACCAATTGGGGTGTGAGGTCGGCCGCACAGCATTACTAACAATCTACCATTAACCATTCAGGTTAAAATAAGTAGAAAAAATAAAAAATCAGACAATGTTGTGGCCAATACAAAAGTCATGCACGACAAATACTAGTGACAATCACCCATTGATATAGTCAAATACATGAAGCTATCGGTAGCCAATATAAATCTTTTAACCTGTTTGATCGACTGAATGTCGGTTTGTCTTGGTACGAAAAACGCCGGGACACTCCACACACACAATCCAAAAATCGTACAAATCTTCGTTTCATACGACTGTATCTTTGCGTCTATGGGCAGCTTAACGGGATACTGTCATGAGAAAAAAAACATTTTTCGAAATAAATCAGTTAATAGTGCTGCTCCAGCAGAATTCTGCACTGAAATCCATTTCTCAAAAGAGCAAACAGATTTTTTATATTCAATTTTGAAATCTGACATGGGGCTAGACATATTGTCAGTTTCCCAGCTGCCCCCAGTCATGTGACTTGTGCTCTGATTTCAATCACTCTTTACTGCTGTACTGCAAGTTGGAGTGATATCACCCCCTCCCCCCCAGCAGCCAAACAAAAGAACAATGGGAAGGTAACCAGATAACAGCTCCCTAACACAAGATAACAGCTGCCTGGTAGATCTAAGAACAGCACTCAATAGTAAAATCCAGGTCCCACTGAGACACATTCAGTTACATTGAGAAGGAGAAACAACAGCCTGCCAGAAAGCATCTTTCTACTAAAGTGCAGGCACAAGTCACATGACCAGGGGCAGCTGGGAAATTGACAATATGTCTAGCCCCATGTCAGATTTCAAAATTGATTATAAAAAAATCTGTTTGCTCTTTTGAGAAATGGATTTCAGTGCAGAATTCTGCTGGAGTAGCACTATTAACTGATGTGTTTTGAAAAAAACATGTTTTCTGATGACAGGATCCCTTTAAGGGTCTGGGCTTCCCTATTTGTCTTTTCTAGTTGACCATAGACAGTTATTAGGTTGTTAAACAAAAGCTCTATGTTATTGATTGGACTTGAATAATTTACACGACATTATAGTTTTCTGGTGCATGTGCTCCAGTTAGAAAGATACCATGTTGCTACTACATTGTAAGTTTAAGGGTTTCCATCTTTGTGATTGTGCAGAGTTGTGCCCTATTCTACAGGGAATGACCTGAAATCAAGTTTTGGGATTTACATAAAAAGATATTGCCCTTCACTTGTGTTCCTTGGTTTGATTAGAAGCCTATTGATCAGTCTTTGTTACAATGGATCCATTTGGGAATAGAGATTAGTTTTTAATAACATAAACAGGTTCAAGTCGTAGGCCCAAATAAATGAGTTTACGGCAGTGAAATGGAAAATCTCCGGCCCCCCTGTGACTCAGTTTGTTTAGACACCTCTATATACTGATAAGTGATCTGTTTGGTTATTAAAAAACTATAAATCTGGATACAACATTGGGATAAAGGAGGCAGATTCATTATGGAGTTGTGAGGTTCTGCTAATGGGGCCATAAAACATATAATAATGTCACGGGCACAGGATAAAGCCCCCGCTACATTTTGAAGGATTGCTTTGTGTTACATATATATAGAAACATTGGGGTAACAGTCTCCCTGCTATAGTTCCTGGGGTACAAGGGTACAAATAAACACTCACCCCAAATCTCCCCCTAACTGACCTTCAGGCTGGGCCCCCTTAGCTCATAACAAGGTTACAGATATATAGAAACATTGGGGTGTCACCCTGCTATAGTTCCAGGGGTACCCAGGGTACAAATAAACACTCACCCCAAATCTCCCCCTAACTGACCTTCAGACTGGGCCCCCTTAGCTCATAAAAAGATTACAGATATATAGAAACATTGGGGTGTCACCCTGCTATAGTTCCAGGGGTACCCAGGGCACAAATAAGCATCACCCCAAATCTCCCCCTAACTGGCCTTCAGCCTGGGCCCCCCCTTAGCCTATAACAAGGTTACAGATAAATAGAAACATTGGGGTAACAGTCACCCTGCTATAATACCAGGGGTACCCAGGGTACAAATAAACACTCACCCCAAATCTCCCCCTAACTGGCCTTCAGGCTGGGCCCCCTTAGCTCATAACAAGGTTACAGATATATAGAAACATTGGGGTAACAGTCACCCTGCTATAGTTCCAGGGGTACCCAGGGTACAAATAAACACTCACCCCAAATCTCCCCCTAACTGGCCTTCAGGCTGGGCCCCCTTAGCTCATAACAAGGTTACAGATATATAGAAGCATTGGGGTGTCACCCTGCTATAGTTCCAGGGGACAAATTGGCACTCCAAAAGCATTTATTTTGTGTGTGGCAAATTATTAGATAAACTCTGGTCTCATTTCTCATGTCTATAAGTTTTTGGTCATTTCCTAAAGCAAAGCAGGGGCTACAGTTTTGTTGATTTACCTATTTAAAATGCTGACATCTACCCAATACATTCTAATGTTGTCACCCATTGACCCAAACACTTTTCCAGAGAGGTCAACCAAACCCATGTCATGACGGTGATCATGTCCCACTCCTGTCATTGGTGAGACCATTTAGTGCAAGAGGAATTAAAAAAAAAGTGGGACTGGATTATGACGGGGGGTTGCAACTCTCCCTGTACAAAAGAATTGATGGAGGGCCCCAGTGAATATCTTTTTTTGCCCATTATTTAAGGGGCCCTGGGTGCCTGTAGATGAGTTTAATTGTATTTCTGCTCTCAGTTATTAGCAGGTGCCACATTTTCATCACTTACAACCATTTCTATTTGCTTGATGGACCTTTTAGGTTGAGCCCCTATTAGCAGGGTGGGACACAAAGCCCCAAAGTATTAATGTGGATACGGCCAGTGCTACAGTTGGGGGATTCTATAAGCAGCTTGTTCCTTATACATGGCTGATAGAATTTATTATATCCCTGATGGCAGCAGCCTGGATCAAGTCCCATTAATTAATAGCAAAGGCCTAAATGGTCTCACATAACGGGGGTTTATTTGTGCCGCAGGTTGAGTCTTTATGGGGCGATGGTTCTTCCATCAATGTGTCACCAGCAGACAAAGAAACAGCACTTGAAATTGTTCCCAAAAAGAGAGAATTTACAAGAGGAGCCTGGCTGAACTGTTTAACAGATAAATGTAATGGGGAAATATAGTGTTCTAATTCTGAGCAATAGGTAAATTCAGCCCTGTAAGAAATAACAAATAACACAAGTCTATTGGATCCGGCTGCTGCTGTACATTTGCATAATGTGCCCTCCATAATGCTAATAACTGAATATATCACACTTACAATATTCACCCAGATATTCAGTGCATAAATACCGTCCACACTTTTTTAACCCGCCTGTTTATTTTCATGGACTTCCAGTATGAAACTGCCTTTCAGATAATAGTGTTTTATAAGTATTTTATTAAAGTTCTTCCAAAAAACCATCACATTGTGCTGATTCTGTTTCCTTCTTCAAAAATCACAGTTCCTTAAAGGGCATGTAAAGTCTAAAATAGAATAAGGCTAGAAATGCTGTATTTTGTATACTAAATATAAACATGAACTTACTGCACCACAAGCCTAATCAAACAAATGATTTATGCTTTCAAAGTTGGCTACAGGGGGTCACCATCTTGTAACTTTGTTAAACATCTTTGCAAGACCAAGACTGTGCACATGCTCAGTGTGATCTGGGCTGCTTAGGGATCGTCATAAACAAAGCTGCTTGAGTTCTGCATGGCTGGGAAGTAAGGCGGGGGCTCCCCCTGCTGTTCATAAGTATGATTGTTTCCCTGCAGAGCAGTTAGGGACCGTCTGACAATTCCTATCCACAGCAGTAAATGAAGGGAGAATTTCACTTCATACAGTCTGGTTTCTTATAAAAACGGTACACATTTTTTAATTAAAGTATAATGGAGATAGGTTTCTTTTTTAATAAAGAAAGTAAAAATGGGATTTTATTTTTTTGCCTTTACATGCCCTTTAAGCTGGCCATAGACATGCAGATTTACCTACGTATCGAACGATCGTTTGGTGCCATTTCCCGACCTTCCACTAACCATTCAGTTTAAATAAAGTAGTAAAAGAACAGATCAGCCGATGTTCTGCCCCTGACAGCAATCGTACGAAAGTTTATGTCCGACCAAAGCTGGTGACAGTCTCCCTCTGAAAATCGTCAGATCGGCGATACACGCAGAGATATTATCGGCAGCCGACAGAAATGACAACCGATCACCATGGCACAAAAAATGTCGGGACTCTGCACACACGGCCTGACAATCGTATGAAAACTGAGATTTGTGCGATAAAATCTTTGAGTCTATGGCCTGCTATTAGGGATGCACCGAATCCACTATTTTGGATTCAGCCAAACCCCCGAATCCTATGCAAAAGATTCGGCCGAACCGAATCCAAATCCACATTTGCATATGCAAATTAGGGGTGGGAATGGGTAAACACTTTTTACTTCCTTGTTTTGTGCAAAAATTAATGCGATTTCGCTCCCCACCCTTAATTTGCATATGCAAATTCGGATTCCGTTCGGCCAGGCAGAAGGATTCGGCCGAATCCTGCTTAAAAAGGCTGAATCCTGGCCGAATCCCGAACCGAATCCTGGATTCGGTGCATCCCTACCTGCTATAGAGATGGACTAATTTACTAAACCCTCACTATTATTCTGGCTGAGAAATCATTTATTCTGCTTCCTTTTGTGAAATTACCCAAAAATCTCTCGCTTGCATGGGGCATCTAGTTGCTTTCAGCTCTCTGACAAGAACATCAGACATTTTAATAAACTGAACGTTACATCTAA
Organism: Xenopus petersii; assembly: GCA_038501925.1. Classification (NCBI taxonomy): domain Eukaryota; kingdom Metazoa; phylum Chordata; class Amphibia; order Anura; family Pipidae; genus Xenopus; species Xenopus petersii. The sequence goes on from CM076681.1 coordinate 139,298,346, forward strand.
AAGAGAATAATGTCTCGTCATAACATCAGCAGCCGTTCTGCATCACAAGGAATCGGCCAGAATAATGATTCTTTGGTGCCAACTCAGTAGTAGAAATCAGAACTGCCCCTGAGGGAACGTCTGGCGTCTACAATGACACTGCGGGTGGAAATAACATACAGTTATTGTTTCAAAAGTGGAGAAATAATGGAGTCATGGCGAGTGGATATTGGGTAACAACGAGGCACCAGGACATCGTTTCATAAAAGTAAAAAAAAAAACACAAAAAGAATTCAGTGAACGCAGTAGACGCAAAAAAAGCATCAGAATTGAAGTCATTTAGGTAGAGCTTCCATTGTCCTATTGGTTGTGTCCTATTTGCTCAACTATTAAAGAAACATTTAAAATTGCCCAAGGTTCTTTTTTAAAGGAGAAAAAAATAAAATTTTACAATTGGGGTTCCAAAATGAAGGCACCCCCAAGTGACTATGTTTACTTAGCTGACACCCCGGGCCGTTGCTCTTTTCAGAAGATACTGAAGGCACTAGGTTCGAGCACCACAGAGAGATCCTCTTCCTGCTTCTTCAGTTTTCAAATCTCCCTGGGGCAAATGCATGAGCTGTAGAGAGAAATAGTCGGCTTTTTCATTAAACTTTGGCATTTTGATCTACTGCACATGTGCAGCCGTGAGGAGACTCGAAGAAGCAGGAAGAGGATGTCTCCATGGTACTCGCTAAAGAACCCCGGGCCAGTGCGCTTTTCTACTGATAGGGGTGTCAGGTTAGTAAAAGTAAGTAATTTTTGGCAACCCCACGGGTAAAATGGTATTCCTTCTCCTTTAAATAATGTTGTTATTTAAAATAATTGTTTTCTGTTTCAAAGCTATTAAGCTGTTAGCATCTAAATCTCAAATCTTGTAACAGCAGTGCCATCTACTGGTCAGTTTTGGTAAATGTACATTTGGAGAGAAGTTCAGAAGGAAAACAGAGGGTTCTTCTGGGGTTGTCAGAAGAGTATTTTGTTTTCCGTCTGAATTAATATCTGTCAAACCATACAGTTATTGGAATTGACTAGTTGGGGATGCTACTGACTTACTAATGTTTCCTCCTGAACACATTTGAATATTGTTCACTCATGATGTTGTACTAATCTATTCAAAACCTGAACCTGGGTGTGCAAGTACATTAAAGGACAAAAACAACATAAGTGCTCAAGGGCGCCAATTCTGCAGGCCCAACTCTAAAGATGAAATGCCTCTTTATACCCGACTCTGTTGCTAAAAGGTTTTGCAGGGCAAGGTCTTCAGACTCTTCTTTACCACAAGACTAGGGCAGGTTCTTATCCCTGGAATCTGCCAAAGCTTCTCCCAGAAGAAGCAGAAAACAGAAGCAGATCGGAAGGAACCAGAAGGCCACATCTCTCTCTCTCTCTCTAGATCTATGGGTTTGAGTCCTTATAGGCCTATTACAACTTTCCAATCAAAATAAAGAAAATAGAAAACTAAAAAGTGCAGGCAACCACTAAAGAGTAAATCGAGTGCTGATTTATGGCCTGGTCTTGGTCTAGAAACTGGCCATCCAAAAGGCACAGAAAAGGAGTGGGTATAGCAAAAAAGTGTAGTGCAAAGGGCCTTACTACTGTGCACCAGCACCTCATCATGATTTTACAGCACCCATGGGTGACTACTCCAGCACACTGCACATTTCATGTTGCTTCATCATCAAGCCAAACAGGGTCCGACTGGGCGGCACAGGGCCCCCCACACCTCGGCCCCCACCACAGTGACGAAGACACAGATACATCAGTCCCCCCTCGGGAGGAAGGTCAGGAGGCAACACAAGGGGCGGGGCCCATAAGAGCCAGGGGCCCACCAGGTCTATTCCCTGCCAGCCCAGTCGACCCTGTAGCTAAAGTTGGTTTATTTAGGAAGTAACATTAGTAACACAAAGTCACATAACTCAATTCAGTATAACTCTTGCCCCTACTTTCTCCTCAATTCTACTGGGTGCTTAAAGGGGATTTAAAGGCAAAAAAATAAAATCCCATTTTTACTTTATTTAATGAAAAAGAAACCTGTCTCCAATATACTTTAATTTAAAAAAGTGTACCGTTTTTATAAGAAACCTGACTGTATGCAGTGAAATTCCGCCTTCGTTTTACTTGCTCTGACTGCTGTGGATAGGAAACTTCAGAAAGTCCCCAACTGATCTGCAGGGAAACAATCATACTTTCAAACAGCAGGGGGAGCCCCCACCTTACTTCCCAGATCTCAAGCAGCTTTGTTTGTTTCCCTGTAAAGCAGCCAGCGACTTGTATCCACAGACAGTGGATACAAGTGCAGTCTGTATATTCTGATTATTAATCAGTCTTGCTGTGTCTGTTTGTATGGCAGATATTATTTGAATTGTGCTGTTTTGATAATTTATGGCGATCCCTAAACTTAACCTCCCAACTGAAGCCCAGATCACACTGAGCATGTGCACAGTCTTGGTCTTGCAAAGACGTTCAACAAAGTTAGAAGATGGTGACCCCCTGTGGCCAACTTTGAAAGCATAAATTATTTGTTTGATTAGGCTTGTGGTGCAGTAAGTTCATGTTTATGTTTAGTATACAAAATACAGCATTTCTAGCCTTATTCTATTTTAGACTTTAGTTCTCCTTTAAGGGGCACAGCACTTACTCAGAGTATCGGTTCAATGTCCGTTGCGTTACATAACCCAGTGTAAGTACTAGAGGGTTTATATGGACATACTGGGTTGTATGACAACACCTCCAGGGAACCAAGTACATAAAATGCAGAAAAGTTTCTGATTGGACAATCCTTCGGCATAGTAATTTAACCCAAAGGCCCAGCTCTGAAGATTGTGGCAACATAAGGGACTAGGAACTGCAATATTAAGTATAAAGTTTGTGCTTCTTTCTTCTCCCACATTCACTCTGCATTCTGTAGCACCAGCCAGATTTGTTATTTCTGTACAGTTTAAGCACAAATCCATGGCCGCATGTTTGCAGCAAACTGATTGGTAGTTGCAATGAATGCAGAACATCAGGAAGCAGATGGTGCGTGAGCTGCGAGTGTCGGCACAACTCCTGAATCAGTGATTATTTATTAAATATTAATCTCTGCTTGCAGAAAACAAGGATTTATTAATTGGCCCAAGTCGTTCGCAGGCGGCTCCCAGACCCAACAAGATGATCCATTAGTGATACGTCTGATTGTGAGCCGGGGAGGGTTTTAGTGTTTGGCACAGAATCTTATCTATAAACTAATAAAATATATTCACACCATCGCTCTTCCCAAAACAATAATGGCAGTTCCAATTGTAAAGCAAATGAGGGAGAGAGGAAATTAGGGTGGGAAACAAGCGGAGACGAAATCATCCCATGAATAATGCAGCGGCGCTGGGTAAATAAATAAATGCAGCAGTTATCGACGCAGTGGATGCGACAGGCCAATCATTTCCACAAATACATAAAATAAAGGGTTTGTCTATTGGGCAGAGGCTGCAGTCAACTTGGCACTTTCCTCTTGCGCTGCTGCCAAACATCGCAATTTATTTATCTCTTCCTTTAATGATCTGAAATACCAGACAGTCGTGTGTTAGTGTCATCGCATCTTTACAGAGAACATATCTTTTCCACAGAGGGGCAACACAGAATTATTTGGCAGTTTTAATGGGTCACTTATGGGGACCCCGTGTGGCTGCAGGAGGGAGATGAGCAATTGTGCAAGAAATGGACACACTCAATTCATGAAAAGCCTTTGTATTTAAAGGGCATGTAAAGTCTAAAGTAGAATAAGGCTAGAAATGCTGTATTTTGTATACTAAATATAAACATGAACTTACTGCACCACAAGCCTAATCAAACAAATAATTTATGCTTTCAAAGTTGGCCACAGGGGGTCACCATCTTGTAACTTTGTTATAGATCTTTGCAAGACCAAGACTGTGCACATGCTCAGTGTGGTCTGGGCTGCTTAGGGGTCGTCATAAACAAAGCTGCTTGAGTTCTGCATGGCTGGGAAGTAAGGCGGGGGCTCCCCCTGCTGTTCATAAGTATGATTGTTTCCCTGCAGAGCAGGGGCAGTTTCTCCAACTCTGCAGAACCAGTGGCTGCAGCAAAATAATCCTCCAAATAGAATCCCAGTTTATCTGTTTAAATCTGGCTCCATGATCTTTGTCCCTGCAGCTGGAGTTGGAAACAGTAAAGGGGATGTAAAGGCAAAAATAAAATCCAATACAAATCTCTACACAGTCGCGACTGCTCAACAGGGAAACAAACAAAGCTGCTTGAGTTCTGCATGGCTGGGAAGTAAATATGCGGGGGCTCCCCCTGCTGTTCATAAGTATGATTGTTTCCCTGCAGAGCAGTTAGGGACCGTCTGACAATTCCTATCCACAACAGTAAATGAAGGGAGAATTTCACTGCATACAGTCAGGTTTCTTATAAAAACGTTACACATTTTTTAATTAAAGAATATTGGAGATAGGTTTCTTTTTCATTAAAGAAAGTAAAAATGATATTTTATTTTTTTGCCTTTACATGCCCTTTAAAGAGGCCCCGCATTTGCTTAAAGTTGCATTTGGGCCCTGTTCCGAATTGCATGGAAGTGCACGGTTCCCAGTGCAAGCTCCATTATTGGGCTCAGCAGGTTTGCACCAAAATAATCATGTGCCAATGGCATTTTGGCACTGGGCTGACTCAAAAATGCTTAGTTCAGTTGGGTCCACCTTGTTAAAATCCTCATATGCAACTGCACATATTTGAACACATCGAATGCAATGGCAATGGGGAGACTGTCCAAATATCAAGGAAACTGAAGTGATACAATGGAAACATCCAGAATATGGAGAAACAAAAACAACTGGGGGGGGGGGGTCGAGGCATGTAAAGGCAAACAAATAAAATCAAATTTTTACTTTCTTTAATGAAAAAGAAACCTATCTCCAATATACACTAAAAAATATGTACCGTTTTTATAAGAAACCTGACTGTATGCAGTGAAATTCTCCCTTCATTTACTGCTGTGGATAGGAATTGTCAGACGGTCTCTGCAGGGAAACAATCATACTTATGAACAGCAGGGGGAGCCCCCGCCTTTCTTCCCAGCCATGCAGAACTCAAGCAGCTTTGTTTGTTTCCCTGTAGAGCAGTCGGTGACTGTGTAGAGATTTGTATTGGATTTTATTTTGGCTTTACATCCCCTTTACTGTTTCCAACTCCAGCTGCAGGGACAAAGATCATGGAGCCAGATTTAAACAGATAAACTGGGATTCTATTTGGAGGATTATTTTGCTGCAGCCACTGGTTCTGCAGAGTTGGAGAAAGTTTGTATTAAACAATACAAAAACTATAAAATCCACATTAGATTACATGACAACACAGGACCCAGTGCAGTCTGTATATTCTGGGTATTAATTAGTCTTGCTGTATCGGCTTCTGGCAGATATTATTTGACATTTGCTGTTTTGATAATTTATGACGACCCCTAAGCAGCCCAGATCACACTGAGCATGTGCACAGTCTTGGTCTTGCAAAGATGTATAACAAAGTTACAAGATGGTGACCCCCTGTAGCCAACTTTGAAAGCATAAATTATTTGTTTGATTAGACTTGTGGTGCCGTCAGTTCATGTTTATATTTAGTATACAAAATACAGCATTTCTAGCCTTAATCTATTTTAGACTTTACCCCTTTAAGTCTTTGAGAACCACAAATCATACATTAAAGTTACAGAATGTCTTCACTGTCAGTTTTATTCTTTTTGGGGTCGTGAGTCACTTGGCAACTGGAAATTCTACTTGAGCAACAAGAAGCCTAGAGAGACGGAGAAACTTGCAGCTGAGGTTGTGGCAAATTATTCCCTAAAGGAAACAAGGCAAATTGCAGGGGATTGTGTCAGTTCAGGAGTTAACTCTTCAAAGGTAGACTGAATGTGTCAACGTATTATTGCCGTGCCACCCTCTGTGCTGGCAGTGAATTGGCCTCGGTGGGGCACCCATTCAATCTTGCACAAAAATATACATCTGGAGTTCTGCAAAATTGATTAAATGTACAGAAACTAAAGGAAGAGTTTGGGGCCATGGGGGAGACGCATCATTTCTTGGTCTCTCGCGTCCCATCGCACAGGCTCACGATTCACACTCGGCAGCGGTGGAATCATTTTAATAAACGTTTTGTCTTGATTCGCTGAATTCGCTGTATTTTGTATATTAAATATAAACATGAACTTACTGCACCACAAGCCTAATCAAACAAATGATTTATGCTTTCAAAGTTGGCGACAGGGGGTCATCATCTTGTAACATTGTTAAACATCTTTGCAAGACCAAGACTGTGCACATGCTCAGTGTGGTCTGGGCTGCTTAGGGATCATCATAAACAAAGCTGCTTGAGTTCTGCATGGCTGGGAAGTAAGGCGGGGGCTCCCCCTGCTGTTCATAAGTATGATTGTTTCCCTGCAGAGCAGTTAGGGACCGTCTGACAATTCCTATCCACAGCAGTAAATGAAGGGAGAATTTCACTGCATACAGTCAGGTTTCTTATAAAAACGGTACACATTTTTTAATTAAAGTATATTGGAGATAGGTTTCTTTTTCATTAAAGAATGTAAAAATGGGATTTTATTTTTTTGCCTTTACATTCCCTTTAAGTAACAATCCAGAATGACATTTATGTCTCTCTACAAGTTATGAGCAAACTTAGGAGGTTGTTTCTGCTGAATTGGGTTTAGTACAGGGGAATATGTCGGCTACTGACCGGGACTGGCAATCTGTGGGTTCTGGCAAATGTCAGAGGGGCTGCTGTAAGATGAAATAGACAGTCACTATTTAGTGTGCCGGCATGTCTCCCAACTGTCGCTTTTTTTAGAGGGACAGTCCCATTTATGACTTCTGACTTTCTCTGCACTGAACAGCCAGAAAAAGATACAAAGTTTCTAACTTAATTGGCTTTTGGCAGAAAGCCCTAAACAGCCACCAGGTGCAACTAAGATAATTTTGTAACAATTCAGAGATAAGCAAATAAGTAATTGTAACAATTTAGATAAACAGGTCTCTTGGAAGAACTTAGACTCACAGCTTAAAGGGCAATTCGCCTTCATTAGCAAAACTGTAATAACTGGGGAAAAAACACAGAAATATGTTCAAACTTTCATAACCTGCCAATTTTTGTAAAATGAACATGGTAATTTTTTTTGGCCCTCTTTTTATTTCCAAAATGTTGGGAGGTATAAGCTGGTGGGAAGCTATTTGGGCTTCTATGTACTTGAAGTACCAGGGCTTATTTTGACTCCCAGTTCAGAACTGCTAGAAGTTTATGGTATCTCTCTGTACAGGGTGAGTCCTGCTGAATTGTGCTTAGTACAGGTGTAAATTGTAGGTTCTCAGGGGGATGGTGCTAATCCATGTATGAGCATGATGTCACTGCGGGGAGGAGCTAGAAAAGAGCAGCCAGGAAAGAACAAATAGTAGCAGGCTGCTTGTAGATACTGTTGCTCATGCCAGTTCTGTAGGGGACTGAAGGTTTAGTTGCCCTTTATTTAGGCAGTGCCATAAAGTTTAAGACATATGAGTGTGGTCCTAATTTACAGTTTGGAGGTGAAGCTGTTTCCCTATCATGGGTTAAAGTATTCTTCTTGCAGTTCAGAAACTTATCAGGAGATGTCATAGTTAGTGATGGGTGAATAAATAAGCCAGGTATGGATTTGCTGTGGATTTCCATATTTCACCACACACAAATGTTTTTGCGAATTTGCCGGCAAAAAAAATCAGATGTGACAAAAAACATTGGTGCATAAAAATTCCGCATTTCAAAATTACGCCCATTGACTTTGACTAATGTATTGAAACGGGACAGATTAGCCCATCACTAGTCAAAGTTCTAGTCTCTAAGAGGGGGAACCAACATGTACTTGGCCTCTTTGAATCCCACCTGTTGGAGGAGGTGGATGGTACTCAGAACCTGGGCAGAAGCCAGTAGGAGTAGATAGTGTGAGGATAGTTGTGTAATAGCTCCCTCTAGGGGTGAGAGTTAGAATGAGTGTAATTAGTGAGCAGCCTGGTGCTCCAAAGAGGAAAGTAGTAGTAATCCTGTGTGTCAGGCACAGAGTAGGGAATCAATGGTACAGACCTAGGAGCAAAGGTAATCTACTTCTAATTAACAATTGTGTAACATCCCTTTAATGTTAATGCAAAGTAATATACCTTTGGGGTAATGTCATTTGGGGGCCCCCCCTCATAGCCTTAAAGGACGTGTAAACCCCCTCTACAAAATGTAATCCGTGAACAGCCTCTTTGAAATCTTTAGATAACTGCCACTCTGATGCAGCAGCATCCATTACTAAACACACTCTCCAGTCTAACAGCCAATGAATAGGTGGCATTGCTGGTTCCCATAGAAACGCTAGCTGTCTGATCCTATTTTATTTCTCCTAACCACCTCTTCTGAGCTCAGCTTAACCATTACACTGCTCAACCCCAGCAGAAGTGGGGTATGTAAGTATGTTGTACCTGAGTAAACCTGCATTCTGCATTGCATGAACTTTACAGCATACAAGTCTCAATGTTACTGATCATGTGTCAGAGGGAAAATGGCGGCCGGCTGAAAGCTATTTGTTTTAGGAAAATGTGCTGGAGCTGGTAAATGGAGGGGGTATATGCAGTACAAATGATGCGTCTTGGGTGGGGAAAATATGCCCAACTTATATACATGGTAGGAAAATATAGGTTTTACTTGTCCTTTAAGCTGGCCATAGATGCAAAGATCCGATCGTACGAATCTTCGTTTTGTACGATTTTCGGGCCGTGTGTGGAGAGTCACAGAGATCGGTCGTTCAGTCGATCGGACAGGTGAGAAAATTTCTCTGCGTGTATTGCCGATCGTACGATTTTCAGAAGGAGACTGTCACACGTTTTTTCGGACTTAACTTTCGTACGATTGCTGTCAGGGGCAGAACATCGGCTGATCGGGAGATGGCACCGCACAATCGTTCGTCCGATATGAAGATAAATTTGCACGTCTTTGGCCAGCTTTAAATGCATTAGAAACATCAGATGATTTCACACACCCTGGGGAACACCATTCATTTTCCACTTTCCACTTACAGCAATTAGTGGAAGAAGAACAGCAGGGCCACTTGTCTGTAATTTGTCTAATTAGCCATAAACTCCAAACAGTCTCATGCGGATTAACTTCAGGAATTTGTCTTAAGGTGGCCATACATAGGTCTGCTCTCATTGGCAGCGCTGCATTTATAAGATATAATAATTAATAAGATATAATAATTAATAAGATATAATAATGTATTAGATATAATAATTTATACGATATAATAATTAATAATATATAATAATTTATAAGATATAATAATTAATAAGACGGGCAGGTTGGGCAGATGTAGTTGTCCCCCATCCACCCCCTATAACTTCAGACAGATGGTTGCAACTGAGCATTGGTTAATACTTCATGTTTTTTGTGCATCACAAACGAATGCAAAGAGCATTTTGGGCTAAAAACTCACTCTGGGAATAATGGGTCTTTGTGCTGCATCAGTTAATCCCTAATTGCCTAGATAATACCTGAAATGAGGCTTCATCTGTTAGGGCTCTTACACACGACCGTTCCGACCTGCGCTCCCCTGCGTTCCGTTTTTTGGCGTTCAGCCGCAGGGGAGCGCAGGAATAGACACAAGTAATTATTTGAAATGGGGCTGTACTCACTCAGGCGCGTGTAGGCGCCGAACGCAGGAAAAATGCAGCATGTTGCGTCTGAACCTGCGTTCGGCGCCTACACGCGCCTGAGTGAGTACAGCCCCATTTCAAATAATTACTTGCATCTATTCCTGCGCTCCCCTGCGGCTGAATGCCAAAAAACGGAACGCAGGGGAGCGCAGGTCGGAACGTTCGTGTGTAAGAGCCCTTAATGCCAGGGCCGCTGGACTTTTAGCCAATAACATGAAGGCAGTGATTTGCTGTTTGCATAGAGGAGGTGCACAAGTGGTTCTTTTAACTATGGATTATGGGAGATGTAGTTCTGCAAGACCCTATCCTGAGGGTAATCTTTCCCTGCTCTGTTTATCTTTCATGGACTCAAGGGCCCCCCTCTCCATCCTTATCCCCCTAAACATCAGCAAAACTGTCATTTTAGTTACATTACCAATTGCCGTTCCTCCCGAGAAGCCCTCAGAGACTCCCTCTCCCTTTGTTTACCCAGAAATGTTTATTTGCCTTTATTTTAACATCTGTATATACTGTACATGCAGGGACCCTTTAAATATCTACAGCAGAAAGGAAAATGCGGCGGCACAGGGGTGTCTAGGGAAATGGCGCCCAGCTGTAATTCTTTATCTTTGTCAGACCTGCTTTCGGAATTTAGACTCTGCACTCGCTTGCTGACAAACCGTTGCTTTTAATAAGCACATAATTGTGTTAGTTTGGTATCATTGCGCCCCCAGCTCCCCCGTGCTCTAATCATGATTGAGTAGCACCGATCGGGGCCTTATAATTGCGCCTAATCCCAAATCTTGCCGCCATTTTGTGATGAAGTCACATGGCTTCTGATGAAGTGACCTATGCAGTCACGAAACGCGTAGAGCCATGCACTCCCCTGCTCTATACATCCACTCCATATAGTAATGATGTTTTTATGTATATTTAATAAAATTAGATTTTTTACCAAAACTTATTTACCGGAGTACCCCATCCTATTTGGATCCAGCTACGCTTTGAGTGTGCCTATCCATTGTTCCTTTGAGTGCAGAGGTTACTCGCTGTCACCGTCTCTTATCCGTCCAGTTTCGGATGTGTGTTGGTTTGTTTGTTCGCCATTTTGTGATCACTTCTTTCCACCATACGGTAATTTGGCCACCAGGGGCCTTAGAAGAAGAATGCCTTTACTTATTAACCTACTTTTTAACCTGATCCTACAGTTCTCCAAGTTTAAAGAAAGGATGCACATATTCAGAGATCCCAGCCTATCTAGCAGGCAGGGCAGGCTTCTTTCTCTATTCTTTAAAGGGCATGGAAGTGCAAAAAAATAAAATCCCATTTTTACTTTCTTTAATGAAAAAGAAACCTATCTCCAATATACTTTAATTAAAAAATGTGTTCTGTTTTTATAAGAAACCTGACTGTAAGCAGTGAAATTCTCCCTTCATTTACTGCTGTGGATAGGAATTGTCAGACGGTCCCTAACTGCTCTGCAGGGAAACAATCATACTTATGAACAGCAGGGGGAGCCCCCGCCTTACTTCCCAGCCATGCAGAACTCAAGCAGCTTTGTTTATGATGATCCCTAAGCAGCCCAGACCACACTGAGCATGTGCACAGTCTTGGTCTTGCAAAGATGTATAACAAAGTTACAAGATGGTGACCCCCTGTAGCCAACATTGAAAGCATAAATCATTTGTTTGATTAGGCTTGTGGTGCAGTAAGTTCATGTTTATCTTTAGTATACAAAATATAGCTTTTCTAGCCTTATTCTATGTTAGACTTTACATGCCCTTTAAGTCAACATTCTGCTCCATCCAATAGTCAATTAGAAAATGGAATCCAGTTAGACATATGTTCGGTCCCAATGGAATAAGGTTCATAAGAAAAGCCAATTTAGAGTCAGCGATGGGTTCATTCCTTTCTCATGTTCCCGTGTTTGAATAAAAAGGAAGGTATCTGTTGTATCGCTGTTTGATTGGAGTCAATAATTAGACCAGCCTGTAGGGAGGACACTATCGTTATTGCCCTTTGTTTTAATATAGATTCATAAGGCAGCGCTGGGGCTTGGAGGCAATAACAGCAACTCAGAATAATTTTTAGAGATAATTAACCAGAGTTAATTAAAAATCCTTAAAGCAGAACCGTAACTGAAATAGACAAGGCGCTGGGGCCATACGCAGAGTGGAAAAACTATTACATATGCACATTGGCTTAGATTGATTAGAAATTACAGGTGTAGTCTCTAAACATATGGACAATGAAATTGCAAATGAAAGTGGATTGGAAATTACTGATATTTCCCTCATATCCCTAAAGCCGGTGTGGCCCACCATCTTCCTACTGTCTCCATCTTCTCTTACTTCCTCCATCTTGCCCTACTCTTTCCATCTTGCCCTATCATTTCCCTATTGCCCTACTGTTTACATCTTATCTGCATCTTGTCCTACTGTCACCATTTTGACCTGCTGTCTTCTTCGCCTATAGAACCATCATTATCTTGATCTATTGGCAACATCTTGTCCTACTGTAACTGTCTTAATTTTGACCAACTGTCACCACCTCACCCTACAGTCTCAATTTTGCTCTACTGTATCCAGTAGGATAAAAACAGACATGACAGACAAATGAATGAATGAATCAATCAATCAGATGACAGTATTTCCTAACATAATCATAACTATACCTTCCAGCAGTTTACTTTTGACAAGGAGGACAATTTAAGCCATGCTCCTCATCCTCCCTACACCAGTGTATGCCCAGACACACCTCAATCTACTGAAACCCTAGCCACACTTTGAGAAGCCTAGACTATGAGGCCTGTGATTTGAGACTGTCCAGTCTAAACTATGATCATAAGGAGGCACAGAGCAGAAGATTCCTTTCATTATTCTAACTGTAGTAGACCAGTGAAATATGTTAACTTATTTGATGGCAATGACTGATGTTCTTGGTAATACTGAGAAATATGAGACCTGATCAGCCCAAGCATTTGAAGGCCTAGCATCATTTAGACCCTTCCATCCAAACTCCTGCCATCATTGTCCTTTCCCAAAAGTTGTGCAGCTGCACTCACTAAATATGATATGTAAGGTTGAAGTTTACCTCCCAACCACAATCAAAATCCCTGCTCAGCTGAGCTCTATTCAGAAAAGTCCACCATGACACATAGAGAGAGGGAAAGGTCAAATATGAATAAGAAGATAAGAAGAAGATACGTATTAACAAGGAGCACAGAACAAGAGTGCACGGAAGTCATAAGGGACTACGAAATGTGAGGAAACATGGAGGAGGGTTGGGGAAGAGGAAAAATGAAGAGAAGCAAAGTCAAGTAAAAATTAAACGACTGAGATGTATTCTGGTAATGATAGTTCTATAATAGCTGGAAGGCCACAGTTAAAACATTGTAACCATTCAATTTTATCAAGGCAAGTTGGTGAGACCGTGTTCTCTTGGCCAAGGTCTTCTCCAACATGATTCCTAGAGAACTTTATGGCCAACAGCTCTACGTTATTACATCCCTCTCTCCATAGCTTCTATTTTATCCCATCCTTCTTGTGCCCCGTGTTGGGATAATTTACCACTGTATTTTTGTATCAGGTGACGAGACAGGGCCCCATTCTTCTAACAAATTGCTCCAGCGGAGATTCTTTCTAGAGCAAAAAGACAGGCGACTGCATTCACTTTGCTTTGTGTTCCTGAGCCCAACAAACTGGTGCCTCTTCCTGCGCAGTTCAATAAACTGCGATGTACAGAAATGTACTTGTGTCATTAAATACCCCTTTATCTTGATTTTATCTTGTATGTTACTCCGGCCCACACCAGACGCAACTGTCCCATTATAATATTTCACCGGGAAGGGAGAAAATCACCGGTTTGGATGTTACTAATGCGCAGTCTGGGAGCCTGATAAAGAGCTCAATATCCTGAGCGCTGTGTGTAGGGGGCGGCTGCTGGCGACAACAAATAAACACATAAAGGTGCGACACATAAATCACAAACTCATTTCGGCCCTGGGAAGATTTCACAAGGTTAAACAGCAAAGATAGAAAAACAAAATTAATATATTTCATAAAAGCGCAGATTTAAACACCCACCCGCAGCCTATAAGCTCCATTTGTAGCCCAATCCTGAGATTTGTACTTGGGGCAATTTCCTTGCTTCGTTCTGGGGGGGGGGGATCTAAACACTTCGGCTACGCCACACTTTAATAATTTGCTGCTGGACTACAAATCCTGCCATGCTTGAACCTATTATGAGGGTTGAAGCATGCTGGGAATTGTAGTCAGAAACATCAGGGCTGGATTGAGAATTGACCTGGCATGAAATGAACATGTGAACACTTACATTTTAGGTACAGGGTTCCCAATCGTTACACTGCTCCAGGCCCATCTGTCACTTCAGGACAAGGTGCGGCGCATACTGGTGCCAGAAGCAAATACATATAGGTGTAAGTGCTATATGTATAGTGATGAGTGATTTGAGTAATTGACTTTACTTTTACGCGAGCGCAAAAAAAAAGTTGAGCATAAAAACGCCCATTGACTTCAATGCGGTTCGCAAATTTTTTGCAGTTTCGCTATATAGCTTGCCCTACGTTCTCCATCTTGCCCAACTGTCACCATCTTGCCCAACTGTCACCATCTTGCACTTTTGTCTTCTTCATCTTGTCCTGCTTTCTCCATCTTGTCACACTGTCACCATCTTGTCCTCATGTCTCCATTCCTACTGACAGCATCTTTTCCCACAATATCACCATCTAGTCCAACTATACTGCTATACCCTTCCTCTTCCTACCTAAAGCTGCTGCCCCGCAGAACTCAGGGCTGTCTCCCATTGGCTGTTTCCTTATTCCCCCAGCTGTATTTCTTGCTAAAGGCTCCGTGATATCAGTCTGGTAGTCCAAACGTCCGCTGGCGGTAGCTGGGAACAACTTGGGCAACAGAGCCCATGCCTTCCGGTAGGACTTGGAAGGATGATTCAATATCATCAGTCTGTTTGCCCTGAATCAAGGTGCTAATAGCTGCACTGACATCTCCTTGGCTCCTCTCCAGGATTCAGATCCCTGCAGGCCCCTCATTAACATAATTGCTACAGATATAATTTCCCAAAACAAAACTATTAAGAGAAACATGACAAATCATATGATAACAATCCTTGAACTCAAGCAGTAACGTTGCAGCCTGGGAGATGGTATGATTACAATGGTTAACTCTTCTGTGCTCTCCAGCGCCCCATCAATCTACACAGAAGAACCTGTGGCTTCAACAGTTGGAACATTCATTTGCTCTTTCTGACTCCATCAAAACACCGTCTCTGTACGAATAAAAACTGCTACCAGTCAGGGACAGAATTACAGGGTACAACAGGGTCCCTACGTTCCTATTTCTATTGAGTTTGTCTGTGCATCAAGCAAACGAGACGTGATATCCGAGCTTTTCATTGGGCGGGAATATTTGCCGACATGTTTGTGACCCATCCATTTTCATATGCGAGGAAACGGCAATGTTATTGTCCCTCTGATGCCTGTGACGTTTGTCTCGAAGAGAGCGGGAAATGTTACTGCCATTGTAGTACAAACGTGTAATAACGATATACAATCCGGCCCCATTAAACTGATTTGTCCGAGTGCCTGAGATTCCGCAACTGATAAATTGGCTCCATTAAACCCTCCAAGATCTGGAGACTTTCTCTCTCTGACTAATAAATGGCGCCATAAAGCTAATTCCGTGACCGCGCTCTCATATTTTCATTTTTACACACGCTATAAATTCTCTGCTGAGGCCTATGAGCCGCGACCATGTCAGTCAAGAGCCAGTTAGCAGCTGAACACAGAAATAACATGTTTGTGGGCTCAGGTGACCTGAAGAGTTTCATCCCGCTGTTACTTGATTGTCCAGACACAATGGGAATAACAGAGAAATGGAGCAATTTCACACTAAAGACTGAATATTGTGAGAATAATTAAGCTTTTTTGTACAGAGCTGGAGATGAGAAAGGACAAACCTATGCAAATAAGGACGCACACGAGTCTATTTAGTCTTCGTTATCTCAAAATCGCAGCTGAAATGACAACTTGGTGCCAATTGGAAGTTTAAATACGACTTATAAAGTGACAAGATGACTGTGTGATTGGCCAGCACCATTAACCGCTGTTTGACTTTCTGATTGAACTCGTAATAGAGAAACTGTGGCCTTCCCTGCTTCACTTCTACTCTTGCCCCGGAACCATTAGGGAATTGGAATGGAAGAATGGAGGAGCACTCAGTTCTATGCTCTCCTGCACTCTAAAACAGAGTGAAAAAATATACAGTAGGACATTTTGCTTTAAACACAGGTTACTATTTGCCCCTGAGGCAGTTTCTTACCTTGTAGGGAAAAGCCACGTATCCCTTTACACTACAGTTTATTGTCGTCTCTGGGGATGCAAGCTGCCATATTGTTAATTTTAGCTGTAGCTCTGTGTAGTCATGTTCCTCTCCAATTACAGTGCAGTGGTCTCACTTGCTTATCAACACAGGACTGGTTTTAGAAGTTATAGGAAGCCCTAGGTCCAAATATTAGTTGAGCAACTTTGTGGAGATGTTTGTAGTAAGTAGATGAACACAGTAGAACACAATGGAGATGGTTCTGAAAACTGGAGACAGTAGGGCAAGATGTAAATTGTAGGACAAGATGGAGACAGTAGGGCAAGATGTAAATAGTAGGACCAGATGGAGACAGTAGGGCAAGACCCATGGCAGCAATTCAAATTGTTGCATTCGTTGTTCTACCTGCAGCTGGCTGAAAAAAAGCCAAAAATAGTTTTCTATGGGTTACTGACCAGGTGCAGATTTACTCAGTGTTGATTAATGAGCCCCAGTAGAACAAGATGGAGACAGTAGGACAAGATGGAAATAGTAGGGAAACACCAGGGCAAGGTGGAGACAGTTGTGAAAGATGGAGACAGTAGGAAAAGATTGAGTCAGTAGAGCAAGATGGAGACAATAGAAACAAGATGGCGACAATAAAAGGAGACAGAAGAAACATGATGGTGACATTAGGGAAAGATGGAGATAATAGAAACAAAATGGACTTGGTGACAAGTACCTTACAGCGAGAGAGTGGGTAGATTCATAAAATACAGTCTTTATCCCCCCATGGTCTTAACATTGATTTTAACTTGAAAGCTTTCTTGGGATAAAAGTTCTTATTATAGTTGTATTTGTAATCTTTTGTTGAATTGTAATATATTTATCATGTTTTTTAATGTTTAGTGTTTTATCTTCGAGTATTTTACTACGGAGACATTGTAATAGGAATTTGTCCATTTTTATAAAGTTGATTGAAATATGAACTTAAAGACATTTGGAGTTACTAATAAAGTTAGAGTGTTCAACTGATACGGGACAATTAAGAGTGGACATTGCGGAAGTCGCCATTACTCCTGGAGGAAGCTGCACAGGCAAAACGCGTCGAGTGGTGACGAATCAGGAAGTGACCAAAGTAAAGTGAGAATACGCGCGGTGAGATTGGAAAGACGCCAACAACCTCGCGACTACCACGGGAACTTCCCTTCACTTGGTTTTTAATGCGAATGTACAAAGAAATATTTGTGAGTGCAATTTTATTGTTTATTAAGGTGTCGAATACTACGTTTTTGCACATGATACTCTTTATTGTCCATTAAGGAAAAATTCTTGTTGGGAGTTGGCGACCATAATAACCCTAAGATTTCTGAGAAACGCAAGCAATTTTTCTTAACGTTTGTGAGTATAATAGACTACTACAGCGAGTGGGATTTAAAGTGTGGGTATTAAAGGAAAACTATACCCCCAAAATAAACACTTAAGCAACAAATAGTTCATATCATATTAAGTGGCATATTAAAGAATCTTACCAAACTGGAATATATATTTACATAAATATTGCCCTTTTACATCTCTTGCCTTGAACCACCATTTCGTGACTGTATCTGTGCTGCCTCAGAGATCACCTGACCAGAAATACTACAACACTAACTGTAACAGGAAGAAGTGAGGAAGCAAAAGGCAGAACTCTGTCTGTTAATTGGCTCATGTGACCTTACATGTGGTTTGTATGTGAGCACAGTGAATCTTACGATCCCAGGGGGCGGCCCTTATTTTTTAAAATGGCAATTTTCTATTTATGATTACCCAATGGCACATACTACTAGAAAAGTATATTATTATGAAAATGGTTCATTTACATGAAGCAGGATTTTACACATGAGTTGTTTTATGCAATATCTTTTTATAGAGACCTACATTGTTTGGGGGGTATAGTTTTCCTTTAACCCTTTCAAATAGCTCTCTTCTCTGTGTTTGTTCTAATGATTTCATGGTATTAAGAACACTATACACTAATGGTGAAGGTCTTCACTACATTGTACACTGATCTATTTATTTATTCACAAAAAGGCACTGGGTGTGCATTTGATTAAAGAAATACTACACTATATTCCACTTCCCATATCTCTTTCCTGAGGGATACAGCGATCTTCTTTGAAGTTAGAAACAAAATAGAGACAGTTGTGAAACATGGAAATATTAGGACAAGATGTAAATAGTAGGAAAAGATGTAGATAGTAGGTCAAGATGGAGACAGTGGGACATGATGGAGACAGTAGGAAAAGTTTGAGACAGTAGGACAAGATGGAGACAGTAGGAAGCGATTGAGACAATAGAAACAAGTAGGGATGCACAGAAAACTGCAAGTTTGGGTTTGGCCAAATCCCCAAATCCAGAGTTATGAATTTGGGTGAATTACCTACCCAAATCCGAACCCTTCCGCAGCTCCAGAAATCCAGAGGCGCAAGTGGAAAAACCTGATGCAGGCGCACACCAATTGTTTCCATTAGAACGGGTTTGGATTTGGTTTGGCCAGGATTCGACTAAAACAGAATCTTGCAGCTTGGAATCAGCCAAATCAGAACCGAATCCGGGTTTCCATGCATAGAAACAAGATGCTGTTGCCCAAACTACTGTCTTTAGGTGGCTCTTGCCACTGAGGGTTGTGGTTTAACAGCTGTGATTGGCCATTTTAATAGCCCCTATGTGGATTGTCAACCTACATTGAGGCTCTGTTTGGCAGTACACCTGGTTTTTATACAACCGAAATTGTATTTAAAAAATAAGCTCCTGCTTTGAGACCACTGAGAGCAACATCCAAGTGTTTGGAGAGCAACATGTTACTCACGAATTACTGGTTGGGGATCACTGATTTAAATCAACAAATTAGGAATCCCCGACCCAAAGAGTTTCCAACCTGTGATATTTTTAATTGCACAAAAGTGACCATGTAAGATTAGCAAGGGATTTATTATCTCTTTGTTCAAAAGTATTCAGAATAAATGTGGCATTAAATGTAATATCTGCAGCAGGTGGTTAATTGGTGCTTTCATTAAAGATTTTGCCTTATAATAAAGAGAGTGACATAATCCAATGCAGCCCGAGAGGACATCGGTTTCACAGTGACAGATAATCCCCCCATTCACATTTACTGTCTCCCTGGGGATTTTGGGGCCCGGGAGGACAGAGGGGTTAGTGGGGTTCCTGACTGGTTTAGAATACCAATACATGTATGAGATGCAGATCATTTACCCCGAGGTTTGGGGGAGAATGGTACTAGATACTATTTCAACTCATAGTTGATTGAACTCAAATGTCTACTATTCTTTCAAAATGGCCTGTATTTCACTTTGCAGAGTGTCAAATGGAACTCATTGGACTAATGATTCGTAGGAATTAGACTGGACTTGAAAAAGAGACAGATTATGAGAACAAATTCTGGCCAACTATTTTTCCCTGTAGGGATTTAATCCTTCCCTTACTGGAAGGAACAGACTCCAACCAAGGATATGTATACTAGGAAGGGGGGACTCTCCCATTCTAAGTGTAAGGGATAGCATTAGGGTAGTTAGTATAGCAGCCAAAAACCCTACCAAGGAACGCAGTAAGACGGGGTAAGATGCCACCCACTATCATAGAGATCCAGGTGGATGTAGCGTAGTAAATAACAGAGTAGAGAGAAGAACAGAGATCCCATTAATAAATAAGAACCAAAACCCTGAGAAACAGAAAAAGATTGTTGGCCAACTGGAGTAAAAGCAGGGCGCCCAGATTGGCTCAGAACTCCATAAACCTCATCTCTGAAAATGTCTCAGTAAACTGATGCAGGTACACTGAACCTAAGATCATTTTCTCAGACAACCATTGGGTATTTGGGAAGAGCCGAAGGCTAAGGGACTGTCCTCTTCGTTGTTATTTGTTCTGTGAAGAAACAAGAAACCATGGGAAGAGTCGACTGGTGAAAGAAAGCTCTTCAGAAGTTTCCACTAATCCTATATGACCCTAATAACTTTATTTCCCGTGGCGTTGGCACAGACGTCCTTGAAATGAAATGATTTTAACAGAAGTGTGCTTATTTTTTAAAATATCTTAATTATAAAGGTTACCTTTCGCTTTCATTCGACGTCCCTTGTCGAATGTTGGTTTTTAATCCACTTCTTTTTCTTACAAAGAGGAATCCACCTCTTTTACATTCCAGGATATTGTCCTTCGTTTATATGCAGGGCAGAACTACTGTCAGTGTCCCACTATATCAGTCATCTCGAGGAAACCATGAGAGAGCCTTTAATGCCTTCTGCTCAGACAAAAAGCTGGCATGGGAATATGGAGAGATCTTTCCATGGCTGGTTTACTCTTCATTGCCTCTGGGCTTATAGCAGCACCAGTCTGTGTAATTGCTTACCATAAGGTATTAATTCCTTAGCAGGGCCCATAGGTGCATATAAATTGGCAGCCATCTCGTTGTGTGGAAGAAGCAGAGAATTTATACCACAGGCACGACTTGCTTGGTAATGTCTCATGCCGTATGAAACAGGAATAATATTTTCCTCTTGTGTTTCTCTTGGACCCCACCATGCAGCCAATCATCTGGGGAAAGTTTAGATAAGGAAATGAGTGTTATGGAGGTAATTTTCCTCTAAGAGAATCTTGCCACCTTGCTTCAGTATGTGATACTGTACTGGGCTTCACACATTCTTCCTGCTTTGGGCCACAGTATGACATGCCACTTGCAGTTGGTTCTACGTGGTCTCCTAAAGGCGGGTCTATACTAACCTTAACAAGAAATGTCTCCAGACATTGGAGATGCTTTTCTATATCATCACAAGGAGAAGTCAAACTGTATAATCATGTGAATATAAGATTCCTTCTCAGTTACCTTGGAACTGGGTTTCCTCACTAACTGAAACGTAATTACAGCACTGAGTGTTAGGTTCTGACCCATACTAATCTGTACCACTGATCATTGTTTTAAATGTTCCAAGAGCTTTCCCAAGATGGTCTTCTGGTGTTGTAGAGTGACTATCAAGGAATTGAGCAAGAGCTGAACCTGATGGACTCAAGTCTTTTTAACCTCAAAAATTAAGCCGGCTGCACACAGGCAGATTTTGTAGGCTCTCTGCTATTGATCGTTTGAAGGAACGATTCACCCATTCCTGGTAACCGATATGTGAGGAGGTTGTATCTTTGTCGCATTGGCTACAAGATCTAACACAGGGGAGCCCAAGACATCGATTGCAGTCTTCCAGTCGATCCCTTTAAAGTTAGCAGTAGACTGCAGAAAAAATTGTTGCACAAAAAAGAAATTGTTGCGTGTAGAAAAAGTTGTTGCATAAAAAAAAATTAGTCACCCATAGACTTCAATGTATTTCTGCAAATTGAGGGTATTAATACATGGAATTGCCTCTGTGCCATCCTGCTATGAGGTCTTAAGGTAGATCTCATGACGGCATCAGGTGGCAAGAGTAGATCACGGGGTGACAACGTCTGGGCACCCCTAATATATATTAAACAATGGCTTTCTGTCCCTTTGTTTACTTTTGCAAAAGGCATATGCAGTGAGCAATGGTTTAACAGTTATTAGCGCCCGTCACATGCACTGACCAATTTTGTTTCATGGAGGAAATTTTCAAACCTGTCCAATCGACTTTTAGGGCAATTTTGTCAAAACGATACGATAGTTTGCACCCCATCAATAAACCCTTATTGGATCATGCTAAAATTGGTAATTTCATGGCCACATTTAGACCTCTAGAAAATATTTTTGATTTTAATGTATCATTGCATTCCAATGCCCTGAATCTGCTCTAAAGGGTAAGTAAAAAGTTAGTTTACCTGGGGTAGCAGCTAGGCCTGGCGGGCGGAGTGAGGGCGGGTTTCTGTAGAGTTGGGGGGTAGGGTTTTTTTTTTTTAAAAAGGGGTTGAATTCTCCTTTAACCATTTTATGTTGAGATTCATCAATTAGTGCCTCATGGGGACCTCTGGGCCCCACTGCAGCCACAGGGTCTGCTTCCTCTGTAGTTACATCCCTGGATCATGGGAATGAAGCTTTTCACCGCAAACCATTTACTTCTGATAGTCGGATTCTCATTCTCAGTCCAGGAATGAATAACAGACCAAGTCACAGAGAAAGTTAGAAACACAAAACAATTGTAATTGCAAAATCACATCACCAGCTTTACAAATGTGCATACTTAATATTTAAATATCTGCAAATATATTAGTCATGTGACAGTTCTGCACCATGGAAATAAATACACAACTTGTTCACTTAGCTTCTTCTATAATCGTTTATCTGTGGAACTTGAGTGGGTGATAAAGCTTCATCCGTGAACACTGACTCGTCACCCATATGGAAATACAACGAAGAGCTGGTGTAAGGTTCAATCTACAGAGAAAAGCTTCTCAACTAAAAAAATGCCCAATGTCACCCAAAAGTCCACCCTAACCCTACATGAGTTTATGAAGAGCTCTAACATCAGAGTCCTGGCCCAAGATTTCCTTGTCTACAGATCCAGAGATATCTGATTAAGAGGCTATTCGACTCAGATTGTGTAAGGCCAATGGCACATCCAGTAGTTCTTGATGAGCCGGGTGTTAGCTCCACTGACAAAGCAACAGGATTCACATTCCTATTCCCTACAGTGGACTTGCAGGTCCTGGGATTGACATGTAAACACCCAGTAGACTATGCTTTCAAGTGCTGACCCATAAGAGAACCACACAAGTTATCCCAGGACCTGTCACCCACTAGTGGAGCAATGTAACAACCAGGCAACATCCAGAAATGCTAAGTGCCATTGCCCTTAGACCCATGCTACAAAAATACCCTGTTTGCGAATTATACAGTAATATAAAGTACCATGCTTATTATTTAAAGAGATACTGTCATTGGAAAATTTTTTTTTTTTTCAAAACGCATGAGTTAATAGTGTTGTTCCAGTAGAATTCTGCACTGAAATCTGTTTTTAAAAAGAGCAAACAGATTTTTTTTTACATTTAATTTTGAAATCTGACATGGGGCTAGACATATTGTCAGCATGCCAGCTGCCCCCAGTCATGTGACTTGTGCTCTGATAAACGTCAGTCACTCTTTACTGCTGTACTGCAAGTTGGAGTGATATCACCCCCTCCCCCCCCAGCAGCCTAACAACTATTGATGTGTGGGTCGAGAATTTCTCGATCCGCACCCGACTTGAACCTGACCTCTCCCAAACTGCACCCGGCCCGGGCCCGCTGCAGCCCTCTATTTATAGACCCGCTCCAACACTCCACCGCAGTGATGTCACAAAAGGGGCGGGCAGAAGTCTATAAATTCCGGTGCTGGAAGCCGCAAACATTTTGTGCAGGAGTCGGGCCAAACCTGCCCGGCCCGCGGGTACCGGGCCGGCCTGCACATCACTACTATCAACAAAACAATGGGAAGGTAACCAGATAGCAGCTCCCTAACAGAAGATAACAGCTGCCTGGTAGATCTCAATAGTAAAATCCAGGTCCCACTAAGACACATTCAGTTATATTGAGTAGGAGAAACAAAAGCCTACCAGAAAGCAGTTCCATCCTAAAGTGCTGGCTCTTTCTGAAAGCACATGACCAGGCAAAATGACCTGAGATGCACCTACACACCAATATTACAACTTAAAATAATACACTTGCTGGTTCAGGAATTAAATTTTATATTGCAGAGTGAATTATTTTCAGTGTAAACAGTGTCATTTAGAAATACAAAAATACAACTTAAAAATCATGACAGAATCTCTTTAAGCTTTTACGACAAAAGCCCTGCACTGTTGGAACAGACTTCACACTCTGGACTACTGATACTTTGTTTAAGCAATTGCTGTGCTATAGAGATAACACAATGTGCAGGGTTCCGACTAGCATGCAGCAATCTGACCAACACTGCAAAAAGTCACAATAACTGAAACAATCAATGTACTTCATGTATTACTGTTGTCATCAAAGGGGCAAGAAAGTGGAAAATTACTTTTAATGTGACCTTACAAATCCCAGAGACATTTACTGCCAGCCCAGAGACTGAAAGTCACTGCTTTTTAGATGATTTATTAATATTAAACCAACTGATATAAATATTGACACAGAGTTTGCAGATCCCTCAAAGAGATGGACAACCACAGATAGTGAAGAGCTCTCAAGGTGCCTATCCCACAATGAGAGTAACAACCAGAGACGGCGAAGATACCTCAAAGAGATGGACAACCATATAAGTGCTACGCAATATGTTAGCGCTATATAAATACATGTTCATAATAATAATATAAGGTGAAGAGTTGTCAAGGAGATGCACAACTACAGAGGTTGCATATCCAAAGAGATGGACAACCACAAAAGTTGCAGATCCCTCAAGGAGATGGACAACCACAAAAGGTGAATATCTCTTAAAGAGATGGACAACTACAGAGGTTGCAAATCTCTCAAAGAGATGGACATTCACAGAAGGTGAAGATTCCTCAAGGAGATGGTCAACCACAGAAGGTGAGGATCTCTCAAAGAGATGGACAACTGCAGAGGTTGAAGATCCCTGAAAGAGATGGAGAACCAAAGAAGGTAAAGAGCTCTCAAGGAGATGGACAACCACAGAGGTTGTAGATCCCTCAAAGAGATGGACAACCACAGAGGTTGCAAATCCCTCAAAGGACAACCGCAGAAGGTGAAGATCTCTTAAAGAGATGGACAACCACAAAGGTTGCAGATCCCTCAATGAGATGGACAACCACAGAAGGTGAAGATCTCTTAAAGAGGTGGACAATCATAGAGGTTGCAGATCCCTCAAAGAGATAGACAACCATAGAGATTACAGATCTCTGTAATAGTTTGTCAACCACAGAGGCAGCAGATCATTCAAGCATATGGAAAGGGACAACAACCACAAAACAGATATAGCAAGCCATAGAGTTTGAAGATCCCTGAAGGAGTTGGAAAACCAAAGAGGTTGCTAATCCCTCAAAGAGACAACAACAAAAGAGGCTGCCGATCCTTCTTGTTCCATGGAGACTGCAGATTTCGTAATGGCTGTCTACATTTGCAAATATTCAGGATGGACTGCCACACAGGAATTCTAGATGTCACAAAGAGTTTCAGATCCTGCACTGGCTTGACATCCATACAATTGCAAAGCCTGCCCCAGAAGGTAAAAGGGAAAATTCTATCACTGAATCTGAAATTATTCAATTTTCAATGTAAAACTTCACACATTGCTGAGACACAAGGTCCATATGAGAGATTGTGTCTGGGACAGTGGAGAAAAAGTGCAATTGTGCTGCTGGTAGCTACAAACAATAAAATGTTACACAAATTAACAAAGGGCCTGTTGATCTACAGATATTAAATTCAGCCCCTTGCATTCCCAATACTCCTTTCCTGGCAACATTCCGGTTTGAGATATAGGCCTGAGAAAGTGGTGCAGTTTGTATTGTCAGATCAGTCTTTCCTTTCTTAGGATTTAACAACAAAATTTGAAATGTTTTAATCATTTTGTGAAAAACCTTGATGTATTTGAGTCTTATAGTAGTGCATTACATGAAGTTTCCCAGCAACAAGACACTAAGCGAAAACTAAATGAATTTCCCAAATAATTACCCCACTAAGATGTCAAGAGATCAGCAAGTCAACACCATCACAATAGCTGAAAACTGAGCTTGAGTTTTCCGGTTGGCAGTGATTGGTCTTGGGAATATAGACAGCCATAAACAGACAACTCTACTATACAAAAGAAAGGGGTGCAGACAATTTGGGAAGACAAGAGCACTTTTGAATATGGAATGTTGGCAGTTAAACAAATCTCCATCTCTGCCCAACTCTCCAACTCGCAGTGAATCTTTATTCATCTGTTGATGAGAAGTAGAAGTTGTCCAACAATCGGCACGTTCCCCACCTGCTAACGAAGAATCTGAAATTCCACCATAAAACTGACCATAAGAATTTTGGTTCTAAAAGCTCAATATTGGGGGCACTGGCACAGACATGCACAATCCCTTATGGAAGGGATACTAGGATATCTCACATGGGGGGAGATATCCTAGTATTTGATACTAACATGTAGCTACTTTTTTCCCTGTAGCCTATAGACAATTTAATTTCCATTTAAAGTGCTTGTAGAAGAACTCATTACAATTATGGGCCAATAATTTGGGCCCCATTTGGGGAAAAGGTTCTGTGCACTCCTTAGCAACAAGAGGAAGCTCTAAGTGCACAAAATAACCAATAACACGCAATAAAAGTGTTAAATCAGTTTTACAATGAGCTAGACCCCCAAACACCGACTTTACGCTAACTGATGGCTCAGCTAATGAGCATTGACCTCAGACTGGAGTCGTTGTCAGGATAAACATGCCCAATCAATTGAAGCAGAAAGTGGAATTAATGGCGCTCTCAAGGAGGTTCCCCCAGATTGGCTAATGGAGAGAATTCATTGTGCAGAGAGCATTGACCCTCACGTCAGCGTGAGATGGAGATGCCTTGTTGTCATTCCAATTGAACATGTGCTCCCTACAAACAAGTAGCACGTGGGGGTCGCATCGATACAGTAACACATTCTATTATCAGCAATGGCTGCCACGCAGAACTGCTGCACCTATATCTTCCACCCATACACCCCCATCTGCTTGTGCCGTCATTACATCACTGATCCAATATATACACTTAGGGCCAGTAACACCAGAAATTAATCAGATTTTTTTTCCAATCCTGGCCATATGAAAGTGATGCCTTTCAAGCAGAAATGTATTTTAATCCTGGTGCCAGGATAAATCAACCACTTCATGTAAGTCATGCACTGGGCAACACAGCACTATATTATCACTGTGTCCTCTTAATTCATGTATGGACATGCCATGCTCGTGTGTATCCTGCCAACAACAAACCCCACTGTTTAACATTCTGGTTAAAGGGATGGGGAGGCTGCTGTTTCTGGAAGATGCTCAGGTGGTGGCGCTGTTCTCTTACTGCCTAAAGAAAACACTGCTGCCATCATGAGGTAAAGAGCGGTACTGCAAGTCACACAGTGACCACAATAAAACTGAAGCATGCAGCAATCTGACCAACACTGCAAAAAGTCACAATAACTGAAACAATCAATGTACTTCATGTATTACTGTTGTCATCAAAGGGGCAAGAAAGTGGAAAATTACTTTTAATGTGACCTTACAAATCCCAGAGACATTTACTGCCAGCCCAGAGACTGAAAGTCACTGCTTTTTAGATGATTTATTAATATTAAACCAACTGATATAAATATTGACACAGAGTTTGCAGATCCCTCAAAGAGATGGACAACCACAGATAGTGAAGAGCTCTCAAGGTGCCTATCCCACAATGAGAGTAACAACCAGAGACGGCGAAGATACCTCAAAGAGATGGACAACCATATAAGTGCTACGCAATATGTTAGCGCTATATAAATACATGTTCATAATAATAATATAAGGTGAAGAGTTGTCAAGGAGATGCACAACTACAGAGGTTGCATATCCAAAGAGATGGACAACCACAAAAGTTGCAGATCCCTCAAGGAGATGGACAACCACAAAAGGTGAATATCTCTTAAAGAGATGGACAACTACAGAGGTTGCAAATCTCTCAAAGAGATGGACATTCACAGAAGGTGAAGATTCCTCAAGGAGATGGTCAACCACAGAAGGTGAGGATCTCTCAAAGAGATGGACAACTGCAGAGGTTGAAGATCCCTGAAAGAGATGGAGAACCAAAGAAGGTAAAGAGCTCTCAAGGAGATGGACAACCACAGAGGTTGTAGATCCCTCAAAGAGATGGACAACCACAGAGGTTGCAAATCCCTCAAAGGACAACCGCAGAAGGTGAAGATCTCTTAAAGAGATGGACAACCACAAAGGTTGCAGATCCCTCAATGAGATGGACAACCACAGAAGGTGAAGATCTCTTAAAGAGGTGGACAATCATAGAGGTTGCAGATCCCTCAAAGAGATAGACAACCATAGAGATTACAGATCTCTGTAATAGTTTGTCAACCACAGAGGCAGCAGATCATTCAAGCATATGGAAAGGGACAACAACCACAAAACAGATATAGCAAGCCATAGAGTTTGAAGATCCCTGAAGGAGTTGGAAAACCAAAGAGGTTGCTAATCCCTCAAAGAGACAACAACAAAAGAGGCTGCCGATCCTTCTTGTTCCATGGAGACTGCAGATTTCGTAATGGCTGTCTACATTTGCAAATATTCAGGATGGACTGCCACACAGGAATTCTAGATGTCACAAAGAGTTTCAGATCCTGCACTGGCTTGACATCCATACAATTGCAAAGCCTGCCCCAGAAGGTAAAAGGGAAAATTCTATCACTGAATCTGAAATTATTCAATTTTCAATGTAAAACTTCACACATTGCTGAGACACAAGGTCCATATGAGAGATTGTGTCTGGGACAGTGGAGAAAAAGTGCAATTGTGCTGCTGGTAGCTACAAACAATAAAATGTTACACAAATTAACAAAGGGCCTGTTGATCTACAGATATTAAATTCAGCCCCTTGCATTCCCAATACTCCTTTCCTGGCAACATTCCGGTTTGAGATATAGGCCTGAGAAAGTGGTGCAGTTTGTATTGTCAGATCAGTCTTTCCTTTCTTAGGATTTAACAACAAAATTTGAAATGTTTTAATCATTTTGTGAAAAACCTTGATGTATTTGAGTCTTATAGTAGTGCATTACATGAAGTTTCCCAGCAACAAGACACTAAGCGAAAACTAAATGAATTTCCCAAATAATTACCCCACTAAGATGTCAAGAGATCAGCAAGTCAACACCATCACAATAGCTGAAAACTGAGCTTGAGTTTTCCGGTTGGCAGTGATTGGTCTTGGGAATATAGACAGCCATAAACAGACAACTCTACTATACAAAAGAAAGGGGTGCAGACAATTTGGGAAGACAAGAGCACTTTTGAATATGGAATGTTGGCAGTTAAACAAATCTCCATCTCTGCCCAACTCTCCAACTCGCAGTGAATCTTTATTCATCTGTTGATGAGAAGTAGAAGTTGTCCAACAATCGGCACGTTCCCCACCTGCTAACGAAGAATCTGAAATTCCACCATAAAACTGACCATAAGAATTTTGGTTCTAAAAGCTCAATATTGGGGGCACTGGCACAGACATGCACAATCCCTTATGGAAGGGATACTAGGATATCTCACATGGGGGGAGATATCCTAGTATTTGATACTAACATGTAGCTACTTTTTTCCCTGTAGCCTATAGACAATTTAATTTCCATTTAAAGTGCTTGTAGAAGAACTCATTACAATTATGGGCCAATAATTTGGGCCCCATTTGGGGAAAAGGTTCTGTGCACTCCTTAGCAACAAGAGGAAGCTCTAAGTGCACAAAATAACCAATAACACGCAATAAAAGTGTTAAATCAGTTTTACAATGAGCTAGACCCCCAAACACCGACTTTACGCTAACTGATGGCTCAGCTAATGAGCATTGACCTCAGACTGGAGTCGTTGTCAGGATAAACATGCCCAATCAATTGAAGCAGAAAGTGGAATTAATGGCGCTCTCAAGGAGGTTCCCCCAGATTGGCTAATGGAGAGAATTCATTGTGCAGAGAGCATTGACCCTCACGTCAGCGTGAGATGGAGATGCCTTGTTGTCATTCCAATTGAACATGTGCTCCCTACAAACAAGTAGCACGTGGGGGTCGCATCGATACAGTAACACATTCTATTATCAGCAATGGCTGCCACGCAGAACTGCTGCACCTATATCTTCCACCCATACACCCCCATCTGCTTGTGCCGTCATTACATCACTGATCCAATATATACACTTAGGGCCAGTAACACCAGAAATTAATCAGATTTTTTTTCCAATCCTGGCCATATGAAAGTGATGCCTTTCAAGCAGAAATGTATTTTAATCCTGGTGCCAGGATAAATCAACCACTTCATGTAAGTCATGCACTGGGCAACACAGCACTATATTAGCACTTCTCTTGGGTTTAAACCCCATTATAACTCCACATTTGTTCAGTGGCCCTTTTATCTTAGTCTAAACATATACTGCCCGTGACCCTGAAGTCACTTGAGACCTGGATATTGGCCACATGGCAAAACCTCCAGCCATAATGGAGCACTGGGTGATAAAGCTGAATGTAATGTAGTGTTTTCCCTGCTTGTGACCAAGCCCCACCCATAGTTGACCATGGGAAGGAGAACAACCAGGAACAAGAAGAACAGAAAATCCCCTCAATAAATTCTGGGGGATACTAATACTAATAATGGACTACAGTTCCCAGAATTGTCTTTTAGCAGATTGAATAATACAGGTAATACTGACCTGCTGCTGTTTATGTCATTGGTATTCCCAGCAGCCCCTGAGAACTGAAATCCTTGTATAACAACAGTAACAATATGGCAGTTTCCTATGACGAATGCTCAGGTGTCCTTACTTTGTATTCATGAAGAGTCCAGAGGGTGCAATTAAAACAGAGGGAGGGGGCAAGGGGCAAAGTGCAAAATAGTGGGACACAACCCTAACCTAATCCTAAAGGCGCCATACATTGTAACATTCACTGGTTTGGTGAGGTTGTCAAATAATCGCTTTACATTTAAGATACGAAAAGTCAGAGTAAGGTCAACATGAGCCAATGTCGTCCTGCAATCGGGCAGAAAAATCAAGCCTGACAGATATCGATTGGAGAGGCCTGTCAATGGTCCCCACACATGGGCAGATACACTACAGCATTTGTCTAAAGGTCCCAAATCTGCAGTTTAAATCTACCTGTGTTTGGCCACCTTAATTTACAGTCGGGGTATTGGATTTTGCCAAAATAAACCATAAACTTTTTGTTTTTATATGGTGTCACCTCACTCGAGTGGGACATTATTCAGTCCTCCAATAACTTCACACAGAGCCCAATGATGTAAGACAGGCCGGCATAAACCCTTAAGAGAGGAGAAATGTAAGAACAAGTCACAACCTGAACATACGAGTCTCTTCTAAGCTTATAACCACCATATTCACCTGTCGTAGGCAAAGTTCCACGTACAATAAAAATAAAGAGGACCATAATAAAGAGGAGAAAACATGTCCATTTGCGTGGCTAATAAATTCGTTGCACAAGTGGGTTCCATAATTGTTTTTTTTTCTGCTGCAAAGAGCCCAGTCCTGCTGTTTCCTGGTCGGACTTCCAAATGACTGTATTGTGCAATTGTCAGTTTGCTGGACCCGGAAAACATTCTCCTTCAGCCTAATTATAGTGCCAAAGTGCAACTCATTGCAGTGGCACTTGGTGGGGTGCAGAATGGCAAACAGTCTCCATTAACTATAATAATGGTAACATTGGCACAGAGCTGAAACTTCCGCTACTGATTATTGAGATATTACTACAGACACGCATGTTGGCATCCGCATGGGCACTGTGTCCTCTTAATTCATGTATGGACATGCCATGCTCGTGTGTATCCTGCCAACAACAAACCCCACTGTTTAACATTCTGGTTAAAGGGATGGGGAGGCTGCTGTTTCTGGAAGATGCTCAGGTGGTGGCGCTGTTCTCTTACTGCCTAAAGAAAACACTGCTGCCATCATGAGGTAAAGAGCGGTACTGCAAGTCACACAGTGACCACAATAAAACTGAAGCGTTTCCCCTCCCTCTACTTTGGTGGGCAAATAAAATGTGCTGCCATCATGGAATTCAGTTCTGAGGCACCAGCCTGCCCAGCTGCTACTCACATAACATGGGTGGGCAAGTGGGTGCTTGCGTCATACTTGAAGAAGACCCAAATCCAGATATTCTTGAAATGCCATTCCAGGAACCTGGGTGGAAGGCAGCTGAGTGGGTGGGACAGGAGGAGATTGCAGTATGAAATTATAGGATGGGAGATGGAGGGAGAACATAGTGTTCCTTGGGGATTCTTGGTGCTGGTTTGGTCCATTCACATCTGCTGGCCCGGGTTGTGGGCACTGGATTCAGCCAGTGATTGTGAGGAGATGGGATTAGTTGCCCGCGGGCTGACTGCAGATGGCACTTGTGCAGAATGGCTCTGGTCACTGGGGATGGAATCTTCACTGGTCTCATCCTTGTGGGACACATTTTGGGCCGGACACTCAAAGTGAACGCAGTGGAAAACCTGAAACAAAGAAAGAGGAGACTCGGGCACTGAGAAAGGCACATTATAGCAGGTTCTCTCTGTGTTTTGTATTTTCTCCCTTGCAAAAAAGCCACCTGACCCTTCCTTGTAGTTATCTAATGTATCTGCACTCACTTCAGGCAGAGGATCCCTCAACTTCTCAGCAATAAATTCATCTCCTTCAATGTGAGTCAGCCTCTCTGTCCAGCTTATTCCTAAAAAATAAATGCTCATTTCCCTTGTGTGGCCCTAGATAACCCCCCCCCGCACTGCACTGTTACTATATAACCTTTCCTCTCACAGTTGCTCCACCACTGGGGGATTTGTGAGCAAGGTCTCTTTCCTGTAGAGCTTACAATCTAAGGCAGGGATCCCCAACCTTTTGAAGCTGTGAGCAAAATTCAGAAGTATGAAGAGTTGGGGAGCAACACTAGCATGACAAATGTTCTTGGGGTGTCAAAAAAGTGCTGTGATTGGCCATTTGGTTGCCCCATGTGGATTGGCAACCTACATTGAGACTCTGTTTGGCAGTGCACCTGGTTTTTATGAAACCAAATTTGCCTCCAAGCCTGGAATTCAAAAATAATCGCCTACTTTGAGGCCACTGAGAGCAACATCCAAGGGGTTGGTGAGCAACATGTTACTTATGAGCTACTGGTTGGGGATCACTGGTCTAAGAGATATAGTTATCTTTTGAATGAATATGTTTGCACATATTGAACAAGTCACCGGCACTATGAGAAATGCTGCATGATTTCCAGGGGTTTGGAGACAGATTCCAAGCAATTAGCAGCATGTAAATCTATATGGCACACAGGCAATTTGCTCACTGGCATGTTTCAGTGACAGCTGCAGATAAAGAGTATATATTACTGCCCAGCAAGCTGCAGCTCCCCAAAACAGAGCAGAACCCCAAACTGGTATGTGATATGGATTCGCCACAGACAACTCTAGAAACTTACCTCATTGGCAGTGTTGTGTGTCCCAACGATCCTAATGAAACACGTCGGCTGCCTGTTAAATGTGATTGTCTGCCACGACCTGCAGAGAGAGACAGACAGAGAGTAAGATGAGAGAGTGAGAGAGAGTGAGAGAGAGAGAGAGAGAGTAAGGCCTGAAGTACACGAGCGCTTTTGTAGGATGATGTTGGATCGACAAAGTCTGATGTTGTCTTGTGGGTTACAATATAATGGGACTGAAACAAAAATCGGATGTGTAAACTACATGTAAAATGTTCCATCCGACATGAAACGACTGTCAGATGTGAGTGCTGCATCTTCACTGCGTCTTCATCCGACAAGATAAAAACAGATGGAAAGACTTTTTTTCCTCATTGAAATATTTGACTGTCGATATAAACGCATGAACTAAAGACTCCAATCTGATCCGACTTTACATTCAGATACTGTATGTCAGTAAGTTCACTGTGGAAAATGGATTCAGAGCACTGCATTAAAAGAAAACTAAATGTAAAAATGCCATATTTTATATAGTGAACTTATTGCACGAGGCTAAAGTTTGAGCTTGTCAATAGCAGCAATGATCCAGGACTTCAAACTTGTCACAGGGGGTCACCATCTTGGAAAGTGTCTGTGACACTCACATGCTCAGTGGGCTCTGATTGGCTGTTGAGAAGCTAAGCTTAGGGCTCGTCACTAATTATCCAGCAGAAAATGAGCTTCCCTGGCTGTAATATAAGCTGATGCTACAGGTTTGCAGATTATTCAATTCTGATGCTAATTGCACTGGTTTCTGTGCTGCCATGTAGTAATTATGTGTATTAATTACTAATCAGCCTTATATTGTGATATTTCTATTCTATGTGTACTGTATATTGTGAGTGGGTCCCTAAGCTCAGTAAGTGACAGCAGCACAGAGCATGTGCAGTGAATCAGCAGAAAAGAAGATGGGGAGCTACTGGGGCATCTTTGGAGACAGATCTTTACTGCTAAAGGGCTGTGGTTGCCTTGGGCTGGTACAGAAGCACAAAACATCATGTACAACATTTCTACCTATTTCTTTAGTTAGGCTTTAGTTCCCCTTTAACCCCAGACATCTCAGCAAGTTCACTGTATAAAATGGATTCAGAGTCCCAGACATAGCAGAAACTTACTAAGGCAGGTGCATTAACATTAGATGTGCCAGCAAGATCACTGCAGAAAATGGGTACTGAGTATGTAGTAGTAAATTCACTGTAGCAATGGATACTAAGCACCCCAGAAATGGCAGTAGGATCACTTCACTTCAAATAATAGATAATGAGTACTGCATTAACCGTATGCAAGCTCAGGCTTTCTGGGTCCTCTTGCAGCATGTGTGCCCTGCTCATACCCTAGAATTTATTAAGGAGAACTAAAGCCTCCGAAACAAAAAGGAAGAAAAGCGTTTCTGCTTCTTCTAGGTATTTACCTCTTGGCCCAGTACCAGTCGTCTGGGGATTGATTTATGAAAAACAAAAGACTAAACAAGCCAAGTCACCATTCTCTCTGTAACAAAGCTCAGATGCAAACAAATTTGCGAGGTTTTTGTTCTTAGAATTTGGTCCAATCAATAATGTATTAGTGATACCACACTGAGACTTCTATCCTGTTTCCCTGAATGATCTGTCCTGCTGGGAATTAGTGATGATGCTTAGAGCAGCTGACATGAGGGATGGAGGCGATACTTAGATAGAGGAACGTTTGACATGCAGAATGGAGGAACTACCCAGACATAAGAGCAGTTGACCTGCAGAAATGGACAGAATGGAGGCCATGTCTAGACAGAAGAACAGTTGACCTGCAGATGTGGACAGAATGGAGGCCATGTCTAGACAGAAGAACAGCTGACCCGCAGAAAGAAGGATATGGACAGAATGGAGGCCATGTCTAGACAGAAGAACAGCTGACCTGCAGAAATGGACAGAATGGAGGCCATGTCTAGACAGAAGAACAGCTGACCAGCAGAAATGGACAGAATGGAGGCCATGTCTAGACAGAAGAACAGCTGACCTGCAGAAATGGACAGAATGGAGGCCATGTCTAGACAGAAGAACAGCTGACCTGCAGAAATGGACAGAATGGAGGCCGTGTCTAGACAGAAGAACAGCTGACCTGCAGAAATGGACAGAATGGAGGCCATGTCTAGACAGAAGAACAGCTGACCTGCAGAAAGAAGGATATGGACAGAATGGAGGCCATGTCTAGACAGAAGAACAGCTGACCTGCAGAAATAGACAGAATGGAGGCCATGTCTAGACAGAAGAACAGCTGACCTGCAGAAAGAAGGATATTGACAGAATGGAGGCCATGTCTAGACAGAAGAACAGCTGACCTGCAGAAATGGACAGAATGGAGGCCATGTCTAGACAGAAGAACAGCTGACCTGCAGAAATGGACAGAATGGAGGCCATGTCTAGACAGAAGAACAGCTGACCTGCAGAAATGGACAGAATGGAGGCCATGTCTAGACAGAAGAACAGCTGACCTGCAGAAAGAAGGATATGGGCAGAATGGAGGCCATACCTAGATAGAAGAGCAGTTGAAATGCAGAAATGGACAGAATGGAGGAGATACCTAGACAGAAGAGTAGTTGAGATGCAGAATGGAGGGAAATGGAAATATACCTTTACAGAAGAGCATGACATGCAGAGTGGATGAGATGCCCAGAGAAGCAGTTGACCTACACAGACTAGTGCTTCATTCCCAAAAGAGAGTGCCATATATACATATAAAACATTGTGACTGCAAACACATAATTTATACCCCTTACATCTTGGCATGAGTCTAGAAAAGGCTGACATATGATTAAAGTGATCACCATTATGAGACCATGACACATACCTATAATCATTGCAAATTGGGCAGGTATAGAACCCTTGTCCATTAACTCAAACATCTCTCCCATGTAGCCTAATGGCAGCCTCATATTGCAGCAGCAGCAGCTACAGAGCCTCAATACTGTCATCTATGTTTTATATTGCTTGTCTGTCTCTGAATCATCTCATTATAATGTTCTCTGCCTCTCTCCTGTGCCGACCCTTGGACAGGGGCAGATAAGGAACAGAACAGGAGGATGTGTTTGTGATGAGTTCTCCTATGATCTTACTGACTCCCTGAATGCTAAAGTGACAAAACAGTTGTAATCCCTGCAATTTAAAGGGCATGTAAAGTCTAAAATAAAATAAGGCTAGAAATGCTGTATTTTGTATACTAAATATAAACATGAACTTACTGCACTACAAGCCTAATCGAACAAATCATTTATGCTTTCAAGTTGGCTACAGGGGGTCACCATCTTGTAACTTTGTTAAACATTTTTGCAAGACTAAAGGTGGCCATACACGGGCCGATAAAAGCTGCCGACAGACCGTGTCGGCAGCTTATTGGCCCGTGTATGGGGCCCCCCGACGGGCTTCACCGATCGAGATCTGGCCGAAAGTCGGGCAGATCTCGATCGGATGGGACAGAAAATCCCGTCGGATCGCGGCCGCATCTATTCGTTGATGCGGTCCTGCGATCCGACCGCCCGTTAAGGCCTCGTTATGATCCGATCGTTGGGCCCTAGGGCCCACGATCGGATCGGCCCGATATTGCCCACCTCAAGGTGGGCATATCGGAGGGAGATCCGCTCGTTTGGCGACATTGCCAAACGAGCGGATCTCTCAGTGTATGGCCACCTTAAGACTGCGCACATGCTCAGTGTGGTCTGGGCTGCTTAGGGATCATCATAAACAAAGCTGCTTGAGTTCTGCATGGCTGGGAAGTAAGGCGGGGGCTCCCCCTGCTGTTCATAAGTATGACTGTTTCCCTGCAGAGCAGTTAGGGACGTCTGACAATTCCTATCCACAGCAGTAAATGAAGGGAGAATTTCACTGCATACAGTCAGGTTTCTTATAAAAACGGTACATATTTTTTAATTTAAGTATATTGGAGATAGGTTTCTTTTTCATTAAAGAAAGTAAAAATGGGATTTTATTTTTTTGCCTTTACATGTCCTTTAATGATGGACACTGTGATGTGTATTGCAAAGGGCAACTCTTCCCTGAGAGCAATGAGAAAATAGGAAATACTTACTTTACTTTTGTAAGGCATATCTGCGAGTAAATACTTTGCAGTTTACTAAAGAGAAGGTACATTTATTTCAGTAAGGTTTAGGCTACATTTACTTTCCTAGATAATCAGATAGATAACATGCAGTGCAGATAGAACATTCCTTCTCTGTATATTTGTATTTATACATATGGGAGGAGGTGCCATATTGATTTCCTTAGACAGTACAGTATGAGGGTATAGCTTATTGTGTGCCCAGAACATTCCTTCTCTGTATATTTGTATTTATACATATGGGAGGAGGAGGTGCCATATTGATTCCCTTAGACAGTACAGTATGAGAGTATAGCTTATTGTGTGCCCAGAACATTCCTTCTCTGTATATTTGTATTTATACATATGGGAGGAGGAGGTGCCATACTGATTCCCTTAGACAGTACAGTATGAGGGTATAGCTTATTGTGTGCCCAGAACATTCCTACATGGGTAGGAGGTGCAATAGGGGTTCCGTTACACAATACTGTAGGTATAGCCTCTAGTCCTAAAATTAGTTTTAATAACATCACTGACACCCCCATCATGCATCATTCTGATAAGGGGAAAATGACAAGAGGTGAGCCATACAAGACATAAAGCTGGGCAGTTATTATCATGACTGCGCTGCCAACATGGCAGATTAAAGGCTCAAGTGAAAATTTAATCAAGTTTAAAAATAAAAAGATATTTTTAAAATCTAGATTTCCTGAAAATCCTACGAAAGTGAAGACCCCGTGTGATGGGAACGCTGACTTGTGATTTGCTGAAGGGGAAGCAGATGGATGAGCTGCACTGTCAACGCACGGTCTCTGCACTCCCTGCACTAAAAACGCGTCACTGTTACATGGCAGATCTTCCTCCTACAAAGGGACATATGGACACGCCATGTTCTGACTGTCTAATGGCTTTGTTAATCGAAGGCTGCGGGGGGTGGGGAGTAGGCACTCACTATTTAGTTGGACTCGCTTTTTGGGGAGATACTTAAAGGGGAACTATCACGAAAATGAAAATTAAATATTAGCTTCAACATACTGAAATAAGAAATTTTCTAAATACAATCACAATTAAACATTGTGTAAAGTTTCTGAAATAATTAAGTTTATCTTCACTATTCCTCTCTCAGCATATTTTTCTCTTCATTCTCTCTTCATGCAGCAGTTGGGTGTCAGATGAATGATCCAATAAATCCTTTTGCCTAGAAGATGTATTAGAGCTCACTCTATTAAACTCAATAGAAATCATGTCTCTCTACATGCAGAATTTGTGCAAAAGGCAGTTATTTAGTTACATTAGTATGTTTGTACTGGAACCAGTTATTTGAGTGAGCTCTAATACATCTGCTAGGAAAGTAACCCTCCTATAAGTTATATTGAATAATTCATCAAATCCGAGCATGTACTAACATGTTAAGTCCAACAGTGGGATGGACTAGAACCCTATGATGACAGTTTACAAAGAAGGCTCAGGGAGTCTGTGACTCAAGCAGTTGGCTAGACTAGAATAAGGCAGGGAGTCAGCAGTGGGCTGGACAAGAACAGGGCAGGAAGAAAGCAGTGAGCGGGACTAGAATACTCTGATGGAAGCTTACAATGGGACAGTAAGTCAAGCAGTTGGCTGGACTAGAATAGGGCAGAGAGAAAGCAGTGGGTGGGACTAGAATACTCTGATGGAAGCTTACAGTGGGACAGTAAGTCAAGCAGTAGGCTGGACTAGAATAGGGCAGGAGAAAGCAGTGGGTGGGACTAGAATACTCCAATGGAAGCTTACAGTGGGACAGTAAGACAAGCAGTTGGCTGGACTAGAACAGGACAGGGAGAAAGCAGTGAGTGGGACTAGAATACTCTGATGGAAGCTTACAGTGGGACAGTAAGTCAAGGAGTAGGCTGGACTAGAATAGGGCAGGAGAAAGCAGTGGGTGGGACTAGAATACTCTGATGGAAGCTTACAGTGGGACAGTAAGTCAAGCAGTAGGCTGGACTAGAATAGGGCAGGAGAAAGCAGTGGGTGGGACTAGAATACTCCAATGGAAGCTTACAGTGGGACAGTAAGACAAGCAGTTGGCTGGACTAGAACAGGACAGGGAGAAAGCAGTGAGTGGGACTAGAATACTCTGATGGAAGCTTACAGTGGGACAGTAAGTCAAGAGCCGGCTGGACTAGAATAGGGCAGAGAGAAAGCAGTGGGTGGGACTAGAATAGGGCAGGAGAAAGCAGTGGGTGGGACTAGAATAGGGCAGGAGAAAGCAGTGGGTGGGACTAGAATACTCCAATGGAAGCTTACAGTGGGACAGTAAGTCAAGCAGTTGGCTGGACTAGAACAGGACAGGGAGAAAGCAGTGGGTGGGACTAGAATACTCTGATGGAAGCTTACAGTGGGACAGTTAGTCAAGCAGTTACAAGGTTTCCCTATACACATTTGGAACAAATACAAACAGATAAGACTTTCTCTCTCTTTAACCCAACGTAGGATTCTGATACCTGAGCAAATGCGCAGGGTGTGTGTGGGGGGGATAATAAAGAGAAGAGGTTGGTGTGGATTCTGCTGAAATATGAGAAGAATCCAATCAATAAGAAACTGCAGGAATAAGTCTGTGAAGTAACAGGATGACAGGAGAGATGTATGAGGAATGTGCAGGGAAATGTGTAGAACAAAGGCTTCTCTCCTGCCCGTGGGCCCCCCACTCCTCCTATAAACAAATCATTGGGCATTGTATGTATTGTATTGTATGAGAGATGCACAATAGCTGGAACAAAGCCCTGTCACAAAGCAGATCGGGCTGCTGGGGTTCTGATGGGGGGGACATTATAATTAAAATCACATTCCGAGGCCCTTGTGTTACTTTGATAGTGATGGGACTGCCGCACACACACAGGGAAATAGAGATAAAACAGCAAAATGGTAAAAGTGACAGAGATAATAGAAATGTAAGAAGCTCGGACTCCTGTGCGGCTCATACAAATCAATC
This sequence comes from Xenopus petersii, assembly GCA_038501925.1. NCBI lineage: Eukaryota > Metazoa > Chordata > Amphibia > Anura > Pipidae > Xenopus > Xenopus petersii. The sequence goes on from CM076681.1 coordinate 139,338,543, forward strand.
TGCACTTTCCAAACAAACGCCCACGTACTGCGCAACACGGAGGAGCCAAATAGAAAGACAAGCCTAGAATACAAGGGCTGCAACTCTGATTGGCTGACGATGGCTATATATCAATTCTACATTGTCTGCACAGCGTTACATTTCTAATATCTATGGGAAGAATGAGCTGCCATATTAACAAACGTTTCTTTCCCAGCCCCCAACTCTGAGCCCCTCTATATCTGTTGGAGCTAATTTTCTTAAAGGAAGACTATACCCCCCCAAACAATGTAGGTCTCTATAAAAAGATATTGCATAAAACAGCTCATATGTAAAACCCTGCTTCATGTAAATAAACCATTTTCATAATAATATACTTTTCTAGTAGTTTGTGCCATTGGTTAATCCTAAATATAAAATTGCCATTTTAAAAAACAAGGGCCGCCCCCTCGGATCATACGATTTACGGTTCACACACACAAAACATACATGTTAGGTCACATGAGCCAATTAACAGAGTTGTGTCTTTTGCTTCAACACTTCTTCCTGTTACAGTTAGAGCTGCAGTATTTCTGGTCAGGTGATCTCTTCCTGTTACAGTTAGAGCTGCAGTATTTCTGGTCAGGTGATCTCTTCCGGTTACAGTTAGAGCTGTAGTATTTCTGGTCAGGTGATCTCTTCCTGTTACAGTTAGAGCTGCAGTATTTCTGGTCAGGTGATCTCTTCCTGTTACAGTTAGAGCTGCAGTATTTCTGGTCAGGTGATCTCTTCCTGTTACAGTTAGAGCTGCAGTATTTCTGGTCAGGTGATCTCTGAGGCAGCACACAGACCATCATGAAATGGTGGCTCAAGGCAAGAGATGTAAAAGGGCAATATTTACTTAACTATATATACCAGTTTGGTAAGATTCTTTAATATGCCACTTAATTTGATATAAACTATCTGTTGCTCAGGTATTTATTTTGGGGGTTTAGTATAAATGCTATTGCATATAAAAGGGCTGATGGGTCCCCTGGACAAAAGACGAAGCTGGTCATACACAGGCCAATAAAAGTGGACCTTAAAGTGGGCCCAACAATCGGATCATAATGCAGGAGTATGGGCAGTCAGATCGTGGGACCACATCAACGAACAGATTCGGTCCGTGATCTGACGGCATTTTCAGCCCTGCCCGATCAATATCTGACCAACTTTCGCCCAGATATCGATCGTGGAAGCCCATCGGAGGGCCTCATACGTGGGCCAATAAGCTGCCGACAGGCCGAGTCAGCAGCTTATTGGCCCATGTATGAGGCCCTCTGATGGGCTTCCGCGATCCACAACATCGCCAAACGAGTGGATCTCTCTGTGTATGGCCACCTTTAGAGGGGTCCCAAGTAAAAGATTTAGCAGCTCTTAATGACGTGGCCCTTCCCTAGTGCTGCCACCTTTCCCAAAAGGGGGGCGGGAACAAAAGGGGTGGAGCCAATCAACATGCCACAAAAGGGGTGGGGCCACGTCGAGCAAAGGCCAGAAGGCTGAAAAAAAGGTAAGTTCTAAGCGAATTGAGGGCGGGCCAAGGGCTTTTTTTAAGGGTATAACAAATTTACCAAGGGCTTTTTTTAAGGGTATAACAAATTTACCTGCAACTACATTGCCGGTAAATTTGTAATACTGGCCCCAGTCTTGGCAGGCATTTTATCGGCTAGGCCAGGTGGCAACCCTACCCTCCCCCTTTTAGTGCATTAAACCACACCCCCAGACATTGCTCTTGCTACAGCCTATCTAACAAGGCTCACTTTTCATTCCAGCGCATCCCTTTGGGGTTAAACGCAAGCAGCAAAACAATTACAATTCACTGACGTGTAATATGTCAATTAGTGAAGAGAAAAGTCGGATATTATTTTGCCGGTGGCTGAAAGGCTCCGTCGCCGTCACGCAGGGGACAAAGACAAGAGACTCCTTATCCTACAGGCAAACTCACCGTCACGGATATAATTGGCTACAAAGGAAAAGCTCAGCTCATTGAACTGCTGCAATGTAATTATTCAGGGGCCTCTTACCCATCTACTGCCTATTTACTGTGAGAGTATAAAGTGGAGAGACAGTTGCTCTTATCTTACAGGACTGGATTAAAAGGACTGTTATTAATGTCACATTCTGCACAGGGAAGTGCCACACAAAGCCCAGTACTTAAAAGGAAGAGACCAACACGCGGGTTTAATTGGCTTCTATTATGGAGGATGTGTGTCTGCACCAGAGATAATAAACCCCACAACCTCCTCTGTGGAAAAAGGAAGATCTGGGAGAATGAACAGCCCTGGTTCCTGTACATCAGTCCGGAGAACAGAATAACAATTCCCTGTGTTTCCCAGACACAATTTTACACCCTAAGGATCACGACACGAGATGTATACTCCCCCAGTGACTCCCCTGATCCCAGCAGCATTAATGGAAACTAATTAATGAAACGACTGGTGGATTTTGTCCCATTTCTATTTAAACTAATGAGCAGCTTCTGGGCAGGATTCGGGCCCTTCTCTGCTGGTTTGGACACACCACAACCACTTGATTCTTATGAATATGAGAGTTAAAGGGATATTTTTTTCCAAAATGCATTAGTTAATAGCATTGCTCCAGCAGAATTCTGCATTGAAATCCGTTTCTCAAAAGAGCAAACAGTTTTTCTTATATTTAATTTTGAAACCTGACATGGGGCTAGACATATTGTCAGTTTCCCAGCTTCCCCCAGTCATGTGATAAAAGCTGCCGACAGACCGTGTCGGGAGCTTATTGGCCCATGTGTGGGGCCCCCTACGATGGCGGAAGTCGGGCAGATAGGACGCTCACCTGCACGGAACCTTTGTTCGGTCGGCCACCATTGTCCATTGCTGCTGGTTAGTGGAGACCTCAATGTAGTAGCTGTAACTGCGGTCGTCACAATCCCATAATAACAACCTGTAACAAGGGAACAGAACAATCAGAGGTGTGGGTATAGAAATCTTAAAACCAATCAGCGGGCAATTACAGCATTAGATTGGCCAGTAAGCAGGGCACTATTTGGATTAGACCAGCTTTTAGTCAAACCAGTAGAACAGAACCAACCTATAGGCAATCAGAACTTTTTATTCACAATTCAAAGAAAAAAAGAATACATTATTTCTAGCGAATTTTAGAGCAATGAGGGTATTTCTAAGGACAAATAATGTCCAAGTGCAAAGACTGCTGGGTAGGACCTTATATGTACAGAGGTAACAGTGTTACCCCCGAAGAAGCATCACTGGTTTCCCCCAAGTTCCCGCCATGACAATGTAAATTTATAGATGACAATGCAAATCTTGTAGAACAGGTTGGATGACCGAGCTGGTGGGGAGTCTCTCTTCCATTTGGTCTATAGGAGGTACCAGAAGAGAACGAGGGCAATGAATGCTACTGGTTATCTGGTTGAATTGTTACTCCTGTAAGCAAAGTCATTGATTTGCTGGCAGCACCATGAATTTGAAGGACTGGGATTCTCTGGTCCCTTAGTGGGACTGTAAAGGAGAACTTCTTCTGTCCAATGAAGAATGAAAAACAAAGGGCAAGTCAGACAATGTATATTGAGGGCATGTGGTGGTTACGCTGCTAGTCACAATAAGGCATGCTAATAAGAGATCAAAGAAACAGATCTTAAAAGTTCAGATGAAATCCAATCATGTCACAGCCATTAACCTAATGAGCAGTATGTGTCACTCGGTTCTTATCTAAATCAGTAACAATCGGTTCTGCCCAGCCCTTTCCAACAGTGTATCGTATCTTCTCCATTCATTCCCTTGTGTTCCTTTGAAACAATCGCTGCCTCTAATCAAAGGAATCTTAATGACAAGTCTAATTAGCTGCTTGTGTATTTGCATAAAATGTGCTTTTTATTATCATTATTATAGAGAAAGTGAAAGAATGAAACCTGCCCATCCCTTGAGGATCCCATTCCCATCCAGTTCCTTAAGCTGGCCATACACAGAGAGATCAGCTCGTTTAGCAATGTCGCCAAACGAGCGGATCTCTCCCAGATATGCCCACCTTGAGGTTGGCAATACCGGGCTTATCCGATCGTGGGTCCTATGGCCCAACGATAGGATCATGATTCACGGCATATGGGCAGTTGGATCATGGGACCGCATCAACGAACAGATGCGGCCGCGATCCGACTGGATTTTTAATCCTGCCCGACTATCGACCAGATATCAATTGGGGAAGCCCTCTGGAGGGCCACATACATGGGCAAATAAGCTGCCAACTCAGTCTGCCAGCAGCTTTTATCGGCCCGTGTATGGGGGGCCTTTAGGGTCTCATCCCCTTCCCTTGGGGTCATATTCCCATCTAGCTCCTTAGGGTCTCATCCCCTTCATGGCCCTTGGGGTCCCATTCCCATCCAGTTCCTTAGGGTGTCATCCCCTTCCCGTCTTGGGGGTCCTATTCCCATCCAGTTCCTAGGGGCTCACCCCCTTCCTGTCCCTAGGGGGCCCATTCCCATCCAGTTCTTAGGGGCTCATCCCCTTCCCGTCCCTTGGGGTCCCATTCCCATCCAGTTCCTTAGGGTCTCGTCCCCTTCCCGTTCCTTAGGTACCCATTCCCATGCCCACTCCTCAGTGTCTCAGAGATGTATTTGTCAGCAGTGAGTGTCCATTGTGAATTATGGCCAATCAGTACTGAGAAAGATGGAATATGACCAAGGGACTGGGTGGATTCATTTAACCATTTATATATCTCATATTTTCCCTGCCTCTGTTTAAGGGAAACTAAGACCTACTCAATATGAAAATGTTGTCCCTGCGGAGAAGGGTCCTACTAATTAGTATGGGCCCAATGATTAGTAATGGTGGCCTAATTACCAGACTATGGAATTAATAAAGGTTATGGTGGTACATTAGCGATCCGAGCAGATCTAACTTGGTAGAACCATGGCCTATACCCTGCCCAACAACCTATACCCACAACCCATATTTTTAGCTGTTAACCAACCCTACCACAACTTCTTTATTTACAATACCACCAACAGCAGTGACATCATGATATGTAGGACGTGCAATCGCTGTAGATGGGAAGTGATGTCATGCCAGGGCACGGAGAGGTGAAACATAGAAAATAACATAATACTGCAACCCATGGGCCCACAGACCCACGCCCATCCCTACATTCACAAATCCTACTAATCACCCACAAAATACTGGCATTAAACTGTACAAAAAGAAAGACACAATGAGAATTGAGATGAATCCTACAGTTACGGCTCTAGAACATTGATACAGTTTATAATGGGAAGTTTTACATTAAACAAGCAAGGCTTGTGCTCAGTAAAACAGACCCGTCTCCCCCACTGATATAATTAATGCAGCAGAAGAATTAGCAACAGAGCTGAAGTTTTGTTCCAATCTAAACGAGATGAACAGAAGAAGCCGTTGGGAGTTGTAAAAATGTGAAACGAGATCCGGAGATTCGGCATGAGTCGCTATCCCAGGCAGCAATCTGTCAGTTATCTCCATGAATATTCACACGTTCACATTAGGCAGAAGGGCCAATTTCCATGGCGTGTGCACTAATCCTCCCCAATATATTCTCAGCTCATGTCTGATGGGGGCACTGGAAACCTCTCCGCATGCAGGCGATGCACATAGTTACAAGATGATTACGTGTCAAGTGCAAATTCTCCTTCTTCTTATGTCTTAGAATCTGTAGCTCTACAGACATGCTGAACTGCAGCACTCAGGCATAGTAATGACGGCCAATGGACTGCTAAAATGGGCCCTCATAATGCTTCTTGTAAGGGGATTATGAGACTACAGGAAAGCTGTGGCTGGGTACAATAGAGTCTAATGCAAGTCTGAAACTGCACAAAGAAAATGATTTTACATTAGAAAAAAAAAAGGACTAAGAAATAGGTCTACCCCCCATGCTAACGTAATGCCCTACAAGGAAAATTCAGATGTAGAAGAGACAGTACCGCTCCCGACCAATCAAAATGTATTACAAAAATCGAATTTTCAAAACTCGGTGAATAGAAATGACCAGAAAACTCGATTATAATTTGATTTGAGTTTTAGAAACCGATTCAAGTTTTTTCTCCGAGGAAAACTTGAATGTCAGGAAGGCTGCAAACAACACTAAATTGACCCCAGGACATCTCCCGTTAACTAAAACAGCAATTTGGCAGGTTTTATGTGGCGAATAGTCAATTTCCAGTTCTTAAAGGGCCAGAGTATGCTAAATCTTGAAAATAGAATTTGAATTTTTAAAAAAGCTTGAATCGAATTTTAACAATTTGACAGTTTTGGCCATAATTTTTTTTTCAAAATTCTAGTTTTTAATTCGACCCTTGATAAATTTGCCCATAAGTGCAGCTATGAAGGGCCACTTGCATAATATCCAGATCCCTATGTACAGAGTACAGTCAATTAGGCGCTTCTGAGAACTGGAAGGACTGCCTTACAGAACGAGCGCAAGGCACACTCAACCATGATGCTTCATTAAGCACCGAAAAATCCATTTTCAAAGGCACCGGAGCTATAAGGCTCTTCTATTCATTTTAATAAGATTCTCAGGCGCCTAATGAGTCTGCCAACTTATGTCAATAAGAATGACAGCGGCTGCCGGACTTAATACTGCATCTGTTGTTGTAAATAGGGGCAGCCGGCAACTTCTCATGGCTCCTCTCCTTTCACTTGCACCAACGAACACCTGAACACCTCACTTGGGAATAGACTGATGATGTGGGGAAGGAAACAATGAGGATATTTAAAGTCCTTTTGTTCCTACTTGAACCAGCATTTAGTTTTAGGATTGGCTGCTTTCTGAAGCCCAAAGCATGTTCCTGTAAATATTGCGATGGTGTGATTGGCTACAGAATTGGATTATAGGCTCTTGAGGTCCTGTGAACATGTTCTGAGTAGTGATCTGCTGGTTGACACGAAACCCATGGTGACCTGAGGGTTGACCACAAGTTGGACGGGTTTGGGTTGACTGCAAGTTGGGTGGGTTCGGGTTGACCACAAGTTGGACGGGCTTGGGTTGACCACAAGTTGGATGGGTTTGGGTTGACCACAAGCTGGACGGGTTTGGGTTGACATTTGGACAACCGTTGTGTGTTAGGGTTGGATGCGGGTCAGACAGGGGAAGTCCACTCTTCCACTGCTCCTGAAGATTCCCTGTCTTGGAACCAGAGGTGCACAAAGACGTAGAACACAGAAGCAAGAGGACGTGGATCGGGTTCGGGTTCTACAATGGCAACATTTTGTGAATTAGAGTTGGGTAAAAGTGTTGCAAGTTAGGGTCGGGTGTGAGTTGAGTTTTTCCTGACCCCACTTCACTATTCCTAAGGAGGATAAACCTGCCCCCTCTTCAAAGGTGTAGAAACAAACATACAGTGGGGTCAATTACAAGACTTCCCAGCCAACATGGAGTCTATTGGAGTCTAGTCTATTAAAGGACAAGTAAAGCCTACATTTTCTACCATGTATATAAATTGGGCATATCTTCCCCACCCAAGCCACATCATTTGTACTGCATATACCCACTCCATTTGCCAGCTCCATCACATATTTCTAAAACAAATAGCAGCTTTCCCCCGGCTATTTTCCCTCTGACACATCATCAGTAACATTGAGAGATGTATGCTGAAAAGTCCATGCAATGCAGAATGCAGGTTTACACAGGCACAACATACTTTGATAATAAAGTTCTGCTGGGGTTGAGCAGTGTAATGGTTAAGCTGAGCTCAGGAGAGGTGGCTAGGAGAAAAAAATAGGATCAGACAGCTAGAGTTTCTATGAGAACCAGGAATGCTATATTTTCATTAGCTATAAGACTGGAGTGTGTGTTTAGTAATCTGATCTGAGATAAGTTAACAGCCAAAGCAAATTCCTGAGGGAGGGGGCCGAGTGGGTTAGAGGAGGAGAAGGATTTCTAAGTGATTAAGGGGATGCTGCAGCCTTACTGTTAACTTTTTATCAGAGTGGCAGTTATCTAAAGATTCAAAGAGGCTGTTCATGGATTACATTTTTTTTTACATGTTCTTTAATGGGTGCCAGGTTCGGCTGTGATATGTGTGCCAGAGGGTGGGCAACAGAAGTGCCATCTTGTATAAGGAAATTCCTCCTCACCCACAGTTGGGAGTTGGCTCTGAGGACCCTCAGGAGACACAGTGGTTGGAGCAGACAACAGAAATGCTCTAAATTTATGCACTAAATAAATCTTTCCCCTTGCACTGACCCTTCTCCCCCAAGTGAAAGGCGAGGGATGCAGAGTTGCACACAGAGGCCGGGATATTACACAGCAGCTGCTATATGCTGAAAGTTCAGCTCGTAAAAGCAAAGCGGAGAGATACATTTCTCTATTTACATTTATTACAATAGCACTTTTATCCCCGTTCTGCCTTAAAACTAAAAGGAAGACGGAAAGCTTTTTATGGGGCCACTTATTTCCTTCTGAATGTTTGATGTGAGCAAGTGCTGCCTCTAAATTCTACAGAACCGCTCAGCCGGAGCTAATGGACAGATTTGTTCTATAGCAAAAAAAAAACCATGGTGGAACAAAAAATAAGGAAAGAGGTTTAACCTTTTCAACTTCCTTAATGGAGAATTGCGCCGAAAACGTCCCAGATTTTTTTCCTTTGGCTTTAATAAAAGGGATTTCATTCTAAATCTTATTTGTGACATCGGATTAAGGACTGGTCCAGTACTGCCCCATGGGTCAAACCATGGCTGAGCATACAGGGTGCAGTCTGAATGTCCCAATCCTTGTGTTTGGGTCTGTTCCCTCAATTCGTTCTGGTTCCCTTGTCTAAAACTTGTTGGTTTTTGGCTTCTGATAACAGGAATTATCTTTCCTGGATCGGGCTGTCTGCCCAAACCTCTCAGCATTCGCCGAATATAATTGGTTAAAGGGGATGTATAGGCAAAAAAATAAAATCCCATTTTTACTTTCTTTAATGAAAGCCATGTTGATAGAAAAACATCACAGTATCATCATATTTAGATGTTTTTAATTTATTTGCCAAATTATTATTCGGTTTTTACAAGGCTAAAAACTGAACAGACATTTGAAACCCTGGTCTAAGAAAAAAATGAATTTTTCGGGTCAAAACCGAACAGGTGGCAACCCTAGGCCCTACAACAGTGCCCAAAGCATTGAAAGGGGCAGTCTAAAGGCAAATTAGGATCCAGTTTGAAAGAGAATATTTATACTGACTTGAATATACAGTAAATGGAACAAGTCTATTACCTGTTTCATACATCTGTTTTGTTTTCAGCAGAATTGGACCAAATAGTCTGAGAAGTTCTTGTCCTAGAAATGAATGTACTGGAGAAATCTCAACAGCTGTCAGGGCTGGACAGGTCTGGACAGGTCTATGACTGTTGCTGTTTTCATTGCTGCATCTCCTTTCCCATTAAAGGGCATGTAAAGGCAAAAAAATAAAATCCCATTTTTACTTTCTTTAATGAAAAAGAAACCTATCTCCAATATACTTCAATTAAAAAATGTGTACCATTTTTATAAGAAACCTGACTGTATGCAGTGAAATTCTCCCTTCATTTACTGCTGTGGATAGGAATTGTCAGACGGTCCCTAACTGCTCTACAGGGAAACAATCATACTTATGAACAGCAGGGGGAGCCCCCGCCTTACTTCCCAGCCCTGCAGAACTCAAGCAGCTTTGTTTGTTTCCCTGTAGAGCAGTCGGCGACTGTGTAGAGATTGGTATTGGATTTTATTTTTGCCTTTACATCCCCTTTACTGTTTCCAACTCCAGCTGCAGGGACAAAGATCATGGGGCCAGATTTAAACAGAGAAACTGGGATTCTATTTGGCGGATTATTTTGCTGCAGCCACTGGTTCTGCAGAGTTGGAGAAAGTTTGTATTAAACAATACAAAAACTATAAAATCCACATTAGATTACATGACAACACAGGACCCAGTGCAGTCTGTATATTCTGATTATTAATCAGTCTTGTGTATCGGCTTCTGGCAGATATTATTTGACTTGTGCTGTTTTGATAATTTATGACGACCCCTAAGCAGCCCAGACCCCACTGAGCATGTGCACAGTCTTGGTCTTGCAAAGATGTTTAACAAAGTTACAAGTTGGCGACCCCCTATGGCCAACTTTGAAAGCATAAATCATTTGTTCATGTTTATGTTTAGTTTACAAAATACAGCATTTCTAGCCTTATTCTATTTCAGACTTTAGTTCCCCTATCCATTAATCGGTTTATTCTGCAGCGGGCTCTAGTGGTACTGCAGGATCTCCCCAGCTTGTCTGTCTCACAGCAGTGTAGCCATGGCAACTGCACGCCGGACAGTTACGGTTGGAGCCACAGATATGTCAGTTGAGAGGATGACAGTTATTATACAGTATCTGTATCTATAAAGCTCCCAGTCCTGTGCAGTGCATTAGTGTCTTTGTATCCATGTTCGGATGCTGAAGTGTCTGCATTAAATGATAATATTTCAGGAATAATGTCCTATATGTCTCTATAGTCCCACAAAGGGGGAAAAGCAACGTATGAGGAGGGTTATATCTAATACCCAGGGAGCTGAGGCCCAGATGGAATCCAAATTTAGGGGAACCATTCTAAAACCTGCTTTTATGTCATGTAAGCAGACTGAGAAACTGAGAATATGATGCTGTTATTTGTCCTTTAAGTATATGGTCTCCCCTCTTAGGCCGTCACTCAATGGGTGTTCTCAGCTAAAGGGAAAGTTCACCTAAAACAGCAATAATTACAGTTGAGAAAAGTTTTAATGTTTTGCTTCCCCTTTTCTTTTCTGTCTCTAACGTGAAATTGAAATGAAAAAGTGGATGCCCTGGTCCGTAACTGCCGGGCTGGATATTAACCGTTATTATTTATCACCTATCCTTATATGAACCCTGCCACTGAAAGGGTTAACGTGTTACATAGAAAGGGGTGGAGTCACAAAGAATGAAACTATTTAGCAGAGGGGTGCCAAGGGGCGCGTAATCGTATGAAGAAGTGGAAGAATAGGGAGCCTCTGTGAAGCGATTCCGATGCCATTGGTTATTACATTCTCCTTTATGGGGCCCCATCTCAGCCGCTTTCTCTTATTTAAATTTTAATGTTTTAAATGGCTTGAAAATGATGCAATTATTCCTCGATTACCCACTTGCAGCTCTGAGAGCCATTTATCTCTTGGAGACGTCGCACTCGCTGAAGCACATCAGTCACACGCTGCCCCGGGAGGGGGTTATTGTCTACACGTGATAAATAACTAAACTAAAGCAAAGGGGTTTGTCACAACCACAAAACGACTCTCAGATCCTCCTGTTTTCACACCTGCACCTCTGAACTGGGACATCTGGATCATCACTGGGGGTATGGTAGACTAAAAGGCCATAAAACTATGACAGCATGGGTATTCCCTGTACTAAGCACAATTCAGCAGGAACAGCCCCCTAAGTTTGCTCATAGTCTTTACAGAGAGATCCCATAAAACTTTGGCAGCATAGGTATTCCTCTGTACTAAGCACAATTCAGCAGGAACAGTCCCTAAGTTTGCTCATAGTCTGTACAGAGAGATCCCATAAAACTATGGCAGCATAGGTATCCCCTGTACTAAGCACAATTCAGCAGGAACAGTCCCCTAAGTTTGCTCATAGTCTTTACAGAGAGATCCCATAAAACTTTGGCAGCATAGGTATTCCTCTGTACTAAGCACAATTCAGCAGGAACAGTCCCTAAGTTTGCTCATAGTCTGTACAGAGAGATCCCATAAAACTATGGCAGCATAGGTATTCCCTGTACTAAGCACAATTCAGCAGGAACAGCCCTAAGTTTGCTCATAGTCTGTACAGAGAGATCCCATAAAACTATGGCAGCATAGGTATTCCTCTGTACTAAGCACAATTCAGCAGGAACAGTCCCTAAGTTTGCTCATAGTCTGTACAGAGAGATCCCATAAAACTATGGCAGCATAGGTATTCCCCTGTACTAAGCACAATTCAGCAGGAACAGTTCCCTAAGTTTGCTCATAGTCTGTACAGAGAGATAGCACAACAGTATGCCAGTGTACAGTAGGTATCCCTATTAGTACAGTTCTAAAAATAATCCTAATATATCCCAGCAAGGAGGGCCTAAAGACTATCAAGGAACAAAATGCTACAAATAAGAACAGACAGGCTGATATTTATGTAGCACAGTTTAATCCAAAGGGCAAGAGCTGGTAAACAGCGCCTCCTGTAGGAACTTTGGAGAATCTGCAGGTTTCTCTATTCCTCACTGCCTGGCCTGTCACTGCTGCTGTGGCTGTTCTGGGCTCTCTGCTGAAAGCCAATTAAGCTAGAAATGTTGTTTCTTTTTCTGGCTGTTCAGTGCAGAGGAAAAGGGGGATTTCCAGTACAAACAAGGGACTGCAGGTTGAGCCGTCAAAAGAGGGACTGCCCGTCTAAAAACGGGACGGTTGGGAGGTATGTTTCTATGTGTCGTGCGCTACATCACACTGCCCCACTTTATACACAAATGCATTGTGGGTATTTTATTTGTACTTAATTTAATAAATTAGTGAATAGGCACATTTGTTTTTGTTGGAAAACAAATGAAAGAAGATTAATTTAACTGTTTCAGAACTGCAGTCTGTCAGCAGTTAACCAGGAACTGCAAGGGCGGAGCTGAAACAGCATTGAGAGCACTTACTAGCAACTTTTATCTTAGTTGTCGGGGCACTTACTAGCATTACTCTCACTCACTCTCATACTACAGCATAACTGTCACTCTCACTCTCATACTACAGCATTACTCTCACTCTCATACTACAGCATTACTCTCACTCACTGTCATACTGTAGCATTACTCTAACTTTAATTCAGTAGCATTACTCTCACTCACTCTCATACTACAGCATTACTCTCACTCTTATACTACAGCATTACTCTCACTCACTGTCATACTGTAGCATTACTCTAACTTTAATTCAGTAGCATTACTCTCACTCACTCTCATACTACAGCATTACTCTCACTCTTATACTACAGCATTACTCTCACTCACTGTCATACTGTAGCATTACTCTAACTTTAATTCAGTAGCATTACTCTCACTCACTCTCATACTACAGCATTACTCTCACTCTTATACTACAGCATTACTCTCACTCACTGTCATACTGTAGCATTACTCTAACTTTAATTCAGTAGCATTACTCTCACTCACTCTCATACTACAGCATTACTCTCACTCTTATACTACAGCATTACTCTCACTCATTCTCATGCTGTAGCATTAACCTAATTTTAATACTGTAGCATTACTCTCACTCACTCTTATACTACAGCATTACTCTTACTCACTCTCATATTACAGCATTACTCTCAGTCACTATTATACTACAGCACTACTCTCACTCTCATACTACAGCATTACTCTCACTCATTCTCATGCTGTAGCATTACTCTAACTTTAATACTGTAGCATTACTCTTACTAACTCTCATACTATAGCATCACTCACACTCAGGCCTTATCATATATAGACAGTAGGGTGAAGCAATGCACAAGTGAGTGAAAGTCCTCAGATATAATTAATCACAGCCCCCTCTGCCAAACCACCCCCATAGGAACTGCCATCACATAAGTATATTTACTCTGTGTAAAAGAGAAATGTGCCCAAAAAATGCCCTTTCCCTGCTAAGTCTTGTTTGGAGCCAAGTGGGACAAATTGTTAATTTAGATAATTGATCCGTGATTGACTGTAACTCATGTGTTTATTTATGTGGAACCCTAAATACATACAGACACTGGGTTCAATTTATTCTAGAGAGCGCAGAGGCAGAATGAAATCCAAAGAAGGGTCAGACACAATCTCACACACAAATCTGGTTTGTTATCTGCACAATTATCTTTAGTTGCAGTTATTTCTGTGCTATGAATATATTTATATATGAATATTCTGATTAGCTACAGGTTGTTCCTAACTCCGCCCACAAGCTGGTCCCACCCAGAGCAGGACTTATCTTACAGATGTAAATAGAAGGTTGATGGACTTACCTGATGGATCCGATCATAAAGGGCTGAGCGAGCTGAACCACAATGGCGCCACTGCCCAGTTGGTGACAAGTGTAACCGGAATCCCAGTCGTAATTTCTTGTATCCCCGTTCAGCAGGGCGTTTCTGCTTCGGCTCACTCCCTCGATCACGCTGGCGCACTCTGTGATGGTGGCGACGTTCTCTGCGGGAACTTCAAATGATTGGCCAGTGAGTAAACTCAATCCAAAGTCATACACAGGCAAGCACATAGAAATATATATAGTGAAAAAGTACCCCCTATTGCAAATTATAAAGATATTCTAAGTTGCCGAGGAGTTTCATGACCATATAAAAGTACAAAGGCTGAGTGTTTTTATACAGGTCACGGAACTCCGAGGTAACTTCTAATATCCTCATATTTACCTCATCCTCACACCATATTATGATGCTAAAGTATTCAACTATATTGAGGCCAATTTGCCCATTGCCTGTAGAAAAGGCCAGTTATATAGATAATGTAGAGAGAAGCAATACCCTGTTTGTTGACCTTCATCAGAGATACTGAGAATGGAACTAGTGGGGGAGGAATCCTTTTGGTAAGTCATGAGCTCATTAGAAAACATAGGAAACATATTTGGGAAATAAAGGAACAATTCCCTTTGGGTTAAAGAATGTTCTTTATATTGAGTCTCGTTCTCTCCTTTCATGTAGGGCATCTTGTTACCAGAAATCATTGCTTATCTACTGGAATTCTGTTATGGACGCTGGTCCAGCAGAAGGAAGACAGAAAAGGACAGAGATGAATCCCCTGCTGGGAGAGAGAGTGAAGGGCCACAAAGTCCTGCTCAAACCCATGATAACATGGAGGAAGAAGCAGAACTTAGTAGGAGAGGAAGCAAAAAGAGGGAGAGGCCTAGAAGCGCCAAGAAGAAGAAAAAGCAGCGCCACGCTGAGGCTCAAGAAAAGCAAGGCCCAAAGAGCAATGAAACAATGAAGGCAGAAGAGAAGAAGGAATTAAAGCAGCTTTTCCACCAGGTCATCTGCCAATGCTTGGAAGGAGATTTCCGAGGAGAAGACATATGGAGGAGTGGGTGGGAGGAGAAAAACATCTCCCAGATTGCTCAGTGATCCCTATAAGCAAGGATAATAAAGATGAGAAAGCAGCCCTGAGCTTAAGAGCAAAAGTGTGGGGATAACAGGAACAACGTGTAATTCCTACACAAGAGCCGTTCACTAAAGGATACATTTCATTCCTGTGTGAATTTAAATAAAATTGAAGTTTTTCTCCATTTACCTAAGTTCAGGCCATATGAATGCTCTGATGTTGCCACACTTGAGGAGAGTTTGTTGGATACAGCACATAACATCGCTGAATAAGGTTTTCTAGTGAGAAGTTTTTTTTTTAAATGATTTAAAATGGAAAACCCAACAATAATAAATTCCATTAAAAGAGTTACTTGCAACTAGAGGACAGTAAGAAGGATAAGAATATTCACTGGTAAAACTGCCCCTAAGGTTAATGCTACAGGAACACAAGAGGTGGAATTTTGGGAACATAGAAAGAAAAAACAGGAATTCAGATGAGACGTCTCTTTCGGTTTCCTCATTGGGAAGTTCTATGGACAGAAGAGTCGGGAGGGAAATGGATGCGGGTTTCAAGCTGAAACGGAACAGTTAAAATCCCGTGCTGTGCAATTGATTGGCTGGATATTGGGCGGGTACATCTCCCATGCTTCCCAACATATCTATAAATAAACCAGATGCCAAAGGGTCCAATATTTGCAAAGATTCATTTCTGGGGAACAAGTTGCCAAGTGAACAAAGTATTGTGTTTGCAGCACTTGCTCCATTTCTCTGTGCGGCTCCTTCATCTGAATTTCCCTACATCTCTCATGGCCGGGTGATACATTTATTAAAAACACCATCTGGAAGGGACGCGGGTCACTCACCAGCCTGCGTCCTGCATCGTCCACCCAGATTTCAGACTCCATTTGTGTCATTTTGTTTACAAAAATTGTTTTCTACAAACAATCTTCTTCTTCCTCTGCCACCTACCCCTCTCTTCTGCTCTACTGCACTGCTGTGATATGAGGTTCATTAGGAGCAAAACAGGAGTAATGAGGAGCGGGATTTGGGAAAATTTCACAGGAACAAAAAGCATTGTACAAAATCCCCAAATCAATTATTACAGCGAGATCTGGTCGATAGAGCCATTGGGGCAAATTCACTAAAGGGCGAATTATTACCACTATGTTAATTCACTTAAATGCGAAGTTGCGTCCTGGGCGCTGAACGCTGGTGACTTTTCGCTAGCGGTACGTCGGCAGTGCGACCGTTTCAAAATGACGTTATCGATCACTTCTGTTAGTCCTTTTACGCTTAGGCTAATTTGAATAGGGCGGGTACATTAAAGTCTTTATTAGAGATGAATGAAGTAGTCACTTTTTATTAAAAATGTCCAAGGAATCATAATAAAGACAAAAGAGATCCTCTAATGCCCTACACAAGAGCCCACCCTAAAATGAATGTTCCATGACCCTCAGATGTCTGGGGAAAATTTTTAACACACACAAAAGTTTAAAGGAGACCCTTCACCCAAAAAAATTATTCAAAATCCTATTTTATCACATTAGTCAAACAAAATGACCTTTAATTACACTATATAAATTATTTGAATCTTGTTTCCTTCAGTCTGGGAATTCATAATTATAACAAGCAGGCAGGAGCCATTTTGTGGACACTGTTAATAAGACAAGTCTTGTATCATCTCAGAATCTTGTTTGTGCACCAGAATGGGGGACCTGATGTCCATCCCCATGTCCTGGCTACACAATTAAATGAAGAGAATGGGGGAATGTGGGGAGAGCAGTGACATCTGGGAAGTGCTGAATGGAAAGTGAAAGTAACTTTCTGCCCGAGTGGCAGACAATATTTGATTGACAGCTGAGATTTTTAAATGAGCTTACAACAGCTATGAGTGCTTAATAAAAATCAGAAATTGTATTTCATGTTTTATTATACAGATTTTTGTGTCTGGGTGACAGGTCCACTTTAATAGTCAGGACTTTTGCAGAAAATCCCACTTAAAAAAAGGACAAGTTGCCAGCGTTTTTACAACTTTAATACATTTCCGGCAGGCAGCATATGATGTCACTGACATAAGATGTAGCTTCATTTTAGCAGTTTGCCTGGTCTGAGGTGGCGAAGTCAACTCTGGCGTAAGAGGTAACGTTCAGTAAAATTCGCACTTTACTGAATTTGCAGAGTAACGACCGTTCCCCAGAGCAAAAAAATTGTCTGGCTATAGAGTGCGAACGAAGACTAGCGACGGCTCCGTTCACTAACGAATTGTCCTCTACGGCTGTTAGTAAATTGGAGATTATTCTGCGGATGGGATTCCTGGCGAATTGACGCTATTGCTGGCCACTTCCCGCTTTAGTGAATCTGTCCCATAGATGGCAGTACATACTTCACAGACTATTTGTATTGGTTAAAGGACCAGTAACGTCAAAAATTTTTACAACAAAATTCGTTAGAATACAACGAAAAAAAAAACATCAACACAAATTAAAATTTAAAATAGCAAAGCCTTTATTAAGAAATAACTTACAGAAACTCCACTTCCTGTCCTCTTCAGAAACAGCGAAAAGTCGACCATCCATCCTGTAGCGCTCGATTTCTTCTCCTGGCTATTCACTGACAGTGCCCGATCGCCTTCTCCAGCTCTTCTTCATCCTCCTTCATCCAGCAGCAGTAGGAAGGCGATGTCTCCAAACCCCGCTCCTCCGCTCCAGGAATGCAGCCCTGACTGACGACCCACCGACTGTGTGGGTTGTCGGAAAGAAGCAGCGACGCATCTGGATCTGTGGCAGCTTTACCTTGGAGTGCGGTGCTTCCCAGCTGTGCTGCTGCCATTGCTGCTATAGAGGAGCCCTGAGATCGTGGATGGAGCAGACTGTGCGGGTTGTCGGCAAGAAGCAGAGGCGCATCTGGAGCAACAACTCTGGTTCCTCCACATTGGTGAAGCTCTGAGCCGGCAGCGATCACAACTAGAGCAGGGGGCAGCCCGCGGAGCCTTGGATGCGCGACTGATCCTACCCGAAGTGCTGTGCTGGCTCGGGTTTTTCGTGCTCATCAGGGAGTCACGGGAATGGTTTAGCTGGGGGGCACCATGTTCCACACGTCTCCCAGGCTCTACCTACATGGCCATCTGTCCCGGTCTTCCACTGGGAAACATGGAACATGGACTTGCAGCAGATTCCTGGCTCGGTGGAGCAATGCAGCTGTATCTATAGCCGGCTTCTGTCAAACAATGCTCCAGTCTTTCAGCCACTGTACTTCGGGTAGGATCAGTTGCGCATCCAAGGCTCCGTGGGCTGCCCCCTGCTCTAGTTGTGATCGCTGCCGGCTCAGAGCTGCACCAATGCGGAGGAACCGGAGTTGTTGCTCCAGATGCGCCTCTGCTTCTTGCCGACAACCCGCACAGTCTGCTCCATCCACGATCTCAGGGCTCCTCTATAGCAGCAATGGCAGCAGCACAGCTGGGAAGCACCGCACTCCAAGGTAAAGCTGCCACAGATCCAGATGCGTCGCTGCTTCTTTCCGACAACCCTGCTTCTTTTCGGTGGGTCGTCAGTCAGGGCTGCATTCCTGGAGCGGAGGAGCGGGGTTTGGAGACATCGCCTTCCTACTGCTGCTGGATGAAGGAGGATGAAGAAAAGCTGAAGAAGGCGATCGGGCACTGTCAGTGAATAGCCAGGAGAAGAAATCGAGCGCTGCAGGATGGATGGTCGCCTTTTCGCCATTTCTGAAGAGGACAGGAAGTGGAGTTTCTGTAAGTTATTTCTTAATAAAGGCTTTGCTATTTTAAATTTTATTGTGTTTTGATGTTTTTTTTTCGTTGTATTCTAACGAATTTTGTTGTAAAAATTTTTGACGTTACTGGTCCTTTAATTTTCTCCTGTATCCATCCCTGCCCTGGTAAGGGCGTTATCTCACACAAACACTAGCGGCAGGTTTTTCAAGAGCCAGTTAACTAATCTGTATGTATCTGGAGTGTGGGGGAAAACCAAGGAACCTTTGGGAACTCAAACAGACATAGGGAGAACATAAAAACACTACGAGCAGATAGTGGAACTGAAACGAGGGCCCAGCACAGTAACCACTGCCTTGTAAAACATCAAGTATCGCCTATCTGGGTGCTGCAAATTCCTTATACCCCACAATGAGCCAATTTGTAAGGAAGGGAGGGCCATATATGCATTAGCACATTGAGGGGTAACTATGCCCCCCCTCAGGAGTCATCCCCACAGCCTTAAAGGGATAACACTCTTCTCAATTGGGAACACAGGAACAAATAGGATTGGATCTTTCTTACCTATCAACCCATTCTCCAAGGTGAAGCTTTTGTTGGTATACATGCACTCAAAGGCCACCAGGTGGAAAACCTTGTTGACTGTGTTGTGTGTCCCCACAATTCGGATATACCTGAGAGGGTAAGACGATAAAAACAGTGTTCAACCATCGTCTGATGACAAGCAAGCATGGCAAACGCTTCAACGTGTACAGTAGTTCCGCTTGAAACCATTTTTTTAGTAGGATGTAGCAATATTTTCCCAGAATGCCAATAATCGTTAGAATAGAATATGTTATGATAAAAAAGGAGATGTGATTGGACCCTCTTAACAATTCTTCTATTTATTTGAAATACTGAATTACACTGCTAAGTTAAAGGACAAGTGATTGGAATCTATGATAAAGCAATGGCAAGAGCATCTGTGTTTGATTTATATATACTATGTTTGGGAGCAAAGGGTAAGGGTATAAAACCCCAGAGCACACAGCAGGGTAAATACAGTGCCAATTTATTATTAAAAAAAAAAAACCACATGGTAGAATAAATACAGTGCTGATTCCATGCATAATATAATATGTGCAACATAATATGATCCTGTTTATTGTAGGAAATTAATTGGTGTACTTTTGATGTGCACCACACTGAAAATGTGGAAAAGAAAGACAAGCAGAGAACTGGAGGAGGTGGAACAGAAAACCTCAAAACAACGTGGACAATTTCAAGGCTGCAGGTTAATCTCCAAAGATATTAATGTTCCTGTGCCCTCTGAGCCGGGTGAGAGAGCCTTGATAAACTGCTAGACAGATTCAAGAGGACCTTCAAGCCCTTGGTGTTTCAGCCAGAAACATGTTGCAACACTAATAAAGAAAGCAGAATAAAGTACTTATGTTATGCACTCCTCCCTATGCCTTTTTAATTATATACTTGTAATTGTCAAGAGGTGGTGGAAACTGTCTGGAAATGATGAGAAACTTTGACTGATGTTCCTCAAAACCCACATGGAGCAGCCAAAGACTTGATGAAGCCCACCAATTGTCTCCAGTAAATACATTCTGTATCACTCTTAGAATCTCACTGTTAGTGCTTCATGTGCATCTTCAGCTGTGCAAATATCACAAGAGACTTTATCAAAGGTCATTAAGGATCCCAGATGCTAATGACCAATAACATGGCATCTCTGAAGGCTATGTGTCTCTGTGATTGCTAATTAGATGAATGGGACAGATATAACGATCTGCAAGCTCTAACTCATCAGAGCAGTTGTAGCGTCCCACGCTATTCTAATGAAAGTTAGATTTTCCCCCTCAAAGTCGTTGAGAAAACTTAGATAATGCTCATTAAAATCTTGTAACAAGGGCATCGCAAGCAGAAGGTACCGTTACTCTCATAGGAGGGCATTACCAACCAACACAGAACTCTTCCCCAGCTCTAAAGCCCATCAGAGCTCCCCACCAGATGGAAGGTAATTAAAACTTAACGACAAAGTGGCAGGTTTGCAACAAATTGACCCTCTTTGAAGTGCACGAGTGCTGCAGGCGCAGGTAAAGCTTGGCACATCCAATCTACTTTCACGGAGGGAAAAAAATTGCAGAAAATATTCTTGATTAAAGTCAATACTTCATTATTTATAGACAATATGTTTTCGGCTTTCTGATGTCCCCAAACCAATGAAGGAGGTGAGAAATCCATCAGCTGAAATGATAATTGAATAATAATGAAATGGTACTGAATATGGGCACCGTGTTGGTTAAAATGCCCTATGCGCCATGCTTTAAACATTACCCCATTGTGCAGCAGCAAGAAAATCAAAGGTGGGCACTACAGGGCAGAATAAACTGCTGGGGTATCACATGGCACTAGAAACGATGCCAGTAATTTGCAGAATCAGGTAGAACCTTATAGCATATGGAGGATCCGTCTTAAGCAGTTAGAGGCAAGTACATACTCCTGGCAGTCTAAAACTGGAAAGGCAGAAAGGAAAGAGTGAGAAGGGGAACAAAGGATGGATGAAAGGCAGACAAATGGAGGAACAGATGGAGATGGAGAGATCACTAATTATTTAGGAACCCTTTTCTCCCGGTGGGCCCAAGTAATTATCTGCTGGACATTTTTTGTGACACCAGAGGATAAAGTGACTTTCGGAAGGTTGAATAAAAGAACTGACGGTAGGTTCTAACCAGACCTGATCGAGTGAGACTTATGAGTAGAGGGACAGAGAGGTTTATGGTGATGCAGTGCTCATGGATATACCCAAGAGTTCAAAGTGAGCCAAGCATCTTTGCAATTGGATTTTTATTAATTTTAAGAATGATTTAAGTTTGATGTTTTTAAATTGAAACCCTTAGTGCTGTTTGGTTGTTAGGAAAAGAGATAGAGGCAACCAATAGCAGCGATTGGGAATGCAGATTTGTATTGCTAATTGCACTGTTTGTGTTTATATTCACCAGGCCTACTAAAGTGATCTTGCCCTAGCATCACTATTATGTAACTACCTCCAGCATGACCCACGACCCTCCTCTTCTCCTACTTCAGTCATCTGTCCTGACTGTCGACATCTTACCTTACTATCTATCCATTTTGCCCTACTGTCACTATCTTTTTCTAGTGTCTCCATCATGTTTAATGACTCCAGCATGACCTAATATCCCAATCTACTACTTCTATTGCCATCTTGCTCTACTGGTTCCACCATGCCCAAAACTTTCCATCTTGCTTGATGATATACTTGATATAGAACCTCCATCTTCTCCAACGTTTGCCATCTTGCACTGCTGTCACCATTATATTCTGGTACCTCTTGCCCTACTGTCTCTATCCATCTTGCCTGATTGTCACTATTAGTTTCGACTGCCTCTATCTTGCCCTACTTTCTACAGCATAACCTACTATCCACATCTTCTCCTACTCTTGCCACCTTGCTCTACTGGTATTAACACGCCCAAAACTTTCTCTCTTTCTCAATGATATACTTGATATAGAACCTCCATCTTCTCCTACTTTTGCCATCTTGCGCTGCTGCTACCTTTATATTCCGGAACATCTATGTTGTCCTAGTGCTCCATCTTGTCCTACTTTAACTATTTTGATCAACTTCTGCTAACTGGTCGAACTGTCTTTTATCTTGCAATACTGTGGCCATTTTACGAGCTTGATATGCAGTGTCCAACCTAATACTGCTTCTCTGCAGATCCCATGAGATGTGGGGTCCTGGTCAGTTGCCCTTTTTTGGATTCACCTCAGCCCAACTCCGATCTCAGAGGCTTTCACCACTGACTGGAATTTATAGTACATTTGCTATGAGTTTGCACTGCAGAGAGCAAGCAAGTTCTGTAATGAGACAAAGCAGGGAAATCAGATGGGTTGGAGCCGGGAATATAAGGCTTGAAGTTGGAGGAGCAGGCTTGGCATGCCCGAGTGCTATTGCCTGAATAAGTAGCTGTGATGCTGGAGAATTGCTGGTCCCCTGGGGATAGACATCTTTATGAGGGCCAGATGGCAAGTGACATTTGTTAGTGAATCAATTTTTTTTTGTATCTTTTTTATTGGAAGTTGTATAAAGGCAGCTTGGAAAGATCCTCTGCACAAGGACATGATGCTACTAACCTTGCCTTGTCTTTCACCCACACACACAACTCTATCAGCCTCTGGAACAACTACAGGAGTCATTCATTCCATGCTAAAAAGAGCAGATTGGCTGTGGGGGCAGGATAATGTTTCTGGTATTATATATCTGTATAAATAGGCCCGTGCAATAAACTCTCTGCGGCTTTCACAATGTTATTTCACAAAGTGATGAGTGATACCGTGGGATTCTCTGTGTTGACAGATACAGTAGATTGTTTCAAGGAAGGGATGGATGCCTTTTTTTAAAAAGTGAAAGACCAAGGGGATTAATATTGTAGATCCAGGAACTGCTGCAGTGTTTATTTACAGAGTATGAGGCAGGAGGGTTCCGAAAGGCATCCCAGGGGCATCATTGCTGCAGAAGGTCCTTATGCTGCACATGCTGGTGGCAATGTGAGTGTGGGATAGAATAGACATATACAAATCCAATGACTAAGATACAATGATCCCAGTTTAATGATGCAGTGTGCATGGGAAGGAGTTTTCACATAGGTAGCTGCTATGTTTAAAGGGCATGTAAACTCTGAAATAGAATAAGGCTAGAAATGCTGTATTTTGTATACTAAATATAAACATGAACTTACTGCACCACAAGCCTAATCAAACAAATAATTTATGCTTTCAGAGTTGGCCACAGGGGGTCACCATCTTGTAACTTTGTTATACATCTTTGCAAGACCAAGACTGTGCACATGCTCAGTGTGGTCTGGGCTGCTTAGGGATCGTCGTAAACAAAGCTGCTTGAGTTCTGCATGGCTGGGAAGTAAGGCGGAGGCTCCCCCTGCTGTTCATAAGTATGATTGTTTCCCTGCAGAGCAGTTAGGGACCATCTGACAATTCCTATCCACAGCAGTATATGAAGGGAGAATTCACTGCTTACAGTCAGGTTTCTTATAAAAACGGTACACATTTTTAGGTTTCTTTTTCATTAAAGAAAGTAAAAATAGGATATAATTTTTTTGACTTTACATGCCCTTTAAGTCCTACAGTTTTGGAGATACAGCCCTGCAATTCATTGACTGTTTAGAGCTACATTGCCACCTAGTGTCCCTGACGAGAAAACATTCCCATGGTCACAAAGTCATGAGCAGCAGTAACTGAGTAGCACCAACTATTCTGGCAGAATTAGACTGTGTCACCCCCATGAAGTACAACTGACCAACTGCAACTCTTCTCTGTGCATTAAAGCTGCAGATATCAATGAAAGCATTAGAGATAATGTGTATTTGGGTAGGGGTTGTGATGCCCTGCTCCCAAATATCAGCTTTGTGAATCTCCTGCATTAGCACATTTATATAAATAGCCAGCGCTCACCAGAGGATAATAAATGTGAGAATGCATCCGACTTGGCAGCTTCTTTCTGTGTCATCCCCATTTGTGCTGTCACAGGGGGTTATGATGCACCTTTCAGTGTTGTGCTGGTTCCTCCGGGCTCACATTGACTTTACATAACATTCAGGCGCTAAGAAGCAAATCCCAGTCCGGCAGGATGTATTTTGGGAGAAGGCGACTGGATGATGCCACAATGTGCTGAGTGCTCATGATGAGTGGGGAAGTCAATTATTCATTAGAGCCATAGCCAGGGGTCGTGAAGTCTGAGGCACCTCAGAGGGAAGCAGCAGAGAGAAACGAAAGGGGAGATGTGCTACTTGGCACCTTTAATGACACTCGTCTGCCGCAGGGAGCCCTGGATAAACAATTTCTGCTTCATTTCCCATACTCATGGCACCAAGCAAGCAGCACTCTATCAATATATATACACACACAAACTTGTGAACCATTTAACATTTTCTATATTTTTATATAAATGTGACCTAAAACATCATCATCAAACAAGTCCTAAAAGAAAGCCTAGTTAAAGGAGTGGGTCACCTTTAAATGAACTTTTAGTATGTTATAGAACAACCAATTCTAAGCAACTTCTTAATTGGTCTTCATTATTTATTCTTCATGGTTTTTTAAATTTTTTCTTCTCACTCTTTTCCAGCTTTCAAATGGGGGTCACTGACCCTATCTAATAACAAATGCTCTGTAAATCTACAAATGTATTCATTTTGCTATTGTTGTCATTCATCTTTCTATTCAGGCCCTCTACTATACACATTCCAGCTTCTTATTCAAATCAATGCATGGTTGCTAGGGTAATTTCAACTGTAGCAACCAGATTGCTGAAATTGCAAACTGGAGAGCTGCTGAACAAAAAGCTAAATAACTGCGTGTGGCAAAAGTAAATGAATCCGTAGGATTATCATATCATTTGAAGATGAAATCAAAGTCTGGTGTTCCACCAACATCCAAGAGCTGAAGCTGTTCTGTATGGAATGGGCTACAAATCCTCAATACTTTGTTGCAGTTATTGCTGCACAAGGGGATAACACCAAATACTGAGCAAAAGTGAATAAGGATTCACTTACTCTCGTCACACGCAAATATTATTGTTATTGGATCATTTTTTCAATACACATAGTCAAATACAATCATTTGTGTTTCATTTGTAACTAGGGTTTCTTCATCTACTTGATTGAAAATCGGATTATGTTTTAAGTCACATTCATACAAAAATATAGAACATTTTAAAGGGTTCCCCAACTTCAAGCACCACTGTATAAATATTCTGCTTCTGTGGGTTAGATCAGCACCCCTGGAACTATAGCAGGGTGACTGTTACCCCAATGTTTCTATATATCTGTAACCTTGTTATGAGCTAAGGGGGCCCAGTCTGAAGGTCAGTTAGGGGGAGATTTGGGGTGAGTGCTTATTTGTGCCCTGGGTACCCCTGGAACTATAGCAGGGTGACTGTTACCCCAATGTTTATATATATCTGTAACCTTGTTATGAGCTAAGGGGGCCCAGTCTGAAGGTCAGTTAGGGGGAGATTTGGGGTGAGTGCTTATTTGTGCCCTGGGTACCCCTGGAACTATAGCAGGGTGACTGTTACCCCAATGTTTCTATATATCTGTAACCTTGTTATGAGCTAAGGGGGCCCAGTCTGAAGGTCAGTTAGGGGGAGATTTGGGGTGAGTGCTTATTTGTACCCTGGGTACCCCTGGAACTATAGCAGGGTGACTGTTACCCCAATGTTTCTATATATCTGTAACCTTGTTATGAGCTAAGGGGGCCCAGTCTGAAGGTCAGTTAGGGGGAGATTTGGGGTGAGTGCTTATTTGTGCCCTGGGTACCCCTGGAACTATAGCAGGGTGACTGTTACCCCAATGTTTATATATATCTGTAACCTTGTTATGAGCTAAGGGGGCCCAGTCTGAAGGTCAGTTAGGGGGAGATTTGGGGTGAGTGTTTATTTGTGCCCTGGGTACCCCTGGAACTATATCAGGGTGACTGTTACCCCAATGTTTCTATATATCTGTAACCTTGTTATGAGCTAAGGGGGCCCAGTCTGAAGGTCAGTTAGGGGGAGATTTGGGGTGAGTGTTTATTTGTGCCCTGGGTACCCCTGGAACTATAGCAGGGTGACTGTTACCCCAATGTTTCTATATATCTCTAACCTTATGAGCTAAGGGGGCCCAGTCTGAAGGTCAGTTAGGGGGAGATTTGGGGTGAGTGCTTATTTGTACCCTGGGTACCCCTGGAACTATATCAGGGTGACGGTTACCCCAATGTTTCTATATATCTGTAACCTTGTTATGAGCTAAGGGGCCCAGTCTGAAGGTCAGTTAGGGGGAGATTTGGGGTGAGTGCTTATTTGTGCCCTGGGTACCCCTGGAACTATAGCAGGGTGACTGTTACCCCAATGTTTCTATATATCTGTAACCTTGTTATGAGCTAAGGGGGTTTGGCCTGAAGTCAAGTTAGGGAGATTTGGGGTGAGTGCTTATTACTATGATCTATATAGAGCAGACATACTGTATATTGCAGCACTTTCTTGATATTATACACATCATTCACACTAATCCGCGCCCAGTGGATCTTACACATTATCTCTTCTGAAGACCAAATGCCTGTAGTAGAGGTCAGATTCTCTGGCCGGGGATCCGCACTAGACTGGAAAGATAAAGCCCCTATGATTGGTGCAGTAGTTACGCATTTGTGTGGAAGTTGAAGGGGAGCTGTGAGAGAAGCCTCTGGTTTCTATTCAATTCTATGGAAGTGTGAAATGGCTTTGGAGCTCTTGTAAGTACAAAGCGAGTCGGACAGCTTCCCCTTGCTGGAGAGATTTAAGAACCCCCTCGGTACCGGCTCGCTCCATGCTCATCCTCCCTCTCATAAACAGAAACGACGGCTCAGATCTGAGGGTTGAAGACATCAAACGAAGCAGCTTCTCAAACAAATCGAGTGATTGTCTCTTACATACGACTTTAGGATAGTGGCCTCCCGCCGAGAAATCTCCATGTTGTTCTGGGCCAATCCTCCCAAACTCAACAATTAAATTTGGTAAAGACTTTCCATCTGACAGCGACCGTGCTCCTAACGAATGGAACTGGGCTCTGGGATTTCACTGGATTCTCTCTATGCAAATATTCAATACAAAAATCATCTTCTGAAATATGTAAATAATGTGTGGGAGTTGTGAGGATTCCATGGAGCAGCAGTGCAGCAAGGGAAAGATGCTGCTTTGAGTCAGAAGCAGCAGTGCAGGAAGGGACAGTGTCAGTCCAGAGTAGCAAAGCAGGAAGGGATAGATGCTTTCATTCAAGAGCAGCAGTGCAGAAAGGGACAGATTCAGTCAGGAGCAGCAGTGCAGCAAGGGAAAGATGCTGCTTTGAGTCAGAAGCAGCAGTGCAGGGAGGGAGCAGTTTCAGTCCAGAGTAGCAAAGCAGGAAGGGATAGATGCTTTCATTCAAGAGCAGCAGTGCAGAGAGGGACAGATTCAGTCAGGAGCAGCAGTGCAGCAAGGGAAAGATGCTGCTGTGAGTCAGAAGCAGCAGTGCAGAAAGGGACAGTTTCAGTTAGGAGCAGCAGTGCAGCAAGGGAAAGATGCTGCTGTGAGTCAGAAGCAGCAGTGCAGAAAGGGACAGTTTTAGTCAGGAGCAGCAGTGCAGGAAGGGGCACACTCCAGTTTCAGTCTGAAGCAACAGTGCAGGAAGGGACAGTTTCAGTCAAGAGCAGCAGTGCAGAAAAGGACAGAATCAGTCAAGAGCAGCAGTGCAGAAAGGGAGTTTCAGTCAAGAGCAGCAGTGCAGAAAGGGACAGTTTCGGCCAGGAGCAGCAGTGCAGGATGGGGCAGGATCCAGTTTCAGTCTGAAGCAGCAGGGCAGGAATAGACCGTTTCAGTCAGGAACAGCAGTGCAAGAAGGGATAGAAGCTGCATTTAGTCAGGAGCAGCATTGCAAAAAAAGGGACAGGTGCCACCTTCAGTCAGGAGCAGAAGCAGTGCAAGAAAAGACAGGAGCTGCTTTCAGTCAGGAACAGCAGTGTAGGAAGAGACCATTTCATTCGGGAGCAGCAGTGCAGGAAGGGACAAAAACAGCTTTCAGTCAGGTAATGAGAATGGCATTTTCTGACATTTAGTAAAATGTTATTTTTGGTTTTAAATCCCCTTTAATCATCTGTTGCTCAACCTTTGTGTTACAGCTGTAAGTGGCAGTGACTCATTTGTGTGCAGATATTAATTAGTAGTGAGTATGGGAAGGTGAATAAGTAGAGAAGTTCAAGAAGAGTAAAAGTCAGCAAATTAACCAAGAGAGCTAAGAAATGTTCCTGCAGATCCTCCTGCACCAATATGGCCGCTAACGAGAGGAACATCTTATTGCTGAATTTTTATTTTCCCCGCAGGCTTCCTGGCCCACTGTCCCTTTAATTAATATGGGAAACTTGCAAAGCGGCAAAGTGGACAATTATCAAGCGGCTGCGGGTAGAGAGGCTGGTAATGAAGGAAGGGCAGCGCCAAATAACTCGGGTAATTGGCTTTTTAGAGTCCGACCAGTCAGCGCCAGGGATATAAGTCACAATAACTGTCCCCTGGCACCAGCAAAACCAAATGCAGTAATGGGACAACTAAAGCTCAGCAAAGAATCAGGCATTATGTTATATGGTTTCTGTACCAGCCCAGGGCCACCCCTTTAGAAGATCTGTGCCAGGGAAGATGCCCCAGTAGCTCCCCATCTTCTTTTCTGCTGATTCACTGCACATGCTCTGTGCTGCTGTCACTTACTGAGCTTAGGGAGCCACTCACAATATACTAGTATATAACAGTCACAATACAAGGCTGACATTAGATGGCAGCATAGAAACCAGTGCAGTCTGCATGAGAATCGATTCATAATCAGCCCTGTAGCATCGGCTTCTATGAATCTCACTTTCTGCTTGATGATTTTCCCGACCTCTAAGCTCAGCTTCTCCCCAGCAGCCCAAAGCCCACTGAGCATGTGCAGTGCCACTGACACAGAAAATGTGCTTAATGAACTTCAAAAAGGGGAGCTGCTAGAGGCAACTTTGAAGGCCTGGACCATTACTGTTATGGTGGAACCTCGGGGCCGGTACTGTAAGTACAGTATGTAAAATACAGCATGCCTTAGTTCTCCTTTAAGTCAACCCAACGTCCAATTGATAAACCATCCTCTGTCCATGATACAGAGGCAGGGCCGCCATCAGGGGGGACAGGGGGTACAAGTGTCCCGGGCCCCCCTTTGACAACAACAAAGACGTGCGGTCCCAAACAGTCGAAATGCAGATGTGCCGAAATACGGAAGTCCTGAAGCGGCGAAAAGACCTGAAGCCACGAAAGGAGGCGAAGTTGAAGTCCTGAAGCCATGAGTTCAGTTCTTCTGAACACCAATTTGTTTTTTTTTTTTAATCCGCTGGCCACCAATGTATTATTTTAATAATCTATAGGCCCCTGCCACCAATGTTTTTTTTAAATATTCTTTGGGGCACCAGTTATTTTTTTTAACTTGTAGGGGGGCCCTGACCACCATTTTTTTAAAAAAACTTTTAAGGGGGGCCCTGGCACACAGTTTTTTTTTTAATTTATAAAGGGGCCCCTGACCATCAATAGCTTTTTATAACTTGTGTGTGTGTGTGGGGGGGGGGGAGGTTACTTTTTTTAGCGATGATGTCTGTGTTGCCTTTTAACTGTTGTGTGGAGTTGGTGGGATCTGGGGTGGGGCTCGGGGGCCCTCTGAAAATGTTGTTGTACGGGGCCCCGTGATTTCTAATGGCAGCCCTGTACAGAGGCATTGGTTGGAATTATCTGCTCAACATAATAACTATGAGATGGGAGTAGAAGGACCCTCAACTCAATCCGAATAAATCTATATGGGATGAACTGTAACCTCTACTATGAGCCTGATCCCCAGCATCGCTGCCCAACTTCATTAATGCTCTTGTGCTCCAGCAACAATGTACCAACATCTAGTGGGAACCACAACCTTCCCAGAAGATTAGGGGCTGTTATAGCAGCAAAGGTATCGGCAACTGCATTTTAGGAACCTATTATCCTGAAATCTCTGAATTGCCGAAGGGCTGTCTCCCATAGACTCCATTTTATCCAAATAATGCAAATTGTTTTTAAATTATTTCCTTTTTCTGTGTAATAATAAAACAGCAGCTTGTACTTGATCCCAACTAAAGGTGGCCATAGACGAAAAGATCCGCTCGTTTGGCGACATCGCCAAATGAGCCAATCTTTCCTCGATATGCCACTAACGTGCTTTGGCTATATCGGGGTAATCTGAATGTTCGGCCCTATGGTCGAATGATCAGATTACAATGGGCTCCGGTGGGATCGGTCGGGACAAAATCAAACCTGTCCTATCGACCAAACAACCCGATCTCTGCTGACGAAAAATGTCGGGACTCTCCACACACAGTCTGAAAATCGTACGAATCCTCGATTCGTACGATAGGTTCTTTGCGTCTATGGCCACCTTAACATATAATAATCCTTATTGGAGGCAGAACCAGCCTATTGGGTTAATTTAATGTTTATATGATTTTCTAACATACCAAATTTATGAAGATCCAAATTATGGAAAGATCCATTATCCAGAAAACCCCAGGTCCCGAGCATTCTGTATAAAAGTTCCCATATGTGTGTGTATGTACAGACACTGAATATTTTCTAGAGTCTCCAACTCTAACTGAACAATGAGAAAATCCCCCTCTAAATCATTAACGGACACGCGGGGGGGCAAAAAACCTAATTAAGTCCGAATATGAGTGGAAAGCTTCCCCTGCAGCATTATTAATCCGTTTTCAATCCCATTAAAGATGTAAGTGGCAGAGAAGGTTGGAGATTGTTATTTGTTTGCGGCGGCAGAGACTAACGAAGACGCACACGTCCTGCAAATCAAGCAAACGAGGGAGACTTTAATGGAGATTAAGCACCGGCACTGGACAAACTGTTTAACACTAAGAGAAATCCAATAAATGATGAAGAATGGCTGTGGGCCCTGCTCATTATGGAGAGGTGCAGATATATGAGCGGCACCGGGTAATTATTGGGTTTAGCAATTTAGCGCATAGGCCTGTGTCACTATCAAACTCATAACTAGCAGTCAAGTCCGTTAGTTTAACACATCTCTGCTTCCAGCTTTTCCACTTCTGATTCCACATTCCTGGAATTTGCTCCTTCTAGATTGTGGCTTCATTAACTGATGCTGGACATTAAAGGGCAATATATATACGTTGTATAACGCATGTCTTTGGTAAGATCCTCAGATTTCCGGTTTCTTTTTGCTTACTTGCATCTCCTACTACCATATCCCACATGGTCCCCCACCACGTTGTTCCGGTTTGGTTTGGCTCAGCTACGCGATCGTCTAGGAAAAGGGGGCACGAAAGCTTCGGAGCTGTGGGGTGCAACCCAGCAGGAGATTGGAGGTGAAAAATACATATATACCATCCAATATACAATCATGAGGGATATAAATGAACTGGAGAGAGTGCAGAGACTAAGTGCAACTAAACTGGTTAGAGCAGGGGTGTCCAAACTTTTGGCTTCCCTGGGCCACATTGGAAGAAGAAAAATGTTCTGGGGCCACACTCGAAATACACACAAACACTAACGCTAGCTTTTGATTTATATTATTGTAAAAGTAAAAGAAAAGAGAGTATCATAAACCTAGTGACATTGTGTTTGAGAAACATATGTATCAATATCTAGTTGAATGGAAGTAGTGAATTCTCAAGGTGCTCATCAGATAATTTGGTTCTAATTTTACTGTTAGGGGCAGATTTATCAAAGGTCGAGGTGAATTTTACGAATGAAAAAAAAAATCGAATTTCGAGCTATTTTTGTGTACCTCGACTAGGGAATAGTCCAAATTCGATTTGAATTTGAAAAAAATGTACTGTCTCTTTAAAACTTCGACTTCGACCCTTCGCCATCTAAAACCTGCCGAATTGCTGTTTTAGCCTACGGGGGGACCTCCTAGAACCCACTTGGAGTCAATTGGTGGACTTTGAAAAATGTAAGTTTTTTTGGGGAAAACTTCGAATCGAATTCGATCGAATGAGCTATTAATTTTATTCATACGATTCGAATCCGGCCAAATACGGACCTGTTAGATCGAAAACGGACCTATTCGGCCAAAAAAAACACGACTTTACGGTTGGTCTTTTTGAATTTCAAGTGTGTTCATTCTGGAAAAAAGTTGCTCACAAATGTAGGCGCTGCATATATCCCTAGCATAGCGGGTGATGCTGCTGAAGAATGCTTACCTGCCTTTGTAAGTAACCGAACGCTCACGTGTTAACCGCTTTTCCTGCTCTAGGAAGCCACACACCCCACGTAAAATTGAAACCACACAAGCACACAATTAGCGACCGTTTACATACGCTCTTTGTGCGTGACATTGCAACATGACGTTTCCTGGATTGGTGGAAGTTCAAGCTGGCCCGCATTCATATCCATCCTGGGCCGCGGGTTGCACACCCTTGGGTTAGAGGGATGGAAGACTTAAATTATGAGGGGAGACTGCCAATGTTGGGGTTGTTTTCTCTGGAAAAAAGACTCTTGAGAGTGGACATGATTAGACTTTACAAGTACATTAGAGGACGTTATAAACAAATAGCAGGGGACCTTTTTACTAGGGATGCACCGAATCCAGGATTCGGTTCCAGATTCAGCCTTTCAGCAGGAATCAGATTCAGCCGAATCCTTTTGCACGGCCGAACCGAATCCTAATTTGCATATGCAAATTAGGGGTGGAGAGGGAACTCACATTGTTATAAGATATATTGGATCTAACTGTCAATTATTATGTGACACCCAACTGTTGCATGAAGACAGAATGAAGAGAAACAGATGCTGAGAGAGGAATAGTGAAGATATATATTTGATTATTTCAGAAACGGTACAGAATATTTAATTGGTTGTATTTAGAACGTTTCTTATTTCAGTATGATGAAGCTTGTGTTCAATTTTAATTTTCACGATAGTTCCCCTTTAACATTTATTTTATCATTCTGCAGCTGTTCCAGGGGGCATTAGTCCTTCCGTGTGTGGATCGATACGAAGGGGAACTGTGAGAAATGTTGGAGGCACAACATCTGGACACATTATTGGAAACTGGGCCATGACATCACGTCTGGAGTGAAAATGTAAAAACAAAAGCCCCTTTTCATACCCCAAAAACTCCCCAAGCTGGTTCTGCGTTACAGTCTCTGCTAAGGCTTGTATTCAAGTTTTCTACCTGGTTTGACCCATTGCCTGTTTTGCCTATGCCTCTTGTTTGTACCGCGCTACTGCAATCCTATTGGGAGTACAACATATAAACAGCTGCAGGGCAGTGATGGAAAGGGGGAACGAGAAGTTATAGGACTAGGAACCTGCTGCTTGTGGTTTTCCAGCTGCAACTCCCAGCAGCCCCTCCAGCTATCAGGGGTGTGATCAGCCTTATGTGATAAAAAACCAAAAATATGAATCATGTGACATAGACAGGAAATACAAGAGTCCTCTGCACTCAACCCATTATCAATATATTTAAGACAGAGACATTTTGTGCTACTGCTACTGAAAAATGCCTTACCCTTTAAACAACACAGGGATTGTTTGTCCATATATTGCAATATATTGAAGCTGAACAACTACGTCACAGTCATCCCATATCTGGCCAGTCCATGTCTCTGTCTTAAATATATTGATAATGGGTTGAGTGCAGAGGACTCTTGTATTTGTCTATATGTATTTTGTGATCACAGCCTCATTGCACCCCCGCCTAATGGTTTTAAAAATTAGTGGTGAGCACAACTTTTCCTTGTTTGTTATAGACCGGAAACTAATGAGTAACCCAGAAGCAAGACCCCCTGCAATGATTTTGGGGTACACAAGTCTACAGTGATTCATACAATCTGCATGATGGTTAGTGTGTGCCCACAACTGTGCAACCCTACAATTCCAGCCAATCAAATCTAACAGATAACTGGAGAAAGGGGAACCATGTCTGACCAATAACCATATTGTGGGGGAGCCATGGGGTAAAACATTATTATCGTACTGGCACTGGCCCAGTACTGAAGAACTTCTATGGTTTATTACTGAGCTAGTTCTCACTTGTGTCAATTCTGATTAGGGATGCACTGAATCTAGAGTCCTGCAGCGGGTCAGGTTATCCGCAAAAACCTGTGGTTTGTCGGTAGAAGTTTTGGGAGCGGGTATAGACGCAGGTTGGCGGTTCTCCGGATTTGTGGGTCGCAGGTCGGTCGCGGGTCTTCTCATCTTGCCTACTTCCAATGACGCCACTTCCGGTTTACAGTGACAGCGCTTCCTGTTTTACTCCTTTTTTTCTGATCAGACCAACTTCCAATGATGTCATTTCCAGTTTACAATGACAGCACTTCCTGTTTATTGATGGACATCGGGTCGCGGATCAGGTTGCGGATAAAGTACTTGCGGGTCGGGTAGCGAGTCCAAGCAGATAAGTATGTGAGTTGAGGGTCGGGTTCGGGTTTAACAAATTGGTTCCGCACAGGACTCTTAACTGAATCCACTATTTTGGATTCGGCCAAACCCCCGAATCCTTCATGAAAGATTCTGCCGAACCTACTGGGAAGTGGAAAACATTTTTTACTTCCTTGTTTTGTTACAAAAAGTTACTAAATGTGATTGGCATGAAAAGAAGAGATCCTATTACTGCTCCCAATCTGCAAGGCAAATCCAATCAATCAAAACATCTGTTCCCCTATCTGCTACAATGCGACTCCTGGTGCCAATGCAGAGAGAGTGCTGTTCTGCCATTAGAGAGAGAGAGAGTGTGTGAGAGAGAGAGTGTGAGAGAGTGTGAGAGTGTGTGAGAGTGTGAGAGAGTGTGAGAGAGTGTGAGAGAGTGTGAGAGAGTGTGAGAGAGTGTGAGAGAGTGTGAGAGAGTGTGAGAGAGTGTGAGAGAGTGTGAGAGAGTGTGAGAGAGTGTGAGAGAGTGTGAGAGTGTGTGAGAGAGTGTGAGAGAGTGTGAGAGTGTGTGTGTGTGTGTGTGTGTGTGTGTGCGTGCGTGCGTGTGTGATGAATATTATATAGGGCAGGGCAGTTCCATGGGGAGAATTGAGTCAATTTCCAATCACTGCAGTGAACTATATAGAAACTTTTACATTTCCTCTCAGTCATCCAATAAGGAGCATCACTGAGGGAAGCTCCACTCAAGGGGCAGTTCTGCAGTTAATAAATCGACAGATTACAGGCCACATGACAGATGAGAGGTATATGATCTCCTGTGCTGTTGGTGGGGCCTCGGGGGACACAGGTGAATCCTGACAGTTGGAAATAAATGCCCACGGGTCCTCTGTGTGCCCTGCATCCAATTACTGCTGCTTCTTCCAATGCTTTGTGAGACAGAGAGAGGGTTAAAACAAAGAACTGCAATTTCATAGACACAGAGGGGCTGCAGCCATTAGAGGAACTAGAGCGACACCAAGTGGTTTCTTCTGCAGTCACTTATTTACAGGAGCAGTCGTTTATTTCCAGGAGCAGTCGCTTATTTCCAGGAGCAGTCGCTTATTTCCAGGAGCAGTCGCTTATTTCCAGGGACAAACTGGTCTTAATGGGAGTCAAATCCAACAGATCTGAGCTCAGAAACCTCATGAAAGAGGATCTATTGCGAATATGAAAAATTTAATATAGTAAGCTTTATCACACTGAAATAAGACAATTCAATTCAATTCAAAATTCTGTACCATTTAAATAATATCAAGTCACTCTTCAGTATCTCACTCTCCACAACCTGTCACTCTTCATGCGGAGGTCTGGGTCAGATTTTGATTGACAGGGTGCCCGCAAAAAAAGCAGGCACCTTGCAGAATGAGGGGAAGATTTTCAGGTGCGGGAATACACAGTCACGGGCCGGGTTGCGGGTCTCATCTAAATTTCTTAATATATATTGTCTATATTTTACTCCTTTTAAAGTTTTACAAAACTTGTTTCTGTCCCCGCCCACTTTTGATTAAGTTTTTGCAGCACCATAACTTTCTGTTTGATGGTGGATAAGGCAGTCGCGGGTCCGGTCCGGGTCTTAGAAATTGGTTCCGCGCAGGACTGGTATACGTATTTTAGGGGGCCTCCCTTTCTTAGCAGAATAACTCAACTAACTCCAGCACAAACAAAAGGTAACAAAATAACAGACTGGTAAACACCCTGCACGAATAGGAACAGGATTTCTATCAGAGCTGGTTATGTTTAAAGACTGAGCACCTAGATTAAGGGTGCAACTCCCCCAAATGATGCATTAGACCTGGCAATCAAAAACTGACTCCACCTACTGAATGAAGACAGAATGAAAAGAGACAGGTTTCTCAGAAGGGGAGATTGAAGAGTAACTTGATTATTTCATAAATGGTACAGAATGTTTAATTGATTATATTTAGAAAGTTTCTTATTTCAGCAAGATGAAGCTTGTATTAAATGTTTGCTATAGATCCCCTTTAAGTAGAATAAAGCTGCACTAAATATGTAGAGGTGTCCTGTCTGCCATTACATTATCTCTTCCAACCTGATGATCAGCACAGTAGTGATGTGTAGGCCGGCCTGAAACCGGCGGGACTTGTAGGTTCGGGCAGACTCCTGCACCAAATCTTTAGTGTCGAGGGTGGGTCTGGGTCAAGCTCTTCTCCTGCTCTCCCCACCCACGACCCAGCACTTCCGGCGCCTAAATTTATAGACACAAGCCCCCCTCTGCTCCTTTTGTGGCGTCACTGTAGGGCAGGTTGGGCGCGGGTCTATAAATAGGGGGGGCAAAAGCGGGCCGGATGTGGATTAGGAGGGGGCGGGTTAGGGTCGGGAGAATTTCTCTACAGGCACAGAGAGGCCAGCGGCACAAACATCTGTATGATAGGAATGTATCTAGTAGGGATGCACCGAATCCAGGATTCGGTTCAGGATTCGGCCTTTTTCAGCAGGATTCGGCCGAATCCTTCTGCCCAGCTGAACCGAATCCGAATCCTAATTTGCATATGCAAATTAGGGGCGGGAGGGAAATTGCATGACTTTTTGTCAGAAAACAAGGAAGTAAAAAATGTTTTCCCCTTCCCACCCCTAATTTGCATATGCAAATTAGGGTTAGGATTCGGTTCGGTATTCGGCCGAATCTTTCACGAATGATTCGGGGGTTCGGCCGAATCCAAAAAAGTGGATTCGGTGCATCCCTAGTATCTAGTGACATAGAGCAAAACATTTACATTTGTATTACTGATATAATGTAGCATGTGTCAGCTCTCCTCCAATTCCCATAATAGCATGCATGCTCCTTGCACAGGTCTGTGTCTTCTGCTACTTGTTTTCAATAGTCACAACCAGCAGTGCAAAGAATAGCAAAGGGCTGATATAGTCTAAATCAGTCAGAATCAAGAGAATGTTTATCTGCGGGTGAAGAAACAATATACCACAAACTGGCACAGTATCAGGCATGGTAGAACCGGCCCCTGCATCATATTCAGCTCTCCATTTGTATATGGGTTTCAGTATCAGTCTGTAGCCCAAGCCTAAAGCTGGCCATAGATGTTGAGATTTTTAAAAGATCCAATCGTCATTGTGAGACCACGATTATCTTGGAACGATCGTACGAATTGTCCATCAATTAAAAAGACCAATTTGCCAGGAAAACAAAGGGGAGCTGCCTGCTTGGCCCTACAAACATAGACAGATTGCACTGGGACCGACAAAGATTTTTTAACCTGGCCAATCAATTTCCTGACAGATGTCGGCCGAAAAATGTTCGATCGTTCGAATCCCACTAACCGCACAATAATTTCGAAAGGATTGGTCGGACTTCGCTAAAATCGGTCGTTCGGCAAGAGAAATCTTTGCGTCTATGGGGACCTTTAAGGAAAGATGCTGAACAGAGGAGTGCTTTATAGAGCACCACCTAATGGAGGACTAGCAGAATACACGAAGGCAGAAGACTGAGCTGAAAACAACACCTAATACTACAATCAATACAAGAACTACCTGGAATTCTAAGTAAGATAAAATCAACAATCAACACAATATAAAGAAACAAACAAGCAGTTCAGGTCAAATCATCACAAAAAGTGTTGCGTATGCACTTGTTTATATTGTGAGCAGCACCACCTAGTGGCACAACCACAGAATCACTTGTTATATTTCATCATTGCTAATTTAATGTGCACCCCCATGATTCCATGTCATATACAGTAGTAATGTTATTCCTACTGCACAATATAAACAAGGGACATCATTATCTCTGACAATAACTCTTTGGACCTTGAAACTGCTCCAGACTTTATCTGGATCCCCAGAGGAAAAGACTGGCACAACTGGAGCACAAAGTTTCAGTTACTGGTTCCGTATTTTCCTTTATCCCACACGATTTAGTATTTAAATAGGGATGTACTGTCTGTGCAATACCCTATGATTTTAAGAACAAAAGATCATTCTTATGTGAGATTATGTGTAATTCCCCATAAAAACTTGTATCCATTCTCTTCTTAGTCCAGTTGTGCTGCCTGAGTTCTTTTTCTAAGCGAGTAGTTGCTCTTTATGCATCTTAGGGCCTGTAAACTTGACAAATAAGGCCTTATTTATAAAAACTGTTTATTTGTCAGTGTCCCACTAGGCACCCAGATGCACCCTACAGCACCAGCCCAGAAGCACCTTTCATACCTGCAGACTCGAGCTGGAAAATAAAGCTTCTGCCACGACCTGCACAGAACCTGCGAGTGATCAATGACTCGAATCCAGTCCAATTCATCCATTGACACCTCAATGTAGTATGAGTAAGATCTATAGGCAGGAACAAGAGAGTAGCACCATGAGTGAAAGTGACTCCAGCAACAGCCAGAGAGGCCTTTATTAATGTGATCTGGAATCTTTTCCTCTCAGTATCATATACATATAATCATACAAAAAGAATATTGGCTACAGCACCTAATGTTAAATATATAATGTAGCATGATAGAGACCAAAAAGAGGTAGAACATTAAACTCAAAAAATATATCTATTTTTTAAAAATTGGTTTATTGCATCATATTAAAATGTACAATAATAACCCTACATGGAGCTCCATGTGGGGTTATAATTGTACATTTTAATATCATGTAATAAACCAATTTTTAAAAAATAGATATATTTGTGGAGTTCACAGGCAACACATGAAACTGGAAGCAACTGAAGGCAGAGAATGGTGTTTTTGGTTGCCACGGTTCTCCTTAAAGGAACTGTTCAGTGTAAAAATAAAAACTGGGTAAAAAAAAACTAAAAAATGTGTCTAATATAATTAGTTAGCCAAAAATGTAATGTATAAAGGCTGGAGTGACTGGATGTGTAACATAATAGCCAGAACACTACTTCCTGCTTTGCAGCTCTCTTGGTTTCCAGGCAGTAACCAATCAGTGACTTGAGGGGGGCACATAGGTCATAACTGTTGCTTGTGAATCTGAGCTGAATGCTGAGGATCAATTACAAACTCACTGACCAGTTATGTCCCATGTGGCCCCCCTTATAGTCACTGACTAACTCAGAGTTAGAGAGCTGAAGAGCAGGAAGTAGTGTTCTGTTCTATTTTGTTAGATATCCACTCACTCAGCCTTTATACATTACATTTGTAACTATATTGGAAACATTTTTTATTTTGCACAGTCTATCTATTTAGCCAGTTTTATTTTTATTTTTTTCAAAAGGCATCATTTAATAGTTCTGCTCTAGCAGAATTCTGCACTGAAACCTGTTTCTCAAAAGAGCAAACGCATTTTTTTTAAAATCTGACACGGGGCTAGACATATTGTCAGTTTCCCAGTGGTCCCCAGTCATGTGACTTGTGCTCTGATAAACTTCAGTCACTCTTTACTGCTGTACTGCAATTTGGAGTGATATCACCCCTCCCCCCAGCAGTTTAACAACAGAACAATGGGAAGTGGCTCTCTAACACAAGATAACAGCTGCCTGGTAAATCTAAGAACAGCGCTCAATAGTAAAATCCAGGTCCCACTGAGACACATACACATCGTGAAGCGCTGTTTTTTTCTGAACGCACATGACCAGGCAAAATGACCTGAGATGCACCTACACACCAATATTAGAACTAAATAGTAATACACTTGCTGGTTCGGGAATGACATTTTTTATGGTAGAGTGAAGTATTTGCAGTGTAAACAGTGTAATTTAGAAATAAAACCAACATCATAAAAAGCATGACAGAATCCCTTTAAGCACTGTGTGTAGCATTTAATTACAAGATTAACAATGAATTTAGTTTGTTTGTTCAGTCAACCACCAACCCTTGACACTAACCTGCTGGGAAGATACTAGGGTACAAAGGGTACCACATGGTATTATTATTTGGCAGCCTGCTCTTTTAAATTCCTTTCTATGAATTTTTGTACCCAATTGTGGGTAAAGCTCATACTTGATGCAAATGTCCTGCCCATTACAGCCTCTAATGTGCTACTGAAAGATCCGGGACTTTCAGCAGCTGCTCCCATGGTGCAAGACTCCATGATGAGGGGGATTTTTAGAGAAGAAGCAGCAAGGGATTCTAGATAGGAGTAATTCACTGGGATCAATGTTCCCTCTAATTCCTTCTCGACTACGTTTGCAAAAAAAAAAAAAATCTTTTGTGCGCACATTTTAAACTTGTGTGTGCATTTTTAAAAACTATGTTCACGTCAGAATGAATGCAAAATATTTTCACACAAATTTCTTTGTGCGCACCACAATTTGTTGTGGAAACAGAGGAAACATTGACTGGGATCACATGGGATATAACACATATCAATCCTTTGTATTAGCAAATGAGCACATACCGGCTATCTCGGTCCCACAGCAACAGGCGGATGTGATTTAGGATCGATGGCTGCCCTAGTTTCACTTGGATCCCTGAGCGACAGTCATCCTCTATTGGGTGCCGAGAAAAGCCATGATCCAGGTCATAGTTCTGTGTATCACCATCTAGAAGCGCTGCTCTTAGTTCTCCCTTAACCACCTGCGCTCCGTACTTCATGGTGGCAAGATTTTCCTCAGGAACTATCAGGGAAAGGTTAAACATGTAAATATCATTATGGTACTGGGTTCTTTATACTCCACATGGAATGGGGTAATAGGCAGGAGTACAGCCCTATACCATCCCTTAAAGTGGACCTATCACTTGCACATAAAAAGCGGTATAATAAAAGTAATTTGCAAATTAAACATGGAATCCAAATTCTTTTTTTCATTAAAACATCCATCTCTGTTATAAAGGTGTTTAAATGTTTGTGCTGTCAATCATATATTGCCTGTCCCGCCTCTATGCCTGAGACATAATCAGTTACTTTCCATTCAGCACTTCCTAGATGTTACTGCAGTCCCCAAATTCCCCCCTCCCTCCTAACGCTCTATAATTGTGTAGGCCACTGTCTATGGGCATTAGGTCCCCCATTCTGGTGCATACACAAGATTTTGGGGTGCTACACAACTTGTTCTGCCTGTGTGCTGTCGTTGTGTACTTCCTAGACCAAAGGAAAAAAAAATTAAATAATAATCGTATTGTATGTAAATTTTATTTTGCTCAACTAACATGATAGAAAATTATTTGAAATTATTTCCTAGGGTGACAAGTCTTAAACATGAGAGCATCCAATAATAACAAGATGTACAACTTATATTTTCACGGGTGTTGAAAACTTAAAATGCGGCACCCAGAATTCCTACTGTGACAGTGGCAGGAGGGAACCTGTCCACATAATTAATGGCAGGAGGAAAGACAAGACAAATCCTTCCTGCGAGTGAGGACTAAGGGCCCTGATTGTGCTGCAAATCACTGGGTTTTTCCTTTGATTTTTCATTTTGTTTGCACCTGAGAAAGCCCATTAGTCAAAAAGGGTTGGGTTAATGATATTTATTTTTGCAAACCTTTTCTCTGATGGAATAAACCTTTTTGTTTGAACCAGAGTGTGCAATCCTTCGAGACTCTTTTGGGGATTAGCACCCCACATTCTCTACTGGGTATGCGACCTTCTAACCCTTTGGGTAGAACTACACAGCTGATTTCAATGCGTTTTCGGCGGATCCAACGTGCTGTGCCAAAACGCAGGCGTCAAATTGGATGCAACAGAAAATAAGGTAAGAAATACAAGCGTCAGATCTTGTTGCAGCGTTCATCCGACACGACTGTCGGATGCAGACGCAGCATGCAGCGTCTGCATCCGACAGTCACGTTGTGTCAGATGAATGTGACACCAACCAACATTGCTATTGGTGACCTTTTTTCCCGTCGGATCCGCCGAAAACAAATTGAAGTCAGCCATGTAGTTCTACCCTAAATCTCCGTGAGTTTGGATCCAGGTGATTAAAATGAGATATGTTTTACAGACAGAACATCTGCTCCCCACAGACAAACAATCTGCTGCAGGAAATATGGATAGGGCAGAGAGAAGCAGAAGACAGAGGGGAGAATCATTATGAGCTGTTGCTTTTTTTACTGCTGTAACAGAGGCAAACAGCTGCACTATATAAGCAGTACCAGCACAGCATTGGTTGTTACAGGTGAAATTCCATAGTTCTTACTTAGCATCCCCCTGTAATTCAGATCCATGTCCCTGCATTCCGAGCGCACTTTTATGGCATCCAAGATTGCATCTGGGGAGAGCAGCCCGGAGGGGCGCACTACATTCAGCAGCTCAGTCAGGCTCATCAGAGGCAAGCGCACGGCTGCCATGATTGTGCTGTGCTTCTCCTTTAAGTTGTGCCTACACCAGCGCATCAGGGCCTGGAAGATGTCCTTCTCAGGTGCAGCAAAGGAGTCTCGCTGTACAATGTCCAGGAGTGCCCCCTACAATGAAGAATACAGAGATGCTGCAATTATTCAGGATAAACTTGCAAACACACTTATTTCCAGCCTATCATGTGACTTGCATATTTAAATAACAGTTCAGTGCAATATAGTAAAAATAAATTAAGTAAATAAATAAAAATAAATGGAAAAAAAAATCAAATAAGTGCCAGGAACTGAAATGACCCCAGGCATCAGCCCTTATTCCCTAACAGCATGTAGATATGGTTGTCAACTTTTCTGGAAAAAAAAAATACTGGCCTTCCTATATTCTTGCGTTTTTTTCATATTAATAACATTGGCATCAAGCATCATTTTTGCCAGCCAGGCCGGTAAAATACTGGCCAG
The DNA here is from genome assembly GCA_038501925.1 of Xenopus petersii. Lineage (NCBI taxonomy): Eukaryota > Metazoa > Chordata > Amphibia > Anura > Pipidae > Xenopus > Xenopus petersii. Next base: position 139,381,992 of record CM076681.1, read on the forward strand.
GTGGCAACCCTACATGTACAGCACACACACAACCCTATTGCTGCTCCACAACACAGCTGCCAGTTTAGAAAGTGACACTAGGGTGCAAATTTACTAAAGAGCGAAACAAGTTTCGCCTGTTGGGATATCACCAATTTACTAAAAGGAGAAAAAGACAATTCACTAGCGAAAAAAATGCTCAGTGCACAATAAGTTTTGCAACGTTTCACCAGGCAAATTTTCACCCAGGCGATAATCTGGAAATTTATCAATTTATCTAGCGAATTGATAAAATGAAGCTACATCCTCAAAATTATTATGCCAGTGACTTCATATCCTGTACTTCAAAAGTCATGAAAAAAAGACAAAACGCTGGCATTTTTTTTCAAATACAGTGGAACCTCAATTTTACATCCCCTGATTTTAAGTTTTCCCTCATTTTACATTGTTGTTTTATGGTCCCTCCTATATATTATAAATGATACATTTCCCTGATTTAACATTTTCCTGGATTTTACAACATTTTTTTCTGGTCCCGTGAAAAACGTAAAAAATCCCATATTAATACAGTAGAACCCCTATTTTACGTTTTTCACGGGACCAGAATAAAATGTTGTATAATCCAGGAAAATGTTAAATCGGGGAAATGTATCATGTATCATGTTTACAAGTTGTAACTGTTAAATCTATGTTAATTATACTTTTTTAACCATTTGAAGCTCATGCCACATTTGTTTTAGGTAGGGATGCACCGAATCCAGGAATCAGTTCGGGATTCAGTCTTTTTCAACAGTATTCGGATTCGGCCAAATCCTTCTGCCCGGCAGAACCGAATCCAAATTCTATCCGAAGATCTATGCACTCCAATGCACTTGGCCTAGTCTGAGGTGGCGAAGGCAAGTCTGGTGAAAGAGGTAATGTTCAGTAAAATCTGCATCTTAGTGAATTTGTGGAGTAACGTCCATTCGCCAGAACAAAAATTCGCCTGGCGATAGAGTGCGAATGAGCACAACCGCCTGTCTCTTTCGCTAGTGAAGTTATGTCTGCGCCCGTTAGTAAATCGGCAAAGTGCCTGAAAGCGGTAACGTTGGCAAATCGTCACTAGCGTTAGTCACTTAGCCCTTTAGTAAATCTGCCCCTATGAGTGACAGACTTCACGTTATGAGTAGGACAAAGCCACATGGAGTGACAGTTACCCTGGAGAGCGTCAGGAAGCCATCACTAGAAAGAACTTCCTGTGCATTCCTGTCCATGAACATGCAGCAGGTACCAGTGAGTTTGCACAGAGAGTACAGACTGGCCACATCATAAATCATGCACACGTTCTGAATCTTGAGGATGGTGCACAGGTACTCGGATGTGGAGTCCTCCAGCTCTGGGAAGCCATATTTATGTGCCAAGCTTAGGAAATCGAGCAGCACCTCTTCCCTCTCGTCTCGCAGGGTGGCACGTCCAGTGTAGATGTACTGCATGAGCATTGAGAAGGCCTCTGCTGTAGTGTCTTCCAAGGTTATTTCTGCCTCAGGCTGTGATTCCCTCATGCCCCCGTACAACAGAGCTCTGCAACAGAAAATAAATGGCAGATGGGAGACATCAATGGGAATGCGACTGCAGATGCCAGTAACTCAGAGACGTTTACTAATGAATATGATATTAATAGGATAATAATTTAATTCAGCATTAAGCAGAGGAATTAATACTTCCTATTTCCCTACTTCGTCTCCCATTCTGTCATCAAGGTCCATCCACGTAGCAACCACAGAGCTTTTCAACTATTACATTTGACAGCAACAGGGAAAAACAATTAAAAAAATAATAAAGAGAATAAAATTAAAAAAGCCATTGAATGTCACTGCCTACATTATACTAAAGGTTTGCACTACCCATAGCCATACATGTCAGCAACTGATTTCCCTTCCAACCAAACCAGCCGTATGAGGGTGACACCCAGCTACACAGAGAATTCAGTCCTATATAAAGCAACAAAAGTTTGTGGTTTGAAAGGAATGAAAGTAATCCTGTCTTGCTTTATGGCAGGACATAGCTATAGTTCAGCATGGCAAGACAAAATTCCTTGGTCTCATTGGCTGTTTGAAAGCATCAGTGTGAACCCCAACAAAATCAATTTCCCTTACAGGATAATACAGAAATCACTGGGCACTATATGGCCAACAGTATGTGGCCTATGTGGACCCTTTTCGAATAAGGGCTATGTAAGGTGCCACCACATCATAAAATGATATTCTCTAACTACTTTGTGGAACAGTTTGGAGAAGGCCCATTCCTGTTTCAAACAAATAATGCCCCCATGCACAAAATGAGGTCCACACAAAATGGGTTTGCTGTAGTGATTTTTTTACGTGACCCTAATCCTCCCTCCCTTAGTTCACATCCCCGCTTCCGGGTTGCTTTTATAGAACCGTGCCTTCCCACCCGCCGATGACATCACAAAAGGGCCGAGCGAGCAGACGCAGCGTCTATAAAAGACGAACCCGGAAGTCAGCATTCGATGGTGAAAAAAGCGTGCGAGGTCGGCCCGAACCGCGGGTATCGGCCAGCATGCACATCACTAGTTTGCTGAGATGGGAAGAACCAGAATAAGCTACACCCTCAACCCAACTGAACCCCAGCTGGGTACAAGGGAAACCTGACTGTGAGCCAGGCCTGATCCCCAAAAATCAGTGCCCAACCTCACTAAGGCTCAGGGGGCTGAATTGAAGCAATTACCAGCAATAATGTTCTAACATCCCCAAAAGATTAGGGGCTTTTATAGCAGCAAAGGGAGGAGCAACTTCATATTCATCCCCTTGAGAAGTTTGGGGGCAGGATCACCATACATTTGCCCATATATCTCCTTAAGATGTTTTACAGTAACTCTCTAGGCCTCAGTGCAGCAGGAGAATGTGGTGGATAAGAAGCATGCTCATTGTAACTACATGGAGAAGTAAGGAAACAACTATCTGCATGGAATTAAAGGAACAGTAACACCAAAAAATGAAAGTGTTTAAAGTAATGAAAATATAATGTAGTGTTGCCCTGTACTTTTTGCTTCAGAAACACTACTATAGTTCATATAAACAAGCTGCTGTGTAGCAATGGTGGAAATTGAATAAAGTCTATATGGCACAGGTTAAATAGTGGATAACAGATAACACCATTATGTTCTACAGAGTTTATCTGCTATCTGCTGTGTAACCTGAGCCTTTTCTATTTTGAATGGCTGCTCCCATGGCTACACAGCAGCTTGTTTACATAAACTATAGTAGTACTTATCTGTTATTTACTGTGTATCCTGTGCTTGAATGGCTGCCCACATGGCTACACAGCAGCTTATTTATATAAACTATAGTAGTGTTTCTGAAGAAAACACAGCAGTTTTGCCAGAGCAGGGCAACACTGCATTATATTTTTATTACTTAAAAAAAAATATTTTTTGATGTCACTGTTCCTTTAATCACAAAGTCTAGATAAGATCCAGTACCGGAAATACTGGCAACGCGCTGCCAGAATCACTCTGTGTGCAGGAAACCGTTTCTTCTCTACGACAAATGTGACGTCGCTGTACTCCTCGCCGTTGATCAGAGCTCCCACATTCTCTGATAAAATGTGTTTGTGGTCGATCTCCCCGATAGCGGAGGTGGAAGAGTGCAAAGGGTGGTTGTTACTCATCTTCTCTCTGTGCAGGATTCAGCAGCTCTGAGTAGAGAACAAGGGTGCAGTTAGTAGGAGCACAGAAGGTACTGAGTGTGTACAACCTGCATGGCAACACAGCACTAACTGGAGATAGAAAATTAAGATTAAAAGGGTAAAATTAGTGACATTACTTTAAGGTTATAAGGTATTGTCTAGAACATTTCTTCTCTGTAGATAATATATCGCTTCCCAGTTATTATCCTTTATTTGTATAGCACCAACATAGTCTTCAGCACTGTACAGAAATTGAACATCTTCCTAATCAGTCACTGCCCCGGTGAGCTTACAATCTAAAGTCCCTATCACCTTCCCATCAGTCCCTGTCACAGTGAGCTTACAATCTAATGTCTGTATCACATTCCCATCAGTCTCTGTTCCAGTGATTTTACAATCTAATGTCTCTATCACATTCCCATCAGTCCCCGTCACAGTGAGTTTACAATCTAATGTCTCTATCACAGTGAGCTTTAAATCAAATGTCTCTATCACATTCCCATTACTCCCTGTCACAGTGAGCTTACCATCTAATGTCTCTATCACATTCCCATCAGTTTCTGCCCCAGTGACTTTATAATCTAAAGTCCCTATCACCTCCCCATCAGTTCCTGTGACAGTGAGCTTACAATCTAATGTCTCTATCACATTCCCATCAGATTCTGCCCCAGTGACTTTATAATCTAAAGTCCCTATCACCTCCCCATCAGTTCCTGTGACAGTGAGCTTACAATCTAATGTCTCTATCACATTCCCATCAGTTTCTGCCTCAGTGACTTTATAATCTCAAGTCCCTATCACCTCCCCATCAGTTCCTGTCACAGTGAGCTTACAATCTAATGTCTCTATCGCATTCCCATCAGTCCAAGTTACAGTGAGCTTACAATCTAAAGTCCCTATCTCCTTCCCATCAGTCCCTGTCACGGTAAGCTTACAATCTAATGTCTCTATCTAATTCCCATCAGTCTCTGCCTAAGTTAGTTACAAACAAGTATAAAATTCCCCAAAAAAATCAAACTGAGCCAAGAGTTTGTTGTGGTCTGAACTTTACTCTGTGTTGTCTGAACTTTACTCTGTGTTGGGTAATGCCATAACTGCTATGGGGAAGTACAGCCAACACAATAGAGTGAAATCTGGAAACAGGACTTGTCCGTCCAATACATATACAGTGCAATTTCATTTTATCATTGGTGGAGAGGAAAGGAGGTTTGACCATCATCACAGGAAGGGGTTCTTTACTGTAAGGGCAGTCGTGTATGGGATTCCCTGCCAAGAGATGGGGAATGAGTAATTCATTGGTGGGAAGGAAAGGAGATTTTTACCATCAGCATAGGAAGGGTTTATTTACTGTAAGGGCAGTCAGGTTATGGAAGAGATAGCAATGAGAAGCTCATTAATAAATAAAGTAGAGGTGATATATACATGGTATATAAAGGGTGCACAAAATAACAACCTATAGTAACTGTATCTATTATATATAAGTGATTATAGAAGCAGCCCTATGACACCCTCACAGGAGCAGTACTTATGGCTGTGATGGACACAGTCACTTTCCTATAAACACACACATGTAAATACTTCTGTCTGCCTGATTATATTCTCTGCAGTGCTGGTTGTGACTCCTGAACAATGCAGGGGAAGGCAGCGGATACAGAACTGGTTTTTGCTACATAGTTTGAGGAGTTGCATGCAGAGAAAGGACTGACAGACGCTGCTCTCAGTGGCACAAATACAGATAAAAATCACACCCAATGAGGAATAACATTATAATAGTCCCACTGTACAGACCCCCTGCCCCTCACACTCTCACTAACACACGGTGTGAATACATAGATATATCTGCAGCTGTCTCACACACAGTCACACACACGCAGTCACACACACACAATCACAGTCTCTCTCTCACACACAGTCACACACACAGTCTCTCACACACACACAGTCACAGTCTCTCTCACACACACACACAGTCACAGTCTCTCTCACACACACACACAGTCACAGTCTCTCTCACACACACACAGTCACAGTCTCTCACACACACACACAGTCTCTCTCACACGCAGTCACACACACAGTCACAGTCTCTCTCATACACACAGTCACACACACGCAGTCACACACACAGTCTCTCACACACACACACAGTCACAGTCTCTCACACACACACACACACACACAGTCTCTCACACACACACACAGTCTCTCACACACACACACACACAGTCACAGTCTCTCACACACACACACACACACACAGTCACAGTCTCTCACACACACACACACACACACAGTCACAGTCTCTCACACACACACACACACACACAGTCACAGTCTCTCACACACACACAGTCACAGTCTCTCTCACACACACACACACACACAGTCACACACACACACACACACAGTCACAGTCTCTCTCATACACACAGTCACACACACGCAGTCACACACACAGTCTCTCACACACACAGTCACAGTCTCTCTCTCTCACACACACACACAGTCACACACACAGTCTCTCTCACACGCAGTCACACACACAGACACACACAGTCTCTCTCACACACACAGTGACACACACACACAATCACACACACACAGTCACAGTCTCTCTCTCTCACACACAGTCACACACACACAGTAAAACACACACAGTCACACACACAGTAAAACACACACAGTGACACACACACAGTGACATACAGTCACACACAGTCCCTCCATGGGAAAAGACAGGAGCCCGGGTGGGTTTTGGGGGGACCTGATTGGGGAGGGAGGTCGTTGTCAGGGTTACTTCATGTTCTTTTGGGGGAAGGGCGGGGTACAAACTTCCCCCTGTAGCTCAGCCAATCCCTTTGCAGCTCTGCCGGGATAAACATTGTGTGACAAAACAAGCAGTAGGGAAAGCTGTGTGTAGGCAGAGAACATGAGTGCAGCCTGGCGACCGCGCTCCCTTCCTAATTCTACATCTCCCGGCAGCAGGAGGCCCGGTAAGCGCATAATGGCCAACACTCCTGCTTCTCCATATACAGCTTCTAATGCAGCCCGCCCTCCCGAATACTTACTCACGCCTCCCGCAGAGCTGTCAACTGCAAATTCCCAACATAGTTTGAGGAGTTGCATGCAGAGAAAGGACTGACAGACGCTGCTCTCAGTGGCACAAATACAGATAAAAATCACACCCAATGAGGAATAACATTATAATAGTCCCACTGTACAGACCCCCTGCCCCTCACACTCTCACTAACACACGGTGTGAATACATAGATATATCTGCAGCTGTCTCACACACAGTCACACACACGCAGTCACACACACACAATCACAGTCTCTCTCTCACACACAGTCACACACACAGTCTCTCACACACACACAGTCACAGTCTCTCTCACACACACACACAGTCACAGTCTCTCTCACACACACACACAGTCACAGTCTCTCTCACACACACACAGTCACAGTCTCTCACACACACACACAGTCACAGTCTCTCACACACACACACAGTCTCTCTCACACGCAGTCACACACACAGTCACAGTCTCTCTCATACACACAGTCACACACACGCAGTCACACACACAGTCTCTCACACACACACACAGTCACAGTCTCTCACACACACACACACACACACAGTCTCTCACACACACACACACACACACACACAGTCTCTCACACACACACACAGTCACAGTCTCTCACACACACACACACACACAGTCACAGTCTCTCACACACACACACACACACACAGTCACAGTCTCTCACACACACACAGTCACAGTCTCTCTCACACACACACACACACACAGTCACACACACACACACAGTCACACACACAGTCTCTCTCACACGCAGTCACACACACAGTCACAGTCTCTCTCATACACACAGTCACACACACGCAGTCACACACACAGTCTCTCACACACACAGTCACAGTCTCTCTCTCTCACACACACACACAGTCACACACACAGTCTCTCTCACACGCAGTCACACACACAGACACACACAGTCTCTCTCACACACACAGTGACACACACACACAATCACACACACACAGTCACAGTCTCTCTCTCTCACACACAGTCACACACACACAGTAAAACACACACAGTCACACACACAGTAAAACACACACAGTGACACACACACAGTGACATACAGTCACACACAGTCCCTCCATGGGAAAAGACAGGAGCCCGGGTGGGTTTTGGGGGGACCTGATTGGGGAGGGAGGTCGTTGTCAGGGTTACTTCATGTTCTTTTGGGGGAAGGGCGGGGTACAAACTTCCCCCTGTAGCTCAGCCAATCCCTTTGCAGCTCTGCCGGGATAAACATTGTGTGACAAAACAAGCAGTAGGGAAAGCTGTGTGTAGGCAGAGAACATGAGTGCAGCCTGGCGACCGCGCTCCCTTCCTAATTCTACATCTCCCGGCAGCAGGAGGCCCGGTAAGCGCATAATGGCCAACACTCCTGCTTCTCCATATACAGCTTCTAATGCAGCCCGCCCTCCCGAATACTTACTCACGCCTCCCGCAGAGCTGTCAACTGCAAATTCCCAGCCTCTTGTCTCACACAAATTCCCGATGCCCCAAGTCTCACCACGCGAGCGTGTGACGTCACCACTGCACGTAAGGCGATCACGCATCACGTGTGGGAGTGGCGAGCTGAGACGGCGTAAGTGAGCGTTCCTCAGTCGCACCTGGGAATAGGAGCTGGTGTCTTTCCTCCTGTTACATTTGTCTTCCCAAATTGCTTTTATTCATCCGAGTCCTTTTGGGCTCTATCAAGTCTCAGACGTCGTTATATCTATTGTGGAGTCTCAGTAAAGCGCTCAGTTTTGTCGTTTATCTTATTTCTTTTATTGCTTTAAAGGAGACATTTTGTGTAAAACATAAGAATGAACCAGTGCATTATACTCATTTACATATAAAAGAATTGTGCTTAAAGGGATCCTGTCACCGGAAACATGTTTTTTTCAAAACACATCAGTTAATAGTGCTGCTCCAGCAGAATTCTGCACTGAAATCCATTTCTCAAAAGAGCAGATTTTTTATATTCAATTTTGAAATCTGATATGGGGCTAGACTTATTGTCAATTTCCCAGCTGCCCCCAGTCATGTGACTTGTGCCTGCACTTTAGGAGAGAAATGCTTTCTGGCAGGCTGCCGTTTTTCCTTCTCAATGTAACTGAATGTGTCTCAGTGGGACCTGGATTTTACTATTGAGTGCTGTTCTTAGATCTACCAGGCAGCTGTTATCTTGTGTTAGGGAGCTGCTATCTGGTTACCTTCCCATTGTTCTTTTGTTTGGCTGCTGGGGGGGAAGGGGTGATATCAGTCTAACTTGCAGTAAAGAGTGATTGAAGTTTATCAGAGCACAAGTCACATGACCTGGGGCAGCTGGGAAATTGACAATATGTCTAGCCCCATGTCAGGTTTCAAAATTGCATATAAAAAAATCTTTTTGCTCTTTTGAGAAATGGATTTCAGTGCAGAATTCTGCTGGAGCAGCACTATTAACTGATTCATTTTGGAAAAAAATTTTTTTTCCCATGACAGTATCCCTTTAAAAAAGTAGTGTTTCAGGCTGATTTATTGAATATTTCTGCAAAAACCCTAATAATCCCTCCCTTCTCGTCCACTTCCTGCTCCCTGAATTCCCACGGTGTACAGGGGAGCCGGCGGCTCTCAGCTCACTGCACTGTAGGACAGGAACCAATCAGCAGCTAGCAGGACCTGATAGGGAACTGGAGTCTATCTGTGGTTGAGTGACTGCAGGGCTGTGATTGGCTGTCCCCCTCCTACTGTGCTTCTGGCAGGGACACGCCCACCCCTCATTTGAAACACAGACAGGGACCAGAGAACATCTATAGGGAGCTCTAATAAAGGAGCTATTTTTAAATAGGGATGCATCCTTCTGCCTGGCTGAACCAAATCGGGGAAATTTTGCGAATTTTTGTCACAAAACAAGGAAGTAAAAAATGTTTTCCCCCTTCCCACCCCTAATTAGCATATGTTAATTAGGATTTGGTTCGGTATTCGGCCGTATCTCTCGCAAAGGATGCAGGGGTTCCAAAATAGTGGATTCGGTGCATCCCTATTTTTAAACATAATATTAATTTGTAGCACCATGTAAAAGCAACACCATATATTAATTATAATTGCCTATAAAATAAGTTTTTTTTTCTTCATTTATCCTGCATTAGTGTTTAAAGGACCAGTAACATCAAAAAAAGTTTTAAAAATGTGTTAGTATACATTGAAAAACAAATGCATAGTAATACATAGTAAGTAAGGTTGACAAAAGACATGTCCATCAAGTTTTTTTTTTGTTTTTTTAACCTGCCTAACTGCCAGTTGATCCAGAGGAAGGCAAAAAAAAACCATGTGAAGCCTCTCCAATTTGCCTCAGAGTTGGGAAAAAATTCCTTCCTGACTCCAAAATGACAATGGGACCAGTCCCTGGATCAACTTGTACTATGAGCTATCTCCCATATCCCTGTATTCCCTCACTTGCTAAACACCATCCAACCCCTTCTTATACCTATCTAATGTATCAGCCTGTACCACTGATTCAGGGAGATAATTCCACATCTTCACAGCTCTCACTGTAACAAACCCCTTCCCAATATTTAGGCGGAACCTCTTTTCTTCTAATCGGAATGGGTGACCTCGTGTCAGCTGGAAAGATCTACTGGTAAATAAAGCATTAGAGAGATTATTATATGACCCCCTTATATTCATATACAGTGGAAGAATGACCCCCTCCTCCCGTGACTCTCTGCCCCATTTAATACAACTCAAGACCTTATTTGCCCTTGATGCTGCTGACTGGCATTGCTTGCTACAGACAAGTTTATTATCTACATATCCAAGGTCAAAGACAAATTAGACTTTAAAATTGCAAAGTTTTTATTAAGAAATAACTTGCCGAAACTCCGCTTGTGCTCCTCTTCAGAAAAGGCGAAGATCCATCGTGCGGTGCTCGATTTCTCCTTCCTGGATATCTCCGATTAGTAATTCCACACAAAAAATTAGAGCGCTCACCTGTTACTCCTTCAACCTTTTCAGGTATCTGGTGCTAAACAGCATACAAGGCCCCCTGCGAAGAGCCAGTAAAATTGCAACAAAGTCCAAAAAAACTGGATTGTGTGCTACAGCTACTTTGGACTTTATCTCCTATTAGTAAGGCAGGGAGGAGAAATCGAGCGCCGCATGATGGATCGCCCGATCGCTTTCTGAAGACGATCGCAAGCGGAGTTTCGATAAGTTATTTCTTAAGAAAGACTTTGCGATTTTAAACTTTAATTTGTCTTGTTTTTTTTTTTTGATGTATACTAACAAATTTTTAAAAAAGAATTTTGATGTTACTGGTCCTTTAAGGAATCAGAATCTGTAAATTCTGGGAAACGCCTATAACCCCCTTGAATCTCAGAATAAAACTGCAAGGGACCCCCCCATGTTTGCCCTTTTATCTGTCTCAAAGAGATGCCATAAAACTATTGCAGCATAAGTATTCCCCTGTACCTGATACCATAAGGCCCTTACATACACGCGTTTTGAGCTGCGCTCCCCTGCGTTCCTGTTTCATGCATTCAGCCGCAGGGGAGTGCAGGAGTAAATGCATGTCGTTACTGTCAAGGGGGCTGTACTCACAGACGTATGTAAGCTCTGAACGCAAGTTGAGACGCAGCATGCATTTTACCTGCATTCGGCACTTACATGCGTGAGTACAGCCCCCTTGACAGTAATGGCATGCATTTACTCCCCTGCGGCTGAACGCATGAATCCGGAGAGCAGCTCAAAACTCCCGTGTGTAAGGGCCCTAAAACTATGCCAATGAGAGAATAACATGACTGTTGAAACCCTGTCCCAATCTATATTTTCTCGCATAACCATGTTACTGATGTCTCAGGTATAAACACATATTCCCATGTGTATATAAATAAGAGCAGAGAAGCAGAACACTTTTATCAAACCCTTTATTTGGCGTAAAAATAATATCCAGTTTAATCGCATGAACTCATCAAGGTTTAACACTAAAGAAGGCACTAATTGTATTCTCAGGATATACGGCATTGCATCAAGTTCACTAACACCAGGGTGGGTGATTTTCCCACGGTGCAGTAAATGGATGTTAAAAAAACATTAACACTTTATATACCAGTGCCCTCAGGCAACACTCACAAATGCAAGAGTTTAAAAGGAACCTCTCACCTATGCAGAACAAAAGGGAGAAAAAATGGTTTGAACTGGAGCAAACCAGAGATTAGGGTGCAGTGCTTCCTGGGACCAATCTCCCAATGGCAGTCGTTGCAAGTCTGCTGCATGCTGGGAAATCAATGAACTGAGTGTATACCTGTGGGATCCCATAATGGGAAATAGTTGTGGAACCAGCATGTAGTGGCAGATACACGGTATAGTTACTTCTGGCAGTTACAGTTCACTCCTATCAAGTGCAATTGTTCACAGATTTTAGTAGTGTTTATAGTTTGCTAGAATGTGTGACCTGTGTTACTATTGTACCCAGGACACTGGTGCAGGTTTCCAGAATCAATCCAAATAACCCAGGAATATATTGGTCATAGGGATTGGTTGAGTGTAGCCAAATTGGTCAATGTGTGGCCAGATTTTTAGATCTTGACTTTAAACATATGAACTAGTGGCCTATTAACTCAGGCCTCAGTCCAGTGCATATTTTAACATCTACGAAAGTGCCCAAAATAGGGCAAATATATTCCAAGGATAAAGAAGACAAATACACACTTCTGTTTGTTTGTTCTTATCTCTAGAGCAGATCTGGCAATCTGTCCACCTACAACTCTTTACCGACCCCACAGAAGAGGCCGGAGTCTGCCTGGGGTCCTGCTCCAGGTATTACATATAAGGGAATGGAAACAACTTGATGTATTTTAGGGAAAGGGAAACGAGAATAAGTGCATAATACTTGTTATTTATTTAGAGTTATTCCCCATAGAAATGAACACTTTCTCTTTGTGCCAATCAGTCGCCATGGAATTCCGATGATTGGACCTCCATTAGATTATAGACTGCATGTTGTTGGGACTAAGAATCTCAATCCAGTATCCGTCAGGGTCTTGAATGAAAGCCAATCCTTTCATTTTGCCTAAAAAATAAGCACAGACACCAGTGAATGTTAGAAATTGCCCTCCCAACCATTAACACTATAATTTGTCTATAATTTTTTCTGTACCCATCACTTTGGTTCCTCATTATGTTGTACCACTTACTGTGCTCTATACATGGGCAATGTTTATCCTAAGGGCTCTTATCTATGGAATCTATCTATATCTATGGATATAAGTCAAATCAACTGGACTTGCTGTGTTTTTTTTTCCCTTGAAGACGTTTCACCAGTCGTCCAACTGGATTTCTCAATTCAGAATAACTTGTAAATCTTCCTTCGAGAATATATATCCTCTGGAATGTTGCTCCAATGTTGCTCCAATCAGCATAATCTTTATCATAATCCACAATGATGTCATTAAATTAGGTGTATTAGCAAGATTGGAGCTTTGATGTGTTATTAAACCTTCCAGGGAGAGGTGCCAAAACAGCATCGTATGTGGCAGACAATAGATGTCAAACCCCTCTGCCTCTATTAAAACTTGGCTTTTCAGTCTTTAACAAGTCTTAAACCAGTCGCTCTCCCAAGGTAGAATCTGGACTTCAAACGTGTGTCCTTATTCTTTTAGATGTAGGTACATGGCTGAGTTCTGACCAGAGGAGCTGGCTCTTCTGTGCTGCGCCATACGCTGGTTTAACTGTTCTTTGGTTTCCCCCACATACAAATGCGCTGAACATAGGTGAAATGCAACATGCTGCGTCCCACCTGAGTTTGGCGATTACACTTCATCTGTGTGAGTACATCCCCCTTCACAATAATTAAGTGCATCTACTCCTGCGCAACACAGTGGAGCGCAGGTAAAAACATCTGTGTGTAAGAGCCCTTACGAAGATTATGTTCAATAAGTGTAGGACTCTACGAACGATTTTGGTGCGATCCGACGCGCTGCGACAAAACACATGCGACAAAAATAAGGTAAAAGATAGAATTGTTGCAGGGTTGATCCTTCGCGACACGACTTTCGGATGCAGACGCAGAAACACCATGTGACAATTCTATCTCTTACCTTATTTTTGTCACATACGACAAGTCGCATGCGGTTTGTCGCAGCGCATCGGATCGCCCAGAAATTGTTTGTGGAGTTTCAAGCAGTGTTTTGACACCCAAGTTATGGCAGCTCAGTCTTGTAGGTACTGCCGGATATGCATCAGGTTAAAGGAAAACTATACCCCCAAAATGAACACTTAAGTAACAGTTAGTTCATATTATATTAAGTGGCATATTAAAGAATCTTACCAAACTGGAATATATATTTAAGTAAATATTGCCCTTTTACATCTCTTGCCTTGAGCCACAATTTCGTGATGGTCCCTGTGCTGTCTCAGAGATCACCTGACCAGAAATACTTCAACTCTAACTGTAACAGGAAGAATTGTTGAAGCAAAAGACACAACTCTGTCTGTTAATTGGCTCATGTGACCTAAAATGTATGGTTTGTTGGTATGTTTGTGAGTACAGTGAATCGTATGATCTCAGGGGGCGGCCCTTATTTTTTAAAATGGCAATTTTCTATTTATGATTACCCAATGGCACATACTACTAGAAAAGTATATTATTATGAAAATGGTTTATTTACATGAAGCAGGATTTTACATATGAGCTGTTTTATAAAATATCTTTTTATAGAGACCTTCATTGTTTGGGGGGGTATAGTTTTCCTATAATGAAATCAGGTGGAGATCGATTAACTACACTAACTGTTTACACCTGACATGTAAAATTGCTTTTGGGGTGGGGCTGTGTGAGAACATTTATCAAAACAAACTGCTTCACAATAATTAAGTGCATCTACTCCTGCGCTCCCCTGTGGCTGAACGGAAGAAAGCGCAACACAGGGGAGCGCAGGTAAAAACACCTGTGTGTAAGAGCCCTTATGAAGATTATGTTCAATAAGGGTAGGACTCTAAGAACGATTTTGGTGCGACCCGATGCGCTGCGACAAAAATAAGGTAAGAGATAGAATTGTCGCATGGTGTCGCAGGGTTGATCCGACACGTCTTTCGGATGCAGGCGCAGCAAGCAGCGTCTGCATCCGACAGTCGTGTTGCGTCAGATCAACGCAGCAACACCATGTGACAATTCTATCTCTTACCTTATTTTTGTCACATGCGATAAGTCATATGCATTTTGTCGCAGCGCGTCAGATCGCGCCGAAATTGTTTTTGGAGTTTCAAGCAGAGTTTTGACACCAAGTTATGGCAGCTCAGTCTTGTAGGTACTGCCAGATCTGCATCAGGTTAATGAAATCAGGAGATCGATTAACTACACTAACTGGTTACACCTGACATGTAAAATTGCTTTTGGGGTGGGGCTGTGTGAGAACATTTATCAAAACAAACTGCTTCTAACAAAGTTTTTATGTGCAGTTTTCCTCATTTATAGGTGCATTTCACTCGAGTGTTATCCCATGTAACCCCCTTTCTGGACACTCACATAACTTCTCCCTGCATGTATAATTTACTTACTGATCTCCTCCATGTTGTGCCCCCATGCTACTGTGCCCTAGGCAGCCTCCTACTCTGTTTACCCCTAGTTGTAGCCTTGCCTGCCAAATTGAGAACACATGGACAGGCTTTCTATGAGTGTAAATGCATTTATATTTTCTGGGCAAGGGCAAGTTGCATATTAAATGCTTCTCTCTGCCAACAATTATAAACAGGCTAAGAGAAGCAGTTTATTGCACCTACACAGGCAGAGCTTTGAGTGCAGCTATTTGAAGTGCAAATCAGCCTAAGGGCTCTTACTCACGCGCGTTTTTACCTGCACTCCCCTGCGTTCCGTTTTTTCTGCGTTCAGCCGCAGGGGAGCGCAGGAATAGACGCATTTCATTATTTCAAATGGGGCTGTACTCACACAGGCACGTGTAGGCGCCGAACGCAGGAAAAATGCAGCATGTTGCGTCTCAACCTGCGTTCGGCGCCTACATGCGCCTGTGTGAGTACAGCCCCATTTTTAAATAATGAAATGCGTCTATTCCTGCGCTCCCCTGCGGCTGAACGCCGAAAAATGGAATGCAGGGGAGCGCAGGTAAAAACGCTCATGAGTAAGAGCCCTTAGGCAATAAATGTTAAACATTTTTGTATGGGAAGTAGATTGCATGTTATAGATGTTTACCCATAAACGGGGTTTCTTCAATACCAAATGGAACCTATCATAGCAAATTCCCCCCCCATCAGCATACTCAAAATTAGCAAAAAGGGGGACCACCCATTATGTGCATGCACATCAACCAACATGGCCACCCACAACAGGAGCTCCCTCCCATTGTGGATGGCATAGCACTCATATGGTGCATTTTCTTCCAAAAATAGTATTGCTTCTTGCACCTCCAGTGGGGGAAAGAATGTTACTATAATAGGTGCACTTTTATAGCAACCAGGTATCTGGACCACAATAACCTATTAGGGATGCACCAAATCCACTATTTTGGATTTGACCAAACCCCGAATCCTTTGCGAAAGATTCGACCGAATACCGGACTGAATCCGAATTTGCATATGCAAAGGGGAAAACATTTTTTAATTCCTTGTTTTGTGATAAAAAGTCATACAATTGCCCTCCCGCCCCTAATTTGCATATGCAAATTAGTATTCAGTTCAGCCAGGCAGAAGGATTCGACCAAATCCGAATCCTGCTGAAAAAGGCTGAATACCAAACCGAATCCTGGATTCGGTGCATCCCTATAACCTATACAAATACGACAGATCTGGACAGAGGGCGAAGGGAGCACCCACAGTCCTGAGCAGTAATGAATGAGATAATATAGCATTATTCTCACCATCATCTGGTTTCTTTACAAAGGTGACCCCAAGCTCCTCAAATCTCTTACAAGCAGCATAGACATCTGGGACTGCGAGGCCAATGTGACCTAACAAAGAGGAAAACACATAAAGGGGTTAGTATTGCTAGACAGGACTGTGTTCCCAGGTTCAATTACAACCAGAATAATAGCTGCAAGGATTTTTCATGTCTGCATGGATTTCCTCAAATTACTCTACACTATGTTTCTACACACCAAATACATACAGGGAGGTTACTTGGCTCCTGATAAAACATTTGCTTTGTTTCCAAAAATGCAGCGCAGGTGTGGCTTTATGAGTCACGGGAGTACATGAAAATGATAGCCATAGTATTTTGGATGTTTTCAAGTCAATCCCCCCTTATAGGTCCAACATTTGGTCAGGGTCTCTATTTATCTTGTAATAATAGATGCAAAAAAACTTGTATCAGCCATGGACCCCAGAATATCTGGGAAAGAATATACGCGTAGAATCCAAATCTCACCCCAATCAACATTCTGGGCTTTCAGGATTATCTAGGATAGTGTTGTCCAACTGGCGGCCTGCAGCCACCTTTGTGTGGCCCTCCATTGATGTCTGTCAAATTTGATTGATTAACTTTGTAAGCTTCAAAAGGTATAATAACTGAGATCAGCGCCAATTGTGGGGCTGCTTCCGCCACCCCTCTCCCGCTCCGCATGTTGCTTTTAATGGTGCTACAAATTAATATTATCTTTAAAAATAGCCCCTTTATTAGAGCTCCCTATTGATGATCTATGGTCCCTGTCTGTGTTTCAAATCAGAGGTGGGAGTTTCGTAGCGGTCCCTGCCAAAAGCACAGTAGGAGGGGGACAGCCAATCACAGCCCTGCAGTCACACAAGACACACTTCAGTTCCCTATCAGGTCCTGCTAGCTGCTGATTGGTTCTTGTCCTACAGTGCAGTGAGCTGAGAGCCGCCGGCTCCCCTGTACAGCCTGGGAATTCAGGGAGCAGGAAGTGGAACAAAAGGGAGGGACTAGTAGTTTTTTGCAGAAATATTCAATAAATCAGCCTGAAACACTACTTTCCCTGGACATACTCCATATCAGAACTCACCGGGATATCCCCGCCCCCATGCCCCATCAGAAGGACCCTCCCCAAAGCTTTAAAAGCCACCCCCACCCCCTCTATGGTGTCTTTTTTTCCTTCTGCTTTCCTTGCTTCATTGAAAGTAATATTTTTGCTTTTTAACCTTGGGAAAGCATTAGGTGACCGGAAATGGCACCTAGGGACTGGGGTTTTTTGATCCATAAGATCTTTTCCCCTGCACATTACCTCATATTTGGGACCTTCAGCGCTGTTCAGCTGGATAAGGTAGGACAAAGCTGTTACAGTGAGCTTGATCCCATGTGCCTTCCTGGCTGTCTGTATGGCATCCAGCAGCAAGTGCCTGTCCCCCCATCCGTGTGCCCTCCTGGCCTGCCTAAAAGCGTCCAGTGGCAATGGTGTGTGACCCTGCACCCCTGTATTTTTGCGGATGGGCGAGGGAGGTGGAAGGTTAGTAGTACTCAGTATGTAGTTAGTGGCCTGAGTCTGACCGTCTCCATTTTGTTTTTGTTTGGTTCCCTTAAATGGAGTCAGAATTCTGAGCCAACTGCCTCCCTCACAAAGTCTTTCCTAAGGTTGTGTACTCCTCCTCTGAGGGTCTTTTCTCCAATTTACGGGAGAGGAGGTCAGGAGCCCAAGGTGGGTTATATGGCTGTTGTTTTAGGAAACCATATGCAATAGGTATTTCAGCGGCCTGTATTGGAATACTCATAAGGTGTGTAATGTTATGGTCTTGCACAATGCTGTTCTTGTTCATTGACGTGCTCTTTGGGTTCCAGACCTTAGGGGTTGGGTGCTATAATCAAGTAACTCTTAATTCTTGTGGCAGGCAGAATTCATGATTGGTACTTTCTGAATGTATTACTTGTGTTAATATTCAGGCTATGTATATGTTTTAATACCATACTGTGTTTTAAATCTGTGGTATTAGCATGCCTAAATCTGCAGCATGAACTGTTAATGGTGTCCTGTTGTTGGTATGATGGTACCAGTTCAGGGGTTGTGGGCCCTTGCAATGTTTTCTAAGGCCATACAGTATGGATGTGTTTAGCTGTAACCCAACTGCATGTTTATTGTGCCTTGTTCTATACAAAATGAATATATCATGCCTATAACTGCAGCTTAACCTATGAATAGAGTGATAGGTTGCAGTTGAACTGTAGTGTCACTGGGCCTGCAGTAATGATTGGACTCTGGTATAACCAATGTTTATATAGACTGCCCAACTGTTTTCCACTGAGTTTTGCAGGGATTCTAGAGTTTAGCAGTATGATAATCTGAATATGGTTTTCTCTGCACTGCAGAGAGTCACTACTTGGTGGTTTACACACTTGGTAAACAGCATTTGACTTGTGTGTACCACAGGGCTCTCTGAGTTTGATCTATGGGATAGACCAGTCAGAATGCAGGTTATTAAGGGCGTTCAGAGGTTGGCACCATGATAGGGCTAGGTTCTACCACAGTACTTGGTAAGGTACAGTAATGCTTGTTGGTTTTGCCTAAAGGCTGGCAGGTGGCAGCTGGTCTCATTGGCATCTTCTGTATTACAAGCAAGATATTAAAAGGCTTGTAAAACACATCTTAATTAGGTTGCATCTCCTCTGCCTTGAGAATAGCTGTACAACTGAGGGGCTTGTTCTTGGCAGGAGCTAGGTGCCTGGTAGCAACAAACAAATGGGGCACATATATATTCCTTTGTATTACCCTCACTAAGCTATGGTTGCTTTTGGTGTTCAGGGATGTTAACCCTTACAATTGTATTGGATGTGTGGTTAAGATTACCGTCTTGGAGCTGTATAATGGTTATATGGAATAAGGAATGGGTTACATGCTTTGCAACATTTGTCATTCTATGCTGTTTTCCCCTCGGGAGAGGAGGTGTCCCTGACAAGAGTCACATCCACAGTGGTGGACATGAAGTTGCTTTTAGGATATGATCTGTAATCATAGTATGTGGAGTTGGGGGTTTATCTCCTGCCTAATTGATTAGTCCAGGCTATTGCTTGAGTAACAGTCTACCACTTGCCCTGAAGTACAGTATATTCAGGGTGTCTCTAGCTGGGAAGCTTGGAACATGTGTTTTTTGTTGCTTCCATCAGGATAAGGGACTAATGCATTGCTTAGGTAGAGCGTGTGTCCTAGTTGGGGACGGATTCTTTTGTTCCTGCCGAGCGCCTGTGTTGGCTGGGAATGTGCCTTCCTGTTCATCCATGTAGGTGCAGGGGCACTTAGACGGTTCTTAGTGCTTACCTAAACAACAGGTGGTAATGAGGCATTGGTTGTCCGGCTTGTCTCATATTATGGCAGTTATCATTCAAACATGGTTGGCCTTATTAATGTGTCATACAGCCCAAATTAGGGACTGTTTGTCTAGATATTGTGATGCCTGTATGAGGGAGCTTCCTGGAAAAAGGTTACCCACAGGAGTTTTGTATTAAGGTAAGGTTACATATCGGCATGATGATAACCTTTTAGGGGGCCCTGGCAAGCTGTGTGGATGTACAGTGTACTGGTCAAGAGGCTAGCATAAGCACGTATAGGCCTCTTGAAGGTCTGACAGGGATGATCAGGTTCTCTGCCTACAGTATTCTCCTATGAGGTAATAGTTATGTAGCCTTTGGGGTCTTCTATCATATTGTTACCCATCTGATATCTTTATCAGATATGGTTCTGTTAACAGTTTGGTTTATATGGTATTCTTGCACAGAACTGCTAGTTCTCTGTTATATGTTTAGAGACTTGGATACCTGCTTAGGATAACCAGTATATTCCAATTGTGATGCTTTTCAATCTGTTCTTCGTATGCCTCTTCATAAATAGTTCTGTATGTTGGTCCTATAATTGGTTGACACTATCCACCTCTGGCTAGTGATGTGAGATGGTCTGTCTCAGGATGAGTTCCCTTTTAGGACTGGGTCCTGGCAGGATTTTCTTCCTCTTCGTATAATTCTCCATAGGGATATGAGATGGTCAGTCTCAGTGTGAGTTCCCTTTTAGGACTGGGTCCTAGCAGGATTTTCTTCCTCTTCGTATAATTCTCCATAGAGATATGAGATGGTCAGTCTCAGTGTGAGTTCCCTTTTAGGACTGGGTCCTAGCAGGATTTTCTTCCTCTTAGTATAGTTCGCTATAGGGATATGAGGTGGTCAGTCTCAATGTGAGTTTCCCTTTAGGACTGGGTCCTAACAGGATTTTCTTCAACTAAGTAGAATTGTTCATTGCTCTCTTCCTCTATTGGATTGGAGTTGAGATCAGCTAATCCTATAAGATGTCTCCTGTACATTACTAGGTTCTGCACCTGGAGCTGATAGTATGTCGAGTGCTGTACTTCACAACAGTACTGCAATATTATCCAGGAGTCTATTAGAGCCTAGTTCCCTCCCAACTGGGCATTAAGCTTGCTATGTCCCGGTGAGTTCTGATATGGAGTATGTCCAGGGAAAAGGGAAAATTGTATCATACTTACCGTAATTTTACTTTCCTGGACATACTCCATATCATCTCATTCCCATCCCTTCTACAATGATTGTCTTAAAGCAAGTAACAAAGACGCCATAGAGGGGGTGGGGGTGGCTTTTAAAGCTTTGGGGAGGGTCCTTCTGATGGGGCATGGGGGCGGGGATATCCCGGTGAGTTCTGATATGGAGTATGTCCAGGAAAGGAAAATTACGGTAAGTATGATACAATTTTCCCTTTTTTGTAGCAAAATTCTTCTGTATCTAAACGATTATAATGCACTGGTACATTCTTATTTTTACACAATACCTGTATGTCCCCTGACTGAGATCAACTGACCTCTGCCCACATTGATCACCTGTTCAAACCTCAGACAGACATCACCGTATAGTGTGTAGTGTTCGTCTTAGAGTGACCCTAATAGGTTTACCTGTCTCTTACCCTACTCCGTTGTCACCAAACAAGGAAGTAAAAAATGTTTATCCCTTCCCACCCCTAATTTGCATATGCAAATTAGGATTCAGTTCAGTATTCGGCCAAATCTTTCGAAAAGGATTCGGGGGTTCGGCTGAATCCAAAAAAGTGGATTCGGTGCATCCGTAATCAGAAGAAATGCTTGCACATTATCACTGCCACAATAAGGGCAGATTCGGGGAGATTAGTCGCCCGGCGACAAATCGTCTCCTCATCGGGCGACTAATCTCCCCGCAATGCCTTCCCGCCGGCTAGAATCTAAAGCACTAACGGGATAGCACTTCGTTTTCCGAAGTCACCTGAAGTTTCCGTGTGAGGCAACTTCGGAAAACAAAGAGCTCTGAGTGCTATCCCGCCGGCAATTTACATTCCAACCGGTGGGAAGGCATTTGGGGAGATTAGTCGCCCGAAGAATCTCCACGTTTGTCTCTGCCCTAAAGATACACATTTAAGTTACTTACCAAAACCCCGGGGGTCGGAGTTGCCATTGTGATAAGGTTTCTCGTCATGTTCTGTTCCCCAGTTGCTGTCAGGCGGAAACAAAAAATGAGATGGGATGAAACGTGGCAGGATAAAGAAGATCCAATTTCACATGTACAATAGTTAAGATGTTCCTTCCTCGAGTTCCTTTATTTCAAGAGAGCGTGTGCCAGGACTAGTTACAGCACAAGGGACAGTGCCACAGAAGTGGAGGGGCTTCTTGGGGAATAAAACCTTATTGAGTTAAGGTGGCCATAGACCTAACAATTACGATCTTTCTTGGAATTGAACTTTCCAAGAAAGATCATTCATTTCAATACACATGTGTAGAGCTGAATGGTCAGATATACAGGTAGAAACAATAGAATCTGTGCATCTATGGGCACCTTTACAATTGTGAGGTTTTGTGTGACCCTGACAAGTATATTTCAGGGGAAATATATGGAATATATATCAGTATGATAAGGTTTTTGTTCAGTCACAGGACGGCATTATGTCTACATACCAAACAAACAATGAAACTGATACTTTTTTGACTATGAGGAGTATTTACGGCAGGTATAGGTAATGATTATCCCACCAAAAACTGAACTACAACTCCCAGAGTCCTACAAAGAGCCAACCACCTGTCTTGGCACTGAAGGTGTTAATTCTATCTGCTTATCTGTAAATATTCCCCCTTTAACAATTTGCCCCTCAGCTTTAACCCCCAGGAAACTTCCCTGTCATAAACATCCAAAAAAGCAGGATGAACCACAGGGCTGGGGCTGTGTGAATGGCACAACAGAGACCCTGATAAATGCAAGCCGACACACAATGCAGCTCATGCTACAACAAATATTTGAATTAGATTTAATGAGACATGAGGTGCAAACTAGTAACTGACATTTACCCAGAGATTGTTTATTATCTGATAAGAGCTCAGTGGCACTTTGCTAACTTATAGGTTAACATTACACCATACATACAGATCCACCGGCAAAGAAATGCCTGAAACTACCCTCCTCCCTAACTAGGTAGAACAATCTGTAATTTGTATATTTGCATTCCAGTGCAATGTCATATCCCCCCCCCCAGCACCCACACCCATATATATTCCAGCTGGTCTTGCGGTACTAAACTTACTGTGTGAGCTCAAGCGTCGCCTTGCGGGAAAATGTCCAAGCCGTTCTCTCCTTCACATCTGCTGGGATATCCTTCTTGTCCTCATAGGCCATAAAGTAGAGTGAGAATTTCATAGAGGGGAAGTCAAATTTCTGAAGGAGGCTGCAAATTCCATATTAAACCACATGAGTTAATAGTGAAGCCTGTTTCCATAAGACAATATGAACTGAATATTGGTGAATACTGTGCATTAAGAGACACACAAGTTAGGAATTACACAATTCTTGCACTGAGAGGTGCCAGCCAAGACCCAACTTGCCATCATAATCTTTAGCAGATCTTTAGAGGTCTCTGAGGAAATGCATAGCCACAAAATGCGTCAGACCTCAGACGCTATCTATTGTGAATCAGATGTTAAAATAAAGATTGCCCATTTTTACTTGTAATCTTGTAGCGTGCGATTCTTCAAAGTGGTCCCGGAGTGCGTTGCCTCAACAATTGATGTACTGAATACTTCTTAATTATGTATACTGAAGTATACGGAATACTTCTTAATTGATGTTCTGTACTTCTTAGTGACAGACTCAGGGCGACAGCACCCTGGTCACAGTGTTAATGGGGTAAGACTCATATTACATATCGGTCAGGTGGACTCATCAGAGAGTCTCACACATAGGCTGAATCAACACCTATCACTAAAATGAAAATTTAATATAAGCTTCATCATACGGAAATAAGAAACTTTGTAAATACAATCAATTAAACATTCTGTACTGTTTCTAAGATAATCAAGTTTATCTTCACTATTCCTCTCTCAGCATCTGTTTCTCTTCATTCTCTCTTCATGCAGCAGTTGGGTGTCAGATATTCACTGACAGTTAGATCCAATATATGTTATATTCTGTTGCAGAAGCAATTCTATAAGGGAGTAACTAAAACACTAAATTTCAGACGTGCAAACTTTGACAGTATAAGGGCATCTCTGCAACATATTAAGTGGGAAATGCTTTTCACAGGGTTAAACACAGAACAAAAATGGGAAGTCTTTAAAATGCTGCTTAATAAATATACTTGTCAGTATATTCCACTTGTAAGCAAGGAACGTCGTTGCAAAGCAAAACCTTTTTGGTTCAATAGAAGCGTTGGTGTTGAGGTGGGTAAGAAAAGACGTGCTTTTAAGGCTTTCAAGTTAGCTGGTACAGCCGAAACATTTATAAGGTACAAGGAGGCCAATAAATCATGCAAAGAAGCTATAAGGCAAGCTAAAATTACTATAGAAAAGGATATTGCAGCAAGCAGTAAAAAAAATCCAAAATTATTTTTTAAATATGTCAATAGTAAAAAAATGAAGCAGGAAGGGGTGGGACCCTTACTATCAGAGGGGGGTCAGCTGGTTGATGAAAACAAAATAAAAGCGCAGATTCTGAACTCGTATTTTTCATCTGTGTACACAAATGAAGAACCAGTAAGTGAAGGTTTCCTTCTTAACACTCCCAATTCTAGTAATACAACTAATGATGCATGGTTCACACATGAAGAAATTCAAAAGAGACTTGAACATGTTAAGATTAACAAAGGTCCAGGGCCAGATAGTATTCATCCCAGGGTAATTAGCGAGCTTAGCTCTGTGATTGCCAAACCTCTTTACTTAATTTTTCAGGATTCATTGAGATCTGGCATTGTGCCGAGAGACTGGCGAATTGCTAATGTGGTGCCTCTATTCAAAAAAGGATCCCGTTCTCAGCCTCAAAACTATAGGCCAGTTAGTCTGACGTCAGTATTAGGAAAGCTTTTCGAAGGGTTAATAAAGGATAAGATACTGGACTTCATAGCAAATCATAATACTATGAGTTTGTGCCAGCATGGTTTTATGCGTAATAGATCTTGCCAGACTAACTTAATTTCTTTTTACGAGAATGTAAGTAGAGACCTCGATTCTGGGATGGCAGTGGATGTGATTTACTTAGACTTTGCTAAAGCATTTGATACAGTGCCACACAAAAGGTTACTGGTTAAATTAAGGAATGTTGGCCTGGAACATAGTATTTGTACCTGGATAGAGAACTGGCTAAAAGATAGACTACAAAGAGTGGTGGTAAATGGAACATTTTCTAATTGGACCAGTGTTGTTAGTGGAGTACCGCAGGGCTCTGTACTAGGTCCCTTGCTTTTCAACTTGTTTATTAATGACCTGGAGGTGGGCATTGAAAGTACTGTTTCTATTTTTGCAGATGATACTAAATTGTGCAGAACTATAGGTTCCATGCAGGATGCTGCCACTTTGCAAAGTGATCTGTCTAAACTGGAAAACTGGGCAGCAAACTGGAAAATGAGGTTCAACGTTGATAAATGCAAGGTTATGCACTTTGGCAAAAATAATATAAATGCAAGTTATACACTAAATGGCAGTGTGTTGGGAGTTTCCTTAAATGAAAAGGATCTAGGGGTCTTTGTAGATAACACGTTGTCTAATTCTGGGCAGTGTCATTCTGTGGCTACTAAAGCAAATAAAGTTCTGTCTTGCATAAAAAAGGGCATTAACTCAAGGGATGAAAACATAATTATGCCTCTTTATAGGTCCTTGGTGAGGCCTCATCTGGAGTATGCAGTTCAGTTTTGGACTCCAGTCCTTAAGAGGGATATAAATGAGCTGGAGAGAGTGCAGAGACGTGCAACTAAATTGGTTAGAGGGACGGAAGACTTAAATTATGAGGGTAGACTGTCAAGGTTGGGGTTGTTTTCTCTGGAAAAAAGGCGCTTGCGAGGGGACATGATTACACTTTACAAGTACATTAGAGGACATTATAGACAAATGGCAGGGGACCTTTTTACCCATAAAGTGGATCACCGTACCAGAGGCCACCCCTTTAGACTAGAAGAAAAGAACTTTCATTTGAAGCAACGTAGAGGGTTCTTCACAGTCAGGACAGTGAGGTTGTGGAATGCACTGCCGGGTGATGTTGTGATGGCTGATTCAGTTAATGCCTTTAAGAATGGCTTGGATGATTTTTTGGACAGACATAATATCCAAGGCTATTGTGATACTAAACTCTATAGTTAGTATAGGTATGGGTATAAAGAATTTTAATTAAAAGTAGGGAGGGGTGTGTGTATGGATGATGGGTTTTCATTTGGAGGGGTTGAACTTGATGGACTTTGTCTTTTTTCAACCCAATTTAACTATGTAACTATGTAACTATATAGGGGGGGGCAGATGAATTAGAGCTCACTCAAATAACTGATTCCAGTACAAACTCAATCTAACAAAATAACTGCCTTTTGCAAACATTGTGCATGTAGAGAGACATGATATCTGGTTATTTAAGAGAGTGAGCTGTAATACATCTTCTAGGCAAAACGAATCCCTCCTATAACATATATTGGATCTAACTGTCAATGATCATCTGACACCCACCTGCTGCATGAAGACAGAATGAAGAGAAACAGATGCTGAGAGAGGAATAGTGAAGATGAAGATGAAAACCACCTCCAGCACTTCGCGGCATTGTGTGCCTGTTGGTGATCTGAGAAGGACACGGGACTGACAATTTATTACATGGAAAAATAGTTTGCCATGTTACCGACTTCACCATGTTCTTCATGTCCTTTTTACCTATATCACAGATACAAGAACATGGTACTGGCATGGGGGCTTTGGGATGCTTTCCGCCCCTTCAGAGATCAGCATAGTGCTAAGAAAGAAGGGTTTGAGGGCACTATATGAGGCAGGTGTCTTCCCGGGAGGCTGACATCCTTGCAGTTAAAAAAAAGCCAATTTTTTCCTTATTTTATCATTTTATATCAACAGCAAGTCTCTTAGTGTCAGCAGTGCTGCATGGTGCTGATACAGACACAGGCCTCTGCAATACATTTAATGCATCTTATGAGTTCATTGCTGGGAATATTTCACTTACGTCATTCCAAGAACATTTGTATAAAATTCCAGGGACTTTTTGGGATCTTTTATCCGGAGCATCGTCTGCTGTAGCATAAAATCCTAGAAAGACAACAATTACAAACAAATCAGTGTCAGCGTCACAGAAATAAAATTACCTATAATTGTTATGATAAAGTCATTTATTTTGCCGTTATAAAATCAAAGTCATTCAAAAATTGACAGTTGTCACTGACCTGACTTCTCTCCCTTGTTTCTTAAAGGTGACTCTGAGATTTGTCGCCTGTGGTAAATATGCACTATGAAAGGTGACAAATCTCCCAGAAATACCATAATTTGAATCACTGCAATTGAGTATACGGTCCCTTCAACACATATTTATTTAGCCCTAACATATTTGCTGTATATAATGGGTGTATATACTATACATACACACAATTTAGTCACCATATAAAAACACAAAGCTGAGTTATACAGGGAACTCTGAGTATCACTCATGTATTATAAGGGATAATGTTCCCCCTACTGTAAATGATAAGGATATTAGAAGCCACTGAGGGGTTGTTCTGTGACCATATAAGGCACAAGGCTGAGTTATACAGGGAACTCTGAGTATCACTCATGTATTATAAGGGATAATGTACCCCCTACTGTAAATGATAAGGATATTAGAAGTCACTGAGGGGTTGTTCTGTGACCATATAAAAGACACAAGGCTGCAGGCTGAGTTATACAGGGAACTCTGAGTATCACTCATGTATTATAAGGGATAATGTACCCCCTACTGTAAATGATAAGGATATTAGAAGTCACTGAGGGGTTGTTCTGTGACCATATAAAGGCACAAGGCTGCAGGCTGAGTTATACAGGAAACTCTGAGTATCACTCATGTATTATAAGGGATAATGTACCCCCTACTGTAAATTATAAGGATATTAGAAGTCACTGAGGGGTTGTTCTGTGACCATATAAAGGCACAAGGCTGCAGGCTGAGTTATACAGAGTATAACACATGTATTATAAGGAGGGTCCCTAACCGCTAGGCGCCACCCAGAACCGGGCTGCAGACAGTCCTGAACTGGGCCGCCGAGCCTAGCCCGGAATTAACGTGGTGCAACAAATTGGACGCCGGCGCACGTTGTGGCTGGCCCAGACAGGACACACTGACAGGAATATATAACCCAGGACACACTGACATGAATATATAACCCTAGTCAGGACACACTGAAATGAATATATAACCCTAGTCAGGACACACTGACATGAATATATAACCCCAGACAAGACACACTGACAGGAATATATAACCCAGGACACACTGACATGAATATATAACCCTAGTCAGGACACACTGACATGAATATATAACCCTAGTCAGGACACACTGACATGAATATATAACCCCAGACAGGACACACTGACAGGAATATATAACCCCAGACAAGACACACTGACAGGAATATATAACCCAGGACACACTGACATGAATATATAACCCTAGTCAGGACACACTGAAATGAATATATAACCCTAGTCAGGACACACTGACATGAATATATAACCCTAGTCAGGACACACTGACAGGAATATATAACCCAGGACACACTGACATGAATATATAACCCTAGTCAGGACACACTGACATGAATATATAACCCTAGTCAGGACACACTGACATGAATATATAACCCTAGTCAGGACACACTGACATGAATATATAACCCTAGTCAGGACACACTGACATGAATATATAACCCTAGTCAGGACACACTGACAGGAATATATAACCCCAGACAAGACACACTGACAGGAATATATAACCCAGGACACACTGACATGAATATATAACCCTAGTCAGGACACACTGACATGAATATATAACCCTAGTCAGGACACACTGACATGAATATATAACCCTAGTCAGGACACACTGACAGGAATATATAACCCAGGACACACTGACAGGAATATATAACCCCAGACAGGACACACTGACAGGGACATAGGGGATCAGGGTAAGGATATAGGAGATATAAGGAGAGACACAGACCTTAGTGAGTTGGTGTGGGTCACTGCACATACTAAAGGCCGCTTCATCGCTAAGACCATTCAGCTCAACCCCCTGTTGCTGCTGCTGCTGCTCCGCCGCCATGACTTTCTCCTGACTCACACACCAAGCTGGGCAGGCGCAGTTATTGTGCACTGAAATAAGAGTCTGTGGGTGGAACCAGGATTGTCACACGATACCTGAGGAGGGGCCTGAGTTGGCAGGTTGTGAAGTAACAGGAAAGTGTGAAGTATCAAAGCTGCTGTCACATCTGTCAGATGAGACCGGGAGTTTTAGAGCAATGTGAAGTCGTTCCTTTTACCTCAACTTAAGGTGGCCATACACGATAAGATCCACTCGTTTTGGCAAGGTCACCTAATGAGCTGATCGTTTCCCGATATGCCCACCAATATCAAGGCGATATCGGGCTAATCTGAATGTTCGGCCCTAGGGCTGAACCGCTGGATTACAATGAAAAGAATGGGAGCAGCCAGGACGAGGACAGCATCAACTAGCCAAAGGGGTTTGCCAGAATAAGCAAGCCTCCCATCGGCAGCCCCCATACACTGGCAGAGAAGCTGCTGAATTGGTCTAAAGGACCGATATTCACAGCTTTAATCTGCCCATGTATGGCCAGTGTATAGTCCCCACACTTTCCTGAATCAGGTTACTTGAATTCTGTGTTTGAATGTGAATTTAGGAACACAATACTGGGAAAAGGTAACCTTTAGCACACCAATGAGCAGAACTACAACTCTCAGTACCCCCCAAGCACATGTAGGGATTCTAGGCAATATAGTTCTGTCACTTCTTATGTATCAAAACTTAGATAAGTACCCTTAAGTACAGCACAGGGCACACTGACAAGGTTAAATACCCCCAGACCAGGCACGTTGACAGGGTTATATACACCCAGACAGTCCATGGGGCACACCAACATACTGTATATACCCCGACACTGGGCATACTGAGATGGTTATAAACACCCAGGCAGGACACACTGACAGGGTTAAATACCCCAAGACAGGGCATGGGGCAGATTAACAGGCATATATACACTAGATGCTAGATCCCTAGATGCTAGTGCGAGCCGACCCGATACCCGCAGGTCGGGCGAGTTCGGGTCGACCTCGCAGTGCTCCTCACGGGTGGCGGGTGGGTGGGGGTTGAGCTCTTCTCCTGCTCTCCCCGCTGCCACCTTCAAATGCCGGCATCCGACTTCTGGGTTCTGGTTTTATAGTCTCGCGTCTGCTCGCCCGCCCCTTTTGTGACGTCATTGTGATGTCATCGTCGGTACGGGTCAGCGGGGATCTATAAAAGGACCCCGGAAGAGCGGGTGCTGGCGGGCGCGGGTTGTGCAGGGCGGGTTAGGGTCGGGTGCGGGTCAGGGAAACCCTGACCCGCACATCACTACTAGACACTGCAAAAGAAGGTATGTGCATATGCATGTGGGGGGAGCTAAAGGGATGGTTGCAGATGTGGCAGGGGTTTGGAGTGGGCTTTGTGGCAGGGGCCCCTGAGACAACAGCCCCAGTGGGCCCCAGAGACAGCAGTTCCATTGAGTGAAATGATTCCCATACAGATCTGTAATAGGAAATACCGTTCGGTATGAAATATTTTTAATCTGGAGAAGTTTTTTCCTCCCTCCCACCCACTTCTCCCTATGGGGCAAATTCACTAAGCTGGAAAGTTGCGCCAGGCGCAACTTCGCCGTGCTTCGCCACACTTCGCCAGGCGTAGTTTCGCCAGCGCTCCGCAAATTCACTAAAATCCGAAGTTGCGCACAGGGGTAGCGTAAGTTTGCGAAGTTGCGCTAGCGTTGATTCGCTATGTAAAGCGAAGTTTCGCTAGCGAAGGCTAATTTGCATACGGCGCGAAATTCAAATTTCAATGGAGGAACACGTATCAGCACTACAAATGCCAAGAAAATCTTCAAATCTGCAAATACAAATTTTATTTTGCCCTACACATGTGCCCACTGTCTAGGTAAGTTGCCATGAGTCAGGAAATGTAGGGGGGAAGGAGCGGAGCCCCAAAATTTTTTTCGATCTTTTTCAGCCTATCACCCATCATGTAGAAAACACGCCAGCGTTTTTTGGGACTTAGAAAATGTTTTGACTTTTTTGGAAACAATCCCTATCTACTCTATTGCACTTCGCCAGGTCTGAGGTGGCGAAGGAAGTCTAGCGTAAAAGGTAGCGTTCAGTACACTGCGCAAGTTAGTGAATTTGCGTAGTTTCGTCGCTAGCGAAAAATCGCCTGGCGTAAGGTTGCGAAGTAACACTAGCGAAACTACGCCAGCGTTAGTGAATTTGCGCAGTAGCGAAAATGCCAAACGCTAGCGAATTAACGCTAGCATTTGGCGCTTCGCGGCTTAGTGAATTTGCCCCCATGTCTTCTCCTCAGGAATCTCCTTCCAAGCATTGGCAGATGAACTGGTGGAAAAGCTGCTTTAATTCCTTCTCCTCTTCTGCCTTAATTTTTCCATTGCTCTTTGGGCCTTGCTTTTCTTGAGCCTCAGAGTGGTGCTGATTTTTCTTCTTCTTGGCTCCTCCCTCTTTTTGCTTCCTCTCCTACTAAGTTCTGCTTCTTCCTCCATGTTATCATGGGTTTGAGAAGGACTTTGTGGCCCTTCACTCTTTCTCCCAGCAGAGGATTCATCTCTGTCATTTTCTGCATTCCTTCTGCAAACAGAATTCCAGTATATAAGCAATGATTTCAGGTAACAACAGGCGCGTTTCAAGCATCAACCTGAGGCGGCGTTCGCAATGCAGCCTCCAGGCTTACCTTAGGATTGCAGACGGGAGGTCCGGTGGGGAGTGCATTGCTAGCGCAGAGTGCAAAATATTGCTCTCTGAGCTAGAAAAGCCGAATTTACGGTTTAATAACCGGAAATTCGGCTCTTAAAGTTACAGGAGCGGCTTTTTGCCGCCCCTGGTAACTTCTGGGGAGCTGCCGCCTGAGGCAAGGTACTCACCTTGCCTCATTGCCTCCAATCAAAAAACAATTAGAAAAAAGGGAAAAAAAAAAAAGATAAGGCTGAGTTCATGCCCAGTGGTATCCTTGTATTTAGATTAAAAATCCAGAAGACTTCTCTTTTAATAAGTATTATCAATACCAATGAGGAGAAGACATGCTAAAATATTTTTTTTTACATCTCCAGAGTTACATGAATGAAAATTTTTGAAACGTTGGTGTCTTTGTGTCTATTAATGTATGACAGGTGTTCTCTAATTTTCTCTTTCAATTTTTGTGTAGTTTGTCCTACGTATTGGATCTGACATTTCAAGCATGTAATCAAATAGACTAGATTTTTGGTGTTGCAATTAATGTATTGTCCAATACATTAATTTCAACACCAAAAATCTAGTCTATTTCTTGTGCTAGGCTTGTTTTTGAAGTGATCCTGTGGAATCCCCACATGGGCTGCAACTATTCTACAACACTGAGTACATTATACATATTGACACAAGGAGGCAGAAATGTTCCAAGCTGACAGTCACAGAACAGTGACATGTTTATTCTTCCCCTGGGGTGCCCCAAGTACAAGTTGAATATATTTCATATGGAGTGTAAATGTCCAGTAAATTGTGCTCCAGTAAATATACTATTGCGATCTCTTACTTCACTCTTTGAAAAATATACCTTATGAATCCATATCCTGCTAAGCTAATTAGCAATTAATACAGGTGCATGTTGCACAGAAACCAAAGCAGTCTGCAGAAAGTATCTTGTGAAGGGGGCTGTACTCACACAGATGCATGTGCACGCCAAACGCAGGTGGGACACAGCATGTTGCATTTCGTCTGAGTTCAGCACTTAAATGCGTCTGTGTGAGTACAACCCCCTTGACAATAATTGAGTGCGTTTACTCCTGTGCTCCCCTGCGGCTGAACGGAAGAAAGCGGAAGACAGGGGAGCACAGCAAAAAACACCCATGTGTAAGAGCCCTACGGGTAGGAATACACAACAAAATCGCAGGCGTCACATCGGATACGACGGAAATAAGGTAAGTAATGCCTGTGTCGGATTGTGTAACTTGTTGATGCGACACGACTGTCGGATGCAGACGCTGCATCTGCATCCGACAGTCGCATTACTTACCTTATTTCCGGTGCATCTGATGTGACACCTGCGATTTTGCTCAGCGCGGCGGAATCGGCCGTGTAGTCCTGCCCTAAGTAAGATACATGCTGCAGGCTGCTTTGGTTTCTGTGCAACATGCACCTGTATTAATTGCTAATTCTGTGATTAGTGGTTACATAGCCTAGAGGCTGCCTGTTGCAGAGTATAAGGGCTCTTACTCACTGGCGTTCTGACCTGCGCTCCCCTGCATTCTGTTTTTTGGCGTTCAGCCGCAGGGGAGCGCAGGAATAGACGCATGTCATTATTTCAAATGGGGCTGTACTCACTCAGACGCGTGTAGGCGCCGAACGCAGGAAAAATGCAGCATGTTGCGTCTCAACCTGCATTCGG
Source organism: Xenopus petersii (assembly GCA_038501925.1). NCBI lineage: Eukaryota > Metazoa > Chordata > Amphibia > Anura > Pipidae > Xenopus > Xenopus petersii. The sequence continues at coordinate 139,415,622 of CM076681.1, forward strand.
CGCCTACACGCGTCTGAGTGAGTACAGCCCCATTTGAAATAATGACATGCGTCTATTCCTGCGCTCCCCTGCGGCTGAACGCCAAAAAACGGAGTGCAGGGGAGCGCAGGTCAGAACGCCCTTAGGGCTCTTACGCAGCGCCGATCCGCGACTTTATGCCGCCTGAGGCGGCCTTCCTTTGCCGCCCGACTCCTCCTCACGGCGCTCACATTTTATGCGCAGGAGGGGGTCGGGGGGCGCTGCACGGCGATAGTGCAGAGAGCGCAATTGCGCTCTCTGCACTAGAAGAGCCGAATTACCGGGTTGAAAACCGGAAATTCGGCTCTTAGTTACCAGGAGCGGCATTTTTGCCACCCCTGGTAACCAGGGGGGCGCTGCCACCTGAGGCGAGTGTCTCAACTCGCCTCATTGGTGGAGCGCCCCTGCTCTTACGCACAGGTGTTTTTTTTCCCTGATTTTTTTAAATGCATGCAGAGTGCAAATAACCACATATACTGTGCTTAAATGCATCTAGCTGCATTTTTTTCTGTTCCAAATGCATCCTGTATTCTACTGATAGCTGAACATGAAGAAAATGCATCATGCTGCATCTAAATGAATGCACTAAAATGCAAATGGTGTAAAATGCAACTCATAAAACGCTCATAAGTACAACCGGGGAGAATATAGTAGAATCAATTAGTGATTGCATTTATTTGCACTCAAACCTGTGTTTAAATGCATGTTAAACGCAGGGGGAAAAAAGCCCATGTTTAAGAGACATAAGGAGTTCTCAGCTCTTGTTAAAATACTACAACCCCACAAAATATCTTATAAAGTCAAGCAAACCTGCCTCTGTGCTGTGAATGTTACCCAATGTCTTGCATGTAATAATGGGGCAGCAACACTAGATGGGACTGTTGCACTACGCTGTTTTTCTGCTTTTTATAATATTTGTGAGTTGTTTTCTGTTCCGATATTCAGGGTGTAACTCAATATATACATTCTGCTGTGACTCCATATATACAGTATATATATATATACATATATATGCATATGAGGGCAGTGGCATATCTCCAGAATCATGGCCCTGGTGAAAAATTGGTTCAGTGATAAAAGTTTGTGTCCCTGGTGCCCTGCAGTTCTGCTCCTGCTCTGGTTTCCCCTCTCCTAGTAACACTAGGAACTTCAGTTTCCAGGTTTTATGGCCAAAACCCTCTTCTTCACAGTGTCCCCCCTGTGATACTAATGTAATTTCTCCTACCGCACACCTGTAGTTCACCAATCCTGCAACTGGTGTTGCGTTTGTTCCGTTGACCCGGCCGGGTCCCTTAGCAACGAATGTGTATAGAAAACGGATCTGCACACACACTGGTTAATGCAGTCGGGGAGTATCCCCTTTTATTCAGCCACCAAACATTCGACGTTTCGGGGGGGGGAATACCCACCCTTCATGTGTTCAGGGTGGGTGTTCAGGGTGGGTGTTCCCCCCCCAAATGTTGAATATACACATTCCCCCTGTGATACTGCCTGCTCTCCACCATTCTCCCAGACTAAATTCTTATTTCACATACAGCTATATGGTGTCTGGGACCTCCTAGGAACAGCAACTTTTTGTTCATGGATCCGCACACACACAAATTTCTGCAGTGGGGAAAGTGCCCCTTCTTTATTGGTTTATATCATCACCAACATCAACATTTCGGGGGTACAACCGCCCTTCGGGAGGGGGGTACAACCTCCCTCCGTTGACCCGTGCTGGGTCAACGGATAGCCAGAACCACTACTGCAGAGTGAGTAGATTCTGGGTGTGCAGTGTACTTATTACATTACTGTTGATTCTTGGGACCTCCTAGGGCCATGGGCAGACGAATGCTGGTGGAGTTTCGCCAGTGAAAATTCGTCAGTGCGGGCATTTCTAAGTGAACCTTTGGTAGCGTTACTTTCTTACTATCGAAACTTCTTTAACGCACTTACGTCACTTTGAATAGGGTTGGTACATATAGGTCATATATATATATATATATATATATATATATATATATATATATATATATATATATATATATTTATTAGAGATGTTGGTGAAATTGCTTGAAGTGGCCACTTTTTATTAAAAATGTCCAAGAAAGCAAAATAAAGACAAAAGAGATCCTCTAATGCCCTAGACATGAGCCCACCCTAAAACAAATGTGGCATGAGCTTGGCACAGGGATTGTGGGCCTTTAAGCAGGTTTCACCGATACAAAACAAAATCTGCTGCAAAAAAAAGAGTCCATTGAATTTGAATAATATTGATATAAGTATTGGGCTTTAATAGATAAAAAGAATATAAATATGGAAATGAAGTTGCTGAATTTTTCATTCATTTTGATGTGAAAGGAAGAAGAGAATTTATTGCTGAACATAAATCCAGAATATATTGTAAATCAGATGGAATGTGGCAAGCAGCCTCCTGGCATTGCTGTTAATTCCGTCTGAGTGACGCGGCTCTTGTTTGGGCCAAATTATCACATTGTAATTACTTTCCTGCTCTGCTGATTTTAATGTTCTGATAGTTTTCCTTTACAAACACTGAAATGTTTCAATAATTACACAACAAGTAATAAAGGTCCTCCCCTTTATATTTAAAGGATAAGTAAACATTTAAAATAAGTGAATATAAAATTGATGGGGGTGCTATTCTAAGCACTTTTGTAATTTACATTCATTATTTATTTTCGTTTGATTCCAAGATATTGAGGTATACAAATGCTGTTAATATGAATCAATTTTGTTACAACATGGCCACCAGCTGGTCAGTTTCTGACTATTCTGACCACCAAGTAGTCAAGGAAATTTTCAGGAGAAAGAAAGAGGCTGCTTCTTCTGCTTAGGGAAAGAATTAGAAACCTTTTTTCACATCATTCCTAAGCAAAATAACATCAGAGCAGTCTCTTTCTTTCTCCTGACAACTTCCTTGACTACTTGGTGGTAGGGTTGCCACCTTTTCTGGAAAAAAATACCGTCCTTACTATATATTTATCTTTTTTCCCTGTTAATAAGATTGGGATCCACCATCATTTTTACAGGCTAGGCCAGTAAAATACCGGCCAGGTGGCAAGCCTACTGCTGGTCAGACTGGTGTGAAACTGCAGGTAGAGCTGTTGTAACAAAGTTCATTCATGTTAACAGTACATGTATCCCTTAATATCTTGGAATAAAAACAAAATAAATAATGAATGTATATTACAAATGTGCAAAAATCAGCAAAACAAGCACACAATATGGCAGTTGGGAAACATCAAGCACTATTTTAGGAGTAAATGAAGCAGTTGAGGGGATTCCAATCAATCTAAAATCCAAATTTCAGATTATAGGGGTTGGTGGTTCCACAGCGTGGCCCCTGCTGGCTCTGTGGGGGTGGTATCAATAAGACAAGGGCTAACTCAAATTCAGTTTGGGTCACTGTGCCAAAAATCTACTGACAAACATTTAAAGGAGAACCAAACCCTTTATATTAAAACCCCTACGCTACATAGGCCCCCTCCCTGCTCCACAACCCAAGCCTAGGTGTTACCCTCTGTAAATGCCCCTTACTCTTTACTTACCCCTCGTTGCAGATTCAGCTCATCGGAGTTCATGGGCCTCATCTTCTTCTCTTCAGTAATCTTCGTGAAGTAAGTGCCGTATTGGCGCATTCACAGTTGGAGCAGTCTTCCAGTTTTTGAGAACTGTGCATGCGCCGAAAGTGATGGAAATTGCGGAAGCACCAGAAGAAGACCGTAGATTACCGTAGAGAAGAAGATATTGACATTCACTGCCTACGTAATTATTAGCCAGGCACTGCCCAAATGACACTTTGACACCCTCGGTGCAGGTGGCGTATCAGTAGATCAGCGGAGTGACTGGCCAGCCAGATAAAATGCATGGTATGGGATTCATTATCCCGAAACCCGTTATCCAGAAAGCTCTGAATTACGGGCTGTCTCCCATAGACTCCATTTTTTCCAAATAATCCAAAAAATTATTTCCTTTTTCTCTGTAATAATAAAACAGTCGCTTCTATTTGATCCCAACTAAGATATAATTAATCCTTATTGGAAGCAAAACCAACCAATTGGGTTTATTTCATGTTTACATGATTTTCTAGTAGACAAAGGAGAATTCAACCCCTAGGCGCAAAAATTGACCCCCCATCCCCTGCGTAGGCCCCCCTCCCTCCGGCCTACCTCTTCCTGCAGGGGAGGGATTTTTGTGCCTAGGGAGTTTAATTCTCCTTTAAGGTAAGAAAATCCAAATTACATAAATATCTGTTATCCAGAAAACTTCAGGTCCCAAGCATTCTAGATTACAGGTCCCATACCTGTAACTGGTTCTGCATGGAACTCATGACTTTAAAGTAGGCATGCACCGAATCCAGGATAAAAGGTCCCATACCTGTACCATGAATCAGTTGCTGGTACAGTGGGCCCAGGTATCATAAATTGCACTACTCTAGGGTACATTATATACGGGGGGGGGGAACAACTTGATTTATTATGCTACTTTTTTAACACCAGCGCCTCTGTATTTTTAATGCTTTAATAACAGCCCCCCTGAGAATTGCCCATGTGCAGGCTCACTTAGAAAAGAATCACGACAATGGATCCATTGGTCAGGGCCAAGAGCATTTGGGGCAAGTGCTATATTCTTACTTTCTGAGTCCCCTCCCCAGCTACATAACCCTCCTGCAATGTCACAGATTGAGAGAAAGGAGCCTGGGCAGCTTGTTAGATAGTTTGAGCAGCAGGACTCCTCTTTCTTGTTATGCCCTTCAAGGTGTCAGTTTCCATTACCCCATCTCGTAATTGTTTCGCACTCTGACATAGTACAGTGACTGCTTCAGTTTGGTGCCATTCCATTTGTCTTAGAATTAAGATTATTGGGAAAATCCATGCAAGAGGCAGATATTAGTTCCCCTTGATATCACTGAACATTGGCTACTTAATGCTTTATGTGCCGTGGGAATAAACGACTCTGTGCCTATTGTGCCAAATTACACACACCGTTTCATTGCCTTTCCCTTTATTGTAACATCCACTGCTGTCTCACTGCTTTTCCCAAAACTCTGACTCCTTTGCACTTAGTTGCACCAACTGCAGGGCAATTAACTTAGCATTACAGGGGGAGGTAAATTAACTGACGTAAGTCTCCCCTCTTGAACCCTCCTGTGTCTCTACCCAGAGGCACATTTGGGGTACAATGGAAGGGAAGAGGGACCAGGTAGAAACAAGGGCAGAGACAAGGGGAAAGTGTTGGGAGGGTTACTGCCTGCTCTGCCTTTTGTTTTTGACTGATTCCTTAGCAGAGGCAGTGCATTCATTTCTGATTCACCCCTATTTCTTGACGCAGTTTCTGCTGTTGTTTTATAAATCGTACCCAATATAATCTGCACAAAAAAACACAGGGTAGGAAATTATAGACTCTGCAGATGGCTGTTATGTTAATTTACTTCTAAACGTAAATGTTCCTATAATGGCGGGTACCGCCCCTAGAATGGAGTGATTTGTTATTGAATGTCTCCACTGATGGGTGAAAAATTGGAATAATTGAATTAGCCCCACAATAACTGTCGTGCCCATATTAAGCAGTGAGACCTGTCAGACTAACAGTAATTTCATGCTAATAGAGACCATGTGAGATACAGGCGGGGCCCATTAACAATGGAACGGAGGCTGACATCGTGCTGGAACTCCTACAGTCACTGAACAAACTGATACTTTTTATTCTACAGAACATTTTATGATGTTTGCTTCCAAGATTTTTATGAAACTTTCATAATGATGATAACAGATCAAGAACAGATCAAGTTTGCTCTAACTCTATCGGCTTTTCTTGAGAATGCTGGGAAGACATTCCTTCAGAAGACAATACCAACAGGCACAAAGAGAATACATGAAAAAGGAAAGATTCTTCTTATAAAAGAACCTTAGAATTATATTTAAGGCAATTGTTGTTGGACTTTTTTCATTCAAATTTCCCTTGGATGTCTAGCCTTTAGTGGCCTTAGCTCATCAAAAGGACACAAATACAGTATAGGGAAAGGTTGGCCATTCAGCCATATGTTCACAAGAACAGCCAATGCATTTTCACCCCTGTTCACCTTAAGCTGAGCCTTCAGGTGTATATAAGAATGTTATAGGGGATGATTTGGCATTTATGGTTGTAAGGCTAAACCCCCCTGGCACTACATGCCACCAGCCTATAAATGGAGTTCCCACAGTCTAAACCATTGTTTAAAGGGAATTCAAAATATACAATGAAAGTATGACCATTGACATTTCACAGCTCTGGGAGCCAACTTAGAGATATAGGTCCTTCTCTTAGTCTTCCTTGGTTCTACTTCTCTTGTTTGGACTTCTTGCCAGAAGACGTTTACACCAGAATCCAAACTCTGGACTTTGTGCAGGAGTAGGTTGAACCAAGTCAGTAGGAGAATTACTTTCCTACAAAAGAAAAAGAGAGGTTCCGTATGGTGTGACTGGTGGTTCTCTTTGATGTTGCGTTCATCGGTGTTCGAGACTGAAGAAGAAAAAGAATGTTCTGGGCACCCAGTAAGCTTTACCCTCATACTGTCTAAGGGGACGTGTTTACATAAATACAAATATACTAGTTCCAGATACTTTTACATATATCTATTCTGTTGAAAAGTCAGTAGAATATCCTATATACAGTAGCAGGCAATATGGAACTGTGTGGGGAAGCATTACTGGGTAGATAAATGGCTTTACCACGGCAGCTCCAAGGACTTTTCTTTTGGCAGGTTTAACATTCAGGATCCAGTCTGTGACTGTTTAATGTACAGAAGGAATGAATTTCAAGCAGATTTGAAGCTCTCCAGAGACAATTACTTGGGAAGGCGGGAGACAGAATTAAATTACGACTGACTATCAATGAACAAAAACTTGCTTTTGTTAATACACGTTTCCTGCATTTAAATAAATGTGCAGATCAAAGAGAGTAATGAATATGCTCTCTCTCTCAGTAGGGCAAATGGAGACAGTAGGACAAGATAGTGACTGTAGGGTAAGATGGAAACCATATATCAAGATGGAGACAGTAGGACAAGATAGTGACTGTAGGGTAAGATGGAAACCATATATCAAGATGGAGACAGTAGGACAAGATGTAGAAAGTAGCACAAGATAGTGACTATAGGGCGAGATGTAAACCATGGAGATAGTAGGACAAGAAGCAGTGTAGGTGGTTCTTCATAGCGAGGACAGTGAGTTTGGGGAATGCACTGCCAGATGTTGTGATGGCTGATTCTGTTAATGACTTTAAAAATCAGACATAATATCCAAGGCTATTGTGATACTAAAATCTACAGTTAGTATAGATATGGGTGTATATATAGTTTACGTGAGCATATGGAGGATGTGAGTGGGTGTGTGGACGCTGGGTTTTATTGGGAGGGGTTGAACTTGATGGACTTTGGTCTTTTTTTTCAAACCCAATTTCACAACTATGTAAGATGGATAGAGTATGACAAGATGGAAACAGTAGGACAATCGAGCGTGTAGAGAGCAAGCAGGTAAATAAGGCAATCTTCCAACCAGGCAAATTAAATCAAGTATTAACTTGTACACATATTTGTGGCTGGCCTATGAAGAAGTGTTCATAACATGAAACATGTAAGGCTACCTCTATGTGTACATAAATAAAGTTCTCACTTTTTTTCACCTGGTGGGAAGATTACCTTATATGAATGCCTACTCTAAACAAGCGCAGTTTGATCCACTCCCCTTACTGAAGGCTCAGGATGGTTTGCCTGAGCCTATTCTGTTACATGTTGATTCATTTATTGACCCTTATTGTTTCTGCACAGTAGGACAATATGAGCCAGAAGGAGATGCTGGAGACAGTAGGACAATATGGCGACAATGTGAGATGCTGGAGACAGTAGGACAACATGGAGAAAGTAGCACAAAATGAAGACAGTAGTACAAGCTCTGGAGACAAGAGGAGATGCTGGAGACAGAAGAAATAGATGATGACGGTAAGACCAGTAAGGGAGATTAAGACAAGATCCATGATGCTGTGACAGCTGAGACAACCCTAGTCTTTGTGAGGCCTCAGTTTTACCCCAGTGCCCCTATAAACAGAGGTTAATAAGAAAATCCTGTCGATATTCTGTTTAATGAGGTTATTGCTGAGTTGCAGAGCCAAGTCCCCAGCACATTGAACAATGCAATTTCCCAGAGTTATTTTACTCGCTGCTTTATGTAGGACCTGGGTTTATTATCCTCCAAGAATGGCAAACCATATGAAGTAAGTCTCTGTTTCATCTCCTGAGTCAGTTGCACATTTATTCCCTGTGATGATGAAATAAAGAGGGTCAGACTGAATCCACGTATCGGATATACAAGCGTCGCCTCTTTTTCCTTCTGTAATTAAATATCGCCAGAGCCTTAACTATTTCTGTGCCTACACAAACCAATTAATCCACAGCCCCACAAAGCTTAACCTGTATCCTAGAAACATATAATCCATGGCACGGTAGGGGTTAAGCCAGTCAGTGACCTGAGTCCTTAAGATCTTGCTGAACTACAAATCCCAGAATCCCCTGTCTGCTTTCAGTTTAATAAACCTGAGTGAAAAGCTGAGAATGGAAACATCAGACAAGAGAAGATATTCATTCAGTTTCACTTGCACGAAATACAATTGATCGCCGTCACAGTCACTTTGGAGAGTAGCTGTCACCCCTCTCTCCTTTAGGAATCCTCTAAATTGAAATTCCGGGCAATTACCTCCTCCTTGCAACACAGTACGTCCCAAGAATATTAATGTCTTCTGTCAGTGCCCCAGTAAATGAGTGCCAATCTGTCAGTTACTCCCAACGCACAGCTGGGAAAAAGCTCATGAGGGCAACAATACACCCCAAGATAACATACCTGTGAACTCCCCTATTTTGGCTCCCAAAAATGTTTAAATTCCAGCAAAATGTTTTATTTCCCCCACCCTCTTTCCTTGGTTTGACATCTCTATGATAATACTGGCCCATGGGCCCCTTTGCTTGGGTCACTTGTATAATGGGGTTATTTACTTCTACCTGAGTCTCTGATGACAATGACAATCGTAATCTCGATTAAGGATCCGCACACACGATATTTATATGCAGTATGTTCAAATTTATTTAAAAAACACCACTGTATCAACGTTTCGGGGGGATTTACCCACCTTTCATCAGGATACAATCACTAGTGCAGAAACTACCTTTATAAGTATGACTCCACCTCTTCCCCCACAATCCAACATTTCACATGTGTAAGCAATTCATTTAAATTAAGTGGAAACAATGAAAAAAACATTTCTGTAGGAAAAATTTGAGTATTAAAAAGGACATATTGAAGAAGATTGTAAAACATCTAAAAATAGTCCTTTCTTCTAGATATCAGGTCCCATAGTCCATGTAATAGTCCGTTTTCCATACATATTACCCATTTCACCACATATATCCACTTCATGTTCCCCAATATCAATCATAGTATAATATCAATAAATCACATAAAGTGGAAAAAACGTTGTTCTCTACCTTTAAGTTGCCACTGACACCACTACTCATTTAATATACCCCATGATATTTCTTATCTGTGGGGAAAAAAGGGAGGGATACAAGAAGGGGGCAACAATCAAACACAATTCACAATTATTTACAAAAAGCAAGCCAAGCTAAAATTCTCATGGAGGCCCTTTGGAAACAGCGCTTTTAATTGCCAAATCGAATGTGCCTCACGCCATAAAAAGAGAGGTTGTTCCACAAATAATTTACCATAAATGTTGTCCTTCTGTAGGATGGACCAATGTTGTAGAACGTTTTTTTTAAAGAAAATCTGAATGGGGCCAAAAGACTAAATTTTGTTTTCCCATATCTTTACTCTTATCCTTCACTTTCAGCTCACTCCTATCAGTAAGGGCCACCTCCTCCATTGTCTCTTGTAGTGAACTACAACCTTTAATACTTTAATAAATAACCCCCTATGTGAGAGCGAGCAAGAGTAACACAAGCTAGAGAAAATAGGAGGTATTAAATATTTTAAATGATTGAAGAGAGGCTATAGAAGTTGTGGACATGGCAAATAAATGGTAGAAATTACAAATGGTAGAGAAGAGTAAAGAGGAACTAGAGGATTTAGATATGAATGTAATTGATTGAATGTAAAGAGACTAGAAGGGAAGAAGTAAGTCAAAAGAATATTTAGGACCCTTGCAAGACCTTCAGAAGGAGCAATAGTATTTGAACTACTTAGAAAATAAAATACAGGTATGTGATTTGTTATCCAGAAACCAGTTATCCAGAAAGCACCAAAGGGGCATCTGCCATAGACCCATTTTATCCATATAATCCAAAATGTAAAAAATGATTATTTTTTGTAATAAGAAAACAGTACCTTGTATTTGATCCAAACTAAGATATAATTAATACTTATTGAAAGAAAAATAATACTATTGGGTTTATTTAATGATTACATGATTTTCTCGTAGACTTAAGAGACAAATTACGGAAAGATCCGTTATCCGGAAAACTTGAGCCTTCTGGATATCAGTTCCCATACTTGTACATGTTTACCTAAAGGATGATGATAATATGGAAGAGGAAGCTGGAAGACAGAGATGGAGGAACAAGGAATTACGATACAGGTATATGAGGGGTAATATTGTGTATGTGAGGAAGAGGGAGTTAGATTAGCGAAGCAACAATTAAACTGCCTTAGGTGCTCAACAACTGCAAATTTGCTCTTAGCCAGTACAGATAGATATCAAATTATGCCCAGGTAGGTATTCTCCTGTACTAAGTGCAATTCAGCAAGAACAGACCCCTAAGTTTGCTCATAATCTGTACAGAGAGATCCCATAAAACTATGGCATCATAGGTATTTCCCTGTACTAAGCACAATTCAGCAGGAACAGTCCCTAAGTTTGCTCATAGTCTGTACAGAGAGATCCCATAAAACTATGGCAGCATAGGTATTCCCTGTACTAAGCACAATTCAGCAGGAACAGCCCCTAAGTTTGCTGATAGTCTGTACAGAGAGATCCCATAAAACTATGGCAGCATAGGTATTCCCCTGTACTAAGCACAATTCAGCAGGAATAGTCCCCTAAGTTTGCTCATAATCTGTACAGAGAGATCCCATAAAACTATGGCATCATAGGTATTTCCCTGTACTAAGCACAATTCAGCAGGAACAGTCCCTAAGTTTGCTCATAGTCTGTACAGAGAGATCCCATAAAACTATGGCAGCATAGGTATTCCCTGTACTAAGCACAATTCAGCAGGAACAGCCCCTAAGTTTGCTGATAGTCTGTACAGAGAGATCCCATAAAACTATGGCAGCAGAGGTATTCCCTGTACTAAGCATAATTCAGCAGGAACAGCCCCTAAGTTTGCTCATAGTCTGTACAGAGAGATCCCATAAAACTATGGCAGCATAGGTATTCCCCTGTACTAAGCACAATTCAGCAGGAACAGTCCCCTAAGTTTGCTCATTGTCTGTACAGAGAGATCACATAAAACTATGGCAGCATAGGTATTCCCTGTACTAAGCACAATTCAGCAGGAACAGTCCCCTAAATTTGCTCATAGTCTGTACAGAGAGATACCATAACTCTATGGCAGCATAGGTATTCCCTGTACTAAGCACAACAGCAGGAACAGCCTCCTCCTCCCCTTGTCTCTATGCCTATATATCAGGCCATTATTTTTGCCATAACTAAGTGTATCCATGTGCCTGTGCATTACCTGCGGATGAGTTGCAGTAGGGATGCCAGGCAAGAGATATCTTTTTATTCGTTAATGCTAATTAAATCCTATGTTACTGCCTTTGTGGAGGGACAGTGAAGGTGCCTGCAGTGTCGGACTGGGACACCAGGGGCCCACCAAAAACCCTTAGACTAGGGGCCCACCCAAAAACCTTGAGACCAGGTTTTTGGGTATTATTTTCTTCCTCTCCTTACTGAACCTCTATTTTCGTATTCTCTTTTCTTTACATACTATAACCTATTCATCCATCTATTTAGCCTCTTTATTGTCATAGAAATAGGGAATGGCCATGAAATCAGCCAAATGTTTAGAAGCAGGAGGGCCCACAGACACCTTGGCCCACCGGGAGTTTTCCAGGTATCCCGGTGGGCCAGTCCGACACTGGGTGCCTGTATTTCTTGTGTGAGGAGCCATTTACTGATCATTGTACTGAGAGAAGCTTCTAATCATCTCTGCGTCCCCCCCAGATGCGAAAAGTAAAGTAGTTGCCCCCCCTGCAGAGCTCTATAATCAGTTGCCTTTCCGGGGGGGGGGGAAGATGAGTGGGGACGCACGAAATGAGTGGTTTAAAGTGAGACTTTTGAAGCAAACTCAGAAATATTTGTTGCAAGGATTCCAAATAATAGAGATTTCGTTCTTGCAGATGGGAAACAGTGAAGGAATAACAACCTGCTTGTGTTTAGTGATATGTATTTTTTTGTGCACCAATCCTAGAAAACCCAACCTAGGCCATAAAGTATATTTAGTACCAGTGACTTATTATGGGATGAGAAATAAAACCAAATGAACCTTTTACTGACTTATTACTAAATTCCCTTCTGCCCTATATTAGTCCAAAATCAGTTCCATGAAAAGAACTTATCTCCTTATGTAATTCCACATTTCTCCATAGTCTTTATTCAATGTGCCTGATGTGATGTTTCTCTGACTCTGGCCTATTGTCTTCTCCAATACTCTAGTATATGGCACAGCACTATCCATGGTACAACACTGTGATTTATTGCAGATCAAAGCTGTTTGTAGCAAATAAAGGGGTTATAAAGTATAAAGGTGTAACCCTTTTGACGCCTCTTTGTCGGTGTTACACTTCACGTGAGGCGATAACCTGATGACAAGGGACACACCTGAGCCACTCCGCAGTGGTATTGGGAGAGACTGGATTCCTGGTACTTACCAGCGCAGGGCTTCCACCTCCATGTGGTTCTCTATGCCAGACTTTTCTCTTTTGCCAGTATCTGTGACTTCCTCTTCCTGCCAGCCACTCACTAGCTGCTGTATCACTTCCTGTTACACTGAGATCCCTGAACAGCTGGTTGCTAGGTAACGGCTTACAACACACAGACACTGGCTCTATGTCTGAGCCCTGCTTACAGGGATAAGTACAAGGGTTTTGCACTAATTCCCTACACAGGTATGGGATCTGTTATCCAGAATGTTCGGGACCTGGGGCTTTCCGTATAACAGATCTTTCTATAATCTGGATCTTCATACCTTAAGGGGGTTATTTAATAAAGTCTGTTTTTATCTGGTCGGACTTTTGAAGGGGAAAAGCACCATTTTATTGTGGAAAAAACCTAAACATTTTCGAGATTTATTAAACCTCCATGGTGTTAAAAGTCTGAATAAAAAGGTACTCGAACTCAAGCTTGCTGAGTTCATGTAGAAGTCAATGGCAGATGTCTCGTTGATCTGCCCCCTGATCTGCACTGGGTTTCATTCAATAATCTAAAGATTTTGTGGTTTTCAGGCATCAAATCGGAAAAAGTCAGAAGTTTCTGGCGCCAGATCCGAAAAGTCAAGTCGAGTTTTCGTCAACAAACCCGAAAAAAAATTAGATTTTATCAAGTTTTTTCTCACACAAGGCTTTCTGCATTGCTATTGTCTTCTCCAACCCATATCATTCTCCAACCTCCTATGACTTTTAATTCTACTCTCCTACCATCTTATTGGGCTTTTTTCATAATTTATCAATTAATTTCATAATTAATAAGATCAAAAAGAGGCCTATTTAAAATTTTTTCCCCATGAATCGTATATTTAATGCTAAGGGCAGTGGCAGATGGGGAGATTTGTCACCTGAAACTATTTATGAGCCACTGTGGGTGGCAAATCTCCCAAAAATGCCTACGCTTTTGAAATAATTGAAATCGCTGGTGCTATGACCAACATATCACTAAGTCGCCTGAAGTTTCCTCCAGAGGTAACTTCGGGCAGCAATTTTTTTATGCCCATATTTTTTTTTTCACACTCCAATCGCATTAAACTCAATGGGTGTTTTTTCTTATAGTGACTTTTCTGTCTTGGTGACTTCTTTTGTCTTCTTTTTGGTGTCAGCGACTTTTTGCCCAATTGCATTAAAGTCAATAGGCATTTTTTCTTTGTGGCGACTTTTTATCTAGACAACTTATTTTGTCTTGCCACTTTTTTTGTCTATGCAACTTTTTGTCCAAATGCATTAAAGTCAATGACTTTCTTTGTCTCTGCAACAATTTTGTCTTGCCAACTTTTTTTGTCTCTGCGACTTTTTTTCCCAAATGCTTTAAAGTCAATGGGTGTTTTTTCTTATGGCAACTTTTTTGTCTCTGTGACAATTATGTCTTGGCAATTTTTTTGTGAATTTTTACCACAGTTTTGCAAACAAATCCGTATGTGACGATATGCAGAATTTCGCCACAAATCCATACCTGGCTCATCACTAACCTGGGCAAACTTAGTGCCTTTTATTACATTTGGGGCGTAGGGTGTAATGTACAGTAATCATAAGACTACTCCTGTTATTTAGAATGTAACCTGTTGTCCCTTCCCCACCTCTCCTTCACACCGGTTTCCAATCAATAGCCATAAACCATCAATATTTCCTCCATGTACAGAATCAGAATGTTCTTACAAATAAAATGATTTTCCATTTTCTCCTGTTTCCCCCATTCCTTTATTACTCAGAAATAAGGCTGTGGGGAGTATTTGTTTTAAACCTGCAAATACCTTCCTTTGCAGTTGTTATTGGGTAAAACAAAAAGGTGTGCACATTAAATCCACGTAGATGCAAAGACCTACCAGTTGAAGATTATCTTTTAGTAATACTAATAAAATGTACCCTTTATTTTCTGATTTCCCCTGATATTGTTTGTTATGGGGATGCTTGGGGGGTGCAAGGTTATGGTATTTCTCTATTACAGTGATCCCCAAGCAGTAGCTCGTGAGCAACATGTTGCTCTCCAACCCCTTGGATGTTGCTTTCAGGGTCCTCAAAGCAGGTGCTTATTTTTGAATTCCAGGCTTGGAAGCAAGTTTTATTTGCATAAAAACTAAGTATAGTGCCAAGTAGAGCCTCTTGTAGGCTGCCAGTCCACATAGGGACTACCAAATAGCCAATCACAGTCCTTATTTGGCACCCCAAGGGACTTTTTCGTGCTTGTGCTGCTCCCCAACTCTTTTTTTTCACATGTATACTTTTAATTGGGGCTCTTGTGGACATTATGATCAACAAGGACACTCACTTTGGCTTCTGCTGGTTACCTGGGGCAAAGCAGTGTCTCCACTCCCTGAAAGTGCACCTGTTCCATCTGAGCCATTGAAATGGATGCCAGAATGGAGTGTTAATCTTTTCTATCCCTGCATTTGTGTTATATAAATAACTTTGTGAGACCATGGTATTAGGCTTATTAGTATTTTCTGCACAATCAGCTATTGTTAAGAGTAAACAAAACATTATATACGTGTTTTTTTATTGATAAGTGGCATCCTTACTGTATCCCACTGTGTATTATACTGTCTAATCTAGTTTAGTACCCTATATAGATCCACAAAAATACAGCCTATCCAGATCTACAACTTCACTATACACAGCCAGTTAACTGAACACGTAAAGGTTCAACGTCAACATTATTTTAAACAGAGGTTCACACTTCAGAAAAGTCTGCTTTGTAAAGGTAATAAATCAGCTCACCGCTCCTCCAGGTGCATTCAGCCCAGACACTGCTCCTGTGTTCAATCAGCAGCATCTGGTTAACTCAAAAACAAAAGCCGCTTACTAGTGATGGGCGAATCTGTGCAGAGAGTGATAGACTCTATGGGATCTGCATGTTTGAACACAACGAAGGAATTCTGCCGCACACTTGTACTTCACTTTAACTGCAATGGTGGTGCTGGTAATCCGTAGACCCGGCTGGGTCCCCTAGCAACAGCGATAATTTGAAAACAGATCCGCACACACTCAGTTGAATGCAGTCGGGGAAGATGCCCCTTTTATTTTGCCACCAGCAATTCTAATTCTAATTCTGAATTACTGGTGGAATAATAAAAGGGGCATCTTCCCCGACTGCATTCAATTGAGTGTGTGCAGATCTGTTTTCAAATTATCGCTATCTGCAGTTTTGAAACCACACTTTACGCAAATACGTAGCTTATTTTAAATATGGCGTCCAAATCATTGCCAGATAAATGACGTATATACGTTTTACGGTCGTTAACGTAATTACATTGTGTATTGAAGACCATTCCTGTTCCTTTTTGCATGTAAATAGTTTTTCTATTTTCTATTTCCAGACAGCGGAATTATTGGGAATGAGAACAATGAGAAGGGCATGTTGGGAAAAGAAACCTATATGCTGAAAAACACACGAAAAACGAATGTTGACGGTCGTGTGTGGTTTCAGTGGCGTATTTACGCCCGACTGAGCTTTTTTAAAAATGCAACATAAAAACGCCACGTCTGGCCTTGCCGTTACTAGTTTAGTACCCTGCCAACTCTTGTTTAGCCTGTTACCCAATAGGAAGATAAACAAATGTCACCAACTGTCCTTTAGTTCAATTTCAGAATGAAACCCATATCCGCTTCCCTACCAGCCATTCTCCAGCATAAACATCTCAGAGAAGAAACAAAAGAGAGAAGTCTGAATCTGTATACTTTACATTTTATTAAAAAAATTATATATTACAAGTTTGCATATAAAAAATATATATATTATATATAAAAATATATTACAATTTTATATTTAGAATTTTAAAATAATTAAGAAATTCTAAAACGTTTCTCCTTTTCATCTTTGCAGAGCTCCTTTCTGTTAATAAATGAATGTTCTCAGCATAAGGATTGTAAAACATGTCTCCTCTTCACGTGTCTCTTTGGAAGCTTTGGCGGATAAAGTTTAGGAAGAGTCGGCTGAATTTCTTCCTCTCTTTTCCGTAACTAGTTTCATTTTTCCTGGTTTTATTTGGAGAGTGACAGAAACTCTTTCTCACATTAAAGCCGAAACGTTTCTTTTTGGACTTTGATTCTTGGTGCTCATATGGGAAGAAATAAGTACAGTCGGTAGGCCCACTCATTGTGCTTTCTCTTATATGTTCTACTTCCTCATCCTCATATTCTTCATCACTTGGTTCTTCCTCATTCTCATTTTCTTCATCACTTTGGTGGTTTATATTGAGACTTGGTTCATCCTCATCCTCATTTTCGTCAGCACTTTGGTGGTATTTAATGAGACTTGGTTCTTCCTCATTTTCTTCATCACTTTGGTGGTTTATAATGAGACTTGTTTCCGCTTTGCTCTCTGTCTCAGCAGAGACAGCTTCTTTCTTCTTTTTCAAGCTCTTTTTGTGGTACCAATAGAGACACAAAAGGTCCAGCAGAATGACTAAATTTTTTGGTGACAATAAGCCCTATGTGAAAGAAGAGAAAGAAACTCATCACAAAGAGCATTATTTCCCTAATAATGTTCACTTTATAGTATTAATATATTATATTGTTTGATTACAGAGTATAATACAGATAAGCAGCATGGCTTAGATAATGAATTGTTTTCTATTTATCATCTATTTCCATGGGCAGTCTCTAAATATCATCAATTGCAGCTTACCATAAGTTCTTCCTTGATACCAGATTTATTGTTAGTAGGAGTCATGAGGAGCTGGAGATATGGTACAACGCTCTGGAAATCCTACAACAGACACATATCAGTTAGTCAGACAGTTGGACACTAAATCAGTGATGGCAGTAAAATCAGTCAGTCAGGCATCATGGGGTTTCATGAACACAATTAGGTCAGACATAGGGGTCAGTTATACTTCAGT
Organism: Xenopus petersii; assembly: GCA_038501925.1. Lineage (NCBI taxonomy): Eukaryota > Metazoa > Chordata > Amphibia > Anura > Pipidae > Xenopus > Xenopus petersii. Next base: position 139,433,455 of record CM076681.1, read on the forward strand.
CTGATTGCTGGGCATATGGAAAGTAATTGGTCAAACCAGCATCAGACCTGGGGGCCCAAACACCATCCCCCTAGCCACAAAGCCCAACCGCCACAACCCCCTCCCCCACGACCCCTTTCTCTGGGGGTCTGGGAGGGAGGTAAGGAGAGCAGGTTCAGGGAGTGGGTCTGTTTTTTTCCTGGTGTCCCGCTGGCCCAGTCGGACCCTGGGTCAAACAATGAAACCCATCCTAATCATTTTATCTCAGTACAAGATATTGTTGGTTAATGATTTCATCTTACCCAAATGGTGACGTTGCTCAGATCTAGATCTGGTCTCTTGAGCTGTCTCTCTATGGGAGGAATGGGACACAGCAAGCCCTGCAATAGGAGATCATCAGTTACTCACTCAGTAAAACACAAGATAACATATTATTATATCCCATAACAATCTGCCCCATATAGTGTCAATTGCACCATGTTAACTTTCTATTCTCGTCAATGTATAGAACTAACACAGAAATAAACATTTGAGTTAAAGTCAAATACCAACTTACATCACATTTTATATCTTCTGGGATCAGTAGAGCAATGGGCTTGAGTTTCTCCTGTACAAACAGGGCATTGCTGGTCTCTACATAACTGTCACTTTCAACTGTCACAGGGCAAACTGGACTGTATACATTGTAGTCTTTAACTTCTATATGAAAATATTCCTTATAATCTTGTTTGATATAGTTTTCCTGTAAGAGAAAAGTGCATGGATCAGATGTCTGGGACAGAGTGATGTACATTGCATAAAAACCGCTCAGCAAACCCATAGGACACTGGTACATTAACATATAACACTAATAACAGGAACCTACAATGGCTCAGATACAATTCCCTTATATGAACCCATTAACATGAATAGAACTAAATATAATAACAGGAAACCATTACGGCTCCGATCCAAAGCCCATATATATCTCCCCAGTACAAATAAATATAATTTACTCTTAAAATTCCAGTAAAAATCAGCAGGGTGATGATTAGTGATTTCATGGTCGCATGCAGTCACTAATCTGACAATCCCAGCTGTCAGTAGGTCTTATATAAGCTTTGTCAGGGGCACCATTGTGATGTCATCACTCACACCCATGGCAACCATTGTGATGTCATCACCATTGTGATGTCATCACCATTGTGATGTCATCACTCACACCCATGGCAACCATTGTGATGTCATCACTAACAATATTGTCAAAAGACATTGAATGCCACAGGCCAAGTTAGATTTTATGGGGGGTGCTTAGAAAGAGATAAATTGTGCATAGCTGCCAAAATAAGGGGAACTGTAATATAAAGTGTAGGGGAAATATGGAACAACTGTTAATGGGCATTAGAAAGCCCCTAATATATATATTTCATAAGATGAAGTTTTTATTTATTTTTTATCTGTGTCATGTTATCATTACCTATTTTGCATTACTTTGTGTTACTGTACATCAGTCAAGTTAGATCCAAATAAACTCCTGTATCGATATGGGATTCATATTTGAGGGACTAGACTGATGTACCCAGAAAGTAAATTTTTAAATCTATCAATAATCAAATAAGATGCTAAAAAAAATACAATAACACATTATAAGAAACAATAACAGGGTGAAAGTTAAAAAAAATAGAACTTACGTTTAAAAATCCACTGAATATCAGCAGGGTGATAACTAGTGACTTCATGGTCGCATGCAGTCACTAATCTGACAGTCCCAGCTGTGAGCAGCTCTTATATCAGCTTGTGTCAGCAGCACCATTATGATGTCATAATAACCATGGTCATGTGACATCAGATCTGTGGGGGAGGGGCTTGTGCTTAGAGATACAGTAAGTCTACACTCAGTATAGGGAAAATGAAAATCATTGTATAATAAATTATCCAGAATGCTCGGGACCTGGGGTTTTCCGGATAAGGGATCTTTCCGTAATTTGGATTTTCTAGTCTACTAGACACATTAATTAAACCCAATAAGTTTCACTTCTAATAATGATTGATTAATGATTATATCTTAGTTGGGATCAAGTACAAGTTACTGTTGTATTATTACAGAGAAAATTATTTTTAAAAATCTGGATTAATTGGATTAAATGGAGCCTATTGGAGACAGCCATTCCATAATTCTGAACTTTGTGGATAATGGGTTTCCAGATAACAGATCCGATATCTGTATTTAGTTGCAAACTCAGCTCTTTGATATGCAGCACACATTATATTATACAAATAAATATACATTTAATAAGACAGAATATTACAGAAAGCCATATTGGCTACATACAATGTGTGTCCATTTATCCCAGTAAAAACAAGCAAAAATGACCCATTATTGTGTTTTCTTAATTGATATATTTCTTGAACCTATCCAATGCATTCACTATAAAGTCAATATTTTAACTGTAATAATAATGAGATCACATCAGGGTGAACATTGAAAGAGTTCAGCCTCTGGCAAATAATATCAGCCATAGAATATAAGTAAGTGGATATGTCTAATATAGGGAAATGTACAAGGCCACACGCTAAGATTTGGGGAGATTTAGTCGCCTCTTCTTTGGGCTAATGATCTTCCGAAAAAGCCTTCCCGCCGGCTAGAATCTTACTTGCTAGCGGGATGGCACGAGGAAACTTCGGAAAATAAAGTGCCATCCCGCCGTCGGGCAGGATTTTGGGGGAGATTAGTTGCCGAAAGAAGAGGCGATGTCCCCAAATCTTAGTGTGTGCCCTTACCCTAAAGGGGCAAAGCTAATAATATAGGTTGCAGTATAATGGCTTACAGCTGATAGCATGGAGAGTATTGTATTTATTTATATGTCCCCCTATATAATTCCTTATATAGTTAATGATACACATCCAGCCCTCTAGGATTTGCTGTTTGTGTGTCCTACTCCTCTTCTTTACGTGAGTAATGGAAACCAGATTTAATGGAGGCTGATGTGTGTGAGTATGCTAGAGTGAGTGAGCATGAACGAGTGATGTTTGTGCAAGCCTGTTCTAATGTATGAGTGAGTGCTTGTGTTTATATTTGTGCTTGTGACTCAGGACTGACTGTAAGTTAGTGTGAGTGTCACTATAAATAGGTGTGACTTTAAGGGGCAGATTTATCAAAGGTTGAAGTGAATTTTCGAATCAAACATTTTTTAATTTCGAGCTATTTTTGTGTACTTCAACAAGGGATTTGAATTTGAAAAAAATATGATTATTAAAATTTATCATTTACTGTCTGTTTAAAAATTCAACTTCGACCAGTCGCCATCTTAAACCTGCCGAATTGCTGTTTTAGCCTATGGGGGACCTCCTAGAACTTATTTGGAGTGACTTCAAAGTATTTTTTTTGGTAAAAAAATTCAAATTGAATTTGATCGAATGCGTTATTCCTTCGATTCGTACGGTTCGAACACTTAAAGTTTCAACGTCAACATTATTTTAAACAGAGGTTCACACTTCAGAAAAGTCTGCTTTGTACAGGTAATAAATCAGCTCACCACTCGTCCAGGTGCATTCAGCCCAGACACTGCTCCTGTGTTCAATCAGCAGCATCTGGTTAACTCAAAAACAAAAGGCGCTTACTAGTGATGGGCGAATCTGTGCAGTTTCGGTTTGCCGTAAAATTTGCGAATTTACAGCAAAATTTGCGAAATGGTGAGAATGTTTTGAAACACATTGTTCAATGGGCATCAAAATAATTTTTACGTACGTCAATTTTGACGCAAGCGTCAACTTTTCTATGTGCGACTATTTGGTCCAAATACATTAAAGTCTATCTGCGGCAAATAATTTTGACTGACGTGGTAGATTTGTCGTCTGCGCCACAGTTTTGCAAATGAATTCACTTGCTGTGAAACGCGAATTTCTGTCTGGCGAATTTATTCACCCACCACTACCGCTTACCCATAGACTCCTTTGACCCAGGTGCAGGTGCCCGGAGTCCGTAGCTTAAGGTGGATCCCTCTAGTAAGTCATCTTATTTGGTAATTGTAGCCAGGAGTAAAACCTCCTAAAACCTATTTGGAGTCAATTGGTGGACTTTGAAAAATCAAAGTTTTTTTGGGAAAAACTTTGAATCGAATTCGATCGTATGTGCTACTCCTTTGATTTCGAATTCGGCTGAATATGGACCTATTTGATCGAAAACTGACATATTTGACCCAAAAAAAACTTTGACTTCAAATTTCGAAGTTTTTTTTCAATTCGAAGTTCGACCCTTGATAAATCTGCCCCTATGATCTTTTTATGGATCTTTTTCTAATAAACGTTTAACGTTTTACTCCTGGCTGCAGTCGTTTGAACTCCTGTGTGTGATACCAAATAAGATAACTTAGGACAAGACCAGACGTGGCATTTTTACATTGCGTTTTTAAAAAAAGCTCTGACTGGCGTAAATACACATGCAATACCACTGAAACAAATAGAAAACACACTCTGGCAATTCTCACAGGGCGCTTGCAAGCAGAAATTCGCCACTGGACGCCAGTATTGGCGTTTTTTAGCAGAAACGCCAATACATCAAGTAACTACCAAATCAATAGACTCTATGGGATCTCCATGTTTGAACACAATGAAGGAATTCTGCCGCACACTTGTACTTCACTTTAACTGCAATGGTGGTGCTGGTCATCTGTAGACCCGGCTGGGTCCCCTAGCAACAGCAATAATTCGAAAACAGATCCGCACACACTCAGTTGAATGCAGTCGGGGAAGGTGCCCCTTTTTATTATGCCACCAGCAATTCTAATTCTAATTCTAAATTACTGGTGGAATAATAAAAAAGGGGCATCTTCCCCAACTGCATTCAATTGAGTGTGCTATCTGCAAGTTTGACGCAACTTTACATAAATATGCAGCTTATTTTAAATATGGCGTCCAAATTATCGCCAGATATACGTTTTACGGCCGGTGACGTAATTAGGTTGTGTATTGACGACCATTCCTGCTCCTTTTTGCATGTAAATAGTTTTTCTATTTTCCAGACAGCGGAATTATTGGGAACGAGAACAATGAGAAGTGCATGTTGGGAAAAGAAACATATATGCTGAAAAACACATGAAAAATGCGTGTGGTTTCAGTGGCGTATTTGCACCCAACTGAGCTTTTTTAAAAACACAATGTAAAAACGCCACGTCTGGCCTTGCCGTTACTAGTTTAGTACCCTGCCAACTCTTGTTTAGCCTGTTACCCAATAGGAAGATAAACAAATGTCACCAACTGTCCTTTAGTTCAATTTCAGAATGAAACCCATATCCGCTTCCCTACCAGCCATTCTCCAGCATAAACATCTCAGAGAAGAAACAAAAGAGAAAAGTCTGAATCTGTATACTTAACATTTTATTAAAAATATATATATTACAAGTTTGCATATAAAAAATATATATATTATATATAAAAATATATTATTACAATATTATATTTAGAATTTTAAAATAATTAAGAAATTTTAACACATTTGCCGTTCTGTTTAGGGCTCCATTCTCCTTTTCATCTTTGCAGAGCTCCTTTCTGTTAATAAATGAATGTTCTCAGCATAAGGATTGTAAAACATGTCTCCTCTTCACGTGTCTCTTTGGAAGCTTTGGCGGATAAAGTTTAGGAAGAGTCGGCTGAATTTCTTCCTCTCTTTTCCATAACTAGTTTCATTTTTCCTGGTTTTATTTGGAGAGTGACAGAAACTCTTTCTCACATTAAAGCCGAAACGTTTCTTTTTGGACTTTGATTCTTGGTGCTCATATGGGAAGAAATAAGTACAGTCGCTAGGCCCACTCATTGTGCTTTCTCTTATATGTTCTACTTCCTCATCCTCATTTTCTTCATCACTTGGTTCTTCCTCATTTTCGTCATCACTTTGGTGGTTTATAATGAGACTTGGTTCTTCCTCATCCTCATTTTCTTCATCACTTTGGTGGTTTATAATGAGACTTGGTTCTTCCTCATCCTCATTTTCTTCATCACTTTGGTGGTTTATAATGAGACTTGGTTCTTCCTCATCCTCATTTTCTTCATCACTTTGGTGGTTTATAATGAGACTTGGTTCCGCTTTGCTCTCTGTCTCAGCAGAGACAGCTTCTTTCTTCTTTTTCAAGCTCTTTTTGTGGTACCAATAGAGACACAAAAGGTCCAGCAGAATGACTAAATTTTTTGGTGACAATAAGCCCTATGTGAAAGAAGAGAAAGAAACTCATCACAAAGAGCATTATTTCCCTAATAATGTTCACTTTATAGTATTAATATATTATACTGTTTGATTACAGAGTATAATACAGATAAGCAGCATGGCTTAGATAATGAATTGTTTTCTATTTATCATCTACAGTATTTCCCTGGGCAGTCTCTAAATATCATCTATTGCAGCTTACCATAAGTTCTTCCTTGATACCAGATTTATTGTTAGTAGGAGTCATGAGGAGCTGGAGATATGGTACAACGCTCTGGAAATCCTACAACAGACACATATCAGTTAGTCAGACAGTTGGACACTAAATCAGTGATGGCAGTAAAATCAGTCAGTCAGGCATCATGGGGTTTCATGAACACAATTAGGTCAGACATAGGGGTCAGTTATACTTCAGTCTGATTGCTGGGCATATGGAAAGTAATTGGTCAACAAACGTCAGACTGGGGGCCCAAACACCATCCCCCGGGCCCCCTAGCCACAAAGCAAAACCCCCTCCCCCACGCCCCCCTTTCTCCTGCAAGTCAGTGATGACTGGGGTCTGGGAGGGAGGTAAGGAGAGCAGGTACAGGGAGTGGGTCTGGTTTTTTCCCGGTGTCCCGCTGGCCCAGTTGGACCCTGGGTCAAACAATGAAACCCATCCTAATCATTTTATCTCAGTACAAGATATTGTTTGTTAATGATTTCATCTTACCCAAATGGTGACGTTGCTCAGATCTAGATCTGGTCTCTTGCGCTGTCTCTCTATGGGAGGAATGGGACACAGCAAGCCCTGCAATAGGAGATCATCAGTTACTCACTCAGTAAAACACAAGATAACATATTATTATATCCCATAACAATCTGCCCCATATAGTGTCAATTGCACCATGTTAACTTTCTATTCTCGTCAATGTATAGAACTAACACAGAAATAAACATTTGAGTTAAAGTCAAATACCAACTTACATCACATTTTATATCTTCTGGGATCAGTAGAGCAATGGGCTTGAGTTTCTCCTGTACAAACAGGGCATTGCTGGTCTCTACATAACTGTCACTTTCAACTGTCACAGGGCAAACTGGACTGTATACATTGTAGTCTTTAACTTCTATATGAAAATATTCCTTATAATCTTGTTTGATATAGTTTTCCTGTAAGAGAAAAGTACATGGATCAGATGTCTGGGACAGAGTGATGTACATTGCATAAAAACCGCTCAGCAAACCCATAGGACACTGGTACATTAACATATAACACTAATAACAGGAACCTACAATGGCTCAGATACAATTCCCTTATATGAACCCATTAACATGAATAGAACTAAATATAATAACAGGAAACCATTACGGCTCCGATCCAAAGCCCATATATATCTCCCCAGTACAAATAAATATAATTTACTCTTAAAATTCCAGTAAATATCAGCAGGGTGATGATTAGTGATTTCATGGTCGCATGAAGTCACTAATCTGACAATCCCAGCTGTGAGTAGGGCTTATATCAGTTTTTGTCAGGGGCACCATTGTGATGTCATCACTCACACCCATGGCAACCATTGTGAGGTCATCACCATTGTGATGTCATCACTCACACCCATGGCAACCATTGTGATGTCATCACTAACAATATTGTCAAAAGACATTGAATGCCACAGGCCAAGATAGATTTTATGGGGGGTGCTTAGAAATAGATAAATTGTGCAAAGCTGCCCAAATAAGGGGAACTGTAATATAAAGTGTAGGGGAAATATGGAACAACTGTTAATGGGCATTAGAAAGCCACTAATATATATATTTCATAAGATGATGTTATTTATTTTTTATCTGTGTCATGTTATCATTACTAATTTTGCATTACTTTGTGTTACTGTACATCAGTCAAGTTAGATCCAAATAAACTCCTGTATCGATATGGGATTCATATTTGAGGGACTAGACTGATGTACCGGTACCCAGAAAGTAAATCTTTAAATCTATCAATAATCAAATAAGACGCTAAAAAAATACAAGAACACATTATAAGAAACAATAACAGGGTAAAAGTTAGAAAACTAGAACTTACGTTTAAAAATCCACTCAATATCAGCAGGGTGATAACTAGTGACTTCATGGTCGCATGCAGTCACTAATCTGACAGTCCCAGCTGTGAGCAGCTCTTATATCAGCTTGTGTCAGCAGCACCATTATGATGTCATAATAACCATGGTCATGTGACATCAGATCTGTGGGGGGAGGGGCTTGTGCTTAGAGATACAGTAAGTATACACTCGGTATAAGGAAAATGAAAATCATTGTATAATAAATTATCCAGAATGCTCGGGACCTGGGGTTTTCCAGATAAGGGATCTTCTGTAATTTAGATTTTCTAGTCTACAAGACACATTAATTAAACCCAATAGGTTTCACTTCTAATACTGATTGATTAATGATTATATCTCATTTGGGATCAAGTTACTGTTATATTATTACAGAGAAAAAGGAAATTATTTTTAAAAATCGGGATTAATTGGATTAAATGGAGCCTATTGGAGACAGCCATTCCATAATTCTGATCTTTGTGGATAATGGGTTTCCAGATAACAGATCAAATATCTGTATTTTAGTTGCAAACTCAGCTCTTTGATATGCAGCACACATTATATCATACAAATAAATATACATTTAATAAGACAGAATATTAGAGAAAGCCATATTGGCTACATACAACGTGTGTCCATTTATCCCAGTAAAAACAAGCAAAAATGACCCTTTATTGTGTTTTCTTAATTGGTATCTTTCTTGAACCTATCCAATGCATCCACTATAAAGTCAATATTTTAACTGTAATAATAATGAGATCACATCAGGGTGAACATTGAAAGAGTTCAGCCCCTGGCAAATAATATCAGCCATAGAATATAAGTAAGTGGATATGTCTAATATAGGGAAATGTACAAGGCCACACGCTAAGATTTGGGGAGATTTAGTCGCCTCTTCTTTGGGCTATTGATCTTCCGAAAAAGCCTTCCCGCCGGCTAGAATCTTACTTGGCAGCGGGATGGCACGAGGAAACTTTGGAAAATGAAGTGCCATCCCGACGGCGGGCAGGATTTTGGGGGAGATAAGTCGCCCGAAGAAGAGGCGATGTCCCTGAATCTTAGTGTGTGCCCTTACCCTAAAGGGGCAAAGCTAATAATATAGGTTGCAGTATAATGGCTTACAGCTGATAGCATGGAGCATAACGTATTTATTTATATGCCCCCCTATATAATTCCTAATATAGTTAATGATACACATCCAGCCCTCTAGGATTTGCTGTTTGTGTGTCCTACTCATCTTCTTTACGTGAGTACTGGAAACCAGGTTTAATGGAGGCTGATGTGTGTGAGTATGCTAGAGTGAGTGAGCATGAACGAGTGATGTTTGTGCAAGCCTGTTCTAATGTATGAGTGAGTGCTTGTGTTTATATTTGTGCTTGTGACTCGGGACTGACTGTAAGTTAGTGTGAGTGTCACTATAAATGGGTGTGACTTTAAGGGGCAGATTTATCAAAGGTTGAAGTGAATTTTCGAATCAAACATTTTTTAATTTCGAGCTATTTTTGTGTACTTCAACAAGGGATTTGAATTTGAAAAAAATATGAATATTAAAATTTATCATTTACTGTCTGTTTAAAAATTCAACTTCGACCTTTCGCCATCTTAAACCTGCCGAATTGCTGTTTTAGCCTATGGGGGACCTCCTAGAACTTATTTGGAGTGACTTCAAAGTATTTTTTTTGGTAAAAAACTTTAAATTGAATTTGATCGAATGCGTTATTCCTTCGATTCATACGGTTCGAACACTTAAAGTTTCAACGTCAACATTATTTTAAACAGAGGTTCACACTTCAGAAAAGTCTGCTTTGTACAGGTAATAAATCAGCTCACCACTCGTCCAGGTGCATTCAGCCCAGACACTGCTCCTGTGTTCAATCAGCAGCATCTGGTTAACTCAAAAACAAAAGGCGCTTACTAGTGATGGGCGAATCTGTGGGCAAATCTGTGCAGTTTCGGTTTGCCGAAAAATGTGCGAATTTACAGCACAATTCGCGAAATGGTGAGAATGTTTTGAAACACATTGTTCAATGGGCATCAAAATAATTTTTACGTACGTCAATTTTGACGCGAGCGTCACCTTTTCTATGTGCGACTATTTGGTCCAAATACATTAAAGTCTATCTGCTTCAAATAATTTTGACTGACGTGGTAGATTTGTCGTCTGCGCCACAGTTTTGCAAATTAATTCACTTGCTGTGAAACGCGAATTTCTGTCTGGCGAATTTATTCACCCACCACTACCGCTTACCCATAGACTCCTTTGACCCAGGTGCAGGTGCCCGGAGTCCGCAGCTTAAGGTGGATCCCTCTAGTAAGTCATCTTATTTGGTAATTGTAGCCAGGAGTAAAACCTCCTAAAACCTATTTGGAGTCAATTGGTGGACTTTGAGAAATCAAAGTTTTTTTGGGAAAAACATTGAATCGAATTGGATCGTATGTGCTACTCCTTCGATTTCCAATTCGGCTGAATATGGACCTATTTGATCGAAAACTGACTTATTTGACCCAAAAAAAACATTTACTTCAAATTTCAAAGTTTTTTTCAATTCGAAGTTCGACCCTTGATAAATCTGCCCCTATGATCTTTTGATGGATGTTCTAATAAATGTTTAACGTTTTACTCCTGGCTGCAGTCCTTTGAACTCCTGTGTGTGATACCAAATAAGATAACTTAGGACCAGACTAGATGTGGCGTTTTTACGTTGCGTTTTTAAAAAAAGCTCTGACTGGCGTAAATACACATGCAATACCACTGAAACAAATAGAAAACACACTCTGGCAATTCTCACAGGGCGCTTGCAAGCTGAAATTCGCCACTGGACGCCAGTATTGGCGTTTTTTAGCAGAAACGCCAATACATCAAGTAACTACCAAATCAATAGAGTCTATGGGATCTCCATGTTTGAACACAATGAAGGAATTCTGCCGCACACTTGTACTTCACTTTAACTGCAATGGTGGTGCTGGTCATCTGTAGACCCGGCTGGGTCCCCTAGCAACAGCAATAATTCGAAAACAGATCCGCACACACTCAGTTGAACGCAGTTGGGGAAGATGCCCCTTTTATTATGCCACCAGCAATTCTAATTCTGAATTACTGGTGGAATAATAAAAAGGGGCATCTTCCCCAACTGCATTCAATTGAGTGTGTGCGGATCTGTTTTCAAATTATCGCTATCTGCAAGTTTGACGCAACTTTACATAAATATGCAGCTTATTTTAAATATGGCGTCCAAATTATCGCCATATATACGTTTTACGGCCGGTGACGTAATTAGGTTGTGTATTGACGACCATGCCTGCTCCTTTTTGCATGTAAATAGTTTTTCTATTTTCCAGACAGCGGAATTATTGGGAACGAGAACAATGAGAAGTGCATGTTGGGAAAAGAAACGTATATGCTGAAAAACACATGAAAAATGTGTGTGGTTTCAGTGGCGTATTTGCACCCAACTGAGCTATTTTAAAAACACAATGTAAAAACGCCACGTCTGGCCTTGCTCTTACTAGTTTAGTACCCTGCCAACTCTTGTTTAGCCTGTTACCCAATAGGAAGATAAACAAATGTCACCAACTGTCCTTTAGTTCAATTTCAGAATGAAACCCATATCCGCTTCCCTACCAGCCATTCTCCAGCATAAACATCTCAGAGAAGAAACAAAAGAGAGAAGTCTGAATCTGTATACTTAACATTTTATTAAAAATATATATATTACAATTTTGCATATAAAAAATATATATTATATATAAAAATATATTATTACAATATTATATTTAGAATTTTAAAATAATTAAGAAATTCTTCTGTTAAGGGCCCAATTCTCCGTTTCATCTTTGCAGAGCTCCTTTCTGTTAATAAATGAATGTTCTCAGCATAAGGATTGTAAAACATGTCTCCTCTTCACGTGTCTCTTTGGAAGCTTTGGCGGATAAAGTTTAGGAAGAGTCGGCTAAATTTCTTCCTCTCTTTTCCGTAACTAGTTTCATTTTTCCTGTTTTTATTTGGAGAGTGACAGAAACTCTTTTTCACATTAAAGCCGAAACGTTTCTTTTTGGACTTTGATTCTTGGTGCTCATATGGGAAGAAATAAGTACAGTCGCTAGGCCCACTCATTGTGCTTTCTCTTATATGTTCTACTTCCTCATCCTCATTTTCTTCATCACTTGGTTCTTCCTCATTTTCGTCATCACTTTGGTGGTTTATAATGAGACTTGGTTCTTCCTCATCCTCATTTTCTTCATCACTTTGGTGGTTTATAATGAGACTTGGTTCTTCCTCATCCTCATTTTCTTCATCACTTTGGTGGTTTATGAGACTTGGTTCTTCCTCATCCTCATTTTCTTCATCACTTTGGTGGTTTATAATGAGACTTGTTTCCGCTTTGCTCTCAGTCTCAGCAGAGACAGCTTCTTTCTTCTTTTTCAAGCTCTTTTTGTGGTACCAATAGAGACACAAAAGGTCCAGCAGAATGACTAAATTTTTTGGTGACAATAAGCCCTATGTGAAAGAAGAGAAAGAAACTCATCACAAAGAGCATTATTTCCCTAATAATGTTCACTTTATAGTATTAATATATTATGTTGTTTGATTACAGAGTAAAATACAGATAAGCAGCATGGCTTAGATAATGAATTGTTTTCTATTTATCATCTATTTCCCTGGGCAGTCTCTAAATATCATCGATTGCAGCTTACCATAAGTTCTTCCTTGATACCAGATTTATTGTTAGTAGGAGTCATGAGGAGCTGGAGATATGGTACAACGCTCTGGAAATCCTACAACAGACACATATCAGTTAGTCAGACAGTTGGACACTAAATCAGTGATGGCAGTAAAATCAGTCAGTCAGGCATCATGGGGTTTCATGAACACAATTAGGTCAGACATAGGGGTCAGTTATACTTCAGTCTGATTGCTGGGCATATGGAAAGTAATTGGTCAAACCAGCGTCAGATTGGGGGCCCAAACACCATCCCCCGGGCCCCCTAGCCACAAAGCCCAACCGACACAACCCCCTCCCCCACGACCCCTTTCTCCTGCATGTCAGTGATGACCGGGGTCTGGGAGGGAGGTAAGGAGAGCAGGTTCAGGGAGTGTGTCTGGTTTTTTCCTGGTGTCCCGCTGGCCCAGTCAGACCCTGGGTCAAACAATAAATCCCATCCTAATCATTTTATCTCAGTACAAGATATTGTTGGTTAATGATTTCATCTTACCCAAATGGTGACGTTGCTCAGATCTAGATCTGGTCTCTTGAGCTGTCTCTCTATGGGAGGAATGGGACACAGCAAGCCCTGCAATAGGAGATCATCAGTTACTCACTCAGTAAAACACAAGATAACATATTATTATGTCCCATAACAATCTGCCCCATATAGTGTCAATTGCACCATGTTAACTTTCTATTCTCGTCAATGTATAGAACTAACACAGAAATAAACATTTGAGTTAAAGTCAAATACCAACTTACATCACATTTTATATCTTCTGGGATCAGTAGAGCAATGGGCTTGAGTTTCTCCTGTACAAACAGGGCATTGCTGGTCTCTACATAACTGTCACTTTCAACTGTCACAGGGCAAACTGGACTGTATACATTGTAGTCTTTAACTTCTATATGAAAATATTCCTTATAATCTTGTTTGATATAGTTTTCCTGTAAGAGAAAAGTACATGGATCAGATGTCTGGGACAGAGTGATGTACATTGCATAAAAACCGCTCAGCAAACCCATAGGACACTGGTACATTAACATATAACACTAATAACAGGAACCTACAATGGCTCAGATACAATTCCCTTATATGAACCCATTAACATGAATAGAACTAAATATAATAACAGGAAACCATTACGGCTCCGATCCAAAGCCCATATATATCTCCCCAGTACAAATAAATATAATTTACTCTTAAAATTCCAGTAAAAATCAGTAGGGTGAAGATTAGTGATTTCATGGTCGCATGCAGTCACTAATCTGACAATCCCAGCTGTGAGTAGGTCTTATATAAGCTTTCTCAGGGGCACCATTGTGATGTCATCACTCTCACCCATGGCAACCATTGTGATGTCATCACCATTGTGATGTCACTCACTCCCATGGCAACCATTGTGATGTCATCACTAACAATATTGTCAAAAGATATTGAATGCCACAAGCCAAGTTAGATTTTATGGGGGGTGCTTAGAAAGAGATAAATTGTGCATAGCTGCCAAAATAAGGGGAACTGTACTATAAAGTGTAGGGGAAATATGGAACAACTGTTAATGGGCATTAGAAAGCCCCTAATATATATATTTCATAAGATGAAGTTGTTATTTATTTTTTATCTGTGTCATGTTATCATTACCTATTTTGCATTACTTTGTGTTACTGTACATCAGTCAAGTTAGATCCAAATAAACTCCTGTAGCGATATGGGATTCATATTTGAGGGATTAGACTGATGTACCCAGATAGTAAATCTTTAAATCTATCAATAATCAAATAAGATGCTAAAAAAATACAATAACACATTATAAGAAACAATAACAGGGTGAAAGTTAAAAAAAATAGAACTTACGTTTAAAAATCCACTGAATATCAGCAGGGTGATAACTAGTGACTTCATGGTCGCATGCAGTCACTAATCTGACAGTCCCAGCTGTGAGCAGCTCTTATATCAGCTTGTGTCAGCAGCACCATTATGATGTCATAATAACCATGGTCATGTGACATCAGATCTGTGGGGGAGGGGCTTGTGCTTAGAGATACAGTAAGTCTACACTCAGTATAGGGAAAATGAAAATCATTGTATAATAAATTATCCAGAATGCTCGGGACCTGGGGTTTTCCGGATAAGGGATCTTTCCGTAATTTGGATTTTCTAGTCTACTAGACACATTAATTAAACCCAATAAGTTTCACTTCTAATAATGATTGATTAATGATTATATCTTAGTTGGGATCAAGTACAAGTTACTGTTGTATTATTACAGAGAAAAATCTTTTTAAAAATCTGGATTAATTGGATTAAATGGAGCCTATTGGAGACAGCCATTCCATAATTCTGAGCTTTGTGGATAATGGGTTTCCGGATAACAGATCCGATATCAGTATTTAGTTGCAAACTCAGCTCTTTGATATGCAGCACACATTATATTATACAAATAAATATACATTTAATAGGACAGAATATTAGAGAAAGCCATATTGGCTACATACAATGTGTGTCCATTTATCCCAGTAAAAACAAGCAAAAATGACCCATTATTGTGTTTTCTTAATTGGTATATTTCTTGAACCTATCCAATGCATCCACTATAAAGTCAATATTTTAACTGTAATAATAATGAGATCACATCAGGGTGAACATTGAAAGAGTTCAGCCCCTGGCAAATAATAGCCATAGAATATAAGTAAGTGGATATGTCTAATATAGGGAAATGTACAAGGCCACACGCTAAGATTTGGGGAGATTTAGTCGCCTCTTCTTTGGACTATTGATCTTCCGAAAAAGCCTTCCCGCCAGCTAGAATCTTACTTGCTAGCGGGATGGCACGAGGAAACTTCGGAAAATGAAGAGCCATCCCGCCGGCGGGCAGGATTTTGGGGGAGATTAGTTGCCGAAAGAAGAGGCGATGTCCCCAAATCTTAGTGTGTGCCCTTACCCTAAAGGGGCAAAGCTAATAATATAGGTTGTATTATAATGGCTTACAGCTGATAGCATGGAGAGTATTGTATTTATTTATATGCCCCCCTATATAATTCCTAATATAGTTAATGATACACATCCAGCCCTCTAGGATTTGCTGTTTATGTCCTACTCATCTTCTTTACGTGAGTACTGGAAACCAGTTTTAATGGAGGCTGATGTGTGTGAGTATGCTAGAGTGAGTGAGCATGAACGAGTGATGTTTGTGCAAGTCTGTTCTATTGTATGAGTGAGTGCTTGTGTTTATATTTGTGCTTGTGACTCAGGACTGACTGTAAGTTAGTGTGAGTGTCACTATAAATAGGTGTGACTTTAAGGGGCAGATTTATCAAAGGTTGAAGTGAATTTTCGAATCAAACATTTTTTAATTTCGAACTATTTTTGTGTACTTCAACAAGGGATTTGAATTTGAAAAAAATATGAATATTAAAATTTATCATTTACTGTCTGTTTAAAAATTCAACTTCCACCATTCGCCATCTTAAACCTGCCGTATTGCTGTTTTAGCCTATGGGGGACCTCCTAGAACTTATTTGGAGTGACTTCAAAGTATTTTTTTTGGTAAAAACTTTTTGGTAAAAAACTTCAAATTGAATTTGATCGAATGCGTTATTGCTTCGATTCGTACGGTTCGAACACTTAAAGTTTCAACGTCAACATTATTTTAAACAGAGGTTCACACTTCAGAAAAGTCTGCTTTGTACAGGTAATAAATCAGCTCACCACTCGTCCAGGTGCATTCAGCCCAGACACTGCTCCTGTGTTCAATCAGCAGCATCTGGTTAACTCAAAAACAAAAGGCGCTTACTAGTGATGGGCGAATCTGTGCAGTTTCGGTTTGCCGAAAAATTTGCGAATTTACAGCAAAATTCGCGAAATGGTGCGAATGTTTTGAAACACATTGTTCAATGGGCATCAAAATAATTTTTACGCACGTCAATTTTGACGCGAGCGTCAACTTTTCTATGTGCGACTATTTGGTCCAAATACATTAAAGTCTATCTGCGGCAAATAATTTTGACTGACGTGGTAGATTTGTCGTCTGCGCCACAGTTTTGCAAATGAATTCACTTGCTGTGAAACGCGAATTTCTGTCTGGCGAATTTATTCACCCACCACTACCGCTTACCCATAGACTCCTTTGACCCAGGTGCAGGTGCCCGGAGTCCGTAGTTTAAGGTGGATCCCTCTAGTAAGTCATCTTATTTGGTAATTGTAGCCAGGAGTAAAACCTCCTAGAACCTATTTGGAGTCAATTGGTGGACTTTGAAAAATCAAAGTTTTTTTGGGAAAAACTTTGAATCGAATTCAATCATATGTGCTACTCCTTCGATTTCGAATTCGGCTGAATATGGACCTATTTGATCGAAAACTGACATATTTGACCCAAAAAAAACTTTGACTTCAAATTTCGAAGTTTTTTTTCAATTCGAAGTTCGACCCTTGATAAATCTGCCCCTATGATCTTTTCATGGATGTTCTAATAAACGTTTAAAGTTTTACTCCTGGCTGCAGTCCTTTGAACTCCTGTGTGTGATACCAAATAAGATAACTTAGGACCAGACCAGACGTGGCATTTTTACATTGCGTTTTTAAAAAAAGCTCTGACTGGCGTAAATACACATGCAATACCACTGAAACAAATAGAAAACACAATCTGGCAATTCTCACAGGCCGCTTGCAAGATGAAATTCGCCACTGGACGCCAGTATTGGCATTTTTTAGCAGAAACGCCAATACATCAAGTAACTACCAAATCAATAGACTCTATGGGATCTCCATGTTTGAACACAATGAAGGAATTCTGCCGCACACTTGTACTTCACTTTAACTGCAATGGTGGTGCTGGTAATCCGTAGACCCGGCTGGGTCCCCTAGCAACAGCAATAATTCGAAAACAGATCCGCACACACTCAGTTGAATGCAGTCGGGGAAGGTGCCCCTTTTTATTATGCCACCAGCAATTCTAATTCTAATTCTGAATTACTGGTGGAATAATAAAAAAGGGGCATCTTCCCCAACTGCATTCAATTGAGTGTGCTATCTGCAAGTTTGACGCAACTTTACATAAATATGCAGCTTATTTTAAATATGGCGTCCAAATTATCGCCAGATATACGTTTTACGGCCGGTGACGTAATTAGGTTGTGTATTGACGACCATTCCTGCTCCTTTTTGCATGTAAATAGTTTTTCTATTTTCCAGACAGCGGAATTATTGGGAACGAGAACAATGAGAAGTGCATGTTGGGAAAAGAAACATATATGCTGAAAAACACATGAAAAATGTGTGTGGTTTCAGTGGCGTATTCGCACCCAACTGAGCTTTTTTAAAAACACAATGTAAAAACGCCACGTCTGGCCTTGCCCTTACTAGTTTAGTACCCTGCCAACTCTTGTTTAGCCTGTTACCCAATAGGAAGATAAACAAATGTCACCAACTGTCCTTTAGTTCAATTTCAGAATGAAACCCATATCCGCTTCCCTACCAGCCATTCTCCAGCATAAACATCTCAGAGAAGAAACAAAAGATTGAAGTCTGAATCTGTATACTTAATATTTTATTAAAAATATATATATTACAATTTTGCATATAAAAAATATATATATAATTTATATAAAAATATATTATTACAATATTATATTTAGAATTTTAAAATAATTAAGAAATTCTAACACGTTTGCCCTTCTGTTTAGGGCCCAATTCTCCTTTTCATCTTTGCAGAGCTCCTTTCTGTTAATAAATGAATGTTCTCAGCATAAGGATTGTAAAACATGTCTCCTCTTCACGTGTCTCTTTGGAAGCTTTGGCGGATAAAGTTTAGGAAGAGTCGGCTGAATTTCTTCCTCTCTTTTCCGTAACTAGTTTCATTTTTCCTGGTTTTATTTGGAGAGTGACAGAAACTCTTTCTCACATTAAAGCCGAAACGTTTCTTTTTGGACTTTGATTCTTGGTGCTCATATGGGAAGAAATAAGTACAGTCGCTAGGCCCACTCATTGTGCTTTCTCTTATATGTTCTACTTCCTCATCCTCATTTTCTTCATCACTTGGTTCTTCCTCATTTTCGTCATCACTTTGGCGGTTTATAATGAGACTTGGTTCTTCCTCATCCTCATTTTCTTCATCACTTTGGTGGTTTATAATGAGACTTGGTTCTTCCTCATCCTCATTTTCTTCATCACTTTGGTGGTTTATGAGACTTGGTTCTTCCTCATCCTCATTTTCTTCATCACTTTGGTGGTTTATAATGAGACTTGGTTCCGCTTTGCTCTCTGTCTCAGCAGAGACAGCTTCTTTCTTCTTTTTCAAGCTCTTTTTGTGGTACCAATAGAGACACAAAAGGTCCAGCAGAATGACTAAATTTTTTGGTGACAATAAGCCCTATGTGAAAAAAGAGAAAGAAACTCATCACAAAGAGCATTATTTCCCTAATAATGTTCACTTTATCGTATTAATATATTATATTGTTTGATTACAGAGTAAAATACAGATAAGCAGCATGGCTTAGATAATGAATTGTTTTCTATTTATCATCTATTTCCCTGGGCAGTCTCTAAATATCATCTATTGCAGCTTACCATAAGTTCTTCCTTGATACCAGATTTATTGTTAGTAGGAGTCATGAGGAGCTGGAGATATGGTACAACGCTCTGGAAATCCTACAACAGACACATATCAGTTAGTCAGACAGTTGGGACACTAAATCAGTGATGGCAGTAAAATCAGTCAGTCAGGCATCATGGGGTTTCATGAACACAATTAGGTCAGACATAGGGGTCAGTTATACTTCAGTCTGATTGCTGGGAATATGTAAAGTAAGAGGTCAAACCAGCATCAGACCTGGGGGCCCAAACACCATCCCCCGGGCCCGCTAGCCACAAAGCCCAACCGACACAACCCCCTCCCCCACGACCCCTTTCTCCTGCAAGTCAGTGATGACCGGGGTCTGGGAGGGAGGTAAGGAGAGCAGGTACAGGGAGTGGGTCTGGTTTTTTCCTGGTGTCCCGCTGGCCCAGTTGGACCCTGGGTCAAACAATAAATCCCATCCTAATCATTTTATCTCAGTACAAGATATTGTTGGTTAATGATTTCATCTTACCCAAATGGTGACGTTGCTCAGATCTAGATCTGGTCTCTTGAGCTGTCTCTCTATGGGAGGAATGGGACACAGCAAGCCCTGCAATAGGAGATCATCAGTTACTCACTCAGTAAAACACAAGTAACATATTATTATGTCCCATAACAATCTGCCCCACATAGTGTCAATTGCACCATGTTAACTTTCTATTCTCGTCAATGTATAGAACTAACACAGAAATGAACATTTGAGTTAAAGTCAAAAACCAACTTACATCACATTTTATATCTTCTGGGATCAGTAGAGCAATGGGCTTGAGTTTCTCCTGTACAAACAGGGCATTGCTGGTCTCTACATAACTGTCACTTTCAACTGTCACAGGGCAAACTGGACTGTATACATTGTAGTCTTTAACTTCTATATGAAAATATTCCTTGTAATCTTGTTTGATATAGTTTTCCTGTAAGAGAAAAGTACATGGATCAGATGTCTGGGACAGAGTGATGTACTTTGCATAAAAACCGCTCAGCAAACCCATAGGACACTGGTACATTAACATATAACACTAATAACAGGAACCTACAATAGCTCAGATACAATCCCCTTATATGAACCCATTAACATGAATAGAACTAAATATAATAACAGGGAACCATTACGGCTCCGATCCAAAGCCCATATATATCTCCCCAGTACAAATAAATATAATTTACTCTTAAAATTCCAGTAAAAATCAGTAGGGTGAAGATTAGTGATTTCATGGTCGCATGCAGTCACTAATCTGACAATCCCAGCTGTCAGTAGGTTTTATATAAGCTTTGTCAGGGGCACTATTGTGATGTCATCACTCACACCCATGGCAACCATTTTGATGTCATCACCATTGTGATGTCACTCACTCCCATGGCAACCATTGTGATGTCATCACTAACAATATTGTCAAAAGAATGCTACAGGCCAAGTTAGATTTTATGGGGGGTGCTTAGAAAGAGATAAATTGTGCATAGCTGCCAAAATAAGGGGAACTGTAATATAAAGCGTAGGGGAAATATGGAACAACTGTTAATGGGCATTAGAAAGCCCCTAATATATATATTTCATAAGATGAAGTTGTTATTTATTTTTTATCTGTGTCATGTTATCATTACCTATTTTGCATTACTTTGTGTTACTGTACATCAGTCAAGTTAGATCCAAATAAACTCCTGTAGTGATATGGGATTCATATTTGAGGGATTAGACTGATGTACCCAGAAAGTAAATCTTTAAATCTATCAATAATCAAATAAGATGCTAAAAAAAATACAATACCACATTATAAGAAACAATAACAGGAAGAAAGTTAAAAAAAATAGAACTTACGTTTAAAAATCCACTGAATATCAGCAGGGTGATAACTAGTGACTTCATGGTCGCATGCAGTCACTAATCTGACAGTCCCAGCTGTGAGCAGCTCTTATATCAGCTTGTGTCAGCAGCACCATTATGATGTCATAATAACCATGGTCATGTGACATCAGATCTGTGGGGGAGGGGCTTGTGCTTAGAGATACAGTAAGTCTACACTCAGTATAGGGAAAATGAAAATCATTGTATAATAAATTATCCAGAATGCTTGGGACCTGGGGTTTTCCGGATAAGGGATCTTTCCGTAATTTGGATTTTCTAGTCTACTAGACACATTAATTAAACCCAATAGGTTTCACTTCTAATACTGATTGATTAATGATTATATCTTAGTTGGGATCAAGTACAAGTTACTGTTGTATTATTACAGAGAAAAATGAAATTATTTTTAAAAATCGGGATTAATTGGATTAAATGGAGCCTATTGGAGACAGCATTTCCATAATTCTGAATTTTGTGGATAATGGGTTTCCGGATAACAGATCCGATATCTGTATTTAGTTGCAAACTCAGCTCTTTTATATGCAGCACACATTATATTATACAAATAAATATACATTTAATAGGACAGAATATTAGAGAAAGCCATATTGGCTACATACAATGTGTGTCCATTTATCCCAGTAAAAACAAGCAAAAATGACCCATTATTGTGTTTTCTTAATTGGTATATTTCTTGAACCTATCCAATGCATCCACTATAAAGTCAATATTTTAACTGTAATAATAATGAGATCACATCAGGGTGAACATTGAAAGAGTTCAGCCCCTGGCAAATAATAGCCATAGAATATAAGTAAGTGGATATGTCTAATATAGGGAAATGTACAAGGCCACACGCTAAGATTTGGGGAGATTTAGTCGCCTCTTCTTTGGACTATTGATCTTCCGAAAAAGCCTTCCCGCCAGCTAGAATCTTACTTGCTAGCGGGATGGCACGAGGAAACTTCGGAAAATGAAGAGCCATCCCGCCGGCGGGCAGGATTTTGGGGGAGATTAGTTGCCGAAAGAAGAGGCGATGTCCCCAAATCTTAGTGTGTGCCCTTACCCTAAAGGGGCAAAGCTAATAATATAGGTTGTATTATAATGGCTTACAGCTGATAGCATGGAGAGTATTGTATTTATTTATATGCCCCCTATATAATTCCTAATATAGTTAATGATACACATCCAGCCCTCTAGGATTTGCTGTTTATGTCCTACTCATCTTCTTTACGTGAGTACTGGAAACCAGTTTTAATGGAGGCTGATGTGTGTGAGTATGCTAGAGTGAGTGAGCATGAACGAGTGATGTTTGTGCAAGTCTGTTCTATTGTATGAGTGAGTGCTTGTGTTTATATTTGTGCTTGTGACTCAGGACTGACTGTAAGTTAGTGTGAGTGTCACTATAAATAGGTGTGACTTTAAGGGGCAGATTTATCAAAGGTTGAAGTGAATTTTCGAATCAAACATTTTTTAATTTCGAACTATTTTTGTGTACTTCAACAAGGGATTTGAATTTGAAAAAAATATGAATATTAAAATTTATCATTTACTGTCTGTTTAAAAATTAAACTTCGACCATTCGCCATCTTAAACCTGCCGAATTGCTGTTTTAGCCTATGGGGGACCTCCTAGAACTTATTTGGAGTGACTCCAAAGTATTTTTTTTGGTAAAAACTTTTTGGTAAAAAACTTCAAATTGAATTTGATCGAATGCGTTATTCCTTCGATTCGTACGGTTCGAACACTTAAAGTTTCAACGTCAACATTATTTTAAACAGAGGTTCACACTTCAGAAAAGTCTGCTTTGTACAGGTAATAAATCAGCTCACCACTCGTCCAGGTGCATTCAGCCCAGACACTGCTCCTGTGTTCAATCAGCAGCATCTGGTTAACTCAAAAACAAAAGGCGCTTACTAGTGATGGGCGAAACTGTGCAGTTTCGGTTTGCTGAAAAATTTGCGAATCTACAGCAAAATTCACGAAATGGTGAGAATGTTTTGAAACACATTGTTCAATGGGCATCAAAATAATTTTTACGCACGTCGATTTAGACGCGAGCGTCAACTTTTCAATGTGCGACTATTTGGTCCAAATACATTAAAGTCTATCTGTGGCAAATAATTTTGACTGACGTGGTAGATTTGTCGTCTGCGCCACAGTTTTGCAAATGAATTCACTTGCTGTGAAACGCGAATTTCTGTCTGGCGAATTTATTCACCCACCACTACCGCTTACCCATAGACTCCTTTGACCCAGGTGCAGGTGCCCGGAGTCCGTAGCTTAAGGTGGATCCCTCTAGTAAGTCATCTTATTTGGTAATTGTAGCCAGGAGTAAAACCTCCTAGAACCTATTTGGAGTCAATTGGTAGACTTTGAAAAATAAAAGTTTTTTTGGGAAAAACATTGAATCGAATTGGATCGTATGTGCTACTCCTTCGATTTCGGCTGAATATGGACCTATTTGGTCGAAAACTGACTTATTTGACCCAAAAAAAACTTTGACTTCAAATTTCAACGTTTTGTTCAATTCGAAGTTCGACCCTTGATAAATCTGCCCCTATGATCTTTTTATGGATCTTTTTCTAATAAACGTTTAACGTTTTACTCCTGGCTGCAG
This sequence comes from Xenopus petersii, assembly GCA_038501925.1. Classification (NCBI taxonomy): domain Eukaryota; kingdom Metazoa; phylum Chordata; class Amphibia; order Anura; family Pipidae; genus Xenopus; species Xenopus petersii. The sequence continues at coordinate 139,457,473 of CM076681.1, forward strand.
TCATTTGAACTCCTGTGTGTGATACCAAATAAGATAACTTAGGACCAGACTAGATGTGGCGTTTTTACGTTGCGATTTTAAAAAAACCTCTGACTGGCGTAAATACACATGCAATACCACTGAAACGAATGGAAACCGCACTATGGCAATTCTCACAGGGCGCTTGCAAGCTGAAATTCGCCACTGGACGCCAGTATTGGCGTTTTTTAGCAGAAACGCCAATACATCAAGTAACTACCAAATCAATAGAGTCTATGGGATCTCCATGTTTGAACACAATGAAGGAATTCTGCCGCACACTTGTACTTCACTTTAACTGCAATGGTGGTGCTGGTCATCTGTAGACCCGGCTGGGTCCCCTAGCAACAGCAATAATTCAAAAACAGATCCACACACACTCAGTTGAATGCAGTTGGGGAAGATGCCCCTTTTATTATGCCACCAGTAATTCTAATTCTAATTCTGAATTACTGGTGGAATAATAAAAAGGGGCATCTTCCCCGACTGTATTCAATTGAGTGTGTGCGGATCTGTTTTCAAATTATCGCTATCTGCAAGTTTGACGCAACTTTACGTAAAATTGCAGCTTATTTTAAATATGGCGTACAGATTATCGCCAGCTATACATTTTACGGCCGGTGACGTAATTAGGTTGTGTATTGACGACCATTCCTGCTCCTTTTTGCATGTAAATAGTTTTTCTATTTCCAGACAGCGGAATTATTGGGAACGAGAACAATGAGAAGTGCATGTTGGGAAAAGAAACGTATATGCTGAAAAACACATGAAAAATGCGTGTGGTTTCAGTGGCGTATTTGCACCCAACTGAGCTTTTTTAAAAACACAATGTAAAAACGCCACGTCTGGCCTTGCCCTTACTAGTTTAGTACCCTGCCAACTCTTGTTTAGCCTGTTACCCAATAGGAAGATAAACAAATGTCACCAACTGTCCTTTAGTTCAATTTCAGAATGAAACCCATATCCGCTTCCCTACCAGCCATTCTCCAGCATAAACATCTCAGAGAAGAAACAAAAGAGAGAAGTCTGAATCTGTATACTTAACATTTTATTAAAAAAAATATATATTACAAATTTGCATATAAAAAATATATATATTATATATAAAAATATATTATTACAATATTATATTTAGAATTTTAAAATAATTAAGAAATTCTTCTGTTTAGGGCTCCATTCTCCTTTTCATCTTTGCAGAGCTCCTTTCTGTTAATAAATGAATGTTCTCAGCATAAGGATTGTAAAACATGTCTCCTCTTCACGTGTCTCTTTGGAAGCTTTGGCGGATAAAGTTTAGGAAGAGTCGGCTAAATTTCTTCCTCTCTTTTCCGTAACTAGTTTCATTTTTCCTGGTTTTATTTGGAGAGTGACAGAAACTCTTTTTCACATTAAAGCCGAAACGTTTCTTTTTGGACTTTGATTCTTGGTGCTCATATGGGAAGAAATAAGTACAGTCGCTAGGCCCACTCATTGTGCTTTCTCTTATATGTTCTACTTCCTCATCCTCATTTTCTTCATCACTTGGTTCTTCCTCATTTTCGTCATCACTTTGGCGGTTTATAATGAGACTTGGTTCTTCCTCATCCTCATTTTCTTCATCACTTTGGTGGTTTATAATGAGACTTGGTTCTTCCTCATCCTCATTTTCTTCATCACTTTGGTGGTTTATGAGACTTGGTTCTTCCTCATCCTCATTTTCTTCATCACTTTGGTGGTTTATAATGAGACTTGGTTCCGCTTTGCTCTCTGTCTCAGCAGAGACAGCTTCTTTCTTCTTTTTCAAGCTCTTTTTGTGGTACCAATAGAGACACAATAGGTCCAGCAGAATGACTAAATTTTTTGGTGACAATAAGCCCTATGTGAAAGAAGAGAAAGAAACTCATCACAAAGAGCATTATTTCCCTAATAATGTTCACTTTATAGTATTAATATATTATATTGTTTGATTACAGAGTAAAATACAGATAAGCAGCATGGCTCAGATAATGAATTGTTTTCAATTTATCATCTATTTCCCTGGGCAGTCTCTAAATATCATCTATTGCAGCTTACCATAAGTTCTTCCTTGATACCAGATTTATTGTTAGTAGGAGTCATGAGGAGCTGGAGATATGGTACAATGCTCTGGAAATCCTACAACAGACACATATCAGTTAGTCAGACAGTTGGACACTAAATCAGTGATGGCAGTAAAATCAGTCAGTCAGGCATCATGGGGTTTCATGAACACAATTAGGTCAGACATAGGGGTCAGTTATACTTCAGTCTGATTGCTGGGCATATGGAAAGTAATTGGTCAAACCAGCATCAGACCTGGGGGCCCAAACACCATCCCCCGGGCCCCCTAGCCACAAAGCCCAACCGCCACAACCCCCTCCCCCACGACCCCTTTCTCCTGCATGTCAGTGATGACTGGGGTCTGGGAGGGAGGTAAGGAGAGCAGGTTCAGGGAGTGGGTCTGGTTTTTTCCCGGTGTCCCGCTGGCCCAGTCAGACCCTTGGTCAAACAATGAAACCCATCCTAATCATTTTATCTCAGTACAAGATATTGTTGGTTAATGATTTCATCTTACCCAAATGGTGACGTTGCTCAGATCTAGATCTGGTCTCTTGAGCTGTCTCTCTATGGGAGGAATGGGACACAGCAAGCCCTGCAATAGGAGATCATCAGTTACTCACTCAGTAAAACACAAGATAACATATTATTATATCCCATAACAATCTGCCCCATATAGTGTCAATTGCACCATGTTAACTTTCTATTCTCGTCAATGTATAGAACTAACACAGAAATAAACATTTGAGTTAAAGTCAAATACCAACTTACATCGCATTTTATATCTTCTGGGATCAGTAGAGCAATGGGCTTGAGTTTCTCCTGTACAAACAGGGCATTGCTGGTCTCTACATAACTGTCACTTTCAACTGTCACAGGGCAAACTGGACTGTATACATTGTAGTCTTTAACGTCTATATGAAAATATTCCTTGTAATCTTGTTTGATATAGTTTTCCTGTAAGAGAAAAGTACATGGATCAGATGTCTGGGACAGAGTGATGTACTTTGCATAAAAACCGCTCAGCAAACCCATAGGACACTGGTACATTAACATATAACACTAATAACAGGAACCTACAATGGCTCAGATACAATTCCCTTATATGAACCCATTAACATGAATAGAACTAAATATAATAACAGGAAACCATTACGGCTCTGATCCAAAGCCCATATATATCTCCCCAGTACAAATAAATATAATTTACTCTTAAAATTCCAGTAAAAATCAGCAGGGTGATGAGTAGTGATTTCATGGTCGCATGCAGTCACTAATCTGTCAATCCCAGCTGTGAGTAGGGTTTATATAAGCTTTTGTCAGGGGCACCATTGTGATGTCATCACTCACACCCATGGCAACCATTGTGATGTCATCACTAACAATATTATCAAAAGATATTGAATGCCACAAGCCAAGTTAGATTTTATGGGGGGTGCTTAGAAAGAGATAAATTGTGCATAGCTGCCAAAATAAGGGGAACTGTAATATAACGTGTAGGGGAAATATGGAACAACTGTTTATGGGCATTAGAAAGCCCCTAATATATATATTTCATAAGAGGAAGTTGTTATTTATTTTTTATCTGTGTCATGTTATCATTACCTATTTTGCATTACTTTGTGTTACTGTACATCAGTCAAGTTAGATCTAAATAAACTCCTGTATCGATATGGGATTCATATTTGAGGGATTAGACTGATGTACCCAGAAATTAAATCTTTAAATCTATCAATAATCAAATAAGACGCTAAAAAAATACAATAACACATTATAAGAAACAATAACAGGGTAAAAGTTAGAAAACTAGAACTTACGTTTAAAAATCCACTGAATATCAGCAGGGTGATAACTAGTGACTTCATGGTCGCATGCAGTCACTAATCTGACAGTCCCAGCTGTGAGCAGCTCTTATATCAGCTTGTGTCAGCAGCACCATTATGATGTCATAATAACCATGGTCATGTGACATCAGATCTGTGGGGGAGGGGCTTGTGCTTAGAGATACAGTAAGTCTACACTCAGTATAGGGAAAATGAAAATCGTTGTATAATAAATTATCCAGAATGCTCGGGACCTGGGGTTTACTAGACATATTAAATAAACATAATAGGCTGGTTTTGCTTCTAATAATGATCGATTAATGATTATATCTTAGTTGGGATCAAGTACAAGTTACTGTTGTATTATTACAGAGAAAAAGGAAATAATTTTTAATCTGGATTAATTGGATAAAATGGAGCCTATGGAGACAGCCATCCCATAATTCTGAGCTTTATGGATAATGGGTTTCCGGATAACAGATCTGATATCTGTATTTAGTTGCAAACTCAGCTCTTTGATATGCAGCACACATTATATTATACAAATAAATATACATTTAATAAGACAGAATATTAGAGGAAACCATATTGGCTACGTACAATGTGTGTCCATTTATCCCAGTAAAAACAAGCAGAAATGACCCTTTATTGTGTTTTCTTAATTGGTATCTTTCTTGAACCTATCCAATGCATTCACTATAAAGTCAATATTTTAACTGTTATAATAATGAGATCGTATCAGGGTGAAAATTGAAGCAGTTCAGCCCCTGGCAAATAATAACAGCCATAGAATATAAGTAAGTGGATATGTCTAATATAGGGAAACGTATCAGGGCACGCGCGATTTTTATTCTAGCCGGCAGGAAGGCTTTTTGGAGGGATTAGTCGCCCGAAGAAGAGGTGATTCGCTGTCTGGCGATGTAAACTCCCTGAATCTTAGCGTGTGCCCTTACCCTAAAGGGGCAAAGCTAATAATATAGGTTGCAGTATAATGGTTTACATCTTTTTGGCAATAAACAGTAGTCCTGTTTTGCTTTATGGCAGGGATTCTCTAACTTGTTGTAGTAGATTAGAAAAATCTCCCTTCAGTTTTGCCTGCATCCCTTACAGACTAACCAGCTCCTGTGGCAGTGCTTTAGCATTAACGATGTGCAGATTGGGATTATCCCGACCCGCACCTGCCAACTACCGGCCCTCCCACCACCCTTGTCCACCCGAGTCTGACTTCTGGGTTCCTTTTATAGACCCGCCCTGCTGATGACATCACAAAAAGGCAGGCGAGAGGCGCACGTCTATAAAAGTTCAACCCAGAAGCCACTGGCGCAATCCAGAAAGGGGGTGCGCGGTCTGCCCGAACCCACCCGACCCACAAGTCCTGCGGGTATCGGGATGGCTCGCACATCACTACTAAGCATCCTCTGCTTGTGACATCATCCCGTTGGCTGAGAGGCAGGACTAGAGCATGAAGCTTGCTTGGAACCCTAGGATACATCTGGATGCCCAAGCTACAGAATGGACCATTAAAAATATCCCCTGCTACAACTCCCATCCAGAGATAGAGAGAGACTGTCTATGAATGGATTCTTCATCTGTGAACCCCAATGTGCCCCTGTGATCCCCCTACTGAGTGACCCAACAAAGGGAGGATAGTAGCCCAAGTGTGTGGCCCCTGTGTGAGGGCGGGTTGTGTGTGTGCCTTCTATTTAGGTGAAACAACCTTTTCCAAGGAGAGGTACTTGGGGGCATAAGAAGAGCAGTGGCGCAGTCACAAGAGGGCCCGGACTGTGGGGTCTGCTTCCTCTATAGCTAATTAAAAAAAAACCTCCTCTCCCCTTACCTGTGGCGAGGAAGGGGGACACAAGTCGGGTGGGAGTGGGCAGGGCAGAGGCATGATGGGACGTGGGCAGGAGGATGGGGATCGAGTACACCAGACCCCTCTGAAGATTTTTTCGCAGGGGGGCCCGGCACATTAGTTACGCCACTGAAGAAGAGCTTTCTGAATATTGCATGGATCCAAAGTGTACCCCTATTTATCCCATCTGGAGTTAACCTGTGGAACTGTTAAATTCAAAGTCAGAATGTATTTCTGCTAGTGAGTCAGACAGACCCCTACCTGCCCCCATTGCAGCAGTGATTGCATGTATTAGATGCATATTTTTTTCCTATACAAAGTTTATTATTGCTGCAAATCTCTGTGTAGTTTATTTCCTAGAGAGACCCCGCTGAGGTCCCAGTATCCTGGTCTTTCCCAAAGTGCCGTGGAGGGTTTCAGCTCTGTTGGATCGGCAGCAGGTTAAAGGTCCAGGTCTAAGGGTATGTGCCAAGAAATGGAAACACACACACAAGAGCATTAGTCTCTAGTGGCTGGAGGTAAACACACACCACTGATGCGACACATGATAAGATCAGTTCGTTTGAGATCCTGTTGCTGAATATTATATAGCAGAAAAACAAATATAAATACTATATATATATATATATATTTATGTCCCACAGTGCCCACACTCAAACTGAAGCAAAGGTGCACAATAATTGTGTTGAATATTTATAGAAGCAGGATCCCCATGCAGGACCGTAAACGTCAGATGCTTCTATTTGTGGAATAAATAATCACATTATTATTATGTGCTATTATGAACAAAACCTTATGATATGCCATAGCCTTGTAAAGAGAATAGGACCTCCTTTCAGCCCTGTGCCATTGGAGCTTACAATCTAATTCTCAGGAAATGCTAGAAAAGGTCAAGCCTCTGGACATTCTCCGGAACCATGCACAGTGTTTCTCAGTTCCAGAGTGAGACTGCGTTGGGCATGATTTCATAATTCAATTAATTTCTTCTGTGTGAATTGGATTTTCCAAGGGACAGAGATTTTCCAGTTGCCAGTGACTGACACTTGGGGGTGGATAGTTAGGGGTGTTTTCTGGGGGAGAGGTATATGCTGGGGCAAGTATACAAATAGCCCAATATCACCGGATATAAGCAGTTATAGAGAGGACAGAATATTCCATAATTTCGTAGGTTATCTATGAGCTTGTGTCCCAGCCCCCTATCTGAGGAAAGGTAACTGACTGGGTGCAGATATCTCCCATAAGTTATGGTGCAACAGAAAATGGGAACCCAGCTCTAATGCTGTACTATACAGCTCCTCCCAAACTGAAGGATCAGCTGCTATGATATAATCCCCCTGTACCCCACAACCTGCCTACTGCTGCCCTCCTGGCACTACACTTGTTCTTCTCTAGGCTTCTAATCCCCCAGATTCCCATCCTTTCTCCTTTATCCTCCTCCTCTCCTCCCTCCCTGCACTACCTGCTTCTCCCCTTAACTTCCAGCCTCTCTCCCTCTCCCTGTGCCTTGGCTCACTGCTCTCAGACTGACATCACTTGTGTTATTCCTACGCTCTCCCCGTGCCTCTCCGTCCCAGGGATTTCTCTTCTTCCTCGTCTCCTGCTGATTAACTGGCACCTATCCTTTCCAGGGTAACTATCATCCCTCCTTCTAGCTGCCCCTTTTCCTGCTTGCCAACTGCCCCATCCTTCCCTTCCTCTGGTCTTTGACCACCCCTCAACCTATGTATCTTTTCTCTTTTTGAATGATAATTCTCTTTTTCTGTTCACTGTCCCAGATTTTTTCCATTCTAGCCTTTCCTTACTCATCTCAATCCCTCTCATCCCTGTTTTACTAACCCAAACCTCCCCTATTAGACCTATCTTAGTGACCTATTCTCATCTCAGTTTTACCCAATAAATCACTCTCATCCCAAACTCTGCATCTACCCTCTCATCCTTGGGTTACTAACCCAAAATATTCTCTCTTTCTTGTCATTCCAGTGTTTCCCAGCACACCCCAACCCATCTCATCCATAATCCAACATCTCTACTCTCATATCAAACCTGCCTGAGAGATTGTTTCTCAGACATCCTTCTCATCACAAATTTACCCAACATCTCTTATCCCGTATTTACTAACCTATGCTATCCCTTCTCTTTCAGGTCATTCCACGTGTAGCCAACTCATCCCACACATTCTCATCCCTGTCTTTTACTAACCTACGTCCCCATCTCATATCAAACCTACCCAGGAGATCCATTTACATACCAGTGATATCCAAAACCTAATCAACATCTCCACTTGCATCCTTATCATACTAACTTCAGATCTCTTCTCAAGATATACATTCTATACTACAAATCAACATCTCCCACCTCACCCTCATCTCAGTCTTACTAACCCAACAACTGCCCTCTCACCCCAAACTGATCCAAATGTCTCTGATCTAACTAAGATATCTCTTCTCATCCTATATTTTCTTGCCCACATCTCACCTATTCATCCAAAGCATCACTCCTCAAACATTCCAAAGATCTGCCCTAGCACCCCTAATCTTACAAACCAATATCTCCCTCATCATTCTAGTTATACTCATGTTATCAACTCTCATCCCCTATCTTAACTTACATCAAAAATATCCCCTCTTGTGTCAGTTTTGCCTGGGATATCCCTCCTTATCCCAGTGTTTCACACCAGTCATAACAGGATATGTCTTCTCATCCCAGTCTTGCTCAAGATCTTCCCTCTCACCCCAATCATACTTACCCAAACGCACTCCACTTATTCCAGTCAAACCAAGCGAAGTTCTTCTGAATGACCTCTGATCTTACTAACCAAAGATCTCCCCCTCTCGGCCCCAATCTAACCAGCCCCCCTCACTTCTGGATCTTCTCTGCTGCCTTCCAGAGGAATAATCCCAGATGATCCCTCCCCGCTCTCTCCTCACTTTATTCCTACTTTTGGAGATGGTAAAATCAGGTGCCAAGAAGCAGGTAAGAAACCTTTTGATACGCCGCTGGTTTGGTTACAATGTTTGTTTACAATAGTTTTGTCAGGAGTCAGAACTATTCCTGAGATGAAGTGTGAACTATTCTAGAGAAGGCTAAACCTGGGGCCCTCTAGCTGTTTCGGATCTTCGACGTCCAGCAATTCTGTTTCTGAGAGTTGTAGTGTAACATCAGTATAAAGGTTGCAGGTTAAGCACTTTTGTCATAAACCATACAGACACCCAACTTGTCCTCCCCAGCTGTTGTTAAACTACAACTCCCAGAATCCTCTGAGAGCTGAAGGTTGGATATTTCTTGCACAAATAAATCCATAGTATTCTAATGCCCATAAAGTCATGTAAGAGGCTGATCATTCATTTCTTCATTTGCAGCAGGATTTAACCCACACATTCCAGAGTTCTATTTATAACTGATCCCTTCAGCCTCTCGTATAATACTGACATTTGTGGGCATTTTTTACTGATTCTCGCTGTGTTTGGTTGTCAATACTATTCCTGCTTTATTGTGCTGTTTTTAAGGGTGAATAGAATAAAATAGTATGGTTAATGGTGAATTAGGCTCTTTTGCAAATTAAAGATGAAAAGGTGCCACCAATGCTTTTTAATTGTTTTTAATTTATCAGTTTTTGGTAGGTTGTACAATTCTAAACATTTTCTTCCTGCCCAGAATCTGAGCCTAAATGTGTATGATTTAATGTGCTCTGCTGCTTATTTCAAGGAGTGAGTTTCAGTGTATTGTGTGTCTGGCAGTGAAGGGGTTATATGGGGTGGATGTGGCAGGAGGCACAGGGCGCTTGTGTACAGGATTGGGGGGCTCCGCATCCCTCTCATTGGTTTCTCCAGCATAACACTTGTCCAAGGGATACTGTCATGGGAAAAAAAAAATTTCAAAACACATCAGTTAATAGTGCTGCTCCAGCAGAATTCTGCACAGAAATCCATTTCTCAAAAGAGCAAACAGATTTTTTTATATTTAATTTTAAAATCTGACATGGGGCTAGACATGTTGTCAGTTTCCCAGCTGCCCCAAGTCATGTGACTCTGATAAACTTCACTTTAGAACTGCTGTACTGCACGTTGGAGTGATATCACCCCCTCCCTTTCCCCCCAGTAGCCTAACAACAGAACAATGGGAAGGTAACCAGATAGCAGCTCCCTAACACAAGATAACAGCTGCCTGGTAGATCTAAGAACAGCACTCAATAGTAAAATCCAGGTCCCACTGCGACACATTCAGTTACATTGAGTAGGAGAAACAACAGCCTGCCAGAAAGCAGTTCCATCCTAAAGTGCTGGCTCTTTCTGAAAGCACATGACCAGGCAAAATGACCTGAGATGCACCTACACACCAATATTTCAAATAAAAATATACATTGCTGGTTCAGGAATGACATTTTATATTGTAGAGTGAATTATTTGCAGTGTAAACAGTGCCATTTAGAAATAAAAACATCATAAAAATTATGACAGAACCTCTTTAAGGGACCCTTCATACTCCCTGTACATTGCTAGCACTGCTCTGCCTCCCCATGTACAGCCAAGTACTGTGAGAATCAAAGGGAAACAGTAAAGTCTCTGCTCCTTCCCATTCACTATCCAGTCTGCTCTGTGCTGCGCTGATCCCACTCACTGCAGGGGCTTCTGGGGGCTTGTGTGTGTGATTCATGTGTTCCAATTGGCTCCTCACACACTACCACTACTATGCACTGGAGTTTTAGCTAGAAATCAAAGTAGCAATATTCAAAGGGTACAACTAAAACCCTGACCTCAGAGGATGCTGGGAATTCCAGTTCCAGCACAGCTGGAGGGCCAACACTGTTGATTAAAAAAGTGCTATAAAGGGAAAGTTCACATTGAAATTGTACACAATTACATTATTTGTGAACAGACAGACAGATACATATTGATGAAATATAAATACTGGGGGCAGACTGCATTAACTGGAGTTTTATTGAAGGATTTAAACATGTACATTGATCACTCAAGCACCTTCTTTTCTATCGTGTCTGTTTCATTGTTCCAAGTTGCTGTTTGTATGAAAACAAACCACCGCAATGAGTAGCAACACTTCTTGTTAGTAAGGGCAGAGACACACATGGAGATTCGGGGAGATTCAGTTGCCCGGCAATATATCGCTTCTTCTTCAGGTACTCACCTCCCCGCAATGCCTTCCCGCCAGCTAGAATCGAAAAATCGATAGCACTTCGTTTTCCTCGTGAGGCAACTCCGGAAAACAAAATGCTCCGACTGCCATCCCGCAGGCAATTTAGATTCTAGCTGGCGGGAAGGCATTGTGGGGAGATTAGCCGCCCGAAGAAGAGCCGATTTTATTGCTGGTCGACTGAATCTCCCCGAATCTCCACGTGTGTCTCTGCCCTTAGGTGCCCCTACTTGCCTGGGGAATTAACATGAATACGCACAGTTACATTAATTGTAGGGATAATGCTCATTTATTCCAGGGATATATTGTTTCCTGATCCTCATGCAGCAGAACAATTGCACGTATTTGCTGCACAGACCAGTAATTAATTAGCCGACCTGTTAAACATGAATGGAAATGTGCGTGGCCAATCAATGGAACGACAGCCCCAGCATGTGGGTATTGATGTAGGTTATTAGGGACCGCGGATAATTCACGGCATTGAACAGTTTGAGGCTGAAATTGGAAAGCAGAGGTCAGCAGAACATGCACAGAGCTCTGTACCTGGGTAAGTACTGGATTCACTTACTCTTCCTGACCATGGGAAAGAGAGCAGCTCAAGAATAGGATGTACAGAGATTCAGAGCTCTGATGCAGGGGTAATTATAATCCCCTAGCAGAAAATGTTGCATGTTGGGTAAAAAACAATGGGAATGTGCATTATGAACCGTTAGGAGCAGTTGCAGAAGACTGACTATGTAGGACAATATGAAGGCTGCAGGACAAGATGGAGACAGTAGTTGAAGATGGGACTATAAATGATAGAGATAGTGGAGATAGTAAAGGAAGACAGACTCTTTAGGGACAAGATGGAGATAGGGCGAGATGGAAACAGTAGGAGAAGACAGACTCAGTAGGACAAGATGGAGACAGTAGGAAAAGATGGAGACAGTAGGAAAAGATGGATATAGTAAAAGAAGACAGACTCCTTAGGGACAAGATGGCAATAGGGCAAGATGGGAACAGTAGGAGAAGACAGACTCAGTAGGACAAGATGGAGACAGTAGGGGAAGATGGGGACAGTAGAACAAGATGGATATAGTAAAAGTAGACAGACTCTTTAAGGACAAGATGGAGATAGGGCGAGATGGAAATAGTAGGAGAAGACAGACTCAGTAGGACAAGATGGAGACAGTAGGGGAAGATGAAGACAGTAGAAAAAGATTAAGATAGTAGAAGAAGATGCACTCTGTAGGACAATATGGAGATCATCATCATCATTTATTTATATAGCGCTGTCAAGATATGCAGTGCTTTGAGCTTTGGAGATAGAAAGACAAGATGGAGACACTAGAAGAAAATAGACTCTGTTGGACAAGATAAAGATAGTAGGATAAGATGGAGACAGTATAATAAGATGGAGACATCATGACAAGATGGAAACAGCAGGACAAAGTGGAAATAGTAGGAGAAGACAAACTCTGTAGGACAAGATGTAGACAATAAAAGAAGATGGACTCTTTAGGACAAGACAAAGACAGTAGGAAAAGATAAGGAACAGCTGAGCAAACAGGGGCCATAAATGCAAGATGACAAGGGTAGCAGTCTCATTATTGTGTTATTACTACTAATGGCAGGCAGCCCAAGAAGTAAGACTGACATCACTGAGTGACATCACTGTGACTCGCTACATTAAAGAGATGAAAACTATAGAGAACATTAATGTAACTTTGTGTCTCTGGGGAAAGTCTTTGCCACTTTGTTAATTGTAACTGCACTCCTCATTTTCATCAGAAGATGGTGGTGTTGCACACCTGCACTTTTACACTACTGTGACTCTAAAGCTTAATATTAACAGCCGGTGTCCCATCACTTCTCAGACTAAAAGCAGAGCAGAGGGATAGAGCTCGCCGGTTATATACTTTGGGAAGTATTTTTTGTTCAGTGGTATAACTTATTAGGCACTGTCTGTAATATATCCCTCCTCAGATTAGTGATGCCGCCTCCTCCTAATAAATTCTTTATTCTGAATGTGGGATGGAAACTCATGTGCATTCTTTATGGCTGCAAAGAAAACACTGCAGTCAGCAGCATGCAAATAGGTGCCTGGGTCTGAGGGGATCTCACCTAGAATTTGGCTCAATTTTAATTCAGTGACACCACCAGTGTCTGACTGGCCCAGAGGGATACCAGGAAAAGTCCCGGTGGGCCAAGGTGTCAGGGGCCCTCATGCTGCTAAATATTTGGCCTATTTCATGGTCATCCCCTATTTTTATGAGAACAAAGTGGCTAAATAGATGGAATAACAGGTTACAGTATTATAGTATGTAAAGAAAAGAGACTAGGGGTTGAGTGAGGAGAGGAAGAATAATAGTACTGTTATGATATTTTTATTTCTAAATGACACTGTTTACATTACAAATAATTCATTCTACAACATAAAATTAAATTCCTGAACCAGCAAGTGTATTTTTTAGTTGTAATATTGGTGTGTAGGTGCAACTCAGGTCATTTTGCCTGGTCATGTGCTTTCAGAAAGAGCCAGCACTTGGATGGAACTGCTTTCTGGCAGGCTGTTATTTCTCTACTCAGTGTAACTGAATGTGTCTCAGTGGGACCTGGATTTTACTATTGAGTATTGATCTTTAAAATCTACCAGACAGCTGTTATCTTGTGTTAGGGAGCTGCTATCTGGTTACCATCCCATTGTTCTGTTGTTAGGCTGCTGGGGGGAACTGAATTTGCAGTACAGCAGTAAAGGGTGACTGAAGTTTATCAAAGCACAAGTCACATGACTGGGGGCAACTGGGAAACTGACAATATGCCTAGCCCCATGTCAGATTTCAAAATTAAATATTAAAAAATCTGTTTGCTCTTTTGAGAAAAGGATTTCAGGGCAGAAATCTGCTGGAGCAGCACTATTTTGAGGGAAAATGACAGTATCCCTTTAACAAACAATTAAGATAGAAATGCTACACCACCCAGTATTTTTGGGCTTCTGTACCAGCAGAAAAAATCTGTGCCTACTAAGATGTCCTTTGTAGATCCCCATGACATGGCAGCATAGAAACCAAGACAGTCAGCATCAGAATTGATTCATAACCAGCCCTGTAGCATCAGCTCCCATGGCAGAAGTGACCTCACTTTCTGTTGACGATGATACCCCAAACCCCTAAACTAGGGATGGACAGAATCCAGGATTCTGCCTTTTTCTGCAGGATTCGGTTTCGGCAGAATCCTTCTACCAGGCTAAAGCGAATTGGAATCCTAATTTGTATGGAGGGAAATCACGTGACTTTTTGTCACAAAACAAGGAAGTAAAAAGTGTTTTCCCCTTCCCACCCCTGATTTGCATATGCAAATTGGGATTCGGTTCGGTATTCCGCCAAATCTTTTGCAAAGGATTCAGGGTTCAGCCGAATCCAAAATAGTGGATTCGGTGCATCCCTACCCTAAACATAGCTTCTCACCAGCAGCCCAGAGCTCACTGAGCATGTGCAGTGCCAATGACACACAAAAGTTCCCTAATGAGATCCAAGATGGGGACCTGCTGGGAGCAATCATTACTATTAGAGAGTTCTGGGCTGGTACAGTAAGTACAGCATATACAGTATAATACAACATATGTTTGCAAATTCTATCTCAGGTTTAAGTTCTCCTTTACAATCAAAGTTTGGATATAATTCAAACCACATTTAAAACATAAACCCAATTCATTGTTCTCAGGATGGACATATATTTATATTGATTCTTCAAGAGAACTCGCTGTTGAGTAGATTCACAGAATCCAGTCCCTCAGAGAGCTCCTTGCCTCACAGCCAAGTGGGAACCTGCCCAGCCAATCAGTCAACCTTGAGGGCCATAGTAAAGAGCAGCCATAAAAAGAGAGAGGGTTCTGGAGAGGACAATTAGGAAAGAAAAATGTTCTTAGCTGAAACCTACTAAAGACAAATGGGTCTCAGCAGAACAATTGAGAGTTTGGGCAGAAGAGAAGGGAAGCCAAGAACAAGAGGTCATGGTCTTATGGTAGAACATCTTTCATGGATCGATCTACTCTTTGGTGAACAGATACTTCATCCCCTGCCCCCTTACCCTTGGGATACTTCAGCCCCTGCCCCAGGGCCTTCTCTTTCCTTGATATATCCTTCTCTCCTTTACTAAAACCCTCTCTGGAATGGAAAGTTTTGTAGTTTTACTCAAACTTACTTACTTTCCTGACTTTAGTGACAAACCCCTTTGGGTCATTGATGGTGGGCTTTAGCTGTTCTCATGGATCCCCTTCTTTCAACGTACAATTAATACATCGCAATGATTTTGTTTCCTCCATCTCCTCCTTAGTTGAATCATTTACAGGAATCTCCAGCCAGCAGAGTTCTAACTGGTCTGGAAACAAAATAAACTGCACCCAAATACTGTGGCACATTTTGCCTTTAAACCAACTGTAATGTGTGTGTAGCGCTGAGCAGCACAATGCTTGGGCTTTGGCACCCGAATGGATTACAGGCCACTATTTGGCTTTAACTGTAGACACTGCAGTTCCTTTCATCTGTTTGAAACCATAAATTATTTGCCCTCCTCTGCTTAGCGGCAGCTTTGTCTTGTAGGAAATTTACTGGGACCTTCCGTGTTGTACCTCTGTGTGTGATCAATGGCTGCCCAGAATCCCATTAAATTCAAATCAGTGGGTGGCTGTTCCCGTGAGTAAATAAACAGCAGATTTATACTGCTCCCAGAGTATAACTCGCCGTCCCACAAACCATCAGAGTTCGGATTTAACAGAGTGGCTGTTTGAATTGTTTTGGATAAATGGACTTGTTCTACCCAGGACTGAGTGAGCCCAGGCTCGAAATGTCTAGGAGCTTTACAACCTGCTTCTCCTACGTGCAGAGACACACGTGGAGATTCGGGGAGATTTAGTCGCCCGGTGAGAAATAGCCTCTTCTTCGGACGACTAATCTCCCCGAACTGCCTTCCCCGAATCCTAATTTGGATATGTAAGTTAGGGAAATCACGTGATTTTTCGTCACAAAAAAATATTTTTTTCTACTTTTTCCTTTCCTGCCCCTAATTTGCATATGCAAATTAGAATTTGGTTCGGTATTCGGCAGAATCTTTCACCAAGGATTCAGGGATTTGCCCGAATCCAAAATAGTGGATTTGCTGCATCCATAATAGAGACAGTAGGGCAAAATAGATATAGTAGGGAATGATGAAAACACTGTAGATTGAGAAAGCGGATATGAAGGTGGGCAAAACCCTGCCAAAGGGCAGAGACACATGTGGAGATTCGGGGAGATTAGTCACCCGACGACAAATAGCCTCTTCTGCAACTAATCTCTCCGAACTGCCTTCCCACCAGCTAGAATCTAAATCGCCGTGGAATGGCACTTTAGAGCACTTTGTTTTCTGAAGTCGCCCGAAGTTGCCTCACGAGAAAACTCTGAGTGCCATCCCGCTGGTGATTTAGATTCTAGCTGGCGGGAAGGCAGTTCGGAGAGATTAGTTGCAGAAGAGGCTATTTGTCGTCGGGTGACTAATCTCCCCGAGGACCCCGAATCTCCACTTGTGTCTCTGCCCTTTGGCAAGGTTTTTGCCCACCTTCATATCCCCTTTCTCTTTTTACAGTGTTTTCATCATTCCCTACTATATCTATTTTGCCCTACTGTCTCTATTATGGATGCAACAAGGATTCGGGCAAATCCCCGAATCCTTGGTGAAAGATTCTGCCGAATACCGAACCGAATCCAAATCGTAATTTGCATATGCAAATTAGGGGCAGGAAAGGAAAAAGTGGAAAAAAATATTTTTTTGTGACAAAAATCACGTGATTTCCATTACTTACATATCCAAATTAGGATTCGGTTCGCCAGGCACAAGGATTTGGGCAAATCCAAATCCTGCTGAAAAAGGCGGAATCCCTAACCAAATCCTGGATTCGGTGCATCCCTAGTCTCTATCTTACCCTACTATGTCTATCTTGCACTACTATCTCTATCTTTCTCTACCGTCTCAATCTTCTCCTGCCATCTCCATCTTGCCCAGCTGTGACTAACTTGCTCTTGTCTCATCACCTTGCCTTTCTGTTGCTATTCATGTTGTCCTGTGATACCTGCAGTCCACCCCTCTTATCTACTGCTGCTGCTCTTTGGGGTTCCACTACAAAGAAAAGAAGTTGCCATTGTGCATCCATTTTTAGGTGCATTTTAGGTCTATCCTGCAAGTTCTAGCAAAGTGTTTTACCCTTGAGCATAAGTAATGGCACATGTAACATAAACAGAAGCACTGGCTAGTAGTAGGTAAGTACTGCAGGCAGCTCAGGTTTTATTTAGGGGGCAGTTGTAGTTCAGTAATAGCTGTGAGCTTGCAGAAATTAGATGCACATGATCTGCATATCTGTTACACACTCCAACAGGAATCACCAACCTTTTGAAATCGTAAGCAACATTCAGACGTAAAAGGAGTTGGTGAGCAACACTAGCGAGAGAAATGTTCTTGGGGTGCCAAATAAGGACTGTGATTGGCCATTTTGTAGCCCCTAGGTGGATTGTCAACCTACATTGAGGTTCTCTTTGGCAGTGCACCTGGTTTTTATACAACCAAAACTTGTAAACCAAAACGTATTCAAAATAAACCCCTGCATTGAGGCCACTGGGAGCAACATCCAAGGGGTTGGAGAGCAACATGTTACTCACGAGCTACTGGTTGGGGATCACTGCCATAGAGGGACCCCAATAAGGTTGGCTCCATCCTATGATATAGATCACTGGATACATTCAGAAAAAAAAAAGAAATAAAGCTATACTGTCCCTAACAGTCAAGGCCTGATTTTAACCCCCCAATCTTATTTATCAGCCAGAAAATGTCAATGGAAACAAATGCAGCGGCGCATTCTGTTAGACAATCAATCAAAGCCTGCAAAGTTAATTAACTCCACTAATGCTCATTAATATGATAAACTTTTGTTTGGCAAGGAACAGGGGCCCGTGTCTCTTCGACCTTCAGTATCTGATTCTGAGTAAACACACAGTTTGTTCCAATCAGAGGCACGGCTAAATGTTCCCTCCTAATGAGACCCGCACAGACATCTATTCATATAATCAGGGGCATCTAACTGACTGCTAGCGGGACAGAACCAGGGCATCTTAAATTCTCTGTACAACTATCGGCTGACGTGACCTCACACCCCTAGACTTCAGTGGAGGGACAGAAGGGTTAAACCAATGTGTTTTTATTAGGGATGCACCGAATCCAGGATTCGGTTCGGGATTCGGCCAGGATTCGGCCTTTTTCAGCAGGATTCGGATTCGGCCGAATCCTTCTGCCCGGCCGAACCGAATCCAAATTTGCATAAGCAAATTAGGGGTGGGGAGGGAAATTGTGTGACTTTTCGTCACAAAACAAGGAAGTTAAATTATTTTTCACTTCCCACCCCTAATTTGCATATGCAAATTAGGGTTCGGATTCGGTTCGGTATTCGGCCGAATCTTTCACAAAGGATTCGGGGGTTCGGCCGAATCCAGAATAATGGATTCGGTGCATCCCCAGTTTTTATTCAGCCAGAAATAATGGCCCATGTGCTAAAAAAGTCCTAACACTAAAGGCTGGTTGGCAGGGATGGGCGAATTTGACCCGTTTCGTTTCGCCAAAAATTCGCCGCCAGCAAAATGTCGCAGACGCCCATTAAAGTCTATGGGCGTCAAAAAAAAATTGTCGCGGGTCTTTTTTTTTTTTGACGCACGTCTCCATACAAGTCTATGGGCGTCATTTTTTCGGCGAAACGAGGCGAAAAAATTCGCCCATCCCTACTGGTTGGATTCAGCTTATTTCTGGCACCTAACTGCCATTCCTCCCTACAGAGATGCATGGGAAATGGCCTACCTATGGCTTCACTGTATCTGAGTGGTGGCACACTAAGGGGCACATTTACTCAGTTCGAGTGAAGGAATAGAATAAAAAAAAACTTTGAATTTCGAATATTTTTTTTGGCTACTTCGACCTTCGACTACGACTTCGAAACAAACAATTCGAACTAAAAATCGTTCGACTATTCGATAGTCGATGTACTCTCTCTTTAAAAAAAGTCTTTTCCATACATCTCTATGGGAAGCTGTGACAAATTGTGTAGGGGCATTTTAACTGGCAGCAGAGCAGAGGTTAAAGGGGAACTATCGCAAAAAATTTAAATTTAATATAAGCTTCATCATACTGAAATAAGAAACTTTCTAAATACAATCAATTAAATATTCTGTACTGTTTCTAAGATAATCAGGTTTATCTTCACTATCCCTCTCTCAGCATCCGTTTCTCTTTATTCTGTCTTCATGCAGCAGTTGGGTGTCACATATTTATTGACAATTAGATCCAATATATCTTATAGGGGGGCTACTTTTGCCTAGAAGATGTATTAGAGGTCACTCTATTAAAAACACCAGACATCATGTCTCTCTACATGCAGGATTTATGCAAAAGGCAGTTATTTAGTTAGATTGTGTTTGTACTGGAATCAGTTATTTGAGTGAGCTCTAATTCATCTGCTAGGAAAGGAGCCCCCCTATAAGATATATTGGATCATTCATCTGACACCCAATTGCTGCATGAAGAGAGAATGAAGAGAAACAGATGCTGAGAGAGGGATAGTGAACATAAACATGATTATTTCAGAAACAATGCAGAATATTTAATTGGTTGGTGAAGCTTATATTTATTTTTCATTTTTAAGATAGTTCCCCTTTAAATTATTCCCATGTGTCATAGGCCTTAAAGGAAAAGGAAAGACATAATTACTAGGAGGTATTAAAATATTAGGACTCCAGTAGCGCAACTATAGCGGAAAGGGTGCCTGGACGGTGGGGTCTGCTTCCTTTATAGCTGAAAGAATCCCCCCTCCCCAGCCTCAATCCTAACTGACAGGCAGGGCGCACGATTGGGTGGGTGTAAGGAGAGACGAGTAGGTGTCAATGGGCGATTTTATCGCGGGGGGGGGGGGCAGTGCACTGTTCTTACTCCACCCAGTAGTTATAATCACTTAGACCCGAGCCCAGTTCTCCTGTTTGCTGGAAAATGCACCAGCCTGGGGTATTACTATTGGAGCACCGTACAACCCTCCTGCTTCAGCTGAAAAGCCACATTTTGTCTTTTCAATCCATTGCACATGGGCACCCAGGCGGGGTCGTAAAGAAGATCCAGGAATAAAATGGTGTTGTAGTGCTTTACTATAGTACCCTGGGGGGGTGGGGGGGGGAGAGATTATTATAACTGAGGGGTATCTAACATTTTGCTTTTCATTGGCCTTTAAACCAACCCTGCTGATAAGTACAGAAAAATTTGTGAAACAGGGCAGGGATTTGTTAATGTGGAATATGGTGTATAATCCTATTCATTACATATTGTGTATATTATCCTATTTATTTATTACATATTGTGTATATTATCCTATTCATTATATATTGTGTATATTATCCTATTCATTACATATTGTGTATATTATCCTATTCATTACATATTGTGTATATTATCCTATTCATTACATATTGTGTATATTATCCTATTCATTACATATTGTGTATATTATCCTATTCATTATATATTGTGTATATTATCCTATTCATTATTTATTGTGTATATTATCCTATTCATTATTTATTGTGTATATTATCCTATTCATTATATATTGTGTATATTATCCTATTCATTACATATTGTGTATATTATCCTATTCATTATATATTGTGTATATTATCCTATTCATTATACATTGTGTATATTATCCTATTCATTACATATTGTGTATATTATCCTATTCATTATTTATTGTGTATATTATCCTATTCATTATATATTGTGTATATTATCCTATTCATTATACATTGTGTATATTATCCTATTCATTATATATTGTGTATATTATCCTATTCATTATATATTGTGTATATTATCCTATTCATTACACATTGTGTATATTATCCTATTCATTATATATTGTGTATATTATCCTATTCATTATATATAGTGTATATTATCCTATTCATATATTGTGCTCTATGTTGAGCTCCTTCTTGAGCCACTGAAGCATCATGGCAGCCGTCCCTGGTCCTTGCAACCCGCTGAATTGCTGCCAGACTTGACCCTTCTTAGGGCAATACCTTGGGCTATAAGGGAGCTATAAGGGAGCGATTTTGGCGTGTTCCGAAAACGAAGGCGTCAAGTCGGATGTAATGGAAATAAGGTAAGGAAGGAACTCCATGGGCGATTTTGGCGCGATCCGACGTGTTGGGCAAAAATGCAGGCGTCAAGTCGGATGCGACAGAAATAAGGTAAGCAACATTAACATTGGATGGTGTTGCAGCGTTCGTCCGACGCAACACAAATGTCGAATGCAGACGCTGCACCTGCATCCGACAGTCGCGTCGGATGTACACTGCAACTTGTTTATGTTGCTTACCTTATTTCTGTCGCATCCGACTTCACGCCTGCATTTTTGGGCATCGCATCGGATCGCGACAAAATCGCCCATGGAGTTCCTCCCTTACCTTATTTCCATCGAATGCGACTTGACGCCTGCATTTTTGCGCAGCGTGTCGGATCGCACCGAAATCGCCCGTGGAGTTCTCCCCTTAGTTTTCCAATATCAAGCTCATTATATAAAGTGACTTAAGACCAGTGACCCATATATCGCAGTACGACCCCTCTTTCTGCTGCTTTAGGCCTTGCTTATTGGAAATGATTATCGTTAGCTTAGATTCATCCTCTGTTGCCGGTGATGGGTCAATTCCAGCCCACCGATTGAACACAATACCTTCTGTTTATCCATCCGCCAAAGCCCACAGAAACAAAATCAATGTTTTTGTATTTAAATAAATTAACTTACCTTGAAAAACCCAAAGTCATTGCCATTGGTTATGAGTGTGAAACTATTCAGCTGAAAAGACACAACACAATTTCTACTGAACAAAAGCCTCGTCTGCTGCCATTAAATTGATTTCCATTTCATTTCACACTGACCTGAGATAATGTACTCTGTGCTCATACATATTACATATATGTTGTAACACTGTAACATTTCTGCTACACATTATTTAGATTGTAAGTTCTGCAGGGAAGTGACCTCTCCTCCTGTCTCACAAATAAAATTATACAGAACAGATATTCCCCTGTACTAAGCACAATTCAGCAGGAACAGCCCCTTAAGTTTGCTCATAGTCTGTACAGAGAGACACCATAAAACTATGGCAGCATAGGTATTCCCCTGTACTAAGCACAATTCAGCAGGAACAGTCCCTAAGTTTGCTCATAGTCTGTACAGAGAGACACCATAAAACTATGGCAGCATAGGTATTCCCTGTACTAAGCACAATTCAGCAGGAACAGTCCCTAAGTTTGCTCATAGTCTGTACAGAGAGACACCATAAAACTATTGCAGCAGAGGTATTCCCCTGTACTAAGCACAATTCAGCAGGAACAGTCCCCTAAGTTTGCTCCTAGTCTGTACAGAGAGATCCCATAAAACTATGATGGCATACATATTCAATTAAGCAGGAACAGCCCTCAGCTTTTTTTTTTTTTTTAAATACTAGCTTTTTAAAGCATTTATCTTTCCACTGTACCAGTTTAGGAAAGAAATCACTCTAGCGGCTGAATATGATTTACAACTGGATTTCTGTGTCAGTCACTGTGAGCCTTATATCACGGGAAATAAAACTTTACTTTGTGGTGATTTTGGTCGGGTTTGTATAATTCTACACCTAGTTCTGGCCAGACCCAATGTTTTCTTTATAAATATATTATCAATGATTTATATTTGTTATTCTCCTGTTGCTGAAAGCAGAGAGAGAGACTCGCCAGGTGCTTTTTTTATGGGACATGCTTGGCAAACGTGCTTTCTATTTATTAGATCCAAGAACATAAATAAACCCATTTGATACAAGTTGAAACAGAATAGTAAATACGGCATATTTCCCAGTTCCTGCGTGCGCAGTATCGTAAATGCCACGAGCGTGAGTCATATAATTCTCCTATTAACATTGGAACCGTCTGGGAAACGCTCTGCAGGGACAGGAGCCCAATGGAGAGTTACATCCCGACAAATATGTACGAGGGGGTCGGGGGGATTAAGCCGAACTGCATGAGTATTTTTATGTCTCTCTCCATTGCTCTTGGAGAGATAATAAGAAAATAAAAAGATGAGTTTAATAAAATGACAATTTCAGGTTTATGAGGCGAAGTAAAAAAAAAAAGGAACAATTTTTAATAACTTGTGAAAGTAAAAAAAGAATAAAAAAGGCATCGTCTGTATGTAAATGGCCGTATCCCTAGAGCTATAAGGGCAGTCCCGGTTCAGTTCCGCCGCATTATCAGAGAATATCGTGTATCTAACCTGACTGAGATGCTAATAACACTGCAGAAGTCGTAACAGGACAGTGAAATTTCCATAATCAAATAAATATCCCGTAATTATTAGCGTTTCATCATTAATATCCCACTGAGAGATGCAGAATATTATCTCTAGCGGTGTGGGCGGTAACCGGCATAAAATGAACATGGCTGTGTGTGTGGCCGGTGATAACAGTGAATGTAATCAGGGAGAGTTTGTGACTAGTGATGGGCGAAACGCTAATTTTGACGCCTGCATCAAAGCCAAGGGGTGTCCAAACAATTTTGACGCGCGACAGTTTTTATGCGTGCGACTATATAAAAAAATTTTGACGCAGCAAAATTTTCCTGCCGTTTTGCGAATGTATGCGCCAGCGGCAAATCACAAAAATTCGACGATAATTCGCGCCTGTCGAATTTATTCAACCATCACTATTTGTGACTCTTCTCACACCCAAAAGTGGACTTTAGTACGAGTATGAGACCTGCTACCCAGAATGCACAGGACCTTGTCTTTTCCAGATTAGGGGTCCTTCCATAATTCGGACCTTAAATCTACTAAAATATAATTTAAACATGAATTAAACCCAATAGAATTGTTTTGGCACTAGAAAGAATTACTTATATCTTAGTTTGGATCAAGCACAAGGCACTTATTATTACAGAGGAAAAAGGAAATTATTTTTAAAAATTAGAATTATTTGATTTAAATGGAGTCTATGGGGCAAATTCACTAAGCGCCGAACGCTGGCATTTTCGTTACTGCGCAAATTCACTAACGAACGCTGGCGTAGTTTCGCTAGTGTTACTTCGCATCCTTACGCCAGGCGAATTTTCGCTAGCGACGTAACTACGCAAATTCACTAACTTGCGCAGTGTACTGAACGCTACCTTTTACGCTAGACTTCCTTCGCCACCTCAGACCTGGCGAAACGCAATAGAGTAGATAGGGATTGTTTCCAAAAAAGTCAACATTTTTTTCTAAGTCCCAAAAAACGCTGGCGTGTTTTCTACATGATGGGTGAAAGGCTGAAAAAGATCGAAAATATTTTTGGGGCTCCCCTTCCTCCCCCCTACATTTCCTGACTCATGGCAACTTACCTAGACAGTGGGCACATGTGTAGGGCAAAATAAAATTTATATTTGCAGATTTGAAGGTTTTCTAGGCATTTGTAGTGCAGATACGTGTTCCTCCATTGAAATTTGAATTTCGCGCCGTATGCAAATTAGCCTTCGCTAGCGTAACTTCGCTTTACATAGCGAATCAACGCTAGCGCAACTTCGCAACCATACGCTACCCCTGAGCGCAACTTCGGATTTTAGTGAATTTGTGGAGCGCTGGCGAAACTACGCCTGGCGAAGTGCGGCGAAGTTGCGCCTGGCGCAACTTTGCATCTTAGTGAATTTGCCCCTATGAGAGACGGCCTTCTTTTAGCTGGAAGCTTTCTGGATATCAGGTTTCCAGAAACAGATCCCACACGGTACCTCTATATGTTTTTGGTGATGGACAAACAGTTTGTATTTTTGTAAATTTCTCCCATTCAGAGTTTTCTTTAAGGAAAGGTGCAACACCTCTGGGATTTCCACAAACTCTAGCCTTGCACAAGAGAAGGTGCTGGCAAGACGTGTGGGTAGAGGCAGCCGATTAGACTAAATGGCATCAGTGGAGTCTATAGGACAGTGGAGCAAGATGGCCGGAGAATGGAAAGATTGTGCCAGAAGGTGATATTGGCACAGCCTGAAATGGAGACATTAGTAATGGGCAAAAATTTTCGCCAAGTTTCGACACAAAAATGACACACTAAGGGGCAGATTCAATAAAGGGGCAAATTGTCGCCAACGACTGCTTCGCACACACATGGCACCACTTCGCCAGCAGCAAATTCGCTACCACTACACTAATTTGCTAATACGCTAAATAATGAAGACCAATTGAAAAGTTGCTCAGAATGAGCCATTCTTTAAGATACTAAAAGTTGACTTAAAGGTGAATCCCCCCTTTAAGTCACTGGCAGCTTGATATAAAGTAGCTAGAAGCAAGAGGGATAATGTTCAAGTCACCATGTAATAAAGCCAATAACTAAACACATAAAGATGAAGGGATTTCAAAAACTGTCTGTAGGGCTGACGATACAATACAACGAACAATATAACAATAAGGGAACGTTAGGGGGCCGATTCACTAAGGGTCGAATATCGAGGGTTAATTAACCCTCGATATTCGACTAGGAATTAAAATCCTTCGACTTCGAATATCGAAGTCGAAGGATTTAGCGCAGATAGTTCGATAAAATCCTTCGAATCGAACGATTCGAAGGATTTTAATCCAACGATCGAAGGAATATCCTTCGATCAAAAAAAGTTAGCCAAGCCTATGGGACCTTCCCTATAGGCTAACATTGACTTCGGTGGCTTTTAGATGGCGAACTAGGGGGTCAGTACTTCGACTATCGAATGGTCGAACGATTTTTACTACGAACCCTTCGATTCGAAGTCGTAGTCGTGGTCGAAGTAGCCCATTCGATGGTCGAAGTAGCCCAAAAAAAACTTTGAAATTCGAAGTTTTTTACCTTCGAATCCTTCACTCGAAGTTAGTGAATAGGCCCCTTATTCTATAAAAACAATGGCTTATCAGTGCCAGCGCAATGTGCAGCGCATACGTCTTCCCAACAGGTCTGTTTGTAAGGACAAGAATGTTACCCAGATTTTTTTGACCACGCCCATGTGTGTGGCCACACCCCCTAATTACCATGTTCATTTTCAAATGTTCAAAATTTGGCAGGTTATGAAAGTTTGAACATATTTCTGTTTTTTTTTTTCAGTTATTACAGTTTTGCTAATGAAGGTGAATTGCCCTTTAAGCCTTGAGTCGAACTTCTCCCAAGGGATCTGTTATCTTTTATCGTTACAATTACTCATTTGCTTATCTCGAAATTGTTACAAAAGTATCTTATCTGCAGCTGCCGCTGTTCTGGGCTCTAAAAGCCAATCAAGTTGGAAACATTGGTTTTGTTTCTGGCTGTTCAGTGCAGAGAAAATCGGGACTTTCCAGTAAAAACGAGGGACTGCGGGTTGAGCTGTCAAAAGCGAGACTGTTCCTCTGAAAACAGGACAGTTGGGAGGTATGGTTTACAATAGCTTTTTCCCATAATGCACAGCGGCACAGGCAGGGCCGGTTTTACCGTTCTTTCCCCCCTAGACCCAGCTACTGCGCCAGCCCCACATTTTCCGGAAGTGAATCCAACTGTAAGAATTGCAATAATGAAAAAGTACAGTTCTGCCTGCACTTTTAAAAATGCAGAGGATTTCAATTGTAGCCAACCAAATTGGTTGGGGCGGACGGGGCGGTGCCAATGCCTTCAATTAATCAGTGTTATTATTATTAAACATTCACAAAAGCTAAAATCAGGTGCTGTTTTGGGTTTTATTACTACAACACAAGTTATATAGAAGATGTTAGGGGTGCCTGCTTTAGAGTCCTGCGTGGGTCCATTTTTTGGAACCCGTACCCGACCCGTATCTGCAACCTGCAACCCGCATTCTTACGCGCTTGGACCCGTTACCTGACCCGCAAGTACCTTATCCGCAACCTGGACCCGCTGACCATCAAGAATCAGGAAGTGCTGTCATTGTAAACCGGAAGTGACAACATCGGAAGTAGGCGTGGTCAGGGGAAAAAAAGAGTAAAACGGGAAGTGCTGTCATTGTAAACCGGAAGTGACATCATTGGAAGAAGGGATGCACCGAATCCACTATTTTGGATTCGGCCGAACCCCCGAATCCTTGGCGGAGGATTCGGCCGAATACCGATCCGAATCCTAATTTGAATATGCAAATTAGGGATGGGAAAGGGAAAACATTTTTTACTTCCTTGGTTTGTCTAGGGATGCACCGAAGCCAGGATTCAGTTCGGGATTCGGCCAGGATTCAGCCTTTTTCAGCAGGATTCGGCCGAATCCTTCTGCCTGGCAAATCCGAATTTGCATATGCAAATTAGGGGCGGGGAGGCAAATCACAAAACAAGGAAGTAAAAAATATTTTCCCCTTTCAACCTCTAATTTGCATATGCAAATTAGGGTTCGGATTCGGTTCGGTATTCGGCCGAATCTTTCACGAAGGTATTCGGCCGAATCCATAATAGTGGATTCGGTGCATCCGTAGTTTTGTCACAAAAAGTCACGCGATTTCCCTCCCGTCCCTAATTTGCATAAGTAAATTAGGGTTCGCATTCGGTTCGGCCAGGCAGAAGGATTCGGCCAAAATCTGAATCCTGCTGAAAAAGGCCAAATCCCCAACCGAATTCTGGATTCAGTAGGCATCAGAAAAAAGTAAAAATCGCTATTGAGAAGACCCGCGGCCCGACCCGTGTCTATACCTGCACCCAGGTTTTTGTTGGTAACCCGACCCACTGCAGGACTCTAGCCTGCTTGCCGACCCTAAACATCTTACCGCCCTAGGCCGGGCCCAGATGGCCTCTCCCCAAATCCGGGTCTGGGCACAGGAATGGACCTGGAGACTATTGTGACAGGAGACAACACAAGTAATGACAACGCAAAGGAAATTGTGATTGTTTCAGCCTTGATGCCACTCTGTGTAACGGCTTTAAATCTTTACTGATAGAGCCATCGACTCCCAATTTCTGCTAAATGAGCAGAAACGCGGATAAGAGACTGCAGCTAATTAGAACACGTCCCTCAAAAACTGCTTTTCATTTGACGCGTTTAATTGGCATTCGTAAAATGTTTTCCTGATTTCTGCTGCGCCGAGATTTTATATCCAGAAAGAGACACATCTCCAGCAACAGGGCCGAGACACCATCAGGGATAATGGTAAATTAAGCGTTTGCTGCTCACCAGATCTACAAATTAAAATGTGAAACCTTGTGCACTTCTGTGCAATGTATTGAGTCGCATACACAGATATCTGCATGTTGCCTATAATGATTTCCTTGGGCAGCCTCAATTCTACAGTGTATTCATTAAATCACCGATACTCTGTTTACAAGACGCCTTGTCCCATAGCAAATCAAACTTATTTATTATTCATTTTCCTGCTGTGAATTTTTTAAACAACTGTCTTTCTTGTCTGCTCAGCAGTAAAATAGTGTAGCTCCATCCGGCAGGTCAGACAAGCAAAGCTTTGCCTTGCTACAGTACAATCCCTTTATATTCTTACATCTAATGATTTATAATCCTAAATCTATGATTTAATACATCTTACATCCCGCAGTCACTCTTTTGTACCGGAAAGTCCCGATTTTCTCTGCACTGAACAGACAGAAAAATAAACAATGTTTCTTACTTAATTGAGCTTACTTAATTAAAAAGAGCTGCAGATAAGATACTTTTTGTAAAATTTTGAGATAAGCAAATAAGATAACAGGTCCCTTGGGAGAAGTTAGACTCGCAGCTTAAAGGGCAATTCACCTTCATTAGCAAAACCGTAATAACAAAAAAAACACAGAAATATGTTCAAACTTTCATAACCTGCCAAATTTTGTAAAATGAACATGGTAATTAGGGGGAGTGGCCACAAAACGTGCTTGCTCAAAAAATATTACCGCACTGCACGCGGCAACTTCTTTGTCCCTCTTTTTATTTCCAAAATGTTGAGAGGTGTTGGGGGGCCTGGTCCTTCTTCTATAGTATTAAAATCTCTTCCCCTTTAAATTTAAGCGTATGCTTGCATGCTGCGGAGGAGGAGGAGGGCACAACAGCGCTAGGTAATGTGGCAAAAAAAAATTGGGCCCCTTGATCTAATGTTATAGAGAAATTGAAAAAGTCACTTGTAGAAATGTTTTTCATCATTTACCCAATGTTTGCCACGTATTTTATGTTTTAAAGGGGTTGTTCATTTCTGAGTTAACGTTTAGTATGATGCAGAGAGTTATATTCTGCGACAATCTGTAATTGGTTTGTGAGTTATTTAGAATTTTTTTCCAGCAGCTCTCCAATTTCCAATTTCAGCAATCTGGTTGCTAGGGTCCAATTTACCCTAGCAGCCATGCATTGATTTGAATAAGAGACTGGAAGATAAACAGGACAGGTCTAAATAGAAAGATGAATAATAAAAAGTAGCAATAAATGCGTAGCATTACGGTGGCCATAGACGTAGAGATCCGCTTGTTTGGTGATGTCGCCAAATGAGCGGATCTCTCCCCGATATGCCCACATTGAGTTGGGCGAAATCGGGCTGATCCGTTCATGGGCCCAACAATCGGGTTATAATGCATCTGATAACGGTAGTCGGATCGCGGGACCACATAAACGCACAGATGGAGCTGTGATCTGACGGGATTTTTTAACCTGCCCGATCAAGATCTGCCCGACTTTCGGTCAGACATCAATCGGGAAAGCCCGTGGGATGGCCACACAGGGGCCAATAAGCTGCCGACTCGGCCTGTCGGCAGCTTTAATTGGCCCGTGTATGGAGGCGTTTACAGAGTATTTGTTTTTAGATGGGGTCAGAGACCCCCATTTGAAAGCTGGAAAGAGTCAGAAGAAAAAGAAGGCAACTATAAAATAGAATAAAAAATGGTCAGTTGAAACCTTAGCGTTAGCCATTCTATAATATACTAAAAGTTACTTAAAGGTGTACGACCCCGTTGAGGAGAACGTTAGTGCTGTAGAACCTACATCTGTGGCAGGGAAATGGTTCATCCCGTGTGTATAGGCAATAGATACAAAATAAAGTAGTCCAACACAATGAAATCACAACCAGCTGAGCCGTATTTATCTCCGCCACCCCAGCCCATTATTTACGCATAGAGACAAATACAGCTGGAGAATTATCATTATTATTGATATACAGAAAAAGCTTGAAGAACGCGCTTCCATGTTTGATTTATGTGCAATTTATAATTAAAGGGGACAAACCAACATCTAAAAATTTGTAATTCTGGGCAACTTCCCAATATCCATTCATTCCTTATTCTCACTGGGTTTTTAAAGGAACAGTAACACCAAAAAATGAAAGTGTTTTAACAATGTGTAACTGTCATTGTCAGTCTCTGCCCTGGTGATGTTGATGTTTAATACTAGTAGTGGAAGTAGGGATGCACCGAATCCAGGATTCGGCCTTTTAAGCAGGATTTGGATTCGGCCGAATCCTTCTGCCCTGGCTGAACTAAATCCTAATCCTAATTTGCATATGCAAATTAGGGGCGAGAGGGAAATGGCATGACAAAACAAGGGAGTAAAAAATGTTTTACCCTTCCCACCACTAATTTGTATATGCAAATTAGGATTTGGTTCGGTATTTGGCCAAAACTTTTGCGAAGGATTCTGGGGTTTCGGTGCATCCCTAAGTGGAAGCACCTAATTATTAGACCTGTCTTTGCTGAAGGGGATCTGCCTAATGCTACATTGTTCCAAGAGTCAGAAATTGAAAAGAGAATGGGATGGACAGTGACAGACACTATGGGGCAAATTCACTAACCTCCGAAAATTCACCAGTGACGGCTTCGCTCACAGTGCAACACTTCGCCAGGCATAGATTCGCTAATTCAATAAAATCCGAAGTTGCATGCAGGGCGACGAACGCTGCGAAGTTTCACTAGCGTTACCGCGCCAAGCGAAGCGAAGTTGCGCTAGCGTTGCCTAATTTGCATTCGGTGTGAAGTTAAAGTACAATGGAAGTATATGTTGCAGCAAATACATTACCCTACACAAGACCGGGAAACCTTAATAAAATAAAATTGTTGTTATATTTCCCTACTCATGAGCCCAGTGTATAGTTTATGAGCCAGATGTAGGGGAGAAGCCGGTTACCCCGAAATAATTTACCCTGAAAAAACGTTTTTTTGAGGAAGTCCTATATACTCTATTGCACTTCGCCTGGTCTGAGCTAGTGAAGGCAAGTCTGGCGCAAGAGGTAACGTTCAGTAAAATCCGCATCTTAGTGAATTTGCGTAGTTACGTCCATTCGCCAGAGCGCAAATTCGTCAGACGTTAGGGAGCGAAGTACCGCTACAGTCTATCTCCTTCGCTAGCAAATTTACGCCGGCGACCATTAGTAAATCGGCGAAGTACCGGAATGAATTTTCACCAGCTTTAGTCACTTTGCCCTTTATTAAATTTGCCCTAATCACAAATAAGTATAAACCCCGTGAGAATCCAGAATGAATGGATATTGGGAAGTGGCTTAGGATGAGTTTTTCTTTAATTGAGAGAAATGTTATTTTGGGGTGTATGTCCCTGATGACATAATGAGAAGTGCGTTCCCAGGGTTGATGGGTCAGTTGCTATGACATTGCTGCGCTCGCTTTGGCCCATATGGTTGTTGCATGTTGGGGCCCTTGTGAATTAATTCTCTCCATATCAGTGCTACGCAATATGT
This sequence comes from Xenopus petersii, assembly GCA_038501925.1. Lineage (NCBI taxonomy): Eukaryota > Metazoa > Chordata > Amphibia > Anura > Pipidae > Xenopus > Xenopus petersii. The sequence goes on from CM076681.1 coordinate 139,489,054, forward strand.
TGGCGCTATATAAATACATGTTAATAATAATAATCAGTGGCAGATAGTGCTGGTCCTTTAGTTTGCTGGTCAGCTGTATAACTCTTGCCAGAGGGTATAGTTCAGCAACAGCTAGGTTAACTCTTATGGGTTAATAATTACACCGTTCTCCCATAGGACATGGAGTGTCGGCATTTTACTCACAGTCTGTGCTCCTAAATCACCGGATCACTTGAGTAGCAATACGTGAGCAGATATTGAGATGATGCAGCAGCTCTGTCCTCCAGCTGTTTAATCCCCTGGACCTCTGTGCAGCCCTCCAGCCTGGGACTTTCTCAGCAAACAACCAGACAGCTTTCCCCAAAGTCAGAGGGCAGTCCCTCCTCCAAAGCATTTTGCGCCCTTTCTTATCATTGGTAGTCCAGTCAAGGCCCATGCAGGGTCCTGAGCTCTGCTGCATGCTGGGAAATGTAGTTCTGTTACTGTCCCTGCAACTCTATAGAAATCCAGGCTCTTTGTTGCGGTGAGTTGCTGTTTGTATTTATTGCATAATTAGGGGTTTTATATATTTATACATAGTTATCATATCACCCCTTAAGCGCCTCTTCTCCAGTGTGAACATCCCCAATTTGCCCAGTCTTTCCTCATAGCTAAGATTTCCCCTTTACCAGCTTAGTTGCCCTTCTCTGTACCCTCTCTAATACAATAATGTCCTGTTTGAGTGATGGAGACCAAAACTGTACGGCATATTCTAGATGGGGCCTTACCAGTGCTCTATACAGCGGGACCCCCTCCTCCCGTGACTCTCTGCCCCATTTAATACAACTCAAGACCTTATTTGCCCTTGATGCTGCCGACTGGCATTGCTTGCTACAGCCAAGTTTATCATCTACTCCAAGATCCTTTTCCATAATGGATTTGCCTAGTGCAGTCCCATTAAGGGCTCTTACTCACTGGCGTTCTGACCTGCGCTCCCCTGCGTTCCGTTTTTTGACGTTCAGCCGCAGGGGAGCGCAGGAATAGACGCATATCATTATTTCAAATGGGGCTGTACTCACTCAGGCGCGTGTAGGCGCCGAACGCAGGAAAAATGCAGCATGTTGCGTCTCAACCTGAGTTCGGCGCCTACACGCGCCTGTGTGAGTACAGCCCCATTTGAAATAATGACATGCGTCTATTCCTGCGCTCCCCTGCGGCTGAACGCCAAAAAACGGAACGCAGGGGAGCGCAGTTCAGAACGCCAGTGAGTAAGAGCCCTAAGGGTATAAGTGGATATTTTTACATCCCAGGTGCAGGACTTTACATTTATCAACACTGAAGGCTGTATAATAATATATAAAAAGTGCTATTTGTGTGGAACTTCCATTTGATTTAAAGGAACACATGATATTACCCACCATCTCAGTAAGTAGAAGATTTGTGCTCCTAGTTCCAGCCCCACTCATCCCCAAGTACCACTTATATTTGTGCCCTGGTTCCTCTGGTTCTGGAGAGCTGCCATTTCTATCCATACACTGCTGCGCTATATAAATCCATCAGCGCCGGACCCTCCTGCATTGCAGGGCAGGGAGATATAAAGATGAGCTTTGGTTCATGCGAGGAAATAAAACACGAATTATGAGAAATCCAATGCTCCACCTTCTGACCCGTAGACCATTAAAATACCCTAAGAATAATAGGCTTTGTGTGCTCCGAAGGAAAGGTAAAGAAAGTTCTTTTATATGGGACAGTGCTGAGTCTAGAGGAAAGGGCCCCAGTGGGAGAAAGAAATGGTTGCCAATGGGATGTTTAACCCAAATCACAGTTCACAGGAATCCCTGACAACCTTCGGCTGGGAGTTCCTTAAAGGGGAACTGTCACCCGAAAAAATGTATCCCAAATCTTATTTTATCACGTTAGCCAAGCAAAATAAACTTTAATTAGACTGTATAAATTATTTGAATCTTTGGTCTGGGAACTCATAATTATAACAAGCAGGCAGGAGCCATTTTGTGGACACTGTTTTTAAGGCAAGCCTTATATCATCTCAGAATCTTGTTTGTGCACCAGAATGAATGAACTGGTTACACAATTAAACAGTGAAGTGAACATGGGAAATGTTGGGAGAGCAGTGACATCTAGGAAGTGCTGAATGGAAAGTCATTGCTAGCCCCGCCTCTATGACTAAGGCATAGAGGAGGGAGAGGCAATATTTGATTGACAGCTGAGATTTTTAAATGAGCTTACAACAGATATGAATGCTTTAATAAAAACTAGAACTTGGATTTCATGTTTAAGTCACAGTGGGGCCTGGAGAAAACCAGATTTTGGGAACGTACTTGTATTGCATAAATATAGTAGAAATGTGCAGTCACTTCGGTTGTTCTGCAACTACAACTCCCAACATCCCCTGATAGATTTTTGCTTTTGGTGCATGCTGGGAGTTGTACTTGAGCGGTTGAAGCTGCGCTCCCCTGCGTTCCGTTTTTCTGCGTTCAGCCCGGGGGAGCGCAGGAATAGACGCATTATGCTTTGTTCAATAGGGCTGTACTCACACAGACGCGTGTAGGCACCGAACGCAGTAAAAATACGGCATGTTGTGTCTCAACCTGCGTTCGGCGCCTACACGCGCCTGTGTGAGTACAGCCCCATTGAACAAAGCTTAATGCATCTATTCCTGCGCTCCCCTGCGGCTGAACGCAGAAAAATCGGAACGCAGCTTCAACCGCTCGTCAGTAAGAGCCCTAAAAACTTCCATCAAAGGGGCAGATTTACTAAGGAACGAAGTGGCTAATGCTAGCTACAATTCGCTAGCATGAGCACCCACAGGGACATCGCTAGCGTAAAAGACCATCAATACCGGTCATTCTCATTCTATCGGCAGGCGACTTTTCATTTTTGCAAATGGACGTTACCCCGCAAATTCACTAAAATTTAGTTAGTTTAGTTATGTCTTTCGCCAGAGTTGACCTTGCCAGCTCAGACCAGGCGAAGTGCTATAAAGCAGCTACATCACTTCCATCATATCCTGTGAGCTGAAAATGCATCAAAGTTCCAAAAACACTGGCGACTTTTCCTTTTTTTAAGCGGGATTGGCTGCAAAAGTCCTAATTTGAACTTTTTTTGGGTAACCGGTTTTCTCCAGACATTTCATAACATATGGAACATTCATTTTACAATGGGCCCATGTGTAGGGCTTTATATTTACTCTCTTGTCTTTATTAAGGTTCCCTGGAAATGTGTAATATAAACCGGTAACTTAAACCATTTGCAGCAACATTTATAATAACGGCGTCCATACAACTTTAAATTTCCCTCCTGTTGCAAATTGACCTGAGCGCAATATCACTAGCGAATTTTCGGTAGGCAAAAATGAACGCTATCGCATCTTCGCTATGAAATGCAAATAACGCTAGCGAAAAGTTGTCAGCGTTCGGCGCCCGGGACGAAACTTTGAATTTTAATGAATTAGCATATTCGTATCGTATTTGCGCCTGGCGCAGTGTTGCGATGGGTGTGACGCTGACGCTGGCGAAAATTCATCCATTAGTGAATCTGCAGTTAAAAACTCTACAAAATACATCATTTTAGTGCAATACAGGTATGGGACCTGTTATCCAGAATGCTCGGGACCTGGGGTTTTCCAGATAACGGATCTTTCCGTAATTTGGGTCTTCATTCCTTAAGTCTACTAGAAATTCATTTAAACAGTAAATAAACCCAATAGGCTGGTTTTGCTTCCAATAAGGATTAATTATATCTTAGTTGGGATCAAGTACAAGCTACTGTTTTATTATTACAGAGAAAAAGGAAATAATTTTTAAAAATTTGGATTATTTGGATAAAATGGAGTCTATGGGAGACAGCCATTCCGTAATTTGGAGCTTTCTGGATATCGGGTTTCCGGATAAGGGATCCTAAACCTGTACTGTATTCAAAATACTACCAATTCATCAGCTCCAGTATTGCTGCCCCATTCATTATTGAGATACAATAAGTGGAATCTGTGCATTTAAAGGACATATGAGCCTCTGGGAACAACAACTAAACATAAGATCCTCTTATTTGAAAACAACTCAAAAATAAAATAAGGCAAAAATACAAAAAAGTGCTTTAAAACTTGATGATTTAAAAAAAAGGATCTGAAAAGTAAACAAAAGTGTTGGTGCCTATATTTTGGATAAATAACCCCTGTATTACTTGTGCTGATTGACTTGACAAATAATTGCTAGTGAATTGTCCTCTACGCCTGTTAGTAAATTGACAATGTCCCTATGGATTGGATTTCGGCGAATTCTCGCTAGCGACGGCTATTTTGCCCTTTAGTAAATCTGTCCCTATGAATTACACAGTTCCTAAAGTCTACAATTAATGTTGATAAAATATAGGAAATAATTGTCCCAATGTCACAATCATACCCTTCTATCTCCCTCTCATCATACTATATCCATCCTGGTCGGCACACGTCAATCAAGTAGAATATTGGAAGACAGTTGCACAGACACCAAGGCGCAAATTCACTAAGCGCCGAACGCTAGCGTTAATTCGCTAGCGTTTGGCATTTTTCATTACTGCGCAAATTCACTAACGAATGCTGGCGTAGTTTCGCTAGTGTTACTTCGCATCCTTACGCCAGGCGAATTTTCGCTAGCGACGTAACTACGCAAATTCACTAACTTGCGCAGTGTACTGAACGCTACCTTTTACGCTAGACTTCCTTCGCCACCTCAGACCTGGCGAAGCGCAATAGAGTAGATAGGGATTGTTTCAAAAAAAGTCAAATTTTTTTCTAAGTCCCAAAAAACGCTGGCGTGTTTTCTACATGATGGGTGATAGGCTGAAAAAGATCGAAAATATTTTTAGGGCTCCCCTCCTTCCCCCCTACATTTCCTGACTCATGGCAACTTACCTAGACAGTGGGCACATGTGTAGGGCAAAATAAGGTTTTCTTGGCATTTGTATTGCTGATACGTGTTCCTCCATTGAAATTTGAATTTCGCACCGTATGCAAAGTAGCCTTCGCTAGCGTAACTTCGCTTTGTATAGCGAATCAACGCTAGCGCAACTTTGCAACCTTACGCTACCCATGTGCGCAACTTCGGATTTTAGTGAATTTGCGGAGTGCTGGCGAAACTGCGCCTGGCAAAGTGCGGCGAAGTTGCGACTGGCGCAACTTCGCATCTTAGTGAATTTGCCCCTAAGTTTGTTGCAGGTGGGGAGCTTACCCCTTTTATTGTAACCACCTGTGCATCAACATTTCGGTAGGGGGGGGAGTTACACCCTCCCTTTGTCACGTTGATGCACAGATGATTAAAATCAAAGGGGTAAGCTCCCCACCTGCAACAAACATGGAATCTGTGCAACTCTCTTCCAATATTCTACTTGCACCTCTATATGAAGACCTACAGATAATTCTGATTGCCACTCCCTTTAGGGCTCTTACTCATGAGCGTTTTTACCTGCGCTCCCCTGCGTTCCGTTTTTCAGCGTTCAGCCGCAGGGGAGCGCATTTCATTTTTTCAAATGGGGCTGTACTCACACAGGTGCATGTAGGCGCCGAACGCAGGTTGAGACGCAACATGCTGCATTTTTCCTGCGTTCGGCGCCTACATACGTCTGTGTGAGTACAGCCCCATTAGAAAAAATGAAATGTGCTCCCCTGCGGGAGCGCAGGTAAAAACGCTCATGAGTAAGAGCCCTTAGAGTGAATAGAACTCTGTGCTAAGTACAATATATCAACTGGCAGTGGGGACTAACAAGGTGCTATACTTCAGCGGCCTAATGATTAATTAGCTCCATCAGCTCTAAAGGTGGCCATACACGGGCCGATAAAAGCTGCAGACAGACCATGTCGGCAGCTTATTGGCCCGTGTATGGGGCCCCCCGACGGGCTTCACCGATCGAGATCTGGCCGAAAGTCGGCCAGATCTCGATCGGATGGGACAGAAAATCCCGTCGGATCGTGGCCGCATCTATTCGTTGATGCGGTCCCGCGATCCGACCGCCCGTTTGGTCATCGTTAGGATCCGATCGTTGGGCCCTAGGGCCCACGATCGGATCAGCCGATATTGCCCACCTCAAGGTGGGCATATCGGAGGGAAAGCCAAAGGAGCGGATCTCTCCATGTATGGCCACCTTAAGTAAGCTCTCATTAACCAGTGGTTCAAACCTTCTCTCAGGCAGTACTAAAACTCAAGCTGAATCTAGTGATGTGACAAAGTGATGTCTGGATTTAATCTGACAAATTACTTAAATAGCCGTTGCGGGAATCCCAACCAACCAGTTCTTTAACTGGTCTTCTAAGCTCAGTTAATTCTTTTATCTGTAATTATCTGATCAAGGACAATTGATTTGTATGAACTCCTACTTTATTCATAAAATTCTTGGATGTAGACAACTCAGGCAGATCACGCTGTTATATGTAATGGGTTTATTTTGTGATTTATGTACCTCTTACTGTATATTCTAATGATATTAGAAGTCACTGAGGGGTTGTTCTGTGACTATATAAAGGCACAAGGCTGCAGGCTGAGTTATACAGGGAACTCTGAGTATCACTCATGTATTATAAGGGATAATGTACCCCCTACTGTAAATGATAAGGATATTAGAAGTCACTGAGGGGTTGTTCTGTGACCATATAAAGGCACAAGGCTGCAGGCTGAGTTATACAGGGAACTCTGAGTATCACTCATGTATTATAAGGGATAATGTACCCCCTCATGCACGGCTGTCCAACTGGCATACTCTGCCTGCCCTATGCTCCTGTGTGTGCCATACTCTTCCCTATGCTCCCTGTCCATATCACTTTTCACAATGGTCACGTGACACAGTTATCACTAACAAGATTTTTTGCAGCATATTGTATTGCACTTATTAGACGGATTATGGCAGGGATTTAGAATATGTCTATTGCCAGACAACTCTCAGCATTCTCTGCAAGCAATGACAACAGTTTATTTTGAATATATTTTATTTCAGCTAGTTGCGCTCATGATAATGCCGTCTGATCTTTATTATCTACACTGGTTTGTAGAGTAAGAATAGGAAATTATCTGGACATTTTTCATGATGTGTCATTAGGCGCAATGTTATCCGTGATTGCCAGACAATTAAGCCAATACTCACTCTTCTCGGCACAATATGGAGTCTGTCTAACAAGGGAGTCTGTCTGACAAGGTCAGACCAGAACTGAGTTTAATAAGAGATATTTACAGATAAGATGGATGTACTAATGGCTGGCCTGGCACACAGTGGGGATGGTATTTGTTCATGGGAACTGGCAATTAATGGGATTAATGGGGCAGTAATGGGAGTAGATTGTTCATGGGAACTGGCAATTATAAAGCAGCGCTAATTACCCAGCTCGGGACATTGTTGCTTTTAGAGATAGATTATCTTGTATTATATTATCCTGAAAGGGAAAATGTCTCAAATGCTCTCCTTGATTTGTCCTTAAGGCAAGGGAAATGCATGTTGGATATGTTTTTGGCAACTCTCTATGGAATGAGAAAACCTAGGGGCAGCAGTATTATCAGGTCATATTATGCCACAGTCACTGGCCACTCTACTAATTATACTGGGTCACATTCCTGCTGGATTTTCATGCTAAATTTGCACTAGGGGTGTTGAAAGGGTTTAACAAAAAGTCCGATAACAATGAAGTCTCGTTGCAGAGCTGAAACGGTTTATTAACTTTTGCAAAGTTCTCATTCGTTAAAACACTTGTATTTTTTTCAGGCAAATATATATATAAACCTATTATTGTGATGATGGCGCCTCTTGTAATGTCAAGAGCTACAGCAATTAGGCTTGTTTTTAGCTTACGTGTTCTGGATGAAGTGGAAATTATGGGATGAAAAGCTATATTTTGTGTTATCCAGATAAACAGTCTTAGTTGTAATTATTTCCATTCTTTGTGGTGTGAGCTTTGCAAGGCCGGCAGGGTGGGGGGATTCGGTTTTGGAATTGTATCTCGCAGGCGGAAACATTAGAATGGGCTCTTGTTGGGTTTCAGATGCACTTAGTGCCACTCTCAGAAGAGCAATAATTGCACAGTACTTTGGCTCAGAGTCGGAACATGTCACAAAACAGAAAAGCAAACGCTTATCCCAAATAAAGTGCATGTCACAAACACAATGGCACTTTAGTAATAAAATGAAATGACCATTTGCGCTATGCCAATCTGCTCCCCTACATGCGCCTAAAAGTCAATGTCACGGTCGGCACCTTAAAACCAGAACTAATGCCAAGCTCCCTGGTCTCGGCTCGGCTTCACCAGTAGTGTGACCGCCATTGGCTTCGGGAGGAGCCCTCAGCGTACTCAGATGCCACCTGGACTTTTCGAGAGGAGCAAGGCGAGGAGTTCTGGCAAGCAAAGGGGCACGACTGTAGTAAACAAAGTCTTTGGACAGAAGATCGCAGTACAAGGCGTTAGGCAAAGGAGTAGTCAGGACAGGCCGGGTCGAGGCAGGCAGAGAACAAACGTAATCAGACAGGCAAGGGTCAAACCAGGGAATCAATCAGAGGGTTAATCAGAAGCGGTGGTCAATAAACAGGCAAGGGTCAGAATCCAGAAGTCAGAATAATCAAATAGCCAGACAGGGATCAAAACAGGAATCAGACAGGTTTCAGAATAACAAGCTCAAAAGCACCAGGAACTAATCCTATCACGGGCAAATTCCCACAGCCCTAATGGGCTTTAAATACTGTTTGAATTGCGCGCCCTTTCGCGCTGACGTCACTACGTCAGCGCGCCTGCGCCTTTAAGAAACTCCAGAGCGTGCCGCGCGCGCCCTAAGATGCCGGCAACAGGCGTCCCTGTCCCCCCCCCCTAGACCACCAGGTATGTTCGTTACAGTCAGGCTTGGAGGTTAATTAGGGTAAAATTTAGGGTGACAATTTATTCTTGAAACATGGCTGAATGATTGATAATGTATTGCATAATAAATAACTTTCTTATGAGCCAAAAAGGGTGATGATCAGTAAAAAGGACTAAGTTGGACCTGCAGATATAATAAAGGAATAAGTGACAGTTATTGGTATTTGTACGGGACGTAGCACAGTGGGTCGGAAATGACTCTCCATTGCACAGTTGGTTGTGTCTTCCTGGTTCTTCAGAGCAATAGTGGGAGGGTGAAGAGGCAGAAAATGAATTAGGGGATGAGGTCAAATTGTATCCCGTCTGGATAATCTGCCCATGATCATATTGACTGTACCAAGCACAAAATATCTGAGAGCATGTGAACAATTACCTCTTCCATCCAACTCCAGCCAGTGCAGAACCCCAAAGGTGAAATTCAGGGGTGTGATGATTCTGTAACTTTAAACTGCTCTGCTCCATTTATAATTTTTCCCTGGAAAATACCACCTGGATCATAGCAAATGTAAATGACCAACTGCAAACTAGCCCAGCGCATAGTAGAGATACAACCATCTATTCTCATGTACTAACATAGATCAGTACTCACTGCACTCATTACTATACGTCGCCACTTTGCATTGCACTCAACTTGCTGCACTTTATTATTACTGTACTCTGTAATTCTATATCATATTGTAAAAGATTGTAAAAATCTGGCTGCACAAGAAATTCTAATTATAGCCAGAGGTCCTTATTGTGAGGGCGATTCTGTCCCACTGATAAATAACCAGTTAGTTGGTTAATAGATGTAAAGTTAGTTGTGAGCTCTTAGCCTTCCAGTTGGCTCTATTGCATTTAGCCAATTGCTGAATATATAATAACTGAGTAAATATTCATTACAGACTATACATTTGCCACACTGATATCTACACCATTCACAGTTCATATAGAGATAAGTGACTAGTGTTACTTATTAGTGACTAGTGTTCATCAGAATTCTAAATCCACTCCCTGGTCTCATTATGATGTGAGCATCCAACTCACTGGAGGAATAACAGTCACATTAGTTCTATGTTTTCTTAATCTGCCACTAGTACTTTTCTTTGCATTGCTCATGTACCAGTGGTTTAACTACCTATACAGCAGAGTCCACTGTTGCGGTGGGACCCCAGTGTGGCTCCTGGACTGCAGGGGTCTGCTGTATGATAATAACCCTCCCCAAAACTGTGTAGCAGAAGATTGAACAGCACCACCAACTCTTCAAATAGTTAAAAAGCCTTTATTTATGCTTTTGTGGGCATCACAAAAGCATAAATAAAGGCTTTTTAACTATTTAAAAATAGTGCTGTTCAATCTTCTGCTACACAGTTTTGCCAATGGAAAAGTGGCCATTGTAGAACGTGCACCATCTCCAAAGACAAGTGAGAATCAATGTGCTGACTACTCCTCTTCCACAGTACCCCTCCCCAATTCATCTTGTACCTATAAAATAGTGTCATAGTGTGGGTAAGGAGGTACAGCTCAAGCAGGTCAGAAGGGGGGCCAGGACAACTGTCAGCTACCCCTCTGTCTGGGCAGGGTCCATCTGTGAATCCTCATTCTGTATGTAACACTCACCTTCCCATCTGTCTGGACAAGGTCCATCTGTGGTTCCTCATTCTGTATGTAACACTCACCTTTCCCTCTGTCTGGGCAGGGTCCATCTGTGGTTCCTCATTCTCTAGGTACCTCATCTTTCTCTTTATCTGGGCAGGGTCCATCTGTGGTTCCTAATTCTGTATGTACCCAGCCGTTTCTTTTGTCTGGGCAGGGTCCATCTGTGGTTCCTCATTCTCTAGGTACCACTCACCTTCCCCTCTGTCTGGTCAGGGTCCATCTGTGGTTCCTCATTCTCTAGGTACCACTCACCTTCCCCTCTGTCTGGTCAGGGTCCATCTGTGGTTCCTCATTCTGTATGTACCACTCACCTTCCCCTCTGTCTGGTCAGGGTCCATCTGTGGTTCCTCATTATCTTGGTACCACTCACCTTCCCCTCTGTCTGGGTAGGGCCCATCTGTGGTTCCTCATTCTGTATGTAACATTCACCTTCCCCTCTGTCTGGTCAGGATCCATCTGTGGTTCCTCATTCTGTATGTACCACTCACCTTCCCCTCTGTGTGGGTAGGGTCCATCTGTGATTCCTCATTCTGTATATAACACTCACCTTCCCCTCTGTCTGGACAGGGTCCATCTGTGGTTGGTAGGTCAGATGGGGGGCCAGGACAACTGTCAGCTACCCCTCTGTCTGGGCAGGGTCCATCTGTGATTCCTCATTCTGTATATAACACTCACCTTCCCCTCTGTCTGGACAGGGTCCATCTGTGGTTCCTCATTCTGTATGTAACACTCACCTTCCCCTCTGTCTGGACAGGGTCCATCTTTGGTTCCTCATTCTGTATTTACCACTCACCTTCCCCTCTGTCTGGTCAGGGTCCATCTGTGGTTCCTCATTCTCTAGGTACCACTCACCTTCCCCTCTGTCTGGTCAGGGTCCATCTGTGGTTCCTCATTCTGTATGTACCACTCACCTTCCCCTCTGTCTGGTCAGGGTCCATCTGTGGTTCCTCATTATCTTGGTACCACTCACCTTCCCCTCTGTCTGGGTAGGGCCCATCTGTGGTTCCTCATTCTGTATGTAACATTCACCTTCCCCTCTGTCTGGTCAGGATCCATCTGTGGTTCCTCATTCTGTATGTACCACTCACCTTCCCCTCTGTGTGGGTAGGGTCCATCTGTGATTCCTCATTCTGTATATAACACTCACCTTCCCCTCTGTCTGGACAGGGTCCATCTGTGGTTGGTAGGTCAGATGGGGGGCCAGGACAACTGTCAGCTACCCCTCTGTCTGGGCAGGGTCCATCTGTGATTCCTCATTCTGTATATAATACTCACCTTCCCCTCTGTCTGGACAGGGTCCATCTGTGGTTCCTAATTCTGTATGTAACACTCACCTTCCCCTCTGTCTGGACAGGGTCCATCTGTGGTTCCTCATTCTGTATGTACCACTCACCTTCCCCTCTGTCTGGTCAGGGTCCATCTGTGGTTCCTCATTCTCTAGGTACCACTCACCTTCCCCTCTGTCTGGTCAGGGTCCATCTGTGGTTCCTCATTCTCTAGGTACCACTCACCTTCCCCCCTGTCTGGTCAGGGTCCATCAGTGGTTCCTCATTCTCTAGGTACCACTCACCTTCCCCTCTGTCTGGTCAGGGTCCATCTGTGGTTTCTCATTCTGTATGTAACACTCACCTTCCCCTCTGTCTGGACAGGGTCCATCTGTGGTTCCTCATTCTGTATGTAACACTCACCTTCCCCTCTGTCTGGTCAGGGTCCATCTGTGGTTCCTCATTCTCTAGGTACCACTCAACTTCCCTTCTGTCTGGTCAGGGTCCATCTGTGGTTCCTCATTCTCTAGGTACCACTCACCTTCCCCTCTGTCTGGTCAGGGTCCATCTGTGGTTCCTCATTCTCTAGGTACCACTCACCTTCCCCTCTGTCTGGGTAGGGTCCATCTGTGGTTCCTCATTCTGTATGTAACATTCACCTTCCCCTCTGTCTGGTCAGGGTCCATCTGTGGTTCCTCATTCTGTATGTACCCCTCACCTTCCCCTCTCTCTGGGTAGGGTCCATCTGTGGTTCCTCATTCTGTATGTAACACTCACCTTCCCTTCTCTCTGGGTAGGGTCCATCTGTGGTTCCTCATTCTGTACGTAGCACTCACCTTCCCCTCTGTCTGGGCTGAGCCGGATATTCCTCAGCGGCATCCTGAGGCCGCTCGGTCCTAGCTCCTGTTCTTCTGCCTTCACGCACACGCCCCTGGTGAGCACACGTATGCATGCGCCGGAGCACCGGGGACCGCGCTTACCCAGTGTACCTTACTATGCGGCTGAGAGGCATGCCACCCCTAAAATTTTGGTCAGGTCATAGACTGAGAAAAATGTCTACTTTTATTAATAAAACAATGAACATAGAGGGGGTGTGAGACATTTTGCCTCATCTCTCCCAACATTCAGTGACAAATGCTTTTCCATCTTTTAATATCCTGCACCTTTTCTGTGCTGCATTGGCTCTCAGACCTAAGAAATAAATGTTATACAAAAGTTTGTTTTTTTCAGTTGAAAGAACAGAGGGAATTACAGTACAATAAATAGAAGATACTGGTTATTAGTAAGAATTAGACCAGTGAATACATTTTATTAGTGCCTGTGAAGTGCAAGAAGAATGGGGCATGGATGTCAGCTTAGAGCCAAAAGTCTGAATGAACAGCAGCATTAATGTTAATTTGGATAATATTATAATTCGGATCCTCTACACAGGATTATTATAGCCGGGACTAATGGGAACACTTGTCTTCTTGCTGCTGTTTCTCCTTGTCCATTCAGAGGCTCACAAGTCTGAATCCATTAGCAGCACTGTGTCTTTAACCTTGCCTACTCTTCAATAGCCAAATACCAGACCTGAATTCTTGTTTTCATTTAATTATAACTGAACTGGTTACAGCTCCGACAACTGTAGACTCACTGTGGAGGGAATGAGGTAGAGTTCATGGGATTCTGTCATGATTTTTATGATGTTTTTATAATTCACTCTACAATATAAAATTTCATTCCTGAACCAGCAAGTGTATTAAGTTGTAATATTGGTGTGTAGGTGCATCTCAGGTCATTTTGTCTGGTCATGTGATTTCAGAAAGAGCCAGCACTTTAGGATGGAACTGCTTTCTGGCAGGCTGTTCTTTTTCCTTCTCAATGTAACTGAATGTGTCGCAGTGGGACCTGGATTTTACTATTGAGTGCTGTTCTTAGATCTACCAGGCAGCTGTTATCTTGTGTTAGGGAGCTGCTATCTGGTTACCTTCCCACTGTTCTGTTGTTAGGCTGCTGGGGGGAAAGGGAGGGGGTAATATCACTCCAACTTGCAGTACAGCAGTAAAGAGTGACTGAAGTTTATCACAGCACGAGTCACATGACTGGGGGCAGCTGGGAAACTGACAATATGTCTAGCCCCATGTCAGATTTCAAAATTAAATATAAAAAAAATCTGTTTGCTTTTTGGAGAAATGGATTTCAGTGCAGAATTCTGCTGGAGCAGCACTATTAACTGATTCATTTTGAAACATTTTTCTTTCCATGACAGTATCCCTCTCTCTCTCGCTCTGTGCAAGAAAAAACAATAAGCACTGTATAATTGCCTTCCCCTCCAGGTCTGGACTGGGAGTCAAAATAGGCCCTGGCATAGAGTCCTGCGCAGAACCAATGTCTAAGACCCGGACCCAAACCTGCAACCGGCGACCCGAACTGCAACCCGCATATTAAGCCACTTTGATCCCCTACCCGACCCAGACCCGAAACTGCCTTATCCGCAATCCGACCCGCAATCCGCCAACCACCATCAAACTGGAAGTGATGGTGCTGCAACCTGGAAGTGATGTCATCAAAAGTGGGCTGGGACAGAAACAAGTTTTGTAAAACTTTAAAAGGAGTAAAAAATAGTCAATATTACATGAGATAAGACATTTATATGAGAACCGCAACCCCGACCCGTGACCCACAGACTCGTGACCCTCAGACCTGCAGGTATACCCGCACCTGAAAATCCTCCCTTCATTCTGCAGGGTGCCTGCTTTTTTTTGCGGGTAACTGGGGGTACCTGACCCGCTGCAGGACTCTACCCTGACATTCCAATTACAGAGAGGCCCAAACAGCCCACTTAATAGAGACTTTCTATGGCATTTGCCAGCAGCCCCCCTGGCATTTACCAGAACCCACAGATTACCAGTCTGGGCCTGTTCCCCTCCCAATGGAAACTAAGTTGTTCTCTCTCTTCCCACAGTGGCTGAACAGGAGGAATACAGATGAAAGCCGTATGGGACAAATTAAATATTCCATCATTTGATACAATAAAACAAAATTTTTAAGGGGAAGCTCAACTTCATATTTACATTTACTATGTGATAAATGGACCCATTTTAAGCAACTTCTCAGTTGGTCATCATTGTTTATTTTGTATGGGTTTTTAAATTACTAGCTTCTCTATTCTACCAGTTTCTGCTGTTTGAGAAAGCAGTCATTTGTGCTGGGATCAGTTTGTTACAACAGGGAAGTCACTGGCAAATGTGTGTGTTACAAGCAGTGGCTCATGCTGTTAGTCTGTGACTCACTACATGAGTGACAGGTGTCAGTTGCTCACCACTTATCATAATGTAGCCTGCCTGTGGGTGGGCCTGAGAAGTGTGTGAGTAGTTTGACTTGCTGACAGTGTACTCCGGATACCCTTAGGCTGCAGGCAACTCCCTGCAACTCCCAGCAGTGTGTAGTGACCCCTTTAGGGCAGAGACACACGCTCAGATTCAGGGAGATTTAGTCACCCAGCGATAAATCGCCTCTTTTTCAGGCAACTAATCTAGAATCTAAATCACCGGCGGGATGGCACCAGGAGTGCTTCGTTTTCTGAAGTCGCCCGAATTTCCCTCATGAGGCAACTTTGGGTGACTTCGGAAAACGAATCGCATCGATTGCCACCCCGCCGGCGATTTACATTCTAGCCGGCGGGAGGAAGTTTGAGGAGATCAGTCGCCCCGAAGAAGAGGCGATTTGTCGCTGGTCGACTAATTTCCCCGAATCTGAGCGTGTGTCTCTGCCCTTAAGCACCTTACCTTCCCGGTGGATACTGGGTGTCTCCTGGTGCACATGTTTGAATGAACAGCAGTCCGGGTTAATTGATACAAACAGATTCTTTATTGGACAATGGCAGATGTTATGGCTCACAGCAGCCAGGCAGATTAGCTCTCCAAATACAATCACAGCACACAGTGGAAACCTTCACACTTTAAGAGATTGCAAATAGGTCCCTCTCAGGGGGTAGTACAGCCTGTCTTGGTGGTTTTCCCCAGAACTAGAGATCTCACGGGGTATCTTCCTCCTTGGCACTTTCCCTGCTCCTGAGCTCACTCGTGTCCCTGGCTGGTGGTTTGATCACCGCAAGGGTGCTAATCCCAACCAGGTACGCCATCAAGGGGGCACAGGGGGTAATACTGTACCGAGCCCGGGCCTAAAGGGGCTTGTGCTGCACTTTTTAAAATAGCTGGGCCCCCTTGACAACGCCAAACCCGTGCCGCATTTTCCATAGTCCCTAAACACTGAAAAGGCGAAGTCCCGAACAGCCGAAGTTGAAGTCCCAAAGCTGCAAAAAGACCCGAAGTCACAAAAGGAGCCGAAACTGAAGTCCAAAAGCTGCAAAAAGATTCAAAGTCACGAAAGGAACCGAAATTGAAGTCCTGAAGCTGCGAACAGACCCAAAGTCAAAAAAGGAGCCACAATTGAAGTCCTGAAGCCAGGGGGGGGAGGGGTTACAATTTTTAGCACTGTTTTTAGCACTAATGTCTGTGTGGTCTTTTAACTGGGTTATCTGGGCGGGATCTGGGGTGGGGCTTGGTGGCTGGGGTGGGCTTCTTGTATGGGGCCCCGTGATTTGTAATGGCGGCCCTGACCCCAACTACTCTCCTTGTTGGAGCCAGAAAGATGCTCATTAAATAATCTGTCACTCTCTCCTAGAGCAACTATAACATAAAACTCCTACCGCTAAATAACCTTTCCCAAAATTGGGTCTGTAACCTGCTCAGACCCACTCCAGTACCCACCTCCCTACAAGGTGGGATCCAGGAAGAGAGAGCCCTGAGCATGTGTGTTCTACCTTTTTAACGTTTAAACACTACCACCTACTGGGCAACCCTTGAACTACAATGGACCCTGAAAAAGGGATATAGCTGCCTGGCGGAATTAAAGGACCATTAAGGTGTCCAAAACTGCGTAAAACACACCAAAACCTCAATATGTCGTCAAGTACAGAATATGTATATTATATTGATTTATTAATTATACCCTACAGTTTTGGTCAATTGCTTTAATCATAGTGGCAGTTCCCCTTTTAAGTATTCGGAGAGTATTCTGCTGAACACTGAAAAAGTACTTAATCCCATTTAATCACAGGAACACAAGCCAATTGCTCCCGTGTTGCATCCAAATTAGAGCAATAACGACAGCAATTTCAAAGGATATGGGACATGGAGGCACTAATTAAATTAGCTAAAAACTATCAGAGTTGCTAAAACACTTCTGGTGTCTCGAGTTGGGGCCCAGTTATGGCTCTCAAAGCAGTCGATGTAGATACAGAGAATGTGACAGAAACAGCTTAATTTACACAGTGTGAAACGGGTCCAAAAAAAGCACAAAACTCTCGTTTTTTGGCAGTTTATATATTACCCCAGAGTTTACACCTTTAGGTGCAGTTATTCATGTTCCCAAAGAGCGGAGCCTTAATAGAGAGCAGAGCACAATCATGTCACACCTCCCAATATTTTGGAAATAGAAAGAGGGGACAAAAATGTTTTGAACACGCCCATTTTGTGGCCACCCCCCCTAATTACCTGGCAGGTTATGAAAGTTTGAACATATTTCTGTGTTTTTTTATGTGTTATTACAGTTTTGCTAATGAAGGTGAATTGTCCTTTAAGCTGTGAGTCCCACAAGAGACCTGCTTATCCTAGATTGTTACAAAAGTAGCTAAGTATCTATTCTGCGCTCTCTGCCAAAAGCCAATTAAGTTAGAAACCTGGTATCTTTTTCTTGCTGTTCAGTGCAGGAGATCAAACAGAAAGTGAGACATTTCAGTAATAAACCTGGGACTGCGGATTGAGCTGTCAAAATCCAGACTGTTGGTAGGTATGTGACATGTTCAACGCAGGCAGCATTGGCACATGAATATACTTTGCTCAAGGGGCCACAAGCCGACCCAACTACTTAAAGGAACAGTGACACCAAAAAATGTAAGTGTTTTAAAGTAATGAAAATATCATGTTCTGTTGCCCTGCACTGGTAAAACTGATCTGTTTGCTTCAGAAACACTACTATAGTTCATATAAACAAGCTGCTGTGGAGCAATGGCGGAAATTGAAAAACGGCTATATGGCACAGGTAAACTAATGGATAACAGATAACACCATTAGACAGACAGAGATTATTGGCTAATTGCTGTGTAACCTGAGCCTTTTCTCCTTTGAATGGCTGCCCCCATTGCTACACAGCAGCTTATTTATATAAACAACAGTAGTGTTTCTGAAGCAAACACAGCAGTTTTACCAGTGCAGGGCAATACTGCATTATATTTTCATTACTTCAAAACAATTTTATTTTTTGACTTTACTGTTCCTTTAAAGCCTGCCTTGACCTTGTGGACAACAGAGCTAGAAAAGGTGCAGCCATTACCCCATATTGAAGTTCTTTTTGCACCTGCATCTGGGACAATAATAACTGACCCCTGTAGTCTGTATGTTGGTCAATCAAACTGATACACAAAAGGTACAAAAGTTCCCTCCAGTGCTAAAGCTACTAAACCAGCCCTGGGTGGGGGGAGCAAAGACCATGGTCACACAACCTTCATAATGATGTATCAATGACAAACTGGATGCAGATAAATGAATAATTAATAGGGGCCCTTGTGGCCCTAGAGAGAATATGAAACCTTCTCCCTTCTCATCTGTCTTTCCATTCGCATCCCCCTCTGGGGGCCGCTGTTCTTCCCCCCATTGCAAAGGATGTGGACACTGTGCCAGGCTAAACTTCTTAGACAATAAAATGTAATGGTACCCTGCACTGGCAAAACTGGTTTGTTTGCTTCAGAAACACTACTATAGTTTAGCAAGCTGCTGTGTAGCCATGGGGGCAGCCGTTCAAGCACAGAATACACAGTAGATAACAGATAAGTACTACTATAGTTTATATAAACAAGCTGCTGTGTAGCCATGGGGGCAGCCATTCAAGCACAGGATACACAGTAGATAACAGATAAGTACTACTATAGTTTATATAAACAAGCTGCTGTGTAGCCATGGGGGCAGCCATTCAAGCACAGGATACACAGTAGATAACAGATAAGTACTATTATAGTTTATATAAACAAGCTGCTGTTTAGCCATGGGGACAGCCATTCAAGCACAGGATACACCGTAGATAACAGATAAGTACTACTATAGTTTATATAAACAAGCTGCTGTGTAGCCATGGGGGCAGCCATTCAAGCACAGGATACACAGTAGATAACAGATAAGCACTACTATAGTTTATATAAACAAGCTGCTGTGTAGCCATGGGGGCAGCCATTCAAGCACAGGATACACAGGAGATAACAGATAAGTACTACTATAGTTTATATAAACAAGCTGCTGTGTAGCCATGGGGGCAGCCATTCAAGCACAGGATACACAGGAGATAACAGATAAGTACTACTATAGTTTATATAAACAAGCTGCTGTGTAGCCATGGGGGCAGTCATTCAACACAGGCTACACAGTAAATAACAGATAAGTACTACTATAGTTTATATAAACAAGCTGCTGTGTAGCCATGGGGGCAGCCATTCAAGCACAGGATACACAGTAGATAACAGATAAGTACTACTATAGTTTATATAAATAAGCTGCTGTGTAGCCATGAGGGCAGCCATTCAAGCACAGGATACACAGTAGATAACATACAAGTACCACTGTAGTGTTTTTTTATAAACAGGCCCTGTAGCTGTCCATGCACTGCTACCGCATTTTAAAGGACATGTAAACCCCCTTCACAAAAATGTAATCAGTGAACAGCTTCTTTGAAATCTTTAGATAACTGCCACTCTGATTGTTAAAAGATTAACAGTAAGGCTACAGCATCCCCTTCATCACTTAGAAATGCTTCTACTCCTCTAACCCACTCGGCTCCCTCCCTCAGGAATTCATTTAGGGAAAAAAGATAAATATATAGGAAAAATAAATATATAGGCACATGTAGGCTTTACTTGTCCTTTAAGGTGTGTTTTGCCTTCACGGATTTAGGGTTGGACTGGGCCGGCGGAATTACTTAGAAGGTAGATCCCTCAATAAATTTGA
This sequence comes from Xenopus petersii, assembly GCA_038501925.1. Classification (NCBI taxonomy): domain Eukaryota; kingdom Metazoa; phylum Chordata; class Amphibia; order Anura; family Pipidae; genus Xenopus; species Xenopus petersii. The sequence goes on from CM076681.1 coordinate 139,508,835, forward strand.
CATAGGAATAATAAAAAGTAAAGGTTGTTACTCGATTCTGGGCTGCCTAACATGGCAAGATATGACTGTAGGAATATATGCCTGAGCCCACATTCCCCCACCAGCCTCTGGCAGTGCCAATGCCCACGTTCCTTACTCTGTTAATTAACAAAGTCATATAGAAGTCTGTTCAGTACCTGCACCCGATAAATAGAGCTCATTTGCCTTTACGAGGGAGATGATTCACTGAGACAGCACAATGGCCATTTTGTACTTGAGCCGTTTATTACTGAGCTCATAAAAGTAGCTCTACCCTGTCTGCCGTATCCTCTGTGTGCCCTGCATGGGGCATTATTACCGGTGAGTTACGGCCCAGACCTAGATGTAACCTGTCATTATACTGGCAGAGATGCTGTTGTGTTTCCTCTCAAATGTACTTGGTAACTGTGCCGTGAAATCTTTCATATATTTACAAAGTAATATTCCCTACTGTAAATGATAAGGATATTAGAAATCACTGAGGGGTTGTTCTGTGACCATATAAAGGCACAAGGCTGAAGGCTGAGTTATACAAGGAACTCTGAGTATCACTCATGTATTATAAGGGATAATGTACCCCCTACTGTAAATGATAAGGATATTAGAAGTCACTGAGGGGTTGTTCTGTGACCATATAAAGGCACAAGGCTGCAGGCTGAGTTATACAGGGAACTCTGAGTATCACTCATGTATTATAAGGGATAATGTACCCCCTACTGTAAATGATAAGGATATTAGAAGTCACTGAGGGGTTGTTCTGTGACTATATAAAGGCACAAGGCTGCAGGCTGAGTTATACAGGGAACTCTGAGTATCACTCATGTATTATAAGGGATAATGTACCCCCTACTGTAAATGATAAGGATATTAGAAGTCACTGAGGGGTTGTTCTGTGACCATATAAAGGCACAAGGCTGCAGGCTGAGTTATACAGGGAACTCTGAGTATCACTCATGTATTATAAGGGATAATGTACCCCCTACTGTAAATGATAAGGATATTAGAAGTCACTGAGGGGTTGTTCTGTGACTATATAAAGGCACAAGGCTGCAGGCTGAGTTATACAGGGAACTCTGAGTATCACTCATGTATTATAAGGGATAATGTACCCCCTACTGTAAATGATAAGGATATAAGAAGTCACTGAGGGGTTGTTCTGTGACCATATAAAGGCACAAGGCTGCAGGCTGAGTTATACAGGGAACTCTGAGTATCACTCATGTATTATAAGGGATAATGTACCCCCTACTGTAAATGATAAGGATATTAGAAGTCACTGAGGGGTTGTTCTGTGACCATATAAAGGCACAAGGCTGCAGGCTGAGTTATACAGGGAACTCTGAGTATCACTCATGTATTATAAGGGATAATGTACCCCCTACTGTAAATGATAAGGATATTAGAAGTCACTGAGGGGTTGTTCTGTGACCATATAAAGGCACAAGGCTGCAGGCTGAGTTATACAGGGTACTCTGAGTATCACTCATGTATTATAAGGGATAATGTACCCCCTACTGTAAATGATAAGGATATTAGAAGTCACTGAGGGGTTGTTCTGTGACCATATAAAGGCACAAGGCTGCAGGCTGAGTTTTACAGGGAACTCTGAGTATCATTCATGTATTATAAGGGATAATGTACCCCCTACTGTAAATGATAAGGATATTAGAAGTCACTGAGGGGTTGTTCTGTGACCATATAAAGGCACAAGGCTGCAGGCTGAGTTTTACAGGGAACTCTGAGTATCATTCATGTATTATAAGGGATAATGTACCCCCTACTGTAAATGATAAGGATATTAGAAGTCACTGAGGAGTTCTGTGACCATATAAAGGCTGCAGTTTCTTTTGCAAAAGGTATAGGGTGGTTTGTTTGGTCTTTACCATATAAAGTCACATAGTTGATGAGGATGAAGATACATATTCATGAATTTCATGTAATTTTTTCCCTTGGTTCCAGTCCATCTAGAAAGACAATAAAATCCAAAAGAAAAATGACTGCAGAGGGACCAACATTGTGCTAAGAGCACATATATAAGGAGTTTTGTGATGTGACACTTGCTGAAAATATGTCCAACTATATTGAATCATATGTGTCTCTAAATGCAGATGTTTCGGGGGAAAATTCCAAACCTTTCCCAATTTTAGTGTAAAAAAACCTTTCTGTAGAAACAAAAAAACAATAAATCAGCCCCATATTTAGCAGCCAGACTGATGGAGAACAGAGAAGGTCGTCTATCTGGTGCGACTGGATGGGAACCAGTTGGCAGAACAGGAGATTATATAAGAATAGACGGCCCTGCTGGTATTGTGTTAGACTGGAATAATGACAGTTAGCACTGAGACATGAGCCTTGTAATGACATTAAACTACACGTGGCACCGACACCTGCTCCTCTGCACTCGCTACTCATTTATTCCTTCCAATTAATATATACAGCATCTGTCATATAATACAGAATCTCTCAAACACTGCAAATGTGATTAAAAGAAAAGTTCACCTTAAAAAAATTATTTTTAGTAGGATGTGGCATTCTGACAATTTGCAGTTAGTCTTCTTTTTTTTTAAACATTTAGAACAGGCAGGGATGCACCAAATCCAGGAAATTTGGTGAGGGATTTTGCCTAGACTTGGCCTTTTTCAGCAGGATTAGGATTTGGACCAATCCAAGTGTCTGGCCAAACCGGATCGTTAAGAAGTAGAACATTTATTAATGGAGCCATGTGCACACGGTTATCTTTAACCATTTGTAGACCCAATTTGCATATGCAAATTAGGGTTCGGATTTAGTTCGCTATTTGGCCAAATCTTTCACAAAGATTGGGGGTTTGGCCGAAATCCTAAAATAGTGTGTTCAGTGTATCACTACAACCAGGAAAAGTATGGAAGGTAAATATTAGTGATTATGAATAGTAAGCTATGGAAGAACAAATAAGAATAAATAGAAAATTAAAACTACAAAGTCAATCTGTTCTTATGGTTGCTGGGGTCAGTGACCCTAACAACAAGGAGTTTCAGATGCAGGCCAGAAAAAGCAGAATAGGGAATCTAATTATTTGTAAAACCATAAAAACGAAAGGCCAGTTGTAAAGGTACTGAGAGTGGCACCATTTGTAAAGTCTTAAATGTTTAGTTAAACTTGACCTTCTCCATTATTTATATTTCAAATAAAACCAAATCTCACCATTTCTGGTGTTAAATCTGGAATCAGGAGCAACGATAGAGTAGGGTCAGATGAAGACATCAGGACAAGATGGAGACAGAAGGGTAAGATGGAGACTATAAGACAAGATGGAGATAGAAGGGTAAGATGGAGACTGTAAGGCGAGATGGAGGCAGTAAGACAGTAGAGAAAGATGGACAATATAGGGTAAGATGGAGTCAGTAGGGTAAGATGGAGTCAGTAGGGTAAGATGGAACAGTAGGGTAAGATGGAGTCAGTAGGGTAAGATGGAGTCAGTAGGGTAAGATGGAACAGTAGGGTAAGATGGAGTCAGTAGGGTAAGATGGAGTCAGTAGGGTAAGATGGAACAGTAGGGTGAGATGGAGACAGAAGGGCAGGATGAGGCAGTAGGGCAAGATGGAGAGATTAGGACAAGATAGAACAGGACAAGATGGAAAGAGCAGAGCAAGATGGCAACAGAGTGGGGATAACTAGGGGTGCCATCATAAATCATACATCAGTACTACTAAGCTGGCAGAACCCCCCTCCCTTGGCCTGGACCATCACGAGATATGTGCCGTGTGCCCCCACTAGAACTGAATCCCTGAAAGGGCTCCCACCATCGCCCCAATGACAATTCTGGTGACAGTCGGACAAGACTGAAACAGAAGGGCAAGATGGTGGTAACAGGACAAAACAGTAACAGTATTGGCCAAGCTGCAGCCCTTTATTAGATGTTGAAGGACAAATCCCAGTACCGCAGACTGCTGGAGATTCCCATGGCTTGTAGTGGAGCAACAGCTAAAGAGCCATATGATGGACAATCCTACTTTATATTAACAATAGAGCCTAAAAAGCCTGTTTTTCTACAATTCAGGGGTCTCCCGCCCAGTCCTATTGTAAATTGATCCACCGCCCACCCTTCTGTTTGTACAATGCATAATCCCAGCTACAGAATCTCGTGCTGTGTTAGATCTCTCTCCCTGTAAGGAAAATGAGAAAAAGCTGTTTCTGCTTTAATTGATGGTAGAAAAACCTGTCCAGATGGCGCCGGACTTCATGCCAGCGACGTTCTGATGGAGAATTTCCTATATTCATTTTCTTCAGAGGGAAAAACAAAATACCAAACAATATGAAAGGCAGATGTGCAGCTAAGATGCATCCCTCTCCAATCTCAGCTTCTGCAAGGGAATCATGGGAGATGTAGTCCAGTAACCCTTTAATGAGAGGCTCTGTGGCAGCACTTATCTTACTGTGCACAAAAAAATAGCATTATCCATAGCATGCTGGGTTGATTGCTGAGCATTTTTGGAAAGAAAATGCACTAAAATGTGGAACTAGTGCTGAACATTTTTCACCCTGATTGTAAGAAATGTGGGGGTACACTCTGGTCTTAACATCTGATCTCTGTGTGTGTAATGCTCAAATATGAATCAAAAACTAAGTGCAAAATTCTGATGCAAATCGCCATTTAATTTCTAAATGACACTGTTTACACTGCAAATAATTCACTCTACAATATAAAATGTCATTCCTGAACCAGCAAGTGTATTTAGTTGTAATATTGGTGTGTAGGTGCATCTCAGGTCATTTTGCCTGGTCATGTGATTTCAGAAAGAGCCAGCACTTTAGGATGGAACTGCTTTCTGGCAGGCTGTTGTTTCTCCTACTCAATGTAACTGAATGTGTCGCAGTGGGACCTGGCTTTTACTAATGAGTGTTGTTCTTAGATCTACCAGGCAGTTGTTATCTTGTGTTAGGGGGAAACCGTAATTTCCTTGGACTCGCATTGATTTTGGACAGCAGTAAAGAGTGACTGAAGTTTATCAGAGCACAAGTCACATGACTGGGGGCAGCTGGGAAACTGACAAAATGTCTAGCCCCATGTCAGATTTTAAAATTGAATGTAAAAAAATCTGTTTGCTCTTTTGAGAAACAGATTTCAGTGCAGGAACACCAGTGCAGGTGGCATTAGCATCTGAATCACTTGGTGCATCCATGAATGCAGTGCAGGCCAGACCGGCCAGGCGCCCTAGGCAACCTGGCCGGTCACGGCACCGACTGGGAGCGCACATGCTTGAATTGACGGTAGTGCGCATGCGCGAATTGATCGATGCGCGCATGCACAAATTGATACTTGCGCACATCACCGTGCATGGAAGAACGAATAGCCTGAGCTGCCATTGGGGGGGGGGCTACAGGAGACACTGCAGTCAAGGACCCAACGGCATAGTGGGCCCCAAAATTTACATATGCTTTTTCATAGGTCCTGAAATGAACAGACTTAAAGGGGGTAGGTCATGGGTGGGATTTTGTCATAACTGGGGAGTCCTTAGGGCAGGTCAGGGTGTGGCCAAGCATCCAAGGGGCTTTTTATTGAGTACTGGTGAGCAGTTGGCTAATAATTTGGGCTGAAATTGGAAGGGGTGGGCTTACTGGGGGTAGGTCCTGGATGGGATTCTGACATCATTGGAGAGAAGCCAGTGCAAATCAGAGTGTCAGCTAACATCCAAGGGACTTTTTTTTATTGAGTTCAGGTGGGCAATAATTGGGGCCACAAGGAGAGGAACCCGCTAATTTATTATTATTAATAACACATATTTATAAAGCACCAAAGTATTCCACAGCACTGCACGATGGGGGTATACATTAACACACAAAACAACCAATAACTGATACAAAAGGTAAAGAGTGCTACGCAATATGTTGGCGCTATATAAATACATGTTAATAATAAAAATAATAATAAAGAGGGCCCTGCCCAAAATAAAATACCAAAATCCCACCCAGCCATGACCTACCCCCAGCCCACCTATTTCAGAACCTATAAAAAACATTTGTAGATCTTGGGGCCCACTATGCCATTGGGCCCTTGACTGCAGTGTCTCCTATACACCCCCAATGGCAGCCCTGCCTTGAACTAGTGCTGTGTATGGGGCCCCATAATTACTGGTGGTGTCCCAGGTTCCAGGGTTTCCTAGAACCAATGAGTGCAGTTCATTTGAGCAGCCAGAACCCAGGAGCAAGTCTATATAGCACCTGCTTTTGTGCCCATATCATTTATCATTTACTGATTTAACAATTTTATTTTCTCTCCACCTGAATTCCTGGGCCAATCACAGACACAGCTGCTTCTCATTGGAAATTGTTTCATTTTTCTCCCTTTATTGTTCTTTCATGGCCGTTTCTCTGCTTTATATCTCTCACTCGGGAGCAGATCAGATCCAGTGACTGTTGCATTGTATTAGAGAGGCAGCTGTATCCCATGGATTTCCATACAAATCATCTTCAGTCAGAGGGATAGTCATATTTAATTCATATTTGATAAACTGTTGTGGAAAATTAACAGATTATAGTCTGAAACTGAATAGCAAACACAGTTCTAAGAGTTTCAGCATTCCTCCATGGGCTCAGTTAGTGACAGACCCTAGTTAAGATTTGTTATACAGAACTAGTAACAGCTCTCCTATATGAATGAACCACAGCACCCCTGCTGGAGATGGTCGAGAATGCAGGAAAAAATATGGCTGAGCAGACTGGGGCATTGAGTGTTTTATAGGTTAAGGGCTATGAGTCCCGATTCAGTGGCCACTGTGCCATAAAGCTGTCAGTGCGAGAGCCTGGAATCTCTTCCTCAGCTAATCACTTACTGGAATGCTCATCTTGGCCAAAGACTGTATAAGGAGAAATAACTCTTTGGTTTTGCAAATTTAAACCAGAATTGGAATGAAGAAAAGAAATTGGCACTAACATAGGAACAGTCCCAAATACTTAACCCTCTGGAACTACCACAGTTCACGGTATCTCTCTGTACAGGCTATAAGCAGGCCTCGATTTGTGGAAAGGCCACAGAGGCCCGGGCCTAGGGTGGAAGGATTTTATGGGCGACATGCTAGAGTCCTGCAGCGGGTCGGGTAAAAAAAAAGTGGTTACCCTGCAGAATGAGGGTAGGATTTTCAGGTAAGGGTATAGATGCGGGTCGTGGGTCGGGTTGTTGGTCTCATCTTAATTTCTTATGTTATATTGTCTATATTTTAGTCCTTTTAAAATTTTACAGAACTGGTTTCTGTCCCCACCCAGTTTTGACTAAGTCAATGTCTTAACACTCTTAACACTATATTGGTGGGCTCTCTGACTCTATATTAATAAATTCACCCATGGGTTCTACTGATGGACTCATCCTTGGACCATATGGGCAAACTTACCTTGGGACCATACAGGTAGGCTCAACCTGGGACTATATTAATAAATTCAACTGATGGACACATCCTGGGACCATATAGGTGAGCTTACCCTGGGACCATACTGGTAAGCTCATCCTGGCACTATATTAATAAATTCGCCCATGGGTTCTACTGATGGACTCATCGTGGGACCATATAGCTGAGCTTACCCTGGGAACAGGCTCAACCTGGAACTATATTAATAAATTTACTCATGGGTTCTACTGATGAACACATCCTGGGACCATATAGGTGATCTTACCCATGGACCATACTGGTAGGCTCATCCTGGGACTATATTAATAAATTTGCCAATGGGTTCTACTGATGAACACATCCTGGGACCATATAGGTGAGCTTACCCTGGGACCATACTGGGAAGCTCATCCTGGGAGTTTATTAATAAATTCGCCCATGGGTTCTACTGATGGACTCATCGTGGGACCATATAGGTGAGCTTACCCTGGGAACATACTGGTAGGCTCAACCTGGGACTATATTAATAAATTTTCCCATGGGTTCTACTGATGGACTCATCCTGGGACCATATAGGTGAGCTTACCCTGGGAACATACTGGTAGGCTCAACCTTGGACTATATTAATAAATTTACTCATGGGTTCTACTGATGGACTTATCCTGGGACAATTTAGGTGAGCTTACCCTGGGTACATACTGGTAGGCTCAACCTGGAACTATATTAATAAATTTACTCATGGGTTCTACTGATGGACACATCTTGGGACCATATAGGTGATCTTACCCTGGGACCATACTGGTAGGCTCATCCTGGGACTATATTAATAAATGTACCCATGTGTTCTACTGATGGACTCATAATGGTAGGTTCAACCTGGGATTATACTGCTTGGCTCCCCTTGGAATACAAGAGTCACTGTGGGACTACACTGATGGCCCCACATTGGGGCTTGACTATACTAATTGGAGGAATATAGTTATATACTGCTTTCTCCCTGCCCAGAGCTGCACTGTATGTTGCCCCACTTTGCAGACCAATTCAGAAGTGGAGGAGACTTCCCTGCAGATTTACAGCAGTTGGCCCAATAGAAAAGATGCAAAACAAAGTACAGGTATCAAGTAAATCGAATGACCCGATTACTAATCTTGCATCTGCATCTGGCACAGTTCTAAGTGGCTCTTCAACCTCCTGCACATTAAAGGAGACTTGGCTGTCTTTCTGCCAGTAACTGATCCCATCGCATTTCACTTCCTGATTATGCAGAATTTATTGTACATTTTGCCTTTCTGGAAATCAACTCAGCAGGAATAGACACAGGGGAACGTGCATAAAATAAACTCATTAAGGTATTTGTAATGTGGAATTATGTCAACTGTACAGTATAATCAGCTGGAGTTTCCTGCAAAAGAGAGTGACATTTAAGGCTTGGCCTTTAGCGCTCCAATACAATTATTGGCTTTTTAAAAACAGTCCTGCAGGGTATATTGACGCCTTTTTTAAGGTGTTTGCTGAGCAGCATCAGGAATAAGATGGAAAAAGGATTCTGTGCTAGAAACAACTCCCTGGATGGGGGACATTCTGTTCTCTTGTACCAGCAGGATCCCAAGAGATCTTCCAGGTTCTCCTGAAATCTTTCAAGTTGTCCTACCACTATGGCTCTCCTCCCTAACCCTAGGCCACTTCATGATTCTTAAATCTGAACTTTCCTTCCATTCAGTGTGGTTTAAAAGTATGGGCAGCATAGAGGAACAGTGGCTTGTATTGGTACAGGTATTGAACCTGTTATCCAGAATGCTTGGGACCTGGGGCTTTACAGATAATGGATCTTTCTGTAATTTGGATCTTCATAGCTTAAGTCTACTAGAAAATCATGTAAACATTTAATAAACCCAATGGACTGGTTTTGCTTCCAATAATTATATCTTATCTGGGATCAAGTACAAGGTACGGTTCTATTTTTACAGAGTAAAAAAAAAGAATTTCATATTATTTGGATAAAATGGAGTCTATGGGAGACAGCCATTCCGTAATTCAGAGCTTTCTGGATAACAGGTTTCCAGATACTGAATCCCATAACCTCTACCTTATAGCACTGCCTTTCTAGGAGTTGATCGTGACCAGGGCAATATGTACTGTAGATACTGGAGTTTGGAAAGATCCGGTCATCTTTAGATGTATTCCCAGAAGCGTTTCACATTACTTCCAGAAGGATGAAAACTTTTCGCACAAATTGACCAATGTAGAAGAAAGTTGATCAGAGGTCTAATTTCCAGGGTTATCCACAGAATATTTCTTTGCAGCTAGTTAGTAGCCAGGTGAGGGCAGACTATATGTGTAAGTAATCATGTGAGATCTCCTGAAGCCACTGTGAGCAGTCGGTGACCTGTGTCTAAACAATGGGGTAACAGTGCCGGGGCACCACCCAGCTAAAAGCGCCTGAGACTACACTGAATTTTTGGGAATAGGGAGTTTTTTTTGGGGGGTTGCCACCTTTGCCAGTAGCAGAAACTAGACAAAAGGGGCAGTGGGGATGTAGGGGGCAACGCTTTGGTATTGGGGCTGGGGCAGTGGTGTTTAGGTGGGTTTGTGATGTTAGGGGTGGAGCAGTGATATTGGGAAACAGGGTGTTGGTATTACTGGTAAGCAGAGGGGTGACAGGTTTGTGTCCTTGTTGAACAGTCACAACAAAAACCTGGCTGTCTAGTTCAAAACCTGACAAGTGACAGCCCTAACTGGAAATCCTTTTTCAATGAAAAAGTTGCGGAAATAGTAATGGATAGAGATTCTTAGACATGAGCTTGGGCTGCCCCCCGCCATGTTTTTTTTATTATTCACAACTTATGCACACTTTCTACTCCCAGCTCCCCACTAGACCCCTGCAGGTATCCGAAACCACCCTGGAAGCTTTCCTACATAGGCAAGACTTAAAGGAGAATTCAACCGTTTTCCAAAAAAACCCCTCCCCCTCACCCCACGTAGACCCTCTCCCTCCTCCCCCCCAGCGAAGATATTTAGTGAAGTGACCTGGTATTGGGAAAAGCCAGTGCTTTTAATTGCCTTTAGCCTCCTCTAGCCTTAATTAAAATCTGCCCATGCCGGGCAGGATTCAGTTCATTTTTAGCAGGTGCTACTTAAAAGGGACCCGTCACCCAAAAAATTATTCAAAATCCTATTTTATCACATAAGTAAAGCAAAATGAACTTTAATTACACTATATAAATTATTTAATTCTTGCTTCCTTCAGTCTTGGATTTCAAAATTACAGCAAGCAGGCAGCAGCCATTTTGTGGACACTATTATTAAGACAAGTCTTGTATCATCTCAGAATCTTGTTTGTGCACCAGAATGGGGGACCTGATGTCCATCCCCATGTCCTGGCTACACAATTAAATGGTGAAGAGAACGGGGGAATGTGGGGAGAGCAGTGACATGTAGGAAGTGCTGAATGGAAAGTGAAAGTAATTGTCTGTCCCGCCTCTATGCCACTGGCATAGAGGAGGGGCAGACAATATTTGATTGACAGCTGAGATTTTTAAATGAGCTTACTACAGCTATGAATGCTTAAATAAAAAATAGAAATTTGATTTCATGTTTAATTTGAAAATGCTTATTATACAAATTTTTGTGTCTGGGTGATAGGTCCACTTTAACCTACATGTGGGTTTTTGCAGCACAGGAGGAAAGTGATATACCCAATAAAAAAACCCTCTCAGACAGGGAGAACATCTTTTTTTCTTTAACAAAAATTTACTTTACTTTTTAGATGTTTTCAACACAAGACGGAAATGCCATAAATCAGTTTCAGCTTGCTTTACTTTCTCTTTACCCATCTAAGAGGGAAAATTCATAGAATAAAAACATAAATTTGCTTATTATGCAGACAATATAATAATATATAACTATTTCTTCTAATAACCAGTTTGTAGATTTCACCATGCGTCACTATTGAAATCATGGAACATTTTGGGGCCAATTCACGAAATTCGGGTGAAGGGTTCGAATAAAAAAAAATTCGAATTTCGAAAGTATTTTTTGGGTACTTCGACCATCGAATTGGTTAAATTCGATCGAATTCGAACGATTCGAACGATTAGAAGTAAAAATCGTTCGACTATTCGACCATTCGATAGTCGAAGTACTGTCCCTTTAAGAAAAACTTCGACCCCCTACTTCGGCAGCTAAAAGCTACCGAAGTCAATGTTAGCCTATGGGGAAGGTCCCCATAGGCTTGCCTGTGATTTTTTGATCGAAGGATTTTCCTTCGATCGTTGAATTAAAATCCTTCGAATCGAACGATTCGAAGGATTTAATCGTTCGATCGATCGCAGGATTTGCGCAAAATCGTTCGACTTCGATATTCGAAGTCGAACGATTTTATTTCCCAGTCGAATATCGAGGGTTAATTAACCCTCGATATTCGACCCTTCGTGAATTGGCCCCTTAATATGAATGTGTGTATATGAGTTGGAAAAGACAGAGAAACATATAGGTTAAAGGAAAAGGAAAGGTTAAAACTAAGTAAGCCTTATCAGAAAGGTCCATCTAAATATACCAGTAAATCCCCAAAGTAATGCTGCTCTGAGTCCCCTGTCAAAAGAAACACTGCATTTCTTTCCTTCTATTGTGTACTCATGGGCTTCTGTATCAGACTTCCTGCCTTCAGCTTAAACCTCATTGCCCTGGGCGTGAGCATGCTCAGTTTGCTCCTCTTCCCCCCCCCTCCCTTTTCTACTGTAATCTGAGCCCAGAGCTGTAAGTGAGCAGGAAGAGACTCAGGCAGGAAGTGATGTCACACCACATTAATACTGCAGCTCCTATTCTAAACAAACAGAGTTTCTAGAGCTTTTTACTCAGGTATGGTAAAACATTCTACAGAATAAATATAGCATTCTAGCTTGCACTATTGCAGCTAATCTATTGGCAATAAAATGCCTCCGTAGCTTTCCTTCTCCTTTAAGGAACTAAAATTTACCCACAGAGAACAAAATAATAACTTGCTCATGAATTAGTTGTGTTTAATTCCCTCTCACCCCTCTGCTTTGTGTTTCAGAGCTCGGCTGTCTCCCTGTCCGACACTATACAGAAATGGAGAGAGTATCAGCAGCAGTGTCTGAACAGCTTCCAGCAGATGCCCAACTTACTGACTGGTAAGACTTGTTCTTCTCACCATTAACTCCAGACCCATTTACAGTATATTATAACTACACCACTAACATCATCATCAATTTATTTACTTAGCACCGACAAGATAAACAGTGCTTTACCTTGGTGATGACAAGACCAAGACTGTGCACATGCTCAGTGTGGTCTGGGCTGCTTAGGGATCGTCATAAACAAAGCTACTTGAGTTCTGCATGGCTGGGAAGTAAGGCGGGGCTCCCCCTGCTGTTCATAAGTATGATTGTTTCCCTGCAGAGCAGTTAGGGACCGTCTGACAATTCCTATCCACAGCAGTAAATGAAGGGAGAATTTCACTGCATGCAGTCAGGTTTCTTATAAAAACGGTACACATTTTTTTGATTAAAGTATATTGGAGATAGGTTTCTTTTTCAGTAAAGAAAGTAAAAATGGGATTTTATATTTTTGCCTTTACATGCCCTTTAAGGGCAGCACCGGATATTGTGAGCCCGTCCAAATACACCCTTCTCTACGAGTGCGCATGCACGCCTGAACCAGAGCGCTCCAAAGTGCTTTACAGACAGCGGACAGCGGCTGGACTGCATGCCGCCCCTAATTTTTTAGGGCCTATATAAGCATGCCAGCGGGTGCCCACGGGGGTTCTTTATGCAGTGCTGCCTTAAAGGAACAGTAACACCAAAAAATTTAAGTGTTTTAAAGTAATGAAAATATCAGTGTTGCCCTGCACTGGTAAATCTGATATGTTTGCTTCAGAAACACTACTATAGTTCATATAAACAAGCTGCTGTGGAGCAATGGCGGAAATTGAAAAACGGCTATATGGCACAGGTTAACAAATGGATAACAGATAACACCATTAGACAGACAGAGCTTATCTGCTATCTGCAGTGTAACTTGAGCTTATTCTCCTTTGAATGGCTGCCCCCATTGCTACACAGCAGCTTATTTATATAAACAATAGTAGTGTTTCTGAAGCAAACACATCAGTTTTACTAGTGCAGGGCAACACTGCATTATATTTTCATTACTTTAAACCACTTTTATTTTTTGACGTTACTGTTCCTTTAAGAGTAAATGTCCAACTCTTCTCTGAGTGTAGTTGGGCCCCCGTGAGCTATACATATATATATTTATTGCTTCCAGGGGCCCAACTCCTGCAAAGAGCAACATATCTATAACTGTGTAGCTAAAAATCAGATTGGTGATTATGCTACTGTATGTCACACTAGTTTTACCTGTCCACATGACGCCAGGGCTTATTTATTCTGGGACAGGCACAAGTGGTGGGGAAAGCAAAAAAGAAAACTCTGCGGACTTAGCACTTGAACCTATTGTTATTGCAGTGTCTTAATGGAACAACCCATTCCTGTATTGGGCTGAGTGCCTGCTGAATACCCACAAAGTGCCACTGTATCCTACGTGTTCCGCCAAATTAAAATCTCAAAGTCACGTGACTTGGACAACTGAATGTAACAGTTTTTTGTACACACATGATGCAAATTTATTTTTATCTTTCTGAAATTATAATATGCAAATGAGGGGTTGGATCTGGTATTTGGATCAACAAGATTTGTTATTCACCCAAATACAGAGATGATGGGTTTGGCATATTCCTGCAGTCCTGCTATAATAGCTTAAAGGCCACAAGCTGTACAGGTGTATGTACTGTATTTAACTGTGCGTTTGACTTTCTAATCCCTAAGACCTTAGGTCCAGTCCAGTTTATGTCAGAGATACTTACTAACCAGAACTTCAGTCTAGCAGTCCCACAGTACTCCAGCAATTCAAGGTCCGGTGCTTTATATTTACAGTGTAGGAGATTGTACAATCAATGTACTGACCCAACTGAGATCCTAGTTCTGTGACGGAGCCCGGGCAGCTTGGCTTCAGTATTTAAATTGCTGCTATGACATTCCGAGGATGGTTTCTGGGTGATGTATGATCTCGGCCTGACATACACGGGTGACATTTTCACAAATGATTGATGGTTTCTGTCTCTGTGACGCCTGACACTTCAATAAACACAACTCTGACACATGAAGGCATTTCATTGGCTGTAATGTTGATAAATGGCTCTCAGGGGACAATATTTGTGCCTTTGTTTTATCACTTTTTGTCTCACAGCTGAGACCACATGACAGTGAGGGGTGATTACAAATTCCGAATGGCAGGATAAGCGCACGGACACTTTATGATATAATCTTTATCTCTGGGTCTGGAATATTTTTTACTAGGCCATTAACTCTGACACGTCTATCTGATTATCTTGATTTCACTCATGTTTAGCTGCACCACGACTCCTTCATTCTTCCTTAATATCTGTATAATGGAAGAATCCAGCCATGATCATATCATTATTACCTCCTGCTTTGCTTCTCTGACGTTGTGACTAAGTCATCCTGCAGTTTCTGTCTTGCAAAAGGATCCACAGTTTCGCTTTTATATAGCCTTCCTGCATAGGTATAATACCCTGCCCCCACCATTAGTGATTCCCTGTGACCTTACGCCACCGGCTTCTGCTCAGATTCGCCCAGCGACAAATCTCCTCTTCTTTGGGGCGACTAATCTCTCTGAACTGTCTCCCACCAGCTAGAATGTAAATCGCCGGCAGGATGGCAATTGGTGCGCTTCGCTTTCCGAAGATGGGCGAATTTGCACCACAAGGAAACTTCGGCGACTTCGGAAAATGAAGTGTTCCGAGTGCCATTCCGCCGGTGATTGACATTCTAGGCGGCGGGGAGGCGGTTCGGGGAGATTAGTCACCCGGAAGAAGAGGAGATTTATCGCCGGGCGACTAAACCCCCCCGAATCTGAGCGTGTGTCTCTGCCCTAATACAGTAGCAAGGGTAACAGGGGGAACAGTCCAACATGAATGAGGACATAGTCATATACAAGTAGTTATCAGTATGTTATAGAGTTTATTCTTTATAACTAAGAGCACTGACCTCTGTTTTATAATTCAGTATTTGGGAGCACTAGTCAGCCTATGGGCAACATATCATTAACTTAGATTTTATCCTCCACTGGGGCAAGAACTAAAGTGAATGATGTGTAAACTCAACTACAGAATATCTCAGTGCTATATATAGTGAATAAAGTACCCCCTCTTGTAAAATATGACGATATTATAAGTTACCGAGGAGTTTCATGACCTGCTTTTATACAGGTCATGGAACTCCGAAAGGTTACTTCTAATATCCTCATATTTTGCAACTGGGGGTACTTTATTTATTATAATACACAAGTTTCAGTGAGTCATGTGACAGAAATGACATCAGAACTCACTGTTTATAACTGATGACATCAGAATTCACCGTTTATAAGGATATCATTTACAAGATATTCATGGCTTTTGTGTATTATATATATATATATATATATATATATATAAGGATAATGATAATAATACTGGTTATCAATAAGCATAACCCCCTCCTCCATATAGATTGACCGTGTACCAACAGGGGTGATCTAATTTCAAGAACTAACAGGCACAGTGAGATAGTTGTATTGTGTATTTAGATTTACTTTACTTTTGCCCCAGATATTACATAATCATGTGTTTAATGTACTGCCTTCCAAAGGGATTTTTATAGAGACCATTGATGTACAATTTTAAAAATACTCCATCGTGGGTAAGATGAGGTTAAAGTATAGGAATGCCTCAAAACGAATATGGCTTGAAAAATCTTGCTTCCCCAAATGATGGAACACTGGGGGTTAAAGATAGATTCCTTCCTATCCATGAGCAACGAGTCTGCGCTAATTCTCACTTAACTTCAATTCCTCCTGCACTCGACCAATAGAGAAACAGTGACTTGTATTTATGGATGGACACTGTGAAGGTTGCCTAGGAGAAGGGCAAATTAGCAATGCCTTAATTGACTCACACGGTGTGATTAGACAGCGCATCATAATTAAATGCCACAAATAGTAATGATGGCACCTATCTGCCATCTACTGTATTATTCCATCGTTATTTAGACTTTTATGGAAAAACTTCAGCTCCTGAGGGATATTTGACATGCAGTTTAAAGGGTAAGTATCATCATTTAGGCTTGCAAAACAGTGTGCACCAATGATTTGGTAAATTGTGTGGAAATGTATCTGGCAGGCCAATGTATGTGGTGTCAGTAGTATACATTCATAGTACCTGTGTGGAGAGTAATTAACGTAATTTTGCATACAGGGTCACTATCAAAGTGCTATCTAGTTGTTAGGTTATACTACAGGTATAGGATCCATTATCCAGAAATCCGTCACACAGAAAGCTCCGAATTATGGACTCCATTTTCATACCTCCCAACTGTCCCTTTTTCGGAGGGATAGACCCTCTTTTGACAGCTCAACCCGCAGTCCCTCATTTGTACTGGAAAGTCCCTCTTTTCTCTGCACTGAACAGCCAGAAAAAGAAACAAAGTTTCTCACTTAATTGGCTTTTAGCAGAGACCCCAGAACAGCTAACACGTGCAAATAAGATACTTTGTAACAATTTTGAGACACAAAAACACAGTTTAGATAAGGAGAAATATTTTCAAACTTTCATAACCTGCCAAATTTTTTAAAACAAACATGGTAATAAGGGGGTGTGGCCACAGAAAGGGTGTGGTCAAAAAATTGCTGCGCTACGTGTGGGAAAAAAATTTTTGTCCCTCTTTTTACTTCCAAAATGTTGGGAGGTATACATTTTATCCAAATAATCCAGATTTTTAAAAATGATTTCCCTTTTCTCTGTAATAATAAAATAGTAACTTGTACTCGAGCCCAATAAGATATAATTAATCCTTACTGAAAGCAGAACCCGTTTATTGGGTTTATTTAATGTTTACATCATCTTCTCACAGACTTAAGGTATGAAGATCCAAATGACAGAAAGATTTGTTATCCCGAGCATTCTGGATAACAGATTCTATACCTGTACCTATTAGGGATGCACCGAATCCCACCAATTATTCTTAGACCAGGGGCCCACTCTCAGTACTATTATTATTCCTCTCCTCACTCAACCTCTATTCTCCATGGGGTAAATTCACTAACATTCGTAGTTTCGCCAGGCGCAACTTTGCCGCTCTTCGCCACACTTCGCCAGGCGTAGTTTCGCCAGCGCTCCGCAAATTCACTAAAATCCGAAGTTGCGCACAGGGGTAGCGTAAGATTGCGAAGTTGCGCTAGCGTTGATTCGCAAAGTGAATCGAAGTTTCGCTAGCGAAGGCTAATTTGCATATGGAGCCAAATTCAAATTTTAAAGGAGGAATACGTATCAGCACTACAAATGCCTAGAAAACCTTCAAAACATCAAATAAAATTTTTATTTTGCCCTACACATGTGCCCACTGTCTAGGTAAGTTGCCATGAGTCAGGAAATGTAGGGGGGAAGGAGGGGAGCCCCAAAAAAAATTTCGATCTTTTTCAGCCTATCACCCATAATGTAGAAAACACGCCAGCGTTTTTTGGGACTTAGAAAAATTTTTGACTTTTTTTGAAGCAATCCCTATCTACTCTATTGCGCTTCGCCTGGTCTGAGGTGGCAAAGGAAGTCTAGCGTAAAAGGTAGCGTTCAGTACACTGCGCGCGTCAGTGAATTTGCGTAGTTACATCGCTAGCGAAACTTCGCCAGGCGTAAGGGTGCGAAGTAACACTAGCGAAACTACGCCAGCGTTCGTTGGTGAATTTGCGCAGTAACGAAAATGCCAAACGCTACCGAATTAACGCTAGCGTTCGGCGCTTTGGCGCTTAGTGAATTTGCCCCCTAGTCTCTTTTCTTTACATACTATAATCTATTATTCCATCTATTTAGCCTCTTTGTTCTTATATAAATAGGGAATGGCCATGAAATAGGCCAAATGGTTAGAAGCAAGAGGCCCACTGACACCTGGGCCCACCGGCACTTTTCCTGGTCTCCCGGTGGGCCAGTCCGAAACTGGCATTTTCTTTCTGCCCCAGTCTTGACTTGATTCACTTGGGGCAGGTATACAGAATACATTCTGACTTGCAAGTACTGTGAATGTGCCCTCCCTAAGCTGCCAAAAAGAAACACTGGGGAGCAGTGGAAAATGGGGTCACTCAGCTTCCCAGCAAATAATCCTGGGAAGATTCATTTTTGTAGAAGAACCCAAGAAAAAAAAAATACTGTAATGATTTTGATCACTGGGGTTGATCCCCTTATAGAGAAATCCCAGCTGAGAACAGACAGAGCTGAAAAACAGCATTGGGATTTTATGCAGAATTGGGTTTCTATGTAGGGGCCCCGTCTTCACCTCTTGTATTGTAGTTTCAGTCTGGCCTATGAGTAAGTGCCCCAATAGGCCTTCACCTGTTTGCCCTAATAAATGGCTTTTAATTACATTTTTGTTACTCTTTTGGAGAAAAACTCACAAATTCATTTGTTTCAGTGATCCAGGAACATCTGAGCTGTTACAATTTGCTATATTTAGTTGATACATTTCTCAGTAAGATCTATGGGGAATATTAGAAACTATTGTATCAATTCTAACAGCTGCCTTCAATGACCTTCTGCTCAGCAGGGACAACGAAAAGAAGTGTATCAACTAAATATATCAATTTAGAACAGTTTAGAGGGTCGGCGACCCCCCTCCCAGAGCTGCTTTAGAAGGTGAAAAATGAAACGTTACACTCGACTATTAGAAAAACAGTCACAAATAGAAAGTAATTGGAAAAAGTCTTTATTTCTGGTGATCTATCTAAAACTAACTGAACTGGAAAAAGTGTTGGAAGGTGAACAACCCCTTTAATGAAATTCATGAATTCTGCTCAGCAGGTACAAAGATAACAAATGTATCAACGAAATCAATCTAAAACAGTTACAGGTCGGTGACCCCCCCTGAGCTGCTTTAGAAGGTGAAAAATGAAACTTTACACTTCAATATTAGAAAAACAATCAACAAATAGAAAAAAGAAAGTAATCAGAAAAAGTCTTCATTTTTGGTGAACAATCAAACCAACTGAACTGAAAAAAGTGTTTGAAGGTGAACAATCGCTTTAAGTAAAAGAGGACAACTGGACAGGCAAAATGGCAAGAAAGAAAAAAACAACTAACAACGAAGAGGACGTTGCAAAGAAAAGTAAAACAAACCCCAAATTGTCTTAGATATTTAATTATTCAATGAAGCAGGAGGACTCTTGGTATTGAAGGAAGGTAAATTGGTTGATGGAAACAGTGAGAGAGCAGAAGTGTTAAACTACTTCTTTTGTTCTGTTTGTATTCCCACTCTCTCACTGCTAGTGCCCCTAGACGGGTTGGGTACGGTTGTTTTTTTCTGACATCAGTACAGCTCAGTAACGTGTAGGGGCCAGTGTTCTACTCACACAGTGACTCTCAACAGAACAAACCTCAATACATTGCAGGAACAATTCAGTAACTTTGCTCCCATAGGGTGATGTAATTTTCTTATTTGCCAGATTTGGATCTAAATTTCAATCTAATGCGCTCATGTTCTTTCCCAGGCAGGTTTTGTAACAGAACTTTTGATGATTACGCCTGTTGGCCAGACGGTCTTCCTGGAACTTATGTGAATGTCACGTGCCCTTGGTACCTGCCCTGGTCACACAAAGGTATGGTGTCTAGGGTACTTTGGTTTTCTATTCACCCATATAGACTTTTTGTTTTGGAAGGTTGAGGGCATAAAAAGTAGACATTCTGTAAATCAGTTTAGCTTGTTTGTACAGAAAATACTATTTACTACCCTCCCCCCCCCCAGAAGGTCAGGTTTTATAAATGAAAGTAAGTTAGACACAAGCTTGTTTTTAGAAGTCATGATAAAGCACTGGCATATTCTGTGGCGCTAGACATAGAGGCAAATATACATCAAACATAAACATTACATATATTTATATATATATATAGTGAGTTATATAGGAGGTGAATGCTTAATTAGAGTCTAAATAGTATCTATAAGAAAAGTGTATTAGCTGTAAAATGACCCCGAACTTCAGTTGATTTAATTAATTACTTAATAATGAAGATTGTGGTGTTCGTTCCCCTGTGCTAGAATCACACAGTCATATTTATTAGGCTAGGGCTAAAATCTGCAGGCCGATTTCAGCCCCCGACCCCTAACAGACTCCTCTTCTGTGTTTGTGTCTGGAAGCCTTGAGTTGACTCCAGCTTGAACACATGGCGGATTTTGGAAAAGAAACGAAAAACTTTGCATTGAGAGCCGAAATCCACCAAGTATGTCTGCACTGGAGCCAACACAAGACTTCTGGAAGCAAAAGCAGAATAGGAATCTGATGGCCTAAAGTCTCATTTATAAGCTAAAATCCACACAAATTGTCATGTTTTCTTATCTCCCCAGACCTGAGGAATTGTTGCACTATGCTTTGAGGCATCACACCTCAATAGCGGAGTCATTTGTAAAGGATCCTTTCTTGGGACTAATTAGATCATGTAGAGAGCATGCTGTTACCCAATTGAATTACCATATATACTCAAGTATAAGCCGTCCCGAGTATAAGCCAAGGTACCTAATTTTACCTCCAAAAACTGGGAAAGCTTATTGACTCGAGTATAAGCCTAGGGTGAGAAATGCAGCAGCTTCTGGTAAGTTTCAATCAAAAAATTGAGGGTTTCTGCTCCCATTGGAGGTGCCGGCATCTCGTTTTTGGATGCCGGCGACCAATCTTGGACGCCGGCGAATATTCTTGGAAACTATTCTTGGACGCCGGCAACTATCCTTGGGCGCGGGCGACCGTTTTTGCGCTTGACCCGAGTATAAGCCAAGGTAGAGTTTTTCAGCATATTTTGGGGGCTGAAAAACTCGGCTTATACTCGAGTATATACGGTAACTGGTAGGATCTGTCCCTCATGGGGTGCTTTAGCCACTAAAAGGCAATAGAACCACAGAGAGAGGGGAAGGGTCAAAAGCACTTGCTGACATTATGTGGGAGGCAGACTGACTGCAGAGGTGCAAATATAGAGGCAGCAGATCCTGACACTGCTGGAGTTCCCAGGGTATAAGGGACACACAGACTGATAAGCAGAATCCAAAGTTTAAAGGATTCTAAAATGAGATTTAATATTAGGCCCAATCTGGTCACACTACGGAAGACTCCAAGGCGATAGAACAGTCTCTTGTATGTAACAAACAAATCAACTAAACTGAGATCAGCAATTGAGAAAACCGGTAATGTGCTTCTCTCCTTCTTAATATTGTGGTTGATTTGGGACTGTTCAAGCATATGGTTGAGTGTGATACAAAGGTCTAATCAACATTTGCTCAACCTACTTTCTAACCTCTGACCTTTTGTAGCAAAGGATTTTAGGAAAATCTTATAATGTCACATTTTTAATTTTTTCCAACTGTTTTTTATAATTGTTTGTTTCTGTGAACTTCGCTATAAAGAGAGGAAAACGGCGGTGTTTGCGTAAGATTCCATCTCCGATGGCGTTTTTTTCTAATCATTAAATTGGGATCTAAATTTGGCTGAGCCCTTATTACAGTCTGGCAGTACGAATGTTATGTTGTTCGTGTTAATGTTTCTGTAAATGAATAAAAATCTCAGATTCACTGAAAGGCCCCAGTCTCACTAATCTAATAATTATAGCTCATTAATAATAAGAGCCATTACCTGTGACAGTCATTCGACTGAACCATAGTGACAGGGAATGGAACAAACAGGGAAACAAACACAGTGTTCTACCTGTCTGGGGGAGATTCTTTTTGGAATGAACTGCCACTGAATTCTATTGAACCAGCACATAATAAGGTTTTAGTGTCCATCACTTGTAGGAAGAGTGGGGAATAGTATCTGTAGTAGAGGCAATAGGAGACAAAAGGACAAGATTAAAGCTCCCCATAGACGCGACCGATTTTAGGGAAGTCCGACCAATCCTTAAAAACTATTGTGCGGTTAGTGGTATTCTAACGATCTTACGATTTTTCGGTCGACATCTGTCAGGAAATTGATCGGCCAGGTCAAAAAATCTTTGTCGGTCCCAGTGCAATGTATCTATGTTTGCAGGGCCAGGCAGGCAGCTCCCCTTTGTTTTCCTGGCAAATTGGTCTTTTTAGTTGATGGACAATTCGTACGATCGTTTTGAGATAATCGATAAGGATCAGATCTTTTAAAAATCTCAACATCTATGGCCAGCTTTACACAGTATGACATGATGGAGACTGTACAGCAGGTTGGAGACAGTAGGGCAGTGATCCCCAAACAGGGGCTCGCAAGCAACATGTCACCAACCCATTGGATGTTGCTTCTAGTGTCATCAAAAAAGGTGCTTATTTGTTAATTCCTGGCTTGAAGCATTAGTTGCGCACTGCCAAATACAGCCTCATGTAGACTGCCAGTCCATATAAGGGCTACAAATAGCCAATCACGGCCCATATTTGGCATCCCCAGGAACTTTTTACATGTTTGTGTTGCTCCTCAGCTTCTTTTACATTTGAATGTGGCTCATGATTAAAAAAAAGATTTGGGACCCCTGCAGTAGGGCAAGATGGTGGGGCAAGAGGGAGACGGTGGGGCAAGAGGGAGATGTAGGAAAATATGAAATGATGGAGACAGTAGGACAATATGACATGATGGAGGAGGTAGGGCAAGAGGGAGACAGTAGGACAATATGAAATGATGGAGACAGTAGGACAATATGACATGATGGAGGAGGTAGGGCAAGAGGGAGACAGTAGGACAATATGAAATGATGGAGACAGTAGGACAATATGACATGATGGAGGAGGTAGGGCAAGAGGGAGACAGTAGGACAATATGAAATGATGGAGACAGTAGGACAATATGACATGATGGAGGAGGTAGGGCAAGAGGGAGACAGTAGGACAAGATAAAGACAATAATCTATATGCTGCTATAGATTCATGGTATCTTTCTGTAAAGATTACAACAAACTTTGGGGTCTGCTTCTGCTGAATTGTGGTTACTATGGTGCAATGCCTATGTCTAGGTTTATGGTCTCTCTTGGTGCAGGCTGTTCCTGCTTTGCTTTGTCACTGCTATGACTAGAAGGCTTTGGCTGAAAGAAAAACTGCAGGCAGGGCCTGAACTAGGGGTAGGCAGTGTAGGCGCCCCCCAAGGGCACAATCATGTGGGGGGGGCACTTTTTTTTTAATCCTGGTTTGCTTGTCTTTAAAGGGGAAATAAAGTCTAAAATAGAATAAGGCTAGAAATGCTGTATTTTGTATACTAAATATAAACATGAACTTACTGCACTACAAGCCTAATCAAACAATTGATTTATGTTTTCAAAGTTGGTCGCAGGGGGCTGTCACCTTGTAACTTTGTTAACAATTTTTGCAAGACCAAGACTGTGCACATGCTCAGAGTGGTCTATGGGCTTCAGTTGGGAGGTTAAGCTTAGGGATCGTCATAAATGATCAAAACAGCACAAGTCAAATAATATCTGCCAGAAGCCGATACAACAAGACAGATTAATAATCAGATTATACAGACTGCATTGGGTCTATGGATACAAATCTCTACACGGTCGCTGACTGCTCTATAGGGAAACAAACAAAACTGCTCGAGTTCTGGGAAGTAAGGCGGGGGAGCTCTCCCCTGCCGGTTAAATGTATGAGAAGTTTCCCTGCACAGCAGTTAGGGACCGTCTTCCTATCCGCAGCAGTCAGAGCAAGTAAAACAAAAGGGGGAATTTCACTGCATAGAATCTGGTTTCTTATAAAAACAGTACACATTTTTTAATTGAAAGTAAAAATTGGATTTTATTTTTCTGTTTTTACATCCTCTTTAATAGATTTCAGTTTTATAACCACCTTTTCCAACCCCTTGTAGACACAAGCGCTCCCCACCTCCCTCTTGGCAGCTGCACAGGTACATATTTGTGGGCAATATCTTGGCTGCTGATTGCGCAGGTAAACAGCTGTTTGGGGCAATATGATGGATTTTTGGCTGCTGGCACAGGTACAGAATGGGGCAATATTGTGATTTTTTTGGCTGCTGCTGGCACAGGTACAGATTGGGGGCAATATGAGGGATTGACTGCTGTTGGCACAGGTACACAGATGTGTAGGACAATATGATGGGTTTTTGGCTCTTGTTGGCACCGGTACAAATTAGGGGCAATATGATGGATTTTTTTGGCTGCCACTGGCATAGGTTCAGATTCGGGGTAACAATATGATGGATGTTTTGGCTTATACTGACAAAGGTACAGAAGGGGACAATCTGAGAGATTGGCTGCAATTGGTACAGGTACAAATGGGGGCAATATGATAGGTGCTGGCACAGGTATAGGGGGCATATAAATGGTAAGGTGGGAAATGTTAATGCAGGACTGGGTGGGGGGCACTGATTGAAGCCCTTGCCTAGGGTGCCAAAATACCTTGGCCCGGCCCTGACTGCAGGTGATCTGGACAGGTGCATCAATACTAAAATAATAAGAATACAAATCTAGTGTGTCACTCTGTGTTTGTTTGTCAGGGCAAAACATTGTTACAGGTCTCAGAGTACAGACAACTTGAGTTGGAGATGGGCTCAGACTCACAAATGGTTTCTCTCTGTGTGTTAGTTTGGTCTCAGGAACGATGTACTGTAAGTGTTAACATTTCTTCTGGCCACTAATGTGCTTAATAGTGAATGCATTGAGTTCTTTCCTTTAGCTCTGCAAGCCATCCATCTCCATTCCCTGCCACATTGTCCTGCTCCGTGAGTCACAGGCATGTCCTTGGCCCAGTTTATTGGCATTAGTACATTGTGTTCTCAGGAGGCTTCCCCAGGGCACAAACTATTGTCACTGTATATTTGGTACAGAGCCAGCAGGGCCCAGCTCTGTAGGAAAGAAGTAGTAAGGGTTAATCGGTAGCGTGCCTATAGTATAAAGGTTTATGTGGCCCCTGGCAGCGCTCGACTTGAGTATAAATGGCCTTACTATCGTATCTGAAGAAAGTGCAATTAGATTAGTGCAAGAAATCACCCTCTTATCTGCCTTCAGACTGTCCAATAACAGAGCGACACAAACATCTCCCTGTTAAATAACCATTATGGTACCTGACTCAATAGAAACAATGTTATCCAGAAATTAACCTCATGAGCTTACAGGTCGATACCGTGCGCAATAATGTCTCTCCTATGTGGCCTTTCTAGACTTTCATTTATATTCCATGCCTAGAAGGAAACTTCACTTTTAGGACAGGGGGTGAGGATTCATTTAGCTTTTGCTCTTTGCTTTTATTTTTTGTTCCCTCTTAGTACTGGGTGCTGGTACAAGAGGAGGCTGATAACATTCAAGAATTTACTCATCAATAAGTGATGGGGGGGGGACAGATCGGTATAAAGGAGGATCTTTGTACCAGAACAAAAAGGAATTAAGGGATTTAAATATTTAATTAATTTACCTTTATCTCACTGTCCACTGGCACATGAAACAGCAGTAGAATAATAGAAAAGCACCACTCCAACTTTTCCAAAAAATGCCTTTATTGCAGATCTCTGGGCATCACAGCAATGTTTCAGGCCTTAAATGGCCTTTTATCAAGTTAAACTGAAAATCCAAACGCAGCTATTTAAACTCTTGCGGGTAATTAGCAACTAATTACAATCTTGTGATAGATTTTCTACTATAAGTTAAACAATGTTACATTGAGGTCATATGCTTTGTTTAGGCCTAATGGAGTTAATGGGGCAAATTCACTAAACGACGAAGCGCCTAACGCTAGCGTTAATTCGCTAGCTTGGCGCATTTTCGTTAATTCGCCGATTCACTAACGGACGCTGGCGTAAAATTCGGTAGTGTTACTTCGCACCCTTACGCCTGGCGAATTTGCGCAACGGACGTAACTACGCAAATTCACTGACGCGCGAATTATTCTGAACGCTACCTTTTACGCCAGACTTTCTTCGCCACCTCAGACCAGGCGAAGTGCAATAGAGTAGATAGGGATTGCTTCCAAAAAAGTTACAAATTTTTCTAAGTCCCAAAAAACGCTGGCGTTTTTTCCTTTTTTATGGGTGATAGGCTGAAAAAGATCAAAATTTATTTTGGGGCTACCATCCTTCCCCCCTACATTTCCTAACTTATGGCACCTTAACTATACAGTGGGCACATGTGTAGGGCAAAATAAACATTTTATTTGCTGTTTTGAAGGTTTCCCAGGCTTGTGTAGTGCTGCTACATTTACCTCCATTGTAACTTCAATTTGGCGCCGTATGCAAATTAAGCATCGCTAGCGTAACTTCACTTTGCTTGGGGAATTAACACTAGCGCAACTTCGCAACCTTACGCTTCCCCTGAGCGCAACTTCGGATTTTTGTGAATTTGTAAAGCGCTTTGCGAAAATACGTCTGGCGAAGTGCGGCGAAGCGGACGCTGGCACAACTACGAATCTTAGTGAATTTGCCCCAATGTCTCTAATCTCCTGATCCAAAAAGCCTCTCTATACTAAAGATTTTAATCACCACGTTTTGGCTCGATTATTTCAATGACCTGAAACCTTAGTTGATTAACATTATGGCCCATTTCAATGAAGTGGCCACAACTGCTTTTTCTTGCCGTTGTATCACCTATAGACTTATCTTCCATTACAAAAGTTAATCGGGTCTTGCATCAGAATATCTGAGAAACCTACGTGGATCTTATGGTTGCCATGGAGACAGCAGAGGTGTCCATTGTTATTGCAGTGAAAAAAATAGGCTGTGTTGGCCTTTAAGTGATGTAAATTGTAAAAGATAGATTAGTGATGCTCGTTTGGATGAGTGACGACTTCCATGAAAACTGCAATTTCCCTACAGAGCCAATAAGAGAAATAGCCGCAGATATGATTGCTCTTGTCCCTCGCCACCTGCTTCCCATAATGCAATTGCACTGATAATAAAGAAAGGCTTCATCATTTGGAACACGACTCGGCCCAATGTTTATGTTCATAAGGAAGATTAAAAATAGCTCCATCCATCTTCTCTGTGCGAAATGTATAAGGTGCGGCCTTGTTTGCTAAAGGTGCAATGAATGGAAAGCGGTCAAAGTTATTTAGAGGAACCTTTGAAAGATCCTTGGTACATTCTGGCTGAGGATCATTCCGTGACAAACGAGACATCGGATGAAGATGAAATATGGTTTCTGTAACATTGGCCTTCGTTCTCCATGTGGTGCCAGGAATATCCAAAGGAAGGGGCTAAAATAAGGCAGTAAATTCTACTCAGGAGAAGGAATAGAGAAGATGGGCCACATGCAACCTTTGCGGGGTCTGTCAGCAAAACACTTTAGGAGTGAAAGATGGGCAATTATATTGCCCATACTATTCTGCCAGAAAATCTCAGTAAATTTGTAATGCCGGACCCAGCTCTAGTTGCCGATTTACCGGCTAGTGAAATACCGGCCAGGTGGCAACCCTACCACCCAAGGATTCGTGCCTCAAACACCAGGTTGTGTTATATTATGACACAGAAAATGTAAACAACTTTTAAAAATTATAATTACTTGCCTAAAATTGATTCTATGGGGGATGCCTTCCCATTATTTGGAGCTTTATGCAAACGGGTTTCTGGGTAAGGGATACCGTACTTGTATATGTGTGGTGACCCATAGAGTTAACATACCTTAAAGGGATCCTGTCATCGGAAAACATCAGTTAATAGTGCTACTCCAGCTGAATTCTGCACTGAAATCCATTTCTCAAAAGAGCAAACAGATTTTTTTATATTCAATTTTGAAATCTGAGGGGGGTGATATCACTCCAATTTGCAGTACAGCAGTAAAGAGTGATTGAAGTTTATCAGAGCACAAGTCACATGACTGGGGGCAGCTGGGAAATTGACAATATGTCTAGCCCCATGTCAGGTTTCAAAATTGAATATAAAAAAATCTGTTTGCTCTTTTGAGAAATGGATTTCAGTGCAAATTTTTTTTTCCCCATGACAGTATCCCTTTAAGGCTTGGAAATTGCCTGCTACTTTGGAAATGCCCAGCTGCTAAGTCAGTGGTACCTGGGTGGATGAAGTGTTCCCCATTGGCTCAGAGATATGTATGACTGCTTCCTGTTAAATCGGATAGCAACGGGAAAGGTGTGGTTTTTCCTCTTTGGCTTCCATCAGCTGAGGCAGGTGGATGTTTGCTGGAGAGCCTGGGAGAGCAAGGCCTCAGTAGAGGGAGGTGAGATCTTAGTGAAGTTGGGGAGAGGGACCCTTGAATGAGGAGTTGACGGTGGATAGAAGACCCTGTTTCTGAACACTGTATGAGTGTGGAAGGATAGATAAAATAAACAGTTTGTGCTCCAATGAGCAGCCCTTGTTTGGGTAGTTTTCACAGTAGTACTCAAGTGGGTGTAGTTCCATGGTAGTACTCAAGTGGGTAGAGAGCAGGGATGGGTGAATTTGACCCGTTTCGTCAAAAATGTCGCAGACGCCCATTAAAGTCTATGGGCGTCAAAAAAAATTTGTCGCGCGGCGAAATTATTTTGTTGCGCATCTTTTTTTTTTGACGCACGTCTCCATACAAGTCTATGGGCGTCA